>OY728120.1:2021886001-2024386001 GCA_963277665.1 Viscum album | reverse complement strand
TAATCCTCGTTTCAGTCCTGTTTCACTGAACCGGTATAACCTACCATTCCAGCCATGTCTATCTCATGAGATATGAAATCTTTACCCAATGCATTGGAGGGAGATATAGGTCCCACCCATCTTATAATGAATCCTTTCTTATGTGTTCCACATAATCATAAATCATACATCATCACATAACCCATGTAATAAAAATGGGATTCTTAAACAACATGACATCATAAAACAATTCGTATAAGATAAAGGAATTCATAAAAATGTTTCCATCACAACATAATAAAATCCATGTAATAATAGGTATAAAAACAGAACCCTTTTATTATCTTAGATGGAAAATAATTTTGATAAAATACTTGAACTTCATTCTTGAGGAAAATATCCTTTCTACTTCAAAAACATTTTTCCTTTCATAACATGTCATACAACTTTAAAATAAAAGAAGTTGATTAAAAATAAACTTGAAAACTTGTAAAGTAAGCTTCTTGGAAATAATATTTTAAAAATCCATTCATGCCGTATAAGTTAAAAAAACATTCTTCGTACTTTTGTCGGAAAAGTCAAAAAGTACCTCGTACGGAAAAACGACAAAAGATTCCTTTCATATTCTTTACTAAAAACTCACCTAAGGGTAAAATTGGATTTAAACTATTTCAAGTGGATGGAAACAATATTACATATTGAGGGAACATGGATGTGGATGATAAAATACACCCCAGTAAATACTTACGAATAAACAATCTCGGATAAAAATGAGATTGTGATATTTCCCTTACCTTAGGTCCGATTTGCTTCGTATGTGTCCGAATCTCCTGTATAATGATTTAAATAATGTCATTGACTTATTAAAGAATCATATTCATTGTTATGATATCATATATGGTTCACTTATGACATTATATTACCCGTTCTTTTGTAAATTCCATGTTAAAGAAGCGTTTTGGGTAAAATCGTTTCATTTATCGTAGGTGTTTTGACTTGTTGTTCTTGACATCATTATTACTTATATCATGATTTACTTACTTCCAGAATATAAAATATGATTTATATATCATATATATTCAGTATATATATATATATATATAATAGGTAGATAAATAAAATGAAAAACACCGTTCATGGAGACGGTAGTCCGTACGTACGCATGAACGCTGTTTTCCTTTTCTTATTGTCTTGAAATGGAAGTAAGTTGATGACATACATATGTATATATATACATAAATCCAGTAGCTTTATAATGTCAAATATTTCATTATTATTTCTTATATATACTTTATAATCATTCTTAAATGGTTAACATGGAGAATGAATCTCATCGCGTCGTGGAGACGGTAGTCCGTACGTACGCACGAGCGATGATATCATTTCTATAGATATTGAATTGAATTGGAGTGGATTATACAATATATCAGAATCAATATGATGTTGTAATAACTATGTATAGTTATTCTTTACACCATTATACCCATCCATGTAAGGTGGTGGTGGAAAATAGATTACACCACGGCGTGGAGACGGTATTTCGTACGTACGCACGCGCGGTGATTTCTTTTTCCGTAGGATGGATAGATGGTGAAATAGGGTTGTTTAATAATTATAATAACATATCAGTATATGAGTGATACTGATGTTATTACTTCATAATGAAACAACCTAATAAGAAGAAGTGGAAGAAGAAATAAAGATGAAAGAATTGGTAACGGTAATTACCTCTTCTTTGAAGTGCCTCTTTGAGACCTCCTCTTAGGGAACTAAAATTGGTCTTTGAGGAAGACCAGAACCTCTAGGATGTTGCTAGGGAAGTGGAGAGGATAAATTGGCAGGGGTTGGCCGAGCTTGAGTGCTCAAATTGGTGTGAGGAGGAGGGGGAGGAGGTGTCCTTTTATAGGGGAGGAGAGGGGCACCTTAGGAATATCTCAAAATATTATTTTATATTAAAGTCAAAATCGGTTTATAATGGTTCCAAAGGGTCTTATTTCGAAGATAAAGTGGGGATGGGTCGAAATCCTATCAACCAATATAAATTAGACAAGTTTAGGGTATTATTTTAACCTTATCAATTAGATTTAACTCTAAGTTAAATAATTTAACTTTTACCGTGTCTTTTTGTTTTCTTTCACTATATGGTTAATAAACTTACTATAACATGCCAAACGAACCCCAAATTGTATATTATTAATACATATATCCTTATCTAAGTCATTTGGCCGAACCTTAGATTTTTAGGAATAAAATAACAATTACTAATATAATATTTGATTTAAAAACTATTTTCTGTCAATTTTGAAACTATTTGATATATGATTTTTGTGAAAGTCATAACAGAATTATATGTTCGAACCAAGATGATTAAATCAACACTAATATATCATAGTAACCTAGAAAATTATTGGAATTCATAAAAAGTCTTAAATTACATTTATTTTGGTATTTATATTATCAATTATGTCAATATTTCATTAATAAGATAATTACTGCATCATTTTTGTGTCATAAATAAATTATATTATTTGATGTCTAAAAATTACAAATAAAATACCATCATGTAGAAAATCTTTTTAGCTTTCTAATGAATATTTATAGTCGAATTTATCTTATGTATAACCCCATATTAAAAATTATTTACTTATTAAACTTTGATTTTAACTATTTTAACCCTTCTTTAAATAAATTAATAATAAATGTCCTAATCTAATCCAAGTGGGCCTAAATGGTCATATTTTATTCCTACGTTTGTTTTTGGTCGAATTACACTTGTCCAATAGAATTAGGACATGTGTTAGGGTAATATTAATATCATATTTACCCTTAGTTACCTTATTTACTATTAACCGTGGTAAAAAAAGTAAAAAGTTACTATTCACCAAAAAATTATTTTCATCTCATTGAACCACATTTTAGTCCTTGATATTAACCGTGTCTCTCGGATTTTCGAAATTCCATTCATAGAAGCGGTAAAATTAAGTTTTATGCAAAATTCAGTTTTTAACCTACCACTTAGTAGTTTCACTATTCATCAAAAATTGATGTTTTTCAGAACAATGCCAAAATTTCATCCCAAGCTATATTTCATATTCCGAATTCAAAAATGAAGTCTATTTTACCAAATTCATAACATAAAAGTTGCATTAATTAATTTTATAATTAAATCCCGCTGTTAAAACATATAGCGTGTTTTTAAGAAACAATATCTATCAAAAGATTGACACTTGTTTATGTCTAGTTTAAATGTGAAACTACATCCAATGACCAACATTGTATTAAATTGTAAAAATATATTCTAAATATACTTTAAAACCACTCAAATTAATGATTTATCACTATTAATTATTTCGATTAAAAAAGTTGTTTTTAATTATAATTTAGTAATTTTCACTATTCATCAGAATATGAAAGTTATCCGAAAAGTACCAAAATTTCACCTTAGGCTAAATTCGATACTCCGAATCCAAAAATAAAGTTCATTTTGAAAAATAAGATTTACTGGATTTCAAAAAGTGGTTATTATTATTCATAACGGCTAGTTTTAATAATATTTTTATAGCATATCGTTGTTTAGTGAAACTCGGTATTGCGTACTACACACGCTATCGAGGAAGGTCGCGATTGCGTGTAATGCAAGTCAAGTCAAGGATTTGTGTTGTGCAAGCTCCTTTTGGTGTAGCGTACAACACAAGACATTAATAAAATTTAAAAAGAAAATTTTTTATAAAATCTTGGGCTGTTACATTCTACCCCCCTTAAAATGAATTTCTCCCTCGAAATTCGTCGGGGTTATAAATGGTTTACTATTCGAAAGTTTCTTTAATAGAAACCCACATCGTAAAAGGGAATACCAAAACTTGGCTTTAAAAACTAAAGTATGAAATGTAACGATTACCCAAATAAACTAATCACTGGGTTTCCACATAGGTGAAAATATGGATATGGAAGAGAAATCTAACCATCATGTTCTGATGGAGAGTGGTAGAGAACATGGCTATGGAAAAGCCAGTAATCACAAATCCATAGATTTGTGATGATATAAGGTACCATCTGATTCATCAGGTATAAGATCACTAGGACAACATTTTTGGTTTTCAAGATCATTTCCCTAAAGTTGAAAATTTGAATTAGAATAAATACTTACTTTATTTTGATACAATATCACTGTTGTTCGTGCCTTGAACAATTTCCACTTCATCTCTTAAATAAATGAAGTTGAATTTTTTATTCGTGAAGTGTTAGCAGATCATGTGATAGAATGACGGGTCATTCCATCCGTCTCAAACAAAAGGTAAGAAAAAGTTATTAAATATACATAAGTCATTCTATAGTGAGATTAATCACATATGGTTCCTAAAATGGACTTATACTTCATATATCATACTGCTTAATATAATAAAACTAGTTTCTACTAAACAGGGACTTCCTGTAGGACAGTGTTAGGCGATAAAGGCTAGTCGCACTTCGGTTGTGGGTTCGATTCCTACAGCCTTGTCCAAAGCGATGGGCTGTCGCCCGTCCTGCAGGTTGTCCCTTTTTCTAAAACTACGTTACTATAACATCCCATCAATAATATCGAAAATCTTCTATCCTTAAACAATACTAACTTATGTCCAACATAATCCAGTCTAATCTTTAGTCTTATAATACTGCAGTCCACTCTCATAATATAGTGACAACGATTACCAGAGATTTAATACTGTCGTTGATCCCCACATATCATAAGATATGTCTTGTTGGTCACATTCCAAACATTCAAAGTCCTTAATCGTGTATTCTCTTGAATACCTTAGTGAAAACATGAGTGCAGTTAAAAGTTAACACTTTCCACATACCAAAATCCTCAAAATTCTATATACTCAAACCATGATATCACTTAGTCCTTATATCAATCATGAGCTCATGAATACTATTAAACATTTCATTTTCTCGTCTTCATTATGCGCATATCATCTTATTTCCAAAAAATATCTCAATCACTTTGAATACCACATCAATAAATATTGCAATACTCAATGATACAACATTATTTTGGAATCCCATTACATAAACACTTAATCATTCCACCACATCGTTGTAATATTCAACATTGCCAATAGTGATCGCATGTGATTTCCCTTTGTCCTTTGCCTTCAGTGGTTGCTCATGTTGATCATCACTAACCCTTGGATTAGGGCAATTATTAGCATAATGCCCCATTTCCTTGCACTTGAAGCATTGAAGTGTTGGCGGTGCGTTCTCTGCAGTGTTTGCTTTATTCACATCATTAGAAACCCTTTTTCCATTACTTTGACACTCAGCTGCTCGATGACCTTCTTTTCCACACTTAAAACATTTTCTAGTCCCTTTTAGACAATCTCCACCATGATTCTTTCCACACTTTGTGCATAAGGAAACATTCATCTTCTTTTCACCATTATTCTGAGATTTCTCCTTGAACTCCATCTTTCGTTTCTTGTCAAAACCATGAGATGGATATGTAACACCAACTTCCATTTCTACCTTGATAGCACAACGCACAATTTCTTCATAGCTACTGAAGTCTCTTATAGCTAATGCCCTTCGAAGACTTGGTTTTAAGCCACTGAAAAATCGATCAACTTTACTTTCAGGTTGGATGATAATGCCAGATGCATACCTTGCAAGTCTTGTAAAATTCGCTTCGTATATACCAACAGATTCATCATCCTTTTGCTTTAGTTCAAGAAACTCCTTCTCCATCTTTGTTCGAAGAATACGAGGGAAGTACTTATTGAAAAATAAGTTCTTGAACTTGTCCCATTCCATGGACTCAATTTCATCTCTTTGCCTTGTATTCTTGATAAGATTACACCATTGATCAGCTTCACCTTCCAAACGATATACTGCTAAGATGACTTTATCATGTTCAGAACATTGAGGAACTGAAAATATCTTTTCAGTGGTACTGATCCATTGTTCAGCAACAAGTGGATCAGAAGACCCACTGAAAGAAGGTGGACGTTGCCTCATGAAGGACTCAATAGAATATTGTTCCCTTCTCTGCTCATTTGGAAGTCCAGAATGTTTCATTGCTTGTGTAAGTATAGCAATAAGATTTTGCACTCCATCTCCCATAACATTTGTTTGTTCAGGAGGACAATCATTGCATTGTCCATTGCATTGATCAACACGGTTCCTTCGGGTTCCACCCATCGTCTAAAACCCAAAAAGAATAGTGTGAGAGGCAAAAATCATGCTAGGGAAAACAACATAATAAAGGGGGAGTACCTTCAATATACAACATCTTAGGTTTAATTCTATGATCGTTAGCGTAATTCTATTACTATAACCTATACGTATACTTATCCCTAGGGACATCCCTAGACATACCTTAGAAATATCTCTAGGGATCTCACTAACGTTTTCGCATCCTAGTTTCCAAAGGTTGACTAAACCTTTCCTCTGATACCAACTGTAGAGACCCAAAGCCTGACGTACATAGACTTTACATTACTTTTGCGGAATACTTAGTACATAACAAAAACACACACACAAGGACCGTAATAGTTTAGTGTCTTTGGAAACTCAGAGTATAATCTTCTAATCGTGGGGAAAGATCTTCAACATCTCCCATAAAGATCTTCTTCTTTTTTTACCTAAAACCTTTCTTTATATCCTGGGGAAAAGAAAACATAAAAGGGTGAGCTCAAATGCTCAGTAAGGGTAAACAAAGGAAATATCAATCACATAATTTTCATAAGAACATAACATTTTTGGAAATCTTAACCTGCAAAAGAGAGCATAATTCCATAACATGGGATAAATCATAGTAGTGAAATGAAATCATAACTTAAAACATTACTCATTGTGGCATACACACATAATCATATAGAATCATTTCTTGTTAGTCAAGACTCATTGCCAAGACTATCTTAGTGGACAAAGTCCCTTTCTGAATCGAGTAATCCTCGTTTCAGTCCTGTTTCACTGAACCGGTATAACCTACCATTCCAGCCATGTCTATCTCATGAGATATGAAATCTTTACCCAATGAATTGGAGGGAGATATAGGTCCCACCCATCTTATAATGAATCCTTTCTTATGTGTGCCACATAATCATAAATCATACATCATCACATAACCCATGTAATAAAAATGGGATTCTTAAACAACATGACATCATAAAACAATTCATATAAGATAAAGGAATTCATAAAAATGTTTCCATCACAACATAATAAAATCCATGTAATAATAGGTATAAAAACAGAACCCTTTTATTATCTTAGATGGAAAATAATTTTGATAAAATACTTGAACTTCATTCTTGAGGAAAATATCCTTTCTACTTCAAAAACATTTTTCCTTTCATAACATGTCATACAACTTTAAAATAAAAGAAGTTGATTAAAAATAAACTTGAAAACTTGTAAAGTAAGCTTCTTGGAAATAATATTTTAAAAATCCATTCATGCCGTATAAGTTAAAAAAAACATTCTTCGTACTTTTGTCGGAAAAGTCAAAAAGTACCTCGTACGGAAAAACGACAAAAGATTCCTTTCATATTCTTTACTAAAAACTCACCTAAGGGTAAAATTGGATTTAAACTATTTCAAGTGGATGGAAACAATATTACATATTGAGGGAACATGGATGTGGATGATAAAATACACCCCAGTAAATACTTACGAATAAACAATCTCGGATAAAAATGAGATTGTGATATTTCCCTTACCTTAGGTCCGATTTGCTTCGTATGTGTCCGAACCTCCTGTATAATGATTTAAATAATGTCATTGACTTATTAAAGAATCATATTCATTGTTATGATATCATATATGGTTCACTTATGACATTATATTACCCGTTCTTTTGTAAATTCCTTGTTAAAGAAGCGTTTTGGGTAAAATCGTTTCATTTATCGTAGGTGTTTTGACTTGTTGTTCTTGACATCATTATTACTTATATCATGATTTACTTACTTCCAGAATATAAAATATGATTTATATATCATATATATTCAGTATATATATATATATATAATAGGTAGATAAATAAAATGAAAAACACCGTTCATGGAGACGGTAGTCCGTACGTACGCATGAACGCTGTTTTCCTTTTCTTATTGTCTTGAAATGGAAGTAAGTTGATGACATACATATGTATATATATACATAAATCCAGTAGCTTTATAATGTCATATATTTCATTATTATTTCTTATATATACTTTATAATCATTCTTAAATGGTTAACATGGAGAATGAATCTCATCGCGTCGTGGAGACGGTAGTCCGTACGTACGCACGAGCGATGATATCATTTCTATAAATATTGAATTGAATTGGAGTGGATTATACAATATATCAGAATCAATATGATGTTGTAATAACTATGTATAGTTATTCTTTACACCATTATACCCATCCATGTAAGGTGGTGGTGGAAAATAGATTACACCACGGCGTGGAGACGGTATTCCGTACGTACGCACGCGCGGTGATTTCTTTTTCCGTAGGATGGATAGATGGTGAAATAGGGTTGTTTCATAATTATAATAACATATCAGTATATGAGTGATACTGATGTTATTACTTCATAATGAAACAACCTAATAAGAAGAAGTGGAAGAAGAAATAAAGATGAAAGAATTGGTAACGGTAATTACCTCTTCTTTGAAGTGCCTCTTTGAGACCTCCTCTTAGGGCACTAAAATTGGTCTTTGAGGAAGACCAGAACCTCTAGGATGTTGCTAGGGAAGTGGAGAGGATAAATTGTCAGGGGTTGGCCGAGCTTGAGTGCTCAAATTTGTGTGAGGAGGAGGGGGAGGAGGTGTCCTTTTATAGGGGAGGAGAGGGGCACCTTAGGAATATCTCAAAATATTATTTTATATTAAAGTCAAAATCGGTTTATAATGGTTCCAAAGGGTCTTATTTCGAAGATAAAGTGGGGATGGGTCGAAATCCTATCAACCAATAGAATTTAGACAAGTTTAGGGTATTATTTTAACCTTATCAATTAGATTTAACTCTAAGTTAAATAATTTAACTTTTACCGTGTCTTTTTGTTTTCTTTCACTATATGGTTAATAAACTTACTATAACATGCCAAACGAACCCCAAATTGTATATTATTAATACATATATCCTTATCTAAGTCATTTGGCCGAACCTTAGATTTTTAGGAATAAAATAACAATTACTAATATAATATTTGATTTAAAAACTATTTTGTGTCAATTTTGAAACTATTTGATATATGATTTTTGTGAAAGTCATAACAGAATTATATGTTCGAACCAAGTTGATTAAATCAACACTAATATATCATAGTAACCTAGAAAATTATTGGAATTCATAAAAAGTCTCAAATTACATTTATTTTGGTATTTATATTATCAATTATGTCAATATTTCATTAATAAGATAATTACTGCATCATTTTTGTGTCATAAATAAATTATATTATTTGATGTCTAAAAATTACAAATAAAATACCATCATGTAGAAAATCTTTTTATCTTTCTAATGAATATTTATAGTCGAATTTATCTTATGTATAACCCCATATTAAAAATTATTTACTTATTAAACTTTGATTTTAACTATTTTAACCCTTCTTTAAATAAATTAATAATAAATGTCCTAATCTAATCCAAGTGGGCCTAAATGGTCATATTTTATTCCTACGTTTGTTTTTGGTCGAATTACACTTGTCCAATAGAATTAGGACATGTGTTAGGGTAATATTAATATCATATTTACCCTTAGTTACCTTATTTACTATTAACCGTGGTAAAAAAAGTAAAAAGTTACTATTCACCAAAAAATTATTTTCATCTCATTGAACCACATTTTAGTCCTTGATATTAACCGTGTCTCTCGGATTTTCGAAATTCCATTCATAGAAGCGGTAAAATTAAGTTTTATGCAAAATTCAGTTTTTGACCTACCACTTAGTAGTTTCACTATTCATCAAAAATTGATGTTTTTCAGAACAATGCCAAAATTTCATCCCAAGCTATATTTCATATTCCGAATTCAAAAATGAAGTCTATTTTACCAAATTCATAACATAATAGTTGCATTAATTAATTTTATAATTAAATCCCGCTGTTAAAACATATAGCGTGTTTTTAAGAAACAATATCTATCAAAAGATTGACACTTGTTTATGTCTAGTTTAAATGTGAAACTACATCCAATGACCAACATTGTATTAAATTGTAAAAATATATTCTAAATATACTTTAAAACCACTCAAATTAATGATTTATCACTATTAATTATTTCGATTAAAAAAGTTGTTTTTAATTATAATTTAGTAATTTTCACTATTCATCAGAATATGAAAGTTATCCGAAAAGTACCAAAATTTCACCTTAGGCTAAATTCGATACTCCGAATCCAAAAATAAAGTTCATTTTGAAAAATAAGATTTACTGGATTTCAAAAAGTGGTTATTATTATTCATAACGGCTAGTTTTAATAATATTTTTATAGCATATCGTTGTTTAGTGAAACTCGGTATTGCGTACTACACACGCTATCGAGGAAGGTCGCGATTGCGTGTAATGCAAGTCAAGTCAAGGATTTGTGTTGTGCAAGCTCCTTTTGGTGTAGCGTACAACACAAGACATTAATAAAATTTAAAAAGAAAATTTTTTATAAAATCTTGGGCTGTTACAATAATCATAATGATTTAATTTTGCAGTATATAAAACCATCATGGAAATTATTTGACTCACACAAAATCAAATTCAGGATTTCATTTATATTTATTCTCTAAAATTTTCATATATCAATTGATGAACATTTTCTCATGGTTTTGGAAAATATGATACATAAATTAGCTACATATTTCAATCCAAATGTATATGTTTCTTTGGAAGTAAAATACCTTTTCATATTTTTTCAAACATGATATCTACTTCCCATGAAGATAGAACAAGTGGTATATATATCACGACTATACCACCTAATAGTACATGTCTTGGAGAGATTGGATTAATAAAATTTCACCATATTTGGGTCAATTATATTAAATCGTGATTTTTTAAATCCTTCATTTTTCCTATCTAAGATGATTCCACAACATCTGATGACACACATTATGTACATATTAATAAATCAAATGATAATATAACTTTAGAGTGATAAGAATCATTATTTTCTAAAAAGTATTCTAGTTATTGATAAATCATTCTAACAGCAATATAAATATTCATAGTTATATAAAGGTATTTAAATTTTTTTTCATGTGAAGACCATTACCTTAATTAATTAAAGAATAAGGGACACACCTAACTTATATAACTTCCATAATATTATATATAAACTCAACAAACATAGATTTATGAGAAAACTAAAATAAATAATGTTGAATATATAAAATGATTTGAGGTAGTGATTGTTTTCAACTCTCAATAACTTGTTAATGTTTTCCATTGTTTTTATTTCAACATCTATGTTGGGATAGAATTATAACACTTTTTTTGGGATTCATTATCCACATATTGGTATTTTTCAGTGAGCGATAGATATCATTCTACTACCAATTCAAATAATACTAATAACTGGTGGATATAATTTTAATAAACCATCCCATTATCCACTGTGAATAAATGTCATCCACCACTAGGGAATAGAAAAAAATTAATAATTATTTAGTCACACAACACTATATAATAGGATATAGATTATTCATTCATTAGTCCTAAAGATTCTATCTTACATAGTATTATTCATTGATCATATTCTTCATTCATGTAGGTATTTTATGGTGATAAAATATGATAAATACCATGGTGGTAAATTTATAATAAAGATAATGTTAATGTCTACATAATTCACTAATGTCCGTTTAAGTGGTTACATTTTTTATGCACTACCATACCCTCAACAACATCTCATAATAGAAAATTATATCCTATGGGTATGAGACTCTATAATTATTAGAACAAATATTTACGTTGTAAAAAATCACTTATATATGTTATGAATTTAATCATATACTGTAAGGAAGTCAATGTTCCATAAGAATGAGCTTAATAATGTACTTTTTTTACTATCCCAAAATAATGTGACACAATTGAAATATTTTCTTCAATTTGACATAATAAATTATTATATCACTTTACAATAACCAATAATAAACACACACACACATGGATATATATATATATATATCTCTATCAATTAGTAAATACATAAAAAACTAATAACTATGATTAATGATATTAACAAACATTACATTTTTTATTTATTCCTACCTTTATTATTGTTACAAATTCTAGTATGACTTAAACTAATATCCATGTAGGATAGCACGTGGATTCCTAAAAGACCAACCCCGATAAATTCCATTTTTCCACATTATACCGTAAATTATGTACATTGTAATTTTAAAAAATACAATTCCAAGGACATTATTTCCTAGTAATGAATAATCCAAAAAATATTTTCTTAATGGTAAACTAAGATAAATTAGAAATCATAATCAAGGAATATAATATTTGAAAATTAAATTGGTATAACACTTATAAAGTGTACTAAGGACCTTAAATCTCTAATTCACAAACATGTAGTTGTTTAATTTTTTAATATGATAATATTCAACATTATCAATCATGAATTGGCTATCATAATACAATTTTTCAACATCCTAGAAATAACATTCTGTGAAGTGATGAAAATATTAACATTAGATGTTTATAACTGAATTTAATAATTTTCCTAGAAGGTATTACTTAATCTTTATAGGAATATCAGAAATATAAATCCACAACATTTCCTTTATCTCGATCAAAGATTGTAATTGATACCTAGAATCGTCATCATCAACAATTGGGTCCTTTTTCTGTATTTATATGTGATTAAACCTATATATTAAATCATACCTAGAACATATAATCTATTTCTTACAAGGTATTGTAATTTCCCCTCTAATCATCAATATCTCCACTCTAACATGTGGTGGTGTTGTAATTTTATGTATCCCAACCCCCTATGTATCGATAAAAAATGTATTGTATCCAAAAAAAATTCACTCTAGTTCTATGTGGATGTGGATTCAATATAAATTTTAACTAATAATTTAGGATGAAATCAAATAACTAACCCCTATATCCCATGAAAATATATTTTTCTAATCTATTATAAATCCCATGACAATTGGGAACCTATGGTAGAGTATTTGGTTATATACCATAGTTTTTTTAGTTATTATTTGTTAAAAACTATTTTCATCCATGTTTTCAACATATAACAATGATAAATACACATAAGATAGATTTTCATCCATTGGGATCTTTAATTCATCCTCACCCCTAGTGGGGTTACACAACACTATGTGTTATAAAGACACCATTGGTGTCCTCAGTACCCTTCCTTTACCAAAAGGATATATTCATAAATAAAAAATTTATAAAAAGTACGTATAGGAACACGTATAATGTTATATTCATATATATACCTTTAAAAAATATTAAATCCATTCTTTAAAAACTACCTCACCAGTTAAGACCCCCATATCAACATGATCCATGAGATGTGGTGCTCAAAGTGTGAGCAGTGGGTGTTATTATCATCCGTCCGTACTAGTGTTTCTGAATTGCGAATTTCAATTATGTATGTATCATGTATATTCTCAAATTTTATATATTATTGTTCTTATGGGTTCTATATTTGTGTGATATTGATGCATAAGTGCAGGATAGTCCAAGGATACTCAATTTTATTCACTACAACCGAGTAATCCCTATTTAAATAAATCTTCACGGTATATAAAATTCAATGATATATAATGGTATGACTCCCTTGTCAATGAATATGAAATTGATTCATTTTATTTATTGGTGTCTCTCTAATGTCCACAAGATGGATTAATAACATTCTTTTAATAAAAAAGGAATCCTAATATTATATTTAAAATTGATTCACTCATGGAAATAAAGGATGTTTTATTACATCATTTTATTTGGGATTTATGTTTTGGAATCTATAAAAAATGTATTCACTATCACAGATGAAGCCTAATAATGGTCAGTAACTGATAAAAGTAACATTAAAAATTTAGGAATGTTGGAAATTATCTATTATCTAAATTATCTAAAAATGAGTAAAAAAGTCATTAGATTCAAAACAAATAGTGCTTCCTATATTTAGTTTCAAAACATTTATGATAGAAATATAAATTTAAAGAATAATATCAATCTATATATTGATAAATTATTTAATAAAATTTGATGCATGAAGATAATTTAGTTAACAACTTATTGACTTTATTAAATATGGTTATTATCAGAACTAGAGGGCTTGGAAAAACTCTCAAATCATCTACCATGGTCAACAGACAGATGATGACTATTCCTGAATAATTTTATGTAAATATATTAGATCTCAAATATATAGCTCCCGATGACTTCACTATTTATGAGCTATACACTATAATCATTCACTATGAAATACAAAGAGGGCCTTCACATTAAAGAAAATGCATGTATGAAAGGTATTTTGTTATTAAATATCTAAAATGTATGAATCTATATGTGAAATAGGAGTACTTGAACAGATAAAATGAAAATAAATATTATGTAGAAACTCTTTCTCTTATATCACAAAATTTCAATAGGGGACGAAAAAGAAAATTTAGAGTTACGATACCCTCCAAAGGATTTAATTATTGATATTTTGAGCCTTTATTTACTATTTATTCTATTAATCATGGAATGTAGAGTGTTAGTTAATAATACTATTGGAATTTCACTATTAAAGATATCTTATAGGATCTTTTATAAGGAATTAAGAAGTGTTGATATAGTTCCATTATTAGGAAAATTCAGTTTATTGAAGAGGTGTGTCTGATAGTGAAAAATGTGATGATAAGGATGCTTCTTGAGATTTCTCCCAGAGAATTATCATTAAATACAAAATAATAATAAAAAAATCCAAGAAAAGATGAATCTTAATACAGTGGTGAGCTTTTAAGAGAAGAAGGAGACAATTATAAGGAATATATGATGAGGTTTGAGGTCAAGATGTTCTTAAATAAAATTGGAAGGCTATAAGATGAAAATAGTCGAACGAAAAGAGGACTAGATAAGAAAACAAAACTTATTGATGAGAAACACAATCATATCAAAGAAACTAAGATACTAATGGTTGATATTTCCAAAAATTAAAAAAAAATAATGAAACATGACATTCACAATTATCTAAAGAGATAAGAATTTTTATAATCAAAAGAGACAAAATGATAAAAAATAAAGAAGTATGAGAAAATAAATGCAACAAGAGTAAGGAAATTGGATAATGGGGAGAATTAACTATTCAAAATATATTAATTGGAAAAATCATACGTGGAGAAATATATAAAAATTTATAGTCTAATAAAGTTTTAGAATTATGTGAGACTATTTCAATGGAGGAAACATATTATATATTAAAAGATGAAAAAAATGATTGATCTATATAATTAATAAAATCTACTCAAATCTAGAAAGAATGAAATTTTAAACTTTGAATTCATATGTCAAAAATATTCAATGGAAAACTCTATAAAAGGATATATTTATATTTACTCATTCAACAACTGAATTTTTATGATAAAAAATATTTTAGGGGAACTATTGTTCTGTGGAATATTTTTCTATAATGATGATAAATAATTGTACAATATATATCTCCCTAAATAGATAAGTGTACAATAATCATGTGATAGATAACAAGGATAAATGAAAACTCATAAAAGGAAGAAATAGTTTGAAAATTGGGCTAAAGTAAGAATTAGTTATTATTGATTGAAAGAAGTGCAACGATATTGTGATCAAGATGGGAATAAATAAAATGTTGGTGTTTTAATCATTCTAACTCTAATAATAATCTATTAGTAGTATTGGAATGATCAAAATCAAATCCAAATTAGACAACATGAATATTTTTTTCAAGCATTGTTGTAAGCCTGAAAAATTAAAAAATAGAGATCATGGAAAAAAATGTTGATCTCTCAAGAAAGAATATTTATGAAACCAGAAGATTATTGAGAAATACTATGGAGGAGCTATAACATTTTTAAATTATATATCCCAGTATATTAAAATAATAATAAAAAATGATATTTATATGAATAAAATCATCCTTGTAAATGTTTTTTTATTTTTGTATTAAATAATAATATATTAAGTGTATCACAACCATTTTATTTTTGGAATGAGGTTATTTTTAAGTGAAATGGTGTCCTTTTAAAAAAAATTAAATTTTGAATAATTTTTATAAACTGTATGAAAACCGAAGACAACTTATTTCATGTTATAGAGGCATGAACTGAACATTATCTATATCAGCAAGAATAATGTGATTTATTTTACATAATAAAAGGCCACCATGGATGAAATATTTTTAAGAAACTAATTATGGATGAAGATATAATAAATATACCAATATTTAAATGATGTACTATTTCCATTTTAAAACATTCAAAAATGTTATATGGAAATAAATAATCATTATGTATGTAAATTTTAATCCTCAAAACCATTAAAGATGATCCAATATAATATATGTGGTCTCATATCCCAATAATCTCCTAATAGTGAATTATATTTTATTATATTTGCAGATGAATTTGGAATTATGACTTGTATCTTGTTTATGTAAAAAAAAATCCTCAGAATTGGATAGTTTCTAAAGTTTTAGACATTTTACTGAAAGGAAAAAAATTAAATTTCATTAAAGAGGTTGATATTTGATAATGTAATTGAGTATTGTTTCATAAAATTTACTAAATATCTTGATAAAATTACATTATACATTCATTTAGTACTCCTTACTCTCCCCCAAAAAATGGAGAGGTAGAAAACATTGTATATGATTGGTAAAAATTCATAGAATAATGTTAATAAAATATGGCACATGATGATTTTTCTAGCTAGTGCCCACCATAGATTCTAGAATCAATCGAAACAATCCTATTTTTCAAAAAAAACACTTGTAATGTATTGGAAATTTCATGTAATTTGTTTAATTATATAGAAATATTTTGAGACTACAAAATTTGATGGCACCTGATTCTGAGGCCCAGAGTTCCCCAAAAAAATTCTTGAACTTTTTTAGGGCACATTCTATAAACATGCAAGCATGTTTTTATAAATTTTGAAGCAACTATCAGATCGTAAATGTGAGGGTACTATTGAACTCGGAAAACAAGGATTTTCCTAGAATTGACTGAACATTAGCCGAAATGGGTCGAACAGAAAATATTATTTGCATACATTTCATTAAAAAAATAACTAAAAAAATTAAATTTTTATTCTTTATCATTCACTGAGAGGTGGAGGATGACATTGCAGTGCAGTGATGAGGCGGTGACAGGGTGCATTAGCGAGGCTCATGAAAGGCCTATATCACAAAGTGTAATGATCCAATAACGGAAGTGTAACAATGACAGTCATTCATAAATGAATCATTGTAATGACGTGACATCACAACATAACTGAAATGCTATTGCATGTTTCCTTAAATTATTTAGCATGTTGTAGATGACGAAATTAAACCTTGGTGAAACTTAGATGAATCCCCAAATGACTTCCTCTCAAATGAATAATGATGAAGAACATAGATGAGACCTCATCGTCTTCAACACACTCTCAAAGAATGGAGCCATAAGGGAAAACAGGGATGCCTTGAACTCTCGAGGACGAGGGATTTGATATTGAATGTCAAAGAGGTATGGGTTTGATTTTTATTTTAATGTTCTTCCCAACTTTTTATTTTTTTTAGAAATTACTAACACAGATCAACCAAGGAACAAGTTAACCTAAGATTCATGAGTTTATATGGGAAGGTTACTTTTAAATGGGATTTAATATTCGAGATCCACACCTAGCATGAAATTATTGAACATCAATCCCTGAACCCCCCCCCCCCCATGATTTAATCCTCCAACGCGGAGTGCCCATGTAAACACTAATAAGACCCGAGAACCTCCAGTCGTGTGTTCTTAGTGTTCGTATTCATAAAGTAGTGGAAATATGATTCTGGGGTTGTTGTAGGGATGGAGGATACCTGAGGGACATGTAGGTGCAGACACATTAGAAAACAGACCAATAGAGAAACTCCGGTGGCCTGTAGAATGTTTGGACGATGCCGCACTGCCAGCATGGCAGTTCCAACCAGCATTGTAGAAGCAATGGAGGCGGTCGACCCTAGAAGGCCTTGCTAGAGGATGGCGGTGCCCCTTACTGCGCACCGCGATGACAACAAGTTGTGGTGTAGGAGTCATGGCACTAGAATTGTGATGCATGGAGGGGTGGCCCGCGTCTGGGCCACTTGGGATATGTGGGACGTAGTCCGTTGACTGTGGATGGAGGGGACCCTACGTCCGCCTAGCTAACTGAAGCCGGATGCGGCTTGGCTGCCACATCCTGGCCGAGCACTGGACCGGGCTATGGTTGGCGGGCCTCACCCCCCTCCCAGCATGTTGTGACCCTAGCCCAACTGGCTGGCCCTATCCCACGCCCAGTAGGCCAAACCCGTATTAGCAAGCTGGACCTGCACCTAGTAGGCTAGACCCATGCCGGCAGGCTGGTGCCCTGCTTTTTTGGCCAGGTTGGACGAGACTTGGTCACTAGGAACCTGATAGGTTAGACACTTGGAAAAACTGGGCTGGGTCCAGCATGGCCTATTGGGCTTGTCCCACTGTCCAGGCCGGACTAGACCCTTCCCGACCCGAAACTACTCTGGTCGAGTCCGTCTAATTAAACTAGGGTATTTGGGATACCCGGGCTGGGTTGGTCGGGTCGGTCTGACCTGGTCGGACTGAGACCCATTTCAACCAGCCCCCTTTTCACTAAAATTCTCGTATCATGCAAACAGCACATCAGATAGAAAATCTGTTTGTGACGATGGGAACCCATGATGAGGCAGTTCTTTTAGAATGCTTTTTGGTGACTTTCATTGACATAAATATGCAACGAAGGTCTTGAGGAGCGGTTCTCTCATTTGCACTACAAACGGAACCCAGCAGTTGGCTGAGACATTATGACTGCTCGACGATGTCCCAGTGGGAAGCGACTCCATGTGACCCCGAAAACCCACCATGGGGAGTGGCTCTATGTGACCCAGCAGACCCATGTTACATGATAGGAGGAGTACCTCAGTTCGGACAAGGTGGAAAAATCTATGTGTTACCAGATAGGCCTGCAATGGGGAGAAACTCTTTGTGTCCCATCAAACCCCCATTACATATCAAGGATGAGTACCAAAACAGTTCATGTTTGGTGGGAAGTTCCTCTATCTGACCTGGAATACCCATTGTACTCAACAAAGGAGTAGTTATCCAGCAGCTGAGGAGTCCAATGATATGACTAATAATTCTAGTATCACTACCCTATATTATACCAAGTGTGATCAATATTGTAAATTTTTATTCACATAGATGAATTTTAAGTGGTCTTTAATTTTGTTTTGGGGAACCTAATGAGTGTTTTTATACTCACCCATGAACAGATTTCACTCGCACACGTTTTTTCTGGTGCATATGATCGAAGTTTTGATAGAGGTTCTCAAGGGGACAAGACTGATAGATGCTACGCTAGTAGACATGGCACCCTAAGACTAGGTGGATCATAAGAGGACCAAGAAGACATGATATACTACGTCGGAGATGAGTTGTATCCCTACTCTAACGACCAGGTGGGGTTTTATACAGATGTTTATTAGAGCCCCTTTTTGTACATTTCTTTTTCAGTTCTTTTGTGGGTTCTATATTCTAGCACACTTTCTTTCAGTTTTATTTTGTACTCATTCTTGTTTTAGTATATTTTTTCCCCTTTCAGTGTGTTGGGAAATGGTTAGGCATGAGTGTGCATACGAGTAATCACAAAATGCCTCCCACTTACAGGTTGACGCCATCGACGCTAGTCTCCTGCCCTTGTCCATTGGGTGGCGGTCATGGGGTAGTGATGTCATGGGCCTCAGGGGATGGGTCGTGAGAAAGTTTTATTAGATGGTAGTCAATCCCACCACAAAGATAGGGAGTCCATTGTTTTTTTGGGAAACAATGATAAGTGTCGTGAGTCCGACTTTCAGATTTGGGGAGTCCTATGATGGTGCGGCGGTCGACGTATCAATACACCAGGACCCTGAATTCTGCTTTTTAGCTCAATACATGAAAACATTGGTTAGATAAGTGTCTCCTTATGATTTTTTGAATAAAATTCATCTCACTGGGTATAACCATCTAATTGTGGTACATCTTGATCTATATCAGGATGCCTCCTTGTGGAGAACTAGTCTAGATCCTGGTATGAGGTTGTTAAGACATCCCACCTAGAGACGGCACTTCTGTTCAGGGACCAGGGCATGAGATAGCCCCACTAGGTGATGCACCAGGGCTACCACTACCCGATGGTCAACATCTACTACTTGCGGATCCAGAAGAGGACATTCATAAGCTCAATTCTGTACATGAGTTTTTGAGATAGAGACCTCCCGGGTTTGGGGAGTGACAAATCCTCTATTCGCTAATGATATCATGGAGGTTGTGATGCGGGTCATCCACTTAGTAATGAAACCGCCAGAACATATCGAGATCTTGGCAGCGAGAATTCTGCAGTTCTTGGCCATGAGATGGTAGAGCTTTTCTACTGAGACGCACGATGAGGTGCCCCTTACTTGGGAAGACATTGAGTGACTTTTCTAGGAAGAGTTTTTCCCCATGACCTTACACTTATTGTGCATTCAAGAGTTTCTTCACCTACAAATGGAAAGCATGATGATGATATGTACTCAATGAATTTCACTGAGCTATCTTTATACTCCACAAAAATGGTGTGAGACCCATTATTTAGGGCTCGATCCTTTGAGTAGGGACTCATGTGGGAGATAAGTGCATCAGTGTTGTCTCTCCACATCCCTAACTAGGATGGGGTGATAGAGTGATCCCTTCTTGTGGAGGGATTCTTGGCAGAGTAGGCTTTGAAATCTATAGCCCCTAGAAGTTCCCAATTGGAGATGTCTTCAGTAGGTAGTTGACAACAGACACAGGGGGGGAGTGGTCGTGGTCTTTTAGAGGATGACCCCAAGGCTTAGGGTCGGTACTGCGGAGACCCCTGTCTAGGTGGAGTCAGTAGGGAGTCATGCATGGAATCGTGTGTGGTGGGCTGGGACACATGGCACATGACTACACGAACCTCTATATAAATGACTAGAAGATGGTTGTGGGGCCACCGAGGCAGTGGCAGCGGTTCGAGTGAGGAGGTCCCTAGGGTGATATACATGGTAGGGGAGATGGCTAAGCAGTAGGCTACATGCGATGGTTTGAGGTTTTACCACCACCGCCCCCTGGTGGTCCACCGAGACCTCATGAAGCAGGAAAACATGGGAGAGATCTACTATAGGAAGTAGAGGCTTATAACCAAGAAAATCTAGAGATTATCTAAGGTATTATCTATGAATTCTCTACCCTAGATGTTGTTCTTATAGACACAGGTGCAAGTCACTCCTTCCTTTCCATTGAATTCATTCGGAGCTAAGAGATGCTGGTTGAGCCACTGGCTCTATCCATAAATATAAAGACTACTATTTGAGTGGATTCGACGATTACACACTAGTGCTGGTAGTGTGAGCTAACTCTATAAGAGAGAGCTTCGGTTCGGATCTCCTACTAGAAGCGTCACGGCCTTACGACATCATCTTGTGTTTGGATTGGGTATCCAAAGTCCATGCTCAGATCAATTGTTTTAGGCGTATAGTGTGGGGTTTCCACGAATATGTAACCATATTTTCCTTCACTAGTGATAAGGAAACCCTTGAAGCAGTGGAAAAACTTATCGAAATAGGTTTCCACCAATAACTCACCAGTTGGCTAGCCTCTCCCTCGGTTCAGTGGATGAGACAAGACCGAAATTCCCTGTAATGGTGGATGAGTATGAGGATATTTTTCCTAGGGATGTTTCAGGAAAATCTCCTCATAGGGAGGTAGATTTTTTCATTTACTTTTACCCTATGAAGACACCAATATCCACAACTACACATCTAATATCTCCAATGGAGCTTCACGAGTTGAGGTTATAGCTAGAGGACTTTTAGGAGAAGTGGTTCTTAAGGCCCAACATTTCACCTAGGGTTTCCCTGGTGCTTTTTTCCAAAACAAAGATAGGATATTATGGTTGTGAAGGGAAATTTGGTGCCTAAACCAAGTGACTGTGAAGAACAAGTATTCACTTCCATGAATAGATGACCTCTTTGTCCATCTAAAGGGGGAGAAGGGGGTTTTTAAGAGAGACCTCAAACCATGAAATCACCAGCTTTAGGTGTGGGATAAGGATGTATCAAAGATAGCCTTGAGGTGTAGGTATGAAAAAAATGTGTTCCTGGTGATGCCTTTCAACATGAAAAATGCCCCAACAGTGTTCATGGGTCTCATGAACATGATATTGTTACATTACCATGACCAGTACGTTGTGGTCTTAATTAATGACATCTTGGTGTAGTCAACATTTGAGGAGGAGCACTCTATACACCTGTGGATATTCCTTGATACAATCCTGGAGACCCAACATTTTTGTAATCTCTCAAAGTTCAAATTATATATTTAGGAGGTCCACATTCTAGGAAACTTCTTCTCAAAGGCTATAGTTGCAGTACATCTAGCAAAGATAGAGGTAGTAATTTCTTGGGATCCACCCTTTAGCATGACTGAGGTTATTAGCTTATTTGTGATGGATGGTTATAACCAGAGGTTCATACCTAACTTTTCCAGAGTAGCAGAACCCATATCATCTTAGAAAAGTAAGGGACAACCCTTCAGGTGGATGAAGAAATTCCAGTCGTGTTTCCTAGATCAGAGGAATTGACATACTAGTGCCCCACCTTGTGACTACCAGAGGAAGGCGTTAAGTACATAATTTTCTTTAATGCATCAGGGGACAGAATAGGTTCTATCCTGAAGTAGGAGTGAGCATTGATCTCCTACAGCTCAAGAAATTTATGACATAATTATAAGAACTACAGAACCCATGTCCTTGAGTTATATTTAGTGGTCCTTTCTTTGAAGATGTGGAAACACAACTTGATGGGTGAATAGTTTTCCCTCTACTCTGACCACAAGAGTCTTAAGTATATCTTCTCCCAAAAGGACCTGGACATGAGACATCAGAGATTGTTGGAGTGCCTCTAGGACAATTCCTTTGAGATAGTCTATAACCCTGGGAAGGAGAATGTGGTGGCATACACACTCAGCAGAAGTTTAGGTTTACAATTGATGAGTGAGGTGACGAAGAAGATATCTGCGATGCAGAAACTATTAATGGATAGAGATGGATAATATTACCTCTAATCAACTACTGTCACTCCCCCACTCTTACAATGAGTTAGGGAGGCCCAACTTGTGGGTGTTTACTATGAGGCTCGACCTACTTAGATATCCTCAGGATGTTCTCCTAATGGATTTTCAACAGATGGGGATCATGTCATCCTTTTTAGAGGACGCACCATAATACCTGTGAAATTGTTGGAGGATATGTTTAGGGTGTTCAATATAAACCCTTTGGCGTCACATCCTATAGTGGTGAAGTTTTACCAGGACCGCTGACAATAGTTCTGGTGGACATTGATGAAGAAAGTGGTGGCTGAGATTGTTTCATGGTTCCTCACTTGTTAGCAAGTTAAGGACGAGAATAAAATCATAGTAGGCCTGACCTATCTACTTGAGGTACCATATTGGAAGTGGGAAGGTATCTTGATGGACTTCATGATAGGGTTACAACATAGGTCTAGAGGCCATTATTCTATTTGGGTGATCGTTGTCTGACTCCCCAAGTTGGCTCACTTCCTACCCATCTGGGAGAAGGGACCAGAAGAGGGATTGGGACACCTATACCTTAGAGGGATAGTGTGGCTCCACATGTTGCCTTTGTCAAATGTCCCAGAACATGATGCACACATTACATATTGAATTTTGAAGGGATTACCAAAGGCATTGGGGGCTCAACAGCGCATGAGAACATCTTTTCATCCCCATATGGATAGTCAGATGGAGCGGACCATACAGTCCATAGAGGAAATTCTTTGTGCTTGCTTCATAGACTTTGTTCATCTTTTTGAGGCCCACCTACCACTAGTGGAATTTTCATACAACAACAACTATCACTCCACCATTGGTAGGGCACTGTTTGGGGCCTTGTACAGGTGGTCATCCAGATCACCCATTTGTTGGACAAACCTAGGGGATTCAGCACACATGTGTCCGGAGATGGTACAAGCTACCACTAGGAAGGTTCAGATCATTGAAAAGTAGATGAGGACTTTACAGAGTAAATAGAAGTCTTATGCAGATAGGAGATGGGGACCCTTGGAGTTTGAGGAAGGAGACCATGTGTTCATTCCGGTCTCACCCCAACAAGGATTAAAGACAGTTAGCTGGGGTGGCAAGCTATCTCTAAGGTTCATCGGACCTATTTAGATCCTAATAAGATTTTTTTAGTTAGCGTACTACCAATATATTCTCCCATAGATACATCGATTGCATAACATTTTCCATGTGTTGCAGATGAGGAGATACATGCATGAACCATCACATGTCATCGATTGGGGAGGGCAATACTTTAATGATGGTATGTTGTTTTTAGTGTTCTTGGTTAAATTAGATGATCAGTATTTTTTTCCTATTCGGGTGGTTGATTCCTTTAATATGAGTTCAGTGGCATCACATGAACCACCAAGAGAACACATGGGAGTTGGAGGATCAGATTATTGCACTGTACTCCCATCTTTTTGTTTTGTTTTTTATTGGATTTAGGGGAAATATTTCCCTAAGGTGGTTAGAATGTAATGTCTCAGAAATTATATTTTTTAGGTATATATAATTATATCAAGGCTGCGAAATTTGATGGCACATGATTATGAGGCCCGGAGAGCCCGTAACGAATTACAGAACTTTTTTAAGGTCTGTTTAGTAAACGTGTTTGTGGTTTTTTCTATCTTTGGATCTGGTGCTCATATCATAAATCTGAGGGAACTGTTGAACTCAGAACATCAGGATATTACTATAATATACATAACATCATCCTCCGACGGTCGAATTCAAAAGATTATTTTCAGAATGTTCATGGAAAATAATAAAATAACATACAAAGTTATATTATATATTCTTTCCATTCCATTGAGTGGAAGAGGGAAACACTATTGTGAAGAAACTAGGAGGTGAAACATCGCATTAATGAGGCTCATTAATGGCATGTGTCACACAGTGTAGCAATGCTATAAAGGAGTCATAATACCGATGTTGGTTCATTTATGAAACAACATAACGTCACCACATCGCAACTTAACTAAAATGCTCTAACATGTTTTCTTTAATTATTTGGAATGTTTGAGATGATAGAATTAAACCATGGAGACTCCATGAAGAATACCTAATGGAATTCCACTTCAATAAATATTTTCGATGAATGCCGGCGAGACTTCATCGTCTTGAACACACCCTCGACGAACAGATCCGGAAGTGATGATGTCAATGCCTAGAACTCTAGAGGAAAAGCCCTCAACATTGAACATCGAAGATGTATGGGTTTGATTTTTATTTCAATTTTTATCCCTCTCAATTAATTTACAAATGATGAACATGGATCAACCCACGAACAAGTTGACCCATGACTTGTGCAGTTATGCTGGACTGTGACTTTTCATGGTGATTTAGAATTCGGGATTCAATCCTTTCTTGAAATTATTGAACGTAAATCCCCCAACCTCCTACCCATGATTTAAACCTCTAATGAAGAGGTTTGTGCCAACACAAACAATTCCCTAGAATCTCCGCTCATGTGTTCTTGGTGGATACATTATCAATGTGCCGACAGAATGACTCTGGGGATTAAGTAGGGATAGGGGTGACTCGAGGGGACCATAGGTGCAGAAAGATCAGATAACGGACAACCTGAGCAACTCCATAGGTCCCTATAATGTGATTCCAGTGTGGCACCATTAGCATGGTGGTGTCGGAGACTGACAACAGTGGACGACCCATGATAGTCGTGTGAAGGGTGCAACACCAACTAACACCGCGATAGAAGCAGTGGCGGCCGAACCATGACGGGCATGCTGGAAGACGGCAGCATGCCCATCGGCACACTGTGGCCAAATGGCCATGATGGAGGGAGCCGCAACACCAGGGGGAACCACGTGGTGGGGGCGGCCCATGAACAAACCACCCGGCTGGTGCAGGCCATGGTCGGTCAGCCATGGCTGGAGGTTCCACACATTTTCATGAGCAGCTATAGAAGGATGCAGCTTGGCTGCCACATCCCGGCTTTGCGGTGAACTGCCGGTCCACTCCCTGGTAGACCGTACTAAGTCTAGCATGCCGCAACCCAACTGAACGAGTTGCACAATAGTACTATTGGGCCGAAGAGGCACTTGCGGGCCAGACCTGCGTCGGTGGGTAAGACTCACACCTAGTAGGCTGCATCCAGTGGGATGCACCTGTGTGGGTAGGCCGGGCCTTCACCCTTCGGGCTGGACCATACTAAACTGAGACGTCTACTGAAAAAGCGGGTTGGACCCTTGGCGAAACCAAGCCGGGTCCAGTGAGGACTATTGGTTATGGCCCACTGGCCATACCTGACCAAACATACCACAACATTAACCAAGTCAATTTGATTTTATCTAATTAAACTAGGTTTTGTGGGACTCATGGGCTAGGTTGGTTGGGTAGGTCCTACCGGGTCGGACCCAGCCTCATCGCAACTGGGACTCTGTTTACTAAAACACCTGTATCATTGAAACCACACATTTTATTGACAAGCCGTTTGTGGTTTTGGGATGATCATGATGAGGTGCATCTTTTTAAAATGAATTTTGGTGAATTTCAAAGACATCTAGATCAGATGAATGGACTAAGGAGCAGTTGTCCCAAGTGCGTTGTGTACAAAACCCTACGGTTGGCTGAGACATGATAAATTCTTGATGATAGCCCAGTGGGAAGTAGCACTGTGTGACCCAGCATGAACATGGTGGGGAGAGTCTTTGGGTGACATGGAAGACCCACGATACTCAATAGGGGGAGTACATCAGTTAGGACACGGGTGGAAGCGGCTCTGTGTGTCCCAATAGGCCCACGATGGGGAGTGGCACTGGGTGACCTATAATACCCATGGTACTTATCATGGATGAGTCACATAGAAGTCCAAGGTTAAGGGATACGACATTTTGTGACAGAAATTTCCCACAGTACTAAATAGAGGAAGAGTTCTCCAAGATCTGTGGAGATCGATGATATGACTGATGATGCTACTATCACTACCATAGAATATACCTGATGTGATCTATCTTATACTTCATGCTTCATTTTGAGGATTACGGTGTGGTATTTCCTTTGGTTTTGGTCTCCCTACCAAGTATTGTTATACTCACCCCTGCATTGGCTTCGCCCGCACACATTGTGTCTAGTGCACATGATCGATGTTTTGATAGAGGTTCTCAGGGGGACGAGACTGAAAAACACTACGATAGTGGAAATGGAGGCCATGGACCAGGTGGGGCTCAATAAGACCAAGCAGACATGACATAATACTTCAGGTTCGAGTAGATTCAATACTCTCATGATCATGTGGCTTTTTCCCTATATGGCCATCCAAGATCCTTTTTTTACTTTGTTGTTTTAGTTATTTTGTTGGGATTGTATTCTGGCATACTTTCTTTAATTTTTATTTTGTACTTAGTATGGTTTTAGAATAATTGTTTTCCTCTTTCAGTGGGTTAGGTCATGGTTAGGCATTTGTGTGCAAACTTGTACTTAATAAGATTCCTCTCACTTGTATGTTGATGCCTTCGGTGGGAGTCGCTAGCTCCTAGACTTCGGGAGGGGGGATTATGGTAGTCACCACACAGGCCACAAGGGGAAGGGTCATGAAAACACTGGAATGAATCCATATGAGATATGGTTAAGAAATAAATAGGAATTTTATCACATTAGTATATTTTTGAGTCTCTGAATTTTCATGAAAAATGATTGAACTGGTGGAAAATTTGACGAAGAGGATGAAGATGTAATTTTCTTTGGCTATACACCAATATGAAGTTCCCATTGATAATAAAATTATTAGTCAAGATTAATTTTTAAGTGTGATGTGGTTTTAGTAATTTATGGTGAAGGACTATTTAGAAGAAGTATCGTATTAGATATTATATATGATTCTAAAAGATCCATATACGTAGAAAAATAAATTTAAAATATACATACTCAAGAAAAGTGAGTAGATTCGGATGTCTCTAGTGATGATGGAGAGATTAAAAAAAATTCTTTTAAAAAAATGGAAACTTAATTTAAAATAATTGTAATTTTATGAAAAATAGGGTATTTATATATTGATCACATAATTAGTATCCAATGTCATGGTGTGAACACAAATTTTAATCTCATATTAGAAAGCCACACTAATTTGTTGCCAATCATTGAGCCAAAATATGTGGAATAACATTTGGATCAAAAGGAGTGTGTCTAGTCTATTATTGAGGAAGTTTATTAGTTATAAAAGAATATTACTTGGTACCTTTTTAAAAGAACAATTGAAATTATTTTTATTTGAGAAAAATACGTCCTGAGAAACAAGTTTGGTGAAATGGAAATGTCGGTTGAAAGAAAGAAATATTGGTTTGTAATTTATAATTATAAATTTATGAGGTGTACATTGATGAAATTTTTTCTATAGTGTCAATAAATGATTCTATTAGATTTTTCTTTTCTATTTAAGTTAATAATAAATTTTTATTATTTAAATGGTGGTAAAATAATATTTTCTAAATGGTGAGATTGAGGAACAAAAATACCTCGAATTTCATGAAGTAATTCTCCTTTATGAAGATGTAAGAATCGATTATAAGCTGATGGATCCTCTTGGTGGTTTTAATTAGTCCATAAGATCATGATATTAATAGATTTTCGAGTATCTAAAAAGCATGATGTTTCAAAATGGTTAGGTGGAAAACAAACTACATGTAGAAGTTTTTTTAAAAAACATCACTCTTTGATATTGTGTATATTGAATATATAATATTTTCTACCATTCAATAAAAATTAACATATTATATACTCAAATAACATGAAATAAATAATTGAAATTTCTATACTAGAAGAAATGGGATTCTTATTGAGGCTATAAATTCTGAATGTAGAAAGATATATTTTTATCTCATGATATAAATCTGCAAAAGAGATCTTGAAGAAATTTTTCTTGAATGAGGCTAGATGAGTGTCTATAGTAATTTAGGTGGGCATAATTAAGATGAATGTTGATAAATGGAAATCTGTTAGTGAGAAAAAATTCATAAGTTTTATCAGAACTATCTTGTACTTGAAATCCCAAATAACTATCATTATACACATAGTCATCCTTTTTTCCTAGTATCAATCCATTCTAAAGGAATTACATCATTAGTAATAAAGATTGATCTAAATATAAATTTTAGAAATTATTATTTAATATTTTATCTATCAAATTATTGGTGAGATAGAAATAAAACGGTTTACTAGTGAAACCTTTGTAGGACCAGTTGATGATAAAAAATATATTTCTGGTGGAGTATTTTTTATTTAAATATTTTTTTTCATGTAATTCAATGAAAAATTAATTAGAAATACAAAGTTCTACATTGGTTGAATATGTTGTTCCATTATAAGTATCTACATGGTTTATATGTATGAAAAAAAGATAAAATATTTTACTTTTAAGGGAACTTATCCAAAGAATATGTGATGATATAATTGGAGTGACATAAAAAATTAAAAAAATATCTCTCTATACTCTAGATAATAACACAACAAGAGAAAGTTCCAATTTTTGAATAATAAGGATGGTGATTGTTTTCTAAGGTAGGAATTTGTTCCCTTTAATGATAAGATTAATGACATTCAAACCAACCCTCTCATAACTGGAAAATTCAAGAAACTAAGCTGGAAAATTGTTGTGAATCTGACTGAACTCATTGAGGATTGTTTATTTAGAATCACACCATTAGTATTTCTTGTTAATGTTCTTCAGTAGATGATTTTTCTTGGGGAGAATGATTTTCACAGAGTTTTAATTTATTTGATGTGTGTGTATAGGGGACATGAAAGAGTCCATGAAATATCTTACTCTTGTTATTATTGATTTTCCATGAAGATCAGATAGGGTTGATCGGAACTATTTTAATGAATGATTTGAAGACATATTCAACACTCTTTTTTTCAATGAAGATATTAATAATTATAAATTAAAGATGATTGATTCATGATTTGTTTGCTAGAAAAATTTGATCTCTATCAGTTACACTCTTTGGATTTATTATCAAGAAGGTGGAGAGAGGTTTGGGATATTTATATAGAACACCAATTGGAGACTGTTAAACCTTCTTAAGGATGTTGTTTTATTTTTTTTTCAATACTGGTTTAGTGCGATGATTGATGAAATATTATTTATGTTCAAGAAATAAATGGATAATGTTGATATACTATTAATAATAGATTGTATAAATTATATTTCCCCAAAAATTTAATGGTTATAGTTCAACGATAAAGGTTTCATCTATATGAGCACCGATCCATAACTATAATAAACATGTAGTATTGATATAGTAGATATTTTTTTATATTTTTCAGATTTTTTAGATGTGTTTTTAGTATTTAGAAGTACCTAATATGGGATTAGGATGCGCCAACTTGAAATATTAAGTGAATGGATATTATCTAAAACAATTAAAGTATTTTGGTATGAAGATAATGCTGAAATATAAGTATTTTAGTGATTATATGGATCTTATATGGGAATAAATAAATAGAAATGGAAATATCATATGCCATTGTCTAATGAATTTATCACTTAGAAATACATTTCTGAATGTTAGTCTTTGAAAATCATATTTCATGGATCCTCAACATTTGAAATTACTAAAAATTAGAAAACTAAAAAAGTTTATAAACATAAGTCTTCATTTGATGATTTTAATTATTTTTTCATGAATGTAAATAACCACTCTTAGAATTTCATGTAATAAAAAGTCATTCTTCTAATTGAAATGTTTCAATTTTTTTGAAATTTAAATGTTCATAAGAAATGAAATGAAATATGTCTAGATTTTATTAATTGATGTATGAACTAAATCAGATGACGCATGTGAAATTTTATTCTTGAATCAATCATCATGATCAAAAACTTGGTCATGTCCCAAGGTATGATCAGAAAGGAAGTACGAGCTGAGGATGAAGATGATGGTGCTGAAGGAGTTCCATGATATATTACAAAGTTACATGTAATTATGTTTAAGTGTACATGTTATGTGAACTTAATGATATGTATTTAATGAAAAATATGAATTAATAATAAACCTGTGATAATTTAAATATCATACCAAGGAATCAAGATGAGGCTTTAGGTGGTTTCACAAGATTATATGAATGAGTACATCCAAGCCATCAAAATAAAGTATGGTTTCCATGACATAATATTGAAACAACATCCTTGAAACGTTTTGGTATATAAGAATAATAAATAAATAAATAATCATGTGTGGAATTTTTCTAGTTGGACGTGTGAACTGATATTCTACTGTATTAAAGATAAATAAGAGGAAACACTTATAATAGGTTAATTATTTTTGAAATGAAGCGGAAAATGATCATCATATGAAGTCTATATAGAGGCTCATATATTAAGTCAACAGAAAACTAGAGCCCCATAGTTAGATTTTATGACATTAGTACAAGATAAAATGGATCTCACCATACATGATTGATCGGTTTAGTTTTCATGGAAAATAATATACATATATTATTCTCAAATTGCATTGGAAATATAAAAAATAGAATATGAAATAATATTTCACCCTTGAAGTCATTCATAACATTCTTATTAAAATCATAGTGAAAGTAAATAAAATAATGAGAGACCTTTTAAACTTAGTAAGAGTTATATATAATGAAATATATCATGAGTAAATGAGGAATAATCCACATTGAAGAGTGGAATATCAAAAAAATTCATTCAACCAATAACATATGTTAAATTTAAATTAATGTATAATATACAAATTTCAATCACATGGTTGATTTAAAGCAGATTCATAATAAATGAAATGGTTAATTTTTTAAATTTATGATTATATCCTATAAACCAAGATATCTTGAATCTTATCATTATATACACTCAACCAAGACATCATTCACAATAAATGGGTATGTATAAAACTGATAACCATTTAATATGTAATTTATGAGGTTTTTTCTTATGATAATTTTGATACTTTGAGGTTAAATCTATAAATTAACCCACCTATCACTTTCATGTCCTATTTATTCTTTATATATTAAATTATCAACATAACTAATTTTGAACATTCCTTATAAAAAATCAATATTTCATAAGTAAATAAAATAACATAATTAATTAGAATCCATCAAATAATATAGTATATAGAAATGTTTTTCATTTTAAAAAACATAAAAATTAATATATATTATTCTGAATTAATCCATGATATTAAGAATGTGGACATGAAGGATAAAAATAAAATTCTACGAATAATAAATAATAATTGAGAACATGGAAATAAGAATCTAAATCATATGAAAATATGTTATAAAAAATTATAATTGATTCTTCTAAAAAATCATAGATTCATTAAAAAAGAATGTTTTTTTTCTCAAAACCAGTTGTTTAGAGAGGATAATAAAAGCATTAAATTAAAAACATTCAATTAAACCATGGGTTGAGATGGGGTTATAAGTCAATTTTCCCAATTATTTATATTATTTTAATAAAATAAGAAAATTTACTTATGATATCAATTTAAATAAAAATTACCCAAAACATTTAGAAACATATTTTTTTGTAAAGAATCACAGAAACGTTTAATGGAATAATCAATGTAATAATTATTCTTGACGGTGAGTAAAATTTTCCATTCGGTGTATGTTAAAATAATTATTTCATTCACATATTTGTTAAAAAGAATATAATTCATAAAATTATAATAAGATTACATTTAATTTTTTTATATTTAGAAAATGGGTAAAACCTTAATAATTCTTTAGATATTACTAAAAAAAATATTTAAAATCTTTAATTCAAAATATATAGATTTAAGAAAAATAGTTTTTCGGAAAACTTCGAGAATATATGTTTAAATGGAAGGCTTGTACATTAATATATCGTATTAATTATTTATCCAACAATTTATTAAATAGAAAATATTATTTTTAAGACCAAAAATAAAAAATTGAGAATAAAATATTTTGGTTTTAGTTATATAGTGGTATATTATTTTCGCTAATAATATCAAAACATAATCAATCCAAAAATTACAATTAGATTGTAAAAAAAATCCATTTCTATGTGTCTTTAGATAGTAGGATGAGTTAGTTCCTCCATTATAATTAATTTAAATTTATGAAATAATTTATTAAGAAAATTTTCAATGATATTATAATTTTCTTTCCTTTAATAGTGATCTTGAATTTTTTTCATTAAATAGTTCTTGCATACATCGACCAACTAAGGCTATTTAGTTAATTTTTCCAAAATTAATTCAGTATATTATCTATGGTTAAAGATGTTATGAAATTGTTCTAAAATTTCAATAATATTAGAAATATCATTTTATGAATCTTTTTCATTATACAAAATTTTAGAATCATTCATTCATGTTATTAATATAAGAATAAATCGCATTGCATTGTGGAGGTGGTTGTCCACAAGTACACATAAGTGAGGTTTTAATTTTATTATAGATGAATGGTAAAGAGGTAAGATGGTATATAATATTTAAATAATCCTAATAATTTCATTAATATCATATATAATTAAATAAGTAGGCTTTTATAACAATCCAATCCTAATAGTTATGAAAAATGAATTATACCACTATGTGAGGAAGGTAGTTTATATTAACACACAAACATTTGTTTTCATTTTCCATATTATGATATGATGGTTCTAAATGGTTGTAAAATATCCATAATAAAATATAATTATATTTTTGATACTATATAAAATATTTTTTTATGTTTATAATATATTTTGTTGATGGTTAGGACCAAACAAAATTATGAAGAGTTATGTAAGATGATTACATATTCCTTGATAGAACTACTTTTTATTACACCTTAATACATATTAGTAATGTGTTAGGGTAAAAATAAGAGATGGTTAATTAAGTGAAGGATTATTAACACACTTTAGTGTAGGTATTTTATAAGTTATAGGGTCCAACTTTTAGAAATAATGGTGGAGAATATGTTTCTTTTTATAAGTGACAAGAGGGTCACACATGGAATTACATAATAGATATTAATGAAATAAAGACATATTCATGTAAAATAGGATTAAAATTGTAATATAATATAATATTATAATGTTAAAGTAAAAAAATAAACAAAACGGAGAGTTTTAAACATGTTTTTTATGTTATTTCTATTCCTCATCCCTTTATTTTTGACCCTTTTAACCCTTCTTACCATTAACCATGATAATAAATATTTACTATGGAAAATATTTATTATTAAAAAAATTTTGTTTACAATTTTACCAAATATTAATTATTATTATACTAAATATTTAATAAATTTTAAATGAATCAACCCATATATTTTAGGAAAATTACTTTTAGTATATGTTCATAAAATAAAAGGAAACACATTTTAAAAAAAATTATATTTTAAGCATAAAAATGATTTTACATAATATTATATTATATTGATGATTCCAATAGAATTATTTAGACCTTTTTAAATAAAAAGACACATATTTTTATTTCAAACCAATCTATAATTGTAATATTCCTCATAAATAATTGATTAGAAGAATAAAACATTAACTAGTTTTTAATTGAAAGAAACATTACATTGAATTGAAAAATGGTAAGGATATATTTTTAGGTTAAACAATATATTTTTAAATTAAATATAGTAAATATTTAATATATATATATATAGATTATAAGGAAAATTCATAAAATTTCATGTTATTGTTATATAATTATAATTTCATACAAGTGATAATTTTGGAAAATTATTAATTTTAGCTACCCACCCAAATAAACAATTTCATAAAAATTTGAAAAAACAATCCTATGATAATTTTGACCAGATGAATTCAAAAATTAAATGAATTTCTTCAAATTTACTTTATAAAATTTGGTAATTTTTATTTTTATAACATTATTAAATAATGATATGTGAATTATTGAATTTTTTATTTAGAAAGAAAAGAATTCTTAATATAAATGAATACTATATATTACATTCTTCCCTCCATCAAAAATTTCAACCAAGATATATATAGAATGTAACCTAATAAATGTAGGAGGTTAAATCATTATTACAACTTATTAATGTTCCCCCTTTTCCTATTGTATTTTTGGATTTATCCAAATTTCTTTCACCAATCATGTCATTCGATTCTGCAACACATGTTTTATAATGTCAACAATCGAGATAGGTTGTTCATGTTAAGATAACATAGGATCCAATTATATATTCCCACAGGTGATCAATGATATTATTTTAGTATGTATATACTCAAGAACTATATATGGAACACAAAATTTACTTTAGTGAGTATATTTGGAATTTCGTAATGGCACACCATAGATCAAATTATTTACAAAATCTAAAAAGGCCTTATATACTTGGTAATTAGATTCAATTTATTATTGACTCATATAACACCCTTCCCCAGATATACATTTATGAAAACATGATGTACCACTTGAAATTTTAATTCTTTTCCTTTGGGTATCTACCTCAATCATTTTCTTTTTGTGAATAGACTTAATATTACAACAAAAATTTCATACATTTATTATTGTGTCATCTAAAAGTTCTTGGACTTAAGGATTATTTCCACTAACTTCATGCCAATAATAAGTTTTATGACTTATTTTCTAGTAAATTTCATCATATGGAACCATTAAAATTATATAATAGAAGTCGTTGTCACAAGAAAATAATAAAAACGTAAATAATAACCCTGCATACCTTGAAAGTCAAGTGAGAATTGGATTATAATGATTGAATAGTCCTTTCAGACTATAAATCATTCTTATTGATGACAATTTATTATCATATATAACACTATGTTGATATCATTTTCAATATTTTTATATAATTTGGTGGTAAACTAAGGTATATGATCAAATTCAATCGAAATAGGTGCACAATGATGTTTCACAATGTTATCAATATAGAGCTGCATGAGGAACTCACTATGTATATATTCATTTATAGTGGGTAAATGTGTGCACATAGAATGATGATAAAAAATAACTCATATTGAATAAATGTTTATAAATGTATTTTTAAATCTCTTAAAGAAATTTCTTAGTAAAGCTATCCCATTTCCACATGCAAATATGTAGAAGTTTCTTGACTCATTTTTTCTGTTATCACTCAAAATTAACTTATTGAAAAACCACGAATCTTGATATGTAGTATTCAATTTTTCATTTCTTATTATACCAATAATAATATTTCTTCAAATCATAATACATTTTGGTACCACTAACTTGTATATATAAATTTGATATATTATCTTCATTTTATAATTTTTTTAGATTTTTCATATATACAATACATATCCAATTTAAAAATTTCCATGTTCCAACTCCATAGATGAGGTCTACCAACTTCCAGTCATTCATGGGTTTTATTTTCTTCCTTTTATTCTTATCATCAGTATTGTATCTTTTTGTTTCATCAATAATGATGTTTTTGAAATAATTTTGAATACCTATGTGGTTTCCACATCATTAATGATTTCCATATCCATATTTACCTAATAAAATATTATATAATCTTTGTTGATATTCATTTTATACAACACTCCATGATTTTTTCAACTCAACACATATCATCCTTTTTTTCGATCAATGGGTGTTAATAAATTGATCAATCATAATCTTCGAGTAATTTTATATATCTTTTTTTCCACACGTCAGTATTTTTTTGTGATAAAATGTGTTTAAAACATTTACAAGTAATATACATTTAATAGTATACACTATAAAGGTAATTAATATTTATCATCAAGGAAAATATTATGGATTCCATATCAAGAACATGGGTTTGATAATTCATTTCGTTAATATTAAACTACCTTGATACATAGAATATAACTCTATCATTATGTATTAGGACACATCCAAGTCCCTTCAATGAGGATTCTCTATATATCTTAAATACATTCCTTCCTGATAGAAAAGCTAAAATCAGTTCATCGGCTGATCACTTATTTTATAATTATAAAAAAATTACATTCTTGTTAATATGTAAACATTTCCCCTTTAATGGTTAAAATGGTTAATGTGTCAGTAAATTGGGAATTTTTAAAAAAAAATCATCGATTGTTATATGATAACCCAATAAAACTGCATACCTCAGTTATATCAATTGGTGTTATCCATTCCATAATTTCATTTATTTTTGAATGATAAACTAATATTCCATCCTTAGTGACAATAGGTCCCAGATTTGAAACTTCCTGAAGCTATAATAACCATTTTCAAAATGTTTTCATATAATAATTTTTCTCTATGGGACTAAAGAATGATTAAAAAATTACTCTTATTATTATCATAGATTTTAGAGTATACTAAGATATCATAAATAAATACCACAATGAAATTATCATGATAATCAGTGAATACTATTTTATTAGATCCATAAAAACATGTGGATCATTATTTAATCTAAAGGGATTTACTATAAATTCATAATGTCCAATCCAAATAAAAAACATCTTATTTGGAATATATTCCTTCATTACATACAGTTTATGACACCTAGAATGATGTTTAATCTTCAAAATCTATTTTAATCCCTAAAGAAGGCATAACAATACATCAACGCAGGGTAGTGTATAATTGACCTTTATAGTAGTGGAATTTATTTCCCTATAATAGATGGAAAACCTCATAAACCCTCCCTTTTCTCTTCGAAAATGAATAGTGGATCCCTATAGTGAAACACTAAATTTTATAAATCACCTATCACAAATTATATTGTATTTGTTTCTTTAATTGCCCTAATTACACTAGGGCCATCTAATTAGGAGTCATAAATGTATCTTTTTTAAGGATTGATATTAATAGAAAACTCAACATCCAAACATATGTGGATGTATATGTAGTTCATATAGTACACATGGTGATATTCCTACAAAATAGAGAATTATCAATTATAAGGACATTTTTTCAATTTAATGGTGTAATCTACTCTTCTACTCCTTGAAAATTTATAAGAAGGGATAATAAAGTGGATCCAAAAATAATTTATATGATTTAGTCTCCCCTATAATGATAATGGATTACAAATCCCCTTTTTGATTCATAATAAATTTATCTCATATTTCATTTCATTATAATTTCATATCAAATCTGTAAAAAAGAGTATATCAATACCAACCATATGTATAATGATCATGTTTAAAAATAGGGTATTTTTATGTTTCATATGTTAATTCACTGACAAATCATTAATTTAATTTTTTTCTACTAGGATTCTTGATTGAAAACCCCCTTCCATGTGTTCTTGGGAAATATTTAATTTTATTGAAAACAAGAAAAATATCAAAAATCAACATGTTTTTGAATAAAATAAATGATTATTATAATTTTTGATTTAACTAAAAAAACTGATACTAAATCATTTTAAACATCATCCTCATTCGTAGAAATCATATAATTTTGGCCTTATCCCCTTGGAATGTTATACAGATGTTCCATAAAATCATTGGAAATTGGTTTTAAGAATTGTCTACCACTTTATTATTGAACCTATTGACAATCATTTTTTCATTATATTTCTATTGTTGAAGGAACTATCAAAACATTCTCCATAATAGAAATAATATTATTCCCATTAATAAATAATATGGTGTTTCTATCCATAGTGACGACATGTTAAAAATAATATTTTCACTTTCTACTTATTAGAAAAATTCCATTTTTTCTTTTTGGCCACTTCAACTCTTATATTCATAAATTACTATAATGATTTAATGTCTATAAATTTTTTAACTTACCTTGATGAATCATGATTCAATAACGTCATATAATTAATTTATTTTTGAAAATTTTTCCCTTCAGATAATATGCCTAATCATATCAAATAAATGTTCAATAATACATTCTAGATCATGTATATATTGTCTAGAATGATTAGATAATCTTCTGAAGTTATATGCATACTATATAGTACATTCTTATTCCATATTCATTAATGTGATGTACATTCTCCCTATTTTAGTTATTTGTTCACTAGGATTTAATTTGTAGATGAATATCTATTTAGATGTTCTCTATTACACACATTTTATTTTAGAGACCTATTAATTTTTCTAGGTCATTATCCACCATTAATCTAAATCTCCCTTCATAAAATACACCGATAGAATAATATTACACTTTTAGTACTTCCTAACTCTAGAAATATCATTTTGAGTATCTTAGTCAATTTTTATGTTACTTGTGTATTAGTATATCAATTGAAATTTGGAAGAATAAATTAAATTAAATGATCCAACATATGTGAATTGTGCCATAGAGAAACATGTTTCTTAGTTAAAAGCATTACCAATCAGGATGATATGTTAGGAATTATAAACTCTTCTATATCAAACATAGATTATAGGTCATGTATTGAGAATAGTTTTCAACATTATGTCAAATTGGTTGGTTCAAAACATAATTTTTATAGAATTCACATATATAGGGTTGGGTCTAATATATTAGATAGGGAGTTTGTTAATTATTTGGATCATGATGTTTGACACTCTATTTCATTCTCAACTATGGAAGGAATTAATTCACGTCGTCATCCAATTTTGATGAATCCTGTCTCCCTAGAGAATAAACATCATTTTCTATTTAGATAAAAAAATGTTTGGACATTTCATCCTAGATGTAAAAATGTGTCTCCAGACACAAGGAACTATTTTAATTGCAAGAATGATTCCATAGCTTGCACTGAAAAATCAAATGATCTTAAGAGATGACTAAAAATTTGGAGTCCTGATCCAATTATCCACAGATTGTAAAATATTATACATCTTGAATCTATACATTATTCCATTCAAGAGAGTGATAGCAGTGATAAATTTTCTATCGCTCTTAAACAAGAAAAAAAGGATACGTGTTAGATAAACACTCTGTTAAATGTTAAATAATGTATTAAAAGGGAAGCCTTTAATGTGAAATTCCCTATCATAAGAGATTAAAATAATTTTTTTAAATCTCATCAATGAATATGAAATATCAGAAGACCCTTGTATATCATCATTGATAATGATATGCATCATGATAAATAAAGGACCCAGCTACTCGTGTTGTTTCCTTTTAGAATAACATATTTGATGGACCTAATACTAATACAAATATTATAGAAGTTATTATTCCCAGTCTTGTTAATGATGATGAAATCTCTTACCTTACTACTATTTACCTTATATTTGATATTAATGATGTTGTATTTTGATTAAATGCCAGTAGAACCCCTGGACCAAATGGGTTCACAAAATCATTTTTAACAAAAATTGGATATTATTTCACTACGGGAAAAAGTGGTATTAGCGACGGGTTATTTGCGACGGGAATATGTCCCATCGCAAATAACCCCCACAGTCGGGGTATTTTCTACGGGGCATAATCCATGTCGCAAATAAAGAGTTATTTGCGACGGGATATTCTCACCCGTCGCAAATGGTTTGGCATGAATGCACGCCAAATCGCGTGAAAGATATTTGCGACGGGATCCCCTTCCCGTCGCAAATAACTGGCGGCGGTAACAGGTTATTTGCGGCGGGAAGGGGTTCCCATCGCTAATAACCTGGCGGCAGGGGTTATTTGCGACGGGCCCCGTCGCAAATAATCCCTTTTATTGCCGCCCATAATAAATGTGGCCGGGGTTATTTGTGACCGCCCCGTCGCAAATAATACCAATTGTGACGGGAATACCGTCACAATAAACCCCGTTGCAAATAATCTAACCTATAAATACATCCAGCCTTGCCAATTTTTCTGAATCTGAACTACTTTTTACTAGTTTATATGTGTTGAGTGAGTTTTGTTTTGTAAGTCGATTTCAAGGAGGTTGCGGGGATCATCTTACAAGTATAACAAATCTAAAGCTCGAAAACCATTTTAAGGTTTTTTTCTGAATTTTAATTTTATATTTATTTAATGTTTTTGTTTTATATTTTTACATTAGTTTTTATTATTTCTTATTAGATATAATTATGTTGTATTAAGGTCTTAAATTTGATTTGTTAGATTTCATTATTTGTAATTAATTATATTTAATAATTAAGTGACTGTAATTAGTAATTAATAACTTTAATTTTAATTAGACATAGTAATTAGTAATTAATGAATGTAATTAGTAGTTAATGAATGTAATTTGTAGATAATGAATGTAATTAGTAATTAATGAATATAATTTGTAATAATTGGAATAATTCAAAAAAATAGTAATAATTAGAAAAAATTAACAATAATTAGTAATAAGTAACATTAATTAGTAATAAATAGTAATAATTAATAATAATTAACAATAATTATCAATAATTACCAATAATTAGTAATAATTAACAATAATTACCAATAATTAGTAATAATTAATAATAATTATCAATAATTGCCAATATTTACCAATATTTACCTATAATTGCCAATAATTGTCCATATTTTCCAATAATTACCAATATTTACCAATATTTACCAATAATTGCCAATAATTGACAATATTTACCAATAATTAGGAATAATTACCAATAATTAGGAATAATTACCAATAATTAGGAATAATTACCAATAATTAGGAATAATTACCAACAATTAGGAATAATTACCAATAATTAGGAATAATTACCAATAATTAGGAATAATTACCAATAATTAGGAATAATTACCAATAATTTGGAATAATTACCAACAATTAGGAATAATTACCAATAATTAAGAATAATTACCAATAATTAGGAATAATTACCAATAATTAGGAATAATTACCAATAATTAGGAATAATCTGTAATAATTAGCTAATTGGAAAAAACTAGCGTTATCATTATCTTTCTCAATTATCTTTTCATCTCTGTATTGGTTTTAAGAAACCTCATGTCTCCACATGTAAAATTTGCATTCTTTTTCAAAATTATCAACCTACTCACCAATAGAGAGGTGAAAGTGAATGCAAATATTACATGTGGAGATAGAATGTTAAACACACAGATGAAAGTAGAGGTGGATCCTGTCGTAAATACCAATAATTAGGAATAATTACCAATAATTAGGAATAATTACCAATAATTAGGAATAATTACCAATAATTAGGAATAATTACCAATAATTAATAATAATTAACAATAACTAGGAATAATTACCAATAATTAGGAATAATTCGTAATAATTACCATTAATTACCTATAATTAACAATAATTACCAATAATTAGTAATAATTACCAATATTTACCAATATTTACCAATATTTACCAACAATTACCAACAATTGAAAATATTTAGTAATAATTACCAATAATTACCAATAATTGGTAATAATTAACAATAATTGCCAATAATTAGTAATAATTACCAATAATTACCAATATTTACCAATATTTACCAATAATTACCAATAATTGTCAATATTTACCAATAATTAGGAATAATTACCAATAATTAGGAATAATTACCAATGATTAGGAATAATTACCAATAATTAGGAATAATTACCAATATTTAGGAATAATTACCAATAATTAGGAATAATTACCAATAATTAGGAATAATTAGTAATAATTAAAAATAATTACCAATTATTACCAATAATTAGTAATAATTAAAAATAATTACCAATAATTACCAATAATTACCAATAATTACCAATAATTACCAATAATTAGGAATAATTAGTAATAATTAATAATAATTACCAATAATTACCAATGATTAGTAATAATTACCAATAATTACCAATAATTACCAGTAATTAGGAATAATTAAAATTAATTACCAATAATTACCAATAATTTGTAATAATTACCAATAATTACCAATAATTAGTAATAATTAACAATAATTACCAATAATTAGTAATAATTAAAAATAATTACCAATAATTAGTAATAATTACCAATAATTACCAATAATTACTAATATTTACAAATAATTACCAACAATTGTCAATATTTACCAATAATTAGGAATAATTACCAATAATTAGGAATAATTAGTAATAATTATGAATAATTACCAATAATTAGGAATAATTACCAATAATTTGGAATAATTATCAATAATTAGGAATAATTATTAATAATTAAGAATAATTACCAATAATTAAGAATAATTACCAATAATTATGAATAATTACCAATAATTAGTAATAATTACCAATAATTAGTAATAGTTACCAATAATTAGTAATAATTACCACTAATTACCAATAGTTACCACTAATTTCCAATAATTAACAATAATTACCAATAATTAGTAATAATTAACAATAATTAGTAATAATTAACAATAATTAGTAATAATTAACAATAATTAGTAATAATTAACAATAATTAGTAATAATTAGTAATAATTACCAATATTTACTAATATTTACCAATAATTGCCAATAGTTGCCAATATTTACCAATAATTGCCTATAATTTTCAATATTTACCAATAATTAGGAATAATTACCAATAATTAGGAATAATTACCAATAATAAGGAATAATTACCAATAATTAGGAATAATAACCAATAATTAGGAATAATTACCAATAATTAGGAATAATTACGAATAATTAGGAATAATTACCATTAATTAATAATAATTACCAATAATTACCTATAATTAGGAATAATTACCAATAATTAAGAATAATTAGTAATAATTACCAATAATTACCAATAATTACCAATAATTACCAATAATTAGTAATATTTACCAATATTTACCAAAATTTACCAAAATTTACCAATAATTTTCAATATTTAGAAATAATTACCAATAATTACCAATAATTAGTAATAATTAAAAATAATTACCAATAATTAATAATAATTAACAATAATTACCAATAATTACCAATGATTAGTAATAATTATCAATAATTACCAATAATTACCAATAATTTGGAATAATTAACAATAATTACCAATAATTACCAATAATTAGTAATAATTACCAATAATTACCAATAATTATTAATAATTAACAATAATTACCAATAATTAGTAATAATTAACAATAATTACCAATAATTAGTAGTAATTACCAATAATTACGAATAATTACTAATATTTACCAATAATTACCAATAATTGTCAATATTTACCAATAATTAGGAATAATTACCAATAATTAGGAATAATTAGTAATAATTAGGAATAATTAAGAATAATTAAGAATAATTACCAATAATTAGGAATAATTACCAATAATTAGGAATAATTATCAATAATTAAGAATAATTATCAATAATTAGGAATAATTACAAATAAATATAAATAATTACGAATAATTAGGAATAATTACCAATAATTAGTAATAATTACCAATAATTATTAATAATTACCAATAATTAGTAATAATTACCACTAATTACCAATAGTTACCACTAATTACCAATAATTTACAATAATTACCAGTAATTAGTAATAATTAACAATAATAAGTAATAATTAACAATAATTAGTAATAATTAGTTAGAATTACCAATATTTACCAATATTTACCAATAATTGCCAATAGTTTCCAATATTTACCAATAATTGCCAATAATTGTCAATATATACCAATAATTTGGAATAATTACCAATAATTGGGAATAATTACCAATAATTTGGAATAATTACCAATAATTAGGAATATTTACCAATAATTTAGAATAAATACCAATAATTAGGAATAATTACAAATAATTTGTAATAATTAACAATAATTAAGAATAATTACCAATGATTAGGACTAATTAGTAATAATTAGCTAATTGGAAAAAACTAGCGTGACCATTATCTTTCTCAATTATCTTTTCATCTCTGTATTGGTTTTAAGAAAACTTCTGTCTCCACATGTAATATTTTCATTCTTTTTCAAAATTATCAACATACTCACCAATAGAGGAAAAAGTGAATGTAAATATTACATGTGGAGACATAATGTTAAACACACAGATGAAAGGAGAATTGTAACATAATATAGAAAATTATATTATTTTAATATTAATAATAAAAAATAATAATAATGTAATAATTTTATTATTATATAATTAATATTTATGAAAACATAATATTAGTATAATTAAAATAATAGAAAAATTATAAAATATTAAAATTATCAATATCTGTAACAGGTTTTGCTTTATTCTTAACATGTTCAATTCTTAAAGGGTCAATTTTTAGGTCTATCCCAATAAAAAGTTTGCATCAGTCGTGTCTGATGTAAACTCTATAATTATCCTTGCTTGAGTGTTTTTTCTAAAAAATTATTCAAAAATAGTAATGCTTTTATATTTTATAGAAAAATATGGAACAACGAGGTCGTCAACAGTCATTATTAGATGACCGCATATGGATGAATCAACGTAGAAATCCAAATGGTTCTAGTTTAAATCCAGTATATATAGAGGATGTGGAGACTTTTTTTAGCATTTACGGCATCAAATCTAGAATTTGTTTCAGAAGGCACAATAAAATGTCATTGTAAAAAATGTGCACTGAGAACATTTGACACGTTTGACAAAGTTGGGGGATATATCTTGCATTTTGGATTTCAACCGGATTATGTTTTTTGGTATCAATATGGTGAACGGAGTTCTACAGAAGGTGATACTCACTTGATTTCGGATCTATCCCAGTTTCAAAATTTAGTACATGGTGTTGCAAGTCCATCTATTCAACATACAGAAACTCAAGATGATATTGATTCAACTCCTGAGTTGGCACACTCTGAATTTTATGAGTTGTTGAGGTCTACTGAGGATGCGTTATATCCCGGTTGCACGATAAGAAAATTAGAAGTCGTTGCAAAATTTATGGCTATCAAATCAGATAATGGAATGTCAAACACATGTTTTGATCAAATATTTTCTTTGGTTAAAACACTGTTACCCGAAGGAAATGTTTTGCCTGCAAATTACTGTGAGGGTAAGAGGCTGGTTCGGAATTTAGGACTTAGTTGTTAGAAGATTCATGCATGTTCAAATTATTGCATTTTATATTCTGCGGAAAATGAGTCATTGGATAGTTGTCCCACTTGTGGGAAATCGAGGTATAAAGAAGCTCAACATGGAAGGTCTGGCTTGATTCCTGTAAAACAGTTGAGATATTTTCCTCTTACATCTAGACTTCAACGTTTATTCATGTCTAAGATTACAGCGACAATGATGTCATGGCACAAAATGAATATTTCAACCGGTAAAAGCTTGAAACATTTGGCTGCTGGTGATTCATGGATACATTTTTATAGAGTGTATCCATCCTTTTCTTTAGAAGCCCGAAATGTGAAACTGGGTCTTTCCACTGATGGTTTCTGTCCATTCGGATATTATGGTAGTCAGTATTCATGTTGGACTGTCTTTTTAACTCTGTAAAATTTCACTCCATGGATGTTGATGAAGGAACCCTATATCTTTTTGACTTTACTAATCCAAGGACATCCAAAGAAGAATGTTGATATTTATTTGAAACCATTGATTTATGAATTAAATATACTGTGGAGTTCTGGTGTCAGTACTTATGATGTTGCTGCAAAATAGAATTGCATACTAAGAGTAGTGTTGATGTGGACAATCAGTGAATTCTCGACTTATGACATCTTATCTGGCTGGAGTACACATGGGCTAAAATCATGTCCTTACTGTATAAGAGAGAACAAGGCATTTATGCTTATCCATGGAAAAAAACCTTGCTATTTTGACTGTCATCGCAGATTTCTTCCAGCTGATCATCCTTTTCGCAGAAATAGATCTTATTTTAGAAAAGGAACAGTTGAAAGGGATGGACCTCCAAAAATGCTATCAGGTACGAAGTTAAAATCAGTTGTATATTCATTACCTCCCATCACATTTGGACCCACAATAAACCAACAGAAAATTTCTGGTTTTGGGAAAGAACACAATTGGCTAAAATATAGCATATTTTGGGATTTTCCATATTGGTCTGATTTTCTGGTCCGCCACATGTTGGATTTCATGCATATTGAGAATAAATGTTTTGATAATTTGTTTCATACAGTTTTGTATACACCAGGAAAGAGCAATGATAATGTAAATGCATGATTAGATCTTGCTCAAATTTACAGGTGTCCAGAACTCGAACTATTTGAGAATGTCAGAACAGAAAGGTTAATGAAACCAAAATCAGCTTATAAATTGTCCAAAGAAAGACGCTTATTATTTTATCAATGGATTGCAGATTTGAGACTTCCATATGGATGTGCTTCCAATTTGGGTAGATGTGTAAATAATGGTCATATTACCTGATTAAAAAGTCATGATTGTCATGTTAGAATGGAAAGACTTCTACCCATTGTATTAAGAGGTCTATTAAATTCTGCGATATGGGATTCCATAACAGACGTATCATATTTTTTTCGAGACATTTGTGCAGCAAACACAGATTACGATGCTCTATGCAAACTTGAAGAAGATGTTGTTGTAATTATATGTAAACTGGAAAAAATATTCCCACCGTCTTTCTTCGACTCAATGGAACATTTGATATTACATTTTCCATATGAATCAAAATGTGGAGGTCCGATATAGTTTCAATGGATGTACCCATTCGAATGATGCATGCAGAAATTGAAAAAAAAGTACGTAACAAAGCATCTGTTTGCTGAAACTTATTTGCGGGAGGAGATATCTTTTTTCTGCTCCCACTATTTTGAATCTGATTATCCTTCAAAACACAACCAAATGGGATGGAATGAGGGGAATATTGATGAAATCGACAATAAATTATCTGTTTTTAACCAGTCAGATCTTGGTTTTGGTGGAGTTCATGAATTATTGCTTTCAGATGATGAACATCACAGAGCTCATACGTATGTTCTGCTCAACTGTGAAGAGATGACATCATTTGTACTGTAAGTGATTCTATTACTTATTATAATATTTATGTTACAATAAATAACTTTTTTTTTATAGATTTTATGATAATCATATCCAGAAACAACTTCCACAAATTACAGCTGCTTCTCTCAAAGAACGGAGACAAAAAAAATTTCTCAGTGGTTTCAAATACTGGTAACATAAATTTTTCATACTTTAACATCTCCTTAAATTTATAGTTTACTATACTGATAATTATTTCACAAATTTTCAGGTGTCGACATGTTGATAAAATTGACAAACGACTTTGTATATTGAGTAACTCGCCATCCAAAATGGTGAAATCTTATAATTCATATGTGGTGAATGGTTTTTGATTTCATACACATGCATATGGGGAATCAAAAAAACAATGAATAGTGGAGTTTTCTTGAGAGGATCTTATCATAGAGAAAATGAAGTTGACTTTTATGGCATACTTGATTCAATCATTGAACTCTGTTATCTAGGACACCATTACATAACGATGTTCAAATTTCAGTGGTTGGATACTGAGAGAGGCGTGCGTGTTCATCCGACTCATGGAACCATCGATATTAAATGAAAAAGTGTTCTTGTAGTAAATGAACCATTCTTACTGGCTCAACAGGCACATAAAGATTATTATGCAAAGTATTGTGCTACATCAAGAGACTAGACTGATTGGTGGAGCATAATAAAAATGAAAATTTGAGGCAATCTGTTTAGTCAAAGTGAATGTTCTTTCCCTGAAGTGCAAGGAATTGAATTTTTTCAAGAGAGTACTCAAAATCAATCTTTCTTACAAAGAGACATGAGTATCGATGAAGACACCCCTGAATTAAGAGTCAGTGATGATGATGATGATGATGGTAATGACGTCAGAAATAAATTTGAAATGGTAAGAGATGAAGAAACTGGAACTCAAATGGATATCAATGATATTGAGGAGGAATATGAAGATGAAATTAACAGATATGAAGATGATGATGAAGCTGAACATTGATACAATTCAATGATAGTTATATATAATCATAACTAGTATACATGTATATATAATAATAATTATCAATTATTTTCTAACAACATTCGTTTTCTGTTTCAGATGGACGAGGAAACATTTCGTGAGTTGGTGGATGCTGACCTATCTTTCGATGAGGTTGAGTTGCTGGCACCTGTCCCTCAGCCTGAAGGCGCTTTAGGGAGTACACAGAGGGGGCGTGGTCTTGCACGGCTGATGATTCATGACCCCATCCCTGAGCGACGTCCACATATTGGTTTCGATCCACACACCTGGAGGTGTGATAACATGTTCATTTTACTATGATTTCATTAATCTATTTACATAATAAATGTTTGATTATTGTTTTTACAGTTTTCCGCATATAGCAGTCGGACAGAGCAACGCTATTTTGCACAACTATTTTTCTCAACCATGGACGACATGGGAGAATATTCATGTTGATGTGCAGCAGGCCGTGTTTGGTCATTGGTTGGTATGTAGATAAATAAATAATTTTTATTTTGAAATTTATTTCATTTATAACATGATATTTTGAATTATTTGTAGGTTTTATCGTATCCGATCAAGGATACCATGCGTGAATCCATCCACGAGGCATGGAAGGTGGCCATGTGTGATCGATTTCGTTAGTTTTTGCACAATTTAAGAAGAGCTTCCATGAAGAAAGAAGGTGTGTCAGATTTTGATGAGTCATGTAGAGCACACCGACCAGAGTACATTTCATCCCACGTATGGGATGGATTATGTGCACACTGGTTGAGTGGTGGATTTCATAGAAGATCATCAGTGGGGAGGCAGAATCGGGGGAGACAGGAGGTGACTCATCGAGTTGGGAGTCGTACTTTCAGTACTCATAGACAGCATTTGGTATGTAAATTTTTTATAAATATTTTATATAACTTTAAATATTAACAATTTATTTTATATTATTATAGGCTGTCGAGCACCCTGATATTACGAAGTACGACGTATATTGGAGGATGTACAGTGATCCAGCTACTGGGGAGCTTAGAGGTGATCGCCAGCGTCACATCGTGGTCAGTATTATTTTTTTCTAGTTTAAAAATTAACATCATATATTATCTTCACAATTTTAATTTTAAATTGCAACTACATGAGTCATATGAGACCACAGCATCACAGACCCGGCCTGAGGGTCAGGTCGAGGCATTAGATCAGACCAGTGTCCATCAGTTTGATGAGGCGGCATGGATGCAGGCGACCCAATATGCCTTCGAGAAGCTCCAGGTAGTTGGTATCGTCTCTCGACTGACTCCTGGAGATTATTATGGCAGTGTTGCGATGTCGGCGTCCAGCTCGAGAGGAGCTCGTGCATCTTCTTCTGATACACAGTATGAGGATCGGTTGTGATCTCAGACTGAGTTGATAGAGAGTCTCCAAAAGGAGCAGGAGGAGATGCATCGGCAGCAGCAACAATATGAGGAGGAGCGCCGATGATAGTAGTAGGTGTACGAGGAGCAGATGAGTCAGTGGCACCAGCAACAGCAGGAGCAGATGGAGTACATGCGCCGACTCACTCATGGATTAGGGATGAATTTTCCTCCACCAGTAGATCCCCCCTCCTCATCCTCCTTCAGATTAGTTATTGTTTCATGTTATAAAGTTTGTAAATTTAAAATATGACATTTTTTCTATTCAGAGTTTTCGTCTCTCTTATACTGGTGTCAATTTTGTATTATTTAATTTCTATTTATTTTTAATACTTTATTATATATTATTGCTATTTATTTTAATGTTTTTTTATTTTATTAATAATAATATTACTCTTAGTATTTTATTATTTGTTTATATTTATTTTTGAAAATGTTGATAATTTTCATATTTTTATTTTCTAATTATTTTAATAATATTATATTCAGTATTTTTAATACATAAAAAGTTTCAAAATTTTTAATTAAAATTAATTTTTTTAATTATTTATAAAAATATGAATTCGGTATATTATTATTTTTATATAATATTATATTATTTATATTACAATATTAATATGATTAATAATATTTTTCATATTTTATAATATTAATTTTTTGTTTATATTTAGATTTTTTAATATTTTAATGTAATTATAATTTTTTAAATACTTGAATGATTTTTTGTTATAATATTTGAATGAATTATAATTGTATTATTACTATTATAATATTAATTAAATTTTTTATTAATAATTTAATTTTTTTTATTTTTTTATACATATTTGCGACGGGATAATCATCACGTTGCAATTAAATTTTTTTTAAATTTTTTTAAATTGCCTATTCCGATGGGAATATTTTTCCGTTGCAATAGGAAATTGCCACAGGCCCGACACAATTACATATTTCTTTTTTTTTTTGAAAAAAAATTAACTCTTTCATGACGGTATTCGTGGCCCGTCGCAAATAACATTTGCGACATGACATATTACCATCAAAAATAAAATTTTTAGAGACGGACCCATCACAAATAGTGTTAGTTGTGATACCATTTACCGCAACGGGTCATTTGCAACGGACCCCCGTCACAAATAGCCTTTTGCGACGGGATCCCATCGCAACTGACCCTTCGCAAATGGGCTTATTTCCAGTAGTGTTTGTTGTGATTTTTGGAGGATTTTTATTCATTTTTTATAGTGTATAGTTGATAGAAGGAATTAATCATGATTTTTTTTAACTGATTCCTAATGTGGTGAATAAAAATTAGATTCATATTTTTAGAATTGTGGCTCTTTTCAACACAAATTAAAAAAATATTGCTAAAATTATTTATAGTAGAATTTCCAACATATCCAATCTCATTATTCCTCTAGACCAATTAGATTTCATTAACTATTGAACCATTCAGGGTTTCCTCATAACTAATTATAAATTCATTAATGTTATCAAGAGATCTACCATATTTGGGAAACAATTCTTTCAAGCTTCTTGTTAATAAATCTATTGACACATTAGACTAGTGGTTAATTTTCATGGTTATAAGTAATTATGGACTTTGTGATGTCTTTTTCAATTGGATTTGTTACATTATTTTCTATTCTCATATCTCAGTGCTTATCATTGGGTCCCTTAATGGATCGTTCACATATTACAGAGGTGTCAAAGAATGTTATCCTCTCTCAACAATTAATTTCTCAATTAAAGAAGAATATTCAGTAGGCTCTTTCTCAAAATTGAAAATGAAAATAAACTCAAGTCTATCTATGATCCCAGAGGCTTTGTTGTTCCACCTGAGTTTTTATATACTGATAATGTTATTCATTTTACACAAGTGATAAATCAAATATTAATATCATCATATATTCACTTTAACATTATGAGATAGCCTCGAGTAAAGAAAATAGCTAGAATATATCTATTTTTATCTTGTAAAAAATATTAAATTTTATAGAGAAGATAAAATAATTGGGGATTTTGGAATTAGAGAAGGTACATCTCATTTCAATTATATTGTCCTTCCTATGTTTTGGGAAACACCACATATTGGTCATTTTCATCACAAAGTGAGTTAGAGCATAAATAAATTGGCTTTAGGAAAAGGAATGGATATCTCGATGGTAGGAAGGGTTAGCCTTGTTAATGATATAATTTAATCAAAATTATTTTATTATTTTATTAATTATAGTATTCCAACATTTCTCATCAAAATTATTTTATCTTCCATAAAAACATTTTTTAGAGTTGCGGAATTCTTCAAAAGAGAATTGCAACTATATTATGGAAGCAATGAATTAAACCAATTGATCATTATGGTATCGGTATTAAAAATATCTTCTTTTTAAATAAATATTTGATGTCTTACATAATTTGGAGGATTATAAAAGAGAATTTAGAGTCTCATACTTTCTAGAGATCCATATTTCTTCATAGGCTCAAATCTGGTAGTCTCAATTATGTGGAATATTCTATTTGGATTCCTCTCAATATATTCCTCTACATCATTTCAATGAACTGAAAATGTATGTAAAATACCAATTTACCCTTATATTTTTATTTAGATAATTTGAAATTAATTCATTTTTTCGAAAACATTTTTTCATATGATAGTTCTATTCACACAAATATATCAATCAAATAGGATAAGAAGACCAGTCTTGATGTGATTTATGCTGAAGTAATGATTTTTTATGAAATACAACTTCATTAACGACGATGAAAATATGGTTCGGTAACCTACACCAAATGAAAGGCTTTCCTCAAAGGCCTTCTTTGGCGAGGCTGTGTAGGTTCATCTAACTAATTGGGTTTAGAGGATTAACAAGGGATGTAATATTCCTTAAATATTCTCCATTCCATAGAGGATAATGAAAAATAGGATACCCACATGTTAGTTTTGTTATAGGTTGATAGTGTCAATATTTTTAATAACTGTGTCTTTTGAACTCAACATATAGAAGACATTGACCAATTATTTTTATAATCTTCCATGGTTTCATCAATTAGACATCTCTTGAAAAGTTTTTTTAAATGTTATTTCCATATTCAATTAATATATGCGATCAACTAAAAGATTATATCAAGTTTACACTTTCTTGATAGTTGATGAACATTTTTATAGTGGCCTAAAATGAGGTTATTTATTAAATATTTAGAAGCATAAATAAATATATTCATGGCAGTGTTATTTTGTACATCTAATCATCATTGGAGGGTGTTCTTACCACTTTGAAGTAGACCGGTAACAATCAAAATTATCATTTTGGTAAATTGGATCATGATCATAATGGTATAAATCATTTTTTAACTTTAGTTAATTATATATTTCCATTCTAAACTATTTATGTTATGTGAATTCATTAAATTTTAGGCTAGATAAAATGTAACATTTTTGGTGCCTCTCATATAAAACCTTGTCTTTTAGGTTATAGAGTTATTTTCATAAATGAAAATAGTGAAAAAATGAAAAAATTTATAGTCTTTCTAGATAATAATTATCTCTAAATACCAAAATGTTGGGAATTATTAATTATTTAGTGATTGAAATGTAGAGAAAGTTTTTTACTATATGGATTAAATGTGACTCCACCACCATTGTTCAAGCTATCAGAAATTGTATTGTTCCCCTCTCAAAGAAGATGATGACCAAATAAAGTAATTTTCTTGGCTCATTCACTTACATGAATGACATAAATACATACTCATATCCAGAGGAAAGTCACCTATTTAATGGAGTTCAAAATAAAGGAATCATTTCATTTGAATAGACCTATCTTGATGATATTTCTTTCAGATTTTTCTCTTTTGGAAAGGTGAATTTTTTAAAATATATTTTTCAGTATTAGGTAACATTTGTTTATGAAATAAAAGAGGATTTAATTTTGGGAAATCTCTCATTCTTATAACAAAAAATGTATCTCTATATGGGTAAGGTTATTGACTATATCATGATTCACTTTCTGTATTATAGACTTGATATTCTCAATTCTAACAGAAGCTACATTGGCCTACTCGGTAGGAAAATCATTGCATTGACAACAAGAGTTCATTCAATTCTATTATCAAAGAACCATATTATAAAAATGGAACACATCAATTCACTCAAAATCCCCATAAATATTGTCCATAGAATAAAAATACCTATATTGGTAAATGTTCTCAAATACCCTAAGGGATTTTCATATTTCTCATATTAGTTATATTAATTTAAAACCAACATCCCCATATTCGTTTGAAACATGAACAACTACCTATTATAACCCCCAACTATAGTAACCTAGAGTGGATGATTACATTATTATAATGGTAAAAGATACAAGGTATATAACCATGCATGATTGATCAGTTTAGTATTATTAAAAAAGTTCATATATGCACTCTTCCAATTTACATTGGGAATACAAAAACACCACATGTGAAATATTCTAGAATCAATTAAATAATTAATAATATCTTTCTTCAAATTCTGGGGAAAGGAAAAAAAGTATGGGCTCAAATTCTAAGTAATGATTATGTATAAATCATGCTATCATGAGTGAATAAGTCATAATCAAATTGGAATAATTGATAATTTAAACACATTGCATTCAATAAAAAACATGAGTTTGATGAACCAATATGGATAATATCAACAAATTAGTAACATGGAGAATGGAAATTTAATACTTAAAAAATTCATAATTTGAGACATTCATGATTAAGGCCTCTCAAACAAAATATCAACAATCTTAACATCAATTACTCTAAATCAAGAAGTCATTATTAATAAATAGTATGTTTGTACCAGATACCCATATAATATGGAATTCCTACTATTTCTCTTCATGGGGATTTTTGATGCATTGAGAGGATATCTAAAACTAGGATGCACGTATCACTGATACCTCTATTTAAGTACACACATATTAAATGATCCATACAATTAAATATCAAAATTATTTATTTTTTAACAATTATCTCTATTGAATTAAGAAAATGTAACATCAATGTAAATGAAATAACTTACAGAATACGATTCCTTCAACTAATTCCATATATATAAATGGTATATAGGTGAAACAAATTTAATGTAATACAAAAGATTTTGAATTCATTATTGATATAATTAATTTTTACCTAAAGGAAATAATTAATATCCAATGAATAATGTAGAGTGATAGAGAACCTAATCACAAATAGAGTGAATTATCATAAAATAATGTATAATCCTTTATTATAAAAGGATGATATTAGATAATTCATAAATTTTGTTTTGAAATAAAACCATTCCATTATAAAAGAAAATAGAATCAATAATTTTAAAAATAACTACCTTGTAACTTCAAGTAGCAATGGAGTTATACATTAATTAAAAAATTCACGTCATGCATTTATGAATATAATTCAATTTCATTATGATATTATTTTAAATAAAATTTTATAAAATACTGGGGAAAATATTTCCATTAATATAAACCTGGAAATAGGTAATGGAATATTCAAATAAAATAGCTTCCATGATGATGAAAAATATCATTATTGCGATGTATGTAGAAATCAAGAATGTGTTCCCATATTTTCCAAAAATTAAACAGCTCAAGAAATTATAATAAGATTTCATTTAAGCGTGATTAAGGAAACTAAGACATTGATAAAAATGAATTTAATATATATTTGGTTAATTTTTAAAAATTCATGATTCTTTAAGTATAAAATATTTTCCTGGAAGAAAATTAGTGGGACAGGAAACATTAAAAATGTTTTTAAAATATAGTGAATTATATGTTACTTGTTGATTAATAATATAAAGGGGATACATTTAAAATAAACATGAAATTCCCAAAAATAACATTACTATAATAATATATATGGGTTTCAAAAGGTTATGATAATAAAATTTTCCAAATGTAAATCAATACTTAGATTATCCTAAAATAAAATGAGATTTTCACAAAAAGACATTAACTTGGGTCTCTTCTTAGTTTCATTTTTACGGTCATCCTGTATAATGAATTTAAATTTATTACACACATAATTATTATACATTTAATCTATATTATATTTTTATCATTGTTTTTTAAATATTTTACTTCAATTCATAATAATGTTCTTCTTTATGTTGTCCACTTAAGGTTGATCGATTAATTTTTTCAAATTGCATTGGTATATTGTTCTTATTAAATGACGTTATAAAATTGTCCCATCATGTTAGAAATGTTAAAATTTTCTTAATGGTTTTTTATTATTTATATAAAAAAATAAATCATCCATGCATTGTGGTATTAAAAGAAAAAATCACATAGCTTTGTGGAGGAGGTAGTCCATATGTACACATGAGAGAGCTTATCAAATTCAAATTGATGGAAGGGTAAGAAGGTAATTGATATATAAAATTTTAAAAAATAATAACTAGTTAATAAATATCATATAAATTTCATTAATTCCATAATTATACCCATCCATGTAGAACTCAAATTACAAATGTATTACACCATTATGTGGAGACGATATGTCGTACGTACACATGAGTGTTGTATTTATTTTTCATAGGATAAGAATGAGGATGAAAATGGATATCCCATTACCATATTAACATATAAATATATTTATTATGATGGATTAATTATTTTATTAATTATAAAATATATTCAGGGGAAGTAGAAGAATAAATTAGATTTGAATGAGTCATGTAAGATGACTACCTCTTCTTTGAGTGACCTCTTTTGGATTACAGCATAATAATTCTTAGGATCTTAATTTTGTAATTATAGTAACTCCTGAATAAAATTTTATAGAATCATAGAAGGTTTTTTTTGATAGGTATTGTGTTATCTAGAGGGTTTAATTTTTTATGATAATGGAGTGGATGTGGTTCCTTTATATAAGATGGATTGAGGATATATTATAAAACACTATTTTTTTTAATATTTAATTGATAATAAATGATATAATTTCCTCACATTGTGTTAAATATGTTTATTTATAAAATATTTGGGATTTGATCATTCATATGAAAATTTGGTGAAAATTCCAGTTTTACCATTTAAAGATCACTGTAGTATTTCGAAGATAAATATTTTTATATTTATTATTTGAATTTGAAATTTGGTAACAGTGTATCTAACGTAATTTTCTACAACTTTTATTCAGGACAGTAGAGCTAAATAGTGCATTTGGATGGAGTAAATGGGTCATTAATCATATAGTGGGCTAGACTCGGTAGAATGGACATGTGTTCTGTATTTGGGACATATTGTCTTCATCCGGGCATGGATGGAGCAGAAATTTGGAGGCACGCTCGAGGAAATGATTTTCCACAAATCATCCTTCTGAAAGGTCGGTCAATTCACTCGTTTTGGAGGTCAAGTAGGCGGTTCACCTGGGAAGAAAATATTTGGCCGAGTTTTTCATTTCACAGTTAAAAAGTTATGTAACCCTAGCCCTCACAAACTATATTTAAAAGGGGTTTTAACTCTTTGGGAGGCCTGGTTGAGGCATTGGGAAGGTTTTTACGAAAGGGTGTCTCTTGGGAGCCACTCAAAACTCTTGGAAGAAGTAATCCTTTGTGCAAACCTCTCTTCCAAAAGACTCTCCTCTCCCACCTCTTCTTTGTATTTCTTTTATTTCATGTTTGTTTCTTTAATTTATCTTCAAATAATCTTCTGTGTTCTTCCCTTTTCTTCTTCTCTTAATTTTATTAATTGGGTTGGAATCAAGAGTGGAGACAATATTGGGTTATACACTTTCAATCCTTTGCTTATGAAAAACGTCTCCACGACGACTACACCGCCCATGGAAGAGTAGTTCTTTTTAGTAATCGGTCGACCTCTCACCTTCTTCATTCATTTATTTTGAATCAGTGATCTACTGTAATTCACTAAACATGATCCATTAATTGATTTTTCAAATTAGAAGAAACTAAGTGAGCAATTGAACAATTAACACAAAACGCGCGATGTCGGGATTTGTGTGAATTGTGAGAGCGCGATCTTAATCGGTAATACAAGAACACACGGGATCAATTTGTAGAGTTAAAATAAAATCCATAAACTCAATTAATACTCATTTCCAGAGTGTTTATGTGCTTTAATTTACCACTGACCATAATCTAATCTTATTACATCAATAAAATCAGGGTGTTCCGATTGCATGTTCCGAAGTTAGCCTAAGGTTAAATTCACTTCATCTTCATGGTAAAGTTAATTCTCGTAGGGTTCGGGATATAAAAAATTAAGGGATCATAATTAAGTGAATATTAATTTAAATGATAATGATTAATAAATTATTGAAGAGGTAGAGTTAGATCGATTACGTCTTTTAAATATTATCTAAACAAACATCTTTTTGTGGTGTCATTTTAATCAAACTTCATTTCAAAACAAAAAACAAAAAAAATACAATCTTCTTCCAGAAAACTTCTTCTAGATTCATAAACTATAAACAACCACCCACATCCTTTCAAGTAGTGTTTTTATTCTCTTTTATTTTATTTCTATAATACCTCTAAAAATTGTTTTAATTAACTTCCTCCTTTGAGAGACGACCTTGGTCATCCACTCCGTTGCACCTAAGAACCCTAAAATCACACTAATCATTTGAGGGCACCCACGACAGTTCTCTTTCAAATTGGCGCCATTTCTGGGGAGGCAAGTAATTTATTCAACCATTTAAAGGTATTTCTTGTATTTTTCATTTTATTATTTTCTTCACCTCTCTCTGTCATCTTTCCCCTTTCTCAAGTTTCCATTTTTTTCATCATTTTCTTTTCTTTTTGGACCATCAACTCAAACTTCTCATTTTTATTTTATTATGGTCCACTTTCTTTCTTTTCATTTTTACTTGATTTATGACACGAACTAATCCTGAAGATCTCTCAGATCTTGAATTGGAGATTGAACACAGCCTTAGGGCACGAATTAGACATTCTCAGTCTATGAGAAGTTTCAATATTCAACCAGTTGGTGAATTCCTCTCTTCTAGAAACATTGAAATTAGAAGCTCTTTAAATTCAAACATAAATGAAGAACCAATGGCTGGAAATAATAACAATGAGATAAATAGAACCATTCAAGAATTGGCTGCACCTTATATTAACTATCAACCAAATTGTATTGCATACCCAAATCTTGAATCGAACTTTGAACTGAAATCTGGGTTAATTCACTTACTTCCAATGTTTCCTGGCCTCTCTGGTGAGGATCCCAATAAACATTTGAAAGAATTTAATGTGGTTTGCTCAACCTTGAAACCAAGAAATGTTTCTAAAGATCAAATTAAATTAAGAGCATTCTCATTCTCACTTGATGGAGCTGAAAAAGATTGGATGTATTATTTGCAACCTGAAGATGTAACATGTTGGAATGATTTGAAACATATTTTCTTGCAAAGATTTTTTCCAGCATCAAGGACCACATTCATTCGAAAGAAGATATCAAGGATCAAGCAAGCCCAAGGGGAGTCAATGTATGAGTACTAGGAGCGATTCACGAAGTTGTGTGCAAGCTTCCCACATCACCAAATCAGCGGGCAATTACTCATCCAATACATCTACGATGGATTTACACCCATGGAGAGGAGCATGGTGGCTGTTACTATAGGAGGGGCATTGGTGGACAAGACACCAGTATCCGCACATGAATTGATCGACAAGATGGCACAAAACTCCCAACAATTTGGTGATCGAGGTACACCACATGTCAGGGGAGTACACCGGGTAAGTCCTTATTCTCTTGAAAGTCATTTGATTGATATAAAGCTGGAAGAATTGATCACTATGGTGAGGCAGATTGCTTTGGCTCAAAAGACATCCCAACCCACTCCTTCAAAGCCTTGTGGCATTTGCACTGATACAATCCATCCAACTGACTGTTTCCCCCAACTACAAGAAACAGAAGATTGTGCAGCAGTATTCTCAGGGAGACCATTTCAGCAGAAACAACAACCATATCCTCAAAAGAAGATTGATTCATTTGCTCCAACATACAACCAAGGGTGGAAAGATCAACCAGACATGAGGTATGGATCTGTACAACAATAAAGGCCACCATTTCAACAAAACTTCCAGTAGCCTCTGCCTTACCAGTAGGGTTTCCAACAACCCCAAAGGAGATTTGAAGCCCAAGCATCAGCAAGCCAGCTACAAGGGAATCCCCCACCCAAGGTAGATTCTAAGTCTGATGAAATTTTGAAGAAAATTGTTCTTAATCAATATAATGAGCTAAAGAGTCAAGGTTTGGAGTTGAGGGATTTGAAGACTCAAATGAGACAGATTTCCACCGCCCTCCATGAACTTGTAAGTATGAATTCCGGAAATATACCCTCCCAACCCACTCCAAATCCAAAGGTTAATGTTAGTGCCATCACATTGAGAAGTGGGAAGAAAATGAACGATACATCTGTACCTACCATTCCACCTGGATTCACCTCAACTCCAGAGAATCCACATTCCATACCGACTGATGAGAAATCCAAGGAGAAAGATAAAGGTAAGAAAAATATTGATGATGTTCCTCCTAAAACCCTTCCTTTTCCAAACAGGGTTGTTCAAACCAAGAAGATGGCTGAAGAAGCAATGCAAAATGAGGTTTTGGACACATTCAAGAATGTGGAGATCAACATTCCTATACTTGAAGCCATTAAGAAAATCCCAAGGTATGCAAAATTCTTAAAAGAAAATTATACCAATCGAAGAGGGCTCAAGGGAAATGAGAGGATCAACCTTGGAAGTAATGTATCAGCACACATTACACCAACTCTAGAAATGCCAACAATGTGCAAGGATCCTGGGACATTCCCCATCCCATGTACCATAGGGGAGTTGCACTTCTCTGATGCTCTTTGTGATTTAGGAGCTTCAATAAATGTGATGCCTCATTCTGTATTCTCTTCTTTACAGGTTGGTGAGTTGAAGCCAAGAAGCCAACGAGAGTAGTGGTGTAGTTGGCGAATAGAGCTACGTCATCTTCAGCGGGAGTTCTTGAGGATGTACTTGTCCAGGTAAGAGACATGATTTTTCAAGCGGATTTCTATGTGCTTAACATGGAGGATGATCAGGTAAGTTCTCATGCACCCATTATCTTAGGTAGGCCCTTCCTCAAAACTGTAAAAACTGTCATAAATGTCAATGAGGGTAAACATTCCATGGAATTTGGAGATAAAGTTGTGATATTTAATGTTATGAACTCCATGAAGTACCCCTCTGAGGACCATTCTGCTTTTTTTATCTCCCATTTTGAACCACCAAATAAAAACTCCATGGAAGTTGATTGTCCTACGCTTAGGGAGATTATGAGTATTGGTTCGAGTTTGATGTCAAGAGATCTTCCACACATGTTGCTGATACACAATCCTCTCTTGGATTTGATTTTGATGCGGATTCATATTCTTATTTTGATCATGTTCACTCTGATTATGACATGGTTGTTGAGTATGCTGATGGATTTGATGCTTTATTCTCTGACTTTGATGATGCCTATTCTGATACAGATTCTCATTGTGCACATATTTAAATTACTTCATTGTCTCCATCCATACTACACCCTCCTTCATTAGAATGCAAGCCATTGCCACCAAATATGAAATACTCATACTTGTTGAGTGGTGAGAGATTACCTGTTATCATTGCTAACAATCTCCCTTTTGAACATGAAGAAAAACTTTTGAATCTTTTGAGGGAGAACATCATGGTAATCGGGTGGACCTTGGCTGACATATTAGGTATTAGACCCTCCATTTTCAGGAATAGGATTCTCTTGGAGGATGGGGCTAAACCAGTGAGACAGCCACAAAAAAGACTCAATCCCACCCTCCTGGAAGTTGTTAAAAAAGAAGTTGAGAAATTTCTCGAGGAAGGTATAATCTTTCCCATTTCAGATTCTCAATGGGTAAGTCCAATTCAGGTTGTGCCTAAGAAGAGTGGTGTTACTGTTGTTAAAAATGAGAAAGATGAGTTAGTTCCAATGAGGGTACAAAATAGTTGGCGTGTGTGTATTGATTATAGGAAACTAAAACATTCCACTCGCAAAGACCATTTCCCCCTCCCATTTATTTATCAGATGCTTGAGAGACTAGCTGGGAATATACACTATTGTTTCGTTGATGGATTTTTTGGATATTTTTAGGTTCCTATAGCCTAGGAGGATCGGGATAAGACTACATTCACCTGTCCCTTTGGCACATTTGTCTACCGAAGGATGCCATTTGGACTTTGCAACACCCCAGGTGCCTTCCAGAGATGCATGGTGAGTATTTTTTCTTATTTTATTGAGACCTTCATGGTGGTATTTATGGATTATTTTACAGTGTATGGGTCTTCATTTGATGAATGTCTAATTAGTTTGGGAAAGGTGTTGAATCATTGTATTGAGAAGAATCTGGTCCTAAATTTTGAAAAATGCCATTTCATGGTCGAAAAGAGAATTGTCTCAGGTCATATAGTCTCACAACATGGCATTGAAGTTGATAAATCTAAGGTAGATATTATTTCATCCCTCCCATATCCTACATGTGTGCGTGATGTTCGATTATTCCTTGGACATTCTAGATTTTATCGACACTTCATCAGAGATTTTAGTAAGATCGCTCTACCCTTATCTCGATTGCTTCAAAAAGATATTGACTTCAATTTTGATGATTCATGAAGTGTATAATTTGATGGGATAAAGAAGTGTCTGACCACTCCACCGATCATACAGCCCCCACAGTGGGACCTTCCATTTGAGCTTATGTGTGACGCCTCCAACTTCACGGTTGGAGGTGTCTTATCTCAGAGGGTCGAGAGACGTTCGCATGTGATCACCTATGCATCGAGGACACTAGATTCAGCCCAATCAAACTACAAAACCACGGAAAAATAGTTTCTTGATGTCATATTTTCTTTAGATAAATTCTGTTCATATTTATTGGGCTCTAAAGTAGTTGTTTTTTTCTGATCATGCAGCTTTGAGGTACCTCCTAAAGATGCCAGATGCAAAGCCATGACTTATCCATTGGATTCTACTTCTTCAGGAATTTAATATTGAGATAGAGGACAAGAAGGGATCAGAGAATTTGGTGGCAGACCACATGAGTAGGCTTACTCACACACTAGGGGATGACACCTTGGACCTGGTACCACTTCGGGACACTTTCCCTGATGAGAATCTCTATACCATCTCAGGTACGCATCCTTGGTATGCTGATTTAGTTAATTACATTGTTTCCTCTGAAATCCCAGAAAATTTGAAGAAGCATCAAGTCCAAAAATTAAAAAGTGAGTCTAGGTATTATGTGTGGTATGATCCTTACCTATGGCGCATGTGTAGTGACCAAGTCATTAGGAGGTGTGTTCCCGATCATGAGTTTGAGTCTGTTTTGCATTTCTGTCATACACCTGCTTGTGGTGGACACTTTTGACCCCAATGGACAGCTAGGAAGGTTTTGGACTCTGGATTATATTGGCCTAACTTGTTCCATGACGCCCATGTGTTTTGTAATTCATGCTCTCGTTGCCAACACACTGGGAATATTTCTAGGATACATGAGATGACCCAACAAATCATACTATTTTGTGAGATTTTTTATGTATGGGGAATTGATTTTATGGGTTCTTTTCCTAGTTCATTTGGATTTTTGTATATTTTGGTTTCTGTTGATTATGTGAGTAAATGAGTGGAGGCCAAGGCCACTAGGACTGACGACTCTCATGTTGTTGTGGACTTTGTCAGAGCACAGATTTTTTGCAGGTTTGGAGTACCAAAAGCCATCATCAGTGACCAAGGGACACACTTTTTCAATAGGAATTTTTCTTCCCTCCTTAGAAATTATGGGGTGACACACAAAACATCAACACCATACCACCCCCAAACAAATGGTCAGGATGAGGTTTCAAATCGTGAGTTGAAACAAATATTGGAGAAAACCGTGCAGCCAAATAGGAAGGATTAGAGCAAGAGCTTGGATGATGAATTGTGGGATTATAGGATAGCATAAAAGGCACCCTTTGGTATGTCCCCATTTCAGATTGTTTTTGGGAAATCGTGTCATCTCCCCGTGGAAGTTGAGCATCGGGCTTATTGGGCTATAAAGAAATGCAACATGGATTTGGCCCAAGATGGAATACAAAGGAAGCTGCAAATTCAAGAGCTTGAGGAGATTAGATTGTCTTCATATGAGAACTCAAGGCTCTATAAGGAAAAATCAAAAGCAGCTCATGATATAATGATTCAACAAAAGGAGTTTCATGTTGGAGAGAAAGTCCTTATCTACAGTTCACGACTGAAGCTGATGCCTGGTAAGTTGCGTTCCAGATGGTTAGGTCCTTATATTGTGTCTAATGTTTTTCCTTATGGTGCAGTGTAGATCACAAAAGAGGACACTGGAAGGATCTTTACATTCAATGAGCAATGTTTGAAGAGATAAATCAAGGGACTTCCTACCGATGCAGTTGATTTTATCACACTACATGACCTCATCATTACTTGAGCACATCAGGCTGTTCCTAACCCTTTCACTTTTATATTATTTGTCCTATTTAAAAATTCTTCATTTCATGTGCATATATCATCTCATGGGTTCACATTGAGGACAATGCAATATTTTAAGTGTGGTGGAGTAGGGACCATTTAGTTTAGTAATTTCAATTGTTTTCCTGTTTAAAAAAAAACAAAAGAAAATGTGTGTTTTTCAAATTTTTTGTGTTTATTTTTCAATCTACATTTTTTTTGAAATTTTTGAGCTGAAATGATTCTCATCACAATTTTTAAATGAATATAAATGAGTGAAACAATTTATCCCTTGAAACTAAGCTTAAATTAATGCTGAAATAACTTTGTTTCAAGTTCAAATATTTTGTAATTTCATGAAAAGTACACCGAATTTTGAATCCCATGCCACATCTCACTGTATTTATATTTGAAATCACTTTCCTGTGAGGCTTCTGAACCATTATTTTCATATTCTTTACATTCACCTCACTTCTTTAGAGAACCAAACCATGCTTGATTTAACCATAATTTGATTTATTCCTGTCAAAACTTGAGGGTTTGAGGTACTTATGTTTAAATGATTGAGGCATTTGTATGGTATTAAAGCTCCTATTTCAAATAATCCTTTTTTATAATGGCCTACCATTATCATTTAATCCTTGTAGCCCTTATAATCCATGCACAACCATTTAGGTTAGCCACATTATAAGCCAATTTTCCCTATCCAACCAACTCTTGAAGTGAAATTGAATAATCTAGTTTAGCTTAAGTGTGGGGGAAGCTATCTTGTGTTGTGGTACCACATTCTGTGATACATTAGGTGGAAAATTAAATTCTTAGGAGATGTGTTTGTTGTTGAAGAAAGTAATTATATTGAAAGATGTTCCTTTTCTAGAGCTTTCATGACAAGTGAAGTTGTGCCTTTTCTAGAGCTTCTAATTGAGGTGGAAAGTTGTGCCTATCTGGATCTTTCAAGAAAATAATGTTTGAGAAGATTGACATTTTTGATGTTAAAATGATGAATGTTGTAAAATTTTCATGACTTTTCATGATGATGGAGCTGAATTGATACTATGGGGATTGAGGAGAAGACCATATTTAAGTGAAAATTAGATTAATGCAATTTTGCTTCAAAAAGAGTCAAGCCCTCCTCATTCAGCCTCAGAATTTTTCACATCTAAATCCTACCAACCGAAAGCCATAGAACAACCCTGAAAAGTTCTAATGATAAACATATGTCCTTGACTCACATCGGGTTGCAATGTAAGAATCTATCAAGCCTATCGTGACCCTTGTATGAGTTTGGATGAGAAAGACATTTCAAAAAAAAATTGATATTTGAGTGATGAGAGAAAATTCAAGCGAGGTAAGTGTTTTGTGCATGGGGGGATAAATAAAGTGGAAATATATTGAATGATATTAATAGAGAACATGAAATATGGTTTTTTATGAGGCATTATATCTTTTGATTCTTGGTGCAGAATTGATGGATCCCAATGATATGTGTTTTAAAATTGGTTTTGATTTGATATTGATGTTTACTTGACATGAGGTTTTGCCCAGGAGTGCAAAAGGGTAAGTGTGGGGGAGTTGATAAAACACTATTTTGTTGAATATTTTATTGATAATAAATGATATAATTTCCTCACATTGTGTTAAATATGTTTATTTATAAAATATTTGGGATTGGATCATTCATTTGAAAATTTGGTGAAAATTCCAGTTTTACCCTTTATAATGCACTGTAGTATTTCAATGATAAATATTTTTATATTTATTATTGGAATTTGAAATTTTTTTACAATGTTACTAACTGAATTTTCTACAACTTTTATTCATGACACTAGAGATAAAGAGTGCATTGGGATGGAGTAAATGGGCCATTAATCCAATGGTGGGCTGGACTCGGCAGAATGGACATGGGTTCTGTATTTGGGTCATATCTTCTTCATCCGGGATTAGATTCAGCCCATATTTTGAGGAAAGATCGAGGACAGGATTTAGAACAAATAATCCTTCTGGAAGGCCGGTCATGTCTCTAGTGTTTGAGGTCAACTAGGCGGTGAAACATGGAATAAAATATTTGTCCGAGTTTTTCATTTCACACTTAAAAAGTGATGTAACCCTAGTCCTCACAAACTATATTTAAAGGTGGTTTTAACTCTTTGGGAGGGCTGGTAGAGGATTTGGGAAGGTGTGTACGAAATGGTGTCTCTTTGGAGCCCCTCACAACTCTTGGAAGAAGTAATCCTTTGTTCAAACCTCTCTTCCAAAAGGCTCTTCTCTCCCACCTCTTCTTTGTATTTCATTTATTTCATGTTTGTTTCTTGAATTTTTCTTCAAATAATCTTCTGTGTTCTTCCCTTTTCTTCTTCTATTAATCTTATTAATTGGGTTGGAATCAAGAGTGGAGACATGATTGGGTTATACCCTTTCAATCCTTTTCTTATGCAAAATGTCTCCACGATGACTACACCGCCCATAAAAGAGTAGTTCTTTTTAGTAATTGGTCAACCTCTCACCTTATTGATTCATTTATTTTGAATAAGTGATCTACTATAAATCACTAAAAATGATACATTAATTGAGTTTTCAAATTATAAGAAACTAAGTGAGCAATTGAACAATTAACACAAAACGCGCCAGGTCGGGATTTGTGTGAATTGTGAGAGCGCGATCTTAATCGGTAATACAAGACCACATGGGATCAATTTGTAGAGTTCAAATACAATCCCTAAACTCAATTAATCCTAATTTAATGAGTGGTTATGTGCCTTAATTTACCACTAACCATAAGCTAATCTTAGAACATCAATCAAAGCAGGGTGTTGTGATTGCATGTTCCAAAGTTAGCATAAGGTTAAATTCACTTCGTCTTCCTGGTAAAGTTAATTCTCAGAGGGTTCAGGATTTAACAAATTAAGGGATGATAATTAAGTGAATATTAATTTAAATTATAATTATTAATAAATGATTGAATAAGTAGAGTTATATCAATTACGTCTTTTAAATATTGTCTAAACAAACATCTTTTTGTTGTGTCATTTTAATCAAACTTCATTTCAAAACTAAAAACAAAAAAAAATACAATCTTATTCCAGCAAACTTCTTCTAGATTCATAAACTATAAACAACCACCCCCATCCTTTCAAGTAGTGTATTTATTCTCTTTTATTCTATTTCTAGAATACCTCTAAAAATTGTTTTAATTCACTTCCTCCTTTGAGAGACGACCTTGGTCAGCCACTCTGTTGCACCTAAGTACCCTAAAATCACACTAATTATTTGAGGGTGCCCACGACAGCGCTCTTTCAACATACAATGAATTACCTAAAATATTTTAATAATATGAATCCATTTTCATGTGAAAATAGATCCAAACATCTATAAATACTAATATTATAAGTTCATGGTTGAATAATAACACACCAATTTGGTATAAGAATGTGTTTTTTCCAATCTTTAAGCCTTTCCATTTATTTTTCACCCTTTTAACAAATTTTACCCATACCTAATGTGATAAATATTGTCCATGCAAAGTATTAATTATAAAAAAATTAGTTGAACATATTACCAAATAATAATTTTTATAATTAAAAATATGGAATTCACGGTACATGATCCAACTCCAAGGAGTGTTAGAAATTACTTTTATTATATTCTCACAAAACATAATGAAAACTGTTTGAGAAAATGTATGTTTTTAGCCAAAAATTGATTTTATAGAAAATAGTGTGATTATGATTACAATGTAATTAATTGGATTTTTTTCAAGAAAATGTTTCGTATTTTTTATTCATTACAAAAAAAACTAAATGTTACCTTTTTAATGAATTATTAAATGTAAATAATTAAAAATAGTTTTTTAACATAAACATTACTTAGAATTAAAAAATGGTATGTATATAATTATATGTTCCGCATTGTATTTTTATATTAAATATATTAATTATTTAAAATATATTTTGTATGGAATATTAGTTTTATTAATTTTAATGTTATTATTATATCATTATAATGTCATAAAAATGATAGTTCAGTAAAATTGATATTTTCACTATTTATCTATTAATTATCTATATCTAAAAAATTCCAAAAAGGATCATATGATAATATTTTCATATTGAATTAAAAAATTAAATTAATTTCTTCAAATAAAATTTATTAAATTTTGGAATTAAGGTTTTAATCGTTCATCATTAAATCTATATGCATTGCGCTATAGTTTTTTAGAAATTAAAAACACAATTACAATAATTAAATCATGGGTGTTACGTAAAATAATTAGAGATAACTATTTAAAAAGATTTGATAATTAGTATTGGTGTTTGATTATAGCTGGTTGGGTTCAACAATTACATAAGTTCATGTTCATAAGCTTACACAATTCATTTTCATAATAAGTAGGGGACTACATGAATGTGATAATACCAATGTTTCGTTGGGTATGTAGTCATATACTAGAGTATAACCCTGTTAAAAAACTAATTTCATCTTTATTATCTCTAAATAAGTGAATAAACTGATATAAAGGTGCTTAAAAATCATGAGAGTGAAGGGTTTGTAAAATTTATTCACAGACTAATCCACCCCCTCTCAGTGAGTTTCACCCTCCATGTGATTGAAAAAACAAAAAAAAAATAGGTCCATTAATAATTTATCTCAAGAAGGAAAGAATATTGGATCCAATACAACCATGGAATAAATTTATTTTTGAGATTATTAATGTTAATGATTTTTTTTCATAAGATTAAAATATGAATAGTATGGACTATAGCTATCGATACAACATTAGATGATCACCCATTATTTTTCATAGTCAATCCTTGTATCCATGATACAATCTCTCAATGATACCTATGTTAATTCACATCATATACTCTATGCCATAATCCATAATTTTCATATTTGGGACACCATTGTACAGTTTGAAATTATTATTATAATCAATTCCAACGACCTTGATGATATCATGGACATTTAGTGATAGTGTAAAAAACCCATAAATACATTATATGTATGGTCTAAATTATCACTGAGTAATTTTTATCATTTGGTAAAATTCATTCTTCTGAAATTGAGTAGAAATCCATCACCACCAAAAAATTTATATGCCAAAGATAAAATACATGTTCTCTCAATGAAAGAATTGTGGTCAATACTAGTAAATAATGAATTAATATACCATCAAAAAAAGTTTGAAATCCCTAATTTCAAATATTATTCAATCATATAAGATATTAGAGACTCCTAAATATGTGAATCATGGACCATTAGAAACTATCTAAAAAACTATACAGTGATAAATTTATCTTGATATTGGAATGGGTCCACTTTTTGGATAATTTAGTTTCTTAATTACATATATTAACACTTATGTAAATGATAAAATTAGATACTAACATCTCCCCTTATATAAATTTTTTTTACCTTATAATTCATCTAAAACTGAAAACATCTTTACGATTCTTCAAAATATTTTCATCGATGTTTGAAAATATAAAGAGATTCATATATGGTTTCATTCATTGTTAGGATCCATAGTTATCAAAAAACTGTGACACCAATTGTTGGACTCATTCAATATCCCCCATTTATGAATTTGTTTTTAAGGAATTATATTTCGAAGGATTAAAAAATTAGATCTCTAATAATCTATCATACATCCATAATATACATCAAACCACTCCATGTAATAAATATAAGGTTCTTATTTTAATGTTCTAGTGTATTAAGAGATCTGGAATAAAATTACAATCCTTATATCCATATGTTTAGTAGATAAAAATATATTCCTATTTTCCCACCAATTTATGATTTCCTTCGAACACATCGTTGGTTGATCTAAAATTGATCCAATTCTACGGAGATAATTACATGGAATTAATTTTTTTAAAATATAACTATAAAATGTCCAAGAGAAATATTAAGGTATTTTTAATAATATAATATGTGGGAACACCGTTCAATGAATACCATGTGTTCTGATCATTGTAGAGTTTGTTTCCTAATTTGAGAGAAGAATATACCCCAATCCATGCCAAATGTGCATACTCCAGCTACATGTCACCCTTGACATATTTAATGTTTGTTCCCCATTTATGTTTTACATATAAATTGTCCCTTAAACATATATATTTTAAATTGTGTAGAATAAGGACATGTAAAGTAAACTAAGACATTAATTCTAGTGTTCGAAGACCCCATAAAAATTGATGGGTTATTTTCAATTCAAAGACCATGTGACAAAGAAAGTAAATGGGTGATTTTGATTTATCTAAAGGTCTCACTCATTGAACCATCTCAAAACACCATAAATCCAATGACTCAAATCTATAATTTTGAAATTAAAACCCAATAATAAATGTTTCATGTTAGTCTAGATAATAGAAATAGGTTGTAGGACCCTTTAGTCTAATCCTATTCCACCCAAAAGCCATGATTTATTTTTGGATCAACACTCTCTTTGTTCACCAACCTTGGTGAAGAGTCTCCATTTAACCAATGTTGAATCTCTTACATTACTGATATAATTTTTCTTAGGTATATCCCTAGAATTTTTTTACCAACATTCTATAGCTTTATAACCCTATTTTCATGATTGAGTAATCTTTAATATGCATGCAGATCCTAAATTCATCCATCCCTTTGATAATGGGAAGTAAAAACCATATAATATTTTTCCATTATGCAATTCATCTTCCAAATTTATATCCATGAAGGTATATTAATCATATATCCCATTGATAATGATGATTGTTAATCTTTTGGGACCAGTAATATATCTTTTAGCCGACAACTTTTGTATGGTTTATGGGGGGACCTTTTTCATCTGACATATATTATTCTAAAATATGGCCATTTAATTTTATTTTTCAAATATTTATACTCAAAATAGTACATCTTGTTTTTGGTAACCTTTATCAGTGTAGATTCTTATGGTTTCATCCCCCATAATCATTTGACACTCTATAAACTCAACAACCCTCCATGGTAGACAAACTCCAACTCCACTGTATCTTTCCTCCATGGATCATTTTATGGTTACCATATTCATATTCTATCCATAATAGGTACTTAAACACAGGTCATTGTTTTTATTTCATTTCAAAAATCTTTTCTAATATAATTTAATCAAATAATTCTTATCCAACAATTCACTAAAAAACAAAACAATTTTTCCAAGATCTTCTAATGGTGTGAAAAAAATTGTTTTTCTATTATGTAGATCCATCACATATGATATCCCTTGGAATATTTAACATAATTATTATATTCATGTGACATTAATATATAATAAATAATGTTCTTAGTTTCTTGAACATAAAATTCAACAAATTTTCTATGTTACATGTCCATAAAAAGAAAAATGTTATTTCTTATTTAATAACATTAAAATGTCAAAAAATGAATCTCGATCACCTATCCTCATAAATAATACCATTGTTAAGGGATATATTACAACAAAAGACAAGGGTTATTACAAAATAATCTCCAAAGGAATGATATTTTACTAATATATATTGTATTAAACTAAATGTTGTGCCTTATTTCTCAACATGAAATTTCAAGCCTCATTCACCCAGGTGTTACACCATGTCATTTTCAAGTCCCAAGTAAGGTGATGGAAAGTAACAAGTGGAGGGTGAATTGTCAATTCTAAAAAATCAAATTATATTAAAATATAACTTATAAATAGTGGGAATGCAAGATTCATAAAATCAACCATAAACAATAATGTAGGTGAAGAGTGAAGTGTGAGGGATGAAAATTTAATCAAAATAATATAGTTATTTAACAATAGTTATGATTAAAAAAATACAAAATCTACTCTTCCCACTCACAACCTCAAAAGTATGGAAATATAATCTATAAACTTCTTTTTTAAATGGGTATGAACCAAACCTATACTTTTATAAAGGGAGTTTCTAAAAAAAATCTTTCTATGAGAGAAAACCTATCCCCAAATTTTCATGTAATTATCATAAAACATTTACATTAAATAGGTTGATATGTAACCAATAAAAATGAATTTTGATTGGGTTGATATATCCAATTAGTACCTATTAATGTTTGTATGACGTGTGTAAATGAAAAATTATAGAATAAAAAACCATATTACAAAATAATGAAAAAATAAAATCAATTGAATTCATTTATTATATTTTGGATATTAAAAGTTTTCTTCTACAAACAAAGAAATGAAATTATTTATCTCAGGAAAATAATTTATGGAAGTGTGTAGATTTTATATTTGAATGATGTATCATAATGTTTAGCCTTGTCACCCCATCAAGAAAAAGTACATGGATTTGATTGTAATTTATAAAAACCTCCCACATGTGGTTTCTTTGAAAACTATTAATGATATTTGTACCCTTAATTATCAAAAATAATTATCACATGAATATGATCTAAAATATCAAAATAGCCTATAATTAACATGACTAAAATAATTCAAAAAAAAATTTGAAATAATTATAAATACTACCAAAATGACAAACATTTATTGTCATGACCTGACCCAAGTTGGGGATCAAGCCGCAACTAACCCAAGACCACCTCCATATGCTCGCGATTGGCAATAAGCGCCGAAAGCACAGAAAACACAGGGAGGAATTTTACTAAATACTTGAACACATGCATGCCATAAACTCAATGAAAAAGTACATAAGAAAAGTATAAAAAGTGAAAAATTCTATTAAGTAAATAGAATAATCCAGAACCTCTAGAAAGTATAGGTGTATGGTAAGGAATACTAAAATGTAATGGGGCTCAACACACGACCAATCTAGAATCTGGTCCCAACTAGAAGAAAACTAGAAAAGAGTATTTGTTGAGAGAGCCCATCTCCTGTAACCCGACTAGGACCACCGTACGTGGTCCACATAGTCTGTATCCCTACACTCCTCTCTAGTCACAATCAACCTATCCGGTATATGAAAAAGACATGACACATGTTGGGAAAATCCCATACAAGGGTTAGTATATACATACCCAGTAGAATGCCTCAAAAATGATAAGTGGGAGTAGTTAGAGATTGATCCAAAGAGATGTAGTAAATGAAACAAGGTACAATAAAAGATAATGTAATGAGTAAAACTATACCCATCATGAGTGTGAAAGTATGATCATCCAATCACAGGGAGCATGAAATGGTGAGTAGGTGACCCCCCCACCTCACCGAGTCTTTTCAACCAACATCTAGAAAGTTTAACCATCAAAACATAAGAGATGATCATTTCTGTTGGAAGGGCATTGTGCGAGACTCTCTAGATAAGAAAACTGAATTTGGGAGGGATATATTTTCCCCAGAGAGTACATCCCCAGGGGTTGCTGGCCGGTTGCACAGAGATGATCTTCTTATAATCCTTTGCTGGAAATCTACCTGAAGGAGAGCACCTGAAAATTCACCTGTCCGGAGATCCGCCCATGCATATTTTAAGGAAATGGTCTTCATGTGATGGGCTCAGCACAACCCTAAGGAAAGAGGGATGGAGGGAAGCCTCCCTGACCGAAATATTAGGACCTGGGCAGCTCGGGAAAGAAAGAATATCGCCACCCCAGTTGCATTCCCAGAAATTGACCTCTCCCTGCCCAAGAATCCAAAGAGAGTGATGACGGAGTCAGGACACCAGATCACGGATAGAACTCGAGAGAGGAGAGGGAAACCTACCATTTTCCCTCAGGAAAAAACCATACTTCCCTATGATGAAGCGGCCCCATACAGACAATCCCTCAATGACCTCCCAGGCTAGTTTACCTTGAAGAAGAAAAATAGACTTGTCCAAGATTCTCACATTAATGTCGTCGTGATCTAGGGGTTTGACCAGCTTATTCCAAGAGGCCCATCTGCATTTTCCATCACCATGAGCATCCCAAAGAAACTAGTGGAATGAGTACTATAGACATTTGAGGAAAGACCTTGGAACCTTAATCACAGACAAGATGTGTATAGGAATAGAGGACAACAAACAATTTATCAAAGATATCCTTCTCAAAAAGCAGACGAACCGGTTCTTCAAGTCATTGATGCAGTTTATGATCCTGTTGGAGAGATCCATGATGAAATGGACCTGAATCCTCCCCGGGGCAAGGGGATCCCCTAGGTATGTTAAAGGAAATTGTTTCTCAGGGATGCCAATAGTGTTTTCATTGGATCTCCTGCGTCTTCTTGGGCATCTCGAAGGGAGGAAGATGCCACTTTTTTCCTGGTTGATTAATTGTCCACTCCACTTGGCATAAGCGTCCATGATCATCACGAAACCTTTGATGGAGGGGCTCCACCCATTTATAAAGAACATTAGGTCTTCTACGAAAAAAGGTGGGAGACACTGGGGATGTGCGAACCACAGTGAAAAGGATGAATAACACGTTTCATGGCTAGGGAGAACTGTCGGCTAAGGGTGTCTTGGGATAGAATGAAAAGGGATGGGGAGAGAGGGTCCACCTGACGTAAACCCCTGACTGACTTGATGAAACCACACTGTTTCCCAGTAAAAATGATGTTGAACCAGGCCGAGTTGTAGCAGCAGAAGCAGATATCAATAGCAGCCTCAGATAACCCCATGAACCTCATGGTACGGGTGATAAAATTCCACTCCATATGGTCATATGCTTTGTCCATGACTAGCTTGATGATTAAATTTTAACCCATGAACTTTCTGTTGATGTCCCGAATAATCTCCTAGGAAACCCCAACAACACCTTGGATTGATCTCCCTTTGACAAAAGCATGTTGTTCCTTGGAGATCCATTGATTAGTGAAGTTTCCAAGATTGTTGTTAATGATGGTATCTAGAACCTTGTATGAAAAACTACACAAGCTGATGGGCTGGTATTGCGAGATAGATGAAGGAGAGCTGACCTTGGGGATCAAAAGCATGGTGGTTCCAATGGCTACCCGTTGGAGAGATCCTTACTGGAGGTTCATCCCAAAATGTCACCGGGGACTACACTACCTAGCCCAACAAGAGAGTCTTCCCAAAATAATCATACATGACTATGATGTCTAGCCGAGTTGGAGGGTCATCCCCAAATAGTCGTCAAGGACTACACTGCCTATCCCAACTGGAGGGTCACACCCGAATAATCATTAGGGACTACACTACGCATCCCTACTGGAGGGTCTTCTTGGAAGGTCATAGAGAACTACACATCCATGACATGTTTGTGGGTCCGCATGGAAGGTTTTAAATGACTACACTACCAAGACCAGATGGAGGGTAAGCATGGAAGGTCGTTCTGGAAAGCCATTCTGACCGCTTCTATCATCGGGTGTCATCTATGTTCATGTCAAACCCAAAACATCCACATCATTTTTTTGAAATGCACTTCTGAGGTCACAATCACACTCTACTAAAAAAACGTAGGATAGTCATCTCATGGGACAAAAGATGAGTTCGTACGAAGGAAGTATGGAGGATTGAATATTTATAATGTGATCTCAAATAGTACATGGTGGGTGAAGGGGCCCACATGGTGTGTATCACCTCTTCCATGTCTATCCTTGTCTCTATTTGGAAATAGGTCCCTTCCCTTGTATTAGTGCACGCTGTGTAGGTGGAATACATGACATCTTCCATTTATCCGGGTATTGGGGTAATTTTTTCTAGACGTGTTCATGTACTCGGAATTGTTGCCTATGTACATTGATACACAACGTGTTGATCAACAAGGGATGATGCCTATTTTTTCCACCCATTTACATTTGTTGGGGAGATGGAATATGCCAAACTATGTGTGCCTTCACATGGATTTCTTCACATAGAATGAAAGTACATGATGTGTCAAGGGGAGTACATGTTGTGTCATCCTTATATTTTCCCAAATCATTGCACTATTACTAAGGGAGTCTACATGTTGTGTGTTTTTCACTGAACATGGAGTGTACTTGGGATTTCTCCCGAAACTCCAGAGTTTTCCCAAATCGTCTTCTATACATCAATTGTTTTCTAACTGTGGACAAACTCACATGAATGTGCTCTAAAAAAATTGGATCTGACTGTAGAACATTGGATTGCTTCATCGTTCATCGTGAATTGGCCTCGTTCGAAAACAAGTGTTTTGATGGATTATCCAAATGTCATTGTTGCTTTGTTCCTTGTTGGATTGTCATGAACCCTTCAGATTGTTCATCCCAACATCATGCAAATTCCTAATCAATTTCTCTTTTGCAAACCTGTTGTCGTTCCACGATTCTATATTGTTTGCGGGCACCAGATACAACTTAGGTTTCCCGGGAATCATTGAACTGGGATTCAATGAAATTCCAAGGTGATGAATGTAAACAAGAGAGGGAAAAAGCACCAATACTAGGGTTTTGATCATATCCATTTTTTCTTTTCTAACCAATTGTAAATGTGAAATTCTGGGTAGCGCGACTGAATAAGAATTGAAAACCAGTACTCAGGCTCAGGCATGGATTGAAATAAATGCGCATGTTGAATAATTCAGTTTCAATAAGCTCAAACATTTAATCTAAGGATTAAAAACACTACATATGCGTCCTAACTAGATTGGATCTATCATTATTGATGAAAAAAATGTTCATCGACGAAGGAGGTGGATCTGTTGCACCTTGATCTATCCAGATACAATATTTTCACATCATTTTATCTTTTTTTATTATTTTATCAATGAAGTGGAGAGGAGAGGAGATATCTTAATTTGTCGAAAAAACAAGGATTTTTTTGCCAAAATTCCATTAAGTACATAATTATATCAAATTATTATGTTTGTGGTATTTTATGTATGTAAATAAATTAATTCATTTAATTACATAATCATACCGCAAATGACAGAGGGGTCTAAATGTCCCATGCTGACTTATTTTATGTCGTACCAAGGGGAGACAATGAATTTCAGACCCAACTGTGGTCTAGGATTTCTGATATTTTCATCCTTTAAAGAGTTATCCCATTTTTTAAATTATCCACTCGTGAGTAATATAAATTATTTTTAATAATTTTGAAAAGATTAATTCTGGGCTCACCGATCCATGGAATTGCATGACATCTCATCACGTAGCTCTGGAATAAAATTTTGAAAAATTTCAAAGTATTATTTGTAAAAAATGGGTCTCGACATCATTTTATCCTTCAATCGTTTCTATCATTAAAAAGAAAAACTAAACAAACAACTCCAGATACTGGGCCACATCTAACTCTCCCATTCACAGGAAATCCCCTGCACATTTCTATGCTACCAAAACACTCAGGCTAGAGGGGTGGATCATCATCTTAGGGACCACTCATGTTGGTCCTCAATCGCCATTGTGAGGTCCAAAAATGTGGCTTCATCCTCAATGAATAGATCTCCCATGTCGATGACATGAAAAGGTTCATGAAAATACCTCATCACCTATGACATGTGGAAAACATTGTGCATACACTACAACTATGGGGGTATGGAAAAGCTGTAGGAAACCCCACCAACCCTCCATGTGATCTCGAATGTCCCAATGAAACATTGGAACAACAAGATTCCCTAGACGAACCATGACATTCCATGTCAGGGGGAAATTCTCATAATGACATGGTCTCCCTATTTAAACTATAAAGGCCTATGACATTGATACTAATTTGAATTTTGGCTACTATTGTCCATCTTCATCCATTCACGGATGAGCTGCCCTAGCTCTATTGTCACCTGCTCTAACTCTGAGTCCATTAGGGATGACTCTCCAATCTCCATCCAACACATGTTTGACAAATAGGGTCTCCTATATTGGGCCTCAAAAGGTTATATGGTGTTGGGGGATTGGTTACTATTATTCGTACCGAAACACGACTAATGGAAGATGTTCCTCTCAACGTTGGCGAAAATCTAACATGCACTCTCTCAACCTATCCTCTAAAACATGGATTGTGCAATCAGTCTTCCCATCTTTCTGGGGGTGAAAGGATGTAATCATCCATCGCTAGATCCCAAATGCCTCAAGTAGGCCACTCCACAATCTTGATATAATCCAATCATCATGATCAGGTAAAATATTTGAGGGTACCCTATAAAGGATGATGATCCATCTTACATACATCTTCACCATACTCTCAACCAATATATGCTCCATTATATCAAGGAAGTGTGGCGACATCATGAGTTGGTCCCCTATCACCATTATGGTGTCATGGCTCTTTGATATGTGTGGAAGCCCTATGACAGAGTCCATGGATATGTCATGCCATTTTGACTCTGGGATATGAACTAAAAAAAAGTAGTAAGAACCTAGTGCTTAGCCTTCACCTGCTGATAGGTAAGTCCCCGTGATACAAACTCATCTACACATCATCTCATGTTGGACCACCAAAACTATAGCTGAATATTCCTATAAATATTCCCCACACCGGGATGTACAACTAAGGGAGAAGTGTGGAACTCCTATATCACTTACCCCCACATCACCAATGGTGCCATTGTTCACCCCTGTACCATGATATCTTGATTCCATCCTTCATAATATCCCTCTAGTGTATCTCCTGTTGATATTTAATCACACAAAACCTAACAGTAAATGTCTCCCATATGGGATTCCTTCACACGCTCAAGGATCATAGGAGTCAACACCATCAACTATAAGAAAAATGTACCCTCCCACTCTATTAGGGTCAGCTGTAGGTAAGCTAACTACTCAGAATCTCCTGGCACTTGGCGGTCCTGGGACTTCATACTAAGGGTATATCATACAAAACTTCCCTACCCTCGTGTATAGAATATATCATAGTCATAGTCCTATAGGATCTCCAATCAGCATCACTACCTTAGGTATAGGTATCCCTATGTGAAGACGTACCTCATACTTTGGTGGTCTGAGTGAACCAAAAAAGCACTCTCCCATAAGGTTGTGCATCCACATCCTCAATTAAATGACTACTGCCACTAACTCCATATCATGAGTCACATAGTTTTGTGCATGGGGTGACAACTACCTCGACCCAAATGAGATGACCTCTTATCATTGCATCAACAAGCAACTGAGAACAGTTCATGTGGTGTCACAACATTCCATTAACTCTACTCCTTCTTTTAGTGGAACCAAAACTAGAGTGCTCATCAACCTCTTCCTCAAGTCCTTGAAGGACATACGAAACTAGTCCAACTAGGTAAAAAAATATATCTTCCTCTTCCGAGTGGTCAAAGGGGCAAAGATCCTGGAGAAATCCTCCACAACACTTTAGTAGTACCCCACTAATCCAAGAAAGCTCTGCACCTTAGACACACTCTTCAATGGCTCCCAAGAATGCATTGTTTCAACCATCGTGGGATTCATGGATAAAACATTCTCGGAAATGGAAGGCCCTATAAAGTGAACCTATTGTATCTAGATTAGAAATTTCGAGAGCTTTCTATAAAGCGATTGCTCTCAATGTAAATGAAGGAACCTCCTCAAGGGCTATGCATTCTCGTCCTCTATCGTAGAGTATAAGATTATTTCATCAATGAAGGAAACAAATAAATGGTCTATGTATGGCTGGTTGATTTGGTTTATCAATTCAATAAAAAGTATAGGGGAATTTTCCCACCAATGGGAATCACTTGGAACTCGTTGGTTATCTAACAATATCAAAAGGAAAACATTGGAAAGTTAGCCTCATGAACCAACATATGTTGGTATCTGGACCTTGCAATGTTTTTTGAGAACCATCTTTCTCCTAGCTAATGATCAAAGAGAATGCTAATCCACGAAAAGGGGTAATTTGTTTTCATCGTGGACTAGTTTAGGAAAAATTAATCCACACTAATCTGCAAGCACCCATATGCCTTCTTCACAAGCAAGACCAGAGCCACCGAGGTGGACACACGTGGTTTGACAAAACCATTCTCAAGAAGGTCATCTAGGGGAAATCTTATCTCCATGAGATCTGTTGGAACCATCTGATATGCTGGATAAGATATCAGGGTTGTCCCTGGCTACAAGTCAATTCCAAACTCCAACACTCACCATGGAGGTGGTCCTCTAATGTATTTTGGAAAGCTTTCCATATAATCCTCCAAAACTATGGGTATCTAATTGTCTGAAGAGTCTAATTAACAAAGGGTCATACTCACTAGATTATGGCTAATGGGTTGTATCTACTTGTAAACAAAACCCACTTGTCCTGCTATGAGGTCTATGTCTCCGAAAAAGGAGATCCTCTTCTAATCAGCACGTAGGCATCTGGTTAATCTTCGATGGCAGTCAATATGAGCTCAAAAGAAAGAGAGCTGATCAATAACTAATACGATGTCAGGGGGCTCTATATTTATGACTATTAGAGCCCACATGATCCTATCCCCTCCGAGTGAAAACTCACACTACATACAGAAAAAAGATTTAGAGGAACTGTTCCCTGAAAATACTTCACGGCTTAGCTGATGTGCTTTAATATCTACTGAGAGATGTAGTTCCCACATAAAGTGTCAAGAGATAAATTGTTGGATAGAAAATGTGTCTAAAAATACCAAAGAAAAAGTAGATTAAACACAAATTGTACCTCGAATCATCTTATGTGATGACGGTCATAGATGTCCATAATCGGCCTCTGTTTGTGGCCCTGGTTACTAGTACCCTAATCCTCACATGAGCCTCCAGGTGGTGGTGGTGGGAGAACCACATACCACCATCCCTCACCTGAAGATCCCCTTGCCCCTCTTCCATATTTGCCTCCATGGGGACCACACTATCCCCACTTCGGAGATCCCCAATCACCATGGTTAATCTGTTGTGGTAGTCCATGTGCTGCCTATCTCGAATGATCATTATACCTGGTTAGGAATTACAAGGTCATGTGACATGTCCCATCATAAGTGATTCATCTTACCTCTATAAGAAACCAATGTTCTTTTTACTACCCCTAAATATGGTGACCACACCCCTTTGTCTGCTATTCTGAGACCTATGACGCATGCCTACTGCAAAAATTTACTCAACCCTGTAGCACCAATTTCTAGCTCTATCAATATAGCTTCCCTCTTCCAGGAAGCTATCCGTCACATGTTCCTACTACACCACCACGACAGTCATGTGGATGCCCAAGGGAACTACATTGGCCTTAATCTCTCAACGTAGTCCCTCTCAAACATCCGTGCATGGAAGTAACCATCTATGATCATGTTAAGAGAGTAGAATATACGGACCATGGACCACGCCGTGCAATCATAAACCATCATACCACCATGTTGATGCTCCAAAAGATCTTGAATCTGAACAGGGGGAAAGAAGTAGGATCACTCTGATCCAACGGAGGTCTGGTATCATCTTTCTAGTTTCAACATCCTGAATGAGCCCGTAAGGGGAGAGGCCAGGTTAGGGTTTCCCATTTCTTCGCCTCTCTTCCGCCGCGTACTGAATTCGATCTTCTCTTCAGCGCTCCAGCTCGGCGCTTCGGGACGGATGTACTTCTCCGAGGGGCGGCGTCATTCCTTCTTGGGCATGGCTATCTTAGTATTTCCCACCGCTTGCCGGCCTGCTTTCGCTCTCCCCCTTCTTCACTGGGTAGGGCTTTTTTGGCAGTGCGGTGGCACCTGCGGTCGTCGTTCCCGCATCTCCTGGCCGAGGGTCGACGCAACGATTTTTTTCCGTGCTGGGGGCGCATGCGGCGGGTCGAGGTGGTCTCTGGGTGCGAACTTGAACGTGGCAACATGATCTAGTTCTTGTTTGCAGCATGGCCTCGCGGCTGCCCTCGTCGTTCTTGTTTTTGCCTTGACTTTTCGACTGATTGAATTTGATTTGGGTGTGGTTGTGGATGGTTTGAGGTCTGAGTTTGCGTTCGTCCTGCTCGGGGCGGCTTCAGTTTGATTACGGCGGCGGTGTGGGCGTCGGAGCCCTCAGCCTGTTCAAATCCCTGCCCTGGCTTCACGTTTCCTCCTCTCCTCTCTTGGTCGGATCTGGAGCGGCGGTTTCTCAGAGGTTTTGGGAATATGGAGTTTGACGGCTGATGATGTTCTTCGAACGACCTGAGCCTTTTATTCTTCCTTGCTGTTCATGATTCTCAGAGGTGGCCTCAACAATGTCAACGCTGCTTCTGCGAGAGTACTTTCTGTTGTTGGATGTGCGGTTTCGGGTTGCAGCGGCGGGGGTCTGCGTTGACTACATGGACGATGCGATTAGGATATTCGGCGTGTTTGAAGGTGTTCTGTGATGGTGTTTTGGACCAGATATACATCTCCAGGTTTTCTGAGCGATCACCACCGGCGATGCTGGTTTGGTTCTGAATAGTTGGATCGGTTCATATGTTGGTGTTGGGTGGCGGCGACGACTGTGGTGTCCGACGATGGCAGACAATGTGACTTCGGGTAATGTGGGCGTATCACGGATCATGATCTCCTCATTGTTTGTGTATGATTTTTGAATTTTGAATTTTGATCACCATTGTTGTCCCCGCGTGATGTTTGGAGGATGCCGTTCTGTTACGGCAACTGCAATGTGGTCATTTTGAAAATCCAAAAAAGAGAATTTGGACTTGAAAGAAGTAGGGGTAGTACTCGTCCTGAAAAAACAGGAAATCTCTGTATGAGAACATTTAATCAATGTGCATCTAGGTAAATATGCTCCACCGATTCTCAATTGATTCATGGAAAATACTGATTGATAATGCAACCAACTGATATGTTAGTGTCCAATCATGTTCGAACTTGTGAACCATCAACTCCAACGAATCCTCTGCTGCCTTAGGATCTGGCTGATCATAGATCCTCAACGTTCGCTACTGCTGGGATTCAAAGAGTGCGTTCAACCTATGCACATCATCAGCCTATGCTATTTGGACTATCTTCTACTCAATGAGTGTAAGCACCACTGCTGGTCCACCTAGAGGAAGGTGACAAAATTATGGATCTATAACAGATGCTTCATCACTCATAGGGTTATCATTACAAACTGATATTGGCATCCCTACTGGCTATCATCATAGAGGCATCTTGAAACATGTCAAAGAGTAATATGATCAGATGATCATATAATTATATATCAACTAAGGAATGGGTAATTGACCGAAAATGGACAATCAATGTATCAATACTATATGATTTATGTACCATTTTTTCCTTCAAAATATGTCTTAGGGCGCTGAGTCAAAAAGTATGTAATCAGGGTCCTAGTGAATAAATACTTTTGTCGGTCACACCATCAATGGACTACCTTTCCTCTGAGCTGCTCTCAAGACACTACGACTCTGTTTCTTTAAATCCCAACCAATTTCTTTTTATGTAATTTTCAAATAGTATCCTAAGGAACAAACCACTATTGATAGCACTATGTCATGACCCGACTAAAGTCGGTGCTTGATCTGAACTACCCCAAGCCTTCCATCATTGGCCAGGGGTTGGGGACAAGTACTGAAGGCACTAAAAATTTAGGGTGTCCTTTTACTTAGAACTTATACAAATGCATCGAAACAACTCAAGGAAAAAGTTTTAGAAGAAGAGTATAAAAAGTGAAAACCACTATAAAATAATTTGAACAAGATTGAACCTCTAGATGGTACAATATTATGGCAGTGAATACTAATATGTAAAGGGAAAAAACACACACCCAATCTATAATCTGATCCCAACCAGATGGAAAATGGAAAATTGTATCTATTGAGAGAGCCCAAGTCATGTATCCCAATTATGACCACTGTATATGGTCCACATAGCCCATATCCATATGCTCAAATATAGTCATGATTAACCTATCCATCATCTACAAAAGACACGACTCATTTTGGGAAAATCCCATGTAAGGGGCAATATATAACTACCCAGTAGAATTTCTTAGAAGATGAAGGAGGTAAATAAGAGATACAACAAAAGAGATGCACTAAATGGAATAAGGAACAATAAATGTGAACAAAAATCGTACAACTCAACCCATCATGATTATGAAAGATGGATCATCCGAACACATGGAGCTCGAAATAGTGAGAGGTGAACCCCTCATCGGGTCTTTGCTACCAAAAGCTAGAGAGGTGACGTATACAACCATGATAAGCTAGACCTGGAAACCACATAAAATACCCCACACATCCTCTACTCTCTTGGAAGGAGATTAACCATGTCCCAAGGAGGTGGTACTATAGTGGGATATATATATACAACCTATCACATAATCCCAAATGAGTGACTAAGGGGATCTCCATCTCATTGCTTATCCCAAGTAGATGAGTAGCCAATAGTCCCTAGGTAGAGTCATTTTCAATTCAGAACACCTGAATCGTCTACGTAGGTGTCACAATCTAAAGGGTATCAAATCACCACACCTCAATAATATCCACTTTGAGAAGCACTGACTCGCCCATATGGTTTTCGATCACATCAAAAGAACATATCTCGGTGGGGTAATCTCCCCTCATTATCAAGAGTCCTTAGATAATTCTTATCATGCCTCTCCACAGTGACTCATAGTTGAGGGTATTATTTGGAAGTTCATCAGGGATTATACTATTCATCCCAACTGGAGGGTCGGCCCAAAAGTTCTTACGGTATTACACTTCCCAGCCCAGCTGGATGGTCATCCTATAATGTCATTGAGGACTATACTCCATGTCCATCCCTGCTAGAGGGTCATCCCAAAATCATTGATGGGTTCTACACTTCCCATCATAGCTTGAGGGTTAGTTTTGGAATTATCGATGAGGACTATAATCCCTAGACCTACAAGAGGGATAGTCTAGAATGTCATTATGTACTACACTACCTAGAACTATAGGGGGTTATCCCTGAAAGTCTTCAGGGACTACACTACTCATCCTAGTTGGATGGTCAACCCGAAAGGTCGTTATGGTAAGCCTCTCCGTTTATTGCCATCATCGAGTTTATTCTCTACACGTTCCAAACCCAGAATGTCCACATCATTTCTCTATATTAGTATATAAGGGAACCATCATGTTAGAAGTGGAAAAGAATTTGGGATAGGAATCTCATAGGTGAAAACATGAGTTCAAATGGAAGAGATACAGAGGATGGAAGATTACTCATGGGAGTTCAAATAGTACATGATGTGTGAGGGTGGCCCACACGGTGTGTGGCCACACTTCAATGAATGGATGTGTCTTTGGCTAGACATGTGTCCCATTCTATGTAGTTGTTCATGCTGTGTTGGTGGCCTACATGTCATGTTTTGTTTATCAGAGGAACACGGTCATGTCTGGTAGCCATGCCTGTGTACTCGGACTCCATGCCCATGTACTTCGGTACACGACGTGTTGATCAACACATGATACTACCCATGTGTCCAAACTAGGTCTTTGTGCTCAGCACATGGTGTGTTCATTGTTGTTTCTTCCTTTACACTGATCACCCCCAATGGAAATGTAGTACAAGACGTGTCAAGTGGTGTACACACCGTGTTATCCTTATCTTTTCCCATACCCTAGCACTGCTGTAGAGGGAGGTGTTAGGGATTGTGGTCTTCATTGGACATAGTGTGTAGTCATGATTCAGTAAGAAACATAAGATCTCCCTCAAATCATTATATTCACTTATCTACTCCATTCGTAGTCAATGACATTGGAATTATCTCTCAAAACATTTAATCTGGATGAAGAACTCGGGATTACATCACCATTCATCGCAAATCGGCCTCGTTAAAAAAAAGGTTTTGACTGGATCTTCCAAACGCTATCGTGGATTTATTCCTTATAATATTTTTTATAATCCTTTGGATTCATCACCCCCCCACACACACATCATTTTGTTTCCATATTTGTGCCTCCCTGAATGTTATATCTCGTTCCACAATTCTGTCTCGTTTTCGGGAGCCTGATCGAGCTCGGGTCACCAGATAATCATTGAACCGGGATTCAAAGGAATTCCATGGTAAAGAATCTATGGGGAAAAGGCATAGAAAGGGTTTGGATAATTTTCCAAGAGTTCATGAAAAAATGATTGTAATTTTGTAATTCAGGTTATATCAATTAAAAATGAATTGAAAACCGGTACTCAGGCTCATGAAATGTTTGAATTAAAAGTCACGGGTTGAAGAATTTAGTTTCATCATGCTCAAACATTTAATCAATGGAGTAAATATGATAAAGATGAGTCCTACTTGGATTGGATCAATTTCCATTGATGAATAACATGTTCATCACTGAAGGAGGATGATCTGTTACTTATTGATTCATCTAGAGACAAGTTTTTCTCAACATTCTATATTCATTCATTGTTTCATCAGTGAAGAGGAGAGGAATAGTGAGGTCATCGTTGGCAGAAAAAAACCTGAATTGGGTAGCCAAATTTCTTTTATCTACATACTTATATCCAATTATTAGACTAAATTTCTTTTATGGAATTAAATAAATTAATTCTTTTATTGATTTAAACATACCACAAGCATGAAAATGTTCTAAACGACCCGTTCTGACATATTTAATGTCACACCAAGGGGAAACAATGCATTTTAGACAGAACCATGGTCCCATATTTCTGATTTGATCAACCGTTTAATAGTTATCCAATTCTATTTAATTAACCGTGTGTGTGTAATAGAAAATATATTTTTAATTTTTAATAAAATTAATTTTTGGCTTTCCGAGCATTATAATCGCTAGTCTTCTAAGCACATATCTCTGAAATAATATTTATAAATACTTCAAAGTCTTGTTAGGAAAAAATCAGGTCTCTACATTTATACACTTAGTAATTATCATATTAATCACATGGAACATATCCTATAAAACACAAAATAATGAAATTTTAATATCATAAACTCTAAAATAATAGTAGTAAAAAATTAATCATTACCAATATTAAATAATGATATATAATTATATATATAATGATGATCTTATCTTACCTATATTCATAACATTGGTGTTGTTATTGTTTATATGGTCTGTTTAACTCCAAAATTATAGAACAGATGAAATCAACTAAGTCTCATAGTGGCATGTAAAACATTAAAACATGCTTGAAATATATGACAAATAATATTACATGTATCATAAAAGTTAATATTTTCTTTATACATAACCTCTAAAAATATATCTTCTCATATGATCACTATTATTCATATAAGAAAAATTTTCTTCAAAAAAATAAATATCCTTCATATTTATAGAAAATATCTTCTAATGAAAACATTTCCATAATCTTAAAATTTGTACTATAGAATAAATATTTAAAAACAATATTTTAGAATACATGAAACAAATATTTTTCACAATGTTATATTTTTAAAAAAATTTCTACTCTGCATATCTATTGATGGATATGAAGAAGTATCTTCCATTTCCAAAATATGATATGTAAGAGAAAAAAATTACCCCTGAAATGAATAATGATTCCAACAGAAATACATTATATCCATTTCCATTACCAATAAACCATAACTATACCTCACAAAATACATAAGGGAATCCAAATAGAACTTCTTATTATCAATAATTTTCCAAATGTTGAAATCTTTAATAGAGAAATGTAATATGTGTAACTTCAACAATTCAAAATTTGAATACATACGAGTCTTGTGTTTACACCATTATACAAAACCCAGAAACGTTTTCAACATAAATTTTTTGAAATGTATTATTTATAAAATAATATTATATAATTTATTAATATTGTTATATTTTGTTTCATAAAAAAATAATTACTAAAATCACTCTTTTCATTTACATCCATTTCACCCTTCAAGCAAAATGTTAATAGAGAAATTGATAGGGATAAGTAAATAAAAAAATAATATATATTTTGAAAAGGATACATTAAGAATTATACTCATTTTTTATAATTATAAAACCCAAACAAACTCTACCACTTTTTCAAGTATATAAATGAGAAATCAATTAAGACAAAACCATGGGATGTAACTAATAACAGCTCTCCCCTTATAACCCAATAAACACTCTCTATATAAAATAACATGAAATAATTAAAAATATTAACCCTATATTAATAAATGAAAGAAATAAACCAAGCATATTTAAAATGAACAGTTGTTAATAAATTGATCTTTCTTTCATTAATAGTGATGAGTACTATATTTACATGTCATATCCAAAGTATAAATCATAGAAAAAATTACTTTATGGAATAAAATATAAAAAATTACATCATACTCAAGATGAAATATAGAATAATTAAACCCCTTAAAATCATAAATTTTAAAAAATACATTCAAACAACAAGAAAATTTTAAATATTAATGACAAAAAATATAAAAAAACTCCCTTAATTCCAGATTTATTCTTCAAAATGGTAAAACAGTGATAACATCCCATCAAAAAATTCGTGCACAAACTAGTGAAAACTCCTATTGTAAAATTATAACAACCAAAATCCATGAAAAAAACTTAATAGTATTAAATGAATAATAATAAAATGTGTATTGAATTATAATAAATAAAAATTACTCACAATCTAGTGAACCCATAAATGAAATTAAAATGTTATGCATGCTTTCTATAAAAATGTAATTTTACACAATTATACACGAAAATTATTTTATAACTGAATTCTAAATTAATCCTCCAGGATCCTATGATACATAAGGGTAAAAAAATATTAAATTGATTTTTTTTATAAATAAAATAATTATTTTTAAAATGAAATTGAATAAAATATAGTGAATATTAATTTAAATAATGAAAAAATTCACATTTAAAATAACTAATAGACGAAATATGTTCATTTTTACAATTTATAAAGTCATTAATCAATATATTAGGTTTATTTCTATTGTATCCAAGAGATATCATATTCTTACATATTATAATAATATTTTTATGTAATAAAATTCATATATTCTTTATCTTCTAAGAGAACAATGTTGAAACACCTACCATAAAACATTGTATAAGGCGAACAATGATAGACATTCGTATATATATACATATATATTACATTATCTTATATAAATATATGTTATATATAATAATTAATCACACCGTAGATCCAAAATGTTTTAGTGTCTTCAATTAATAGTTACATATTTGATAAATTTGATGACATTTTTAACATTTTTAATAATCAGGTTTCTCACAAGATACCCAATTTATCATATCATACATAATATTATGATTCATAAAATTGGGAATAAATACCTAATAAAGGGTGATATTAGATGATGAATAAGATTAATAATTTTATAAACCCATTTAAGAACAAAAGTCAGATGAAGAAAAAAACATTGGAATGAAAAGATATTCTAGGTGTATACATCTAATATAAGAAAATCATAAGAAAAAATGGATAGATTATAAATCAGAAGTCATTTAATAAAATAATTGGATCCGAAAAGGTCCATCATGGATGAAATAAACATATAACTTGGTATGTAAACATATTAGAATAATAATAATCCATGAAAAAAATGATATTATCCCAGGAAATAACATGGGATTGTAGCATATTCAATGGTTTATGTGATCATTACAATATGGGAAAACCCAATCATTCCATCACATAAAATTATAAAGAATGTCAATATTCTCCATGTGTAAAAATTTGAAAAAAAATCATTCAAATAAATTAAATTTTGAACAAAACAATTCTTGTCCACGTGTTATAATGTGATAAAACCTAGTCATAACTACACATTAAATAGTGAAAGAACCTAATAGTGTCAAATAATTATCATGAAATCATGTGAAATAAAACTATAACCAATAAATTTATAGGATATATATGAACCTAAAAGTATATAATTGTAAAAAATACTTATGTATTCTATAATCACATACATTCATTCAATAGTAAATTATATTATAATTAACCAATGGAAAATAAACAAGTTCTATTATAATTTTTTCATTACATACTAACAAGAAACATAAAGAAAGGATGATGATAATATCAATATAGAATATCCATAGTCAATAATTATAATCCTTAAAAGATTCTGACAGAGATGAAAATAATTTTTTAAAACAATTTAAAACAGTTATTGACAAAAAATTTGAAATACAATTCTGTTTTGGTAACTTTTAAAAGGGAAAACTTACATAACAATGGGAGTAATATTTTATTGGAAAAAAATATAAATTTCAAAATGAATAACAGAAATCCAATAATTAATATATATCTATATTACATATTTTTTATGAATAATCATTATATTATATAAACATGATCCCGTAGACTATAATATTTTAATTCCATTGGGAACTTAAAACACATTCATCTAATCTGGTTAAATATCTACAATGTCTCCATTGAAGAAATTACCCTTTTTCACTCCCACTTAAAACCATTATTCATATCATGGGGAATGGAAATATATTAAATTTTGAGATTAGATACACAATAGTGGCATGCAAAAAAATATCAAACAATGATCACATGAAAGAAAAAGTTATGTACAAGGGTATGTGATCATGAAAATCTCATGCAAGGCTCATACCCAACCATGCACATAAGATAAAGATGTGGCTTGTCATAAATATTGGATGTTCATATGACATGAATAATAATGTAATCCATAAAATTATCAATGAATTCATTACATAAGAGTAAGACATAAAATTTGTGACATACACATATGAAAATGAAATCATTCCCTAATAGGCAAGGCTAATTGCAAAACAATTATCAGGGTTCTTCATGGGGGATGCACCTACTAGGTGGGACACCCCACAATGTCCATTTATAGTTATTTCTTTATAGTTTATTATGTTACCCCATATTCCAATAGTGGATCTGGTTTCCCATTCTTCCTATAGTGGATCAGGTTTCCCCTCCTCCCATTGTGAATTGGGTTTCCCCAACTTTCTAATGTGGATTAAACATTACGACTATTTTCCCATCATTAACACATGAAATATTATTCTTTACCCAACGCATGGGATAGTGATATAAGTACCAAACATCATGTAAGATATTATGGTCTCACCAGCTACTATCTATGACACCCCACCATATAATATGTTGCAAGATTAACTGATTCTATTTGCACCAACCCTTCAAATAAGCTTTAACATGAATACCCTATGCTGTCTAGGACACCCCATCATTTAAGCTAGAAAATTCTTACCTAGTGCTATCTATCACACCTCATTGTATAAGAGAAGTCCATGAACCACTACATGAATTAAGTACAATGAGATTCTATATAATAATAATAATAATAATAAAAATATTAATAATAATAATTTTATCACATGATAAACCCATGGAAATGAATTGTGTTTCATGTGAACCAGTTTGAAATGTGACTTGATCATGGAAAAGAAAAGGGAACCCTAACAATATCAATGAATCTTGTATTACTAGTGGAAAATATTTGAATTCAACAAAAAACTATTCCATAAAAAAATAAACCATTCTAATAAATGATATTAATTTTAGCCTTGGATCATATCCCCACTAAATCAAAATCTATATCCAAGGATGTCTTCTTAGTTGGAGAAGGATTCTAAAAGATCAAATATAACCGAAATTTTATTTAGATATCCATTTTTACAACATATTAATATTTCTGAATCCTTTTCTATAAATACAATTTTGAAAACATATTATGGAATCATTAAAAAAAAGTTTAAAACATTTCGTGGGGAAAATATCCTTCCACTTTGAAAAATGATTTTTAAAACATAAACACTCTTAAAATACATTCTTTTGAATATAATATTGAAAACATATAATGAAAACTTTGAAAAAAATTTCAAATAGTTTTCAAATCATAAAACATTTTAAAAATATACTCTCCTTAAAATGAGATTAAATTTTTATTTAAAAGGATTTTTTAATAAAAATTCAAAACATGGTTTTTGAATAAAATAAATTCCTGACCAAAGATAAAAATATAGTAATATTTTCTTATATTTTTTATCAAATATATTAAGTAAAATTTTTAGAAAATGGTACTGTTATATCAATATATCAACAATTAAAAGAGCATAAGAAAATTCATGAAATTTATTGGTATATATATATGGGGTCTTCATTAATGGGTGAATAATCATAAAGAAACCCATCAAATGAAGAGATTGTAGTGATAAACTGTTACGAGTTTGGTAACATGGAATAATAATCTACATGAAAGATTTAAATTAAATAAACATTAAAATATAATTAATATAATTATATTCAGGATAATAAATTTAAATGAAATAATATATATACCTCATAAATGAATATCGGTGCATAGTAAAAAATGTGTCTCATAATTGGAAAATTTAGAAAAAATTGCCTTACTGATTTGGTATCAATTGAATCATAAAAACCATTAAAGATATATCATCAAATGGATAGTTAAATAAATTTCATTTTGAGGATAGTAAACATATATCACATTAATTTTCATTATTTATACCAAATAAACTAAATAAGTGGTGAATAAGGCCTCAGTTTGGAAGAAATAAATGTGATATAATAAATCCGCTAATTACATGAGTAAATTTTGAATCGTGAGGTCCATGAATAAATATTATCCACAAAAATATTAAAATAATTAAATAAAGTTTATTAATTATATAAAATTTCATCGGGAATTAATTACACCAGAAAAGAAGAACAAGTTCTAAATATATAATTTATCTCCCAGAAATAAATGTGAGATGATAAAACCCAAACCTAATGTCTTCACTATTTTGAACACAGTGAAAAATGCTGTAAAAAAATATACATTTATTATAAATCGACCACATAACCATATTATTATATCTCATACCATTTATTATTTTATTATGAATTTATATTACTTATTTATTAATAATTAAATGTTAATATTATGTATTTGGTAATATCTACTTTGTTTTTTGAATATGTTTTGACATGTTATTATCGATTATCTTGATTATATCTAGATTTAATTATATATAGAATTTAAAACATGATATAAATATCATATATGTTAATTATATATGTATTTATAATAATATATAAAATATATAAATATGAAATGGAGTATAATGTTCCTTGAGACGGTAGATTATACGTACACATGAATGTTGTTTCCATTTTCATATTGTATTGAAAGATAGAAAGTAAAAGACATATAGGTATATATATATATATATATTATAATTTTGGTAGAATTATTATTTTATATATGTCATATCTGTTTAAAATACCCATCCTTAATACATTCAGTGTAATGTGTGAATGAATCACATGTCTTTGAGGAGGCTGTAGTCCACACATCCACAAAAGAACTTATCGTATTCCCCAAAAGTTAAAAGCATGAAGCTATATGTTATATAATAATTATAGAATATTAATGATATCATAAATATAATTTCCTACATATAAAAACTATAATTCCATCATTATTTACAACAATGAATGTTGGTAATTGGAGAAAAAAACATCGTATCGTGAGGCGATGGTCTATCTAACACATGAATGATAATTGCATATTTAATTTGATGGATGTGTGAGTAGGATTAGGTCCATCCATTAATATAACAACATATAAGAATATTAATGTTAGTGAATATATTATATATTAATTGAATATGAATAATTTAATTCATTTGAGATATAATGAAAACAAAAGTTTTCAGTTAATGATGATACCTATTTTTTTGGTTTATCCTTTTGGATTTCACCAATGGTATTCCTTGAATTAATTTATTAAAAAATTGATTATTTTAGGATTATATTATGGATATTTGGGTTTTATCTCGATATGATTTGGATGAAGTAAATTTATTTATATTTTTGTAGAAGTGGGGAGGGTGAGTTCATTTTTTAGGGGTGGATAAAGGGAATTATTATAAATATAAATGGTAAAAACTATTTGGAGACCTATTTTACCCTATGTGATTCTAAAATGACCAATACTAGAGTAAATGGGAATTATGGTCTATCATGAATCAATGAAAAATGTATTTTTATCATATTTTCCATAGTGTTAATGTTACAATATTTGTTTTTAATTTTGTTTTTTAATTTTGGTGGCTAGTTTTCTTTCTTAAGTAATTAATCCAGTAAGACAAAATTTAATTGGTAAATTTTACAAAATTTATAACCACTGATTATAAGAAATGAAATATAATTTATAAAATAAAATTCCAATATGTTTGGGAAATTTATTTTAACAGAAACACATTAACACACAAAACACTTATTTAACCCTAATAGTAAAAACAAAGTATTTACTATTTATTAGTCAATATGATCATTATAAAAGAAAAACTGGCCCATGAATAGAGCATATTTTCTATTTAATAACACTTACAAATCACTTGGAAGAGAATAACATTTTTAGTTATTTTAAATTATTTAATAAAACAATATCTATTTTATTTAATTATTATCTAAATAGCTCATTTGTTGGAATTTATTAAGACTTCAACGTAATTATATAATATATAAAAATAAAAAAAATTATTATGATAATTATAATTCATTTATAATACATAGTATTATTTATCAGCAAACCTAGGTACCTTCTTCCTTACTCCAAATTATTTTAAGTGTTAAAGGTAAGGAATGTTATTTTTTGTCCATTTCATTAAATAGCATATTATATACGTCAATTTCATGAAATTCTATCCAAATAACTCATAATGATACATCATATAGAGGAAATGGTTGAAATATTTCATGAAAATCAGTGTCAGAAATCTGTTGGGTCTTCAATTGACCTTATATTTTAAATCAACTCATTATGTATTAATGGTCTTACATTAATTGTTGTAGTTAATTTTATCTATTTTGAATAATAATTTAGGTCAATCAATTATAACTATTTTTTTAAAAGAAAAATATCATAATGAATAAAAATATTTATAAACATTTTTCCAAATTAAATTCACATAAATGGAAAAATTTATTTAAAATTAATGATGTGGATGCTGTGAGACAGGGGGATTTTATAGAGAAAATATCAATGGTTTGAAATGTTTTTATACACCATTTTAATGTGAAATTGAATCCACTTAAGGCCCCATCTCACTCATAGGATATTTGAAATGGATATGTTTCAAAACAAGAGGATAGATGAAAAATGGAATTTATAACAAAATATATTCATTAAGGAAAATAAATACAGGATACCTCTGAGGTTAATGAGAGAAGGGTGCAATCACATAGTAGGCCGAACCCCATCAAGGAATCTACAGATATAATTTTGAGTAACCATTTAATGGTTAGGATGTCCAAGAACCTATTATTATTAAATTTGAGGTAAAAGCTTGTGACGAATGTTATAGACAACTCATAGTGGACAGTTTGAATGGAATTATTTGAAAAGGATTCCAAATCCCAAGAAGGAATAAAGTTAAAGAGGAAAATTAATACATAGGTAGATGCATTATATAAATGACTAAAAAATAAAAATGACACAAAGCCTATTCACAACTTCCCAAACCAATAGAAACTAGGTCAACCATGAAATGTGTATTTTTGGAAATCCATGACCTTTAAAATGGGAAAATGAAGATGAGAAACCAGACAAAGATAATATGGTGGATAAGGTGGAAGCGGCCAAAGTGGTAGGTGAGGGAAATGGGGAATGTAAAAACCTAGATCTTATTTTACTTTCCAATAAATAATTTACCTTAGAGTAAATCCAACTCAATGAAATAGAGGAAGAGAAGGACAAAAGCTTATAAAAACTCCCATAGATGTAATTTAATGAGTAACATGATACATGGGTTAGTAATCAAGATAAATTCATGGAATGAGGATTCAAAATTTATTGGATTAATTTCACACATGGGACTAGATGGCTAGCAACATTGAAGATCTACTACAAAATGCCCTGAACATGAAGGTGCACTCTCTTTTCTATAAGCACTACCAGTTAAGCGATGCCAACAAATTTATCCATGTTTTCAATGATTTCGTCATATCTTATTGATTTTAACTCACATTTTCAAACTATTTTGGTTTCAAACTTTTCCTAAAAATTGTTTTTTAGAATAAAATTTCTATTTTAGTTGTATCCTTCCACATAGAATACAATAATTTTCCTTAAGCAACCAAAAATGAAATAGTTTTGAAAACTTTTAAAAATTCATCATATGATAATTTTGACATTCTAAATTCCAAAATTATATTTATTTTATCCAACAATATTTCTAAAATTGTCTAGAAATATTTTTTTATTGTTCACAGAAATACATAAAATTCATTCCTTCTATGAAAATATTATTTTTCAAAACATATGGATTTTAATAAAAAAATATTTCATTGTAACAATGTATTATTTATATGAAAAAATTACAAAAAACATTTAATAAATATTTATTACATTTAATATTTTTATGTATAACGACTATGTTATCAAATTATTTTTTAAAATTTTTAATAATAAAACATTTTTTATAGAAACTCAATATTTTATGTAACACAAGATAAAATGATGTTAAATATAGCTCAATAATGACATTGTATAGCTTATGAAAAATGTTAACATTTGGGTAGCATGAAAAATTCTCCATCAAATAAATTTAATTTATTTGAAATAATGCTCATAAAAATAGAAAGTGTTACATTCTAACAATCTTGAATGGAATTTCACCATCAAAATTCATCTTGGTTATCAAATAATTAAAACTTGAAATTTCGTTTAATATATACCCAAATTGTAAAATTGAATACTAAAAATTAATTTTAAATGGAAAATCTGGAACCATAATGATTACCCAGCGTAACTCATAACTTGTTTTCTGAATAAGAGGAAAAGGGTATGGAGTGATCATTAATCATGGAAGACAATCATAAATAATTATATTTATTTAAAAATATAATCCATTTGCTACAAGGTAATGATCAATGGAATGTTATGGGCCATAAAACCATAAAACTATGATTATTTATAAGACTATCAGTTCATCAGAATAGAAGGTATTCATAAATATGATTCTCAATATAATTTTTTCATATAAACAAAGAAATAATTTGATGTCTAATTACATATGAAAATATACCAACATGAATTTATTCCTTTTAATATGAACAATATTACCCTTTAGTAATGCCTTTTTCAATATCCATTACATCTCTTACACTATAAAATAAAGGTGAATTTTTTGTTCCCAAGGTACAAACAGACCACGATGTAGAATGACTATTCATTCCATCTATATTTAGTTAACATCACATCAAAATGGTTAAATTTTTTTATCTAACATGCAGAAATTCTCATATGATAAGAAAATACTTTCATCTCAAAAACATCTTCAGATTTTTATCTTAATAATTATATAAATGGTTAACCATATATCCATTCCCAAAGATGAAAATCAAAAATCATTAACACTAAATTCACTGAATTTATCAAATTCATCATAACATTGATCCCCTAGATATCATAAGGTATCTCTTAGTTGTTACATATAAATCATGGGAATACCTTAATCATGTATCATGTTGAAACATGATAATAAGATGAATTTCTATAAAATGTTATTGAAAAATTAATTATTTGATATTGAAAATAATATTTGATATATATCATAAATCCAAAAAAGTTGTCAATTTCATCCATGATAACATAGACCACTTTTTCAACAAATACTTCATCATTTCTAAGGTCATCGATACTATCAAATTTACATAATCAAAATCATCCATTTCATTATAAAAGATGAAATCAATTTTATCAATATTGTAAACACGTAAAGAGCTACCTTACCATAATAAAAATATCACATTTCCATTTATAAATATTTTATGTATTCATCACCACTCAAGATATCATTTTGAATCCTTAATTAAAAACATATATCGAAAATACTTATATTTTTCATGATTCACATAACAAAATCATTGAATTCTTAATCATAAATACTTCACTCGTAACACTTCCTTCAAATACAATTAATTAAGATTATTTATATTATTTCTTAATACCCATCCTATAAAATATATAATAAGAATAACTTCATAAGGTTCCTCAAAGTAAATTTAATCACACTTCCTATGTTTAATGATAACAATTCTGTTAGAACATATCATACCTTTCACATAAAATTTGTGATCTCTTTAATTTTAGTAATATCACCAATACTCATGCCGACATCCAAATTCTATTTATATAATTTAAACATAGGAAATTTATTTCCAAAATTCCCATAATTTATACATATGAAACATGAAATGTTTTCCATATTTCTTCTAGTTCCTTGCATTTACTAAAACCAAAAATCATACTATAAAAAACCCTTCTCCTAATAGGAAACCAAATAATAATGAAAAACTACCTATAGGATGTGTAAATCATGAAACACATTTTTTATTCTATACCAAAGTAATATTTTACTATATTATTCATCGTATTCTTCAATTTAAAATATTTATGGTGGTTCATGATGATTTTTGTCAATTTCTAAAGAATATCCCCTAGTGTGTTAAACTAGGTGCACATCAATGACCTATTGTTTTTCACTAGTTCCCAATTGTGTCAATCTCAACACAATGTTTTTAGAGTTGAGTCCCCAATTCACTTATGTATATCATCCACATCCACATCCACTTATGGTATCTAGATAGGGATAGTTTTCCAGGATACCACATTTTCTATCATTTACCAAAATTACCACACCTTTTCCTAAACATTGACTCACCCTTAGACATATACTTAGAGAAATCTATATACATATCCATAGAAATATCCCTAGGGATCCCAATTAAATTTTCCCAACATATATTTCAATGGATTACTAAACATTTCCTTTGAATCCAACTATAGAAACCCAAGTAATAATATTCATTATAACTACAAATTTTAGATAAATATTCATTACATTATTTAAAGATGAGCCTGGGGACTATACTAACTTACTAACATGGGAATCACATATCAAATTATTCTAATATAGTTATATATCTTCAATTTATTTGAAAAAGATCTTCTCATTTATCACTCCTACTCAAAATCATCCTTCATAACAATGGGAAATGAAAAATAAGATATGATGTGATAAGATGGTTAGTAAGGGTTACAATAATGGATACCAATTTAAGATCATATGCAAGAATAAGTTAAAATGGTATGTGATCATGAAAATATCTTACAAAGTTCATACCCAACCTATCATAGATGATAAAAATGAGGCATGTAATAAATATTGGTTATTCATAAGACATTAATTATAAGGAAATCAAGATAAAAATCCATTAAATCATAACAAATGACCAAGACATGAAATTTATAGAAAGAAAATAATATTATAAAATCAGTCCCTATATGTCAAGGATCATTTCCTAAACATATCATGTAACTTAATTGGGGCTGTACCTACTAGGAAGGACAAAACCCCATCCACGGTCATTATCCTTTCCTTATAATTTATCAGGTTACACATTCTTTCCACAGTGGACCAGGTTTCCCTTTCTTTAGATAGTGGATTGGGTTTCCCCTTTTCCCCATTGGGGATTAGGTTTCCCCTTCTTTCCATAGTGGATCGGGTTTCCCCTTCTTCCCACAACAGATCTAGTTTCCCCTTCTTCCCATAGTTGATCAAGCCAATCGACTAGTTTTCCTTAATTATCTCAAGAGATATAAATATTTACCCATTACATTGGAGGGAGATATAGGTCCCACCAATCATTTATGCTGTAATGGGATCACATTATGATCTTTGGGACACCCCATCATATATGTTATAATGGTTTCACCTAGGGATATCTCGACCACCCCATCATATAATCTCAAATGGGATTACCTGATGCTATCTTGGCCTTTCCATCATATAAGTTGTAATGGGCATACATAGTTATATCTAGGCCACCACATTGTATAATCCATATCCATGAACCAAAACACGAATAATGTAAAAATAGAATGTGTATAATTATAAAAACAATTATTCCTTCATAACATTATTAACCCATGGAAAAGAAATGGGTTAATGTAAATCTATTTGAAACATGATTTTCTTATAGATAAGAAATGGGTGTCATAAAAATCTCTTTGAAACATATTATACCCATGTAAAAGAAATTGGTTCAATAAACATTATTCTGCAAAAACAAAATCCATTAAGAGAATAAATACGAATGATATTATGGGATCATATACATAGTAATGCATAAAAAATGTAAAAAGATGTTATATGAGAAGGATAAGGATTTAGAAATATCACTAAGAATTTTTTTTAATGAAAATATATTTTTAATACATATAAAATTTTCAAAATATGTTTCTTCGAAAACAACTTTTGGAACATATAAAGGAATCATTAAAAATATTTTAAATCAATTATTGTGGAAAATACCATTTCTAATATGAAAAAGGTTTTTTAAATTATAATACAGTATAAAAACATTTTCCATTCCATATTACATAGAAAACATATAAATGAAGATTTCAAAACCATTAAAAACAATAAAACATAGAAAATTTATAAGACTTTTCCATGAAAATGAGGTCAATTGATCATTTTGAAAACCGTTTTGAAAACATTTTTGAAAAAATGGTTTATGAATATAATGGATTTTCGACCAAAGTGATAAATATTTTTGGATCTTTATAAAAACATTTTATTAATTATATTATGTTAAAAGGAGTGGTAAATAGTACAATTATATGAGTATATTATGAATAACAAGAGTTTAATAAATTTACTAAGAGGTCTTGAGAGATTGACAATAATATTTCATCAATGGGACAAAAATCATATATAATCCTGATAAATTATGTGATTGCAAGGATATATTGTTACCACTTTGGTAATATGGAATCATAACCCCCATGAAGTAATAAAATTAAATGAGTCATAAAATATCCAGAAAATAAAAATATTCATGATAAAAAAAGTCAAATGGACAATATAACACCTTATAAAATAATATAGATTCATTACAAAACTTGTGTATCAAGGAAGGATATTTGAGAGAAAAGGACCTTAAGGATTTGGTAACATTTTATTTGTAAAACCAATGAAAAGTAGTGATAAAATATATATTTAAATGAAAATAAATTTTAGAATATTAATAATAGAAAATATTATTGCATAGTATATACACAACAGAAAAGAAATCAATGATGAATAAGGTATATGTTCCGCAAAATTAAAAGTGAGACTAGAAATCCCCTTACTACTTGAGTAACATTTGACTCATTATGTACTAGAAATAATAACATCAATTGAAACATTAAAAATCATAAAATAAATTATATTCTCAATAAAAGATGACTTATAGATGTATATATACAAGAGAACAAGAATAATTATTAAATATAACATATATTTCATAGAAATAAAAGTGACACAGGAAAACCCATACATTCCGTCTTGAAATTATTCATACATGTTCAAAACTACATTAAAATATATACTTTTTTATTATATATATACAAAATAAATTTATTCTTATATCTCATATCATTTATTTTTTTATTATTAAATTATAATACATTATTATTATTAATTCTATGTTATGGTTTTTTTTTCTGGTAACTTGCGGTGTCTTTTTGGTATATGTTTGGATATGCTATTTTTGATTATCATGATTTTATCATGATTTAATTATATAAATTATTTAAAAAATTACATTATTATCATATATATTTATTATATATGTATTTATAACAATATATTGAAGATAGAAATATGAAATGGAATACATCATTCATGGAGAGGGCATGTCGTACGTATGCATGAATGTTGTTTCCATTTTTAACCTATAAAAAAAGAATGTAAATAAAATATATGTATATATATAAATTTATTACTATAACATTATAATTATTATGAAATATATATCATATAATGTTTATAAACATATCTTTAATACATTCCATGTAATGTTTGAATAAATCATATCGCTTTGAGGAGATAGTAGACCACATGTCCACAAACAAAGTTATCGCAATCTAATAAATTATAATGCATCATGGAATGTCTTGTATTATAATTATATATAACTAAACACATAATAAATATAATTTATGACATATAAAAATGATGTTTCAATAATTAATTTTAATAATAAAAGGGTTCAATGGTAAAACAAACGACATCAGTTCGTGAGGAAATAGTCTACCATACACACAAACAAAGATTACATATCCCATTTGATAGAAATTTGTGTAGGTTTATGTAAAAAAATTAACATAATAAAATATTATTATATCTAGGATTCATATGTTACCATATAATCATGGAATAATAATAATTTATGGGGGTGTTAAAAAGGAATGAAAACAAAAGTGATCGTTGAAGAATGATTCCTATTTTAGGGCATCCCCTTTCGGTTTTCCCAAAAGAAAAAACTTGAATTTATTTCTATAAAAATATAGGATTCTATAATGATCAGTGGGATATTTATATCTTGTTTAGGTAGGATTTTGATGAGCCTAATGGCTTCAGAGAGGTTAATATGTGGGGAGGTTGATTTTAGTATTATAGTGGAGGAGGGGTGGCATTCAGGCAAATACAGAAGGTAAACACTATTGGGAGGTCTCCCATTGCCATGTGTGTAAAATATGAAACATAATTGAATTAAATGGATTTATGGACTATCCAGACAAAAAACTATGAAAATAAAACATTTTTATCATTTTCCTTTAGTCTTTAATTTAATTTTATTTTTTCATTTTGGTTTTTCATTTAGGTAGCTAGATTATATCTTATGTATTTCATCAGTTAAAATAAAATAAAATTTATAATTATTAAAAAAATTATACCCTATGAATTTTAAATATTCCCACTAATTTAAAAAATAATAATAAATATTTCATGGAAATTAATTTAAATAGAAAAATATGTAACTCACATGAACATAGCATTAACCTTAACATTGCTACTTTTTTATTAATATTTATTAATAAATATGTACATTATAAAATATCAATAGAGACATTAATAGAATATATATGATATTTATTATCACCTAGAAAACACATTTAATAATATAATATTATTAGTAAATTGAAATTATTTAATAAAATATCATTTAAAAAAATTATTTATTAACTAATTATTATAAGCATTAACATTTCTTAATAACTTAATGTAATTATACCACATAGTAAAATTAAAATTAAATTATAATTATTAAAATAAATCAATTATAAACCAAAATAATATTTATATCCAAACCTATGAATCTTCTTCCCTACTCCAAATATTTATATGTATTAAAGGCAAGTGCTTTTCCATTTTTTTTATGTACTTAACAAAATTTATATGTCACATTCATGTTGTAGTATCACAATAAAACATAAAAATATATATTAATGAGGTTAGGATAAAAATGGATCCCTAAAATTGGTGTTCGAATGGGTTTTTGTCATTTACATACCTTATATATGATGATTAATATTTTTGTAATCATATTCATACCTTTAAAAATGAAATTAATTTCGACTATTTTCATTAAAAATTTCGTCAAAAATATATTTATCTTATTAAAACAAAATCTTAATAATTATTAAAATAATTTATACCTATTTTATGAAATTAAATTCTTAATTTTTTTTTAAAATTAACTTAAAATTAACCTTGGAGACAGAGTGAGACAACATGTTTTAAAGGGGGAATTATCATAAGATTGAAATGTTTTTTATAAACTTTCAATGAGAAATTGAATACATTGAACTAGATACAATTTATTTAGGAAGAAATAATCGTATTACACTTTAAAACAAATGTTTAATATAAGTTTACTCTATAAATAAATTATATGAAAAACTATTTTTCAATTTAAACTCAGTATTTTTCCCTATTCATAAAAATGATATATTACTGTAAAATCCCAAAAATTAATCCTCCATATTTATGATAATATAAATTAAAAATGAATTTTATTTTATATAAATAAATTTATAATAGTTTGTATCATTATTTTTTTTATTGTTCAAAAAAGAACATAAAAGGGTAGTTTTGAGAAAATAGTAAATTTCAAAACATATATATTTCACTAATATTTTATATTTCAATAAAAGAAAGTTTTATTTATATTAAATCATCATATGTTTTTTTAAAGAAGTTATTACTATTAATCTTACTGTGATTAATAGATATTTTACAATGGTCTTGTTCAAATAAATGTAATTATAAAATGGTGTTTTTTAGAAACTTAGTGTCGCTTGCAATGCAAACTGAGAATGATGTTGTGTGTAGCCCAAGGTTGTCTTAGGGAATCATATAAAGAAGGTGGAATTATTTAATCATGCATGAAAATACCTGAAATAACATTATCTTATTTAGAAAATGGTTCATAAAAACATAGGGGTGTTACAAGAATCATAATAATGAAGAATAAACATGATTTACGGAAAATTAAATGAATTATTAATAATTAAAAAAATATTCCTTTCACACAATTATAAATAATGTCAAAAATAACCGTCATGAAAAATGTAAAAAATTTTAAATTTAAAAAATATTAAAAAATAAAATATTATTTAAAATGATCAAAGAAATTTATTCTATTATACATAATAGTATTACTAAAACAATATAAATAATAAGGCAATAGAAGGGAAAGTGTAGGGTTAACGCAATGATTTTAATGAAAACCCATTAAATCAATTAAAATGAAAATCCCAATGAAATTAATAACTTTATATAAAACATAAAATTGAATTATTATAATAATATTCATTTTATAATTTTTCCAATAGCTATTATATACATCATATTAATGAAAATAGGAAAATAATTTGAAGCATTTCTAAAAGAAGGGAAGTTGATTTGAAACATCCTTACAACATTGGAAAATATTGAATAAAAAATATATTAAAAATTAAAACTATTTATATACTATTATGTCCATCTAATTTCAAAAATAATATGATGATTCACATCTATTGTTATATTGTATACACAAAAAATATGTTAGGTGGGTAATATAGTTGATATGTCAATGAAAAAAAATAGAGTTGAAAACCCATACATTTAATCCTAAATCCCTTTAGAAACATTAAATATAACACCCCTAGAATTTATGAGATTGATTTTTATTATTTTATTCAATGTATTGTGTTGTATGCCACACCAAAGTTATCTTGTACTATATGAAACACATTATTATCTTGTAGTATTCGCAATAATATTCTTGGCTTTGGTTGCACAAAATTTAAAGATTATTTGATAGAACACAACACTGAGTATAGATTTTGTTTAAATGTAAAAATGAACTAAGATTAGATTATGTTATACGCTTCACTAAATGAAGCATGCACTACACTCAACACTGACTTTGCTTGTGTAACATGGAAGATCGACCATCCTCGATTGCTTATGTTGTAAGTGATACCGAGTTTTCAGTAAACAATAATATAATTTAAATTAATGGGATATAAACTAGCTGTTATGAATAATATTAACCATATTTTGAATTATATATCTTTTTCATTCATCCTACACATTTTATAGAACTCAATATGGGAAAATTTCATTTTTCGTATAAAAAATGTATTTTAAAAAATTATATTTTTACAACCTTTTGATTAAGAACCCATTTTAAATCTAGGTTTTGATAGGTTTATAAGTTAAATTTGAAAAATTAATATTCTTATTTGGAATCAAGATATAAAACTTTACTTTGGGTAAATATTTTATATTTTTTTGATAACTTTCATATTTTTAGGAATAATAAAAATACAGTAAATTTTATATTAAAAACATCTTTTTTCAATGAGATAATTGATATGGATAAATTATAATATTGAATAGTTTTAATGTAAAAATATAATATATTTTTATCATTTAAAATAATGTATGTCAATATTATTAACATCACATTGATTTCATAGGTAAATTATTTTAATCTTTTGCAATATTTTAACTTTTAAAACACATTTTCTCAACAACAATGTTAATTTTAATTTAATTTTTGAAACTTCTGTGTTTTGAATTTTGAAACATGGATTCAATATTTAGAATAATTATTTCTCTTTTATGTTAACATGATACTTTTATTTTAGGGAATTATGAATAGTGAGTTTGGTAATTTTTTTATTATCACGGTTAAATGTGTATCAGGTAATTAAGGGTAAAAATAATATTATAAAATTACATTAACACCTATAAAAATTATATTTTATGATTAAATTATACCATTATAACCTATTGTTCTAAAGGTAATAACTTTATTGACACTTACCTATGAAAATGAAATGAATGTAATAGAAAACAAATGAAATGGACAAAGAGTCACAATCTCTTTTTATATTAGTGTATTAATTTTAATATATTGATAATTTGAAGATATAGTTGACTATTGATAGTATCTAGAACTATATTAGAGTTACCCACATAAAAAAATAATTATAATTTTTAGGGATTTAATAATTACAAATAATGATGACGCAATAGTGATGTAGAAATTATTTTATTAATAAAAATGTCAAATAAATGCTTTTTAAAATGTAAAAATAAATAACATCTGAACTTATTAATGTTATAAATGAATTTTATATGGTACTATGACTTGTAGGGAGTGTATTTAATTTTTTGGATCGAATTTTTCTTCGGTCTTAATTTTATTTAATGTCTAATAAATTAATAGTGTCAAAACTGACACTTGATATTTTATAAAAATATCATTTTATTAAATTATTTAAAAATCAAAAAAATATTTTAAAAATTATAAAATTATAATTATAAGGTATAAAATATCATAAAATATCCATTTATTATCATTTATCATTACTTATGTAAATATTATTTACCATTAAATATATAGAATGTCATTACCAAAATTAAACACTAATAGAATAACTAATGGTAAATTAAAATGATAATGTCGAAATTTACAAATTAAGTTGCCCAAAATTTATTGGATTATGATATTAAATCTCTATATAATTTCATCTTTTAATTAGGGAAAATTTTGAGGATTTTAGGTAGGGTTTGATTTTGTTATAAATTAATATTTGGAGAGTTTCCTAAAGTTCCCTTCTCCTCTCTTATAAAAGGGAACCTCCTTCATCTTGTCTTCACCCCATTTTGAGCCATCACTCTCAACCAACCCCTTCTCATGTCTCATTATAAGTTCCGTAGTTACATTCAAGAGGTTATGTTTGTAACATCCCAGGTAAATAAAGAATAAAGAATTTTCATATTTATTAATATTTACGAATTAAATATTAATTTTAATTAAAAGGGGTTTCTACGTTCGATAGCGTACTCGGTACGCAACGATGAGTTTCTTTGAAAATTTACTTTGCACAGAAGTAATAAAATAATATTATTTTAAATGTTAGTTAACGAGTAGCCATTGTACTGGTGGGAATGGATAGAAATAACTAAAATATGATTATATATGTTTTTAAATGTTTTTTCATTTACCCAATAAAAGATAAAGGCTTAAAATATGGAAAGAGTTCAATTTTAGGCATTTATACCCTAATTTTCACGAAAGGTCCACTTATCACCTTTTGACGGAGAACCGTCATTAAATATAGTTTTGATCGATCTTATAAATTCTATTGGACCAAATATAACTCTTCTTTAGAATCGGGACATCAAAATTTTCTTTGTGTAATTTTTTGGTACCTTTCTGATAAAGTTCATTTTTTTAATGAATAGTGTAAAATGTTGTATTTTAATTCAAAATCTCTTTTTAATCTAATTTATTTATATGATTATATTAACTTTTGAATTGGTTTTAAAGTTAAATTAGAAAATATTTTCACCATTAAATCCAATAGTGGTCGTTGGAATTAATTTCACTTTGAAATCAGACTTAAACTAGTGTCAATCTTTTGATACTTATTGTTTCATAAAAACACGCTATTTGCTCTGACATCGGGAATTAATTATTAAATTAATTAATGTGACTTATATGTTTTGAATTTTGTAAAATAGACTTCATTTTTATATTCGTAATATCAAATATAGCTTAGGGTGAATTTTTGGTAATTTTCTGAAAAACTTCAATTTTTGATGAACAGTGAAACCACTAAGTGGTACTTATAAAGACTGATTTTCCGTTTAGATAAAATTTTGCCTTCATTGTGTTTTGAATTTCAAAAATCCGACATTCATGGTTGTCATTAAGAAGTAAAATGTGGTTCAATGAGATTAAAATAATTTTTTGGTGAATAGTAACTTATTAAGTTTTTAATCGCGATTAGTGGTAATTAGGGTAGTTTAAGGTATAAATAATGCTTCAATAATATGAAATGACCTAGAAACATGTCCCAACCTTATTGGTTGTGTCATGGCCGACCAAGACAAGCCGTGGGTCAAATTGGGGACCCCATGGAGACACTTGGGTTGGGAAATGACATAAATAACTTTTTATTTAATGTAAAAGTAAAAATGACACAAACATGATATGTTTTACTAAAACAATTTTTACATGGGGTTATAAAGATCAGATTTTTTATTATAAATAGTCATTGGAAAGATAAAAAGATTTCCTACATCATAGTATTTTTTTTTATAATTTTTATACATTAAATAAATTAAATTATTTATGACATAATAATGATGCAGCGATGACATCATTATTTGATGATTTAAATAAAATGGAAAGATAATGTAAAATCTATGAACTACACATGTCCAAAACTTATTGGATGGGTGGATTTAGAAACCTTATCACCTTATCCACGAATTATTTCAATGTAGGACCTTTTAAAACCGAAACACATTTTCAAATAAAGTAATATTTCTTTACTTTCCAAAAGTGCCCCTCCTCTCCTCTTATAAAAGGCCCCCACCTCTACCTCATTTCACACACTCCTAAAGCATTTGGCTCGGCCAACCCCAACCCATTTACTCTATGCACATCCCGCTACTCATCCTAGAGGATTCCCTTTGGGCATAATCCTTTCAAAGGAAGCCTTTAGGCTCAAATCAAAAGGAGTTACACTTTTAAAGGTAATTCATTCCCTCTTGTTCATTTGTTTTATTTTGCTTCTCCAACCCTATAAACTCTTTTTATTTACATCTTTTTTAACAAAAAAAGTATCTTCAATATATTAGGATGTTGTTATAATATTTATTCGAGCTACACTCTCACACAACTACATCCAATGGTTAAAGAACATACGGTTTCCGTGGATGGCGAAATTCTGCCTCCCAGAACGATGATTGTTCAATACTCATTTAACACCTTCAAATGTGGCCATTATGATGTCACTATTTTTATATATGATATATAATATGTTTATTTTTTATTTAAGCTTCTGTATTTTTCATTTTGGGCATACCTTTATGGTTTCCATTGTGGGTAAACACGATATCTTCATTTAAGGAAGTGCGGACTACCGCCCCCTCAAAGTGATGTGATTCGTTAATGCCATATGTGGGACCTGTAAAGTATGGATTTAAAGTTATTATATATGATGTTATACTGGAATTATAATATACCTCTATATCATTATTATTTCTTTCCATTAAAGTATGATATAGAAATGAAAGTAGCGTTCATGCGTACGTACGGCTTACCGTCTCCATGAACGGTGCATTTCATTTCTTATCCTCAAATGTAATGTACTATTAAAAGTACATGTATATAATGGATATATAAATAATTAATGATATATCTAAATGATGAATATAATTCTGGAATTAAAATATACATACCTCTCATTTAATTTTAATTCCATTAATATGACAAAGAAATGAAAGTAGCGTTCATGCGTACGTACGGCTTACCATCTCCATGAATGGTGCATTTCATTTCTTACCTCTAAATGATTATGTAATATTATAAATACATGTATATGCTGGATATATATGATACATATTATATCCAAATCGGGAATTTCATTCTGGATATAAATAACCTTTGACCACACGAACAACATGTAATTGTAAGAAGTCCACTTTCGACTTGAGAAGCAAATATTGAGAAAACAAACATTATTAACTTAAATGGTTACATAATGTTTATAACATGGAAATAAGTGATATAAAAGGAATAATGTACTTTAAAAAGGTTCTTAATCAAGTATAAATTAACTCAAGTTTATTATTCAGGACGTTAAAGAACGATCGAGTCAAGTCGGACCCGAGGTAAGGGACTTCGTCTCAATCTCCTTTCATTGAGGGATATTTCGTTTTATACACAACTTTCTTTTATACGGTGTATAAACCCCTTTGAATTTTAGTTTTATACAAAAGGAATCTTTTTCTATGAAGCGTTTTACTAAACGACAAAAAGGAATGTTTTTTTTAACGTACGCGGTGACAATGACCTTTTCCGCCGCCGCGAGTATTTTTTTTGGTCTTTGGCTTTCTCAACAAGCCGTAATGTTTTTAGAATAAAATAAATACCATATACTCTTTTATGTATTTTGGTATTGAAAATGGTATTGAAAAAGGTTTCTATTATGTCAATATATTTATGATATATTGTGATCGAAATGTGGAAATGATATCATTCCTTTATATTGGTTTTATGTTTTATGATTTTATATTGGTACTTGGACATTTTAACTGGTGGTTACATTATAAACCATATGACGGGTGGTGCCGTGAATACCAGGATGGGTGGTTACGTTATAACCTCCAATGCATTGGGTATGGAAGTCGGCCGTATGGCTATTCCATTAAGTATGTATGGAAATTGGCCGCATGGCTATTCCATTAAGTGATATGTGTGGAAGTCGACCGTATGGTTATTCCACTTAAGTATGTTTATGTCCCAAGTTACCTTTATATATGTTATGTGTTATTTTTATGGGTTTTATGGTAATCCTTTGGTTACAAAAAGGTAAGTAATGGTACTTTTTTCAGTGAAGAGTTTTTTTTACTAATTCATGAAGGTGAAGGTATTACTTTGATAGAGTATATATGTTTTACTTGATGTTTGAAAAACTAATAGTTTTCATTCTTTCTGTATCCCTTACTGAGCTTTTTATGCTCACCCCAAGTTTTTTTGAAATGTTTTTCACAGGACTGAATGTGGAATAAGGTCAAGGATGAGATCAAGGGAATGTCATGATATATAAAACAAGGAACTAGAAATGTTTCTTTTAAGAGTTTTTTTTATTATGGAAACTTAGTAGAAGTGACTACTTTGTAATCTTTTGAGATGTAATAGTTATGTTCTAATTCTCTAAAACTCTAAACCTGAAAAGATCCTCAACGTGAATTATTCGTTTAATTCAGTATTAAGTAAGGTTTAAGGCCGGGGCCTTATAGTTGGTATCAAAGGTCGGTTTAGACAACTTTAGGAGTTAGAAAAGTGTTAAATTATAATATGATCGAAATGATATAGCATTTACGGATTACCATGTTGCTTCGCCTAAGATATTTCTGTGTTCAGAATTGTTTTCCGCAGAGGAAACAAAGCAGCTATGTTGGGAAGACATCAGGAGGAAGATAACCTTCCAAATCAGCAACCTGAGATAGTCGGAATCGGAACTGAACAGTTTGTTGCAGTAATGGCGCAATTGACTCAAGCGATAAATGGCGGTGGTATCCATGCACGAGATCAGCCAGATCAACCGTAGTGGAACATGTCAGTGGTGGAACATTTCATGAGGCAACATCCACCATCATCCAGAGGATCATCTGACCCTGTGCAAGCTGAAGGGTGGATTAAAGGACTGGAGAAGATTTTTGATTTCATGGGGGTGTTCAGAACATCAAAAGGTTAGTCTTGCTGTTTACCGTTTTGAAGGTGAAGCTGATCAGTGGTGGTCGATGGTGAAAAATATAAGGGATAGAGATGAGATTGAGGATCTTCACTGGGACTAATTCAAAGGTATGTTTCTTGAGAAATATTTTCCTAAGGTGGTTCGTCTTAGGATGGAAAAACAGTTCCTAGAATTGAGGAAGGAGGATGATTCAGTGGCTGATTATGAAGAAAAGTTAACTCGATTGGCAAGGTATCCTCCAAACCTCATATGATATCTTGATAGTAAAATAAACCGTTTTTACTCAGGGTTAAAGCCAAAGTATCAAAGGGCTTTAGCTTCTCGTGAGTTCAAAAGTTATGAAAAACTTGTTCGATGTGCGGAGAAGGTGGAAATGGAGTTTGCCGATGATCAGGTGTTCTATGACAAACAATGGAATAAGAGGTCTAGTTGGCAGGCAAAGGGGAAGAATTCATCAAAGAAGCAAGGAGGTAAGAAAAACAAATATCCATCCTGTGAGAAGTGTGGTAAAATGAATCCTGGAGAATGTTTATCCTAGTCTTGTAAGTGCTTTCGGTGTGGTAAGTCTGGTCATATTGCTCGTAACTGTAAGGAAGATGATCAAGCAGGAAATGAAAAGCCAACGGTAAAATGTTTTAAGTGTAATGAAATGGGTCATTATGAAAACGAGTGTCCAACGAAGAACTCAACTGGGGGAATGCAGCCAGACTACAAGCAGAAAGGGGTGGTGAAATCCTTTGCAACAACTTCAGCAGATGTTGGGCCATTGAATGAAGTGGTATCAACTCCAGGGAGCTCAGTATTTTTCAAAGATTGACTTGAGGTCGGGGTACCATCAGTTGAAAGTAAAAGAAACAGGCGTTCTGAAGACTGCATTCCGTACTAGATATGGCCATTATGATTTTGTAGTTATGCCTTTTGGGTTAACCAAGGCACCTGCTGTATTCATGGACCTTATGAATAAAATTTTCCATGAGTTCTTGGATAGGTTTTTGTTTGTATTTTGAGGTTTGGGAAGAGGTTATGTGTGCCTTGTGATTCACAGTTGGAGAATGAGTTGTTATGTGAGGCTCATAGTTCCCCGTTTCCAGTTTATCCTGGCAGTACTAAGATGTACAGAGATCTGCGGGAGTATTACTGGTGGGATGGAATGAAAATAGATATTGCTGATTTTACTGTGATGTGTTTGTCATGTCAACAGGTTAAAGCAGAGCGGCAGTTACCGAAAGGGATGCTTCAGCCTTTACTAGTGCCAGAGTGGAAATGGGTGAATATATCCATGGACTTTGTTGTGGGATTACCGAAGACATCTTGAGGTAATAATGCAATCTGGGTTATTGTTGATCGCTTGACCAAATCTGCTCATTTCCTTTCTATACGAGATACTTTCTATCTAGATCAACTTTGCCGTTTGTATCTTAAAGAGATAGTCAGGTTACATGGAGTTCCTCTCTCCATTATATCGGATCATGATCCCAGGTTTACTTCTAACTTTTGGAAAGGCCTTCAGAAGTCGTTGGGTACTGTATTAAATTTTAGTACAGCTTTTCATACTCAATCAGATGGGCAGTCAGAACGAACAATCCAGACATTGGAGGATATGCTACGAGCTTGTTCTATGGATTATCAGGAAAGTTGGGACCAACATCTTTCTTTGGTTGAGTTTTCTTATAATAACAGTTTTCATTCCAGTATACAGATGACACCATTTGAGGCATTATATGGGAAGCGATGTTGAACTCCAGCATTTTGGAATGAAGTGGGTGAAAGGAAGCTGATGGGACCAGAATTGGTAAAAGAGATGGCAGAAAAAGTTCAGTTGATTCAGAAGCACATGAGAACAGCTCAGAGTAGGCAGAAGAGTTATGCGGATAACCGGAGGAAGGATCTATCTTTCGAGGTAGGTGATCATGTTTTTCTCAAAGTCTCACCATGTAAAAGTGTGATGAGATTTGGTAAGAAAGGAAAGATGAGTCCAAGGTTCATTGGACCATATGAAATTCTGGAGAGAGTTGGATCAGTTGCATACCGAGTGGCTTTACCTCCGAGTTTATCTCAGGTACACAATGTTTTTCATGTTTCAATGTTGAGGAAGTATATGCCAGATCCATCTAATGTTTTGAGTCCAGAGGTAGTTCAGATGGAAGAGAACCTATCTTATGAAGAACAACCAGTCTAGATTCTTGACCACAAGGAGCAAGTGTTACGGAATAAGGTGATTCATCAGGTAAAGGTTTTGTGGAAAAACCATGTGATTGAAGAGGCAACTTGGGAATCTGAAAATGCTATGAGGGATAAATACCCCCACTTATTTTGATAAGTGAATAAAATTGCGAGGACGTAATTCCCAAAAGGGGGGAAGGATGTAACATCCCAGGTAAATAAAGAATAAAGAATTTTCATATTTATTAATATTTACGAATTAAATATTAATTTTAATTAAAAGGGGTTTCTACGTTCGATAGCGTACTCGGTACGCAACGATGAGTTTCTTTGAAAACTTACGTTGCACACAAGTAATAAAATAATATTATTTTAAATGTTAGTTAACGAGAAGCCATTGTACTGGCGGGAATGGATAGAAATAACTAAAATATGATTATATATGTTTTTAAATGTTTTTTCATTTACCCAATAAAAGATAAAGGCTTAAAATACGGAAAGAGTTCAATTTTAGGCATTTATACCCTAATTTTCACGAAAGGTCCACTTATCACCTTTTGACGGAGAACCATCATTAAAGATAGTTTGGTCGATCTTATAAATTCTATTGGACCAAATATAACTCTTCTTTAGAATCGGGACATCAAAATTTACTTTGTGTAAATTTTTGGTACCATTCTGATAAAGTTCATTTTTTTAATGAATAGTGTAAAATGTTGTATTTTAATTCAAAATATCTTTTTAATCTAATTTATTTATATGATTAGATTATCTTTTGAATTGGTTTTAAAGTGAAATTAGAAAATATTTTCACCATTAAATCCAATAGTGGTCGTTGGAATTAATTTTACTTTGAAATCGGACTTAAACTAGTGTCAATCTTTTGATACTTATTATTTCATAAAAACACGCTATTTGCTCTGACAGTGGGAATTAAATATTAAATTGATTAATGTGACTTATATGTTTTGAACTTTGTAAAATAGACTTCATTTTTGAATTCGTAATATCAAATATAGCTTAGGGTGAATTTTTGGCAATTTTCTGAAAAACTTCGATTTTTGATGAATAGTGAAACCACTAAGTGGTACTTATAAAGACTGATTTTGCGTTTTGATGAAATTTTGCCACCATTGTGTTTTGAATTTCAAAAATCCGACATTCATGGTTGTCATTAAGAAGTAAAATGTGGTTCAATGAGATTAAAATAATTTTTTGGTGAATAGTAACTTATTAAGTTTTTAATCGCGATTAGTGGTAATTAGGGTAGTTTAAGGTATAAATAATGCTTTAATAATATGAAATGACCTAGACACATGTCCCAACCTTATTGGTTGTGTCATGGCCGAAAAAGAAAATCCATGGGCCAACTTGGGGACCCCATGGAGACACTTTGGTTGAGAAATGACATAAATAACTTTTTATTTAATGTAAAAGTAAAAATGACACAAACATGATATGTTTTACTAAAACAATTTTTACATGGGGTTATAAAGATCCGATTTTTGATTATAAATAGTCATTGGAAATCTAAAAAGTTTTCCAACATCATAGTATTTTGTTTATAATTTTTAGACATTATATAAATTAAATTATTTATGACATAATAATGATGCAGCGATGACATCATTATTTGATGATTTAAATAAAATGGAAAGATAATGTAAAATCTATGAACTAAACATGTCCAAAACTTATTGGATGGGTGTATTTAGAAACCTTATCACCTTATCCACGAATTATTTCAATGTGGGACCTTTTAAAACCGAAACACATTTTCAAATAAAGTAATATTTCTTTACTTTCCAAAAGTGCCCCTCCTCTCCTCTTATAAAAGGCCCCCACCTCTACCTCATTTCACACACTCCTCAAGCATTTGGCTCGGCCAACCCCTACCCATTTACTCTCCACATACCTCTACTCATCCTAGAGGATTCCCTTTGGGCAGAATCCTTTCAAAGGAAGCCTTTAGGCTCAAATCAAAAGGAGTTACACTTTTAAAGGTAATTCATTCCCTCTTGTTCATTTGTTTTATTTTGCTTCTCCAACCCTCTAAACTCTTTTTATTTACTTCTTTTTTAACAACACCAGTATCTTCAATATACTAGGATGTTGTTATAAGATTTATTCTAGCTACACTCTCACACAACTACATCAAATGGTTAAAGAACATACGGTTTCCGTGGATGGCGAAATTCTGCCTCCCAAAACGATGATTGTTCAATACTCATTTAACACCTTCAAAGGTGGCCATTATGATGTCACTATTTTTATATATGATATATAATATGTTTATTTTTTATTTAAGCTTCTGTATTTTTCATTTTGGGCATAACTTTATGGTTTCCATTGTGGGTAAACATGATATCTTCATTTAAGGAAGTGCGGACTACCGCCCCCTCAAAGTGATGTGATTCGTTAATGCCATATGTGGGACGTGTAAATATGGATTTAAAGTTATTGTATATGATGTTATACTGGAATTATAATATACCTCTATATCATTATTATTTCTTTCCATTAAAGTATGAGATAGAAATGAAAGTAGCGTTCATGCGTACGTACGGCTTACCGTCTCTATGAACGGTGCATTTCATTTCTTATCCCCAAATGTAATGTACTATTAAAAGTACATGTATATAATGGATATATATATAATTAATGATATATCTAAATGATGAATATAAATCTGGAATTAAAATATACATACCTCTCATTTAGTTTTAATTCCATTAATATGACAAAGAAATGAAAGTAGCGTTCATGCGTACGTACGGCTTACCGTCTCCATGAACGGTGCATTTCATTTCTTACCTCTAAATGATTATGTCATATTATAAATACATGTATATGCTGGATATATATGATACATATTATATCCAAATCGGGAATTTCATTCTGGATATAAAGAACCTTTGACCACACGAACAACATGTAATTGTAAGAAGTCCACTTTCGACTTAAGAACCAAATATTGAGAAAACAAACATTATTAACATAAATGGTTACATAATGTTTATAACATGGAAATAAGTGATATAAAAGGAATAATGAACTTTAAAAAGGTTCTTAATCAAGTATAAATTAACTCAAGTTTATTATTCAGGACGTTAAAGAACGATCGAGTCAAGTCGGACCCGAGGTAAGGGACTTCGTCTCAATCTCCTTTCATTGAGGCATATTTCGTTTTATACACAACTATCTTTTATACGGTGTATAAACCCCTTTTACTTTTACTTTTATACAAAAGGAATATTTTTCTACGAAGTGTTTTACTAAACGACAAAAAGGAATGTTTTTTTAACGTACGCGGTGACAACGACCTTTTCCGCCGCCGCGAGTATCTTTTTTTGGTCTTTGGCATTCTCAACAAGCCGTAATGTTTATAGAATAAAATAAATACCATATACTCTTTTATGTATTTTGGTATTGAAAATGGTTTTGAAAAAGGATTCTATTATGTCAATATATTTATGATATATTGTGATTGAAATGTGGAAATGTTATCATTCCTTTATTTTGGATTTATGTTTTATGATTTTATATTGGTACTTGGATATTTTAACGGGTGGTTACGTTATAAACCATATGACGGGTGGTGCCGTGAATACCAGGACGGGTGGTTACGTTATAACCTCCAATGCATTGGGTATGGAAGTCGGCCGTATGGCTATTCCATTAAGTATGTATGGAAATTGGCCGTATGGCTATTCCATTAAGTGATATGTGTGGAAGTCGACCGTATGGTTATTCCACTTAAGTATGTTTATGTCCCAAGTTACCTTTATATATGTTATGTGTTATTTTTATGGGTTTTATGGTAATCCTTTGGTTACAAAAAGGTAAGTAATGATACTTTTTTTCAGTGAAGAGTTTTTTTTTACTACGTCATGAAGGTGAAGGTATTACTTTGATAGAGTATATATGTTTTACTTGATGTTTGAAAAACTAACAGTTTTCATTCTTTCTGTATCCCTTACTGAGCTTTTTATGCTCACCCCAAGTTTTTTTGAAATGTTTTTCACAGGACTTAATGTGGAATAAGGTCAAGGATGGGATCAAGGGAATGTCATGCTATATAAAACAAGGAACTATAAATGTTTCTTTTAAGAGTTTTTTTATTATGGAAACTTAGTAGAAGTGACTACTTTGTAATCTTTTGAGATGTAATAGTTATGTTCAAATTCTCTAAAACTCTAAACCTGAAAATATCCTCAACATGAATTATTCATTTAATTCAGTATTAAGTAAGGTTTAAGGCCGGGGCCTTATAATGTTTTTCTCAAAATACCCACTCTAGTGCCCTAAGAGGAATTTAAATTTGGCATGCCGATGAAGAGGTAATCTCTTCCATCGATTCATTCAAATTTTATTATTCCTCTAATTCCTCTTCTTTAGTGGTTTCATTATAAATTAATAACATATGTATAAATCATATACTAATTTTTTATTATATATATATTTGAAACAACCTTATTTTACCTTTTATCCATCGAATGAAAAAATAAATCACTGTGCATGCGTATGTACGGATTACCGTCTCTACACCGTGGTGTAATCAATTTTTCACCACCACCTTACATGGATGGGTATAATGGTGGAAATAATAACTATATATTATGATTATAACATAATACTAATTCTGATATATTATAAACCATCCACTTCAGTACCATTCAACAACTATGGGAACAATATCCTCGCTCGTGCGTACGTACGAATTACCGTCTCCACGACACGACGAGATTCATTCTCCATGTTAACTATTAAAGAATGATTATAAAGTATATATAATAAATAATCAAGAAATATATTAAATAATAATTCTACTAGATTTATGTGTGTATATATATATATTTCATTTACTTACATCCATTCAATTTAATAAGGAATCAAAAATAACATTCATTCTTACGTATGTCCTACAATCTCTATGAACTATATATTACATTATATTTATTGATCTATGATATATATATTTACATACTGAATATATATGATATATAAATCATGTTTAAAATTTTGGATGTAACTAATCTCGGATGATTTTAATAATTTAAAGATTAACAAGTCCAAACATATAAGAAAAATGAAACGATTATGACCCAATATGATGTTATAACAAGGATTTGACTAATGAATGGTTTATATATTGTCTTATGTGAATAATATATGATATAATAAATGTTATTATGGTACCATTACAAGTTAATAATTTGATAAAACTAAATATACTAGAGTTTCAGACACATATAAGAGAAATCAGACCTAAGGTAAGGGAAAATTTTTCAATCTCAACTTTTGTCTAAGATTGTTTATACGTAAGTATTTTTTGGGATATATTTATCATCCCAGTCCATGTTTTATAAATTTTATTCATAAAATGTATACGATTCTTCTCTCTATGTTTAAATTATTTTTTTACGCATTTTTTACTTTTACTACATCGTATGGAAGGAATCTTTTTTTTTCTACCATATGAGGTACTTTTTTTACTTTTCCGGTAATTGTTTGTGGAGAATTTGTTTTCAAATTATACGGCCTGAACAAATTTTTACGCTTTCCTAGTGAATTATCTCCATGATGTTTCCTTTATAATTTTTGATTTTAATTTCCAATTAACATCATTTCGTTAAAAATTTCACTACATATTGGCAAAAGAAAATGTTTTTTGAAGAAGAAAGGATATTTTTCTTAAGAACAAAGTTCATGTGTTTTATAAATATTATTTTCCATATAAGATGATATATGGTTATTTTTATATCCATGTTATTACTTTGATTTGATTATGTTATGATAGAATTTCCATTATGATGTCCTTTTATCTCTTATGGACTATGTTATAATTGTATGATGTTTAATAATCCAATTTTATTACATGGGTTATGCTATTATGTATGATTTATTTTTTAGTGGAACACATAGGAATGTTTTCATTATGAGATGGGTGGGACCTATATCTCCCTCTAATTCATAGGTTAAGGATTTATATCTCATGGGATAGACATGGATGGAAAAACAAGTTAATCCAGTTCATTGATATAGCACCGGAACAAGGAGTGAACTCGGTTCAGTAATGGACTTTGTCCACTATGATAGTCTTGGAAATGATCCTTGACTAATATGGAATGATTTCAAATAATTATGTGTGTAATTCACAATTTTTCATGTCTTATGTTATGATTATTGGAATTCTAATGCACTTTTATGATTTATCCCATGACATGATATTATGATCTCTTTTGGATGATAATATTTCAAATGTTATGTTCATATGAATATTATATGATTCATATTTCTTTGTTTACAATTACTGAGCATTTGAGCTCACCATTTTGTATGTTTCTTTTCACTAGGTAAGGAAGAAGGGTATTAAATATGATATTCCAAAACGGAGTCTAGTTATAATGAAATTAATGGGTGATAGTGTAGATGTATTATGAACTAGTTGTTTATGTTTCCATGTTTCTAAAGAAACTATACCTATACGACCCTCTAATGGTTTTGTTATAGGTTGTAACAAATATACTTCAATTCTGTGTAATAACAGTGTAGGTAATGTATGGGTTGTTAGAGTTGATATCATGGGAAAGGTGTGGTTAACCTTTGGAAACTAGGATGCTATAATATAAGTGATATACATAGAGATTTTTCTATGGAATATCTAGGGATGTCTCTAATGTTAAGTATAAGTATAGGTTATTGTCCTATAATTATGATAACAATCATGAATATCCTATGATTAAACCTCGGATTTATAGACTGAATGTACCCCATAATTATGTTGTTTTCCTAGTATGATTTCTACATCTCACACTATTCATTTGGATTTTAGACAATGGATGGATCCCGAAGGAACCTAATTAATGATCAATGCACCTGGAAATGCAATGATTGTCCTCCTGAACTACCAAATGTTATTAGAGATGGAGTGAAAAATCTTATTGTTATACTAACACAATCTATGAATCATTTTGGAATTCCAAATGAAAAGGGAAGGGGAAAATATTCTAGTTTGTCCTTCATAAGGCAACATCCACCTTCTTTCAGTGGGTCATCTGATTCACATGTTGCATTAAAAATTAACCAGTACCATTGAAATGATATTTTCCATCATTCGCTATTTAGATCATGTAATGTTCATTTTGGATGTCTATCATTTAGAAGGAGAAGCAGTCCAGTGGATGAATCTAATTTAGAATACATGTCTGCAAGATGATATTGAATCCATGGAATGGGATGAGTTCAAGAATATATTTTTCAATAAGTATTTCCCTCATATTATGTGAACAATGATGGAAAAGGAGTTCCTTGAGCTGAAGGAAAAGGATGATGAATCTATTGGCACATACAAGGATTATTTTACAAGACTTACTAGGTATGATTCAAGGATTGTCATCCAACCTGAAATTAATGTTGATCGATTCATTAGTGGAACAATACTGAGTCTTCGAAGGGAATTATCTATAAGATACATTAGTATATATGAAGAGATTGTGCATTGTTCTATCATGGTATATCTAGAAGTTGGTATTACATATCCATCTGATGGTGTTGGAAAGAAACCAAAGTTGGAGTTCAAGGGAAAATATCAAAATTATGGTGAAAAGAAGATAAATGTTTACTTATTCTCAAGGTTTGGAAAGAAGCATGGTAGATATTGTATTAAAGGGACTGAAAAATGTTTCAAGTGTGCAAAATAAGGTCATCAAGTAGTTGAGTTCTGAAGTATGGGAAAAAGGATGCAAATGATGTGAAGGGAGAAATGACTGAAAAGAACGCACCACCAACACATCAATGCAACAAGTGAATGGAAATGGGGAATTATTCTAATAAATTCCCTAATACAAAGGATAAGTATTATCAATGTTAGCACCTTCATAAGGAAAAAGACAATACGAACTCACATGAAATCACTATTTATGATGTTGAGTCTAACAATGAAGTGGTGGAATGATTAAGTGATTATGTAATGGGATTCCAAAATAGTGATGTGGATTCTCATTTATAGTATTATGGAATATTTGAATATCTTTATATTAGTTTATTTGGATTTCAATAATTATATGGTACTGGTAACCCTGAAAAGTGATTGAATGTTTTTTAGAATTCACTTTATATGCATACAATGAAGGGATAAGATGATATTATGATGTTTGATGGTATTACTGAGCTCATAAATTGACAAAGTGATGTCATGGTTTGAGTATATAGATTTTTTGGTATGTGGAAATAGATAATTTTTGAAGAGTGTATGTTTTTAGTAATGTTCTATGGTAATTCATGTCATTACCATGTTTCAAGAGAATACATGAATAAGCTATTCACATGTTTTGAATGTGACAGCCAAGAACTTCTAAATTAAATATGGGAGACAAATGTTAAGTCGATTTAGTTCAACTCATTCTAAAAGTATTTTTTCTTTCATTTTTCAGAAGGACTGTAATTTTATCCATTTATGGATAGTATACGTTATTTTTTGTTTTATGTTTGTTAGATTAATTTATTACCCCACTATAGGTGGACTTATGTATATTTAATAACATGTGATATCCTTTTTGTGATAGAGACCGATGGAATGACCTATAATTCTATCGCATGATCTTCTAAAACTTCATGAATGACCAATTTGAATTCATTTATTTAAATAAGAGATGATGTGGAAATTGTTCAAGGTACAAAAAATGATGAAATTGTACCAAAATCATATTAGTAATTATTTTCATGAAAAAATTATTCAAATTTAGGGAAAGGATACTGAAAACCAAAAATGTTATCCCAGTACCTTAATTTCCGATGAATCATATGACCCCTTAAATCATTGTAGATTTGTGTCTTTCTTGTAGTTAACTTTCTCAAAAACTTATTCTCTATCAGTAAACATAAAAACATGATAGTTAGATTTATCTTCCATATCCATGTTTTCACTTCCTACCTAAATTCTTATATGTGGAAACACAGTGAATAGATAATTTGGGAAACTGTTATGTATCTATCTTTCCTTTTTGAAGTTATGTTTTAGTATTCCTTTTTATGATGTGGGTTTCTATGAAGTAACATTCAAGTATTAATCCATTTATATCCCCGACGAATTTTGAGGGTGAAATTCATTTTAAGGGGGTAAGAATGTAACACCCTGAGAATTTATGAGATAGATTATTATTAATATCATTGACTTATTGTGTTGTATACTACAAAAAGATTATCTTGTGCTATAGAAAACACCATATTAGCTTGCGGTATATGAAACACTATTATTAGATTATGTTGCACAAAATTTCAAGATCTTCTGATAGAACACAACACTTAGTATAGATTTTGTTCAAATGTAAAAATAAACTAATATTAGATTATTTTATATTCTATACCAAAGAAATCATTCAATACATGCAACACTTGGATTGCATTACATGCAAGAGTGACTTTCCTAGATAGCATGCATTGTACGTATAAGGCCCCAACCTTAAACCATACTTAATGTTGAGTTATTACAAGATTAAACATTGAGGATCTTTTCAGGTTTAGAGTTTTAGAGAATTAGAACATAAAACTTGCATTAAATTCCACATATAAACAGAGTAGTTACATAAAGATAGTATTCATTTTTCCCATAAATGGAAACATATTTAAAATAAGACATGGATTCATTCTTGACACTTCCTTGACACTATGATCACATCATGTACCTTTCCCTTGACCTGTGAAAATCATTTAAAAAAAATGTGGGATGAGCATAAAAAGCTCAATATGGGTTATAAAAATATGGAAAGGAAACATAAGTTTATATATACATAAGAATGAAATCATACATTACCCATAAAACATAAGCACTTTAACATACCTCATCAAATCATGAATAAATCATAGAAATCATAAGACATAAAGGTAACTTGAGGCATTCATAACATTCTTACGTAGGGAGTAACCCTCTTGGTTACGTTTGGAATACCCATCACAGTATATTCCATAAATATCTTTAGAGAAACCTTAACGTTTCACTCCTTCACGACACCCAATGCATTGGAGAGCTACATCGAGCTCACCCACCCTTAGTTTATCACGGAACCACCCGTCTTCATAATAATGCCCAAGAACCTCAACATAATCGTATCACATAAAACATGCATAAAGGAAACATAACATTTCCACCTTTCAATCACAAGATATCAATACAAAACATTGATATAAAAACATTATGAAAACCATTTTCAATACCAAAATAAAAGAAAAATAAAACATGGTATTTATTTTTCTTTTAAAAAAAGGTATGGCTTGTAGAGGAAGCCGAAACTCAAATAATGGTCACGGCGGTGGAGAAGTCGTTGTCGCCGCGTACATATGACAAAAACATTCCCTTTTTTCATTTAGTAAATGCATCGTATAAAAAAGATTCCATTTGGATAAACGTAAATGTAAAAGGGTTTTATACACTGTATAAAAGAAGTTTGTGTATAAAACAAAATATGCCTCAAGGAAAGTAGATTGAGACGAAGTCCCATACCTCGGGTCCGACTGGACTCGGTCATTCTTTAATATCCTGAATAATAAACTTGAGTTAATTTCTAATTGTTTAAGAACCTTTTTAAAGTTCATTATTCCTTTTATATCACTTATTGCCATGTCATGAACACTATGTAATTATTTAAGTTAATAACGGTCGTTTTACCGATCATTGGTACTTGAGTCAAAAATAAACACTTTAAAATTACAAGTTGTTCATGTATCCATTATATCCATAATGGTATTGATGATGTAGATATCATATATGTCATATATATCCAGTACATGCATGCATTTATATTATTACATAATCATTTAGAGGTAAGAAATGAAATGCACCGTTCATGGAGACGGTAAGCCGTACGTACGCATGAACGCTACTTTCATTTCTATTTCGTATTTTATAGAATGGAATCATAATGATAGAAAAGTATATTATAATTCCAGTGTAATATAATATATAATATCATGACTTCATCCTTTATACGTCCCTCATATGGTATTAACGAATCAAATCACTTTGAGGGGGCGGTAGTCCGCACTTCCTTAAATGAAGATATCGTGTTTACCCATAATGGAAACCAAAAAGGTATGCCCAAAATGAAAAATACAGAAGCTTAAGGAAAACATAAACATATTATATATCATATATAAATATAGTGTAATCTTAATGTCCACCTTTGAAGGTGTTAAAAGAATGTTGAACTATCATCGTTTCGGGAGGTCGAAATTCGCCATCCACAGAAACAGTATGTTCTTTAACCATTAGATGTAGTTGTGTGTAAGTGTAGCTCGAATAATTATTATAAAAACATCCTAGTATATTGATGATACTGGAGTTGTTACAAAAGAAATGAATAAAAAGAGTTCAGGGGGTTGGAGAAGCAAAATAAAACAAAAGGACTCAAGTGAAGACATTACCTTAAAATCGGGTAACTCCCTTTGGTTTGAGCTCAAAGGCTTCCTTGGGAAGACTTATGCCCAAAGTGAGGCTTGAAGGAGTAAGAGAGGGATTTGGAGAGACAAAATTGGCAGGGGTTGGTCGAGCCAAAGGCTTTGGAAGTGTGGGTAAGGAGGTAGAGGTGGGGGCCTTTTATAAGAGGAGAGGAGGGGCACTCTTGGAAAGTAAAGAAAAGTCACTTTATTTTAAAATGGTATTCGGATTTAAGAGGTCCCAAATTGATATAATTCAAGGATAAGGTGATAAGGGTTCTAAATCCACCCATAAAATAGGTTTTGGACATATGTAGGTCTTAGATTTTATATTATATTTCCATTTTATTTAAATCCATTATTAATGAGGTAATCGCTGCATCATCATGATGTCATAAATAATTTAATATATTTAATTTCTAAAAATTATAAAAAAAATATCATGATGTAGGAAATATTTTTAGATAATGAATATTTATAGTAAAAAATCTGATTTGTATAACCCTATGTAAAAATTGTCTTAGTAAAACATCTCATGTTTGTGTCATTTTTACTTTAACATTTAATAAAAAGGTATTTATGTCATTTTCCAACCAAAGTGGCTCCATGGGGTCCCCAAGTTGACCCATGGATTGTATTGGTCGTCCATGACACATCCAATAAGGGTAGGACATGTGTCAAGCTCATCTCATATTATTAAAACATTATTTTTACCTTAAACTACACTAATTACCTCTAATCTCGATTAAAACTTAATAAGGTACTATTCACCAAAAAATTATTTTAATCCCATTGAACCACATTTTACTTCATAATGACAACCATGTATGTCGGATTTTTGAAATTCAAAACACAGAGGTGGTAAAATTTCATTTAAATGAAAAATCAGTTTTTTAAGTACCACTTAGTGGTTTCATTATTCATCAAAAATTGAAGTTTTTTAGAAAAATACCAAAACTTCACCCTATGCTATATTTGATATTCCGAATTAAAAAATGAAGTAAATTTTTCAAAATTCAAAACATATAAGTCAGATTAATTAATTTAATAATTAATTCCCACTGTCAAGACAAATAGCGTGTTTTTATGAAACAATAAGTATCAAAAGATTGACACTAGTTTAAGTCCGATTTCAAAGTGAAATTAATTCCAACGACCACTATTGGATTAAATGGTAAAAATATATTCTTATTTCACTTTAAAACCAATTCAAAAGATAATCAAATAATATAAATAAATTAGATTAAAAAGAGGTTTTGAATTAAAATACAACATTTTACACTATTCATTAAAAAAATGAACTTTATCGGTAAAATACCAAAAATTTACACAAAGTAAATTTTGATGACACAATTATAAAGAAGAGTTTTATTTACTCCAATAGAATGTATAAGAGTGAAAAAAACTATATTTAATGACGGTACGCCATCAAAAGGTGATAAGTGAACCTTTAGTGAAAACTAGGGCATATACGCCTAAAATTGAATTCATTCCGTGTTTTAAGCCTTTATCTTTTATTGGATAAATGTAAAAACATTTAAAAAACATATATAATCATATTTTAGTTATTTCTATCCATTCCCGCCAATACAACGTCTATGTTTTAACTACCATTTAAAATAATATTATTTTATTACTAGTGTGCAACGAAAGATTTCAATGAAGCTCTTTGTTGCGTATCAGGTACGCTATTGAACATAGCAACCCTTTTAAAGTAAAATTAATATTTAATTCATAAATATTAATAAATATAAAAATTCTTTATTCTTTATTTACCTGGGATGTTACATCCTTCCCCCCTTTTGGGAATTGTGTCCTCGCAATTTTATTCACTTATCAAAATAAGTGGGGGTATTTATCCCTCATAGCATTTTCAGATTCCCACGTTGCCTCTTCAACCATATGGTTTTTCCACAAAACCTTTACCTGGAGAATTACCTTATTTCGCATCACTTTCTCTCTTCGGTCAAGAATCTGGACTGGTTGTTCTTCATAAGATAGGTTCTCTTCCAGCAGAACTACCTCTGGACTCAAAACATGAGCTGGATCTGACATATACTTCTTCAACATCGAAACATGAAAAACATTGTGTACCTGAGATAAACTCGGAGGTAAAGCCACTTGGTAAGTAACTGATCCAACTTTCTCCAGAATTTCATATGGTCTAATAAACCTTGGACTCAGCTTTCCTTTCTTACCAAATCGCATCACACATTTCCATGGAGAAACCTTGAGAAAAACATGATCACCTACCTCGAAAGATAGGTCCTTCCTCTGGTTATCTGCATAACTCTTCTGCCTGCTCTGAGCTGTTCTCATGTGTTTCTAAATCAACTGAACTTTTTCTGCCATCTCTTCTACCAATTCTAGTCCCATCAGCTTCCATTCACCCACTTCATCCCAAAATGCTGGAGTTCGACACCACTTCCCATATAATGCCTCAAATGGTGCCATCTGTATACTTGAATAAAAAATGTTATTATAAGAAAACTCAACCAAAGAAAGATGTTGGTCCCAACTTCCCTGATAATCCGCTGAACAAGCTCGTAGCATATACTCCAAAGTCTGAATTGTTCGTTTTGACTGCCCATCTGATTGAGGATGAAAAGCTGTACTAAAATTTAATTCATTACCCAATGACTTCTGAAGGCCTTTCCAAAAGTTAGAAGTAAACCTGGGATCACGATCGGACACAATGGAGAGAGGAACTCCATGTAACCTGACTATCTCTTTAAGATACAAACGGGAAAGTTGATCTAGGTAAAAAGTATCTCGTATAGAAAAGAAATGAGAAGATTTAGTCAAGCGATCAATAATAACCCAGATTTCATTATTACCTCTAGATGTATTTGGTAATCCCATGACAAAATCCATGGATATATTTTCCCATTTCCACTCTGGCACTGGTAAAGGCTGAAGCATCCCTTTCGGTAACTGCCGCTCTACTTTAACCTGCAGACAAGTCAAACACTTCACAGTAAAATTAGCAATATCCCTTTTCATTCCATCCCACCAGTAATACTCCCGCAGATCTCTGTACATCTTAGTACTGCCAGGATGAACTAAAAACTAGGAACTATGAGCCTCACATAAAAACTCATTCTTCAACTGTGAATCACAAGGCACACATAATCTCTTCCCAAACCTCAAAACACAGTCATTATCAATGTTGAATTCAGGAAACTTACCCTTCTGAACCAGCTCTACCTTTTTCTGCAACTCACTGTCTTGCTTCTGTGCTTGCTTGATTCTGTCTGATAGAGAAGATGTCACTGATACCTGAAACAAAACAGAAGGACTTTCTACATAAATAACTTCCATGCCAAAGTTCATCAAATCAAAAACCAAAGGATCTCGTTCCAAACGTAGCATGGTTAATGAAGCATTACTTTTTTGACTCAAAGCATCAGCCACTTTATTTGCTTTTCCTGGATGGTAATGAATTGTACAATCATAATCCTTGATTAATTCCAGCCATCACTTCTGTCTCATGTTCAATTATTTATGAGTGAATACATACTTTAAACTTTTGTGATCAGTATATATTTCACACTTTACTCCATAAAAATGATGCCTCCAAATCTTTAAAGAAAAAACAACAGCAGCTAATTCCAAATCATGGGTAGGGTAATTTACCTCATGAGTTTTCAACTGACGTGAAGCATATGCAATTACCTGATCATTCTGCATAAGGACACAACCAAGTCCCTTCAACGAAGCATCACTGTATATAACAAACTCACCATTCCTGGAAGGAAGTGCCAAAACTGAAGAATTCACCAATCTTCTTTTCAAATCCTGAAAACAATCATCACATTCATTTTTCCAGATAAACTTAACACACTTTCGAGTTAGCTTAGTCATTGGACTGGATAACCGTGAATAATTTTCAACAAACCTTCGGTAGTAACCTGTCAAACCAAGGAAACTACGGATCTCGGTTACATTTGTGGGTCTCGGCCATTCTTCAACAACTTTTTTTTAGCAGGATCAACAGTTATGCCATCTTTGGAAACAATGTGACCAAGGAAACAAATTTTTTGTAACCAAAACTCGCACTTTCTGAATTTTCCATATAGTTTCTTTTCTTTTAAGGTTTGCAAGATAACCATTAAATGACGTTCATTCTCCTCTTTACTTTTAGAGAACACCGAAATATCATCGATGAAAACAACCACAAACTTATCCAAGAAGTCATGGAAAATTCTATTCATAATGTCCATGAATACAGCAGGTGCATTAGTTAACCCAAAAGGCATAACTACAAAATCATAGTGGCCATATCTAGTATAGAATGCAGTCTTCGGAACGTCTGTTTCTTTTACTTTCAACTGATGGTACCCCGAGCTCAAGTCAATCTTCGAAAAATACTGAGCTCCCTGTAGCTGATCAAACAAATCATCGATATGAGGCAAAGGATATTTGTTCTTAACAGTAATATTATTCAAGGCTCTATAATCAATGAAAAGTCTCATTGAGCCATCTTTCTTTTTAACAAACAAGACAGGAGAACCCCATGGTGATGTGCTAGGTCTAATGAAACCTTAATATAATAACTCTTGCAATTGCTTCTTTAACTCTAAAAGTTCAACTTGAGCCATTCGATAAGGGGGTTTTGAAATTGGCTTAGAATCAGGAACTAAGTCAACAGTAAATTCAACTTCCCGATCATGAATAATACTAGGAAACTCATCAGGAAAAATATCAAGATACTCATTTACCACTGACACATCATTAATCTGAACAGTTCCTTTATTTTCAAAAATATGTGCAAGGTAAGATTTATTTCAATCTTTTACTAGTTTCTCAACTTCCTGATATGTTATCGAAATCAAGGGTTCATTCTTGTAAACAAAATGAGAATCTTTCTGAAAAGAAACAATTTTAGCTCTGCAGTCAATCATAACAAGATAAACAGAAATCCAATCCATGCCAAAAATAACATCAAACTCTACTAGAGGAAAAACAATAAGGTTTTCTGGTATATTCTTTCCACACACAAGGATATGAAGGTTCTTATAATTCCTTTTTGTCTCAACGTTCCCTCCGGGTGTTTTTACCATAATTTCAGGATTCATATCTTGAGATGGAATTTCCAATTTACTAGAAAAATTCTCAGAAATGAAAGAGTGTGTAGACCCTGAATCAAACAACACATTGGCATAATCTGAACAAGCAAACAGTATACCTGATACCACTTCATTCGATGGCCCAACATCTGCTGAGGTTGTTGCAAAGGATTTCACCACCCCTTTCTGCTTGTAGTATGGCTTCTTTCCCCCACTTGAGTTCTTCGTTGGACACTCGTTCGCATAATGACCCATTTAATTACACTTAAAATATCTTACCGTTGGCTTTTCATTGCCTGTTTGATCATCGTCCTTACAGTTACGAGCAATATGACCAGACTTACCACACTGAAAGCACTTACCAGACTTGGATAAACATTTTCCAGGATGCATTTTACCACACTTCTCATAGGATGGATATTTGGTTTTCTTACCTCCTTGATTCTTTGATGAATTCTTCCCTTTTTCCTGCCAACTGTACCTCTTATTCTGTTGTTTGTCATAGAACACCTGATCATTGACAAACTCCATTTCCACCTTCTCCGCACATCAAAGAAGATTTTCATAACTTTTTAACTCACGAGAAGCTAAATCCATTCGATACTTTGGCTTTAACCCTGAGTAAAAATGGTTTATTTTACTATCAAGATCTCGTATGAAGTTTGGAGAATACCTTGCCAATTGAGTGAACTTTGATTCATAAGAAGCCACTGAATCATCCTCCTGCATCAACTCTAGGAACTGTTTTTCCATCCTAAGAAGAACCACCTTCAGAAAATATTTCTCAAGAAACATACCTTTGAATTCGTCCCAGTGAAGATCCTCAATCTCATCACTATCCCTGATATTTTTCACCATCGACCAACACTGATTAGCTTCACCTTCAAAACGGTAAATAGAAAGACTAACCTTTTGATGTTATGAACACCCCATGACATCAAAAATCTTCTCCAGTGCTTTAATACACCCTTCAGCTTGCACAGGGTCAGATGATCCTCTGAATGATGGGGGATGTTGCCTCATGAAATGATCCACTACTGACATGTTCCTCTGTGGTTGATCTGGCTGATCTCGTTCATGGATACCACCACCATTTATAGCCTAAGTCAACTGTTACATCACTGCAACAAACTATTCAGTTCCGATTCCGACCATCTCAGGTTGCTGATTTGGAAGGTTGTCTTCCTCCTGATGTCGTCCCAACATAGCTGCTTTGTTTCCTCTGCGGAAAAACATTCTGAACATTGAAATATCTTAGGTGAAGCAACATGGTAATCTTTAAATGCTATATAATTTCAATCATTCCATAAATTAACTTATAATTTTACACTTTTATAACTCCTAAAGTTTTCTAAACCGACCTCTGATACAAACTATAAGGCCCCAGACTTAAACCTTACTTAATCTTGAGTTATTACAAGATTACACATTGAGGATCATTTCAGGTTTAGAGTTTTAGAGAATTTGAACATAAAACATGCATTACATTCCACATATAAACAAAGTGGTTACATAAAGATAGTATTCATTTTTCCCATCAATGGAAACATTTTTAAAATAAGACATGGATTCATTCTTGACACTTCCTTGACACTATCATCATATCATGTACCTTTCCCTTGACCTGTGAAAAACATTTCAAAAAAAAAAGGGATGAGCATAAAAAGCTCAGTATGGGTTATAAAAATATGGAAAGGAAACATAAGTTCATATATACATAAGAATGAAATCATACTTTACCCATAAAACATAATCACTTTAACATACCTCATCAAATCATGAATAAATCATAGAAATCATAAGACATAAAGGTAACTTGAGGCATTCATAACATTCTTACGTAGGGAGTAACCCTCTTGGTTACATTTGGAATACCCATCACAGTATATTCCCTAAATCACTTCGGAGAAACCTTAACGTTTCACTCCTTCACGTTACCCAATGCATTGGAGAGCTATATCGGCTCACCCGCCCTTAGTTTATCACGGAACCGCCCGTCTTCATAATAATTCCCAAGAACCTCAACATAATCGTATCACATAAAACATGCATAAAGGAAACATAAGATTTCCACCTTTCAATCACAAGATATCAATACAAAATGTTGAAATAAAAAAATTATGAAAACCATTTTCAATACCAAAATAAAAGAAATGTAAAACATGGTATTTATTTTTCTTTTAAAAAAAGGTATGGCTTGTAGAGGAAGTCGAAACTCAAATAATGGTCATGGCGACAGAGAAGTCGTTGTCACTGCGTACATATGACAAAAACATTCCCTTTTGTCGTTTAGTAAACTCTTCGTATAAAAAATATTCCTTTTGGATAAACGTAAAAGTAAAAGGGTTTTATACACCGTATAAAAGAAGTTTGTGTATAAAACAAAGTATGCCTCAATGAAAGTAGATTGAGACGAAGTCCCAAACCTCGGGTCCGACTGGACTCAGTCATTCTTTAATCTTCTGAATAATAAACATGAGTTAATTTCTACTTGTTTAAGAACCTTTTTAAAGTTCATTATTCCTTTTATATCACTTATAGCCATGTCAGGAGCACTATGTAGTTATTTAAGTTAATAACGGTCGTTTTAACGATCATTGGTACTTGAGTCAAAAATAAACCCTTTATAATTACAAGTTGTTCATGTATCCATTATATCCATAATGGTATTCATGATTTCAATATCATATATTTCATATATATCCAGTACATGCATGCATTTATAATATTACATAATCATTTAGAGGTAAGAAATGAAATGCACCGTTCATGGAGACGGTAAGCCGTACGTACGCATGAACGCTACTTTCATTTCTATTTCGTATTTTATAGAATGAAATCATAATTATATAAAGGTATATTATAATTCCAGTGTAATATAATATATAATATCATAACTTCATCCTTTATACGTCCCACATATGGTATTAACGAATCAAATCACTTTGAGGGGGCGGTAGTCTGCACTTCCTTAAATGATGATATCGTGTTTACCCATAATGGAAACCAAAAAGGTATGCCCAAAATGAAAAATACAGAATCATAATGAAAACAAAAACATAATATATATCATATATAAATATAGTGTCATCTTAATGGACACCTTTGAAGGTGTTAAAATAATGTTGAACAATCATCGTTTCGGGAGGCTGAAATTCACCATCCACGGAAACCGTATGTTCTTTAACCATTAGATGTAGTTGTGTGTAAGTGTATCTCAAATACTTATTATAACAACATCCTTTTATATTGATGATACTGGAGTTGTTACAAAAGAAATGAATAAAAAGATTTTAGGGGGTTGGAGAAGCAAAATAAAACAAAAGGACTCAAGTGAAGACATTACCTTAAAATCGTGTAACTCCCTTTGGTTTGAGCTCAAAGACTTTCTTGGGAAGACTTCTGCCCAATGTGAGGCTTGAAGGAGAATGAGAGGGATGTGGAGAGACAAAATGGGCAGGTTTTGGCCAAGGAAAAGGCTTTGGAAGTGTGGGTAAGGAGGTAGAGGTGGGTGCCTTTTATAAGAGGAGAGGAGGGGCACTCTTGGAAAGTAAAGAAAAATCACTTTATTTTAAAATGGTAATCGGATTTATGTGGCCCCACATTGATATAATTCAAGTATAAGGTGATAAGGGTTCGAAATACACCCATACAATAGGTTTTGGACATGTGTAGGTCTTATATTTTACATTATCTTTCCATTTTATTTAAATCCATTATTAATGAGGTAATCACTGCATCATCATGATGTCATAAATAATTTAATATATTTAATTTCTAAAAATGATAAAAAAAATATCATGATGTAGGAAATCTTTTTATATTTCTAATTAATATTTATAGTCAAAAATATGATTTGTATAACCCTATGTAACAATTGTTTTAGTAAAACATCTCATGTTTGTGTCATTTTTACTTTAACATTTAATAAAAAGGTATTTATGTCATTTTCCAACCAAAGTGGCTCCATGGGGTCCCCAAGTTGACCCATGGATTGTATTGGTCGGCCATGACACATCCAATAATTGTAGGACATGTGTTAAGCTCATCTCATATTATTAAAACATTATTTTTACCTTAAACTACACTAATTATCTCTAATCGTGATTAAAACTTAATAAGTTACTATTCACCAAAAAATTATTTTAATCCCATTGAACCACATTTTACTTCTTAATGACAACCATGTATGTCGGATTTTTGAAATTCAAAACACAGAGGTGGTAAAATTTCATTTAAACGAAAAATCAGTTTTTTAAGTACCACTTAGTGGTTTCACTATTCATAAAAAATTGAAGTTTTTCAGAAAAATACCAAAACATCACCCTAAGCTATATTTGATATTCCAAATTCAAAAATTAAGTCAATTTTACAAAATTAAAAACATATAAGTCACATTAATTAATTTAATAATTAATTCCCGCTGTCATGACAAATAGCGTGTTTTTATGAAACAATAAGTATCAAAAGATTGACACTAGTTTAAGTCTGATTTCAAAGTGAAATTAATTCCAACAACCACTATTGAATTAAATGGTAAAAATATATTCTAATTTAACTTTAAAAAAAATTCAAAATATAATCTAATCATATAAATAAATTATATTAAAAAGTGGTTTTGAATTAAAATACAACATTTTACACTATTCATTAAAAAAATGAACTTTATCGGAAAAATACCAAAAATTTACACAAAGTAAATTTTGATGTCCCAATTATAAAGAAGAGTTTTATTTTGTCCAATATAATGTATAAGAATGAACAAAACTATATTTAATGACGGTTCACCATCAAAGGCGATAAGTGAACCTTTAGTGAAAACTAGGGCATATACGCCTAAAATTGAATTCATTCCATATTTTAAGCCTTTATCTTTTATTGGATAAATGTAAAAACATTTAAAAAACATATATAATCATATTTTAGTTATTTCTATTTATTCCCGCCAATACAACGGCTATGTTTTAACTATCATTTAAAATAATATTATTTTATTACTAGTGTGCAACGAAAGATTTCAATGAAGCTCTTTGTTGCGTATCGGGTACGCTATTGAACATAGAAACCCTTTTAAAGTAAAATTAATATTTAATTCGTAAATATTAATAAATATCAAAATTCTTTATTCTTTATTTACCTGGGATGTTACAGTACGTGATACCGAGTTTTCACTAAACAATGATATATTATTATTTCATGGGATATAAACTAGCCGTTAGGAATATTATTAACCAAAATTTTAATTTTACATCATTATAATTCATCCTAACCATTTTCTAGAACACAATATGGCAAAAAATAAAATTTTTAGATAAAAGAAGTAAATTTAAAAGTTACAGTTTTACCCCCTTTTGATGGCGCACCAATTTTAAATCTACTTTTTGAAATTATTATAAGTCCAATTTGAAATAATAAACATCTTATTTGAAATCAAGATCTAGAACCCCAAGATTTTATGAGAAGTATTCCTTTTAATTTATTTGATATCTTGTGTTGTATGCTACACCAAGATTATCTTGCGCTATACGCAACACCGTATTAGCTTGCAGTATACACAACACTATTCTTGGATCATGTTAAACACAATTTCAAGTTCGTTTGATAGAATTTATTCTTCACAACATTGAGTTTATATATATATATATATTCAATATATAAATGAAGTATGGCTGGATTCTTTTATACGCAACAACAAAGGAATCTTGCACTACACGCAACCCTGACTTGGCTTGCATTACATGCAATCATGACTTTTCTCAATAGCATGTGTTGTACGCAATACCGGGTTTCACTATTCATCGACATATTGTTATAATATTATTATGAACTAGCTGTAAGGAATAGTATTGACTAAATTTTTAATTTTATAACATTATTATTCATCTTACACATTTTCTAGAACATGGTATGAGAACAAAATAATTTTTTTGGGTAAAATAAGTATTTTTCAAAAAATACTGTTTTGCCGCCATTTGATGGCACACCCACTTTAAATATAGTTTTTTATATGTTTATAAGTTTAAGTTGACAAAATAAAATTCTTCTTTGGAATTAAGATATAAAAATTTACTTTGGATAAAATGTTCATATTATTCTGATAAATTTTATATTAAAATGAATAGTAAAAACACGATATATTTTAATTTTAAACTACTTTTTTTCATCATGATAATTTATATGGTTAAATTATAATATTTAATGGTTTAAAAGTATAAATAGAATATATTTTTACCATTTAATATAATTTATGTCATTAGCATTGATTTTACATTGAATTCATAGGTAAAATCATTTTAATCTTTTGAAATGTTTTTACTTTTAAAACTCTTTTTCTTAAATATAGGATTAATTTTAAATTAATTTATGCAACTTATGTGATTTTAATTTGGAAAAATGGATTCTATATTTTGAATCAGTAGGTCTAAATTTTTTTAATTTGCTACTTTTTATTTTGGGACACTATGAATAGTAACTACGGTAAATTTTATTTACCATCGTTAAAGGTAAATCGGGTGATTAAGGGTAAATATAATGTTATAAAATTATCCTAACACATGTATTAATATAATTGGATGATTATATTTCGTCTGAAGGCATATTTGGGTCGAAATGGAATCCATTGGAACCCACTTGGATGTGATGAAGACATTTCATTTATTTTATTTTAAAGAAAGTGAAATATGTCTCACTGAAACATTAATAATTAATGTATTTTAAATATACGGTTATACAGAATAAAAATTATATTATAAATAATCATTTTAAATCTAATTTTTTTTCATTGTTATGGTAATTTATTTTTAATTTTAAGAAATATTTAATTACCTTAATAGCTTATACATTAATAATGAAGAAATTACTTACATAGTGAAAAATCAATAATATAGTTTTTATTAAAGTACTAATACCCAACAAAAGGCCCAAACACATGACCAACACATATTGGTCGAGTATATATATTCCCAAAGAATCCAATGGTATACTTGGGGACTTTTTGGAGCCATATAAAAAAGATTATGACATTTATATTATATTATTTTAAATGATGTCAAAGTTGTCACCTTCAAATTTTAATAAATTTAACAATTTATATGTTGTGATTTTAAGATGATAAAATCACGTAAAAGTATTATTTTTAAAGATATTAGATTTAAAATCATCACAGTATTTTATTTTTAATTTTTATGAATATCATAAGTTTGTTAAACAATTATAAACCAAATGATGTAGTAATTATTTTATTCAGAGAAATGTCAAATAAATGGTTTTATTAATATTAATATAAATATTATAAGAAATAATTAATTTTATATACAAATTTTCAAGATAAATATGTCATGTTAGGAATCTATTAAACATTTTGGTTCGAATATATCCTTGGTGTGGATTTTATTTATATTCAAATAAATGAATAGTGTCAAAATTGACACTATTGTTATTTTATAAAAATTACATATTATTAAATAATTTAAATATCAAGAAAGTATTTAAAAATTATAAATTGAAAATTATATGGTCTAAAAGGTAATAAAGTATCCAATTATGTGAAATTTACAATATATATGTATGTATTTATAATAGTTTGAAACATAGAATATTATTACCACAAATAAAATTAAATTGATTAAATACGGATAAATTAAAATGATAAGGTTTAAAGTAAAATCAAAACATGTATAAATTTGATTGGTTTATGAGATTAAAACCCTATCTTACCTCATATCCTAATTTGAGTCACTTTGGATGTTTTTAAGTGGGGTTTCATTTTATTATTAATTAATATTTTTTGAGGTTTCCAATGGTGCCCCTCTCCTCCCTTATAAAAAGGCACCTCCTCCCTCTCTTATTTACGCAAAATTGAGCCTTAAAGATCAAAAAAACCCTGCCCATTACTCTTCTAATCTTACCTAGTAATATTATGGAGGTTCTGGTCTTCTCAAAAGACCAACTCTAGTCCCTTAAGAGGAAGTTTAATGGAGGCACGTCGGGGAAGAGATAATCGCTTCTACCGATTATTCCAAGTTTGTTCCTTCTTCTACATCAACTTATTTAGGTGTTTCATTATAAAGTAATAACATAAGTATCACTTATATACTTATATTTTATTATAAATATTAAACCACCCTATTTCACCATCTATCCATTGTATAGAAAACGAAATCACCACACATGCGTACGTGCGGAATACCCTCTCCACACCATGGTGTAATCTATTTTTCCACCCCACATTACTTGGAAGGGTATAATGGTGTAATTAATAACTATATATGGTTATTATAATATCATACTGATTATGAGATATTATATCATTAACTCTAATTCCATTGAATAATTATTTGAATGATATCATCGCTCGTGCGTACGTACGGATTATCGTCTCCACGACGCGATGAGATTCATTCTCCATGTTAACCTTTCAAGAATGATTATAACGTTTATATAATGAATAATAATGGTTTATATAACATAATTATTATAATTTATATATATATATATATGTCATATACTTACTTCGATTCAAGTCAATAAGGAATGGAAAACAACGTTCATGCGTACGTACGACCTACCAGTTCCATGAACTGTGTGTTTCACTTCATTTATCTATCTATTACATATATATATATAATAAATATATATTATTTATAAATCATGTTTTAAATTCTGGGAGTAAGTAAATCATGATATAAGAAATAATAATATCAAGAACAACAAGTCCAAACCCATACGATAAATGAAACGGTTTTACTTAAAACGCCGCTTTAACATGGAATTGACAAAAGAATTGGTAATATAAAGTAATAAGTGAATCATATATGATATCATAAATATTATTATGGTTATGTTACAAGTTAATAACATTTTAAAACCCACTATTAAAGAGTTTTGGACATGTACATAGTAAATTGGACCTAAGGTAAGGGATAATTTTGCAATCTCATTTTTATCTGAGATATCTTATACGTAAGTATTTACTAGAGTATATTTTCCATCCATGTAAAAAGAATGATTTTCATAAAGTGTTTAATATTATTCCAGGTATTTTTAAAATCATTTTTACCCCTCTTTGACTTTTATATTGTGTTATGTAAGGAATATTTCTTTTGTTTACCATACGATGAACTTTTTTACTTTTCAAGACAAAGTACGAGAAGATTATTTTTTTAACTTATACAGAAAGAATGGATTTTTTTGACTTCATAGAACATTATTTCCATGAATATTCCTTTAAAATTTTCTAGTATATTTTTAATTAACTTTTTTTTGTTTAATGTTGTATGACATGTTAAGAAAGGAAAAATGTTTTTGTAGTAGAAATGATATTTTCCTCAAGAATGGAGTTCAAGTGTTTTATCAAAATTATTTTCCATCTCAGATAATATAGGGTTATGTTTCTCTCTATTTTTTACATTGATTGGATTATTTTATGATGGAATTATTTTTATGAATTCCTTTTATCTTAGATATTTTATGTTATGATGGCATGATGTTTAGGAATCCCATTTTTTTATATGCGTTATGCTATGATATATGATTTATGATTTTATGGCACACATAATAATGGTTTATTTATGAGATGGGTGGGAAATATATCTCCATCCAATGTAAAGGGTAAAGATTTATATCTCATTATATAGACATGGCTGGAACTACAATTTAATCTGGTTCAGTGATACATGAGTGGAATGAGGAGTGAACTCGATTCTAGTAAGGGACTTTGTCTACTAGGATGGTCTTGGGAGGAATGCCTTGACTACTATGGATATCATATCATGTGCTTAATGGTTTCCATAATTCCATGTTTTATTTCCATTCTATTTTATTATGATTAATGTTCCATTATGATCAATTCCTTTTGCACTGCCAAGATTAATGTCATTACTCATTATTTTAATATTTTATGTTCATGTTCTTATGATCAAATGTTTATGGATTGTTTTATGTTCTCCATGTTTACCTTCACTGAGCATTTTAGCTCACCCGTTTTTTTTGTTTTCTTATCCCCATGATATAAAAGAAAGGTTTTAGGTAAGAAAACAAAAGTGGAATATCTTTATGGGAGATGTTGAGATCTTTCACCATGATTAGAAGATTATGTTCCAAGTTTCCAAAGACACTAAATTGTCATGGTCCTTGAGTGTTGGTTCATGTTATGTATTAATTATTCCACAAAGTCAATGTAATGTCCATTTATGTAAATATTGGGTCTCTACAGTTGGTATAAGAGGAAAGTATTAGTTAACCTTTGGAAGCTAGGATTCGAAAAACTTTAGTGAGATCCTTATAGATATTTCTAAGGTATGTCTAAGGAAGTCCCTAAGGTTAAGTATAAGTATAGGTTATATTCCTAGAATTAAGGTAATGATCATATAATTAAACCTAAGATGTTATATATTGAACGTACTCCCCCTTTATTAGGTTGTTTTCCTAGCATGATTTTTGCCTCTCACACTATTCTTTTTGGGTTTTAGACGATGGCTGGAACCCGAAGGAACCATGTTGGTCAATGTAATGGACTATGAAATGATTTTTCTCTTGAAAAAACCAATGTTATGGGAGATGGAGTGCAAAATATTATTTCTATACTTACACAAGCTATGAATCATTCTGGTCATCTGAATGAGCAGAGAAAAGAACAATATTCTATGGAATCCTTCATGAGGCGACGTACACCTTCTTTCAGTGGGTCTTCTGATACACTTGTTGCTGAACAATGGATTAATACCATTGAAAAGATATTTTCCATACTTCTATTTTTATAACATGAAAAAGTCATTCTGGCTATTTATAGTTTAGATGGTCAAACAGACCAATGGTGGACTCTAATTAAGAATACGAGGCCCCATGATGAAATTGAATCCATGGAATGGGATGAGTTCAAGAACTTATTTTTAAATAAGTACATCCCTCATATTCTTAGAACAAATTTGGAAAAGGATTTAATTGAGATTAAGAAAAAGGATGATGAATCTGTTGGTATATATAAGGTGAATTTTACAAGGCTTTCAAGGTATGCATCTAGCTTTATCATCCAACCTGAATGTAAAGTTGATCCATTCTTCAGTTGATTAAAACCAAGACTTATAAGGGAATTATCTATATGATACTTCAGTACCTATGAAGAAATTTTTCATTGTAATATCAAGGTAGAACTAGAAGTTGGTGTTACATATCAATCCCACGGTTTTGAAAAAAAATGAAAGATGGAGTTCAAGGAAAAATCTCAGAACAATAGTGAAAAGAAGGTGAATGGTTCATTATGCTCAATGTGTGGAATGAATCATGGTGGAGATTTTCTAAAAGGAAATAGAAAAGTATGAAAGTGTGGAAAAGAAGGACATCGAGAAGCTAAGTCTCGATGTAATGGGAAAATGGTTTCAAATGACATGAATAGAGAAAAGTCTACAGAGAACGCTCCACCAACACTTCAATGCTTCAAGTGCAACGAAATGGTGCATTATGCTAATAAATTCCCTAATCCAATGGTTAATGATGATTGACATGAGCAACCTTATAAGTAAAAGGACCAATGGAAGCCACATGAAATCAAAATTGGTGATGTTGAATATGAAAACAATGTGGTGGAATAATTAAGTGTTTATTTAATGGGATTCCAAAATAATTTTGTATATAGTATCGTGGAAAATTGGAATGTTTATGTATTGGTCTATTGTGGTTTTCAATAATTTTATGGTACCGGTAACCATGAAAAGTGATTGAAATATTTTTGGAAAGTAGATGATATGTGCATAATGAAGGGATAAAGAGAAAATGAAATGATTGATAACATTCATGAGCTAATGACTGATATAAGGAAAAATTGATATCATAGTTTGAGTATATTGAATTTTTGGATTTTGGTATGTGGAATGATTTAACTTTTGATAGCATTAATGTTTTCACTATGGTTCAACGGGTATTAATTTCTCCAGAGAATACATGATTAAGGTATTCACATGTTTGGAATGTGACCAATAAGATATATCGTATGATAAATGATGGTATTCACATGCTTGGTTGATGACATTTCTTGAAATAGTTTTATTTATACTATGAGCTTGGATAAAGTATTTTGGATAAGTCTAAATATTTGAAATGGATTATGTTGGAAATAATATAATATTGTTTAAGGATAGAACCTTTTTCTGATATTATTTCTAGAATGTTATAATATTGTAGTTTTAGAAAAAAGACAACCAGCTGGACGGGCGACAACCCGTTGTGTCAGAAAAGGCGGCAGAAATCGAACCCATAACCAATGTATGATAGGCCTTTATCACCTACCACTGGCTTACAAGAAGTCTCTGGTTTTTAGAAATTAGTTTTATATTATTACGTGGTATGATAGATGAAGTATAAGTCCATTTTTGGGACCATGTACAATTAACCTCACCATAGATGGACTAATGTATATTTAATATCTTATGCTAACATTTTTTTTGATAGAGACAGATGGAATGACCTATAATTCTATCACATGATCTTCATATACTTTAAGAATGACAAAGTAAACTTCATAAATTTTAATAATATATGAAGCAAAAATTGTTCATGGAATGACCAACAATGATTTTACACTGAAATCTCGTAAGTATTTATAATTATGCACAAATTCAAAAACATTAGGGAAATAATCTTGAAAACCAAAAATATTGTCATAGTACTCTCATATCTGATGAATCAGATGGTAACTAGATCATCGCAAATTTATGGCTTTGTGATTGTTGGCTTTTTCATAACCATGTTCTCCACCACTCTCTATCAGAACATGATGGTTAGATTTCTCTTCCATATCCATATTTTCAACTATATTATATTATGTGGAAACCCAATGATGAGTTAATTTGGGTATCCATATGATTCTAACTTTCCTTTTTTAAAATAAATCTTTAGTATTCCTTTTTACGATGTGGGTTTCTATGAATGAAACTTTCATGTAGAAAACCATTTATAACACCGACAAATTTCAAGGGAGAAATTCGTTTTAAGGGGGGTATAATGTAACACCCCAAGATTTTATTTGAATTATTCCTTTTAATTTATTTGATGTCTTGTGTTGTATGCTACACCAAAATTATCTTGCGCTATACGCAACACCGTATTATCTTGTAGTATACACAACACTATTCTTAGATCGTGCTACACAAAATTTCAACTTCGTTTATAGAAGTTATTCTACGCAACATTCAGTGTATATATATATATTCAATGTATAAATAAAATATGGATGGATTCTGTTATACGCAACAAAAAAATAATCTTGCATGACATGCAACCCTGACTTTTCTTGCATTACATGCAATCACGACCTCCCTCGATAGCGTGTGTTGCATACAATACCGTGTTTCACAAAACAACGATATATTGTTATAATAATATTATGAACTAGCCATATGGAATATTATTAACTAAATTTGGAATTTTATAACATTATTATTTATCATACACATTTTCTAGAACATGGTATGAGAACAAAATAAATTTTTCGGGTAAAATAAGTATTTTTTCAAAAAATGCTGTTTTTTCGCCTTTTGATGGCAAACCCAAATTGATTCTAGTTTTCAACATGTTTATAACATTAATTTTTCAAAATAAAATTCTTCGTTGGAGCCAGGATATAAAAATTTAATTAGGATAAATTTTTCATATTATTATGATAACTTTTATATTTAAATGAATAGTAAAAACACACTATATTTTAATTAAAAACGAAATTTTTTCATCGTGATAATTTATATGGTTAAATTATAATATATAATGGTTTTAATGTATAAATAGAATAAATTTTTACAATTTAATATAATTTATGTCATTATCATTGATTTTACATTGACTTCATATGTAAAATCATTTCAATCTTTTGCAATGTTTTAACTTTTAAAACTTGTTTTCTTAACAACAGGATTAATTTAAAATTAATTATTGCAACTTATGTGATATGAATTTGGAAAAATAGATTCCATATTTGGAATCATTAGGTCCAAATTATTTTAATAGGCTACTTTTTATGTTTAGGTATTATGAATAGTAACTACGGTAATTTTTTATTTACCATCGTTAAAGGTAAATTGGGTAATTAAGGGTAAATATAATGTTATAAAATTACCTAAAAACTGTATTGATAAAATTAGATGATTATATTTCGTCCTAAGGCATAATTGGGTCGAAATTAAATCCATTTAAACACACTTGGTTGCGATTAAGTCCATTCATTTATTTTATTTTAAAGAAAGTGAAATATGTCTCACTCAAAATTTAATAATTAAAGTATTTTTATTATATGGTTATATAGAATATAAAATAGATTATAAAAACTCATTTGAATTCTAAAATATTTTTCTTTGTTATGGTAATTTATTTGTAATTTTTAAGAAATATTTAATTACCTTAATTGCTTATTAATTAATAATGCAGAAATTACTTAGTGAAAAATCAATAATATAGTTTTTATTTAAGTAATAATACCCATAAAAGGCCCAAAACATGACCAAAACATATTGGTAGAGTATATATATACCGAAATTATCCAAGGGTCGACTTGGGGACCATTTGGAGCTGTATAAAATATATTATGACATTTATATTATATTATTTTAAATGATGTCAAAGTTGTCGCCATCAAAATTTAATAAATATAAAAATTTATATGATTTGATATTAAGATGATAAATTTGAGTAAAAGTATTATTTTGATATATATTTGATATATCATCATCATTGTATTTTATTTTTAATTTTAAGCAAATAATAAGTATATTAAATAATTATGAACAAAATGATGTAGTAATTGTTTTATTAAGAGAAATATCAAATAAATGGATTTATTAATATTAATATAAATATTATATGAACTAATTAATGTTCTACACAATTTTTCTGGATTAATATGTAATGTTAGGAATCTATTTAACAATTTTTTTAGAATATATCCTTTGTGTGGATTTTATTTATATTCAAATAAATAAATAGTGTCAAAATTAACAATATTGTTATTTTATAAAAATAACATATTATTAAATTGTTTAAAAATCACAAAAATATTTCAAAATTATAAATTGAAATTTATATAGTCTAAAAGGGAATAAATTATCCAATTATATAAAATTTACAACATATAAGTATGTATTTATAACAATTTGAAACTTATAATATTATTACCACAAATAAAATTAAATAGATTAAATAAAGATGAATTAAAATGATAAGGTTTAAAATAAAATCAAAACATGTCTAAATTTGATTGGTTGATCATATTAAAACACTATATTACCTCATATCAGAATTTGAGTCACTTTGGAAGTTTTTATGTGGGGTTTAATTTTATTATTAATTAATATTTTTGAGGTTTTCAATGGTGCCCCTCTCCTCCCTTATAAAAGGGCACATCCTACCTCTCCTCTTTACACAACGATGAGCCTTCAAGCTCTGCCAAACCCTACCCATTACTACTATGAACTTCCCCAGTAATATTCTGGAGGTTCTGGGTTTCTCAAAAGACCCACTCTAGTCCCTTAAGATGAATTTTAAAGGAGGCACGTCGAGGAAGAGGTAATCTCTTCTACCAATTCTTTCAACTTTCTTCCATCTTCTACATCCACTTATTTAGTTGTTTCATTATAATGTTATAACATCAGTATCACTCATACACTTATATATTATTATAATTATGAAACAACTCTATTTCACCTTCTATCCATCGTACGTAAAATGAAATCACCGTGCATGCGTACCAACGGAATACCATCTACACGCCGTGGTGTAATCTAATTTTCCACCACCACCTTACATGGATGGGTATAATGGTGTAAAGAGTTACTATATATGGTTATTATAACATCATATTGATTATGAGATATTATATCATCCACTCCAATTCCATTCAGTAATTATGGGAATGATATCATCGCTCGTGCGTACGTATGGATTACCGTCTCCACAATACTATGAGATTCATTCTCCATGTTAACCATTAAAGAATGATTATAAAGTATATATAATGAATAATAATGGAATATTTAACATAATAATTCTAATGGATTTATTTATATATATTTATGTGTTTCATCTAATTACTTCTATTCCAGTCAATATGGAAAGGAAAACATCGTTCATGCGTACGTACAGCCTACCATCTCCATGAATGATGTGTTTCATTTAATTTATCTATCTATTATATATATATATATAATGAATATATATGATATATAAATCATTTTTTACATTCTGGAAGTATGTAAATCATGATATAAGTAATAATAATATCAAGAACAATAATTCCAAACACGTACGATAAATTAAACGATTTTACCGAAAATGATGCTTTAACATGGAATTGACAATAGAAAGAGTAATATAAATCCATATGTTAATAATATATGATATCATAAATATTATTATGGTTCTGTTACAAGTTAATAATATGTTTAAACCCACTATACAGGAGTTTCGTACTCGTACAGAAAAAATTGGACCTAAGGTAAGGGATAATTTTTCAATCTCAATTTTATCTGAGATTGCTTATACGTAAGTATTTACTGGAATATATTTTTCATCCATGTCCATATAATGTATTTGATAAAGTGTTTAATATTCTTAAATGTATGTCTAAAGACATTTTTACCCCTCTTTGACTTTTAAATTGTGTTATGAAAGGAATCATTCTTTTGCTTACCATACGAGGAACTTTTTGACTTTTCCAGCCAATGTACGAGAAAAATGTTTTTTTAAATTATACGAAATGAATTGATTTTTATGATTTTATATAAACTTATTTCCATGAAGTTTACTTTACCAGTTTCAAGTGTATTTTTAATTAAATTCTTGTAGTTTAATGTTGTATGACATGTTTAGAAAAGAATTTTTTTTGATATAGAAATGATATTTTCCCCAAGAATGAAGATCAAGTATTTTATCAAAATTATTTTCCATCTAAGATAATATAGGGTTCTTTTTATATCCCTATTTTTATATTGATTTGATTATGATATGATGAAATTATTTTTAGGAAGTACATTTATCTTATATGGTTTATGTTATGAAGGCATGATGTTTAATAATCCCATTTTTATTACATGGGTTATGTTATGATATATGAGATATGATTTTGCGGCAAACATAAGAATGGTTTTATTATGAGATGGTTGGAACCTATATCTCCATCCAATTCATTGGATGAAGATTTATATCTCAAGAGATATACATGGCTGGAACGGAAAGTTAATCCGGTTCTGCGATACATGAATGGAATGAGGAGTAGACTCAATTTAGTAAGGGATTTTTTCCACTAGGATGGTCTTGGAAGAAATGCCTTGGAAACTATGGAAATCATATCATGTTCCTAATGGTTTCCACAATTACATGTTTTATTAAAATTTTATTTTATCATGATTAATATTCCTTTATGATCAATGCCTTATGTACTACCAAGATTTATTTCATTACTCATGATTTTGATGATTTATGTTCATGTTCTTAAGTTCCAATGTTTATGGATTGTTTTATGTTCTCCATGTTTACCCTTACTGGGCATTTTAACTCACCCCTTTTTATGTTTTCTTTTCCCTAAGATATAAAGAATGGGTTTAGGTAAGAAGAAAAATCGGAAAGATCTTTATGGGAGATGATGCAGATCATTCACCATGATTAGAAGATTATGTTCCGAGTTTACAAAGACACTAAACTATCACAATCCTTGAGTTTTGGTTCTTTTTATATATTAATAAATCCTCAAAAGTAATGTAATTTCCATGTACATCAAGATTGGGTCTCTACACAGGATCTAAAATTTTACTTTGGATATTATTTTTTTCTTTTTCTGATAAATTTCTTATTTTGATGAATATTAAAAATATGGTAAATTTTAATTAAAAACAACATTTTTCATTGTGATAATTTAGATGGTTAAATTATAATTCTGAATTGTTTTAAAGTGGAAATAGAATATATTTATACCATTTAATATAATTAATGTTATTAGTATTAATATTACTTTTAATTCATTTGTAAAATCATTTCAATCTTTTGCATTGTTTTATAATTTAAAACTCGTTCTCTCAACAATGGCATTAATTTTAAATCAATTGATGAAAATTTTGTATTTTGAATTTAAAAAAAGGACTTCCGTATTTTGAATAATTAGGTCCGAATTATGTTAATAGGATGATTTTATTTTTGGGCATTCTAAATAGTATCTTTCAAAATTATTTTTATTACCATGGTTAAAGGACAATCTGGTAATTATGGGTAAAAATAATATTATAAAATTACCTTAACACCTATAAAAATCTTATTGGATGATTAAATGATACCCTTATCATCTATTGTTCGAAATGGAATCACATTGTTGCCACTTACCAATGAAAACGAAATGAGTGTAAGAAAAACTAATGAAATGGACAAAGTGTAAAAATCTCTATTTATATAATTTTATTAATTATATTATACTTATAACTAGGATATAAAATTTCATATATATAGTCTCTGGAAATATAAAATAATTACACATATCTTAAAAATTTATTTATAATTTTTAGAGATTAAATAATTACAAATAATGATGAAACATTAGTGATGTAGAAATTATTTTATTAATAGAAATATCAAAAAAATTGTTTTAAAAATGTTAAATGAAATATCATATAAATTAAGTAATGTTCTACTTGAATTTTCCTGGCGACGATGACATTTTAGTAGTGTATTTTATATTTTGGTTTGAATATATCTTCTTTTTGAGTTTTATTTCATTTCTAATAAATAAATAGTGTCAAAATTGACACTATTGATATTTTATAAATATAATATTTTATTAATTTTTTTAAAAATCAGGAAAATTTTTAAAACAATCAAAATATATAATTATAAAACCTACAATATCCTAAATTATATATTTATTTTCAATTAGCACCACATAAGTTTATATTCATTACCAATAAATATTTAGAATAATATTACCAAAATGTAACATTAATATAATAACTAATGGTCAATTAAAATCATAAGATTTAAATTGAAAAAATATTTTTTCCAAAATTTATTGGCTAATGAAATTACAACCATATATCTTATCATATTCTAATTATGGACACTTTGGAGGTTTCTAGGTAGGGTATTATTTTATTATAAATTAATAATATTTCAATATTTATTATAGTTCCCCTATATTATCTTATAAAAGGCACCTAATTCCATTAAATTTAATAAGGAAACAAAAATAGCATTCATGCGCACACACAACCTACCGCCTCCATGAACGATGTATTCCATTCCATTTATCGATCTTTGATATATTAATTTATATACTAAATATATATTATGTATAAATCATATTTTACATTTTGGAAGTAAGTAAATCCTGATCAAAGTAATCATATGAAGAATTACAAGTCCAAACATATACAATAAATGAAATTATTATTACACAAAATATTGCCTTAGCAAGGAATTGAAAAATCAATAGGTAATATAATGTCATAAGTGAATCATATATGACATCATAAATATTATTATGGTTCTGTTACAAGTTAGTAATATGTTTAAACCCACAATAAAGGAGTTTTAGACACATATAGAATAAATCAGACCTAAGGTAAGGATTAATTTTGCAATCTCAACATTTATATGCGATTGTTTATATACAAGTATTTTTTGTGGGTATATTTATCATCCATGTCCATGTTTTATAAAAATTCTTTCATAAAATTTTTACTATTATTATATGTACGTTTAATGTAATTTTTACCAATTTTGAGTTTCTCTATATTGTATGGAAGGAACATTTCTTTTTTTAACATACGAGGAACTTTTTGACTTTTCTATTAAAAGTACGAGGAGACTGGTTTTTAACTTATATGGAATGAACCGATTTTTACACTTTCACAGAGCTTTATTTCTATGGATCATATTTTACATGTCTTCATGTTTATTTTCAATTTACTTATTTCCTTTTAAAATTCCATGACATAATGAGAAAAGAAAATGTTTTTAAAGAAGAAAAGATATTTTCCTCTGGAACTAAGTTCAAGTGTTATATCAAAATTATTTTCCATCTAAAATGAAATAGGGTAACGTTTCTATCCCTATTATTACTTTTATTTGATTATGTTATGATTGAATTACTTTTCTGATGTCCTTTTATCTCATATGGATTATGTTATAATGGCATGATGTTTATGAATCTAGTTTTATTACATGGGTAATGCTATAATGTATGATTTATGTTTTTGTGGGATACACAATAATGGTTTTATTATGAGATGTGTGGGACATATATCTCCCTCCAATGCATTGGGTTATGATTTATATCTCAAGATATAGACATGGATGGAATGTCATGTTAATCCGGTTTAGTGAAACATGACTGGAACGAGGTTTGAACATAGTTCAGTAATAGAATTTGTCTGCTATGATAATCTTGGAAATTAGCCTGGACTAATATGGAATGATTTTCTATGCATATGAGTGTATTAAAAAATGTTTAATGTATTATTTTATGATTATTGGCATTACACTGGACTTTTATGAATTATCCCACAACATGATATTACAATTTCTTATGCGGGGTATGATTTTCAAATATTCTGTTCTTATGAATATGATATGATTGATATTTCAATTGTTTACCCTTACTGATCATTTGATCTCATAATTTTTTATTTTTATTTTCCCCAGGTCATGAAGAAGGGTATTGAATATTATATTCCAATAAGATGTTTAGATATGATTAAATAATCAAGAGACAATGTAGATGTTTTATGAATGATTTGATTATGTTTTCTAGTTTATAAAGACACTATACCTATATGGTTCTGTCATGGTTTTTTATATTTTGTAATAAATATACATTAATTCTCATGCAATAACAATGTATGTAATATATATGTTGTTATATTAAACTTATGTTTAATAAAAATCAACTTTATAATCAATTATCTCGTAAGAATATTCATACCCATTACCTATTACACTCTTCAAATGACACCAATATCTACACATATATTTGTTATTTATTACTTATTTTCCTTATAGTATTATAGTAATGTTGTTTGTTATGATCTATATTTTATGGGATATTTTGATCACCATTCATTGATTAAAATTTTATTATTCATTGTTTTATCATGTTAATGTAATAGTTTTGTTTCAATGACTTATTCTTTTTCCCAAATCTACTTTATGGATGACATTGGTATGTTTCATGATAATGGGAATAATAATAGATTACAATATATGGATAATTAATTATTGGTTCATCATTATATAATTATATTCATGACGAAATTTAATATTTAATATCATATATATACATATATATTCATCAATTTCATAATTGTAACCATTCATGTAAGGTGGTGATGAAAACTTTAATACACTGTTCATGGTGGCGATAGTTGGCACAAAACATGGGAAAATTTATTATTTTTCAGCTTGATGGGATGATGGAATAAAATAGGTATTATAATAACATAATAAAATTTCAATATAATAATGATATTGATATAATTATTTTTTTGGGTATAATATATTTGGTGGGGTTGGATGTAGAAAAACATTAATGAACTCGGTCAAAATAATTACCTCTTCACAGGATGTCCAACCATAGGAAACATGTTAAGAATTCATAGAATAATATCTATGTGAAAATAAAACCTCTATGATATGAGAAAGACATTTTGGATGGGTCTTCAGAAGATTTTGCTTTAGCTATGTGCTTTAGGTGTGTGGAGAATTGGTGACTAGAAGATATCATTTTATAAGTTATACTTGTGAATGTTTTTTAATACTCATAACATCGTATTAAAGTCATGTAACTTTATAAAAAATAGACAAAATTATGGAAAATTATGGTAATTACTAGTTAGGAATCCTATCACCCAAACAATCAAATAATAATTCTTTATATATATTAGTCCATTCAAACTTAATTTAACTTTTTTATATAATTTATTTTTAACAAGGTAACTCATTTTTTACCTCCATAAAATTTCTTATGCCTAAATATAAATTCGAATTAATTAGAAAGATTTAATATTATTATTTTAAAAAATTAAAAAATTATTAGATTTAAAATGTTTATGTATAAAAATCAATTTTTAAAAAATTTCTTTTAATGAAACCAAAATTGTTTTTTTAAAATATAATATTACGAATAAATATGAATTTACACTAAAATAATGATTAAAATTTATTCAAATTAATTTAATTGAGTTAGGGTTAAAAAACTATATCATTTTTTATATTTTTATAAATCAGAAACTGAAAGGTAACATGTTACAATTAAATTAAAGTAAAACACCAAAAATAGTTATTTATTATAAAAAAAATCACTTAGGTTCCATAATGTATGAAATATGTTTATAAATTCAAAACAATAATTAAAAATGATTTTTATTACTATTTAAATAAAAATTTAGTTGGTAAAAATGTTTTATAAAATTTATGTTAATTCTTATATCTTGATGATACCATAAAAGTTATAATAATTTTAAATTGAAATAATATTTACAAAACACCAAAAAATTATTAATTTTTTAAAAATCCAAACAAATGAGAAAAATATTATTTTGATTTTATTAATGAGAAAATTAATATCATTTTATGAAATATAATTTCAATTTTTTTGAAATTGTTCATTTAAAATAAAATTATTTATATATAGAAAATTTTCTTATAGAAAAATTCTTTTAAGTCCTAAAATGTTCGTAATCTTGTTACATATTAATTTATAATAAAAAATGTTAATATATTAGTTTATATATTAAAACATTAAATATAAACATAATATTCTTGGAAAATATATCATTTTAATTCACTAATATGGAATAAGAAACACATTAAAAAACCAATCTATGAAAATTTTCATTTTTAAAATTGATTTTTTTATAAATATATTATTTATTATTTGTCATGTATTAATTTATTTACATAATTTAATTAATATTATAAAATATCTAATTATTCTTAAAAAATATATAAATTATTATTACTCTAGTTTTTATAATAATGATTTTTAATATCTTTTTATTTAATTATGGTTTTATTATTATTGTATTTTTGTTTTTAAATTTCATGAGGTGTACTCATAATATATTAATAATTATATTATATTATAATAAAGTATAACATGGTTCATTTTAGTTTGATTGTGAATGTGGTGCAAGCTACTGAATAGCATTTATGATAAAATTTTGTGTTATTACTTTTTACCCCAGTTAAAAAGAATTTCAACCATGAAATTCCAATAATAATTTAAAAACATGAGGGTAATTTTTTACCATTACATCTTATGGTGAAAACATAGCTTTATCATACTTATTATTCAACCACAATAATTTAATTTGGTGCTAGGTATTTTGACACAACACATTATCTCTTCGATCAAGGTTACCCACTAGTTTATCTTATGATAGATAATTTTCCAATTACACATCTTCCATGTTCATTATATAAAATTTATCAGGTAACTACTTCCTAAAAAGTTATACATGGAATATGTCCTATACAAGTGAATGATATAGAGGGAGTGCTCAGTGGGATGTTTCATCTCTATCCTAATCACGATTTTTGTGCAGAACGACATACCCCGAACTCAGATTACCATTCTTTCAAAATATCACAAGAATATTCTAATGAGATATATAGGGAAACACCTTTACAAAAACTTGAAAGTCTAGATCACATAAATGATTATTATCATAAATCCTCTAGCTATTTTGTGATGATTGCACATGTCATCGAATGGATCAAAACTTCTTCATAATTTTCAAGAAAAAATCATGTCCCAAAAACATCCTCTCCCAAAAATACTCACAGCTTGATTTTTTTTTCATATCTTCCAATATAGAGCCTCTCATGGTTCCATTTAGATGATTAGTTAAAAAAATTATTATATGGAAACCCGACTAAAGGAAGTTGTTGATCCTAATATATATTTCTATTAATTTAGAAGGATCATAGAATTTACTATAATGTGGGAATAACCCTTTAATATTATCCATTAGTTTGAGGATGATAAGTAGTGATAAAGAATATTTATGTATCAAATTATTTTTAAATAAATCCCTACAACATTTAGGTAAACAAAAAACCATGATTAGATAAAATATATAGTGTTAATCCATGTTGTCCAACCAATTCATTTATTTAAATCATTGTGATTTTAGCATTGATATTGAATGATTGGCTACGTGAATCATCCAATAACACTTTATTTAATTTTTTTTGATGGAACACATATTCATTTCCAAAATCATATAATTTCACCACTATCAACAATTAACACAAGAATATTCCCTTCCATTTTCTATATATCCATGTACTTATTCTGTACCACCTTGATTGTTACATGGATGGGCAATTGAGTATTTATATAGGGATGATGGGATTTGTCCCCTCCCCTTATTATTTTGAGATCTATCCTCCTCAAATCCATTGTTAAAGGTTTTATTTTGGTCCCTTTTATTGATAATGTTTCATTATCCTCCCTACTCAATGAATTAACCAAAATTTACCTCCCATGATGGTAAATCATTGATAAGTTGAAGTCTTTGATCAAATTTGACCATCTACGTTGTCTCTTGTTCAACCTATTCTATGCTAATATTTACATTAATATATTGTGCTATATATATATATATCAAACTTTTCACCATATAGATAATGTCACAAAATCATTAATATAATTATTATTGTCACTGTCTCTAGATCATGGATCATGTAATTATACTCAATGATATTTTAATTACTAATGTTATATGACATTACCTTTGTAGTTTCTATATGGATGTATCACAATTCATTCATTGTAGCATCACTATATATTACAAAACCCTCACCAATGCAAGGTAATGTATTTACAAATATAGAGACCAACCACTAATTATGTTCCTTGAATGTTTATTTACATTATCCTATGAAGATTAATTTTACCCCTTTAATATTAACAGGGTTATTCGATTAGATATTAGTGAGAAGATTTTCAAAAATAATTGATAATGCAATGTGAAAATAGGAAAACTATAGTTCTCAGTTATCATATTGGTCCAAGACCATTTATAGAAAACCATTATATTTCAAGGGCCTATAGATAAAACAAATAATAGAATTATATGATAATATAACGATACGTTATAATTCCAACATTCATATTAAATAAATTTATAATATAATTATTCCATTCTCCAGTTCTTTATCGCAATCATCAAATAATCTTAAATATATGTTTAATAATAGATTATATATTATTATATTCTATAAAGACTACCATAAATCAATCATGGTATTTTATAAATAATCTATTCCTCATATCCCTAAATATTTCATATGAATTTGAATGGTTAAAATGATTCATTATGAATGAATTGTGCCCCTACTTCATACATAAGGTTATATTGGGTATATCCACCCTTTTGAACCCTAATTTATTACATCCATATTTAATGTCAACTCTTGAGAATTATCAAGCCCCTCTGAGTAGATCTAACAAGTCATCAATATGTATAGATGATACATTATCTGGATCATGGTTTTTAATGTTCAAAATAATCAAAACAAAGACAAATTGATCTATCATTCTCCATTAAAAAAAGGAATGCTACACACCATAATGAAGTACTAGGGAATATAAAATACTTACAAATACACTCATAGAGTAGGAATGTCCTCAATGTTGAAATTTATCTAATTAATTTGATCCAAGAATCCTTAGTTTTGGGTTTCATATCCAATATTATATAATTTATGTCCAAATAGACTTCTTAATCATCCTTGAATTGCTATTTGATTGTTTTAGGATTTGAGATATAAAATGAGACTTCATTTTCTAAAGAATTGTTATGATATCTTTAATAGGTGAGGAAATTCCTGTCCAATAACACATAAAATTCCACCAATGAAAGATGAACTATATTTTCAAGATGTATCTTCCAAAAAACATTGATCATTGATGATTTGTAGACTATGGATGAGGTAAATTCACAACCATGTGTTTTAACTAAAAATAAAATGTCCAAGGCTTGTGACGGTCAATCATAATTCATAGAAATCTAGTATGATATCAGTGAATGAGTAGAGAATTAATCAAATAATATAATAATTGGTTTTTAGGGATAATTAAGAATAACTTTCACCAAATAATTATCATGATCTTCTTCTGTAGAAGTGACTAAATATGATATTTTTATTCCCTTAGTATAGGGGATAGTGCGACCAAATATTATTTCTATCCATGGGATCATAAAATTAATTTTAATAATTACAAAAATCTTTATATTTGAAGAATTTATGTTTGGGTGGTGAATTTGCTAGTGATTAATTCTCCTCTATTGTGTTAATTGACCTATTTTATATTCCTAAGAATTCTTGGGAATGATCTCCTACGTTACTACATATAATGAATTTTCCATTGAGGAAATATAATTGGTTCCTCCTACAACATTTTTTTGGTTTGTTGGTGGTTCAATTTTCTTAATGCTATGTGATTTATTATTCAAGTTTCCTACAAAATCCATTTTATGTTTCTTCCCACCAAATAAATGGGAATTATGAGACACCATAGATTCCACTTTAACCTTAATCACAAAATGACAAATTTTCTCATAGCTACTAAAACCTATAACCGTTAATTCCCATAGCATATTGGGTTTTAGTAAAATAAATAACTTATGGGTATTTATTTCATTGTAAATAATAAAACAGGTGCTCTATCATGAGATCTTAATTATGTTTTACATATTTTTTTAAATTCATTCATCCTCATTCTGTTTTAGATATAGGAATTATTAATCTATTTCTATGTGATGATTTTGAGGAAATTATTTTTTTCAATAATATTTCCTAGAAAACCTCTCATTCTATAGAGTCACATTTTTCCTCTTTTATCATCATTCTGAAGAGGTCCCAAAGGTCGGTCTATAATTCCTTCTATGTGATTCCTGATTAATGAAAACATATCATGGTTATATCACTTGACAAAGCGAAATCCCATTTAAGTTACACTAATTAATTTCTTGATAATTATTGGGTTGGAATATCTAATAATGAAATTTAGAAAATGATGAATCGTGTATTATATATCATGTATCTCCATCCATGGTTTGTTCAGGATATAAAATTTTTTTTATTACTTCACATTTATTGAGATAGTTGGGTGATTACTCGTAAAAGATTTATAATCAATCCCCCATTCCATTTAATTTATAAGGGTTAAATCACATCATTGTCTGTGAAACCCATTAACAACCCATTTTACCATGTTATTTAATTTTAATAAAACCAAAAAAATTTAGCATGAGTAAAAGGAAATAATATATAAAGATAAATAGTGTGGAAAAAATATAAATTTTAATAGTCATCCTCATGAATGAATCACTCTAAGACATCAAAATCATTGAAAAAGATACTTTTTTTCACTTTTGAGCATCTTATATCACTTTGGTTTTTCATTTCAAATAATTTTTGATAATACACCCAAAAATAACTAAACCATTCTTTGATACCAATTGAATTGACCAAAATATAATGTGAACATATATCACAAAATATTTGATAAATATAATGTAGATATCATAATATATAACACAAAAAATATAAAGGTTTAATGTGTTTGGGGACTAGATAGTTAATAATCATATTTTAAAGTATCTTTAACATATCCCTTTAATATTATACTCTCATACTATCAATTAGTGGGTATCATACATAATACTCTCCTTCATAACAATGGGAATGGAAATATAATAATTGGTGATCTTAGATTCTCATCAAGGGTAAACATTATATAAACTAATTGAAGATAATTAGTGAACATAAGTTAAACTTATGGGTTTGAGAATATAAGTAAGGTACATGGACATGAAAAAAGAGAATCCAAATGAATAAAGAATCGATAATAAATCATTAATTAGTGAATATGATAATAAGATAATAAAAGGGATATCATAGAGTTAATAATCATATACCATGGATTCTAAAAATATTAAATTATGAAAATACTTAGAAACTTTACATCAAAACATGGGATGTTGAATTATGGAATGTGAAAAGGTTTATGGGATTATAACGTCGTGAGAAAACAAAATCACGATGAAACAATAAATTTGGAACAAACAAAATAATTTATATTTTTCATAACGTATGTAAAACTAATCAAACAAAATGGTCTTCACAAATTTTATTGTGAGAAAAACTAATACATGAACAAGAAGTAAATTATGATCAAAACTAGTCCTGTCCATTAATTATCAGTATATAATGTCAAAAAATATTAAACAATGCATTAAAGGTATATATAGAGGCCTACACATTACCTAATGATAAACCATACTTATATATGCCACAATAAAATAATTTTGTTAATCACTAATTCTATGACTAATTAATCCATTGAAAATAAATAGGTCTCATGAAAAGTTTCTAAAAACTTTATATAATACATATGTATATTGTAGGTGGATGGTGTCATTAGATCATGTCCCTAGTATATTATAATAATAAATAATGTTTTTTGAAATGGATGCAGATAAATTTTAAAAAAGAAATATATATATTCAATTAGAATCATGAAGAAATATGATTAACTTTTAATAACATTTTAAATAATTAATATTCCTAAAACATTGGGAATACGATATTCTTTGAAAAACTATGAAATCTCCGAAAGTAAGATTAATATTGAAGAATAGTCTTAATGTAATGAATGTTCATTCATGTAGTAAATATTAAATTTTTTTATCCCTTTATAATGAATTTAGAAAAAACTCCATTATGATAATATAAAAAATATTCAACTTTGTACCTTTATAAAAATCAGTTATATTTGAAAATTTCCTTAAAGATTCATTCTCATTAATCAGATCTAGGACACCCATAAACCTAGAACCCAATTCAGAAACTGACTATCCCAATGTGTCTTCTTGATCACCCAGAACATGAGAGTACTAACATGAAATCATATATCATCCAATGAGAATTATTTTAACATAAATAATTACATTAAAATTTCAAGTATGAATACCACTTAAATCATTTACCCATTCCAAACAAAAAAAATACATTTAGAAAGTAAAAAAAATAAAATATTTATAAAATGTAAATAAATAACAAATACATAGATGAATATATAAAATATGAAGAAATATATTATACAATATTGACTGATTTTAAAAATATAGATACACAATGATATAAAATTTTTTTCCACCAAATGAGATCTCACTCTGAATATACAGCCCACTGTCCAAAACGAATACTAGATCCACTCATTCAGTAACCAAATGATTACCGGTGAACTAGGATTATATAGACTAATGAAATAAAATCCCAGTAGGTATGAAAAATAAACCACCACACATGAATTAACATTAATCAACGGATCCTTTTAAATATATATATATATATATATATAATTTTCAAACACAAGGAATTAATTTTTATTTCAAAAACAAGTAGTAAGTTGTTTCCATTTTTTCATTTACAAATTGTTCTATTTAAAACATGGGTGTTAAAATTTTTAATGATGTGGAATTTTAATGATTCAAAAATAAGTGTTCTGCACTCCTTTAAAATAATCATAAATAATTTTAATTGTTTAAAACCAAACGGGTATGACATAGTATGAAGAAACAACAACCAAAAAAAAAATCCACAATAATAGTATTTGTATTATTATTAGATGTAGTAACAATAGAATCATTAATGATGAGATAAGGAAAATGGAAAAAATTACATGTATATAATTATAGGAACAAAGGAAAAATAACAACAATAATATAATAAAATACCATTCATCATGGAAACATAGATAATTAAAGGAAAATGTTAAACCTAATAAAATATGACACATGAAAATTGGCACAACTAAAAACATTTGGCCACCATATTACTCATTGTTTCCATAATTGGATTATATGAGAAAAATTTCCCAATGTTGGGTAAACACCATATCAGAGGACAATGGTCAGAGCCTGATCCCAAAATAAAACAACATGATTTATCAGATGTTCCATAAGATACATTGTTCTTCCCATGAATTATTAAATGTTGTGATGTAATGAATTGAAATACGAAAATCTATAAATAGATTTGTAACTATATACAGAATATAGAATCATAATAATGTTTCACCCTGGATAACTTCTCTTTGGAATAGCCCATTTCTCCCAAAATCATCAATATTATAATTTCTCCTTTAACAGGGACACTCTCAAACATTTTAAAACAAAACAATATAGGGGAACATTTCTAGGTAATTTTTTTCAAGAATTCTCTTCCATAAAATTTCCAATCCTCCCTTATAAATGTTCATTAAATGTGTCAATTTGTCCTTATATATTTCTTTAAAAATAAAATTTTATGATACATTTTTAAGAACCCAAAATAAATTATGAAACATTGAAAATAATTAATAATAACCTTGAATACTGTATCCCCACATAAGATATAAAATCTTGGTATTAATGGTCATTAAATAATTTCATCAAACATATGATGTTCATTGCTAAACAAAATAGATTTAAATTATGAATTTAAAAATGAAAAACCTTTTAATTCAGGGGAAAACAACATAGTTTTCTCGTTATAAAATATAAAAATATATATTTTATTATATCATTAAATGCCCTAAAAATGTATCTTGAAATAAAATAAATCAGTGTTACTAATGTAATGGTCAATACATGTCGACACAAAGATAAATCATTATATTCAAATAATGAGGAGTAATTCCACTAAGATGAGATAATAATGAAGTAATGATATCCAAAAAAACACAAAATATAATAAAACACCAAGTTAAAAAGGTAATCCCATAGGCTGGTGTGAAAATTTGAAGCCAAGAATAATATGGAAAAAATAATAAATAAGTATAAAATAAGATATTGAGGTGGTTTCGTTAAAAAATAAAACCTAAATCAAATAGAAACACCATGATATCACCATTAAAAGAACGAGAATCAACAGAGAGGAGAGATATGGTTATAGTGGTAATATAAGGGTGATTAGTGTAGAATATTAGTTAAATGTAGGGAGGGGAATAAGGTTAAACTCTATCATTTTATGTTTTTGGGTAGTATACAAGGTTTGGATACACAATTTACCAAAATATGATCCAACCATGAGAAACACACCATAAAAAAATATACTAATTAAAAATATTATTACATATTTTATGCTAAAAATGTGAAATTCATGAACCAGACAATTATCATATAAGGGTAACCTCACATTGCCTCCCTCAATCAATGTGCTACCAATGTTGGCTAACTGTGGACATTCAAAAAAGAACAAATACTGACATATGTCAGGGTAACCTGTAAGATTTATCATAAAAATGAATAATTAAATACATTAATAATGCGAGAATGAGATTATTAATCAATATGATTTGATGAATCATGTGGTGATCATACAAAAAAACAATGCAGTTAAAAAAAAATTCTAGAAAATAAAATATCAAATATGTTTGACAAGATTCATAAGGATAAAAAAATACAACAAGTAATTAAAATAATTACAAAATCCAAGAATAGGATTTGAAAATAATTTAAATATTGAGTATATATTCTTTAAGACATATTAACTATTTGGATTTGGTGTAGAACGAGAAAGGTTAAATATTTTGAGTCTTTTATGTAGTTATTTTATATAAAACCACATACGATATTAAAAATAATAATACACTTGAAATCTAATACTCCAGAAGGAATAAAAACTACCATCAGAATAAATATATTCATATGTCAAAAAATTAAAAAAATAATATATAAATCATTCCAATTTTTTCGGATGTCTTAGAAGTGACATAGATAGTATATGCATAATATTAATGAAAAGAAGTGAATAATATGAAACATGTCTTAATGAAGATAAATTTTGACAAAAAAACTGAAACCTTTTGTAGATTTTGAATTTAAATGATGTTAAAATATAAAACATGATATATGATTATAAATAACAATAATTTATTTAAAATATGTATGAATAACATTTATAGATAGTATATACCCCCAAAAATAAAAGAGAGTCTTTGAATATAAAATATATTAAAATGGAAATAAAAGTGAGTTGATACACCCTTAACATTACCTCTAACATCGGAGAAGCACATTTGAATCATTTATAGTGAAAAAAACCATATTAATCACGTATTTTCTAAATAAATTCAAATATTTTGTCTTTTATAACCATTAATTCTTATCATTCATTAATCATATATTAGTTTGTCATCAGTTATTTTTCTTCATTAGGTATTAGAATTTTTTATTATTTCTTACAAGTTTTGTAATATTTATAGTGATAATTATTTATTTTTAAACATTTAATAATAAATAGATTACTAAATTCAAAGGAATCATTTTCTAAATGATATAGTAATTCCCATTTTGAATTTTTTGTAAGATAAGGCTTTGGTTTATTAAAATTGGATCCATAATATGTCTATTTAGTTAATCTATCTATAATAACATATTACATCATAATGATATTTCATTTATGGTTCATAATTAAATAATCATATTCATGACATTAATTAATCCTTAATATTATATATATTTATGTGATAATTTTTTAGTGAAATCCAAGTTAGTCAATGATGAAAAATGAAATATGTCATCTATGAGGGTGACAATCCACACACGACATGTGTGATGTTATTATTTTTTGTATGGATAAAGGAATGTTTGAAAATTATTTGTAAATTGAGATAATATAATTTCAGTATACTAATTATATAGATGTAAATATTTTATTATGGTATGAATACATTTGGAGGGTGTGTAAGATTCAATAGACATGAAAGGACTCGGTTAAAAAAATTACCTCTTCCTTGGATATACTACATCAGGAAACTCTTGATGTATTTATAGAAGAGATTTTTCTAGTGAGTGAAACACTCCAGGACATATAAAATAGTGTTGGGAATGGTTTTATTCAATTTATTTCGAGATATAATGTTTTTGGTGTGGGGATAATTAGGGTGGTGATGAGATCCGTTTAGATGTGAGGGGGGGGGATTTCTATAAATAATAATTATGTTATATTAAATCCATATCCTATTTAAAGGAATGTGGATCCAATAGTGTAAAATAATAGATATAGTATAAGTATTGGTCCATTTTCACCTCATTAAAATAAAAACAATTGTCTGTTTTGGGATATTCTAGGACTTTTCCCTTAATTTAATTTTTTTTCATAATTTACTTTTACTCTGATAAATCATTTTTACTAGGTAACATATTTTCATTAATAATGAAAAAATGGACCTTATTAAGTAATTAAAATATTCTGATTCTAAAAAAGATATCCATTTTATATGACTTATTATCTATATTTAATAAAACATAATATTAATTAATGTGTAATTAAAACATAAAAAACCATCTAAAAAACCAATTTCATTAAAAAATGAATTTACATTAAAACGATGTGTAGTATTGATTCAGATAATATTTACTGGTTTATGATTTCATTTTTTTTGAGTTTAAAATCAATGAGAAATGTAATAGAACTTTTTAAATATTTAATTAATTAAAACTAACCAAATATATTTTTATTAGAATAATATATCTCTTGGGTTTCAAATTATCATGAAAAGGTTTTTTGCTACAAGAAAATATTTTTAAGTGTATTATTTTACCCATTAAAATAAAATTTAATATGGAAATTTTTTATATATTTTTATGCATATTTATATTAATATGACACCATAAAATTTATTGTATTTATAAAAAAGACACATTTCCCTATTAAGGAATTATAATATATATTTTTATAATAAATCATTTTAATATTATTTTGTGGATTTATCCTCATTGATTATTTTTAATGAATTTTAACATTGTACACACTTAATTTTTTAATTCATAAATTTCATTATAATATGCTATATGATGATTAATTTTAGTTTGGTGTTGTGTTCGACATAGTCTACCTGTATCACCATTTGATTGAGGAATGTCTTTATGATCCTAATATTTTAGATCATTATTCTTGGTTTTAGTTTGGTTCAGGGAGCTTAGAAGAGTTTCAAGGATGGGTTGGGAGTGGTTGGAATATTTTGGATCTTACATGGTAGAAATATGATATAGTGGTGGGTTTATCTTCCATGATGTTTTATTCATCAATAATAGGAGGCTGAAAAAATAATCTTTTGGTTATGGTCGGGGTTGTGGCATATTAGGCGGATCACTATTAACCACGGCTAGTGAAGACTCACCACGCTACGAACGAGGGTGGAGTGAGCCTGAAACTATTGATTCTCATACACCAAGCCCTGATGGATACTCATTTTATGTCTATTGATTGTTATTATATCAATTTCTCCTAGCCGTGGTGATGGTAAAACTTATTTTTTTGTAATGGACGATCTATTCACTTGTCATGGGTGAAGAGTTATAGGAATATGCCCTATCTTCTTGGGAGGGGGTATGATGTGGTTTTAACCATAATAAAACACTTATAACCAATAGAAATTATCCATATTAGGTTTTTATATATTTATTTTTTGGGTGAACCTGGGATGCCTTCTTATATTTGTTTGTAGAGATTTCAGTGAGGATGGTTATTGTTATTGTAGTAAATCACCCAATCACTCTCTCTTTATAGTGTGAATAACGTGGGGTATGTGGATTATCTATCACTATTTTGATTCTATAATTGGGATGTTTAGATTTATAAAAATATATTTCTAGTATTTTAAAATAAAAACACTTAAATTTAACTATTTTAAAATCATGCTATCTAGGGCATTAATAAATTCATACTACTTGTTTGTTAAATTGTTTATATCTCGGTGAAATATTTTATAACTTTTAGAAGCATTGTTTTAATAATTTGGAAATTAAATTTTCAGTTCAATTATTTTATTAATTTTTTTAAAATGTTTAGGTATTTATAAAAATAATCGTCAAACATGATCTAGGAATATATGTTGGCATGTGTTTATATTGAATTGTATGAGGCCATGGTAGTATCTATATGGTGCTCTTGGCCAATAATGGTAGGAACGCATGGATGGTTAGTATTTAATGACTTGATAATAAATGGATCACTACGTAAAAATATTAGGATTTTTATTCCACATAAATGTGTTTGAGTTTGAAAAGGGGGTTGGGTATGTAACGTTTAAAAAAAATATTTAATAAAAAAATTTATTACATTTTTGTTTCTTAGGTTATTCTCTTATGGATTTTTTTTGGATATTGTTACCCTCAATTTTACATAGACCATGAGATTATTTTACAAATGAGATTAAATAATTATAATTAAAATCAATTATTATTTAAAATATAATAAAATGAAAATTTTATTTTTGATATCAAAAAAATTAAAATTTTATATTATAAATATCAATTTTGAACTTACTCATTGAAAATAAGTATATTATGAAATTGTGAGATGTTCTCTAGGAGAAATGGTTTTATGTTAAATTTAAAAATTAGTATATATATGATAATACTATTATTTATTATAATTTTTTATAATATTAATTATTAAAGATATATTTATTATAATTTCAATATAAATAATCACAATATCATTTGAAAAATTGATATTTTTTAGAAATTTGTTTATAGGTGCATAATGTTTTTACATTGTAATGAAATTAAATTTTTTCAAAATTATAAATGCTTTTAATGAAATTTATAGATTATACATTTCAATTATATTTTTTTAAATAAACTAATTATGATTACTAATTATAGAGTTCTTGTAAGAAAATCCTCAGATTAAAAAATGCATTTCTTTAAAAATTAATTTTCATCACATTTTACAGTTTTATTTTTGAATCAATTTATTAGACATATAAAAATTAAAACTGAAAACAAAATTCAAAATCAATAAATAAATCATTATATATTTTTTGATAAGGTATATTGAATTTTTGGAATTATGAATAGTAAAAATGGTAAATATTGGTTACATGTTTAATGTTAAAATGGGTTTACATGGGGGTTAATCTAAAAGATAAAGGTTAAAATGGATTAAAAAAATATAAAAATCATATTAGTTGAGATTATTTTTATTATACCCTTTTAAACATAGGATATGAGTCTTTTCTATCCATTATTCTATGATTGTGTATTAATAATATTTTAATGCATTGGAAATTTACAAGTGTGCCACTCATCTCATTTAAAAAAGGGAACATCCTGACCTCCCATATTCAAACAAGTTACCCCATTTATCTCATAAAAAAATCAAAATATATATTCCACTTAATTATCCTTGTTATATAGATTCTATTATTCCATAAATACCAACCTAGTGGTCCATAAGGAGATATCTTAAGTATCTCTTTCAAATAATTGGTAATCATCATAACCGTACAATGTCATTTTTCATATTCTTTTACCACCATCAATTATGTACAAAAAATTAAAATATAATTAAATCAATATTTAAAATATAATGAGTTGTTATAATGTTGAATTACTAATATTTATCCATATTCCTTTCTAACTAATGGGAGACAAAATCATTGCTCGTGTGTATGATAAACTATCACCTTACGAACTAATGTAATATGTTCTCCATCAGTCTATCACATTAAAATTAATAATTATTGGAAAAATGAATATACATTATACTTATGCAATTATATTATTCTCCAGATTTTATATACTATATAATTCTAACCCTTAAACCCACTAAAAATGATTACATCGCACATGTGTATGTGTAGACTACCACCTCCATGAAGCGATGTGAATCATTATTGATATGTTCTTTTATAATAATATTTAAAATTTGAATATAAGTAATAGAAATTATTTTTATATAATTATTAAATTTTAGGAGATAATAGAACCTTGATAAAAAAATATGGACCATAATATCTCAATCAATGCATTGAAGCAAAATAAAGTAGTTAACACCTGAAACAATGACAATCAAGAAATATTATTCCCAAATGGGAAATAAGATGTTATAATATGATAATATATGATAATAAAAAATTTTATATGGTTATGTAATATAATTATAATATATATAAATTTATATATAGGATGTTAAATCATTTATAACTATGTGGAAATGTTAGGTAATGGATTTCATCTCAATTTCCTCTCAATTGAGATATATTTGTTTTCACAAAACAATTTTATTTTATGAAATGCATATAATTATCAATTGATATATTCAAAATGAATATCTATTTATTATTGTTTATTAATGTTTCTATTAATTATTTATCTTTAATTGGGTTAAAATTTAATGGACTCCAAATATGTAAGAAATAATTTCACAATCTCATCATTATTTGGGATTGTTTATGTTTATGTTTATATTGGGGGAAATAAATTATATTTCTATCTACAACCCCATAAACTTTATTACATTATAGTTATTTATATGTTTTTAATAGTTTCTTCCATTTTTTTATTTGGAACTTGATATAATAAAATAATTATTTAAAATTAAATTCAATTTTATTTCTATTTTTGATCTAGAATATTTTACTTCCATTTCTATAAATTTTCAATACTGATTTAAAAAATAAGTTTTATGTAATAATTGTTTTTAAATAAATTTTATTTTATAAATTAATTTTTACAGTTTTAATAGAATATTTTTAATTTATTCGGAATGATAAATTTCAAACATTCATTGAAAATTTTTAAATGGATTTTTTTTGCAGATCATTAATAAATTTTCCCAAACGCATAACCATTTTTCCCTATTTTCATCAATATATTTTATTTTAATGGTTTTAAAAATAAATTTTTATATGAAATTTTATTTAAAATGTTTCTTTTCTGTGTTCATTAATTATCCAAAAGGCATGATTTTGTTATGAAACTTATATTTATGATTAAGATATTTCCCCTTTTACAACTTTTTAAATTTTTGGTCATTAACATTGTCATGAAACATTCAATTTATTGTGATCTTCCTTCATCATACATAACCACATTTACTATATCATGATTTTTCTTATTACCTAAACCTTATACCATTTCATCATATGGTAATTTATTATAAATGATATTTGATTTATTTGGGAAATATAGATATTCCAAATTATTTACTCAATACATTTATTTTTGATAAGGTAAATTTTTTGTGAATTAAATTGATAATTTAATATATTTAGATTATATTGTATAAACTGTAATGGGTGGGGTATAAAATTATGTGGCCCCTTGATCCATTGAGATGTCTCGTATGAAAAATTAGTTGAATATCCTTATTAAACTGGGTTTGTGTGTATATATATGTATGTACTTAAAAATTCTATGAATAATTCCTTAATAGTGAGATAACATGATCTCTATGATCAGGATGCCGGAACAAATATTTTCCCCCTATTAAGAAATATATTATTATTATTATATATGGGATAATAAAATTTCTACTATCCATGCATGAAATTCAATATCAAGTTTTGGATTAAATGTAATGTGTTTTTAATTATTTACCAAGCCATGTTGATTATTCCTTATTTACTCATTATTTATTCTATTGTATGTAACAATTATTGAGACCTCTAGATCAATAACTTTTGGTATTCATTTACCAATGATACGGATAATTAATCATTAATTGAGTACCATTTAACATATGTTTACTAGTTTTTTTATATATTATTTCCAATGTAATAATTGGAATCAATTATATATTGCTCTTGAAGGTAAATAAAATGATTGATCATGGGTGATGTGATCTGATGTATATTATGCCAATGTAATAATTTAGAAATGGACTCTAGGTCACTAGAGTCGAGGTTATTTCAACTAACCTGTTATTTTTCCTAGTGCAATGTGTTGGATGTCTCTTGGGAAAAAATACTAGGTTTTATTACTCTCCCCCTACATATGAAATTTAATGCGTATAAATTCATTGTTATTCAAGACCTCTGTAAAGCAATGTTCTCATTAATTTCTATTAGAGCATCACAATGCTATATAATTGAGTTATTTCTTTTGATATTATTGATTTATTTAATAGAGTGGTTAGCGAAATTCAACATTGGTGTTTCTGTATTGTGATATCTTTTTGTTTTCTTGAGGATAATATGAATACTTTATCACTACTAATATAATATTATTATTAAATTGTTTTTAATTTGAGTTTTATTGTTAGTATTCATGAATCATAGAGTATTTTTTGTAATTTTTATTTTACCATGTCAGGTTATGTGTGTTTTTTTTGTAAAATCGGCCACAATGTTTAATTAAGACATTATAATTTGTTTCTAGGTTTTGTTGCATTTGAAATTTCACTACAGCTAGTATAACCTCCTACCGTACACAAGCCAATCAGTTGAGAAGTAATTTTATAAATGGGGTTAATATATTTTTGTCTATAATTTTGAGATAGTATTAAGGAGATAAGATAACAAAACACGAATCTTATAGAATAAATATATGAATCTATCCTCATTGTGTTGAAATTCATTCAACCATTGTTGTTCAGGTACATAAAGTTTTCTAAAAAATTTCATGGTGTGATCTTCTTTATGATGATGTGTTCAGTTAATGTGTGTATCATATGATCAATTAGTAGTGAAACTCAAATCTGTAATCTATTTTTCATAATGTGTTTAGTAATTCATTGAAAATATTTAGGATGAATGTACTTTTGTTGATTTGGAATATTCTAATAATTTTTTTTTCTAATGAGATATTGTTAAGTGGGTTTTTTATCTATTTTTAGAAAAATACAAATTGCAAGATATTATAAAAAACAACAAGAATAGACTATAGAAAACACAATTTCACCAATGAAATACTTGAATTTACTTCTTATTCCTATAATTATTCATGATTATAATGTTATTGATAAGGGAAATAAAAATTATGGACTATAAAAAAGATCATTCCACACTATTTCAGAAATAGAACCAACCAATAATTCCTGGGGATTTTGATCCTAAAATCTCTAAAGTGTGGCTCAATAAAATAAAATAATTTTTATTTTTATTTTTTAGGAACATAGGTCTTTACAATGGTAAATTTATAATTCTAAAAGATCAAGGATATTGCATGCCAATGAGGGGATTTATATACCATGATAATTTTGACCAAATCCATACATGGGAAGATGTTGATTAATTTTAATTTTTTTTACTTATGCAACTTCAAGATAATTTTATTGATATTTTTACTCATTATAGTGTAAAATAATCAATTATTAAGGATGTATTTAGTTATGTTTATAAACATTGAAAAATTATTTTGTAGTAGTGGATACTAGTTAATAACTAAAAAAGTGCATGATTGAGCCTAGACTGGGACTAGAGATTCATTATAAGATATATTTTCATTGTATTTCTAATTATAATAATATAGTTAATAGATATATATTAGTGGTAGGTAATATAAATGGAAATATAGTTGGAGGTAGTACCATTCTATCTATGGGGACAACCATGAAATATAATTATAGGAATAAGTGGAAGAGGGGTTCCTAATTTCAATGTGGTGGAGCATCTCAAAATAAAACCACTGAATCCATAAAAATTATTCCATGACCATGTAATAATCTTGTATTTATTCATTTTGGGTTATCTGATCATAAAAATTATAATTTTATGACACCACCAACTACATATCAAAATTTTAATAAGATGGTATATATGAATAATTATTGTTTTAGCACTCCAAATTTAGTTGCTCAAAATTCATCTCATGTTTTATCAAATATAAAATGATCTGTCTGTATAATCATGTAATAATAGTTTCCATCCATACATCCTATATACCATGGTGATTTGTAGGAAAATTGCAACACTTCAAAAAATAAAGTCCCAATATAGAAGCATGGTACTTGGGTGTGAGTAAGACGTTTTATAGTACTAAGAAGATGATTAGCGAGGAGAAAATTGGTCCATCAACTTTATATGCAAGAATTAGTCATAGCGCTACTCATATTCATGTTTTGTTTGATAATGGTTTATCCGACATGTTAATTTTTTTCCCATTCCATTGATTAAATGGTGGTTCATATCAAGATAAATCTGAACATCATGAGTATCCCAAAACCTCATGGGCCATTAAATACTAATGTATTTAACTATGAAACATTTTGTATAAATGAAATAGTTCTTATTTTTTATTGGACTTATATATTTGGGACATTTCCATCATTGACTTGATAATATATATAGAGCATTTAGATTATTTCATTCAAAAATTTTATTAATTTACATGACATGTAATGTTTATATCTGTTGATCTGATGATGAATATTTTTGAAGGATATTTGAATGTAATGGATGGAAATTGAGGACCTCTAATTCCAAGGGTTGGAACCATTTCTTATATATTAACAATTTTCACTTTACAGACTATTGACCTAATTAGTACTAGATATTTTTCTATATAATAGATCAATTTCGTAATGTGTTTGCTGAGGATTTCATCATCCATCCACCAAAAGGAGAAGTGGAAATTTCAATTGATCTCTTCCTAATAACCAATCCAATTTCAATTACATCTTATGAGATAGGACATGTATAGTTGATGTAGTTAAATATCCAATTTTATGAGTTAGAAATTAGAGGGTTCATATGTCCTCGTACATGACCTTGGGTGGATCCAGTTAATTTTATCAAAATGTAGATGGTTTGTTATAAAATTTTTACTATTATTTTTATGTAGAATCTAGTTATGACAATGAATTAATATCCACTACATTGAATTATGGAAATTTTTGATTAGTTGAAGGAATCCTAATGGTTCTAAAAAGTAGATGTGTTCTCATGTTGTTAGAAACATTATTTTAGGAAATATGATATTACAAAGAAAACATTTATGAATAATTACCATAATTATTAATACGTAGTAATTAAATTTATTCATACAAATGAACTAGTGGATTTCGTTAAATAGATGAATTTTTTCATTCATCAATACCTAAAATGTAACATTATTTTATTTTTGGATTACATTATTGTAGATTCCGGAATTCATAGTTAAAATGAATAATATTTTCAGATTATGATAAGAAATTTGTGTGAAAAATGGTTGTTTAAAAAATTCAATAAATGGGATTTATAGATACAATAATTTACCTTTAATAACCTTGGGATTTATCATAAAGTATTATCTATATAACCTGTGGTGATAGAAGTTTTTGTCTCTCAAAAAACAGTTTAATAAAAACTTTAAGATACTCAAATATTTATTATTATGAATTTATTAACATCACTTTTTTCAAGACATTCTTGGATAATATATTTGATGTTAGAACTCTCAGGAAATGGTACTCAATTAAATTAATGTGAAGATTTCCAATAATCATGTTTTAGAGTTTACATAAATTCTACCATTCACTCGAATTCTAGTTTTTCTAGAACCTAGTAAAAGATATGAGTTTTATTTTGAGCATCTAGAACAAGACATGGGTTTCTTCTCATGGAATGAGATAATATGGTTGGTTATGGATCATGAATGATTATAATTCCTTAAAATAATTATTGGAATTATGATTTGAAATTATCTATGGTAGTTCATAATTTAAATATGATGTGTCATTATCTATTTCAGGAGAAATTCACTGTGTTCACAAACTATAAAATCATGAAAATAATATTTTCACAAAGATAATAGAGCCTACGATAATGATGATGGAGAATATAAATCATGATGACAGAATTTTTATTGGTTATATAATTCTATAAAATTGACTTATATGGAAGATACTGTCTGCTAAATTTCATATAATTAATATGATAAAGATAGTATTGATTGTTTGAAATTAATGACTATAATAGTGGTTATAAATTTGTGCTCATTGAACATAATGATGTTATAATCTTTTAACTTATGTATTTTATTTTGAACATTGTTAAAAAATTCAATGGTGAAAAATTAACAAATCCTAATTTCTATACCATTAATGAAAAAAAATTATCAGGATACCATTGATAGATGAAAACAAGATTGTATTTTTCATTTCATTGAGTTCAGATAGTTCTTCCATTCCCTTGTAAATATACAATCATTTCTACTTATCACAAAAGGAAGTTGTTTTTTCATTCAAGAAATTAAATTTTGTATATGATTGTTTGGGAAAATATCTAGTGGGATGGAGTAAAATGATGATGGAAAGGTATATATATATGTTCATCAACTGATATAAGGTCAAGAATGTTTACACAAGACTAGTGGTTAGGTTGTAATCATTAAAAATCACTATCTAGAAATGGTAACAAATAGCTATGTTTTTTTAAATTTCTATAGTAATACTTTTATAAATATTATTTCCTATTAGTGATAGTTGATTGGATCACAATGTTTTCTAAAATAATCCACATTAATGAATCTAACATAGTGGAAGAACCAAAAAAATATATATATTTAAGAGATCATAAAGTTCCAAGGCATACTAATATCGATCATCTTTGACAGAGATCCTTGATTTTCAACTCAGATTTGGCGATCTTTAAAGAATTATTTTAGTACCAAATTGATAATGAGAATGAATTATCATAAAATGGATGTGAAATTATAATGTATGATTATAATATTTGAGGACATCTAACCAGATTATAGTATTGAATTTTGAGGCTCATGGGTTAATCGTATACCATTAATATAGTAATTGTACAATAAAAGTGATCATGCCTATATACATATAGATCATTTTGTAGGATTGATTTTATATCCTCATAGTTCTATAATTATATTTGTATAGACTATAGAAACATTATTATTGGGACCTATAATTATTTATGAGGTGATTAAGGAAAATAAACAGATCAAAAAAAATTTAAATGACTTAGAATCATTATTAATATTATGCAGATTGGTATCTTCAGTAATTATCATTTGATGTGAGAGATCATGTTTTTTTATAGAACCTATAAGGATTAGGCATCAATGATTAGGTAATATAGGTTAGTTTTCTCCTTGTTTCAATATCCATTTTGAAATACTATGTTGGTTTAATGAAGTGTCTTTTTATTTGGATTTTCTACCACATTTCTGCTCCATAAAAACATTTTTCATTTATTTTGATTGAAAATGTTCTAGCCTCATAATTACCATGTCATTCAATTATACCACGGTGATCTTGGACTAGATGATACATTTCTATACATGATGATATGAAATATAAATTAATAAAAGAAAACTTATTTATTAAAGATTATAAAAATAGTGTGTTTTTTAATGAATCATTATCTGACTAATGTGGAATCTTGGGAATGTGTGAAATGAATAAGAAAATAATATCTCAATAACATCCAAATATGGGTAATATCCAACATTATGAGGATGGAAATATCAATAGTGGCATGAATGTAACAGATATAGTTTTTGGTCATTCCTCATGCTCCTAGTGTTTTAATGTATTTATCATGGTCTTAGATTGGTTCATGGCATTTGGGTGGGGGGTATCATGGAGTAATTGGGAGTTTTTAAAATGTTACGGGTCCACCATGTATAAAAAAACATCATAGGGTTGGGCATGTTGTGCTCACCGTTAACCTCTACAATACAGAGAGATTGAAATTTAGATATTTTGGGTATGTTCAGGGTTGTGGTGCCTTCTGTGGCTCATTTTGAAAAAAAACATATAGTGAAGAGTCACCACATAGTGTTCCAATGTGTGATTATAATAAAAATGGATGAGTCCATAACACAAGGTTATGGTGGGTACATATGTGACATATCCAAGGTTTAAACCTATCAAATGAATGAACCCATGTAAGACATCACCAGGATGTGGGAAGGTCAAACCTATTTTTTAAATGGTCGATCTATATAATGATCTGGGAGGAGGAGTTAGGGGTCTCCATCTGACCACATTGGCTGTTGTTTTTAATGTCGGTTTGACTGAAATGTTCCCCATATAATTCCTTGAATTCATCCTTATTTGTGTTTTTAAATCTATATTTTTGGGGGAGCCTTGTTTTTCTTTTACTAGATTCTTTTTCATATTTTTCGGAGGCTAATTTTTTGTGAAGTAGTCAATATATATCTCTCATTGCGTGGTGTAATTTACTTGAAGTAGTTAGATTCTCTATCGACTCAATTGTTTATTAAATTGAAATTCCTTGATTTATAAAAATATATTTATGTTATTTTAAAATAACACCCATTCTATTTATCAATTTCAAAATCATAATTCCCATGAAATTAATATATTTATACTTGTTGTTAGTTAAATTGTCTCTTTCACAATGAAATATTTTTGAATCTTTTGGAAGAATTTTTTTAAATGTATGAGAAATGAATTTATATTTCAATGATTTTATGAATTTTTTGAAATTTTTGTGATAAAAAGGAACCACGGAATATGATATTGGTATATATGGTGGTGTGTTTTCATATTTCATTATAGAATACCTTGTTGGTACATACATGGAGATCATTGATATAATGGAAAGGCATGTGGTAATGATCTCAATGTGATGACTCATTGAAGAATATATCATCTATTGTGAGTATTGAGATTTCCATACACCATGCATGAGTATGTCAGTGTGAAATTTCTTATGGTAATGCTATGTGGAATGAATGAGTGAATGAATTTTCTAAGTTTAATTCCTTCGATATAAACTATTTTTTTTATGGTAACTATTTTGATATTGTAACCGATTAGTTTATATTAATTGTGAGTTACCGTTTTTCTTTTCCAACTGTAATATGTTGGGAGATAACTTTGGGACATCCTCTTGGATATGATTATTCTATACAAGAATATGAACATTAGTGCATATATATATATGTTGTTCACTACGACATTGGTAAACTAAACACCCGATTTATCTCAAGGGCATAATCATGATACTTCTTCCTTAGGTCATTGTTTGGGGGATGGAGTTTTCTCTCAGGGTGTTATTTGAGTGATGATATAGTGATGATGTAGTGAATATATATATATATATATGTATGTGTATTTTCTTATAGGAATTTTCCATACTTTATCACTGAAACTCTGATATCATTGTTCATGTGGTTTTTATTTGAGATTTACTTTTTATACTCATGCACATTTATAGTCCATATAGTATTTTTTGTATTTTACATTGTCTGTTTATTTGTTTTTCTTCAAGGAATATAACCCCCAATAGTTTACTAAGACATTTTCAATTATTTCGAGCCTCTTGTGTCTCGAGGATTTCTCCTAAGGCTTGCAGAACCTTCGACCCAGCCCCTGCCAATGGCATTGTTAGGGATATTATGATTCTAAATTAAATTTACATTAAAATCATGGGTTGTTACATTTTACATTAGTTTTAAATCTATAAATTTATTTTTGTACAGTTTTTTGATCATCATATAATCTCTATTTAGTTCCAAATTCCATATTATCTAAATTGATAATATATTATTCCATCTTAGACATGTCATCCAAAACATATTTGAATTTCTCTTCAATCATGTTGGTCTAAGGAATGGTGTCAACCTTGTGAGGGGGTTGAATTATAGTATATCTATTTTTCAATTGATCCTATACAAGGATCTCATTATATAGATATTAGGAGAAATATCTCTCACAAAGATAGTTTAAAAAGGTAATGTAGTAAAAGAGTGAAACATGAAATTTATTTTGTTCACCCAATGTAGGTTAATACAATGTACATGAAATGGAGTAGTGTATATGCACCTGCAATCTAAGAAATTTTTTATTATTATAATATAGAGTGTACATATTGATACTCTATGTAGGAAAACATCATTGAATAAATTGAGAACACATTACTTCATTTATAAGATAAACTTTATGCTACACTAATAAATCTGTTACAACTTCCACGATTAAAAAATATAACTTACACTAATGATTTGTGTAATATTTATCTCTAGTCAATTAAATAAGTTGAAATAAACAATATTGTGGTTAGATACCTCATTTAATACCTTTTTCTAATTCTATAACATGATTTTGATTGTCTATAATTCTTATCCTCATCTTTTCAATATGTGAATTTTCAAAATATACAACTCATAGTTCTTTTTTTATTTTTAATATAAGGTCTTATTATTCTTTTTTATGATTAAATGTTTCAATTATTAAAATTCATGTTAAAATATATCTAATAAATAAATATGGAATTAATAAAATTACTAATAGGGTTCCTCAAAATTTAATTGATAAATATTTTAAAATTAATAGATTACTTATTGTTTGATCATGTCCAATTTTTGAATTTAAACAAAAATTATTAATGATGTCTAAATGGAATGAAATCACTCTTCTATACATAATGATACATCAAATATGTTTCCCTTGAAATCCCCAAAAATCTTGAATTCAAATGACTAGAATATTTGAAATGGCCTTTGTTAAATTTGATCAAGGTATTACCCAAAATAAATTTTTTGAAATTTAATTTTATTTTAGGGACTAAAAAGAAAAATCATAATATGGTGCTGTCAGATGGACCGTCACATAAAATTTAGCTAACTTAGTTACCCTTATGTATCCCCTTTGTGCACTATACGTAAATCATGTGTATTTCTTGATTCAAGGAAATTACTCACACTTATTTCTTTTCAGTAATGAGAATTAATCATATGTATAGATTATGAAATTTGAGAATATATTATTTGTATTTCATAAATTTTTCAATATTTTCAAAATTATAGAATAAATGACACGTGCATTTTGAAAAATAACCCTGAATAATTCCATACTTTCTTATATTTCCTCTATAATGCTTCTTTTCTTGATCAAACATTCAAAAAACTACCCCATCAAAAAACATCATTATAGGATAACATAACCATTTTCCATGGGTAAGAACACCCCCAACAACCTTCATTTCTAAACAATGGAAAAAATTTGAACATAATTTCTTGGTAGTATCTCTAATGTAACAAATTTTAAACCACTCCCCTTTTCTCAAAAAAAATATATGGATCACTTCTCTAAAATATCAAGAAATCGGGTTAGAAATATAAACATTTAACATAAGAGATTTACTATACATTTATATTAACATGATATAACCCAGGTGAGTGGGGGACCCTTCTCCTAACTATCTATGTGGTTAAATATGGTTTTACTCCAACTACAAACAAATGCCTTTCAAAATTATCCATCGTATGTGAGTTCATCATGGTGTTTTAAACATGATTTTGTGTTCGCACATAATCTAACTTCATTATCACTTACTCCGCATTCTACATGATGAAAATATATTTAATTTCAATTTTATTTATTCTTTAATGATAGACGAGATATTTTATAAGATTTATAACTATGGATTTATTAAACATGATTGTGAGATGAGAAATCACATCAACTCAAACATCCTCATGTTGTTGATTCTTCCATAGTAACATAGTATAGGCTTGTGTAGATAGAGTATAAATAGATACCTTTTTAATAATGTAAATATATCCTCATTCTTTCACCTAAATGAAATTCATGAACATCCAAGAATGGATTCATCCCATAATGTTGTATTTTTATCATCCACTAAACATCACCCATTTATATATGTGTATTAAAGAAACTATTATTAAGAATTTTTTTTTATTAAGGATCCCTAAATATTCCATTTAATTGATTTTATGAGTAATTATTTACACTTATTGAATTATTGTATCCTTTCGATGGCCTTTGTACTATGTGGATTAACATGTATCATACACAATTTCAGGTTCTATTGAATTTATATGATTGGTACATACAATATTCTACCTTAAAATTATAATATTAACATCTTTTCCACCTCCATATCTTGATAATTGCTTATGAAAATCCATTGGTGTTGTGATAGTTCTATAATTATACATTAAAATGAATATGTATATTTTAATGGAATTTTTTTATTGAAAAATGAACTTGTTATCCACACCTTGAGTAACTTAGAAACCAAGAGAAAATTTTAATTCACCAATCATGGGAATCTTGAATCCACACATTATATATTTTGAAAACAAATTTCACTATGTGATATACAATCATAGAAAAATTATATCAGTCATATGATTATGAAAAAAATACTTTGATAATATTCTTTCATTGTATAATTGTTTGGATCAACTCCTCCATGTTGGAATTGAATCTTTCTTTTGTATTGATCAGACTTAGAATACAAATATCTTGGAAAATTATTTAGTCTCATTAAATCCTTCATTAACCAAGACATTTTTCATTCATATTCATCTACAAAAAATCTATTTTATTTTTCAATGTTCACTTCATCCTCATTAAATCTATTTAGAAATTCTAATTTTAAACATATTTGGTACACATTTATTCCATTTTTTATCTATATTACCAATAAAAGTTTGATAGATTCTAATCAATCTATAGTGAATAATATCTCACAAAAATTAATTACCTCAATTTTGTAATACCCCATTATCACCGACTATGATTTTTTTATTTTACCTTACAAAATTGATTTACTTGGTTCTCTAAACCAAACATTATTTCAGTGAAATGTTTATCTGTTTCCTTGGAACAACATCCCATGTTTTAATTATTTCAATTAGGTTAAGATCTTCAGGAATTTATTTATCCAAATTTTCATTATTATCCACATCTTTATGCCACTTGTGATCTACTTGGAATAGAAAATAACTTTTTTTAGAGTCTTCACCCTCTATGTTTTCTGGGTAGTTTTCTATACACAAATGATGTTCCAATTATATATTTAATCCATACTTATTTACCTATTCTTATCTATTGACCATGATATATTTTACACACTATCTCTGTCCTCTTCTATGTATTTAATAGTCCAGTGTTCCGTTTCTACGATGAATACTTTTACGTCACATTCATATGGAATTTTTTATTGTTTTTATTTTATAACTTCATCAATAGGTTTAAAAATATTCTTTTATACAATATAAATTATGTCATGAATTTTAAATTTATTTCCAATAATTTTGTTTTAAATTTTTTATGTATTTATTATGGATGAATATTCCTAAAATGTACAACTGTATCCATGATATTTAAACATGATGTTCTTATCTATATTGTAAATAAATAATTTATTAATGAATATTTGAATGTTTGTTAATATCACATTCTTCTAATAAAAAATTTAATTGGATGTATTAACTTTATTAGAACATAGAAATTATCTATTAGATATATTATAAAATCTAATACATAATTCTACACAATACATCTTAGGATGATATTTTTCAAGGATGACTATTTCATCCATATAATTTATTATCTTTTTCCCTTTCTTAACGAAAATATTTTTTCTAGGACTCCTACCAATTTAAGCATGGGGTTGAGTCCCATGATTTTGGATATATTTTTTCCATGAATTATTTTGTAATTATATACCTTTATCCACATTGAACAATTTAATTTTTAGCCTTGTCAATTTGTCCACCAATCATTGGTAATGTTTAATGTGCATGAATACATGAGATTTTTTTGATATTACTATAATCCATGCCAAATAAAAATTATCATCAATAATTAGAATATACGATCTCTTTCCATCCTTGTATTTTTGAAATATTACTCTACCCACATCAATATGAACCAACTCAATCAATATACTCAAATTCTTTTCCTTTTTATTGTAAATATTGACAATTATTTTCAATTATCAGAAAGCATAAATTTTTGGAGTGTGATGTTGTATCTGATTAGGGATATGAAAAGATCAAACCTTTTCCACTAATTAAAATAATTACTTTTTGACCAAGTTGATAATAATTTTATGCCCCAACCCATTATCTTCATCATCATTTTGAAAAAAACAATTTTTTTCACACATAATGATGTATAAGTTTCAATTTATAGTTTTAACTAATATTAAAGTAAAGAAACCACTTCCTATGATAAATTTAATTTAATTTTGGTTAAAATCATTCATTGAGTCACATAAATGATTTACACATAGTTAACTATTATTGAGGCCACTAAAAAAAATAAAATCCACGTGACTAAATTTTTTTATCCAAATTTGACATTCCTAGAGCTATTGTTTTTATACCCTTCATCATTACCAATCTGTGATACAAAATAGTTATCGTATTTGATTCACATGACCATATCTTTGTTATAAATTTTCTGTGATGTTAAACTAATATTAATGATTATAATAATTATCTGACATTTTCATTCTATGCGATCTTATCAATGATATTGTTATTAATATTATTTTTATTGATCTATAATTAATTTTTTTTCTTCCTTGTGTTATGAATGTTGTTATTCCACCTACAAATCCTCTGAATCATAAGAATATGGTGGATATATTAATTAATTTTATGTTCTTAGCATGCTTCAATATTCATATAGCTTCTATGATCTCTATATTAAGGTCTCATTTTCTTTATTTCTCTTTCCCCTCAATGATGAATTATTTGATTTATTCCCCTTGAATTCACAGTAATACGAAAAATTATATGTAACATACATAGAATATTAAAGTCTTATCATCTAATTATGTGTCACCTTATCAATAAATTTTTTTTTCTATGGAACACAGTTAATATGTGTTACTTATACTTCTTCAAAATGAACACTATATTTAGGGTGTATTGTTTCTTTTCTTTTCTATTACAATTATAGTTTCTTGAGTCTATTGTGACTCACTCAAAACAACATTATTATGGGGAGTGGGTTCCTCTGGTCTTCATCAATTGCTTATAATTGTTTATTTCAATCAATATCTATAATATATTTACACATATATTTAAATTAGTACACTTGGGGGAAAGTGATTTATTTTTTATTGAATATACATAAAATTCCATAACAAGTTTTCAACCAATGAAATTGAACTTCTTGATACCAAGATAATATTTTGAAGCCTTTCTTGATCATCTCATTTTTATCACATCACCCAGGAATCATTCCTGAGTTCCGAGATTATTCTAAATTGAAATTTCACTGTGTCTATCAATACATCAATAATAAGGTAATGTTCGTAAATTTAAAGCTTGTGTTCAATCTCATTTTATGAGCATCCTAGGATTAGAAATTTGAGTCACTCAATATAAAATTACAACTGGGGAATATCTTCTACATACTGATGTATATAATGTTTGGATTCACCCACCACTCCATTGGAATTCTTTTTTTTGTACCTACGAATGAAAATTTTATCTCGAAAATCCTTCAGGTTTTCCCTTCTTGTAAATTTATCACCTCCATCATCAATTTTCTACATTAATGGAATTTATATGACCACCATAAGAATGTACACACTGAGGTCATTACAGTCCTCAACTTCATCAACATCTATTTCATCATATTTGAAATCTTCTTGAGAAAGAATGTTTTTATTTGTTAAAAACTTATATTATTGTATTATTTTAGTTTCCAGTTTCCTAAATGATTTCTTAATTGATTCATTCAATTTATCATAAACTTGGATTTTTTTCAACATCAGTTAGTGAGATTTCCATGTCTTCCACATAAAAATAGAGAATGTCAAATATTTCCTTTTTAATTTTACCTTTACTATTTTTTTTATTTTAGGAAAGAAAATGTTTCACCTAATCGGCATAACTATCCTTACAATAATTATCAACTATGATATTATGTATCACCATTATTATTGATTATTTTGTGTTCTATATTTTACAGTCATTACCTTTGTTCCCCATTTTTTGTGCAATGATAGTTTCTATACAAACTATATAGAGTCACGTCCTTTGGGTCATTAGCTTCAAGTAGAATGAATTTTTCAATTAAATTTAAAGGTAATGACCTTGTAATCATCTTTATGATTTTGAAATCTTCAATATTTTCCCTCAGTCCCTGCATGTCCTACATGATGATTCCCATCCGTTCAATGAATATATAAACAAAATAATTTAGAGTCATTATCAAGTCCCAATACTTTTTCCATTGTACCCTCAAATTAGCTTAACATAACTAGGAATCAAAAAGCATTAATATTGAGTTGTTTGCCTCACATTTAGAGTAGGAATTTACATTACATTAACTTTATACATATATATATATATATATAATTTTAGAATGATCCTTCTAATGCACTGAACCCTATTATTTTGATATAAATCCCCCTTTAGATTATATTTTCTAAATATCTACATTCAATACTAACTAAACCCCCATGATTAGATTATTTTTATACAAAAATTTACATTGAAAAAATAATACTTCAAATGATTGTTCAATAGCTAGAAATTATTATCATCAAAATATGGAATATCAATGAAGTCAATAACTGCTAACATAACACCAGAGAGATAAGAAAAGTCACCAAGAAACAATTATCTGATATGACTTCTTGCACCAAAATGTTGAGATCCCAAAAAGGGTAATTTAATCATTGTATATATATTTTTCAATTAACCCATTACCAATATATTTTTACATGGTTATTTGAAACACACACACACTCTCTCACAACTGATTATAAGAGATAATGAAGTAAAATTAGTATACATACAACTTACATAGCTCACACAAACTGGGATAATCAAAGAAGTATGAAACAAAATGGTGTTAATTCACCTGAAATAGTAACCACTCGACGTATATTAAAATATTGAACCTTTGTAATAATCCTCTTGGTTCAAAACCATTATAGAATAAGATAGAATACGCTAATATTTTTACAAGATAGAACTCACTTTCTACTTGTAAATATTCTATTTATTCCACTATCAATATATATAAATTACACGAAGGATAGTGTAGTAATGAAATATAGTTATATAAATGTGATGAACTCCATGATATTCCAACGATATTCCCCAGTTAACAAATTCTTCTTCTTCAATAAATTTCTCTTCAAATTATGGAATACTTTTCTAGCTATTAAAAACCATTGATATAAATTAACTGCACATCCTCTTTATATTGTTCATCCGAATAGAATGATATCTTTTTTTTCTTCAATTTTTATAATTTCTAAACAGTAATGTGAATATATTTACAAAAATTATATATATATTAATCCTATAAATACAATAGTGAGGATTACTCCAATTTTAATTTTTAAATATTCCATAAATATTAAAATATTCTATAAATATTAAAATCTCTGTTCTTGTCCCTAATATGATATTTGAATTCAATATAGACATACTTCTACTATATATGTGGTGTTATTTCACACCACACAATGTGATGCTTGATCAAATTTCAGATATATGAAATCGAAATGCATCTTGAATTTAAATCACTATAATGTCATAAATTATAATCCATTAATTTTAGAATGATTTTACAGATCCCAAACTGACTAAAAATGTAATAATATTTCCATGATTAAAAATGATACCATAATATGTTGATGCAAAATCTCCTCTCACTACAAAAATAGATAAGCTAATGACCATATGCCTCCCTTTATGCACCACATATGATACTAATTATTTCCTTGTGTTATGAAAATAACTCATATATATTTTCATTGGGTATGGAATATGAATCATATATTTTTCCTTTACATAATGAAAATGTCTCAAATTTATTCAATACTATTTCAATATTTTACTCTTATGTATACATACACCTCTACTATGAATTATCCAATTCATTCTCTTCCTAAATAACTTACATTTAAACATAGGATTTAGAAACCCTTATATATTACTATACATTTCCATTTTAATAGTAGAAATGCATAGTTACCTATAGGGGATTTTGTTACCCTAAAGTAATCTAGTGTTCCTTTATTAATTATATTGAATTAATTTACCCATGAACCTTTTGAAAATTCCCCATGGGAGAATTATTAAAATCCATAAATCTAGAAAGCATCAAATATATTAATTATTCTTCCCAAAAACCCTCAATAATTTAATTTAAAATATCACTATGAATTTGGAAGTTGTTTTGGATGCTCATTTAGTAACCTTCATAATAAAAATAACTCAAAAAATAAATTCTATGATATTTTTTCTATTATTAACCCCTTATAAGTTTGTTGCAAACAATAAAATATATCTAGAAAATTCTCATTAAAAGCTCTAGATCTGTGTAGAACTTCCCATATAATAATTTTCCTACCACTTACATCTAGATGCGGCATTAAATATTCAGTAAATAATAACTCTAAAGAAATAATATTGATGATTATTGTGAGAAAAAACTATTAAATAAAATGATCCTTATGAAAATAATTGTAATGGCTCTGACCTCTCCAGTCCATTCCATTGTGAAAATGCGGTACTATAGGTGTTATGGGAAGTCAAGGTGACATGGGGGTGAGTTTGGGTGGACTTTTGATGAAAGTTAAAGGGTAATAGATTTCGCACAGTTGGTGTACGGTTTTCCTAAACCATGCGACCAAACCGTGTCGGGCTGTTCTTAAGGGTAGTGGCTAACACATGGTTAGCGCACGGTTTACCTAACCGTGCGGACCAACCGTGCGAGGAGGGGTTGTCTATGCAGAAGCTGGCGCATGGTTAGTGCACGATTTGTTAAACTGTGCAAACTAACCGTGCTAGCACTTAAAGTTAGATCCTAAAATTTTGGTTCTAACTCGTTCTACCTTTAATCACCTCGTTTATGCCCCTATGCGGCCATAACTCAGGATTACCCTTCCATGGAGGTAGAAGAACCTCTCCCAAGCGTTTTGGAGGTGATCCGGAGGCTTCTCTTCGCGAATTGAAGCCAGTTTCTCGAGGTAAGTGATTATTTTTGTTTGGTTTCTTAGATTTACCTAGATCTACTCCTCCTATTCTCTCAGGATCTTAGATCTACGCACATTATGGGCAGATCTGAGTGTGTGGTTGTCGTTTGTGATGATATTTGGTCTCGGTTGTGTTAGGAGAGGAGATATAGGGAGGATCCTTGGTGAATCAGCCCAGTCGCCTTGGGCGTTCTTCGACCGTTGTGGGTTTCCTCGAAAACCTTTGAGGTAGGGGATTCGTCGCTTCTCTAATTGTTTATGTGAAATCGTAGAGTTATCATGATTTATCACTTTGGATCACAATGGAATTGACCTAATTAAATACTTGAATTGGATTAAAATAATTGGTTTGATTGCTTGTTGTTTCTTTGTACCGTAATAACAGTTTGCGTCAAGTTTTTCTAGATAGATTGATATCTATGCTTGCTTTGATTAGTTATTCATTCTTGATGGAAATTGGTAAAGAACGTAAAGCCTGAATTAGGTGATAATTAATTGGCTAAAGATAAAGGGGCATGTAAATGAATCCGGTTGTTGCCATTTTTTTAGTTTTTATAATTTTATGTTAATCAAATTGGCATAGTAAACATGTTAAAACATTTGTGATAGCTTACTATATAGGTTTCCTGGAATTGGAACCTACGAACTGAATATGTTAATTCAAGTGGGACTAAAGAACTAGTTTGTTGATAAAATAAAATGCCTGGTAGGGTTCTTAGTTACCCTCTTGTTCATAAGGAAGAGTGCCTTGTGCTTTAGAGCCATGAGTGCTCATTTTGAATGAAGGCTGGATGCCTTGTTAAAGGGGCAAGATCCCATTTGATGTGATGTTTTATTTCCTGCTACTTGTGCGGTGATGTGACCCTGGAGGGGTGTTTTGATACGTGGAGGCAGGTATGCCTTGTGGTTGTGGCAGCAGATGACGCCTAGAGTGGCGAGATGCATCGGTTTATTCATGTGGGTGTTGGGGAGGTCACTGGTGATGATGGAATGGGATGGATGCGGTTGTTGGATGCTTTGAATTTTTGATTGAATGTTTATCTCCTTTACTTTACCCCACTGCTCCAGGCTTCTGGTCTTGCTTACCCTTCTTCCGACGGAGGCGAAGATGCGTGGGGTATGCCACGTGCTTTCCTTGTCTAGCTTCTCGAGGGAGGATGGGTCTACGCTCTTGCTATAGGCGACAACGACTCGATGGGTAGTACATCTACTCACCGTGTTGATAACCCTTGTGTTTAGTAGCATATGTGGATTTTCTAGAATGCCTGGGAATATGGGAAAGTCATTTCTGTAATGAAAGATTCATTAAATGTTAATAATCCATGGGGATGGAGATGCTTGAATTTAATGGTGATGTTGTAAATTTTAAAGGAACAATTGATATTGAATGTGATGCCAATGAAGTTTAATGTGGTTTTTTTCATGGATAATTAATGTGTTAAGAGTTAATTAACCCAAAGTGTAACTTATGAAAAAGGGAATGAAGTAATCTAATGAAGAGCATTAATTGGTTGTGTTGTTATAGGATACCTAGTCTTAGAAATAGAAGTACGGAGTCCGAGAGACGTTAGCTGTAGCTGATACTGAGACTAGGCTATCCCCAAAGTGTGGTTATGAGTTATATATTTTTTACTTTTTGTGTTTCTATACGCTACTCCACCCTATCTGTAAGGGAAACTAACACCCCGGGGATTTTGAGCCCTGGGGGGTGTTTTCCCCAACATTCTGATGGGAGGACGAATGGATGACTACCCCCTTTAGCCCCGCTCTCTTCTCTTGGAAGATACTAGTGCCATTGGCACAATGGTTAGTTTTCCTCATCTATGTGTGTAGAGGACTGTAATGGCTTGCGGTTATTTTCACACAAATATTCTGGATATAGTATCCTATGGACTACTATAGGTGTAATGGGTATAGGCTGTGATGTCTTGAGGATCCTTACTCGACATATGGGCTATAATAGCTTGAAGTATAATACCCGAAGTATGATACATGTTATGGGAGCTGTGGTGGCTCTCGGAAACTACCTGGTTACGTTTGGTTGTGATGATGGTGTGGTGCATAGCCCAGGTGTCTACGGGCAAGCCTTTGTGGTGCACATGGTGCAGATTGTGGAGCTTAGCCCCGGTATATATGGGCAAGCCTTTGGAGAGAGATGCACAGGGCGTATGTGATTGGGGAAAAGTGGAAAACCAGTGGGGAAGTAGTAGTGGGGTACCCTTGATATCCTTTTCTATATGATATATTCTTTTATGCGTTACTTGGTGAGAGTATCCATGGTGAGGTTGGGAACATAGTATACCTACTTAGGGGACGAGTTAGTTTCACTGTTGTTCACTGTTCTTTAGTATGTTTTCTTTACTTTTTCACGAGAGGCTTCAGGGAGGATCTTAATGAGTATAGTATTATACTCACCCTACTTATATATAAACTTTTCTTCCGGTCACTTGTAGCAGGTTGGAGATCAAGCTGGTTACTACTAGCTTGTGGTTGGAGGAGCTGTTCGAGCTTGCGGTCGCTGCCGTTTTACATTATTTTGGGTACTTGTAGTTTCCCCTTTCAGTTGTTGTACTTTTGCATGGAATTTCATATATGTACATGGATTTCTTTTATATTTCAATTCGGAGTTGGAGTTGGTTCCTGTCTATCTTATCTCTCTCTTCCGCATGTGTTCTCTTATAGGGTAATTCCTCCAATCTGTGTGATTATAATACCCTCGGTGCTAGTCGCCAACCCAGGGCCTACTGGAGGCGGGACTCGGGGGTCATTATCTCCCTTTTCACATTGCTGGCCCAGGATGGGTACACTTTGTGGGGAGGGGGTCGTGACAGAGTGGTATCAATGGTCAGGTTGAGGGATTGGATGGAGTTTTGAGTTTGGAACATGTGAGGTTACATGGATTTTTAGGGCAACAATGTCACTCATGTTTAGAAGGTGCGTTAAGCACTGGATACCGACTAAGACATAGGTGTTTAGGGCCCCCTATTATCTAATGTATGGACCTTTAAGTTCACAATGGCTACTAAACAAGGTGATACTAGTTATAGGGTAGAGAGATATGAAAGGATCACACATCATTCTTCTTTGTGCCTGTGTGTGAATGGGTAGACCTTGAGATGGGTTAACCTAAAATGAATGAAAGAAAACAATTAATTAATTAATGTTGAGTCTTCCATATTCTAGGATTAGGAGATCTAAGTGTTTGTTATTTTGTGGGTATGGCTCGAGGTCGACGTCCTCATCAGGTGTGCGTAGAATATGTCTAGTAGGCTGTTCCAGTAGGTCACCGCAGTGTAGAGGTTTACGACGATGAAACATGGAGGAAGACACTCCAAGAGTTTCAGCGCCAGAGTCTGTAGAAGTACGAGGGCTCCGTTTCATATGCTCTCATAGAATACTAGTTGGAGGAGGTCGAGATAGGCTTAAGTTCGATCCGTGATCAGACGGAGCACTATGTGTCCTTAGCTATGACGATGCTACATGGAGAAGCAAGTCAGTGGTGGTTCTTGTTCCTCAGGGATCGTGAGTAGTCAGCGATCACATGGGAGGAGTTTTGAGACAAGTTTAGAGTCGAGTTCCTTTCCTCGACTACAAAGGTGTCCAGTCGCCAGGAGCTTCTTACCATTCGATAGGGGAGCCCCAGTGTTTGGGAGTTTGGAATCCATTTCAGGAACCTTTTACAATATGCTTAGGACCTGTTACCAGTTGAGGAGGCCAGGGCGAGGTGTTTCGAGGAGGAGTTTCATCCATAGGTCCAATTTCAGGTTACCCCATTTATGCTGAAGACATTTTTCGAGGTGCTGGAGAGGGAAGAGGTTGTTGAGAGGACTTTTTCCAGGACCGGATTATCACAAGAAGGGGTTCATCATGATCCCTCAATAAGCAAGGATGTGGTCCTGGGTTCCCCGTTTTCAGGGTAAAAGGGATTCCGTTCAGATAGGGGTAGGTCCCGGCCCTTAACATCTCTTTTCTCCGGAGGCAGAAACTCTCATGCCTATGCTAAGGGATCATACACTTGTTTTTCTTGTGGTGGTCATGGCCATAAGCAGCGGGAGTGCCTGACCTTTCAGAGCAGTCATCGTGCACCGGACGCTATGCTTCAGGTTCCACCATTGAGACAGTTTGCACCGAGGTCTTAGCAGCCAGATGCACCAGCTTTAGATCAACAGAGGGGAGATGGGGAAGGAAGAGGACAACCTCATGATGCTCCCAATCCTCAGTGAGTAGAGTGATGCCATAGTGGTGGTCATCATCAGGGTCATAGGGGCCATGGATGAGGTCGTTTTCAGCTTCATGCTCTAGCGTTTCTCGCACCAGACGGTCCATATGTCATTTGAGGTACCTTTTTCTTGTTTTCTACCTTGGTGTATGCCTTGTTTGATTCAGGAGAAACACACTCCTTCATATCACCTACCCTTGTCCATGCTTTGGGACTTGAGGTAGAGAGGCATCCAGTGCCCTTGGCGTTGACTACGCTAGTTGGTGGTCAAGCTAGCTTGTTTGAAGTATGTAGAGACTGTGAGCTAGTGTTGGGGAAACACTGCTCCTGGGGAGATTTCTTATGTATATGGATACAACCATGTGATGTCATCCTCAGCATGGATTGGTTTTATTTAGTGCAGACTATCATGGATTTCTTCAGGAAGAAGGTCATCTTCATCCGTGCAGATGGAGAGCTGGTGGTGTTTTTTGGTGAGCGAGATCCTCGGATGGGTCATAGGCGCGTTCCATCCTTATCATCCATGATGGATGAGTTGATGCTGATTTCTTTAGAGGTTCAGTAGTTGGCATTTCCTAGGGTCATAGAGGAGTACCATGATGTTTTTCCAGAAGAGGTTTTAGTATTACCCCCCGACGAGAGATCGAGTTTGGGATTGATCTATAGCTAGGAGCTTCTCCTATCTCTATGTATCCTTATAGGATGACCCCTTCGGAGATACGAGAGATGCGTATACAGATTGATGGTCTGTTTTACTGCGGTTTTGTTCGACCAAGTGTGTCCCCATGTGGTGCACCGGTTCTGTGAAGGATGAGGATATCCGGAAGACTGCTTTTCGTTGTTGTCATGGGAATTATGAGTTCATTTTAATGACATTTGGAATGAAAAATTCTCTAGATGTGTTCATGGGTTTAATAAATTCTGTGTTCCGTGAATTCCAGGACAAGTTCATGGTAGTTTTCATCGACGACATCCTTGTGTACTCCACATCTGAAGAGGATCATAGAGAGCATCTACGAGCCATTTTGGGAGTTCTTCATCGACATCAGTTGTTCGGGAAGTTGTCGAAGTGTGAGTTTTGGGCTCGATAAGTCCATTTCTTGGGGAATGTTGTGTCCCAATAGGGGAATTTTGTAGCTGATGCGCTGAGCCGAAAGTCACGTAGTGATGCTGTGTGTGAATCCAATGATTCCTGGAGAGTAATAGAAGAGCTGTCAGCATTGCATCTTGATATGGGAGAAGTCAGAGGTAGATGTTGTCTTTTTCAGATGACAGTACAATTATCCATGGTGCAGAAGGAGGAAGAGACCCATTTAGGGGATCTTGAGGTGGTGGTCTGGAGAGACCGAGTCGTTTGTGGTGAGGCCCCTGATGGTTGTTCTAAGGATGAACAACACAGAGCATTGTATCATGGAAGGATTTTTGTTCCCTTGGCGATGCACGAGATGGTTCTTAGAGAGTTCCATAGTTCTCCCTTAGCTGTACATCCTGGCATGAAAAAGATGTACAGATCCTTGAGGAGTCAGTTTTGGTGGCCTGGGCTGAAGCATGTGGTTGCAGAGTTTGTGTCTTGATGTTTAGTCAGCCAGAAGGTGATGACCGAACACAGTGTTCCTGGTGGTCTTCTCCAGCCATTAGAAATTCCTTAGTAGAAGTGGGAGGACATCTCAATGGACTTTGTTACAGGTTTAACTCGAGCTTTGGGAGGACATGATGTTATTTGTGTTGTAGTGGATCGTTTAACAAAACCGGCCCACTTCATAGAGATCAAGGAGTTGTGCTTAGTGGATTTTTTGTTGAGGTTGTATCTGGAGGATGTGGTGAGACTTCATGGAGTACCATGGATGATCATTTCTGATCGAGATCCTCGTTTTACCTCCATGGTGTGTAGAGATATCCAAAATGATTTTGGTTCTCAACTTTGCCTTAGAATTGCTTTTCATCCTCAAACGGATGGTCAGACATAGAGAACCATCCAGACTCTTGAAGACATGTTACGCTCTTCTGTTCATGTCTTTGGAGGTTCATAGATGAGGCACTTATACTTGTTGGAGTTTTTTTAAAATAATAGTTTTCACTCCACCATCGGTATGGAGCCGTTTGAAGCATTTTATGGCCTACCTTTTTATTCTCCATTGTGCAGGGCTGGGGTCGGTGAGTCAGCAATTCTCAGACTGGAACTAGTTCATAATACAAAAAAGACAATTTAGGTGATTCTTGAGAGGATGAAGGCAGCACAAGATCATCAGAAATCATATGCCGATCAAAGGAGTAGACCCTTGGAGTTCAATGTTGAGGATCATGTGTTTCTGAAGGTGACTCCCTGTCACAAGCAGCGATGGTTTGGTCGTGGGAGTAATCTTTCTCCCCGCTTTGTTGGGAATTTAGAGGCGTTAGCTCATCTTGGAGCTATGGCGTATTGAGTAGGACTTCCTCCTCAGATGAGTCGGATACATGATGTTTTCCATGTATCACAGCTACGTCGTTATCTTCATGATGACTCCCACATCATCGATTGGGGAGAGATCGATTTTGATGATCATGCCACCTTTGAGGAGCAACTGTGGAGATCCAAGACCACAAGGAGAAGGTGTTGCAGGGACATTCCATCCCCTTAGTTCGTGTCTTGTGGAAACACAGTGGCATGGAGGAGAGTACATGGGAACGTGAGTCACAGATATGTGCTCAGTACCCAGAGTTGTTTAATGTTTATTCCTTTCATTTAATGATGATTCCTTATATAGTTATGAAAACTACATGTTTATGAGATGAGTACCTTAATTTCTTTGGTGGATTTCTCCCTTTTGATAGGTATCTCGGTGGGTGGTTTGTTCAGACCCTGTTTTGTTTTCTCTTTACGTGGGTTTTGGATTCTCGAGGACGAGAATGTTTTGAGAGGAATCTGATGTAATGCGCCGGACCTCTCCGGTCCATTCCTTTGGGCAAAAGCGGTACTAGAGGTGTTCTGGGAAGTCAAGGTGACTTGGGGGTGCGTTTGGGTGGACTTTTGTGGAAAGTTAAAGGGTAATATCTTTCACACAGTTGGCACACAGTTTTCCTAAACCATGTGGCCAAACTGTGCAAGGCTGGTCTTGAGGGCAGTGGCTAACGCACGGTTAGCGCACAGTTTGCTTAACCATGCAGAATAACCGTGCAAGGAGGGGTTGTTGAGGCAGAAGCTAGTGCACGGTTAGCACATGGTTTGTTAAACCGGGCGAACTAACCATGCGAGCACATAAATTTGTATCGTAAAAATGGGATCTAACTCGTTTTTCTTTAATCACCTCGTTTAAGAACCTAAGCAGCCATAACATTGTATTACCCTTCCTTGGAGGTGGAAGAACCTCTCCCTAGAATTTTGGAGGTGATCAAGAGGCTTCTCTTCACAAATCGAAGCCTGTTTCTCAAGGTAAGTTATCCTTTTTGTTTGGTTTCTTAGATTTACCTAGATCTACTACTCCTATTCTCTTGAGATCTTAGATCTACACCCGTTATGGGTAGATCTATGTTTGTGGATGTCATTTGTGATGATCTTTGGTCTTGGATGTGTTAGGAGTGGAGGTATAGGGAGGATCCTTGGTGAATCATCCCGGTCTCCTTGGGCGTTCTTCGACCACTGTGGGTTTCCTTCAAAACCTTTGAGGTAGGGGATTCGTTTCTTCTCTAATTGTTTATGTGCAATCATAGAGTTAGCATGATTGAGCAATTTGGATCACAATGGAATTGAAAAAATTAAATACTTGAACCATATTAAAATAATTGGTTTTATCGCTTGTTGTTTCTTTGTACCGTAATAATGGTTTGCCTCATGTTTTGCTAGATAGAGTGAAATCTATGCTTGCTTTGATTAGTTGTTTGTTCTTGATGGAAATTGATAAAGAACGTAATGCTAGAATTAGTTGATAATTAATTGGCTAAAGATAAAGAGGCATGTAAATGAATCCGGTTGTTTCTGTTGTTGTAGTTGTTATAATTTGATGTTAATAAAATTGGCATAGTAAGCATGTTAAACCTTTTGTGATAGATTACTGAATAGGTTTCTTGGAATTGGAACCTATGAACTGAATCTGTTAATTCAAGAGGGACCAAAGAACTGGTTGGTTGATATAAGAAAATTCCTAGTAGGGTTCTTAGTTACCCTGTTGTTCATAAGGCCGAGTGCCTTGTGAATTAGAGCCATGAGTGCTCATTATGTATGAAGGCTGGATGCCTTGTTAAAGGGCCAAGAGCCAATTTGATGTGACGTTTGATTTCCTGCTTCATGTGCTGTGATGTGACTCTAGAGGGGTGTTGTGATATGTAGAGGCAGGGAGGCCTTGTGGTTGTGGTTGAGGATGATGCCTAGAGTGGCGTGATGCATCAGTTTATGCATGTGGGTGTCAGGGAGGACAATGGTGTTGATGGAATGGGATGGATGTGGTTATTGGATGCTTGGTATTTTTGATTGAATGTTTATCTCCTTTACATTACCCTACTTCTCTAGGCAGCTGGTCTTGCTTACCCTTCTTTCGAAGGAGGTGAAGACGCACGGTGTATTCCACATGATTCCCGTGTCTAGATTCTCGAGGGAGGATATGTCTATGATCTTGCTATAGGCGGCAAAGACTCGAAGGGTAGTAAATCTACTCATCGTGTTGATCCCCCTTGTGTTTAGTAGCATATATTTATTTTCTAGAATTCCTGGGAATATGGGAATGTAATTTCTGTAAATAAATATTGATTAAATTTTGATAATCCATGGGGATGGAGATACAAGAATTTAATAGTTATGTTGTAACTTTTAAAGGAATGGTTGATATTGAATGTGATGCCAATGAAGTTTAATGTGGTTTATTTCATGGTTAATTAATGTGAAAAGAGTTAATTAACATAAAGTGGAACTGATGAAAAAGGGAATGAAGTAATCTAATGAAGCTCTTTAATTTTTTGTGTGCTTATTGAATACCTAGTCTTAGAAATTGCTGCCCGGAGACTGAGAGGCGTTAGCTGCAGCTGAGACTGAGACTAGGTTATTCCCATCGTGTTGTTGTGGGTTATATATTCTGTACTTTTTGTGTTTCTATACGCTACTCTACCCTTTCAGTAAGGGAAAATTACACCCCGGGGATTCTGAGCCCTGGGGGGTGTTTTCCCCAACATTCTGATGGGAGGTTGAATGGATGACTACCCCCTTTATCCCCGCTCTGTTATCTTGGTAGATACTAGAGCCATTGGGGCACCGGTTAGTTTTCCTCATATATGTGTGTATAGGACTATAATGTCTTGTGGTTATTTACACTAATATATTCTAGATATAGTATCACATGGACTACTATAGGTGTAATGTGTATAGGCTGTGATGGCTTGCGGATCCTAACTCTGTGTATGGGCTGTAATGGCTTGAATTATAATAACTGATGCATGATACATGTTATGCGAGCTGTGGTGGCTCCCGGAAACAACCTAGTTACTTTTGGTTGTGAGGATGGTGTGGTTCTTAGCCCAGGTGTCGATGATCCAGCCTTTGTGGTGCACGTGGTGTAGATTGTGGAGCTTAGCCCATGTATACATGGGAAAGCCTTTGGAGAGGGATGCACATGACATATGTCATTGGGGGAAAGCGGAAAACAAATGGGGAAGTAGTAGTAGGGTACCCTTGATATCCTTTTCTATATGATATATTCTTGTATGCGTTACATGGTGAGAGTAGCCATGGTGAGGTTGGGAACCTAGTATACCTGATTAGGGGACAAGTAAGTTTCACTGTTGTTCACTGTGCTTTAGCATGTTTCCTTTACTTTTTCATGAGAGGCTTCGTGGAGGATCCTACTGAGTATACTGTTATTCTCACCCTATGTATATATAAAATGTTTTTCAGGTCACTTGGAGCAGGTTGGAGATCAAGCTGGTTACTACTAGCTTCTGGTTCGAGGAGCTGTTTAGGCTTGCGGTCGCTGCCGTTTTACTTTCTATTGGGTACTTGTAGTTTTCCCTTTCAGTTGTTGTACTATTTTCATGGTATTTCATATATGTACATGGGTTTGTTTTATATTTCAGTTTTATGTTGGAGCTGGTTGGTGTCAATCTTATCTCTCTCTTCAGTATGTGTTCTCTTAGAGGGTAATGCCTCCCATTTGTGTGTTTATTATACCCTCGGTGTTAGTCACCAACCCGAGACCTACTGGAGGCGGGACTCAGGGGTCATTATCTACCTTTTGACATTGCTATCCCAGGAGGGGTACACTTTGGGGGGAGGGGGTCATGACAATAATTCATTGGCCCATATGCACTACAAAATCTTTTAGAAATGTTTTTTTCTAAAATTCATTGAAAATGAATTATAACATATGATTGAAATATGAGATTCAATATCAACTTCAAAATCCATAACCCGTTGCTTCATCAATAGTAATTTAGTACATGGTTGACTAGCCACAATATATTTATATTCTATTGTCCCAATGGAAATTTAGTATTTCTACTTACTCTGCAATGAAATTCCTGATCATCAAAAATGGAATGAAAATATTAATATTAACATACAACCATACACTTATCCTTCCTAACTTTCATTTGTGTATCCTACAAAATATGGATATGATGTTCTATAAAAAACAATCCCAAATCCATAATTCCATTTATGTAAAAAAATTATTTTCATATATGATGTGGCACTCTGTGCAATTGATTTAGTACCATGTGTATTGACATGTGGAAAACATAATGAGAGGTCATGTTTCTATCAATTAAATAATAATACCAATAATAATTCTACAATCTATAATATTGACCCCATTTACACTCCAATCTCTTCATAATTAGATCTACATGACAATAAGTAATATCCCGAGCTTTTAATCATCCATTAAATGTTATTGTGTATTAATTTGGTATATATTGATTTTTAAATTAGTGTGACAATCCATCATTGAGTCACTTGAAAACCATTGAAAAATTATATCTCACCAATCATGAAAACACAAATTCACATAAAATATATTTTGAAGACAACCGATATTATGTTTTTTCAAATATATTAAATGTTTATCGATATATATAAATAAACAGAAACATTATCTAAACATTTATTTCCATGTTATATATGTCATGATAAAATACACCTCATTGAAATCCAAGAATTTTCTAGTATAGTTAAAGCATAGAATACCATTATCTTCAAAAATCTATCAACCTTTAAAAATACGTCTTATACCAACAGACAACTTAACTTATTGTTAATATATGGGAATATATATTTCTGATTAGTTCACACTTCCTCCTCATGGAATCCATTAAAAATATTTATTTTACATTTATTTAGAAAACCTTATGTCATTTTTTCATCGACATTTCCACGAAATTTTTAATGGATTAAAAATATGTTATGGGTGTAAATGTCCCATCAATATAAATTCCATAAATTTTTTAATACCCCATACAAATAAATGATGGTTTTTTTGATGTTGCCTTTTTTTCATCCCTGACAACGTTACGGAACAAAAACTTTATTCGAATGACATTTTTGTCTTTTTTTCTTAGAACAACATCCCATGATTGATTATTCTCAATATATTTTAGATCTAATAAAATTTATTTTTCCAAATTTTCATCATTGTGTTACTATTATAAGTAAATTACTCTCTACATTAGGTCATTATTCTTTTATATTGTATTCTTCTTTTGTGCTTACACTAGAAATGTCTAATTACTTATACTCTTATGATTATTGATTTTTACCGCTCCCTTATCTATTTGTAACTTCTGAATCTACTAAATTATACTCATATTTAATAACTTCATTTGAGTTTTCTATAGTCCCATGTCCCCCCTCAAATTCACTCATAAACATCACTATTATCTTTATTTTTTACATTATTTCACTAAGAAGTAAACTCATTAGGTTAAAAAATAACCTTGTTTCCTAGAATGGTCAAATATTCAATTTTTTAAAATGAAAGACTTTTGTTTTATAATATATATGAACTTATTTTGGATGATTTTAGACAAAAAATAATTTCGTCCCTGTGATTTAAAAACATATATTTCTTATCCATAGTGATATAAAATTATTAACTTATAAAAATTCAAAAACAATTTTGTGTGAACTTTATCCCATACAATATCTCATTGAGTTTGATAACATAGTATAGTCATAAAATTTCCTTGCTAGTGATAAAAAATTTATTAAAAAAATCTTTTTTTCAATATATCTAAAAATAATTTTTTAAAGTAGATTTATTTGAGCTATATTATTGAGAATTTGTTTCCACATTTAAATAACTATATTTTGTTGATGATTCCATATTGATAAAACATATTTTCATATCCTATTAATTTTAAGATATTTTTCATTCTAATTATAAGTGAATTATTTAAAATTAGAAAACTAGAACATATAAATTTTTAGACATTTACATTTCTCTCCCATTCATAGGTAACATGTATTAAACATCAATGTTTAAGAATAATGGTAAATGAAAATCTTCCATTCCATCATCAAATATTAATCAACAAGAATAATATAGAACATCTTTCATTATATGGCTTTGGGTGATATTGTAACACACACATCGATGATATGTAACTTAAGAAATATCATCTTTCTCAAAACCACTGTATTGTATGTCTTTGAATCAATTTTCCATATGGGATAGATTCACTTATTTGTGTGTGAGGTCATAATAAATTATTGTTATTGTGAGATCATTAATTTTTTCACCAAAACCTCTGAAAACTATTGGTTCAATTGGAAAATCATATTGTGTTATAATTAATTATATTGTTCCTTGGTAAGAAAAAAAATTATTATTATCAATCAATGATAGATATAATCCCCTTTGTACACATCCCTTTCATAATGACCAAACCATATCATTCTTTGATAATGCATGTTTTTTATGTTGGATATTACCATATATACTGAGTCATGTATGTGAATTATAAATCGTAAATTATATATGAGGCCTTAAACCACCAAGACATCCATCAGCCTCATGTATTATACACTACTATTGGACTTCTCAGATTTAATTATCTTAAACCCTTCAACATTTAAAAAAAGATTTCATATTCAATAGTTTACATGATCCTTGTGACTAAATTTTTATTACCATTAATGTTAAAATTGAAAAAATATTCAGTAATCAACATAATATCCCAATAAATATTGAAAAAAAATCAATTATTTTTTACTTACCACAGTTCCCTTTAATAGATCCTTGATTCCTTCATTAATTCATTTATTAAGAAATGATATTGTTCCACCTCCATATCTATTAGAAGAATTTAATATTTCAAGGAAATAAATTTATTATTGTCTTTTTTCATCACAATCGATGAATTTTTTTGGATGTAATCGACATATTCAGGTGTTATTTGGAATATAAAAAATTGAACCATTAATGTGATTTTTTCAGTATTTCATCCCATAAACATTAAAAAAATGAAAAAATAATTATTAACATATAAATTATAGAAATTATTGTCATATTTTTTTACATTGAGCCTTGATATATATTTTTTATATAGAACACATATATTGTTTTTTCCCCATCATTCTCAAAACAATAACCCTAGATTAATTGTGTATTTTTTGTTTCATCCCTACATTAAATAAATATATAAATATATATATATATATTACTTGTTGGTTATCACTAAAATAATCATTATTATGGTGAGAAAGATCTTATGGATTTCACCAACCATTGTTTATTTTTATTATGGTAAAACCCCTCAAAATGTGTAGCCAAATATTTATAATAATTCCCGTGTGAAAATTTTATTAATATTTCTTATTGAATATGTATGGACTTCCATAAAATTTTTATATCTCATTACATTTAACGTCCATATGAAATGATGAGAGTTAGAAACCTCTATTTATCATGAAACCTCTATTGTATCTCCATGTCATCAATTTAGCATTCATCAATTCTTATTAAATTAACATTCACTTAATCAATCATGAAATAATTAATTAGTGGTTTTTGTTTTATTTTGATTTTGAGATCAATATCACATTCTATGTATTCTTGAAATACATATTGATTTATCCAATAAAAAAATTTCAACATGTAATTTTATTAATCTATACGATGTATATAATGTTTATAGTCATACATCAAACTATTGGAAATTTCAATTTGGCTCTCTAGATATCAATATTTTCTGGATTAGATATAGTTTCCCCCAAGTAAAATATTCAATTAAATAAAAATTTTCTAACATCACTATTACCCACTTGCGTTCTATCTATGATTTCCTTACGATTATCCTTGTTGTAGTCATTAAAATCATCATCATCTTTCAATACAATGTTTTTCTAAGATAACATCATCATTGGAAATATTGTTATAATTTTTTAATAATTACTTACATGGTATTATGTTTCAATTATCACTGGTAAAATATTTTATCCTCTGTTATTGTACTTCATAGTCATCTCAAAATATCATTTGAAATTATGAAATTAGGTTTCCAACATTTGAACACATAAAGTATGAATGTATATGATTTCCCTAGAATTGTCCCTTTAATATTATAATATTTCTTGAATTAATGGATATCAACTCATTCATACCCATATCACTATAATCATACTTCAGGGTTAGTTTCATCATCACCTTGAATATTAAATCAAATTTTTTTTAATTTTTCATAGAATTAATTTCATTCTTCAGCATCTGGTATGAATGAAGTATGTTATTAAGACTATCTATACTCACCCATTTGGGTATTCTTATTATTACATTGAATCCTTTAGATTTAATGACATTGTAATTATACTTAGTATCATCTTCATGATTTTAATATCATTGATATTTTCTATGTGTCCATGAATGTCCACCAAAATGATGTCCACCAGTCAACGATTTCATCAAAAACATTGGTTGTTTGATTTATAAATTCCCCATACATAACACATAGTACCCAAAACAAATTATTCACATACCTTATAATGATCATTTCAAATATGGATATGTTTTTCAAATGTAGTGTGTGATGATTTAAACGAAATAACCATCAAATACATATATATATATATAGAACATTTGATAAATCCCCTCCCTATGTATTGAACCATTTTTCAACAGAATCCTTATCTCTTCCATATTTTTTACTATTGTTACAAATTCCATTCTGGCTAAAATAACAATCATGGAAGATATGTAGACATCCATTCCAAATGACATGAAATAATATTTCTAAGTTGTTTCCAAAAACATGAATTCATTTCTAATGAAAATTACAATTTTATTAGAGTCAATGACCATTTTAATTTCATTAAAGAGAGAAAAAATTCACATAGAACCATTTCATAAAAAACACATAATTGTCTCAAGAATGGTGAATACCCTTTGGGTATGAATTATTGTCAATATATTTTTCTACTTACCCTCACCAAGGATCTAGTTCAAAAATTATAGACAAAATTCACTTCATACATTAGGTTTGAAGTGAAAAAGAAATAAAACGTTGGAAATGATCAATTTATATGGCTAATACTAACCAAGAAAATTTATGGAGAATTTTGAATCAATATGCTGATGCACATAAAAATGAGAACACATTTTGTATGAAATCTAGATTGGAGATACTACCCTACAAGTTTACAAACTAAATATGGTAAATTAATAACACACTAATATCTATTAAACATATAACTGAATTCCCAACTTATAAACATTTTTTTAATTCATTATTAATGGAAATAATGTACACAAAGGATGGTGTACCAATTGGATATAGTTTCATTAATTTTATAAAACCCATTATATTTCAGTGAGATTCCACCCAAAACATCATCTACTTCTCAAAAAATTTCTTGAAATTCAAGAATGATTTTCATCCCCTTCCCAAAACCTAGAAAATGAACATATAAAACTACCAAATTCTTAGATCCTTAAAATAGAAATATATATTTTTTCAAATTTTATGTATTTAATTATAAATTAATCATGTTAAAATAATTCCCATAAATAAATATGGAAATTATAAGAAATTATTTTCTATAATTCAACTAATTTTAAGTGATAAATATTTTAAGATTAACCACATCCAAATTCTCTTGTTAAATTCGATATTTTAATATAATATGAATTTATTGCTATTATATTACAAGACATTAATTAACTCTTTTTTATGTTCTTCTCAGAAAAATAATTGATCTCCAAAAAATATTGTATTTTAATAAATAGTATATAATGAAATAACCCATATTTTGTTTTCGCATGATTTTCTCCCAATCAATGTAACCAAAGTAAAAATAGAATTAGTATCGTCGAAAATAAATATCACATCATGTTTCTCCATGTCAACCATTCACTCAAAAAATATAAGGGAATAGAAATTACACATCCATTTTGTATACCAATGTGAATCATTTCTATGACATGAGACATGAAAATGAATTAGAACTATTTTTCTGAACATATAAGAATTAATAATATGCAATAACCTTGATTCATTAAAATAAACCTTATTTTTTCTATATCATTTCCATATTTTCAATCCACTAGAAGAAATGAATCTTACATTTTAGGTTATTACTATTAAGAATTCCATTAATGTTTTTAATTTATCTTCCACGATCTATGTTTTCTCTTACGCATACAACATCCTCCTCTAGATCTTAGCTAATTATATTCCATAAAAAATCATATGTTTACATATAGTATTTAGTATCCCATGAATATTACTACAATACAGAATTTTGTTTAGAGTGAAACCTACTTAATCCTAAACACACAAGGAGTCTTTTTGATTTTGTCATGTATAAACTTAGTATTTATATAATACCATTACATATGTTCTAAAACTACTTTATAAACCTCATGACATTTAATAATTAGAATTATTTAAAATTAATGAAATCCAAAAGCAATTAAATAAACTAAAATTATTCAAAAATCCATTCTAGGATTCAGATTAAAAGCTTCAATTGAATTTATAAAATATTTTCAATCTTCCTTAAAAAACATTATCAATGAACACAAAAAAATAGAATTATAAAGATTCATTTTATAATAAATATATTCATCATAATTAGATGCATAATCGTTCATTTTTAAATTTTCGATAATGAGATTCTTATTTTTCTTCACAACTTATTTATGATACGTTCTCATCTTCTTGTATATATTTTTAATATTAAAAATTTAGTAATGATACTTATCATAAATCTTACACTTCAATATAGATATTTTCATAACTACAGTCCTTGGAGGGATAAGAATCATAATAAAAATTAATATTATTAATCATAATCATGTTATCCATAAATCAAAGTGCAACAATTCACTTTTTTACTTCATGATTCATCAATTTAATTATAATTTATTTTTTCACTCCATCCAATAGTCAATTACATATTTAATTTTCTTTATTATACTTATTTTCATATATTTCATCTTTATGTCATGGTTATTAATTTTTTATGGCATTCATTTTAAAAAAATTATAATACCCTAATTATTGTAACATATCTTGACTATCTATTTTAAATACATAATGGTATTTTTATTAAATTTAGTCATAACACATGTTTTTCTTCATATTTTTTTTGTATATATCATTAAATTTAAGAAAACTAATATCTTTTCTCACAACTTGATAAATTAATACAATCTCCAAATAAATTATGAGATGCCTGATTAGTTGAGCTAGATGAAATTAAATCATTATTTTCATTAAAATAATTATCATTATTGTTAAACTCAATATCATAGTAAATAATGATTTATGAATCTCAACCATGGTATATACATAAATTTAATTCATTTTTTCTATTAAGACCATATCATATTGACACTTCTTTTGTCGTGATCAATGAAAATTCAAAAATCACCAGTTCAATCAAAATTTTCATACCATGAATAATTATGTATTTCATATTTTTAGTAACACTGTTAAACATATCATTAACACATTTAGTATAAAACATCAAAATTTCATGGAATTCATACTTATGAATACCATTATTTATTCATTAAAATATTTCTATTCTATAATGAATTATTTTTAATGTCATAAAAATATCAAATGTATTTTTTGAAGAATAAATTTGATTATAAAAAATCATACTAGCAAATAATGAAAATTCACAACTTTTTATTAAAAAAATATTTATCAACATCAACACTATCAAAAACTATAAGATAAACATCTAAAATTTAATATGGTTTATTTATAATAGCTACATGTTCATTAAAAATATTTCAAGAAAATATTTCCATTACATAATTTGAGTAACCATTATATATACTATTGAAACGTGTTGGTTTTAGACAATTATTATTTTCAACATTTTGGAATATCATAATATATAATATTTAATTCAATTTAAATTTTAGGACTAAGATATAGGTTTTTACAAAATTATATCCAAAAATAAGCAATTTACTAATATTGGGTGATGAATATCAAATTGAATAATAGAATACATCTATCCTAATAAGGTATCAATCAAATATAAACTGTTATGACCCAACTATGATGATGGTAATGATTAAAGGGAGGGTGAATATTCAACCATAACATTAATTAGCATATCTTAAATTATAAAATGAAATTCTGTGTACTATATGATTCAAAAATTAATACATAAATAATAAAGAAGAACAAGTCATTAGAGTATATGAAAAAAGAAAAAACATGTATTTTAAAGTTATTTAAATCCAAATGATCCAATGTATAGTCTTGAAACTTTCAACCAATATATTATTGACACTACCAAAATATATATCCTTTTATAATGGGTTTTGACCAATTTAAGGCTTCTATAATAGAAGTTTACCTAATATAGACATTATATGGTACCACACCAAACCCATACTCTTCAAAGAGAATCATCAAACCTAGTTCCTTTAAAAAGGATTAGGCACATCATGTCTAACATCATTTTGGAAAAGTGAAGTTAATCATTCAATAAATTTTAATAATTTTAGGATTGGTGTAATGAAATAAGATATTATAAAAACTATTGTAAAAGTATTAGGAAATCAATAGAATTATTTGATGAGATATTTTTTGTTGAAAATTTATCCTTGTCCCACTATGAAAGTTAATTGATATTTCTTGGGTTAAATAATAGTGTTAGTGTATAAAAGTAATATCCGATTGATGTATCACCATATATACCCTTTTCTTTACATCAAAAAACAACCTAGATTTGATTTATATTTTTAATGAAAATGAAAAGCATGTTTTAATAATATAAAATATAAAATAATATTGATAAATAATAACTCATTATCAATAGTAAATAATGATAAATAATTCACCATTATATGTTGATATTCTGTTCCAAATAAATATAATAATGGTGTGGTAATCATCTATAGGGGGTGAGAAACATAAAACATATATAACCACTAAAATCCACTATGTCATTGAGTGGTGTGATATACATCATCTCAAACATGGAAAACCTAATGAATAATATTCCATGTATCAAAAAATTTAATATTATCTTTACAAATTATATAGAACCCACCTTCCTCATTACATAATCTAGTAACTATAAAATAGAATCAACATTATTTCATTCCCAAGTCTCTTCTAACTTTTGTGTTTTATAAAGATAGGTCACAACTCATACATAAGAAATCCCTATATATAGAAAGGTGTGAACATAAAATTATAATCTATTTTTCCTTTAATAAAAAAACATTAGTATGAAAATAAATTATTTCACAAAACTGATTCATGACATTTGACATGACTTATTATATTCCCTTTACTATCCTTAAAGGCCGTGGAAAATATTTTGAAACTTGGGATTGAAAAAAAACTGTAAGGGACATAAAAATAATAAATGAAAATTTTAGTCCATGAATACATACATAGATTTTCAATTTCAAAATAAATTTTTCACAATAAATTATAATATTTTTACGATAGTAATAAAATTTCATTCCAAAATATTTAGCCAAAATATTTAATGTGAAATGCTAAGGGAAAAAATGAAAATCATAAATGTTTCTTAGATATCATGAAAATATCATAATATATCTAGTACAAAGTTATACTTTTCTCCCACAAAAAAGTATCATAAACATACCTTTAATCAATAGATCATTTACATAACATGAGAAATAATAATATTCCCATGAAAACCCATTGAAATTATATAAAAAACTTGTAGTTTATTAGGGATGTAATTCTAATTTAACTCATACATATGGAGTGAACCACGAGATTTATGAAAATCCCTAAATGGTGTTGTTAATTATTTATTGGGTATTAAAATAAAAAATAATAAAACGAGACTGTAAGTAACTAATTGAAGAATATATAATGTGGAAATAAAGGTCAATAATCAAATAATGGTGAAAAATAGATTAAAATATTTTATGGAAAATAAATAATAAAACTAAAGGATAACAATGATTGAGAAAAGAGGGAGAATTGATTTTATTATTTAATGAAATAGGGAAAGGAGAAAACGAATATTATCTTTTTAATAATTATGGTAAAATTATTTTGGGGTTTAATATATTTATAATTTTTCTATGATATGGATTTATATTTTTTTTATTAATTCATGCTAGAATCTATGTTGAAGTAAGGTATACGAAGTGGTTATGGAATCCTCCCCTCAATTTGATAATCCAATTTTTTCAAATGGTCATGTATTTTATCTCAATACTATATCTAGAATATACTGATACCATATTTAATAATTATTACCATAAATGTGATAATGGAGATGCCAAATTTAGGGTAACTATTTTTTATATTAAAATAAACTATTCAAATTCCCCAATCAATTGATTTGATTAAAAATATATAGATTTTTTATGTTTTATTCAAAATTTCAGCAACCCTAGTACGCGATAATAAAATAAAATCAAATCGAAATAGAACCATCTCCATTTGGATACCATATTCTAGAAAATGTGTTAATTAACCCCTAATTCTAATAATGAGAGGTCATGATGGAATGAAAAGGATAAAATTAATCATAATAAAAAAGTAGAGAGAAAACAATTAAGGACCATGAAAATAACAAATTCTGACCCCATGATTTGGTTTCTATATCAAATCTTAGATGCTTCATATCAATTAAAAATTTTAAAAACACGAAGGGTCTCTAGTTATATATTTTTTACATTTATATTTTCCATAATGAGTCACTAGTACACAACATAATTATATTACCCACAACTCCTTATTTATTCTAATCTATCGAATGATATAAAACATATAATAAAAAAAAGATCTATCTAGAAGAATTCAGGGAATTACTTATGGTTCCACACCATGAAACATCAAGACCACCTCAAAAATTTTCCACAAACAATTTTCCATTTATATATTTAAAAATTTTTACATCTTGTAATTGATTCAAAATGCAAATCATCATTTTCCAAATCCAAATTATTTATTTCTATTTGGTTCTTCAGTTTCATACTCGAGATGTGTCCCATAAGAATATTACATTACATGAGACCATATTTTAGTAGAGATCATCGTATCTTTTATATATTTTTTTTCATTTCCCAGAAAATAATTCATCCTACAGAATACTAAAAATTACATTAAATTTATAGGAAAAAAATAAATTTATATTATGAAAAAAACAATTTTTTATCAATGAATTTGTACATGAAATGTTCTAATAAACCCACCCACAAAATAAATTATATAAACTAAATAATGATAAAAAGGATATTTGAATCTAAATAATTGTACATGATTTAAAAAGATAATCTCATTGGGAATCTCCCACATCTAATGTAATCTATCTATTACCATAAATAATCTCAAAGGGGGATCATGATACAAGTCATGATATGTAATTAATCACCCCATCGTATTATTTATACAAAAGCACCAATTAATGAAATTATCACACACATCATGTAACAAAATATGATCAAAATATCATTTTTCTGGAAATGGGTATTTTCATTCATCTCCTGATAGAAAACAATTTTTTAAATTTTATTAGAAATAGATGTGTATAAAGATAATATAGAGTGAATTAAATCATGAACTCCCTCCAAATCAAGGTGAGAAATTCCACATAAATTATACTCAATCTAGATCATATTCATCCACTATTTAGGACCTCTTCCCCAAAAATATTCATTAAAATATCATGAAATATATTTAGATTATGGTTGGAATGGATAAATAATTGTTTAAGCTCCCCTTGATTCTGAAAAACATATATTGTGGAATCTATGGGAATAAAAATGAAAAATTCATGGTGGATACATAAATAAGGGGTTAATCAAAAAATTCATCAATCATAATAAATGAAATTTTTTATATTAATAACATTGATAAGATTCTATGAATGTTCTAAAAAATAAAAAATGTGAGTATCTCAAGAAATTTATAATGGAAATAATTGGATATATTGTGCTAAATGATGACTTCTGAATGTGGATAATGGTAGGAGAAACTAATACTGGAAATGAAAATGAATAATTAAATTAATTAAAGAAAATATCATAAATTTAAGACATTCTATATATGATAATATTTACATTTTCCCAAATAAATTGATCAACGTGAATGTTGATTTTTCAAATCCTAATTCGAATATTTATCTAAACTATTTATTTTCCCTTTCCCTCTCATTTAAATTTATTAACAATGAAATTTAATTCGTGGAATGAAATTTTCCTAATAAGCTTATATATCCTAGTTAAATTTATTAATTAATGAATAAATGTAGGGATGAAATTTTTAGTTCAAACTCTAAATCAATTAAATATGAGAGAATAAATAATACTTGATACAAGTTAATTGAATTAAAATGTTTACTATCTATAAAATAACACATTAAATATGGATATACTGGTCATTCGTACACAATATTTTTGATCCATATTTTCTATGCTTCTATTTTTTATGATTCCTTCTATTTCCATGGTAGTCTTGAAAATGAAAAAAAACAAGTTAATGTATGGTCGATTTTAAATTAAATTCAATATTTTTTGGGAGAGTGCTGGATCCAACAAATAAATAAAAAATATAAAATAAACTAGGGTTACACCTAGAAGTTATTTGGTTTAACTTACATTTATCAATCTTTCATATTTCACTCAGGTGAATGAAGCAATTAATTAGATTACACAGTCTAGATCTTTGAAGTGTCAAAGTTGTGATTCCAACTTATAGATCGAACCTCACTTTTTATGAAATAATATATATTCTTCCATTAGTTAACACCTTCTCAACCTACATAGGCATAATAGAGTGGTTATTTTCTAATATCAAAATATAATATTGTATCTCACTCACTACGCAAACCTACTTACATTTGAATATTTTAGGAACTATAGTCTTTCCAATGTTTTCATATTTTTTAATAAAATTTATTCCATTCCTAAAATCTTTTCCAAATTACTCTTTCATTATAAAGTGGATAGTTTATATATTCATCCCTAAAAAATAGTGTCCCTGAATTTTAGGATACTACCACCTATAAACTCATTACCATTCTCTTCATGATTTTTTATTTCCATTTTTAATTTAAATTTTACTTTTCATCCAATAACTCATAAATCGAGCTCCCCATTTTGAAAAACAATATTTCCCTTCCTATATATAGGAATGGTCTTCAATTAATTACTTAAATATTTTACATATTTATTTACATTAAAATAAAATATTTTCTATATTGGAAGTTTCATTCCTTGAAATTTACATATTCCAGTATTGATCCCCGAATTCCCACTATTGTATCATATACTTAAATATTAACATGAGATGGATTTATCTCCATCGATCCCAAAAAATTAATGTTGAGTGCAAAATTATATTTAATATTGCACTAATATTCCACAAAAACAACTAAATTAACATTAACCAATATTGATCCAAATAAAAAATGTATGTTGATCACATTGATTCATTCGTAGTATGATAATTCCACCTGTAAGAATCCCCCCATAATTAAAATGGTGAATCATTCATCATGCTACCTTTTGATCATTACTAAACATTTTATTAAATTTTTATAGATGGTTTTGTTTATTATTTTCCAAAAAAACATTATTATTATGCTGCCTCCAGAACATCTGTATAAATTTTACCTTTTTTCATCAATCATTTCGTGACATACTTGATCTAGAAACCGTAGTGGTGGTCTGTAAACTATTCTTTCTTGATCAACTATAACTTTCTCATTAACTTTTACCAGCTATTAAACTTTTTATTCTCTATAATTACTCGTTTTGTGACCACCTTGTGTTGGTTTTACAATTCTAATATTGATATATTTCAAATATTTTTGGGGTTATTGGTATGGGAATATTTACAGTACTCCTCTTATCCTATCTCGATGATTTTTAGATACTTGATAGACATGAATCACTATATTTGTCATTAATACTCAATTGTTTTATGATTAATATCTTATTTCCGAAATAGACGTACCTTTTTCCATAGAGTATCAGGTCAATTCATTTAATGAAGGTCTAGTGGATTTTATTATTGAGGATAGGGAATTTCATAGTGAATGTACTATACATGTCAATAATGTTCCTTGGTATTGAGGTTGGAAACCATATTCTATTAAATAAAACCCATTGAATTAATTATTATTATTCATTAATGGTTATTACGGCATCCATAACAATGAATAACTCTATCAATTATAATAAACATAGTCCATATATTTAGAAAAACTACTTTCGTGATTGTGCTAGTTTATCATCACATATTATTTATTTTAAATTTCCTTCATTTGTGCTAGAGACTAGATTTTTTCGAATATTTTTTCCCCTTACTAGAAATTCTTATGGTTTGCAATGAAAACCATTGGTGGAACATTCATCCAAAAAATCATAACATTATTTAAGTGACATTCTCATAGGTGATCCTCTTACACCAACATTAACTATTAAATTCTATCTCTATGGTAATCCTTTCAAAAATAATTTAATTTGGGGAAATATTTTAATTTATTTCTATGGGAATCATCTAACTATGTTTCTAAATCGATCCCAAGATCCATATAATTACCAGAAAGCTTAGTCAGAGACAAAGTCTCCAACCATTTATTAAAGATAAAGAAAAAGTACAACATGAAAGGAAAACAAACCAAAAAAACAGCTACATATCCTAAAAACCAAATTCATCACCATACCCATGCCCGGTTGCTTCATCCGCAGTGGCCGACTCCCAATCCGAGCTTTCATACTACTTTCATGCCTTAACATACTTTCTTATGAAATTTAGCTTGTCTAAATATAGGTACTCCTCATAATAATTCATACCTTTTCCTTTGATTACAGAGGACCTGGTGGGCATCGACAGCGGAAAATGCGAATAGTCCTTCCTTTGCCTTTGTCTTGGTGGAGCAGTCATAGCTTCTTCCTTCCCTGATACAACCTACTTTCCACCCTGAACAATGTCACTATAAGAGCTCATCACCCTACCACCAACAATCTCCTTTTCACTATCAGATACATCCCCCCATTTACCAGTGATATTCACCTCCTGAGAACCATCATGTACACCCTATTCATTCTCAAGGTGACTGTTATCATCAACCGATCACAAACATTGTGAAAGCTTCACAGGCTCCTTGCAACCATCCAGTCCCTCCTGCAGAGAAACTGCATTAGAAACAATATCCTAGGGATCCAAACAAACCACAATTTATCAACATCATCCCAAATGATTTACTATCCATGTGGGAAATACTTCCATTCATCAAAATAGGAGAACTACAGCCAGTGGCCTACTCTTGCACAAGAAAAAGGGGTATGTTGTCATCTAATTCAGCAAAAACATCAACAGACGCCCTGCCAAGAGGCATAGGAGAAGCAACATGGGAAATCAACAAAGCAGCCCGATCCGGGACAGGTTCCACTACATCATTCAACAGTCCCGCGAAAAAGTTTCCAAGTTCAATGCCGCAAGCCTGCTTCTCAGTGTGAGAATTCCTCCCGGTTGAAACCTTCACCCACCCATACAAAACATCTGATGAACCACCCACCTGCAAATCCATAATACAATTTTCCTTCAATATATCATTATCTCCAATAGGAGCATCTTCTTGTTTTAACACATCCACCATGTCTCCTATAGTTAGAAAATCGAGGGATGGATCATTGGTCCCAATAGACTGATCTTCAACATTCACATTTTCCACCAGGCTGCCTATGTGGGGAGAAACAAGATCACGCTTCTACCTACCAAACACCACATCCACCATCAGGTTTTAAGGCACCCCCACTTGCCTCCCAGCATCCGAAATATCATTACCAACAGCCCTAACAGTATTATCTCGAAGGCCAACCTCGACTCTAGGCGTCACATTCTTCAACCCTGGAGTATAGCCTACCACCCGCTGTTTTGGCTTACGGGACTTACTCCTTCCACCACTCCTACAGTTCACCAGATCGTGCCCCAACTTCATGCAAGAGTCAATGAAATTTACCCATTATTCATAGATGACCGGATTCTTGTATCAAAATTATTCACCAACAGAAATCCATATAAAATCAACCGGTGTATGTGAGACATCAACTTCAACACATACCTGGGGTTCAACCAGATGACAAACCGATCTCGTTTTACTATCCGAGCAAAGGTATCTTCCTACCATATTACCTAACATGCAGATAATGGAGGGTTTCTGGAAGGGAAGGGGATGTTCTGGGAACCTTACCCAGATGGCTGTCGCGGGCGAATCATTCTTCAAGTGAAAATCATAGTTCCATCGAAGAAGAAAGAACTGAAGTCCATTGAAAATACAAGGTGCCGAAGAACAGGCTTGGATCAAATCCTCTTCTAAGTAAAAGCGAACCATAAAGTGACGACAATCCAAGATCCCCACCATCGCTCGATTTTCAAGATTCCACGATCCAAAAACAAATCTGTCGAACTCATCCACAGAGGGGTGACGGTCCATGAATCTCATGATTAAAGTCCATTGGAGAAAAGATGAGGCCTCATTGAATTCCGAAAGAGAAAGGGGGATCTGAGGTCACCCTTGGAAAAGATCAGGCACCTTGGGGCCAATAAAAATTCTGGGAAATGGTGGGAGAGAATCCCGGTTTGAGAAGGGGAGGAATCGATTACGGATTCCCTTTGGAGGCAGCATGGACCCCTCCCACATCGTGGGGGGAGAGGGAGCTGGAACGACCACCACCACCATATTGGGTTCGAAGGAAGCCGTGCAGAGCGCCATCAGCGTCCAAAAGTATATGATATGATCCAAGATACATATAATTACTTTTATCAAAATTTATCAAAATGAAAGATACATAACTAAAAATCCATATATTTTGATGATTTAAGAACATTCTTACCAGAACAACTAGGGTTGTTCATGTGATTTTTCCTCCATTCAGAATCAGAAGTGTTGTATTCTCAAAGAATCATTTGAAACATTGTAAAACTGAAATGTGTCACACCATTCCAGGAAGCACCCAATATGTGAATTCTAGTCATCCTGTGGTATCCAAATGAATTATATGGAATGATTGATCATTTATTTTAACACCGACATCATCATGGTGTGTTTTATAGTGATATGAGGTATGTGAATACTTAAATGGACCCCAATGATTGTGGGGAATTCCAAAAAATAATGTTATTTCACACAAGAGTTCCTTCCTTATTGATTTTTATTCACTCCCTGTCCAAATTCTGGGCCCACTCAAGGGTATAATTCTTGTCTACCTATTATATCTAGTTCTTGTAGTGCTATTTTAATTTTTTTCCTCAACATTATTTCATTATCATGATTGAAGTGAATAATATCATCTTTTTTTTTCATTCCACTTATTGATTACTAGTGTAATGAATCCAAGAAAGAAATAAATGAAAAATAAGACCAAGTGAATATTGGTTAAAATAGAAGAATGTAGGGGAATTCCTAAAAATAATATCCATAAATATACACCATTACTCAAAATCTATGGAATTTTTTATAATCCAAAAATCGAATAATTAATTTCACACGGGGTATCAAAAATATTAAACTGACACTAAGTAAATTAAAAATTCATAAAAGTGGAAATTGAGTTCGATCCATAGTGAATGGGATTAAATAACATAAGTTATTTTAACAAAACCAAAAAACAAAAATGAGGGTTGAAAATTGATTATAAAATAGTGTAAAATATTTTAATTATTTCTTGAAATTTAGAACGAAGGAAAATAAATCATTTTTTTGAGTATCAAGTATAAAAAAATGTGGGGGTATCATAGTTTTAGGGTTTAGGTGAGATTTTGATTTTGAAATAATACTAATTCATTCTTGTTAGTGTCAGAGTTGACATGAGGTAGACCTATAAGTCATGGAATCTCCAACTCAACACGGTAAGCCCCCATTAAATATGATAAAGAAATTTAGGGATTTTCAAAATATATATTTTTTATACCATATTTAAAGATTATTTACGTAAATTTGACCATGATATTGGATAATTTTGTGTAAGAAGATGTGTAATTAAAATATACTTTTCGGCTTCATCAATCTATAGGAATGATTAAATCAAATGAATGAGATTGAATGTTTTTTTAAAAATATATGTAACACCAATAAATGAGTATAGATAAAATTATATACAAAATAACCATTCAAGTTTAGATACATTACCATATAATAATAATGGAATTAAGACTATTTAATATATTTAGGGAGCAAGAGGGGTGGATAATGTATAAATAAATCATAAATAATAGTAGAAGAGAAAACTTGTGAGGACATTACATAACATACCTTCTCACCCAAGGAATTAGTATCTAGATCCAAACGTCGAATTACCAAAGCAACACCCAGTTTAGGGAACTGTATGTGTCTCATGTGGTATTGGTTTCTATTAAAATAGAAAATAATTAAGCATAGTTCCATCCCTCCATTAATGTCTACCTAGGCTATTATTTATTATCATCTATCGAAATATATTCTAAATATATTCAATGGAAGATATATCCAAAAATGGTTAAAATAATAACATATTATTTCATTACATGAAAAATCAACCCATATTTTAAAATTGTTCACATATTGTTTTCCCATCAGTTCTTGTAAACATTCCACATCCTATATTTGATTCACTAAATAAATCATCATTTTCTAGATCTAGAATCTCAATTTGTTTCCAGTTCATCAGTTTTTTTCTCCAGAAGTTTCTCATTGGAATCCTAAATCTTGTTCGGATATATTTAAGTGGAAATAATGATTTAATTTGTACTAATTTTATCATTCCATATAATGCATTGCATCCTTCCAAACATGAACAATTCCAATAAATGTATTGGAAGGAATTAAAAAATAAATTTCCAAAAATCATTGTATTTATATATCAATTAATTTTATCATAAAACATACTTATAATTTATACATGTAATTGAAATTATGGTTATATATTTAATAATTATCAAATTATATACCCATAATCTATTTGGATATCCTTAGTCGGTTTACCCCGTCACATATTTGGAAGAACCATCACAGTATATTCCCATAATCTCTTAGGGGAAACATAATCAGTTAACTCCATAATTTTACCCAATACATTAGAGAGATAAAATTTGATAACCACATATTTATTTATAATGGAACCATCAATCGTAAAAAATAATTCCCAATAACCATTGTAGAATACATAAAATCCCTCATTAATGATTTTTTACACATAAGAAAACATTTTCAGACAAGGATATATATATATATATATTCCATATCCAAAACCATTTTGAAAACAGATTAAATATTGGTATGTAGGGTTTTTATTTTAGGAAAACATTAAATCTTAAAAATGATTCCTTAAATCCAATAATATTACTGCTGATTGGAAAGGTTAGTGGCATCATACACATTAAGATAAAACAATCCTTTTGTCCTTTTATTAAGACTGTTAAATCAATCAGTAAAAAGATTTATATTTTCTCAACCACTTAAAGAATGTAAAAAAGAATTTTAAATATCCCTTTATAATTAATATATGTAAATATAAATTTATATCCATAAATAATTATAAATTTTTCTTCATATGTATTAAAAATATAGTTTAAATGGAAAAATTAAAAGATTATTTGTTTAAAAGAACTTCCCTTACCTTGATTATGAATTGCCATGTAAACTATTTCTTTCTTGAATAATAAAATTATTTTAATTATGTAATTAATTTAGTTTATTGTTCTAGTTTATTATTCCTTTTATATGACTTATTAACATGTTATAAAAATAACATAATCATTTAAGTTCACATCAAATTTTTTAATTCAATTCATTTTGTATGTCAAGAATGAATATACAAGGATGAATATGGTAAAAGGGTTCATTGTTAAGTCATATATAGAATAATGATAACTATATAATAATATTTTATATACCGAAATTATACTTTTAAAACCAATGGTAAAATATTGTTTTGAAAATTGAACTATGTTATAATCGTAAAGATGGTTAGTCATACTCTAGCATAATTAATGTTTTCATTTTTGAATGATCAATATGGCTATAAGGTATTTATTACATTATATTTTAATAATTATAATATTATCATAAATATAATATTATTTCTTTAAATTGAGTAATATATATCATCCTTGTGATGTGATGATGAAAAACAAATCATATCACTACATGAAGGTGGAAGTCCACTCGTACATGCGAACGGCGTTTTCATTTTTTAGTAAATACAAAGCTAAGATAAAAATTATATATTTACTTTTCAGAATGATAACTCTATCTTAAATATCATGTATTAAATTTAATTACATCATCATAACCCTTTTTGAGAAAATTTAATAGAAAATGAATTACAACGGTCCATGAACCAGTATTCTGCTATATACTTGAATAACAGATTACTTTTGCATTTGATGAAGGATAGAGAAGGATAAATGTAATTAAATTAATATAATAATATATCAATATATGGGTGATACTGGTGTTGGTATCTTTTTATTGATGAAGTATATTTTAATTATTTGGAAGATGAAATAAAATAAAAATACATGGTTAGCAACGATACCTCTTCTTCCCAAAACTACATAAGGTGTACACCCAAATCTTTTCTATGTTGGGTTTATGATACCAAAATAATAAAATACACGAGGGGGATGTAATTAAGAAATTTTAGTTTCTAATTTCTAATATAATTTTGATGTGTGTTTAAAAGAGAATAATATTTTCTCTTTTAAAAGTGTGTAGATGGGTATTAATGGAATTTATTAAATTATTAAACTAATATAATTTTTTTTATAAAAAAATGTTACCAAATTTATATTATTTTAATTTAATATTAATATGATTCTGATTGAAATTATTCAATAATGTTTTTTGATGTTTTTTTAAAATTTTTACGCTAATCGTTTAGTTTTAACAACTCATTAACACTTTTGAAAAATACCGTAATATTAATGTTTCTTACCATTTAAGGGTCAATATTGTTACTATAAAATGAAAAAATACCCATTAATAGACCCTTGTTGATTTCAAAATCTATATCCAATTAATTTAGGTCAATATAATATTTTTATTAATTTAAAATCATTTAATTTAACAAACTTATTACAAAATATCATTAATATAATTTTTTAAGCTATTCATTTTCCAAGACATTAAAAACAACATGAAAAAATGATAATTAAAATAAAATAAATCCTAATATATATAATATTTTAATTTTATCAATATAATTATTGGTTCACATTTATTATTTAAATTATAATACTTTTAATTTTTCTAATATCATTACCTTTATTTTCCAAGAAATTTAATAATTATTGTGTAAGGGTTTTGTACGATTTTAAGAGAATTATTTATTAACTAAAAAATAAAAATAAATTACAAGGATTTTTAAAATATTTTATCTTTCCAAAATGTATTGATAACAAAATATATATTCATCTTAATATTTGGTGAATTTTTTTATAATTATTAAAAACATTATTTTTGTATTTTTAGCTTTTCATTATATAAAATATTATGCTGGAAATAATCACATATAATAAAATAAAAATTCAATATAACTAAATATTGTTGGGGTATTTATGAAATTGACTTATATAATTACATTAATTAATGTTTTAGAATCCTTTTTATTCCTTATAATTTTACTTTTAACCCATAATTACCTAACACACCCTTAACATTGTAACACAATATTCTATTGAAGTTAATCGTACTCAAAAAATCATCTTGATCTTTTTACCAAATTTGGACCCCATAATTCAAAGTATATAATCCATTATTTAGGATTAAAAAAACATAGTTTAAAAAATTTAATTTATATTTAACTTGATAAATCGTGTTCAAAAGAATATTTTCAAAAAATTACCCATTTTAAATACAAATTATTTTTTAGTAAATTTAGGTAAAAATATATTTTCAAAAAAATAAATGGATTAATTTTTATAAAATTTAACTAATTAAAAATTTAAACTGATATAAAAGATAATTTATCTTTTTTAAATAATTTAAATGAAAATATATTTTTCAAAAAAATCATCATTTATAATTATTTTCAGAAAAATAAAACTTTTCAACGGTATTAAAAACATTTCGATAGTATAATATAGATATGATTATTTCAAAAATGGTATTTATTTTATAAAATATAATTTAAAAAAATTTCATTAATTACTGAAATTTTTTTCTATCAAAATGAAATTTTTTGAAGAAAACATATCATTGAAGAATAAAATGGATGTACAAAAATTTGAGTGCATATTTTATAATCAATAATCAATTAATTTTTGTTTACTAGAATATATATATATATATACATTTTTAAATAATTATTTAATCATATATGTACCGACCAATTTAATGTTTAGGATATAATTTCCATATTTAAATTATAATATATTTCGGTTCGATTATGTTCGATGATGCATATTTTTTATGAAAACGAATATTGTCATTATTTTATAATCATGGTATATTACATAAACCCATTTATTAAATTTTTTCCTCAAAATTTTGAACTAAATCTCATTAATCCGATGTTTAAATTTCAAAATACCTTTATTGAAATCCTACATAATAAAAATGTTTAATAAAAGTTTCTATTAAAAATATTGAATAGAAAACAGGAAGGAGATCTTCAAAAGAACATAACTTGATTTATATGTATGAAAAAATCGATGAAAATTGGAAACAAGACCATGTATGAGAAAACTAATTCCCAAGGACTGATATTTAGTGATAAAGAACATGTTTAAGATAAATTTAACAAACCCAATATAATAAATTTTTGATGGGTGAAGACACCTTTGATTTATCAAAAATGAAGTGAATAAGATAACATTTTTCTTTAAAGATCATTTTCTCGGAGTTATGGAATTCATTTACCATCTAGACTCAAACCATAATAATATATAGCTACATTATATGTATAATTTCATCCATTAATAAATTATTACCAAATTATCATTTATTTATCTAAAATATGAGTATTAATGTTGATAATTTTTCTTAATTTTTTATCAGATCATATACATCTAAAAGGAATAAAAGTTATAACGAATTTATCTAAAAATTAATCAAATAAAAAATAGTTAGAATATGGTAATATAATTCCTTGAAATAATAAACCATAATATCATCACATATAACATGAACCTATAAATCCATATTTATTACAACCAATGTCCGCCTTTGATCTTTTGATAAATCCCCATCCTTAATATTAGTATGAATATTCCATACTATGGTTGAATCACAAAAAAAAGAATGATTTATAATATATTCATCCATAATAAATTTATTATTTTTTATAATCAACGTGATGTCATGTACCTGTAAATGTATATTACATAGTCATATAATCACCAAAATATTATCATCATTCTAAAAAATAACCTAAATCATCATAACAATAGATTAGAATCATATATACTTCAATAATAATTTTAATAAAATCTAATAATATTATTTATTCCATAATCAAATAGAGATCCTAAAATAGTGAAATTATTATTAAATAATGTTAATCCCCTAATCACAAAATCAATTATCAATACCTAAGTGATATTTGGATTTCACATTTTCTAGTGGTAGGTGTAATACCCTTCTCACCATTCGAATATGGGTTCAAGCCATGCAACCTTTCCAGAAGTGATGGGTCATCACCCCACTAATGGATTGTCCTTTTTCTAATAATTATATTTATATAATTCCAATAATTTAAAAAATAATATGATGAAAATCATTAAAAATATCATTATTATAAAATATAAATAAAACCTAATGTATATCAGTACCTTGAATCATTTCTCAATAATCTGAAAAGAATATTCTTCCCAGAATTCCATTTGAATTTTTTAAACATAGGGTTTATATATATATAAAACATCTAAAAATACTAAATAAATGTCACCCAATATATTTCTATTTTATAAAACCTAAAAAGTGTGGTTTAAGACTTTGATATTATGATCAAAATTAAATATTTCCCTACCATATTACTCTTAAAACTCTATTTGTAGAAAACATAATCATTCAAAATTGATTACGAACTATTGTTTTACATCCAATTTTTTAATAATTCGTTCATAAAACCAAAGTAAAAATAATTTATTATTATTAAAAAATATAAAAACATAATATAATATATAATCCATAGATTTCCCATGTCATTTTTAGTTCCTTCACCTTCAATAGAGATGGAATTAGGCTTTAAAAATCATTCATCTATATATTCTAGCTAATTAAGATATTGTTCCTTCCTCATTGGGCATTGATTTTAATAATACCCATATTACCTCCATTTAAAAAAATCAATTTATTTCTTAGTAAGGTCTTTATTCCCCTTCATGTTTTAAATAGAACAATGACTTTTTCTATGGAATATTATATTTTTTTCCTCTATAACCACATTCTAAACATCCAACCGTTATTTTAAGTTATTTTCTCTGGTTATTCATCCCACATTCATGAAAGAATATGCATTGAATATTTTTACCTAAAAAATATTTATTACATGGAAATCCATAAATATTCACATCAGTCATTTTTTATTAGTTTGGAAACTCACCTTGGTTCATGTTGTTTGTTATAACCTATAATTTGTTTAAGAATAACAAATATAGTTTTCACTATAGCTTCCATTTTTTAGTTGTTCATTCAAATAACTGCTACATTTACATCCATATATATTGTTACTTTGGTTCCCATTGGTTATATACATTCACTAATCCAATATGGTTTCTGGGAGTATATCATGAAAATCATAATAATTAATCTTATGATAATGGTAAATAGTAATATATCCTTAATCATAGTATCCACAAATATTTTATATTTTTCAAAAATAAAAATAATTATCTCTAAAATAGTATCCTTTTTTTATATAAGGAATTTAACTTATGTTCAAACATCATAATAACATATAATGTTATCTAAACACTTATCTTATACAAACTATAAGGAACATACCAAGTACATTACAAATTCTAGTTTCTTTAATATAGAATTAAATGTATTATGATCCAAATATCATTTAGGTTTAGATATTTATTGTGTAAATTCATAACTTTTACATAATAAACCATATATATATATAAGGTAACTTCTAATAATTATAAATTTATCCCATAATATAATCCTTTTTAAATGAAACATGATATTTTTCAGGAAAAAGATATATGACTTTCAAAATGAATTATTCTTTTCCATTAAACATCATTAATGCATGTGAATAAACATTTAAAATATTCTAAGAAGACGAAATTATCAGTTAAGTACATACAATAAAAAAAATATAAAACAAATCCATGAGTATTTGGAGAAACATACCTTTTCCAAAAAAACATTGGGCTCAAAATCATCATTTTGGTACCAAATAAATGGACTTCTCTAACAAAATATTTTTTAAAAAAAATCAATTAAAATTTTAAATGAAAAATTAAACTCATAAATATTTCTTTTAAATCTAGAATATATGGTAATATATTTTTTATAGAGTTATAATATTAACCCATAAAATGTATCATATGAATTACATGAAACATAAAATCAATATATTACCTTCAAAATCATATGGTTCCTATAAAAACCAAGTGTATGCATAGATAATATATTTTTATTATTTCGAACATACATTTAATATAACTCTTACATATAGAGAAACAATAACCATTACACGTGGAATGACTAGAGCAGATATACATGGAATAACAATCATAGTATATTACCATAATTTCTTATGAGAAACATAATAGGTTGACTCCATCCCCTATTTCGAATAACCATCAGTGTATACTCCCATAATCTCTTAGTATAATCCCAATTTTTTTTATCTATATCCCTCTATACCATTTACCCGTGAGATATAAAATGCCCATAGACACTCGTTTTATAACAGAACCAGTCATCCTTATAAACAACGCTAATGAACCATAAATGAATAAAAACATATTGCATCCTTAAGATATTCATTAAACGCTCATGAAAAAATTTTCTCATGTTGATATATCCATTTTATATAAAAAATATTTTGAAAAATAACAAAAAAAGGTAAGGGTTTTTTCTTTTAAGATAACATTGAATATTATTATGATATCATAAAATCAAAAAATAGTTTTGATGGACTGAATTTTCATTGTCATTGTGTTAATTAAAATTGAACATTCGTTTTATTTTTTTAATTAATGTGAAAATTTTATATAAAAATAATCTATTTTTTAATCATGGATAACCATTTTCAAATAATTATGGGAATAAAATATTTTTATAATATTGAAGTATATGAAATAAAGAGTATTACTTGAAAATTTTAATGATTTTTTTTAAAGAAAGAACCTTATAGTGAGTCCGAATCATGTCATTTTGTCATTATCATAACAAAAGGATATGATTACAATTAGCATTATTTATAAAATATTTAATTTTATGATTCCTTATATCTAACTTATTAACATGTTTTATAAAATACATAATCATTTATGTTCGTGTCAGAAGTTTTTCCAGTATTCTGTTCAAAAATCCAAAATGACATCAGTGGATGAATATGGTCAAAGAGGATATTATACTATTATTTCATGAGTAATAATAATTAAATAATTATAATTTATATAAATCAATTATACTTATAAAACCAATCAATAAATATGGTAATAAAAATTTAACTACATTATATTCATGGAGATAGTTGGTCATACACACACATGAGTAATCTATCTCTTTTTTAATGATTATGATGGAATGAAGGTTAATATTATTATATTTTTAAAAATATATTTTAATATCATAAATATAATATTATTTTTATTAAAATACACTAATATATTTCATATATGTGATGTGGTGATGAAAAACGAATGACATCACTCAATAGAGGTGGTAGTACACACATACACACAGACGATGTTATCATTATTTAGTTAATACAAAGATGTGAACTTAAATGATATACTGTCTTATAAGTGTGATAATTAATTCATTAATATCATATATAAACATTATTTCCATAATTATAACCATTAATTTGAGACAGTTATGGAAAATGAATTACATCAGTTTGTGAGGTTGTAGCCCACCACACACACGAACAATGGATTCCTTTTCCATTTGATGAAGTTGTGAGATGGATATAAGTTTTTTCGTTTAAATAATAAAATACAATATATTTTAGAATAGTATTTTTAATATCATATTATTTTTAAACAAGATTTTAATGAGGTGGAAGAAAAAATAAATAAAAAATTCTCGATTAAGAACCGTACAACTTCTTTGGATATCCTCTTATTGTTTACTAGAGATGATTCTCTTGATCAGTTTTTGATTAATGGAATTCATATAAGATATGAGTAGGGTGGTAAGGAAGGTAAATTTTATGGAATTTGAGGAACCAAATGGTTTTTTATTTTTGTATAAAATAATAGAATAAGTTCTCTTTTAAGTGATAGGTGAGGAAACTACTAGAATTTCATAAAATATTAAATTAATAAAAATTAATTTTGAGGTAAAAATGGTTCCAAATTTATATCAGGGAATTTTATGATTAGTATGAGTCTAAATAATTTAGTAATAAAATATTTTAATGTGTTTGGATAAAATTTTTTACATTATATTTTTCTTTTAGCCCTTTGTTAACCCTTTTTACCCTTACAACAATATCAATGTTTTTACACATTAAAGGTCAGTAATGATACAATAAAATGTTAAATGACCATTAAATGAACTGTGGTTCATATAAATAACCAAATAACATTAATTTGTATAAATCTATGATTTTTAATAATTTTAATAATTTATCCAATAATTATTTTTATAAAATTTCATTAATGTCAATTTTAGAACAATTCATTTAGATAAACATTAATAATGTCCTGAAAAGAAATGAATTTTAATAAAATGAATCAAAACATCTATAATATGTCATTTTTATCTTTAATGTTTGAGAGTCACCATAATTGTTTGAAATTATAATATATTTAATATATTTAATATCATGTATTTTATTTCTCTTTTAATTATAGAATTATTATATCAGCGTTTTGTAAGCATTTAATGTAATTGTTTCAGGAATAAAACGTAAAAATAAATTACCATGATCCATATAAATATTTTATATTTCAAAAGTTTTGTTTAAATTTACATATTGTTTGGTTATCATAATGGAAATAATAGAATCCAAATTGAAACAAAATTCTATATATTATTAGAAGCATATGTATGAAATGGAATCATAAAATAAAATTATTTCCATTGTTAGGATAATTTTTTTATTCCTTATCATATAATTTTTAACCCCTAATTACCTTAATTACCCTTTATCATGATAATCAAATTTCAAATGGACACTATTCATATTCAAAATAAAATAAACAGAAACTATTTATAAATTGTAAAACCTCTACATAGAAATATGAAACCCATTTTTCATTATTCAATATAAATAAGGGGAGTAATTTAATTTCAAATTAAACTAGAATAACATTAAGAAAGAATAAATTTTAGAAAAAAATAATTTAAAATGAAAATGATCAAATTGAATTTTAAAATTATTCAATATTTTTATTTTAAGTTTTAAATAAATTAAAATAAAATATATTATTCCCTAAAATTATTTTTTTCATTATTAAATAATATATAAATCTTCTTAGAAAAAATTCAATATTTCATAAAAGGTCAAATTTGAAGCATTGATTTCTAAAATAATATTTATTTTATCAAATTTAATTTTTAAAATATTTATAATTTAATTGTATGATTTTATCAATAAATTTAATAAAACCATTTTTAAAGAAGTCATATCTTGGGAGAATAAAAATGATTTACTAAAAATAGAATTTTATTGTTAATGAAACTATCAATCTAGTTATTTTAATAATATCATATATATATATATATATATATATATATATATATCAAAACGTAGTTAATCATATTCATACCGTCCAATTTAATAGCAATGTTATCATGGTAATAATTAAATAATAATATTTTTGGATCAATTATGATATTTTTTCCGTATTTTCTATGTTATCAAACATTGTTGTTCTTTTAACATGTTGGGATATTACATACAAAACATAATTAGTAAATATTCAGATACTATCACAATATTTTTAATAATGAAGAATTTTATTTTATGTAAATACATCCTCTGAATTTTTATATAAACTAGAATCTAATGATATATTTCTTCCTAAAATTTTAAAAATTATTATTTATTAGACATGTAGAATTAATTGTCATAAATATATAAATGTAAATGATAATGTGTAATGAATTTTTTCATAGAATAATCCCCAATCTGACAAAAGTTTCTTATATATGTACATACATATTCATTTTATAAATATATGATAGTAAAGATTAAAACAATATTTACATTGAAAAATTTAAAGATAATAACATTATTATGCAAGTGTCATGACCTTAACCGAAAGATAACTTCATAAATCTCTGTGAAAATGTAAGGGTAACCAAATATAAATTTCTAAAAAAATAATTTATAGAATTAAAAAGTCATAAACCCATACAATTTAAAACTATAAAATCTAAAAATCTTAATTCTAATATATATTATTATGGGTTTTTCACTAATATATATGACTTATTTATCAAGAAAAAAAAACTAGATGTGTAATAAATCCATAGTAATAAAATATAATATAATAAAAATGTGGAGAAATATTGACTAAAATAAATAATGAATAAAATCATTATGTTCATATTTTTTTAGTGTATTATTCATTCTTAAATCATGATAAAAGAAAGTGGGTGAGATTTTAAATTATGAAAACATAATAGGTAATGTTACAATGATTTAATAAATAACCATATGGATTAAAAATATAATGTAATACTAAGGGGATTTTAATTCCACTATTATAAATATGTAAGAATCACTATATAAGCCCAATTATATCACTATGTAATAATATTCCTTTGTATAAAACCATAAGCTTTCCAATGTGGAATTAAAATCGCAAGTTCATATCTATATGGATTGAAAATTAACAAAATTAATAATTACAACATATTTTCATTTTCAATATGAGGCAATAAAAATATTTTTTCAATTTTCCATTTAATACATCCATATAAATCAATTTAATTTAAAAAATGTGAATAGTTTTTTTGTTGGGAAGGTATTTATGAACATTTTTAAATTATTAAATGTTATAACTATAGGTTTTAAAGTTAGATTTTGTGATCAACCAAGATTATAGACCTTGTAAAAGAAATTTTATGTTCAATAACCTTCATTGCATGCTACATAAAATTTTAATAAGCCACGAAATGTTAGAATAAAATTATTACTTGAGATCCAGTAAAAAAGAGATGGAAATCCATTAAAATATATTATCATTGGATGATAAATAATTTATATGTATAGATATTGAAAGAGGTTATTTTTAATAATTTTTTTAATTTTATATTTTTTTAAAAACTAAATATATAAGTATTATAACAATATATTAAATATAAATTTTCATTTTGGTACTTAGAATATAAAAATTTACATACTATGGAATATTGATATTTTTTTATAAAAAAGTTTTTTTAATGGAAATTTATTGATCTTAAAAAGTTAATACTTTTTATGACTACATCATTCGGGAAAAAATACTAAAAAACACATTATGAGATAAAATAGGAAATCATATAATATAATTATTCATTTTGATATATACATATTCCTTCTAAATCCAATGTCCAGTATTTCTAAAAGCAATTAAAATGATACCATAATAAAACTGTTTCGTTCATTTCCCCTAAAGTACATTCAAGGTAAAATTATATTTTGTATTTATTTTACAGAAATACAAATATTTATTGTTTTCATAGAAAACCAATTTTTTCTTAAAAATAATCATTTAGGATAATCCTAAATTGTTTTAACTTTCTATAAATAATAACACACATTTATGAAAAAAACTATTTTTACAGGTTAGGTGCATTTATACTAAAAATAAAATTTAAAACCCATAAAAATATCATTGGTACACAAATTAAATATTAATTGTGATGGTTAAAATTTTGTAGAAGGATAAATGTTTACTTATTAATTAATATTATTTACTAAGTTTAACAATAAATTAATAATCTATAATTAAATTAGTTTAGAAGTTAAAAAGTTAATGAAAAAACATAACAACACTCTATCTTCTCCAAAATGAGTGTGTGAGGAGAATATATATGTAAAACCAATTTATATCTTATTTTTAATTTTTTGGATCCAATATTATCTAAAGAGAATCATTACATTATTGAAAATGAAATGTTTACATAGAAAAATACCCTTTTCTTCAGTTATAGAATAGTAACACTTCCATAACATCAAGAATCACCTAGACATCACATTTATTGTCAAGACAATACCAAATTTATCCTCATATAACCCAATCTCATTTATTAATTTTTATAGAAACCTTTTTTTCTGAAGGCCCACGTTTTCAAGGAGTTCTCCAAGATAAAAGTCAACAATCATACTTGATTATTAGATTCTCTATTTATTTTATCTTTCTAAACTACTTTGTAAATATTCTATAACCATATTAATATAATGGAATAAGTATAATTTTTGTTGAATTAAATTATAAAAATTATAAATAATTATTTTATCTATTTCATCCAATAGTATAAAAATTTAACAACTTTCATGAATATGTACAAACTACCACTAATACGAAGTGATATGGTTCGTTATTCACTTCCACCTATATAGGATAATAGCAATAATGGATTTGATGAATTATAACATTTTTTAAATAAAACATTTAAATATTAAATTAAATGTCATCATATACCATATTTAAATGTGGTTAGTGCCATAGTTGAATGGTACGTGGCCACTGTGCTCCAAATCCAAGAGGTCCTTGGTTCAAGACATAATTGGTGCATGTACTATCATAGTACTATACATATGGTGATATAGACAATGAAACTAGATATTGATGATATATGAATGATATTGGCCTGGGTTTGTAGGTAGGATGACTCATACACGACACTACACTAGTCCTTAGGGCCAGTATAAGGGCCTTTGGGCCCTATAATGGGCTTTATGGCAATGGGGCCTTTAGTCGAGGATTAAAATGTAATAAAGTAGTTGGTTGGGAAGGTAATCACATTGGGAGGGAGGGAGCTATTAATTTACTTCAATGAATATTAATAATTGTCGTGTGTTATTGAATTTATTTCCACACCCAATCACCTAATATATAAATATAGACATTATATGTCTATCCATTCATTTAGATATGTGATTGTTAATCCTATGTGCATGAAAACTACCGCCTCCATGGAAAATAAATTTTCATTGTTATCACCAACCATAATTAATGGTTTCTAAAATATATTTAATAATGATATACTATGTTTATGAATTTTTTAATTATATTTATATGTCACAATTTCATTATCAAAATATATCCCCTTACTCATTAAATCAATATAATATGTTACCATTTAAGATGATTTAACGACCTATGTAAATGATGTTATAATGATTTTCCAAAAGTTACTATTGGAGGTGATACAAAGATAATATAATGTAAGGATGATATATTTTATTTTTTAAATGATTATGGAAATGCTTCGTTAACATTTTAAATATTTATTTATATAACACCTTTGGATCCCTAAACATGTTGAAAACCAGTTCATTGAGATTTACATATTCAAAAATCATATTCAACTCTTTCAACTAAGGAAAATGAAACATAAGTAATAATTGAAAATAAATTAGAATATCATGAATAATTATATAATGATTAACATAAAACAACAGATTGATAATTGATCCCATATTCATAGATTTTTTATGAAACAAACAAATGAATGATCCAACACAAGTTAATGAAAATAAACTATAGTAGCTTAATATATTTGTAATATATTGTTTTAAAATAATTATAAAATTGGTAGTATAATTATATTAATGTTATTAAATATGTTATCATTGTATTTTTTCATTATACATTATATTAGATGATGGAGTAAGTGTGTATACAATAAATTTTTTTCCTTCTCAAAATTCCTCTATTGGATACAGATTGTGTATCATGAAACTAATTAAATTTATATGGCGTCTATAATAAATATATGATATATGATATCATTAAATACCTTTTATTAAAGGTAGGGAGAAATCAATATAAATATATCCCTTCGAATAATTTATTAGTTAAATTTCCCCCAATTTATTGGGATTTGTGTTAACATAGTTATTGCTTAAATAGTTATAATAGTCTATTTTAAATATCATTCATAATGGTTGGGAAAACTTTACCCTAGTATTATATTATTTCATATTTTCTATATAATTAATAAGATTAAAATTTTTACAAGATAAGCCTATTTTCATAATTTTCTTACATTGTGAGCTGTAATATCTGTAAGGGACTTTAGAAACTAAATTTTCATTATTTTGGCTATATGGTTCTGTTGGAATTTATACCATCAATATAATATTTAATAATTGATTAAAAGTTTTATATAATATAACTTTTTATAATTATCATGATACTATTTCATTTTAATTTTATCTTCCATGTTGTATTTTCTCCCATCCTAAAGTATAACATTTTGAAAAATTAACCACTATATCATAAAATTTTCATTTATTCATGTGTATATATTCCCTCAAACCAATGTTCTCATCTATTATTTTGGACAGATATATATATATATATAAATAATTTTCTATGATAATGAAAACTATATTTACCTATTTTCTAAAGGAAATATTTAAACTTGTTCTAAAATGTTTTTTAACAAGGTATTTTCAAAATTCTCAAAAGGGTTTTCTTTCCATCTACACTATACTATTTGTTTAACATTGATGTATTTTAAAAGAAAAACCCATTAATATTATTTATAAAATTTATTTTTTTTCAAATTTTTTATGTTCACCATTTAATAAAAATTGACTTAAAAATCGAACAATAAATTCTTATTTTACACTAAGAATAACACTAATTTAAAAAAGTTATTATATCACATCCCCATCGTATTCCCCTTAATATAAAAGGATTTATTTATTTTGAAATTATATTTTTCTAAATAATCCACTAAATTCTCTAATTAAATCATCCTTTGAGTGTTTGAGTATTTTGAATCATTATTTTACATTCATTAGGTCAATTTTAGTGATTCCATCTAGAAATGTGGTGAAACAAATTTTTATTTAAATGGTGTCTCTATTATATAATTAATTCATTATTTGATGTGGGACCATATATATTTAGATGAATACTTTTCGGGGTCCTACATCACCATATAAGGCATTGGTAATGTTCATATGTATTGTTCTTAAATGGGTACACAAGATTATTTAACACAATACAATGTCTACATTAAATAATTAATCCCATGATAAAGGGTACACACAATTATTTTTACCAAACCAAATGGTACCCTATATGATTTATCCCTATCCAATGGGTATATTGAAAGATTTACCATAATCCAAATCATACATGATAGGACTTATCAGAGGAAAAAAGGTATATTTGAGGATTTATCCCAATATAAATGTGTACACAAGAATATATCTCTAAAGCTAAAGGTACATGGGAGGATTATCCAATGTTCAAGAGGTTAGATAACTGATTCTCCTATGATTACTGTGTGATAGATTTCATAGTGGGTAGACATGAAATATGATTTCCAACATTATGTTTATTTCAAAATATTTTTTCAAAATATTGTTTCTTTTATTATGGTATTTGGCTCGTATTTATAATCTCAGGAAACCACATACATTTTCCATGGTATATATTTATTCATTTGAAACTATATGTCCTTTCATTATGACTAATGTAAAATTTAGATTTTCCTATATTCAATAATATAATACAATTCATCCATTTACATATTTTCTCTCAAGATTATGATCTAACCCTGGATGTCATATTGACTATTTTTCTCGTACTTTTTTTTGAGCTCACTCTACAACAAAATAAAATATTTGTGAGGATATATTTTCAATGATATCCTCTTAAAAATATCCTATTGTGGGAAAAAATTGAAAATTTAATTTTTTAGGATGAACCGATATATAATTTTTTACGGGTTATTCATCCATAAAAAAACAATCTTTTGTTATATTCATGTGATCATTTGTGATAGAATTTGAATCCCATTGAAAATAATTTCTAAAAATTTCAATAAAAAAAATTAGAAATTCAAAAAACAATTATAAAAAGACATAAAAATATAAAAATATTTTTAAAAATGAAATTTATAAATCTATATACATCTATGTTAATATAAATATTTTACATGATTTTTTCATTAATATCTTATCATAATAAATATTTCAACAATATACATCAATTAATGTGGAGGGGAAGGGACATATGAAGGTGGTGGTGGTGGGAACACCATTCCTATACCCTGCACCAATCATCACATATACACCATCATCTTCATACATTGACGCTTCTTCCATCGATGTTGCTCCCAATACCACTACTGCTGGTGTTGACAAATCTATTCCTACTCCGAATATAGGTTCTCTATAACCTCAATCTAATATCACAACTTCTCCTCATACTTTGCAGCCGATGATGATGACTCTCCGTGAGCTCCCATCAAGCTAGAAGAAGACCATGAATAAATACCATAATAACAACATGTCATCAATCTAGAACTGATTCTAAGAACTCATTCATTCTCAAAATCAAACTTTTTTTCTTTTAAAAAAGAAGAATAATCAGATCCTTAAACATTGGTTGACCAAATATTAGTATTGATATGAATACCATAATTTATGTGACAATTAATGGCCTCATATGACTCCTTGAAATGTTATTTTAAATTAAAATAGTTAAAATATCAATTTTTAGTTAATTTTAAAACTCAATAAATTATAATAACAAAAACAAAAAAAACATCGAACACGAGTAATATCTCAAGATAATGGATCAATGTACATCCCACTATAAAAATTGAAATCTATAATAACAGAATGGTAAAATTCCTATATGAATATAAAAAATAATTTTACATTAAAAGAAATATAAATTATTAAATAATAGTATTTCCAAATGACTTCGATGAGTACTGAATGTACAAATTCCATCACAACAGGCGACCTTTTTCCAACCTTCGTTCTGCTAACATGATGATTATATCCTCTGAATACTATCCTTAATCAGGCATGAGAACAATCCATCTCATACATGAGATGATATGTAATCAGGTCGATGGTTGCAGAAAGGCTAATAAAAAACTATATTTCTAGATTTTTCATGGATCACATCCTTAAATTATGTACAAATTGTAAACAATGTTCATGAATACAGTACTTGTATATTGAGATTATCATCCTAACATTAATGGGATACCATGATTCCTATAAATAATTAATATTATAAAGTCAATAATTAAATAAATCTCCAATTACTACTATTAATTTTGTACCAACTAATGTTAACACATGTTGTGCTAAAAATCAATGGTAATATCATCCCACATCACCCATTCCCAAGAAACATTGTCCATATAATAAGACTCTCTATTCCAAAACTATATTTGAAAAAAATGGGAAAATAAAGAAAATAAAAAAATTATTATATAGATATATCATAAAAATTTATTATAATTTATGAATATTAGCTAAAATATAAGACTGATAATTCCCTTACATGAAAGTATTGAAATCAAGATATAGATTTCAATTAGTAATAGGGTTTTTAATCATCAATCACATAGGACTATGATCCCCTCAATGTCAACAATGATCTACCATTAACCTATTGGCTGAATGATGAATCAAAAGCCTCATTACTAAGAACCATAACCTCTTGACGGCTAGGAAAAATATCATCTAAGGCACCATCATCCATCTAAAACAAGAAATAATTGTTTTTAGAAAATAATTCAAAATGAATAATATAATTATAAATAAATTATTACTATAAACTTCATATAATTGTTTCATTCTCTATCATCATCCCCATATTTTTAAATGAAAGTGTCTATATTGTTATCTTCCTCCTTATTATCATCAATTTCCATAAGAGATTTTTCTTTATCATCTCTTTTTATTTATAGTTAAATTTTTACATCATCAACATAATCATCACTATATACATACAACTAATGGGTTTCATCATTGATATTTGTGTCCATTCATGAAAAATATTTATTTGGATATGTATCTTAAAAAAATTCAATTCTGTTCACTTCAACAAAACCATATTCATTTTTTATAAACAAATTTTCCTGAGATTTCATTTTTGTAATTCCTCATACATCAATCATGAAGTATTATAATTTGAATAATATGTTTTATGTTCATGAAAATCCAAAAAATTTGTTCATTTACCACAATTTGGATTTTATATTTATTTGTAATGATTACATATATGAGATGAACACATAATCCAAAATATGTATCAAACTAGGGGAATTTAAATATCATTATATAATTCTATAAAAGATAAAATAGGTCAATTATTTCATCCAAAATTCCATAAAATTCAAATTTACTTTCCCAATGATGATATTCTCTTTTGAAAACACCATTATTCATTATTTTATTGATTCATAGTATGAACATGTATGATATAAAAAACCATTCACCAAATATATATATAATATTTAACCAATTTGAACAGAGGGAAACTTAATTAACACAATAAATTATATGTTTTTTCATCAGGTTATGTTACCTGAAATATTGTATAAAACTAGAAATATAAGAAATAATAAATTGATTTCATATGTTAAATAGTTAAAAATTTATTTTTACTAGTACTTGAAAAACCTATGAAAAATTATGTTGTCGATGTTCTTCAAGAGAAACTTGTGTAATTTTTTGAAACTGTTTCCTAATAAAATCATCCTATAATATATAAAAAATATTAATATTAATTTACTTTATGAAAAAATAAAATAATAGGGGAGATTAGATCTCACATTAAAAATAATGACATTTTTTCAAAGTTGAGCAGAGCATATGTATGAGTCATGCGATGTGTATCATCTAAATTAAATCTTTCATGAAATCCACCAAATATATATTTTGGATGATTCAAATTGAAATGATGAACGTTCCTTTAATCATCAATATTTCCCTTATTGGGGATCATTAAAATATTTGTTTATGGATAATCATGTTAGAAATATTGGGATATGAAAAAAGAATGTCCCCCTAGTAAATAATATTTGGAAATAGGCCCTTTATCTGATGAATTTTTATATACAATTTTCGTCAATTTCTACATACATCCCAATTATTGGTTCATCTATCTGAACTATACGATCCATCTATATTTTTCATCATGTTAAAAAATAATATCAAATGTTTCATTGGATCAAAGAAGGAATTAGATATTTTATTCTATTTTATAAAAAATTAAATCACCTTCTTGCATTATATTAAGTGAATAATAGTATATTTTCACCATAGAATTGTCTTATAAAAATATGATATTTCTATTACTATATCCCAAATAGAAAAATTCTACAATCCTCTAAATACAATTAGCATATCTCTTTCCATTATGATATGAAAATCATGATATTTTATACAATAATATGACTATTTCTAAGAAATCTAGCTAAATTGGATACATAAACATCATGTAGGATCAAATATGCAATCCACTAAAATAATAATAAACTAATTTCATTGGATATTTTTTAACTCACTTTGGGATTCATTAAATTTCGAGGTCAATCATTTTCAAACAACTGATGTTTTCGTGACCTTCAAAACTGAGAATGATCTGATCATGCATTTAATAATTTTTGTACATGCCATGTGTGTCCAAAACATCGTAAAGTTATTACCAAATTATTTCTTATAAATATACATTACATTCAATAAGTGATATACTAAAAAATCGTAACAATAGGGAATATCCCAAAAAATTCTTCAATTTATCAAATTGTTATATTCACTAATTCAATTTACCATTGGTCAATTTATATTTGATATATTTTTAATCGGAGGTATTGTAGAGAAAATAGATATAAAATCAATAACGAATAAAATTAATGAAGGCTATATCTGTCAATTATCCCATTTTGAATGGATTTTTAATCCGTATAAATTGAAAATTTGAAGGGGGAAATATGTGATAATAGTAAAAAACAACTTCTTCTTTAATTTATGAGAATAAGTTATTTTATGTTAGTATTAAAGATAAAATATTGTTTGAGACAACATATAATCCATCCATACAACTTTACAAACACTAGATAATCACTAATTTTCCACATCAATGAAACATTCATTTCAATATTATGTTTCAAAAAAAAATTATAAATACAGTTATAATTACTCTAAAACAAATTTCACTCATCAATTAATGGATTCAAAAAAATATTAATATTATTTTTTTGATGTCCTCTAATTAATAATATAAAAATTAAATATGGTTATTTAATCAGCATTTAAGGAGGTAAGATGTATGGAGTTACAATGATGGACCAATAGGAATATTCAATACCATAAGAACCATATATACATAAACCATCAATAAAAATACCCAATCACATGTTATAGTAATATAAAGAAAAATTAAGATTAACTTGGTCAATATTTCCCCATGAATCACTATCATAAGTAAGGTTTCTGCTTTAAAAGTAAAAATATTGGATATGTTCCATGACATCAATTATTCCATGTTCAGTGATATAAATAAATTATAAAATCTATATTTAAGTAGGAAATACCTCAACTATTTAATGGGATTAATTATGGAATTGCCTTGTTCAGAATATTTATACCTTTATAGTCAATATATATAAAAACATACCAACAAATAATTTTCACCATATTATAGGATGTAAAAATTAGAACATTTGGTATTATTTTGAAAAAAAAGACCCAAATTATGAAGAAACCTTTTTCTATCATATAAATATATAGACAACACCTTTGCTTACGGTAAATGTGATTTAACAAAATATAATATTGGATCAAAAAAACAATTTGACATTCCATTATCTAATTTAACAGGCAATTTTTTTGCAACTACTTTTAATTTTATAATCTCAAAACCAAGATACGAGGGTTCATCAGATGAAATCATCCATGCATAAAATAGATTTTTTAACTCATGATTTATATCAATATCATTATGATTTTATGGTAGTTAAAAATATTAACTATTAACAACATGAACAAATGTTTGAAACTGTTATTGGTCAGGTAAAAATCATTAGTATTATAACAACCCTACTCTTAATTTCATATTTAAACTTCATTTATTAAATAAAATAACACTTAATACCACTCTGAATATCAATAGGTCTAGTTTATTTTGGGTTTAGGAACATTACATAACAATATAAAACATGAAATAAGACAACATATTTAATAAAAACTTTATTAACATGAACAAAATATTCATTTGTAATTAATACTATATTGGCAAACCTGAGGACATAGATAAGAAATGGGTGAGATATAAATCCTACTAAGGGAGTAAAAAATGGAATACCATGAGGATTACCATACATAATAGGCAAAGCGTTTCAAAACAGAATAAAGGATCATGAATAATACGACGTGATTTAGCACGATAATCATAACATGGAAAATGTGGAATCAACATAAAAAAATACATCATATACATATGTCAATGATAAATGACCTAGACTCCATGGTGGAAAAACGTCCCATTAGGCAATTAGGTAAACCCCTATCCCAACATAACACATCATGATACTAAAAATTTCCCTATATAATAAAGTGTTATCTTGGACAACCCTACATAATCATTTTAAAATCATGCCTAAGTGTTCCACATAGATCATATAACATAGATTCATTAAACACCGTAACTGCATTCCATGATCTAGAAAATATTAATGCATACATTTAAGTCCCAAATCAATAGTATTATGTTCATAAAGGTGAATACCCATCATATAGAAAGGAGTATCATATTCACTACACAATTATTTTGGCATCGTAAATCGTTGTAATATTTTTATAGAATAACAACATAATATACAAATTAATAATTTTTTTTATTTGAGAGAAAGTGATGCTCATCATATATAAATGAATTCGATAGTAAGAGGACATTTAAGTACATGGAAATACATAAAGAATTTTAAATAAATGACGTAACATAATAAAGATTCTTGAAGATAGGGGATGAAGAAAAATAACTATTATTAAATTTTGGCATGGTAACAAGGGTACCTAAAGGTTCATTGTATGGTTGAATGAGAGTGGAAATGAAAATATTAATTTACAAAATAATTTTAATGTATTTGGTATAGATAATAATTTATCACAAAATAAGAAAATAGAAATTAAATATGCATATAAAAAATGACGGGTTTATTTAGAAGTGGAGGGAGAGAATACCTTATAGGATTTCATAATACTAATGAGTGTAAATAATAGATTATATGAGTCCTTAATGAGAGTGAATGTAATATATAATCGTTTAGGAATAAAATGGAAATTAAAGGGATCATTTAAATTCATATCCCAAATTATGAAAATGGAATACAAGCAGCATGATATAAAACAAGTGCTTGAATGAATATGAGAAGAGGAAAATTCCATAGGGAATTTATTCCTTGTAATATCTTAGTTAAGTTTACTAATGAGGGGGATACATTATCCCTCATAAAAATATAGTAAAGATTATTTTAAGGTAGTGATTAAAAATTAATTAAAGGTCAATCACCTGAAATTAAAAGAACTATTCAAAAAGATGGTGCTTTAATTCAATATTGAGAAGAGAAATACCTTAGTTGGATGTGTGACTCCAAATCCATGGGAGATTCTTCCTGGGTTCATGGGAATAATTAAATGAACTTTATGGAGTGAAGAGAATATCATGTAAGAGCATCAAGATTATTGAATGATGATAAATGGAATCGTGGGTGGGTTTACATAGGAAAGGAGGGGGATTTTTAAATTATTTTGGCTATTGAAATTTCCTAATAATATAATCCAAACCACAACGCATACCATTGTTTTTCCCATGGTTTATAGAAAAGGGCATTATATTACATTTTTTAGAAGTCCATGGGCTGAACATAATAAAATAATTTCCTTGCATATGTGGTGGTGAGTAGCACTCTCAATGAAATGAATTTTTAAAAAATAAAATATGTTATATGTCATGGAGGACTCAATAATTCTTTATAAATTAAATATAATTAACTAAAATTTTATTATTTTATAATAAAAATATATATTTGGACGAGTATACCTTTTATAGAATTTATTACATCACTATTGGGCCATTATGATGTCATAAAACACACCATATATTTATATTTTATTTTACTTTTTGCCAAAAAATGTGACTATCTTTGAAAATTAAAAAAAATTCCCTGTTGGGAAATTTGTTTGTCATGATTCCCGAATGAAATTCATTTTATATAATATATTATTGAAATATTTTAATTTTCAATTTTTAAATAAAAACTGATAGTTATTGATAATTGATGGGTTTTGATGACAAGTGTTCTCAAATATTTGCAAAAATTACTTTTTAATTCATTAAAATTATATGATCATTAATATATAATAAAATTTATTTAACAATAATATTTTCTTTAAATTTTATTTTTTTCAAAAATATATTAATTAATAAAAATATATTTTCTATTTGAATATGAATATTTACCAAAAATATAACATGTTCTTTAAAAATCAATACAATGTATCAATAATAGGAAGAGAAATATATTCATTATTATATACCAAATAATGTACATAATCATATATTAGGGTATTGATACATATCCTGTTCATATAATAGAATGTTCGCAATGATTAAGGTGTGTGGTGGTAGGGATTTCATGGTGTTCTTCGGTGAACATAGATTGGGCGTGATCTAAATGAGCATGAACATCTCCTGTAAATTGTTTCACACATTCTTAAGGTGTTGGATATCAACTTGGCATTGGACTAGGTAAAATCCAAAAAATGATGTCTCCCTTAGAATCTCTCATAAATGGGCTTCACAGAGTACGATCCTGTTGGTTGAGGCCATCACATAAATTTTATGTGTCAAAAAGATACGTTAAACCCCTATATTTATACTTTTCATGCGATCATTTTTCAACATATATATTATCATTTATAATGATACATAATGGTCATTTAAAATCCAATTGGATATAATAAAACAGGTGCATGCATTTTCTATAAACCTAATACATTTAATTATGCAAAATAGAGTGAATTTTATTCATATAATTTTGGGTCATTACAACATTCCCCCTTAAGAAATTTGTCCCTCAGAATTTCTTTTTCCAACACAAAAACTGATGTTGTTAAATCATCTCCCACAATTCCAATGGTATATAATTTTTTAATTGGGATACATGGAATATATCATGTAATGGAGTTAGGTTATGTGGGAGTGCGAGTTGAGAGGCCACTACTCCAATGCGATCAATGATCTCAATAGGGATGATCTACCTTGGACTAAGCTTTCCCTTCTTACCAAATATCATCACCCTTTTCTAGAATGTTATACTAAGGAAGAACATGTCTCTATCCTGAAACTCTAGGTTACATCGAGGATTGTTATCATATCTCTTTTATAGAATCTGACCATTTTTTGTGCTACTGGATGGTCTTAACATTCTCCACCATTTATTCAACCATTTACGGACATAGTAGATTGTATTCACCAAATTCATCCCAACATACTAGTGTTCTGCACATCTTCCCATAAATGGATTCATATGGGGACCTTTTGATGATTGAGTGTAATCTATTGTTGTATGAGAACACCACTAAGGAAAGATGTTGGCCACATTCTCCATTGAAGATCATTGAAAAATCTTTCAACATATAATCAAGTGTTTGGATAGTCTGTTTAGATTGGCCATCAATTTGACCATGAGAAGACGCACTGAAGTTCAGTTTAGTGTTTAGAGCATGCTAAATTCTTTTCCAAAACATAGAGGAAAATCATGGATCTTGATCCGATAGAATCTATTGGGGTACTCAATACAGCCTTTCCACCTCTCGGATGTATATCAGTGCCAATTGATCTAGTGATAAATCATCCTGAATTATGATGATGTGGTCATTATTTATAATATGATACACATCAATATATATAAAATTGTTTTCCTTAGATATATTTGGTATTCTTGTGACAATGTCAATGGTGTTTTTTTTCCAATTTTCAAGTTTGTATGGGTAATCGTTTCATCATCCACTAAGACTTATTTCATTTATCCTTCACTTGCTGACATAAAATGAATATTGATTTATATTCCATGATATACTTATTCATTTTATCCCACCAATAGTTCTCTTGCATATCTTGATACATCATTGTGTTTCTTAGGTCAATGAAGAAAGTCAAACTACATGTTTAATAAAAAAAATTATTTCATTATCTGTGGATTTGATGGAACACTTTTTCTAAAAAAAACTAAAATTTATTTCTTCATTAAAATTTAACTCCTTTGAATTACATTTTTTTATAGTTTCCACTTTCCTTTAAATATCTACATCATCTTTATATTCATATAGTATACTTTCGAAAAGAGATTATTGATACATCATTTGTGAAAGGATTGATGATGTTACTTTCTTTATGATTCCCATATCAATTGTCTTTAAGTATAAGAAGATCAGATACTTCCTAATTCATAATAATGATCCAATTATCATTTACTTTATAATTAGAGCATCATCTACCTTTTTATCATTCCCAATATGGTAGGGGATTAAATAGTCATAATCATTTATGAGATCTAACCATTTTCTTTGGCGCATATTTTTCTATTTCTATGTGATTGTACATTTGAGACTTTTGTGATTCATATATATTTCACACTTCTACCAATGAGATAATGCTTCCAGATTTCTAATACAAATATCACAACTTCTAACTCCATATCATGCATATAATAGTTTTTCTCATTAATTTTTGTCTGCCTTTAGGTGTAGATAATGATTTTTTTTTTATTCTTTATCAATACATATCTCAATCCATTCTTTGAAACATCACTGAAGATAATGAAAATTTCCAAACATCTGGGTGGTGTGAGCACATGGGCAGCAATAATCATTCTTTTCAAGTCCATGAATAATTCATTACGTTTATCATTAAATGAAAATTTAACTCCCACTTGAGTTATCTTGGTATTTGAGTTATAAAATCCTATGAAATTGCTCACAAATCTTTGGTAATATCCAGCTAACTCATAGAAGCTATTGATGACTATCCCAGATGATGGCATTGTATAACGAACTTTTTCTTTTTTCTTGGAAGGATCCACATACATCCCATTTATTGTAAAAATATTCCCCAAAAATGAGACATCTTTTTACCAGAGTTTACACTTGCTTTAATTTTCATAGAGCTTATCCTTTCACAACGTCATTTTCATAGTTCTCAGATTCTTCTGAAGACCCTCCTTGGTTTTGGACATTTTTAGAATATTGCCTCTAAAGATTACAAAAAATTTGTTGACGTAATCTCTTACGACTCTATTCATCATGTCCATGATGATTTTTGTAGCATTAGTGATTCTGAAAGGAATCATTATGAACTCATTGTGCCTGTACATTGCATGAAATGAATACATTATGATATTCTCCTTCTTCACCATTTCATGGTTATATCCTGAGTTCAGATACACCAAGAAGAAGTTTTGTTCTCTAGGTAGTTGATCAACCAAGTCATCAATTCATGGTAAAGTATACTTGTTCATTATCATTATTTTGTAAATCTCATGACAACATTGAAAATGAGCATTTACCCATAGATCATCATGACGAAGAGGACCGGTGAACCCCATGGCAATGCACCTAGGAATATAAACCCTTTATCCAAATTTTCCTCTTTTTTTCTTCAGTTCCTCAAAATCTTAAAATTCCATCATTTAAAGAGTCTTGGATATTGGAATTTCCCCATGTATAAGCTCGATCAAAAATTTGACGACATGACTATGAGGAAGACCAAGAAATTTTACATGAAACACATCAGAAAATTCCCTCATAATAAGCATGTATTTGAGAACGGTTCATTCCATAGACTCAATCATTTGAGATATATATGATTTATCATAGGGGAAAAATATGCATTATTTGGATGATTGTTCTAAATGAGATTTTTCCACCTCCTTGCACTTTTTAGAATCTGGGTTTGATTTTCTATATGGAGTGTGATTTACAACTTCTGGAAAATTATGTTGGATATATATATGGAATGTCAATCCGTACAAAAAATTATATCAAATTCCACCATGGAAAGTATGAAAAGTTTCACGTAACGTTTAATCCCAACATTGTGACAAGGGAGGAGTTATATTCCTAGGATATAATAATGTCCCCATTTTCTGTATCTACAACAAATCTTCCTCCATAATTATTGGGGGTGTTTGAAGAGTACTTCTAATATTTCATTATATAATGTAATGCATAATACCAGAATCAAAAATAACATTCACCTTTCATGAACGAAAAACTAGAATACCCATCACCACTTCAATTTTGAGATTCACTTTCATGGTAGTGATGGAAAAATACTCCCTTGCTACTTTTGAGGTTGTTTTTTTCCTTTGAAAACCCTTGGCTTCGTGGACTAAATTGCACAATGCACTAGTTCCTAGAAGATGTTGTAATGACAAATTCCTTGAGGGACAACCATGGTTTTTTTCCTCTATCACATTGGTGGGTTTCTCTTATCGGATTTAATTTTCCATGTACCCGTCCCATTCTCACCTAACTCATTTCCTTGTTCCCATTAGACTATTTCTAGGGAGTTTCTTTCTACTACTTTGTCAAGTGGGGTGCAAGAATTTAATAGCACCACTAGATTTATCCATCAGACTACCATAATTAAAGTCCACTTTCATATTATTATCCAAATGACACCCCTAAGATTCCTTAATCTCAATCTCTACTATTATGGAACATCAAAAATATTATTCATAGATATCCAAGTCACAAATTTCCAATTCGTTCCATAGACTATGATTTATCTCCCCAATGAAGCGGTAATCCTTTAATTCAAGGGGAATGAAAAAATCAGAGGCGTATTGTGAATGTCTAGTGATGTTTTCATGATACGCCACAATAAATTCATCTTCCTTTTTCATATGTGAATTCTAATACCATTCCATCAAAAGATGGAGGGTACATGGAAAATTGGTATCATTTTTTTAAATTCCTTTCAATACATTTCTTTGATCTCTTCCCCAGGGCTTTTATTCACAATAAATGTCCACCACCTATGAGAATCCCCTTCCATAGGATAAAATGTGTGATGAACCATCTCTTGTTCAAATCATTTAAGGATTGAGAAGAAATTTTCGATAGAATTTATCCATTTCAACACAATCAATGGATCAGGTGATCCATTTAATGTAGGATGCCTTTTCCACATAAATATATTAAACATGTGTTTAACTCTCTTAGTGGGAGGGGGATTGGGAGGTAATCCATGCCCATGATTCTATTTATAACATCAGTTATTTTGGATAGTATCATCGAATGTTTTGAGATTCTAACACTCATTTGGTTGGTAATCTCATTTGGGAAATCCTCACATTACACATCACATTGGTTGTTAGCACGATTCCTCTGATTTCTCACCATTGGATACAATAAAGGAAAAATTATGGATGTGTATCTTAATATGTTAAAATCATAAATGGAATACAATAAAATTAGAGGGATACCATATAAATTACATTTACCACCATAACAATGAGTTTCTATGCTTCAGTCTATGTTATCTATTGTCTACTTTTAAACACATATTCTTGTGGGAATTTTTCATTGTTCGCGTAATAATGGTTTATAATGATATTATGAATTTACCAAAGAATATCCCTTCGGTGTTTCAAACCAGTTATGTATTAAGGGTTGTAGTCATGTGCTAGGTTACCCAGAGTCAGTCCCGGAATACCTTGCCCGAGTTGATACTCCTAGGCACATTTGTGCCAGAACCACATCCACCAGTAGAATCATGATAGGGAGTTATTTTCATGATAATCCACATTCACTATACCCACCATAATTTAGTGAATTTATCTTAAAATTAATGTTATCACTAAAGTTTCTCACTTAGGGTTACTAATCATAATCCCAAAAATCATTAAATATTTCATTTGATACCAACAACTTCAAAGATTCTCTTTATTTCACATTTAAATATGATTTATTACATAATGTGACACTTAATATAACTCTTATGATCATGGGGACTATTTTATTTTTGGTTTTAGGAACACAAAATAAAAACATAAAACATGAAATGCAACAAAATCTTGGTGAAAAAATTCATTGACATGACTACAACCTTCCATTGTACTTCACATTGCCTAGGATAACCTGAGGACATACATATAATGGGGTGAGCTATAAATCCTAGTAACGGGGTAAACATGGAATAACATGAGGATAATAATTCATGTTAGATAAGGAATATCAACATGTCATAATGAAACATGAATAACATGGAATGATTTAACATTATAATAATAACATGGGAATTGTGGAAACAAATTAAAACACTACATCCTATTCATAAGTCAAAGCTAAACCTCCATGACACCATGGTGAAAAAAAGTCCCATAATGTAATTAGGTAAACCCCAGCACTAACATGAATTATAATGATACTAAACAATACCAAATTCAGTGGAGAACTATTTGGGTGCACCCTTCATATGCATTTCAATCTCATGCTCTAGTGTGACACATAAATCATATAACACAGATTCATTCAACATCCTAATTTTATTCCACGATCTAGAAATGTGGAATAAAAAAATTTAAGTCCCCAATAAGTATGATTATTTATATAAAGGTGAATACCATTTAATTAGAAATGGGTATTGTATTCACTACACAATTATTTGGGCATGGTAAATCGTGGTCCAATTTCGATAGAATAACAACATCATATAAAAATTATTAAAATGGGTTCATGAGAGAAAAAGGGGATCTCATAATTTATTCATGAAATTTTATGTCATAGGGACATGGAAGTACATTCCAAAAAATATGGAAAAAAATTTTATACATAAAATATTAAAGAATTTTAATGAAAGGGGAGGAATAAAAATAACAATTACAAAATTTCTGCATGGTAACGAGTGTACATAAAGGTACCTAGGAATATTAAATGAGAGTGAAAGTAGAGATCATCATTTTTAAAATATTTTGAATATATATGGGATATGTAAAAATTTATGCCAAAAAAATCCAATGGAAATTAAAATGTAATATCATAAAGTAAGTGAATGATTAAAATTGGAGGGAGGGAACCACTTGCAAGATTTTGTCATAGTAACATCTGTAAATAAAGGACCATAAGGGACTTAATGAGAGTAGAATTAAGATATAATAATTTAAAAAAATATTTATTTTATTAGGATAATGTAAAATCATATCCCAACATATGAAAAAAATAAGAATCATGATATCAAATAATTCCCTGATATGAAATGAGAAGAAAGAAATCCCTTATGAAATTTCGGTATAGTAACAACTTAGGTAAGGGTCTGAATGTGGAGGGATAAAATATTACTCATTAGAAATAAAATTAAATGGAAAGTAGTTTAATGATTTTAAATGAATTGAAATACATGAAATTGAAAATAGAAGAGCTAATCTCAATGATGTTTTTTGAATTCAAATGTGAGGAGAAAAATACCTTACAAGGATATATGACTCCAAAGGCTTGGTAGAGGCTTCTTGGGAGCATGGGTGAACCTTGGGAGTGATATAGGGAGTTTATAGTAGATTTTTGATGAGATTAAATGAGTTTTAGATAAGAAAAATGGGATATTGGGTCAGCTTATATAGGAAAGAAGGGGGTTTCTTAATTATTTTTGTTTTAGACACTTCATAATATAATATTAAAACAAAAAAAAACATCCCATGGGGTTTTACAGTAGTTTCTAGACAAGGGGAGTGGATTAAATTATTTTATAATGCCATGTACTAAATTTTTTAAAATAATTCAATTGATTATGTGGAGGTGAGTCACACTCTCAAGTAAATGATTTTAAAAAGATTAAAATATATTATACCTCTTTGAGGATTGAATAAAGAATTATAATTAAATCAAATAAACTCAAAATTACATTATTCAAAATTAAAAACATATATTTGGATGATTATACATTTTATATTATTTATTACATTACTATTGGTTCATTATGATGTCATAAACCACAATGTATATTTACATGGTATTTAAGTATTTCACAAAAATTCAAATGTCTCAGAAACAGAGAAAAAATTCAATATTGGAAAATTTTGATATCCTGAATCCAAAAATAATATTCATTTTATCTGAATAATTTTCTAAATATGAGTATTCTATCTTTTTACATTAAACTTAAATTTAATTCCATTTGATAGGTTTTTATTAAAATAGTTTTCAAATATTAATAAATAATAATTTTGACTTCATAAAAATAATATTATCAATTATATGAAAAAATATTTATTTAATATTATTATTTTAGTAAAAAAATTAGCATTTAAAACATAAATTAATTCATGAAAATGTATTTCTTGATTGAATTTGAATATTAACCAAAAATACTACTTGTGTTTTAAAAATAATTTATAAAGTAATAATAATTGGAATAAGACTATATTCATTATTCTATAAAAGATAATATACATAATCTTGTCACCAGGGTCTTCGTATGTATCCCTTTTCTATACTAGTGTATTCCCTAAGAGTATGAAATATGATAGTGGGGCATTGGTGGGGCTATTCAGTGAACATGGTTTGGGCCTTGATCATAATGATCTTGACCATATCCCTTGAACAGTTTCACTCATGCTTAAGTTGTTGGATCTCAACACGGGACTCGTGTATGGATAATCCTAGAAAATCTATCTCCCTTGGAAGCTCTGGTAATTGGGCTTCATAGGGTACTTTCCTAGTGGTTCTGGCCATCAATTCCTTTGTCTATACAGATATATTAACGATGTAAAATATACATAATGGTCATTTCAAATCCAATTGGATATAGTAAAATAAGTCCATGTATTTTCTATATCATAAGACATTTAATTATGTTTATGTAAAGTTAATTTTATTTACTGATGTTTGTGTGATTATAAGTATCCTAAATAGAAATACGCTCACTATTTAGATGCCAAAAACGTAATCATTCAGAAAAAACAAAATATATAACCCCAATATTGTCAAATGGATTGGATCTCTTCAAATCACATTTCTTACCAGGACCCTTAATAGTCCCTTATGAAATAAATATTTATTTTGATCATGAAAATGTGGATATACCTTCATCGACCTTAATATATACAGGATTTATACAATAATAATTTCTATTACTATGATGATTTACCTAATCAAAATCATGTAATAATGATTATTCCCTAAATCCTAGTTTCATTTTAACGAAATATAGAAATTGAAAATATTTCTTATAATTAATCAAATATAATGATGTATTAATCCAAAAAAATTTAAAATTATAAAATTAAACAATACATTAATATATTTCAAATTTTATCTAATTAGATTTTTTTTCTAATTATTACAAATATGAAACAATTATTTATATTCTTATAAATTTTTACTATTTTTCCAAAATACCAATTTTTTATTGTTACCACTAATTAACATTCACAGAAATAGATGTGTAACCAAGGTGAATGAGGGATGTAGTGACTAGAGTTGTTGATTATGAAGATGAAGTGAAAGAATCCCAATGCCCCTAATTTAATATCAATAGGAGGATATGTAACATTGGGTAAACTCACAAGTTTACCAATGACATCCGCTCTTCTAAATAGTCTGAATATTGGTATATTATAATTCATTCACACCCAAATCATCTAAATCCACTCCACTCTATTCATCCATTGAGGAAATCATGGTGGTGTGGGGATGGATGTGACATCTGAGGGAATTAATTATAGTTCCCATAGGTTCAAAGAAATTATAGTAGATACATTAATGGATAAACCTATGAGTTATAGAATATGATTAAGATGTAGGAGATAAAAATGTAGATCATAATGGATTTTATCACCATTTCTATTAAATCTATCATCATGATAAAATTGTTTTTTATAGATAATCATGCAAAAAATTATGATTATCAATAAAATATTATTTTCATATGAAGAGAAATTTAACAAAAAATGGGAATAAAACATTATTCATTTCATTGTCATCTCTCACATCATTTTCCATTTCCATACCACAATGATTTACCCATGGGTTTCTCTCCACTACATGGTCAGAACTCTTTGACAACTGAATTCTTTCACTCTACCATCACATTCATCTCCTCCACTCCATGCTTCCCTCATACCCCATGGTTGGTCTTCTATTACATATTGTGATAAATTAAGGATAAATTAAAATACTATTGTATAATTTTTGTTAAATATTACATATATTTCATACTAATTACAACTAATTATTGCTAATTATTTCAAATTACCACTATTTTATCAAATTAACTATAATTAAATATCATTTTTTCGAATTTCCTATAGTATTTAGTATTCACTGCTATTTTTTAATTGTTACTATTTACTACTAATTTTTACTAATTTCTAACAACTTCCTCTATTTACCACTAATTAACACAAATTTTTCTCAGTTACTGCTAATGTTTCATAATTACCACTAATTGTTAATATTTATGACAAATTTTTACTATTTACAACTAATTATCACTAATTCTCTATAATTATGATTAATATTCCCATATTACTTTTAATTTATACTAATTACCACTAATTTTAACTAATTATCACCAATATTTATTACTGACAACTAATTACAACAAATATTTAAAATTTACCAAAATTTTATTACTATTTATTACTATTTATTACTATTGTTTAGTAATTAACACTAATTGTTTTCCAATTTTATCACATTTGTACTAATCAACGCTAATTTTTAATAATTATAGAATTTTTCTAATTACCTCTACATTTAAAAAACTTGTTTCTAATAAGATTTAATTTTTATTAATTACCACTAATTATCACTAATTTTAACTAATGGACAGTTATTTTTTAGAATCACAGTTAATTAATTATTAACATATAATATGTAATAATTAATGTTAATTTTTAGTATATACAACAATTTATCATTATTTTTTTCTAATTACAACTTTTTTTAATGTTTCATAAATTCTTTTCTAATTATCGCTAATTAATTCTTATAACAGTAAATTATTTCTATTTACTACTAGTTATTTCTAATTACAAATAATTTTCCTTAAATTATGGTTACTTTTTTATATAGTTATTTTTTTTCTAATTACAATAATTTTTCTTCTAATTATCATTATTTATTGTATGTTAATGCTACTTATTACTAATTAACATTAATTATTCTAAAATTTTCATATTTATCAGAAATTATTTATTTATTATTTACCAATTATTTATATCTAATTAATAATTTTTAAAGTAGTAAAATAAAATATTTCTAATTTTTTTAACATAATATAAAAAAAAATAATTACAAATAAAAAAATATAAATATAAGTACCTCAAAAGTGATGGTTTAACAAAATTAAAATATTGTTGGGTTGCTGATAACATTAGATATCTAGACTATTGAATGTTAAAGAAGGAGGTAATAGTGCTGAAAAATATGGCCAGGGGTCCCATATACACTATATTTGTTGCGATGTGATCGTCTCATCATGTTTTAATTCTCAAAAATCATGTTCATCTTATTTATCATATCAAAAATCATGTATGGTCCTTGTAAACATGATCTATATAGTTCTATTATGTTTTAGTATACTAATGTATATGTATTAATCAATTCTATGAATATTACTTTTAAAGATAGTTAACTAATATTTTGCTAAGTCTGAGATTCCATAAGTTTTCCAGTAGTTCTGGATTTTTGAAAAGACCCTAACAGCATATCCCAGACACCGTGACAATGAAACTATAACCCAAAAATTGCGATTGGGATGCCGTAACCCAGACACTGTGACTTAGACTCCATAACCTAGACACCGTGACATAGTCATTGTACCCCAAACACCATAACTCTGACATTATATGTTGTTCCATATTTCATAATGCATGTGACACTGGTTCCTTTCTACAATTTTCATGAAATCATAATAAGACACAGTTCATTGTTCTAAAAAAGGACTAAATAGCACTACTGACGACATCATGATCCTAAAAACACATTTGTGCTACCGGTTCCTGGTATCAATGCGACTATGGAATCGATGTTGTCTCACTGTGAATGCCACACCACTCAATGAAAAATGAGAAGACAATGTTTCCAGTGACACTGTTTTAAGAAAAACCGTGACACCATTGTACATATAATGATTTTTTTTAATATTCAATTAAATATGAAATTTATTTCTAACTATCAAATTTGAGTTATTAATGACACGAATATAAAAAATTCAATTTTTCAGTCTTATAACCACATAGTATGAGCTATGTGGTGTTTAGATAGAGCATCCTGTCAGCTCCAAAACATTCATTTGAAATAAAAAATAAATGTGTGGCACTTGAGCATTTGAGAGTTTGTGAAGTGAACTTAATGTAAGACAAATGAACATCCACACACAGAAGAACACATGAAGAACTCTTGATTCCTTGTGACTAAACTAGTATACTTCAAAATCTCATACATTATCCCAACATCAACACTATGAAAAACAAGAGCTTCAATGCACATCTCATTAGACTGGAAACTAGAACACGAGACCCACGATATTCTATTTCACATATGGAATCGATAATTACATCTACTACATCATATATGTCTAGAGCTTCATAAAACAACACTCAGAGCATTTCAAATCCATTATCAATATATTTTCTCTCTTGTGTAATATTTTATTACATTTCAATTAGTTTGTTTATTTTTATTAAAAAACACTCTATCACCAACATTAAATAGGAGGATACAAGATATCCATACTCACATATCCATTTATATTTTGATTCACCCATGAATATCTATGAAAGAGGTCTTTCATGACCTCATTGTTTCTTTTCCCACATAGAATAGTGGAATAGATCTTCTGACCTGGATAGTCTTGTGTATTATTATTAAACCTGATTGAGGATGTGGATCATTTTAATTTATATTAGCTTCTCATGGTAGGTGATCACCATGTGGTGTGGATTATGTCTCAGTGTGAGACTGAACAACTACGTTTATCCACTGTGTCTTGGAACATTGTTGTTCTCTATTTTAACTTATAATGGAGAGACCAAAAAATTACATCGATAGTTAGTCTTGGATTGAAGCTACAATTGTACTTCCTTATTATAATAGTTTCAAATGTTGTATCAATATCTTATATTGAATTTACTTAGAATTAATCAATCTTCTGAGATGTTATTTAAATAGTAAGACTATTATAATTTTATTACATTGATTAAATGTCCAGTGGTATTTTATATTGGGGGTTATTTTTAATAAACTCTTTAATATAAATTTTTATAGGAACTCAATTCACCCCAATTTAGTGACCCATTCCAACCAAAATATGGTATCATAGGAGTTTCCGAAATCCATATTTTCAAAAAAATTAATCTCTTTAAAATAATTTTCATCAATGATTTTAGTTGTATTTTAAATGTCTCAAAATTTGGGTTAGATCTAAATTTTTAGTTCATAAAAAAATTTACACTTTATTCATCATTATTGATAATATATTGGTATGTGCAGCTACCAGTAGACCTCCATTCCTTAATGGAACAAATTTTCCACAAAGGAAAATGAAAATGAAAATGCAGTTAGAAAGGATGTGTTTTGAGATTTGTTCTCCCATTATTAATGAATATAATATTTTTATTATTAATATTCACACTTGGGATTTCCCAAATAAGACTTATTATAAAAATAATTTTAAATCCTAGAATTCCTTATAATTTTTTTAAGAGATGGGGAGTTTAATAGAATTTCTTCATGTAAAATAGCCCCTGAATTTTGGGATACTTTGGTTATTTCAAATGATGGAACCTCTTTTGGTAGAGAAACAATACTTAATAAATATTCTATAAAATATGATAACATTAAAATTAATCTTGATGAGACTATTCGTGACATGTACGTCAGGTTTAATGAAATCATGAATACAATGATCTCTCTGGGAAGAGATGTTAGAACCTAAGAGAAAATCATGAGAATACTCAGATGCTTACCACATAGATGGAGAGTGACTTGTGTCTTAATTATATAATCATGTAATATAAGCAATCTGCCAACCAAGGATCTGATAGGTAATTTGATTATATATGGGGAAGAATTAAAAGTCAACAAATTAGTTGAGGATGAAAACAAAAGTAAATCTGTGCAATTCCAGACTACTACCTCTAAACACAAGGAAAAGGGGAAATTACAAGCCCCTGGAAAAGGATACACCTGTGATCATTAATAAATAGATAGTGATGAGGAAATGGATCAATTATCTTGGAAATTTAAGATGTTTTATAAAAAAATAAAAATTTCCAAAATCCCTACATCAACGGAAGATATGATCCCAAAGGAAACTGGAAGAAGGATTTGAAAATATGTGTCAAATCTAATGACATATTCTGTTATGAATTTAAGAGAAATGGACATGTAATGGTTTATTTTCCGATGCTAAAATATATGAAAATTTATGTGGAAAAACATAGAAAGCATAGATGGATATTAAGGAAATATGGAGTGCATCTAAGGAAAGTTCAAGTGACTCATTTTCTTTACATGTTGAAATTTCTAACAAAGCCAATATGTGTTTTATGAAAAACACATCTGAGATATTCATTGATCCTCCTGTAAAAAATTCATATTATTCTAGAGTTGAAAGTGATTATTAATATATTAAAAGTGAGTAAATTTTTTAATGCTTCCAAAATCATGAATTAGTATTTAACAAGTTAAATGATAAATACAAATATTTTATGAAACCACATGACTAGACCACTATTGTAAAAGATGAACATGCTATATAGGATGAGAAAAATGTTCAATTAATCAAAGAGAATAATGAACTTTTGTTATTTAAGGAGAAACTTAAAAACAACCGAAGGAAATTTCCAAATTAAAAAAATACCCTAAAAACGATATTTCCTAAGAATATTCCCCTAGATATAGTATTGGTTTAGGATACCAACATGGAATACGATATCTTACCAAAAAAATTTTGTAACTAAATATGTAAAATCTGTTTTTCTACATGAAAGTGAAAATTCTTCTAGTAGTTCCTATTTTGGAAAATAATGTAATACCTCGATTTTTTCTAAACAAAATGTCATCTATTTTTGAAATATGTTATGTAATGATTATAGGAAACCCATGAAGCCTATGCGGCTTCTTAATGCACTAATTACTGATGTTACTAGATCCAATAAAACTTGGGTACTAAAATATATTTTTGTTTGATTATTTTTTATGAAAGATGGTTGAAGAGCTCTTGTAAAAGTACATGGTAAAAGGAAAGTGGATGTTCAATGAACACGACATGTGATTACTCATTCTTCCAGAATTTAATAAAGATTGATGGTGGGCATGTCACCTTTGGTGACAGTTCAAAATGATAAATAATTGTCTTAGGCCAAGTTGGTAACTCTAACTTAGTTTTAATTTCTAAGGTACATTTTGTTGATTGATTATAATATAATCTTCTAAGAATTTCACAACTATATGATGATGGTTTTCTTGTTAAATTTGAAACTGATGCTTGAAATTTATTCAAATCTAAAAATGAACTATTAAATTCTAGTTTTAGAAACGAAAATGTATGTAATTTTATCAAAGATTATTTAATTTCTCAAAATGTTTCATACTTATGTGTATTTCAAAAAGTGTCTTGGATTTGGAATAAAAGATTAGTACACTGAAATATATACTCTATTTGAAATATTACTAGAAACGGTTTAGCCAAGGACCTACCCAAACATGAGTTTTCAAATTAAAAAGTATGTAGTCCCTGTAAAAAGGGTTAACAACATAAAATTTCTTTCAAACTAATGAAAAAAGTATCAAATTTTCAAACTATTGTGTTGGATGACTAGGATTTGTTTGGAACATCTAGTATATGTAGTTTAAATGGGAAGAACTATGTTTATATTCCTATATATAACTACTTTATGTATACTTGTACCTTCTTCTTGGATCAATATAGTGAATATTTTTCTCATTTTACCAAGTTTTCTTGGAATATAGAAAATCATAGTGGACATAGGTAAAAACTTAATGATGTGATGATGGTCGTGGGTTTGAAAACCTAGAGTTTGAATATTTTTTCTCAAAAAATAGATATAGTAATAAATTCCCTCCCCCCATGATACCTTGAAAAAATGGGGTTGTAGAACGAAGAAAAAGAACCTTACATGAAATTTCAAGAAAAATTCATAGTGAGTATGAATTTCCTATTTAAATTTGGTATTAATCATTAAATACATCATTCTATATTAATAATACTGTTTTAGTTAGAACTATTCATAAAATAACTCCTTATAAGTTGTGTAAAAATATAAAAACCAAAGTTAATTACATTGATTCCATTGGTTACAAGTTTTATATTGCTATTACTAATGATAATCTTGATAAGTTTTCATCCAAGTGTGATGAATTTATTTTAATAGGATATTCAATCTCTTGAAATGGTTATAGAGTCTTTCATATAAGAACCAAATGTGTGGAAGAATCAGTACATATCAAATTTGATGAAACAGATCAATATTAACTTATGACATCCATAGAGAATGTTGTGGATTATTTGTCAAATTTTAACATCAATGAAAAATCTTATGACCATCTTATGAATTTTTTTTTGAAACTTATAGTTCTATAAATTCTCTAGATTCAATCCATAATGAACCCAAACCTAATGAAGAACCTGAAATTACTAGTCATTATTTTTCTAGAGCTGTAAGAATACTTATGAACCAACCATTTGATGTTGTTGATGGATATTTAGTTAAACGAATATGAACTAGATCATCACTTAGTCATCATGTTGAACCTCAAGATTTAATGTCACATCATTATCCTAAATACAACAATGATGCTAGAAATGATTAATTTTGGATGATGGCAATGCAAGAGGTGTAAAATATGTTGGAAGTAATAAGGTTTGGAATCATTTAGATAGACCGAAATAATCCTTGAGAATATACACTAAATGGGAGTTCAGGAATAATGTAGATAATGCTGGTAACATTGAAAGAATCAATGCTAAATTGGTTCCACATGGTTATAGTTAAGAAGAAGGAATTGTTTAGGAAGAGAAAACTACACTAGTATCTATAATTGATGATATTAAAATATATGTTCCATATACAACACATATCAATTTAAAAAATTATCAAATGGATTTCATGAGTGCATTTTTAAATGGTTATATAGATAAGTATGTTTTTGTTGAACAACACATAGGATATACAAGTACTCTCTTTCCAAATCATGTATTTAAATTAACAAAAGCTTTATATCATTTAAAGAATGATCCAAGATCATGGTAATATATATTTAGTAGTTTTTTTATTTCCAATGGTTTTAAAAAAGGCATGGTTGATCCTTTTTTTTATAAAATGAATTTCTACCTATGTATTAGTTTTTCAAATCTTTTTTGATGATATTATTTTTTTATATTCAATAAATTCATTATTTCTTAAATTTTCAATAATTATGTAAACTAAATAAGAAATGGTTTTAATGTTTGAGGTAAATTGTTTTCATGGATTTCATGTCTTTCAAAATATGGAAGGTATTATTTTAAATCAATGAAAATATACTAAAAATTATCTAAATCATTTTGGTTTGTACATAACTAAAAGTATTTATACACCAATGAGCACTGCCATAAAGTTTGATCTTGATGAAAAATGAATATATTTATATCCAACCACTTATATGAGATTGATTGGATGTTTACTATATATAACTTCTAGTCGGTCTGATATTAAGTTTATTAATTTCATGTGTTTACATTTTCAAGAAAACCCCAAAGGGTCTCATTTAAATTATGTTAAAAGTATTTTCAAATTCTTCAAACATACTACCCATTTATTAAAATTTAATCCTAGAGGAAAATAATTTGACTTACTTATCAATTTAGATGTTGATTTTGGTGGTGTTATGTTAGATATAAAAGGACCCTCCGTAAAATGTCACCTTTTAGGAAGGTCTCTAGTATCATGGTGTAATAAAAAACAAAATTATGTTTCATTATCTTCTACCAAAGTTGAATACATACCAGATGGTAGTTGTTGTGAACAGATTTTTTGGATGAAACACACTTTACCAGACTACAAAAAACAATTAAGGCTTGTACATACAAATGGTGACAATACATATACTATTACCATTTCAAAGAATCCTATTTCTCATTATAGAACAAATTATATTGATGTAATGCATCACCTTTTGAGATATCATTATGAAAATGTTGATATCACTTTGGAATTTATTGGCTATAAAAATCATCATTATGTTATATTCACTAAAACATTAAATTATGAAAGGATAAATTACATCATTCATGAATTAGGGATGATATGTTTTATGTGAAATGTTTATGGTCTCACAGTTACTTCCTCTCACTAACCGTATCACACTTATGGTCTCACTATTATGGTCTCACAGATATTGTCTCACACTAACTATCTCACACTTACAGTCTCTCTCTTTTGGTCTCACAATTATTGTATAACATCTATTGTATCATTGTTATGATCACCTTGTTTGGAGTCACTCCATAATTCTAACATCGGGATGACCTATTCTGGTGACATTGTAATGACATTGATTTCTATTTTTAGAATTTCCTTTCCAATATCACTACATTGATTATTTTATTATTTTTATACTACATATTTGTGTTTCGGACATTTAAAATCCCTAAATGTAAAAATCCTGATTTTTCCACTCCATTATTCAATCGATCCATCTACCCTCGAAATGAACATCCTTTTTTTCAATCCTACTTCCATCCTTCACCTTGTCCTCCTTCTCAATTCTTCATTTGATTCCCAAAATGAAGAGACCATCTTCATCGACTCATGTAAAGAGAAGTTATCAAATGAACGTAAAAATGGATTCGAAAATAATGCATGAGGGACCACTCAATCCAAGCCTTACTGATTGAATAGTAGTTACAGAGAAAAAAGTTTGTTAGAAGTGGTTGATTACAAGTAAGTCACTAATTATGAATTTTTTGGATGAACAAGTCTGGTTCAAATGGTTCACTAAAGATAATCTCCCCATCTAAAAAATTATTGTACACTAGTTTTATTCGTATCTTCAATTCTACAATGTGTCGATAAAAGATTTAATTATTAGAAGATAGGTAAATGAAAAAAGGTGTACCTTGTCATCTAGGTTGCAGACTTCCTGTCTTAAAAAAACATAGGATGGAATTTATGAGGATCATCTACGAGGAGCTCTTCCTTATACTTCTATTTTTAACCTAGAAGAGGCGTTGGGATGTCTAAATCTAAATAATAATAGAAGAAGGCCAATTATAGTATAATTAAATGAAGAGACAAGGAAACTAGTTAAATTCATTCAATATTGGATTGGACCAAGGAATGGAGATTTCACCAACATGAATTATCATGATGTATTAATGATACGCCTTATTAGAAATGATCACAAGTAAAACTTATGTAAGTACATCATTTTGTTCATTAGTGATATGATCAAGACTACTTCAAAATAATATTCAATAATTATGTCTACAATATTTTCTGTTAAAGGATTAGTTGGCCCAAATAGAGATGTTATTGAGGAATATGAGTTTTGTATCTATATGTATACACTAAAGTGGATGATAATTAATATTAATCCATGAAAAAACGTCCTAGGTGGAAGACAATGAACAGTTTTATAAGATGATTAATCCATTTCAAAATCCTCCCAAACCTAGTAAAATATATGGCCCTATTTTGGAAATAGATGAATTAGTTGAATACATAGATTGGGCGATAGTGGATGTAGTTGTTGCACCAATGAAATGAACTATGTTAGGGTAATTAGATAGTATCCTACCTGACCCACAAGTTACTGAAGGTGTCAATGATGTTTTTTTGAGGTTGTACAAGCTACTGTATTGGAGGAAAATATAATTCTTATGGAATATTTAGAAGAATATGGGGAACTATAAGTTATTATTTATACTGAGGAAAGAATGGAGAAATATTTTTTGTTAACTAATGAAGTGGTTCAAACATAAAGAAATGAATAGATGAAATTATTTCAATGGAATTAGACTCTTAGTCCCAACATATAATCACCTTTTGTGGGAGAGAAAATGCAATTTTGGAAAGTAAACATGTTCATGTTTCTATTGATACATGCATTTCAACAAACTTGTACAAATTTCATAGCTTGTTTTATGTATATGATTATCAATTGGATTTAGTGAGAGGAATTGATCTCAGAACATATTTTCATTTGAAACCAATTTCTATAATAGAAGCCATACCTCCTATGGAACCAGAGGTTGTTTCAATTTCAACCCCAACGGTTGCACAAGAATCTCATAGATTTGTAATCCAGGACGATTTAAAAGTTTTGTTTCTTAAACTATGATGGAAAAATTTGAAAATCTTTTGAGATCTCGGCCTACTTCTAAAACTCATAAATGTGAACAGGATGCTGGCATGATTTTGTAGAAAATTGTCCCACATACAAAAATAAGGATTGTGTATGAGATTTAGGATGTGGGGATACAAAATCAACAATTAACTGATCAAGTGAAATAATTAAAATTATTGACCGAGGAAATGAAGAAGTAATTTAAAACTGATGAACCTCCTATTTCTCATTTCAGCATAGAATATACTGACAAAATATCTTAAAAGTATGTGAATCTAATCCAACTAAATTTGTACATTTTTTTGAGAAGGTAGTTGAAAACGTTGCTATGGTGGAAAATGATGTTTGATGATTTGTATCCAAAAACAATTAGTTGACTAGTGATTTGATGAACTCTATAGAGACTGTTCTCTTAAGCCATAACAAGCTCTCTTCATCCATCTCAGTTCCATATTTATCTTCTAAATATGGTCAACCATCTCAACTATCACATAGGGGGTTATTAAAAAATGTTATTCAAAAAGATCTTATGTTTCTAAAAGGTCATACTATTCAGGAGAGCCTCTCTAATATTCTATAAAACTGTAAGTGTGTTTAAGACATGGTTCGATTGTATTCAAAGGAAGCCTCTATATCCTATGATGAAATTACTAAAACGTATGATATGTACTTCTATAGGATCTATACAAATCATCAACTGGCTAGCCATTTCATGTACATCATATATAATCATTTAATTACCCCTTTGACTTAATCTTTTAATGACCATTTTTAGAAAATGAAAGTGTTCACGCCCACTTTAGAGAATTGTATTACGAATAAATACTATTTTGGAAAGTCTATAAAATATTGAGATACAATCATCATTGATTTTATCAAATTGTTGAAGACTTATCTCCATGTGCAAATCACTACAATAGTGGCTACTATACCTGACCCATTACAGCAGGGTCACATTCAATATTCTACATCTTCTACATCCACCGCCTTTTCTCCAACTTCCATGTCTAAATCTTAGGCACTAAGCCATATCAAACTAGTAATTATTGAGAAATCCTTACCTACATCAGTAACCAGACCAACCCTTTCCCTATCTATTTTGGAATGAGTAAATCTTACTTCTCTCTCTTTTGGACCTATCCCTCCCCAAACCTCTACATATGCTCTTGTTGATATCTCTACCAAGGAAAAAGAGTAGACTGATGGATCTGAAGAGAAGTGAAGGATGAATTTTTGATATAGATGTATAGTATTTTGCATGACGCTTGTAATGAAATCTATATCATCATCCAATTTAATGTACACTATTGTTGTTTATTTCCAAACATACCTCCATTCATTTTTTAATTTTTATTTCTTATTCTCATTTTTTATAATCCAAAAATGGGGAGAAATAAAAAAAATCATTTAAATAAAAAAGAATTATATATGCAAAAAGAATCATTATGGGAGAAGAACAATTTTATAATTTTTATCACAAATATTCTCTACATCTTTTAATTATTAAAATATATAGCTTGTAAATGGCATTATTTTTTATCATCTTGATGTGGGATATTATTGTAACCATAATGATTTATTGATACCAAATCCTGTTAATCATATTTTACATATCACGACTCATTTATGGACCTCATATACTGTTCATTATCTAGATCTGGGATGTTTTAGTATATTAATGATTATATCTTAATCCATTCTGTGAATATTACTTCTTAAGACAGTTTTTAGATATTAGGGTAGGTCTGAGTAACTGAATGTTTTACACTGGTTCCAGATTTTGGCAATGTCTCTGACACCATAACCTTAACACAGTGACCGTGACACTATAACCCAGACATCATAACCCATACACTGTAACCTAGACACCAGGACATAGACATCGTAACCCAGACACCGTGACCTAAACACAGTTACCCATACACTGTAACTCTGACACTATAACCAGTTATTGATTTCTTAAATATTGTGACACTGGTTACTTGATACAGTTTTCAATACATCGTAAAAAAACACTATTCATTGTTTTGATGATGGACTGGAGACCATTACCTGAGACACTGTGATCCTGACACAACATCTATGTTACCAATTCTAGATCTCAATGCAACTATGGCAGTGTGAATTTCTCATCGTGACCACCACATAGCACAAAGGAAAATGAGAAGACACTATTTCATGGAAAACTATGACATCGTTCCATACATAACCATTTTACTATAATTTTCAATTAAATTTAAATTTTATTTCTAATAGTAAAAATGGAATAATTTAACGACACTGATATAATAAATTCAATTTTTATGTCTTTTCAGTAGATAGTATAAGGCAAGAGGTTGGTGGATAGTGAATCATGTCGGATTCAACACACACACACTATAAATACAAAAAAATGTGAGTCACTAGAGCTCGTGGGAGTTCATGAAGTTATCTACATGATGTATTGATGAAAATCCATACACTGATTAACACATTATGTACTCTCGATTCCTGGTGGTTTAACTATTGTACATTAGAATCCGAAACACTACCGTTGCAACAACACGATGTAGAAAAAGTGCTACAATACACATATCATTTAACTGGAAAATAGAATAACAGACCAACGATACACTATTTTCACATGAGGAATCAAAAATTACATAAGCTACATCCTACAAGTCCATAGTTTCACAGAGCAAGAATAATAGAATTTCTATTCCTTTACCATTATCATTGTTTATCTTTGTGTTGTTCCATTAATTTTCTAGGAGTGTGTGTATCAGTGTTCAAACACCCATTTTATCTATCATTAAAGTGTAGGATAAAAAATATCCTCACTCAAATATCAATCATTAATTTATTTTACCCCTATATAACTATAGAAGAAGTCTTGTGTGACATGGTTGTATATTTTCCCACAAAGAATAGTGGAATCAGTCTTGTGACCTGGAAAAACATGCGTACTATTGTAAACCCCTATCTTTGGTGTAGATCAAGATTATAAATATAAACTTTTTTGTGATAGGTGACCAACATGTTGAGTGGATTATGTCTCATATTGAGACTGAACCACTTGATTTATCTGTTGTATCTTGGAATGTATTTTTTTCTCTATTTTAACTTATATTTAAGAGAACTGATCATCACTTTTATAGTTAATCATGGTTTCTAGTTATAACTATTTTACCTTATTATAATTGTTTCAAAAGTTGTATCATTATAATATAATGATATTAAAATTAAATAGTCAATATTCTGAGAAGAAATTTGAAACGTAAAAAAATTATAATTTTTTTACCATGATTAACGTCCCCGAGTTATTTTAAAATGGGGGGTAATATAAATAAGCATTTTAGTAGAAATATTTATTGGAACTCAATTCAACGCCCCACTTGAGTGTCCTACTCCGACCAGCCCGATAGAAAATTTGTGATGGAATTTCTATAAAAAACATATATTTGTTATGGGTTCCACAAAAAATAATTCCTTCCATAAATACTTATGGTTGTTATATAAAATAACTTTCATCAAGAACTATCATAAAAAATCCACAACATTAGATTATTCATAATGGGATTATCTCAAATCAATAGTTATTTGTGATTAGCCCCATTACTAATAACACATATTGTTGGTAGGACCCATTCCATATACCCATGGTATTAATAAATATACCATAGATAAAATAGAATTATTTATATCGTGAAGTCAGTCCTTTAATAAATTACCCTTCATACAGTATGGTGGGAATTTAAAACATGAGTATATGTGATGAAAAGGACTGATAAGCTAAAATAATATCTGAAAATAAATATTTTTGAGGGGAGTGGAATTCCTTTCACAAATAAGGGAATTTACCAAACCATTTGTGATGGGTCCATGACATGTCAAAAATAGTCTATAAAAAATCCATTTTTCCCTAGTGTCTCCTATTTCATATGTTCCCTTCCCGAGGATATAAAGATAATTATTACTTTTGATATTTCTATAAGGATTTCGTGAATTGTTTTTTCTATGTAGAAATTTTCACAACATATGTAAAATAATTTTCGTATCTAAATAGTCCTCATAGAATCTATGCCAAATGGATCTCTGACTAATGTTTGAATATTGTGAAATGTAAAAGTTAAATTATGGAAATGTTTTAAAATAATGATATTTTTAGATTATGTCACTATAGTAGGTATAAAATGGGAGTTTATATATTTTTTAAGATATGATTAGTTCTTTTTGGGAATAAGGATTAGTGGACTATAGTAAAGACCCAATGGATAATTATAGTAGTATTATAACATCCTGATGACTTTTGGAAGTGATGATTGTGTGGTTATATTAGAAATTAAATCCCTTTTGTATTCTTGAAAGTTGTTGCTACTATGGAATATATGAGCCTCAAGTTAATAGCCTTGAAAAAGGATGGATGAGTATGGACAATATCTTTACTCTAGGGCACAATATGTTGACCTATGTCTGTACCCATGGACATATAATCATCAAATATATTATTCTAATGATCATATTGTATTTATAATCCATTATGATGGATTTGAACTTTACTTTTTGTATGTTAATTGAAAAAGTTATATGGCCATGAACAAAAAATTTTGAACCGAAGGAGTTAAAAGTTGAACTAAATGTCTCAAAATATTAAATGCTGGTTTTGATCAAGAATTCTTCATAGCAAAATTTTTTCAAATTCATTCAATAATATACTCTTGTTTTATTTATTACCATTGAATTTATTAGTATTTAGTTGAAAGAGGATCACAAATATGAAGCTAACAATGGCATGTATACTAGAAGCACTATGACTTATAACTAAATATGGTATCATACTTAAATAGTTGATAATCATAGTATATGCCTGTTATGGTAGAAAAGGTGAGATACTTAGTCTTATCTTTGGTATTGATGTTTATATCATAATAGAGACTATATCATGATACTCACAACTATTTTCATTAAAGTGTCATTTTGGTCAACAATATTTGAGTATATTATAAATGTTATTAGGATTATTTGTAACAATTATAGATTGTTTGTTCATTATTTCTACATTAATTATTTGGAATCGTATGGGAAATGATTAAATAACCTTGAAAAGTGATTTTATGATATGGTTATAGTTTTTGGATAAATATAGAAGAACACATGATTGAGGAATAAATAAATATTAGGTTTAATATAAGTATTATTTTAATGTTATAAAGTATTGACTCAATTTTAGAAAAGCTTGTATGATAGTGTTTATAAAGTTTTAATTTATCATTAAATTAAATAAAATGCAATCAATGAAATTTTTTATTTACTTTATCTCATTTTTATGATTCTGATATTTATTGAACAAGGTGTGAATTTATGATGTAGTGGTTTCTTCCTTTTTAGTGTTAACGATAATGTTATTTTTAGAGAAATATTTGATTGATTTGGGGTTTAATGTTGTGAATATTCAAATGGTTTTTGGTTATTTTTGTTATAGAGAATATAAGATTAGTTTACACACATATCAGGGAACATGATTTTTTGAATGATTTATACAGTTCTATGAAAGATAAGTAATTTGGTATAGACAATAAGGGAATGGTATATGTCATATTAGCATTTAAATATATTATTATGAATATTTTATGAATAAAAAAACCAAAAATCATTAGTTAGTTATAATATATTTTTTTGTGATGCACATTATATTAGGGGGAGAATGTAATTACATGAAATTATAGACCATTTTAAAATTGATGTTATCATTGAGAACATCCATAACACAATAATTCCAACATAAACAATTTATAAAATATCAGAAGGAAATTTTTAATAAATCTATAATAAACACTAATATTCTGAACCATTAAAATTTGTACCATTTGAAGAAGAATAAATAATTTGAGTTGTTATTGGAAAATTATTTTTTTTAAAACATGTTTTCTTTATGTTATCTATTTTATTTTAAAAGTAATTTTATAAATATTATAATTAATAAAAGATAAAACTGACCTATTTTTCGGATTTGAAATATAAAATTATACTTAGTATAAATATATGTATTTTTCTGAAATTTTTTTTGATTGAGAAGTTATTTTTTTATAAAATTTATATTTGTATGACTATATCATCATTACCTAATGGATTAATTTTTTTATGTGATCAAATAAGAAAATAAGGATCAAAATCACGAATTTCAAAAAATTTAATTAAATTATAAAAGGGAACCACTTCATCTCATATACTCACAATTAGAAACCCTTTTTTTGTAGGAAATACCCATTAAAAAATTTATATATATCCCTCCATGCATTCTAGATGTATTTATTTAATCATAATACCAACATAATTGGTATAATGGTGTTATGAAAAGTTAAATTTAAATTGAAAATGCATTTTTTTATATGCATGTTTTAGTTTTGTTTCTTGTTTTACATTCATTAAAACATAGTCAATAAGTATAAAAAAAGAAATAAACTACACTAAATATAATAATATGTTATTATGTATTTGAAATGAAAAATATCTATCCCCACCTCCATCAAATCGGATGTGAATTCATCATTAGTGTGTATGGCGGAATACCGCTTCATGAACCGATGCAATTCCTTTTCCATCACCATATTTAAATATAGTTTATAATGATGTAATTAATGTTTATATATGTTATTTGTGACATATTTATCATTCTTGATTGGAATCAAATGCCTCAAATTCATACAATTGCATTTACAAGAAAATAATAATGTCGTTCATGCGTACGTGTGGATTACCAGCTCTATAATGCAATGTGATTTGTATTTTCTCCACCGCATCACATGATGAATATATATATATATATATAATTATATTTCAATATCATATTTATGATATTATGATAATCTTTTAATTTAAAATAATACTTATCATTTTCCATAATTACTATTGGAAAATGGAAATGTTACACATATGTATATATGGCCAAACATATCTATGACAGAAAAGTAGTTCATTATCATAACATTATTAAATGGATTGATTTGAAACTAAAATTTATGTATAAAAATTATAATTTTTTCATTTAAATTATCCTATAGATGAAGGGATGAAGAACTCTTTGATCAATTTGATCAGTCTGAAATCATTATTTACTTCTTAACCGAATATCATCAAAACAGCTGATGTGAACATATATTATTAAGTAATCATATATATATATATAAATGAGTTATATAAAATTAATAATAAAAATGAAAAAGGTCATAATTTAATTATAAATTAACCTAGGTTTATAATTCTAGAAGATAAGTAACATATATGATTAGTCAGTCTTAAGGTTGTTTCTGGGAGCCACCACAGCTTGCCCACAGAAACCTGGGTGAAGCACCACAATATTCACCTCGTGCAACAAAACCACCACGCTCACACACCAACGTAACCAAGTAGTTTTTGGGAGCCACCATAGCTCGCATGACTTGTATCATAAGTCGGGTATTATACCTCAAGCCATTACAACCCATACACTGATTAAGGATCCACAAGCCATCACAGCTTATACACATTACACCTATAATAGTACATAGAAAACTATATCCAGAATATATGTGTGTGAATAACCACAAGAAATTACATCACTCTACACATATATATGGGGAAAAATAAAAAATGTGCCTTCCAGCACCAGTAACTTCCAAGAGAAGAGAGTGTGGCCAAAGGGGGTAGTCAGCTATCAATCCTCCCACCGAAATGTTGGGGAAAACACCCCCCAGGGCTCAGAATCCTCGGGGTGTCAGTTGTCCATACTGACAGGGTGGATTAGCATATAGAAACACAAAAAGTACATGATATATTATATATAACAACCACACTATGGGCCTTACCTAGTATTAGACACAACAACAGCTAACGCCTCTCAGACTTCGGGCTGCTACTTCTAAGACTAGGTATCCTATAAGCACACAACCATTTAAAGAGAATTATTAGATTAATTCATTCCCTTTTTATCATTTCCACTGTATGTTAATTAATTCATTAAATATTAATTAACCATGAATAATTCCACATTAAATTTCATTAGATTCACATGCAAATTCAATTATTCCTTTGAAAATTACAACCTCATCATTATGTTCCAGCATCTTCATCCCCATGGGTTGACACCATTTATTCAATTATTCATTATAGAAATACTTTTCTAAATTCCCAGGTAAACTAGAAAAACATTATATGCTACTAAACACAAGGGGTCTCAAAATGGTGAGTAGATGTACTACCCGTCGAGTCTTTGCCACTTATAGAAAGATCATAAACCCATCCTTACTTGAGAAGATAATCACAGAAAGCACATGGTATACCCCACATGTCTTCACCTCTTTTGGAAGAAGGGTAAGTAATACTAGCTTCCTTGAGCAGTAGGGAAAATTAAAGAAGATAAAAAAAGAAATAGCAAGCATCCAACAATCGCACCCATTCCATTCCATCATACCTGATGTCCTCCCTGACACCCACATGCATAAACTGATGCATCTCACCACTCTAGGCGTCATCTTCTGCCACAACCAAAAGGGCCTCCATGCCTCCACATATTACCACAACCATCCAGGCTCACATTAAAATACAGGCAGAAGTAAAACAAACAACTTCACAATTGGGCTCTTGGCACTTAAACAAACAAGAGTGTAACTAAGAACCCTACAAGAAATTATCTTTAAACAACAACCACTTCTTTAATCCATATTGGGTTAACTGATTTATTATTCGTTGGTTCCAAATTCATGAAACATAACCAGTAAGTTATCAAAAATAAATAAACATTCGTACTGAACTAATTTGATTAACATCAAATTACAACAAGAACTAGATTCATTTTCATTCCTCTTTATCTTTATCCAACAATTATGAATTAATCTCGGTTTACGTTTTTTACCGATTTCCATCAAGAAAAAACAACTAAGAAAAGAAAGCATAGATATAAACCTATCTATCAAAACAAGTGGCAATAACATATGGTCAATATCAATTTATTTATCCAGTTAAAATATTTATTATGTCAATTCAATTGGCATCCAGTGGGATTAAACATGCTAACAATATAGTTGCACATAAATGAAAGAGAATCAATGAATCCCGTACCTCAAATAGTTCCTCATGTTTTTTTATCCACATAAAGGGTCATGATCCTCCTATCGCGACAGCTGCATCCACCCGAGGATGTCACGGTACAACAGCACCAAACCCACACAAAGAAACACCCCATTAGAAGCATGGATATTATATACTATAACATGGAAAGGAGAAACAGGAGGGGATGATCCCCAAAGGAACGACTATAAAAAATAACTTATATTGAAGATTGACCGATATAGCTCGGTTGCATTAATGTAGAGCGGAACCAATATGAGGATTAATGTTTTATTGTGCAACTCCTACTGGAAGGAATGAAGTGTTCTAGCATCTCATAGCCAAGAACAATGAGTAAGAACAAGTGAGGAAGATATCTTGTCCCTTTTGAAGATTTAATGGGGCGACAAATTAAGATACGCTTAATTCCCCATTAAATGCCGATCACATTAACCCACATGGTTTGACCAAGTAAAAACATCCCGAGCCATAGGAATAATTAATATTGGATTTATGTCCTTTGAATCCACATTAAGAGTCTTTAATATAAGGATTTAAATGTATTTTACGTCAAAGGAAACATCAAAGGGGTGAAACTGTAGGAAGCTGGAAACACTGTTCAAAGTCCACTGTTAGTAGTCCACTGTTAGAAGTCCGCTATTAGAAGACCACGGTTAGAAGTCCGCTGTTAGAAGTCAGCTGTTAGAAGTCCGCTGTTAGAAGTCTGTATTAGATGACTGCTGTTAGAAGTCTGCTGTTAAAGTCTGCTGTTAGAAGTCCCCCGTTAAAAGTACACTGTTAGAATTCTGTTGTTAGAAGTATGCTGTTAAAACCTCATTGGTCTGGAAACACTGTCCACCTACATCACTGATAGAACACTTTTCATGGAATCCTCACTGATAGAACACTGTTAAACTACCTTTATAGGTTAACGATAGAACTGTTCATCGATGGAACTGTTTACAGAATTGGAAATTAGGAAACGTGTTGGGGATATGTCGCCTTGACCTCCCAGAAGACCTCAGACACCATATTTTCACAAAGTAATAGACCTGAGAGGTCCAGGATATTACATCAGATACCTCTCAAAACATTCTCTTCCTAGATAATTCAAAACCAACTTAATGAGAAAAAAAAAGAAACACGGTCCGAACAACCACCCATCGAGATACATCTCAAAAGAGAGCAAGACACAAAAGCAACAAAAGAAACTCATAAATAAAACATGAGTGGTCTAACCACAAAAGGAACATCATTACATGAAATGAGTTAAACATCAAAAAATTATAGGTACTGAGAACATATCTGTGAATCACGTTCCCAGGTACAATCCTCCATTCCACCGTGTTGCCACAAGACATAATCTAAGGGAATAGAACGCCCGCACAACACCTTCTCCTTGAGGTCTTGGATCTGCACAGGTCGCTCCTCAAAGGTTGCATCATCATCAACATCAATCTCTCCCCAATTGATAATGTGAGAGTCATCTTGAAGATAACGACGGAGCTGTGATACATGGAAATAATCATGTATCTGACTCATTTGTGTGGTTAGTTCTACACGATACGTCATAGCTCCAACACAAGATAACACCTCGAAAGGCCCACAAACCGGGGAGAAAGATTTCTTCCACGACCAAACCTTCGCTACCCACGACAGGGAGTCACCTTCAGAAACACATGATCCCTAACATTAAACTCTAAGGCCTCCTTTTTTGATCAGCATATGATTTTTGACGATCTTGCGCTATATTCATCCTCCCACGAATCACCTAAACCATCTCTATTGTATTCTGCACTAGTTCTGGCCCGAGAATTGCTAAATCTCCGATGCCAGTCCAGCATAATGGAGAATGGCATGGTCGACCAAACATGGCTTCAAAAGGTGCCATACCTATGGTGGAGTGAAAACTATTTTTGTAAGAGAACTCCACCAAGGGTATGCGACTTATCCATGAGCCTCCAAAATAAATAACACAAGAGCGTAACATGTCTTCAAGAGTCTGGATGGTTCACTCTATCTGACAATCCCTTTGAGGATGAAACGAAGTGATAAGGCATAGTTGAGAACCCAAACCAAGGTGAAGACCTCTCCATAACACCCAAATAGAATCATGTCCTCCTAGAGATCGAGGTAAAACAGAAACAATGTCCATTGATATGTTCTCCCACTTCCACTGAAGAATATCTAATGGCTAGAGAAGACCACCTAGAATACGGTGTTCTTCCATCACCTTCTGGTAGACTAAACATCGAGACACAAACTCCGAAACCGCATGATTCAGCCCAGGCCACCAAAACTAACTCCTCAAGGATCAGTACATCTTTGTCATGCCATGATGTACTACTAAGGGAAAACTATGGAACTCTCAAAGAACCATCTCACACATCATTATGGTAAAAATGCTTTCCATGATACAACACTCGGTGTTGTTCTTCCTCCGACCAACCATCAAGGGCACCACCACAAACAACTCGGTCTCTTCAGACCTCCCCCTAATGATCCACCAAATAGGACTCTTCCAACTTCTACACCAGGGATGACTGTACCGTCATCTAAAAAAGAAAACCTCTACCCCCAACTTCTCCCATATCAAGATTCAATGCTGACAGTTCTTACATTATTCTCTAGGAATCAGTGAATTCACGCACAACATCACAACGTGACTTTCGGCTCAGCGCATCAACTACAACATTCCATTTTCCAAGTGTATATGATATTTTGAAGTCGTATTACTCTAAGAACTCCATCCACCGATGATGTCATAAGTTCAAGTCACAATGGGAGAAAACATACCTCAAACTCTTATGATCGGCAAAATCCCAAAAGCGATCACCAATGAGGTAACGTCTCCACAACTTCAGAGAAAACACCATAGCTGCCATCTCAAGATCATGGGTTGCATCGTTGCGTTCATGGGGATGAAACTACTAAGACCTATAAGAAACAAATAACCTCTATTGCATGAGAACACAACCTAAACCCAGATGTGATGCATAACAGAAAACATCAAAATGAACTCCCTCAGCTAGAAGACAAAGGAAAAGAGAACATACAAACTTATACTTTAGATACTCAAATTCTCCATAACACTGATCAGTCCATATGAATGCCTGATCCTTCCAAGTCAAAGATGTTAGTGGAGTCTCAACTCGTGAGAAATCGAGTACAAACCTCCTACAGTATCCTATGAGACCAAGGAATCTTCACACCTCCGCCACTGTCTTGGGGGCTTCCCAAGACACAACTGCTTCTATCTTTGGTGGATCCACAGCTACTCCCTGTTGGTATACAACATTACCCAAGAAACGAACTTCTTGAGGCCAAAACTTAGACATCGACCACTTATCGAATAGCTGATGTTGATGAAGAACTCCCAAAACGGCCCGTCGATGCTCTGTATTCTCCTCTTCCAATGTGGATTACACAAGGATTTAATCAATGAAAACTACCACAAAATTTTCCAAGAACTCACGGAATACAGCATTCATCAATACCATGAATACAGATGGAGCATTTGTCACACCAAATGGCATTACAATGAACTCATAATGCCCATGACGACAACAAAAAGCAGTCTTCGGGATATCCTCTTCCTTCACACGCATCTGATGATATCTCGACTGCAAGTCGATATTTGAGAACCAACATTCACCTTTCAGATGATTGAATAAATCATCAATTCGTGGAAGAGGATATAGATTCTTTATTGTCACTTTGTTTTAGCGATGATAATCGACACACAATCACAATCTGATGTCAACCTTCTTCACAAATAAAACTAGTGAACCACATGGTGACACACTTGGCTGAACAATACCACACTGCAACAGACCATCAAGCTATATACGTTACTCTCGTAATGCATAAAGGGCCATCCAATATGGAGACGTAGAGATAGTAGACGCCCCTGGATATAGCTCGATCCCAAACACGATCTCTTGTCGAAGGGGTAATACTACAAGCTCTTCTGGAAATACATCAGGGTACACCTCTTTGAACCTAGGTAATGCCAACTCCTAATCCTATGATGAACTCAGAATCATCTTAGCCATCATGGATGATAAGGATGGATTGCGCCATTGACCCATATGAGGATCTCGCTCACCAAAAAACACCACTTTCTCTCCATCGGCACCAATGAATACAACCTTCTTATTGATGAAATCCATGATAGCCTACACCGAATACAACCAATCCATGCTGAGGATGACATCATATGGTAGTATTCGTAAACATAGGAAATCTCCCCAAGAGTGGTGTTCCCCAACACTAGCTCACAATCTCTACATACTTCAAACAAGTCAGCTCGACCTCCAACTGGCGTAGTCAATGCAAAGGGCACTGGAAGCCTTTCTACCTCAAGTCCCAAAGCATGGAAAAGGGTAGGTGATATGAAAGAGTGTGTTGCTCCTGAATCAAACAAGGGATACACCAAGGTAGAAAACAAGAAATGGGTTCCTCGAATGACGACTGGCTCTCCTGGAGCTGGAAATGCTAGAGCATGAAGCTGACCACGACCTCTCTAACCCTGATGATGACCACCACCATGTCCGCACTCTGCTCTCTGAGGATGTGGATCATCATGGGGTTGTCCTCTACCTTCCCCATATTCCCTCTTCTAATCTAATGCTGGTGCAACTGGCTGTTGCTGCCTCAGCTGGAACTACCTCAATAGACGAACCCGGAGCATAGCACCGGGTGCACAATGAAAACTCTGAAACGTTGGGCACTCCCGCTGCTGATAACCCTAACCACCACAAGAAAAAAAAGCACCCGATCCCTTGGAATATTACTAAGAGTTTCTGCCTCTAATGAAATGAGATGTGAAGTGTTGGGACCTACCCCTAGCTGAACGATAACTCTTCTTCCCTAAAAACCGAGAACCCCAGACCACTGCTCTACTACATGATGAACCATGCTGATTTCCCCTCTCGTGATGATCTTGTCCTGGCCAAAGTCTTCTTGACAAATTATTCCCTCGCCAGTACCTCAATATATGTTTTTAGCATAAATGGGGTGACATGGCGCTGGATATCTGGATGCAAAGCCTCCTCGAAATGCCTCACCCTGGCCTCCTCATCTGAATGTAGGTCCGAAACATATCGTAAAAGGTTCCTGAAATGGATTCCAAACACTCGAACACTGGAGCTCACCTGTAGAAGGGTAAGATGATCCTGGAGACTGGATGCCTTTGCAGTCGAATAATGAAACATGACTCTAAAACTGTCTTGAAACTCCTCCCATGAGATCGCTAACTCCTCATGATCCCCAAGGAACAAGAACCACCACTACCTTGCTCCTCCATGCAGCATCGTCACAACCAAGGACACCTAGTGCACCTTTCGAGAAAGAATTGAACTGAAGCTGATCTCGACCTCCTCTAACAAGTCTTTTGTGACTGAATCTGAAATGGAGCCTTCGTACTTCTGCAGACTCAGGCACTGAAACTCTCATTCTGTCTTCCTTCGTGTGTCGTCGTCATCAACCTCTACCATGCGACGATCTACTGGAACAACATGCGGGACATTTTCTACCCAAACCTGACAAGGATGTCAATCAAAAGCCATACCTGTAAAATAGCAAACCATTAGAGCTCCTAAACCTTGAATATGGAAGACACAACATTAATGAATTATTTATTTTCATTCATTAATTTTAGGTTATCCTATCCGATGGTCTACCCATTAAAACACAGGAACAAAGAGTAATGACACATGATCCTTTCCTAAGTCTCTACCCTGCAACTAGTATCACCTAGTTTAGTAACCATTGTAAACATAAAGGTCTGTACATCAGATCAGAGGGGGCCCAACAGGACTTTTTCTCATCCGACCACCACTTTTTACCTCACTTGACAAACATGAATGACACTTTTTCCCTACCCACACATGCAACCTCACCTGTCCCTAACTCCAAACTCCATCCTATACCTCATCCAGACCTCTGATACCACTATGTCACGACCCCCTCCCCACAATGTGTACCCCTCCTAGGTTGGAAATTTGAAAAGTGAGATAATGACTCCCAAATCCTGCCCCCAGTAGGCCCCAGGTTGGTGACATTCACTGAGGGTATAATAAAAACACAAATGGGAGGCATTACCCTCTAAGAGAACACATGCAGAAGAGAGATAAGAATGACACCAACCAAATCCAACTCAGAAATGAAATATAAAATAAACCCAAGTGCACATATTTAATTCCATGAAAAAGTACTTCAACTGAAAGGGGAAAAACTACATGTACCCAAACGAATGTGAAAACAGCAGCAACTACAAGCCTGAACAGCTCCTGCAACCCCAAGCAAGTAGAAACAAGAATGATCTCAAACCTACTCCAAGTGACCTGAAAAACATTTTATATATACATTGGGTGAGTATAATAGTATACTCAGTAGGATCCTCCTGAAAACCTCTCGTGCAATGTAAATAAAACATGCTAAATAACTGTGAACAACAAGTGAAAATAACTCGTTACCGAAATAGGTATACTATGTTCCCAACCTCACCATGGCTACTCTCACCAAGTGACACATACATGAATTTATCATATAATAAAGAATATCAAGGTTACTATGTTACTACTTCCCCACTGGTTTTCCAAATTTCCCCATTGTCGCACGTCCTAAGCATATCTCTCCAAAAAGGCTTGTCTGCAGACACCTTGGGGAAGCACCACAATATGAGCCTCATGCAACAAAACCACCACGTCCACACACCAAAGTAACCAGGTAGTTTTTGGGACACACCATAGCTCACATAACATGTATCATACTTCGTGTATTATACCTCAACCATTAAAGCCCATACCCCAAGAAAGGATCCTCAAGCCATTACAACCTATACATGTTACACCTATAGTAGTACATATAAAACTAAATCCAGAATATATGTGTATGAATAACCACAAGAATTTATAGCCCTCTACACACATATATGGGGAAAACTAACCAATGTTTCTACCAACACCAGTAACTACCAAGAGAAAAGAGCATGGCCAAAGGGGGTAGTTAGCCATCCATCCTCCCACTGGAATGTTGGGGAAAAAACTCCCTAGGGCCTAGAATCCCATGGATATCTGTTGGCCTTACTGACAGTCTGGTCTAGCATATAGAAAGTCAAAAAGTACATGATATATTATATCTCACAACCACACTATGGGCATTAACTATTCTTAGACACAACTACAACTAACGTCTTCCAAACTCTGGGCTGATACTTCTAAGAATAGGCATCCTAAATGCACACAATAATTTAAAGAGCTTTATTAGATTACTTTATTCCCTTTTTATCAGTTCCAATATAAATTAATTAACTATTTAAACATTAATTAACCATAAAGAAACCACATTAAATTTAATTATCATCAATACCAAAGTCAATTATTCCTTCAAAAATTACAACCTCATCATTATGTTCCAGAATCTCTATCCCCATGGGTTAACACCATTTATTCAATTATTAATTATATAAATACTTTCCCACATTACCAGGAATTCTAGAAAAAAATTATATGATTCTAAACACAAGGGGGATCAAAACAGTGAGTAGATGTACTACCCGTCAAGTCCTTGCATCTAATAGGAATAGCATAAACCAATAATTCCTTGAGAATCTAAACATGGAAAGCACATGGCATACCCCTCATGTCATCACCTCTTTCGGAAGAAGGGTATGTAAGACCTGCTGCCTTGAGAAGTGGGTAAAAGTAAAGAAGATAAACAACCAAAAGAAACAGAAAGCATCCAACAATTGCATCAATTCGATTCCATCATCCCAGGTGTCCTCCCTGACACCCAAATGCATAAACTGATGCATATCGCAACTCTAGGCATCATTTGATACCATAACCGAAAGGGCCTCCATGCCTCCACATATTACCAAAACCATCCAGGCTCACATTAAAAGACAAGCTGCATTAATACAAAAATCGTCACAATTTGGCTCTTGGCCATTAAACAAACAAGAGGGTAACTCAGAACCCTACAATCAATTCTCTTTTAATAACCACCAGTTCAATAATCCATCTTGGGTTAACTGATTTATTATTCATTGGTTCCAAATTCGGGAAACCAAACTAGTAAGTTATCACAAATAAATAAACATGATTATTGTACTAACTTGATTTACACCAAATTACACTAAGAAACATATTCGTTTTCATTCCCCTTTATCTTTATCCAACAATTATCAATTAATCCCGGTTTACGTTCATTACAGATTTCCATCAAGAACAAACAGATAAGCAAAGAAAGCATAGATATCACACTATCTAGCAAAACAAGAGGCAATAACATACGATGAATATCAATTTATTTATCCGGTTAAAATATTTATTTTTTCAATTCCATTGTCATCCAGTGGGATTAAGCATGCTAACAATACAGTTGCGCGTAAAAGAATGAGAAGCAACAAATCCCCTACCTCAAATAGTTCTTCACATTCTTTATCCACACAACGGGTCACGATCATCCTCTCGCAACAACTACATCCACTCGAGGATGCCATGGTATGAAAAAACCAACCAAAACCCAAGAAAACCCCCATTAGAAGCTTGGATATTACATTCTATAACATGTAAAGGAGAAACATGAGGATATGATCACCAGAGGAACAACTTTAAAACATAACTTATGTCGAAGATTGACCGATATAGATCGATTGTATCAACGTAGAGCAGAACCAATCCAAGGAGTAAATTTTGGTTTTGAAACTCCTACGGGAAGGATTGAAAGGTTCTAGTGTCTCATAGACAAGAACAAAGTGGACGAACAAGGGAGGATGACATCTTGTCCCTTTTGAGGATTTAATGGGGCGACGGTTTAAGATACACTTAATTCCCCATTAAAAGAGGATCACAATAACCCACACGGTTTGACCAAGTAAAAACATCCCGATACACATGAATAATTAATATATGATTTATGGTCGGTGAATCGGCTTTAAGAGTCATTAATATATGGCTTTAAATGTATTTTACTTCAAAGGAAATGTCAAAGGGGTGAAACTGTAGGAATATGGAAACACTGTTCAAAGTCTACTATTAGAAGTCCACTATTAGAAGTCCTCTCTTAAAAGTCCACTATTAGAAGTCCTCTATTTGAAGCCCACTGATAGAAGTCTGCTGTTAGAAGTCTACTATTACAAGTCCACTGTTAGAAGTCTGATGCTAGAAGTCTGTTGTTAGAAGTCCGCTATTAGAAGTCCGCTGTTAGAAGTCTGCTCTATGAAGTCCACTATTTGAAGTCCACTATTAGAACCTCATTGGTCTGGAAACACTGTTCACCTACCTCACGGATTAAAACACTGTTCCCTGAATCCTCACTGATAGAACACTGTTCACCTACCGTTATAGGTTACCAATTGAACTGTTCCCCGATGGAACTATTCGCAGAATTGGAAATTTGGAAAAGTGTTGGGGATATTTTACCTTGACCTACTAGAACACCTCAAGCACCATATTTTCACAATGTAATGGACCAGAGAGGTCCGAGACATTACAATGATACTAGTCCACGCATGGTCTCTTGTTGCTGATCCACAGAGGGTCTCTTTGATACCAATCCACACTAAGTCGCTATGATGCTGAACCACACGGTTTCTCTATGATGATGATCCACATAGGTTCACTAAGATGATGTTCTTCATAGGGTTTTTATGATGCTGATCCACATAGGATCACTATGATGATGATCCTCACTGGGTTTATTGAGATTTCTTCATTCATTGGAGCTTTCATCAAAACCGTTGGGGTAAGAGACATCTTTATCAACTCCACATATTAGAACAGATCGACATTCTTTCAAAGTTAATTTTTGGTGTTAAATTTATTGTTATTTTGTTTTTAGCACATCTTGGAAACCATTTTGAGTTATGGTTGTGAAATCTTTAAAATTAAGGATTTTGAATGATTTTTTGTGTTCTTAATTTTAAAATAGAGATTTTAAAATAGGGTATTTATTTGGAATTGTGGAACATGTTTTGTTTTAGATGTTTTCAACATAAAGTTAATATATTATTGAAGTGAAATGGATGTTTTGGAATTGGATCATTCGTTGGTTTTAAGTAAAACTACAGTTTTATTGAAATTGTTTGAATTGGATGAACACACTATTTTTACCTGATGATTGTGTGTGTTCATGGGTTTGAGGGATGTATAAGGGTTAGGAGTACCCCCATCCTTAATGGGATTTATAAGGGTTTGGGATATCCCCTATCAAATGGTTCATGCGGGATGGCTAAGGGTTAGGGGTCTCCCACAGCTTTAATGGGATGGATATGGTTTATGGCTCTCCCCGATCAATTGGTTCCTTGGGGATGATATAGTGAAAGGATGACTAACCACTCGTGAGTATATATAGATCCACGTTACATGAATAGTTACTTGTGTGGATTCATGGAATGGACTGGGAATTCTAACGGATTATTGAGAAATGGTTTCAAATCTTTGATTAGTTGTATTTTATGTAAAATAACTTGATGTAAAATTTGTTTCAATTAATCTCGTTTTCATTTTGTTTTGTATTCCCATGGCAAAAAATGGTTTTTTTAACTAATTATATTTGGTTATAAAGTTTTTTGGTAAATTTGTATATATAAATTTTATTTTATATTTTTTAATAACTAGTGGCATCAGTTGGGAAGTCATTGGGGAAAGCCTACTGAGTTTTAAACTAACTCCTTCTTTGGAACTTTGGTAATTTTGCAGATGCTATTTTCTGGGATAGGGGAAAACATAATGTTTCCCATATTTTAAGAACTAACTCTGGATATTTGGTCTGTTCGGTGATCATGGATATTAGAGCTTGTGGTGAACAAAGTCTTTTGGTATATTTAGAGTATTTAGTCATTTATATACTCTTCAAATTAATACTGGGGTGGTATTCGTTTGATGTACACTATGATGTGGTTTTGAGATAGATGAAGTTATTGAGTTGTCTTTAATTTGTGCATTCATCATATATCAAATTTTTTAGTTATGGATGGTAGGTTGAATATTTTATTTATTAAAGGGTAGACTGTCCCCCACATGTATTGAAACACTCAAGAATTTTTTTCCAGCCTTTGTAATCTTGGGGATGTTTCTTAAGTCCATGTAATGAGTCATTTTCCCCTCAATCCAATAATAATATGCTGGTCATTATAAATAGTATCAGTTTGGTCCTTACATTGAGGTATAAATGTTATCATCTTATTCGTTCCTTGCCTAATAAGTAGCCATCAGTGTTATTGGGCTTGGATTTGAAATTCCTTCTTGTATATCCTTTGGGATGAAATCTTAGAATGGTGTAGGAATTTTTGAACAATAAATCTATAGCATTAAAAATACTTAGCTATCCTTTTTATGCGGAACATCATGTTACCAAGGAGTTGGGTATATTAGTGTTTGGAAAAACTACTTGGAACTTGAAATGTCATTTTCATGGGTTTATCCAATGAGACGAGCATGGATTTTATTGTAGAGGAATGACATCCCACTAGGATTGCATATTTTATTTGGAGTAATGATATATGATTTTTTTCAAGGTATAAATTTTTGAAAAATGATTTTTTTTTCAAATGAATGATTTAGAGAAAAGTATATTTGGTGTATTTTGAAAATGGTTTGGTTTCCAAACAATGAATGAATGTTTCCAAAATAACTGGAATGGAAAAAAGTAGTTTTTGGAAAAACAATGTTGGGATTATTGATGTGATAGAATTTGAAATGCTAATCCGTCAGTTTCTAGAGAGTGGGATTGACAGTGTTGGTTGTTGGTTTAGGAAATGGCATGCGGAAGGTGTCGTAAGAACCAACAGGAGGAAGATATAGAGAATGTGGTGGTAGCTGAGCCATAGGTGCAACAATAGTTGGTATAAATCATTACACAGGACTTTCAAACCATTTATTTGGGGCTACACCGAGATACCATGTATACGATATCAATCATTGCTGAAAATCAAAGTGGAGTAAATACGGTTGTCTTCACTAAAGGTGCAGATAACCCTCTCACATAGACTAAAAGGAAGTCAGACACTATTTCTCAAGAGGGTTGAACATATAGGAATTGGGACATAGGGGAAATTGACCCTCCTTCAGTACATAAGAGAATGGATGGATGTTTTGAGAGTGGTTCACTGATTCACATCACATGGGAGTGTTCACCACCACCAAAATAATTCCATAATGGAAATAAGATTGGAAATCATATGAATTTGGTTCACTATGATTCATTTTTTGGTGCTTGATACACTTATCAGGCATCACAAACACCATATTCATCGATAGAATTAGAAAAATCTCATCAAGGCAACATGGATCAGAGTAAAACAATAGAGAAATTGCATGGATATGTAAAAAGGGTGGAAGATGATCAGGATAAACCCTCTACATTGAGAGGTAAAATTCTTTTTAATTCTACCCTTGTGAAAGAGATCTTCTATAATGGTTCATCCCATTATTTCATAGCTTCTCATGATATTGACATGCTATGTTTAATGTTTGAAATGATGCCTTTAGTTTTAAAATAGCTAAATCCTCTAGGTGAATAGACTGCCAATCATTTTTTGTGTCGAGCATGTGTTATAAGTGTAACTAAAGTTGAGAAGAAATGGGACTTCACGATGTTGAAATGGGATGTCTATAATGTAATCCTGGGTATGGATTTTTTTAGAACAACTGAGGCTCACATAGACTGTTATAGGAGAACATTTATTTTCACAACTGAGGACCACATTGAGCATCTATTTAGAGGGGAGAGGAACGTAAAGAAAGGGGAAATAGCATGTTGGCACCAGCGGTTGGAATGATCTCATATAATTTTCAGTGTTTAATTTGGAATTAATGAATGATATCAAAGAAATTAGATTTCTTGTAGTTTCCAATCACTTTCTGTATGCATTTCCTGAGAAATTATCAGGGTTACAACCTATTATAGAAGTGGAGTTTTTGATTGCTCTCCATCTAGGGACTAATCCTATTTCCCGTCCTTCTTATGTGATGGTCCCAAAAGAATTATGGGAATTAAATGTATAGTTGGAGGAACTGGAAAGTTAGGGATTCATTCGGCCATGTAAATATCTGTGGGTAGCACTAGTTTTGTTTATGATGAAAGTAGATGAATCTATTTGGATGCGTGTTGATTATCGTAAGCATAACCATGTTTTGACAGGGAGTAGATATCCAATTCCACACTTTGATGATATGTTTGATCAATTATATGGATCTCAGTTATTATCCATGACTGAATTGCAATTTGGATATCACCTATTGCGAGTTCAGGAGGAGGACATTCCAATGACAGAATTCAGAAGAAGATATATAAACTATGAATATGTAGTCAGGAATTTTGGTCTAAATAATACTCCAACGGTCTATATGGATTTTATTAATTGAATATTTTGTTGATATCTATACTCTTTTGTCATGGTTCTTGTTGACTACGTCTTTGTGTATTCAAAGACAAGGGCATATCATGAGGAACACCTAGTGATAATGTTACAAATCAGGGGTGGTCACAATTTGTATGAAAAATTATCAATGTGTGATTTTTGGATATAGGAATTACTTATATTTAATCATGTCTTTTATGAAAAAGGAATTTCAATTGATCCTAAAAAGATTGAATTTTTTATCTCATAGAAATTTCCAACTAATGTCTTCGAGATACAATGTTTTCTTGGTCTAGCTAGTTACTAATGAGGATTTTTGTGTGATTTCTAACATCTATCTTCACCAATGAATGCTCTGAAAATGAAGAATTCTCCATTCCAATGGAAAAAGGAATTCCAAAATCCTTTTCAAGAGATTAATATTTGAAATACATAAGCACCTATCTGGTCTTTTCCATAATTAGGATAGGGGTATGTGGTGTACTGTGATGCTTCGATATCATCTTTAGGCTATGTTCTCATGAAAAGAGACCATTTTATTTTTTATGGTTCAAGGAAGTTGAGGTTTCTAAAGAAGAATTAACCAAAACATTATTTGAAGTTAGCTACAGTCATCCATGCATTGATAACACAAAGACATTATCTCTGTGGTGAGAAATTTAATGTGTTTACGGATCATAAAATCTTGAAAACAAATTTCTCACAGTGTGACATAAATCTGAAGAAAATGAGATGGATGGAGTATCCCCAAATGTTAGTCTTTGACTTGATGTATACACCAGGAAAAAGGGAATTCAGTTGCATATACATCGAGTAAAATGTCATATGCTCAGTTGGAGAACGATGCTTTAGATGAATGATTGTGGAGGCCATTACTCACTGACATACACGTGGAATGTAAAAACTAAGGTGATCTTATAGTTTTATTCTCAGTAATTAATATTCGATATTTCATAAATATGGTCAAATAAGAACAAACAAATGAAGCAAAATGTCTGGTTATGAGATAAAAACTCGATGGTGGGGACACCATTGAGGGATAGGAACTTGATGGGAGTTCAATTTTGTGTTTTAAAGATCGAATGGTTGTACTTATTTACTATCAGGAACAAATGCATCATGAATTCTACCATTCGAGATGGGATGTACATCCCGATACACAGAAGATGAATATGGTGTTAATTGAGTATCTTTGGTGCTTGAGAATGAAAAGGAATGCGTCAGAATTCATCTTGTGATGGTTAAATTTTTAACAAGTTAAAGAAGAGGATCAAAGACCAGTAGGCATGTTGGAATCCTAACATACCCTAGTATAGAAATGGGAGCATATAGAAATGGATTTTGTTACAAGACTTCCATGAATGGTTCAGAAACACGATTCCATATGGGTGATAGTGGATCAACATACCATGTCGTCCAATCTCATCCCAATTCGTGAAACTCATATAGTGGAGGATCTGTCAAAAATCTATATCTGACTAGTGGTAAAGAGTCATGGTTTACAAGTTTCAATAGATTGAGAAAAAGATCTAATGTTCACATCTCGTTTTGGGAAATCCAAACAGCATGCTCTTGGGACTTAGTTGAATATGAGATTGACGTATCATCCACAGATGGATGGAAAATCCAAGAGGACAATAAAAACATTGGGAGACCTGTTGTGGGATTGTGCATTGAATTTTGGTGTCTCATGGGACAAGCACATACCATTGGGGGAGTTCTCCTACAGTAACATCAATCTGGCCACAATACACATGGTTCCATTTGAAGAATTGTATGGGCCTCCTTGACATTCTCCACTATACTGAGTAGAAATAGGTGTAACTTCACTAGTTGGGCTGATCCTTGTCCAAGAAAAAATGGACATGATCCAGTTGATCAGAAAGTGGATAGATACTTTATAGAGTCATCACAAATTATATGCAGAGCATCGTAGAAGACCATTGTCATTCGTTGTGGGAGTTCATAACATCTTGAGGATATCTCCTAGGCTTTGAAATCATCATTTTTGGAAGAAGGGCTATGTATATTCTAGATACATAGGCCCTTTTTAGATATTTTAATGAGTTGGAGATGTGTCATATCAGTTGGCTTTACCACAATAGTTTAGTTATGTGCGTTTTGTGTTTCAGGTATATCAGTTGAAAAAGAATTAGCTTGATCTAGACCATGTGATCAGATGGGATCACGTTGAACTAAATATGGATACTTCATTGATACATATCCCAATACAGGTTGGGGATAATCAAGATAATGTATTGAGTGGAAATATCATTGGTCTAGTGTGGGTTTTATGACATCATGGTCAGATTCTAAAAGAGACATGGGAATGTGAAAAGGATGTGAAAGAGGTGTGGTTGTAAATATTTCACAGTAGAAAATGTTTCTAACTTTCTAAGGATGTAATGATCAATGGTGGGGAGAATTTAGGTCCCAAGATTCTGGTTTGTAACCTTTACCTGATGAGTTTCTTTGATACAATGTTATGGGTGATGAATGGGACTTTTGAGATAGCACTGAATCATGTTCCGAGGCAAAGGGTAAGTCGCACAGGTGGCATATAATTTTTCTAACAGTGTGGCCAAACCGTGGGTAGTGGGTCCTATTGAGGTAGTGTATCCCACACCACTGGAGAATAGTAAGAGATACCGTGAGAGGTAGCCAGTGAGGGTCTTCTTATGCAATGGCTAACACCCAGTAACTCACAGATCATCTAACCATGTGGGAACATCAATGAGATAAGAAAAATGTTGATCTCAAATGATTTTTCTTCTAAGTGGCTTGTTTTTTATGTTACGTAGCCATAACTTGGGATTTTTATTCTCCTAAAGCCATATATGGTTGTCTAATCATTATAGAGGTGATATGAAGGATTACCTTGGAAAAACAAAGGTGGATTCATGAGGAATGTGATCGTTATTCTTTGCTATTGTTCAGTTTCGTTGATCTACATAGATCTACTGCTCCATATTTTCCAGTTTCATAGATATTCATCCGTTATGGGTATATCTTGGTGTTAATATGCCAAATATGCTGAGATTTGGTCTCGGTCTTGTTTGGAGAAGAGATCTATGTCAGGTTCTTGGAGAATTGACTCAGTTTTCTTTAGTGTTCTTCATTCATTGGAGCGTTCATCAAAACCTTTGAGGTATGAGGATTATATCTCGACTCAACATAGTAAAACTGATTGGCATGATTTGAAGTTGAATGTTTTTTGTTGAATTGATTGTGATTTAGTTGTTGGACCCTTATTGGAAATCATTATGTGTGATGGTTGTGGAATCTTGAAATTTTTTAATTTTGAATGAGTGATTGTGTTCTTAATTTTAAAATTGATATTATAAGATATGGATTTTCAAGAATTGTGAATCATGGGTTGGGTTAGATTTTTTAAATAATAAGGAAATATTTCATTAACATGAAATGTCTATTTTGAAATTGGTTTATTTTTTGGTTTTCAAATAATTTACTGTTTTAGTGAAATTGTATGAATTGCTTGATCACCCTTGTTTTTTTACATGATGGTTGTGTGTGTTTTTGGGTTTTCAGGATGGATAAGGGTTAGGGGTCTCCCCCACGGTTAACGGGGATGGAAAATGGTAAGTGATCTCCCCTTTAAAAGAGTGAATGTGGGATGGATAAGGGTTATGGGCATCCCCCATCATTAATGGGATTTATAAGAGCTAGGAATCTCCCCCATCAATTGGTTAAATGGGGATGACTTATTTAATGTATGACTCACCACTCACGTGTATAGGGAGAATTAGGTTACATTCAAGGATACTTGTGTATAAGTGTGGTATATATTAGGTATGCTAAAGGAATACTGAGAAATGGTTTCAAATATTTGATTAGTTATTTTTCAGCAAAAATTACATTTATATAATTGGTTTAAATTGATATCATTTTAATTTGATTTTGTTTACACTTGGATACAAATGGTTTTTTTTGAAACATGTTATATTTGGTTATAAACTGTTTTGGAAATTTGTATGATAAAACTATTTTATATAAATGTGGCTAACTTTTCAATCCTACTGGTGTGTGTAGGGAAGTCAATGGAGATAACCTACAGAGTTTTATACTCACCCCTACTATTTAACATTGGTTATTTTGTAGATTCTGTTTTATGGGACAGGGGAAAAGGTAACGATTCCCGTGTTTTTAGAAACACCTTGTGATATTTGGTATGATCGGTGATCGGGGAGCATGTAGATTGTGGAACATAGATTATTGTGGTCTCCTGAGATTATTTAGTAGTTTATCCACTATTTATTTTGATACTGCTTTGGTCTTCAGTTATTTCATACTTTGATGTGGGTTTGAGATACATAAAGTTATTGAGTTGTCTTTCATTTGTTCAAGCATCATATAGTGAATTTTTTGGTTATGGATGGTTGGTTGAATTGTTTATTTCATAAAGGGTAAATCACCCCACAACTATATTGAATCCCATCGGCATATATGTCAAGCCTTTGGAATCTTTGTGATGTTGCATAATTCTAAGTAATTACTCATTGTGCTATCAAACAAATGAGAATTTTCATGTCATTATAGATAACATCCAACCAAACAATTGAATAGTCCCTAGCATCTGATATTCTACTATAAAATTCTTGGATGAAATAAATTTGGTCAAATTATAATATTTATAATAATTATAATCTATCTTAGTTGATTCCTTCAATAATAATCCCATCACTACTTCATCATTTTGTCATGATTAAATATAATTATTTAATGTCTAAAAATTATAAAAAAAACACTATTATGTATGTAATATTTTGTTTCCTTTTAATTACTATTTATTTTCAAAGGTATTATTTATATAACACAGAATAAAATTATTTTAATAATAAGATTCATAATTATGATATTTTTTCTTTACATTAATTCAAATGTTATAAATAGTTTTACCACACATAAGGGGCCCCCAAATGCCATCATTTAATCCCAATGGATTTCTTGTTTGGACATAAATCAAACAATAATATTAGTAGACATGTTACGGTTGTTTTATAATATAATAATATTATTTTACTCTTTTTTCCATGATTTACCCACTAACTGTGGTAAATAAAATACTAAAGTTACTATTCATTAAAAACTATTTTAATCCTATTACACCAATTGTTTTACTGATTACAACCATTTTTTTTGTTATTGAAACATCAATTCATATATTTGGAAAATTTAAATTTAAAAATTTATGTAGTCCGAAATAGAAAACTGGTTTTTAGAAATGTAAAAACCATCAAAAGAGTTACATGTGTTGATATATAATTTCAAGGTGAAATTACTTCCAATGACCAACATTGGATAAAATGATAAAAATATAATCTATATGTACATTAACCTTAATTCAAATGATAATATAACAATATAAATAAATTAGAATAAATGGTCATTTTAAATTAAAATACAATATTTTCACTATTCACTATAATATGATTTTTTAAGAAAATACCAAAATTTCAACCAAAGTATGTTTTGATGTACCTCTTTCAAATAAGATGTTTATTTATTCAAATATAACATATAAAAGTTAAAAAAATATATTTTAAAATGGATCGCCATTAAAAGGCAGTGAAACAACCGTTTAAAAAGAGCATTAATACTCTTAAATATTTCCTCATACTATAGTATACTATACCACTTGAATCCTTTATATATAGTATTTTTAATAATTAATCATTCTTTATAATCCTTTAATCAGGAATTTACATCTCATTCCTTAAAACTACTTTCCAACAAACAAACACTTGAATCACGTCCTATGATCCAAAAAATTTCAAAACTTGAGAAAAGAAATAATCCATACCTTTAATAGGACATTTTCAGTTTCCTCATAATCAATTTGAATGAAATTAGGTATTTATAAAAATACAATTGTGTTATCATACTTATCCCATTCAAAAACCTTCCTCATAGGATTTTTTTTTTCATAATGACCATAGTACCCACATCTAAAACATTCAATTGATAACTCAGAAATTACATCATTCCCTTCCCAGGATTCAATTAAATGCTTCCTTTTCCTCTTGTATTGTTTTTTCATAATGATATTCATTACCACATTAATAACACCTTCACATACCTTTGAAACATTTTCCTACATGTCTCTTTCATCATCCTTGTACCATATGTTGATGAATAGGATTACCTATACGATCATTACCTGAACAACAAAAGGGATTCGTTTCTCTCATATATGATTCATTTGAAAACTCACCATGGTTCCAGTGGTTAATCATGGATCTAGATAGATGGTTTAGAATAAATAAAGGAATTATCATGGAACATCCCTTTCCATTTGATTTATTTTTCATTGAACCAACACATTTTCCTATAAATCCATTTTTACTTTGGTGCCTGCAAAATCCACACATTTACTAAAACCAAAATGGTTAGGGTGAGTATATCCTTAAATATTATCATATACTATCTTATTAAGAAGATAAAAAAGAATATATACTTATTCATGTTTTATCAAAGTCATTAAATTTGTCTAAAATAATTATGACTCTTTCTATTATACTAATAATTCAAGTTATATATAACTTATAAATTAGGCTTAAATATAACCATAACCTATAATGTTATCTAAACCATCCTCTAATACCAAATATAAGGACCCAACCTTAAAACAAACCCATTAATGTGTTATTCCAATAATTTGACCTTATTTTATATTGAGGATATTTTCAATTTTATAGATTTACAGAAATATTCCATAAAAAATATATAACAACATAAGTATTAAAAAGTAGACACTTCTACTCACTATCCATTTTTTAGAAAACAAAAGACTCTTATAAAGAAACATGGTCTTGTTTCATGATAAAATATCATTTCTTTTCCTTGATCCCATATATGAATCTATATTTTATTAAATAACGTCAAAAACATTTCAATTCATCGGTTGAGTGAAAAATGATTAGAGGAGGATACATAATGAATGAAAATTTTAAGCCTTCCAAAAACATGTGTACCATGTATAATTTATCCTAAAGATGTAATTATTATCTTTAAGAATTTGTAAATACACTTCAATGAATATAAAACACATCTTACCATTTATTAATCTATATATTACCTTAAAAACCATATAAATTACATACATCACATAATGGTAATTTGGGACATAATCATACTTAAATTGAATAATCATGTTGTCAACTTCCACACATATCACCAAATGGAATAACCATATGGCCGACTTCCATACCAAATTCATTGGATGTTATAATGTAACCATCCATCCTTAGTTTATCATGAACCCACCCATCTTTGGTTTATCACATAACCACCAGTTCTTGGTTTATCACGTAATCACATGTCAAATGTACAAGTTCCATTATATAATCATATTAGAATAAATATTGAAATTACCAATATAAAACAACATTTTCAATGAAATGAATGTATTTCATGATACTGATATAATAAATAATTTCTTAAAAACATTTTCAATTCCAAAATACCATAATAGGGAATAAGGTATTTCCTTTCCCATTAAAAACATTAAGTCTTATAGAGGAATCCAAATATCAAATAACGGTTATAACAACCTAGAAGTCTTTTTCAACGCATAAGATGAAAAATTCCTCTTGTTATTTAGTGAAATGATTCAAATAAATAGGATTAACTTTTGAAAACTGTGGAATGATATTAAAATTCAAATGGTTGATCAAACACTACATAAACGATGGTGGTGTATAACATAAAAATATTCCTCAGTGAAAGAATATGGAGAGGAAGTTCCTTACCATCAGTTAAATTCATCATGTAAAATATTTATATTCCTGAATAATAAAAATTTGTTAATTTTTAATTTCATGAAAATAAATTTCATGTTTATAACTTCTTTTTTACCACTTACTACCTTGTTATTACAATTACTTAATTTTTAACATTTAAATTGGGTTTTTCATCGATATTCGGTACTTGAGTCAAAAATAAACATATTTTGATGTCAATAGTCCATGTGGTCATATGAAAATCATCTCCAAAACAATATTATTATTTTTATAGATACATTATACCTTTAAATCAAACAATTAAGTGTGGTTTAGAATAATGATCAATGTTATATTCATGGAGACGATAATTCATACGTACACATGAGTAATGCCTTTATTTTTCACTGATCATTATGGAAGTAAGGAATTAATTATTAAATATTTCCATTATGATAAAAAAAATAATTAAATTATAATGTATACATAATTATATATATATATATCATACAAGGGAGATAATTAATAAAAATGAATCACATCGCTTTAGGGATGTGATAATTCACATGTATGCACGAATGATGTTATCATTTTTATGTGCATAGAAGTAAGATAAAAATTGACGTATTATGTCTTATAATAATTTATATGTCATTAATATAAAAATTAGAATTAATTAGATTATTATATGGAATCATAGGATATGGTTATGGATAATTAATTAGATCGTTTTGTGGAGGTGATAATTCACACGTATGCACGACCGAATAATTACATTTACATTTAATGGAAATGGAGATGAAATTAGGTGACAATATTAACATAATAAAATTTTGGTTTATTTAGGATACATTAATTATTATTTAAAAATTGTTGGAAGAGATTTGAAAAAAGTGGAAGAAGAACTAAAATAAAAATACTTCAATAGAACGATATATCTTCTTTAGTTGGTCACCTTTGAAGAAAAACTCAAATCTCTACATAGGTTTTTTTGCCTTATCTAATGCCAAAAAAATGTGGGAGGAATTATAGAAAGGGGTTTGGGAAGATATTATATGAACCAAAATTATTTTCATGTGTGAGTATTAGAGAATAGTTAGTACCATTTTATCGGATAGAGGAGCAACACCCTTGGAAACTCTTCAAATATTAAATTAATTTAAATGTATTTTCAAAACAAATTATTACAAATTTGTATATGTGGAAGATAATATGAGTATACATATAGATAATATATTTAATCACTTATAAACATGTATTGATCTTATTTTAACCTTTATCATTTTGGTTTACCCTTAATTATTCTCTTTTCATTTTAATTTCGGTAACAACATTTTAAATATTAAGAGGCTCTAAATTTTACTTATATGGGGTCAATATAAAATAAATTTATAATTAATGAACATGCTGAAAAATTCCCAGAAACTTTTTAAATTTTAAATATCATCTTGATTTTGAAATAATTTAATATAATAGAATTTTTCAAATATATTAATTATGTCAATTTTATCAGCATTTAATTTATTTAATTTAGATAAATTTCAATATAAATATAAATTCAAATTTACCCATTTAAATGACATAAAAAAATTTAAAATTCACATATGAAATTATTGGACGACATAAATTATGTAAAATAATATTTATTTTACTATTTATAATATGACATATTTGATTCATCATTTAATAAGGAAATCACAACATCATCATTGTGTCATAATAAATTTTAATTTTGTAATCCGTAAAAATTAAAAATAAAACCTCATGATGTATAAAATATTTTTATCTTTATAATTACATAATATAGTAGAATATATCATTTATATTTCCCAATATTGAATTTTTTTTAGTAATATGTGTCATGTTTATAATATTTTTCTCTTTACATTAAATAAAATGTTATAAATGTTATAATAACAATATAGTGGATCCAAAATGGCCTCAATTTCATCTCAACGATTGTATTGGTCTACCATAAATAATATAACAATATTAATAAAGGAGTTGAAGTAGTTTTATATTATTATAATATTATATTTAGCCTTATTTATCAAATTTACCCTTTAACTGTTGTAAATAAAATATTATAGTTACAATTCACCAATGATTATTTTGATCATAATAAACCATATTATCATATATATTACTAACATTTATGATATTTTTAAAAAATAAATTCATATAAGTGGAAAAATTAAATTTTAAAATTTACCCCCTTTCGAAAGAGAAAACAACTTCTTAAAATGTAAAAATCATCAATACATTGACAAGTGATTATAAAAAATATAATGGTAAAATTACATCTAATGAAAAATGTTGGATTAGATGATAAAAACATAATATAAATTTACATTAAAACCAATTTTAATGATAATATATCAATATAATAAATTAAATAGAAAGATCATTTTGAATTAAAATGAATTATTTTTCACTGTTCATTAAAATATGAATTTTATCATAAAAATACTAAAATTTCATCCAATGTAAATATTGATATCCTAATTTTAAAGAAGAAGTAAATTTTTTTCAAATGTTTCATATAAAATATAAAAGAACAATATTTTGAAAGGGTTATCCATAAAAGGTGGTAAAACTACCTTTAATAATATTTGAGTATTGTATACCTAAAATTGGACTTATTAACATATTATGCCTCTAAAATTTATTTTATTAATGTAAAAACATTTAAGAAACATATGTTATGATAATAAAGATAATTTTTTTTCATTTTAACAAATAAAATAACTATAAAATAACTACCATTTAACATAATAATATTAATAATATATTAATTTTCAGTATAACTCAGTCTTGTGTGCACCGTATGTTATTGAAGACACTCATTGTTGCGTGTCGGGTACGCTATCAGACAAATAATCCCCTATAATGTAAAATTAAAATATTATTCATAAATATTAATAGATATGAAAATGTCCTATTATATAATTACCTATTATTTTACACTCCAAAAATTAGAAATGTACTAATATGTTTGAAAAACATGTATCCTCTTACACAAGAACCCAAGAACAACCCTATGAAACCACATTCCCGAAATATCCAATTAGAATTACAAAAATCCATCTTCAAGATAAGAAAAACCAAATGGATCAAACCAGTAGGGTGATAATTCATTATGATTTACAACAAAAAATTAAAAAAAAGGGTAACATAAGCCCATGTTACCCAAACAAGGTTCTCAATAACCAAAAACATGCCTTAATAAAGAGTGAAAAAGCCTTAACCAAAGGGTGAAAACTAGTGTATGATAGTGTATAGATACATCCACCAAGATTACCATCACATTGAAAATATAAGCTAAATCATAAAATGGTGAAATACCTAGATCAATCATTTAAAAACATACACCTAAAGTATCCAAACATGCACCCCTAGGTCATTCCTCATCCAAGGAAGAATTTTAAAAAATTACTAAATGTTATTGGACCATATTAAACATAATGCAGGGGACACAAAAAATATCATCAATCAATGAGGAATAGATAAATTAAGAATTGAGTACCACCCGTAATGGGAAAATAATTAATATCCCATTAAAGTACTGGAAAAAGGCCTACTCAAACAAAACCTATACTAATCATTACGGTTATAAATCTAAAAATGGCGCATCACCCAAAATCTCTAACATATCTAAAATTAAATGAGGAAACCTTCCCAACAAAAAATAACATATGAGAATACTAAAAGAATAATTCTGACTAATATTCTCAACAAGACTGAGAATGTTATTCTAAACCACTAGAAAATAAAATCTGCAATGGAACCAAAAAATAAAAACATCCTTAGATAATACTGTAGAACAAACACATTGAGTAAAACCACACCCCAAATCAATTTGTAGTCGGAGTAGTGTTAAAAAATATGGAAGGAATCCAAATATAGACACTATACCTTCACAATTTATATTTATGGGGGTGAGGGGGCTCATAACAATTTCAATTTATTAAGTAGTCTATAGTAAAATCCCTAAAATAACATAAAACTATTCAAAAACCCTAAATGGTAAAATAAAATCCAAGATTTTCTAAAACAATAATTTTTTAATTGAATCCCATTTTTAAATATATAACACCATTAGAATTTGGAAATCATTCATTTAAAACTCTTGTTAACCATTCAAACAAATCAGAACACAAGACCCAACATTGCACTGATAATTTGATAACATTTCCAAGACTTAATTAAATATTAAAACCAAAATACCATTCCATGTATCAAAAAAATCAATCATTTTGGTGTTGAATTTTTTCTCAAATCGTTAATTTTTTTAAAGGACGCCAACCATGGGTAAAAAAATAGAAAATCACCAGTTTCTCTCAAAATAGGTAAACCATATTTTAAAATATTCCATCAAAATTATTGGTTAAATAAATAAAAGATAATTTTTTTTTCCAAATTTGAAATGATAATAAAAAATTTCGTAGAATTTTGTGATTCCATAAACTATTATCAAATAATCCATAGGCCCTTGTTTCAAAAGTTATTTTTTTATTCTGCGATCCAATTTTCAACCACATAATGTTATTTCATATAACATGATCATGGAAGAAACAAACACATAACATTGTCCTTAACCAAATCACTATAAAAAATGCGAACATACCACAAGACTGAAAACAAATTCTATACTACTACCCAAATACCCAATGTATTCCAATAGTTATGTGGTATATGTAAAAATTTATCTATGATGTGGGAAAATTATACAATTTTTCACATGTTTTATGGTAAAATTATAATAATTTGTTTGTTCCTATCGATATCCCACAATCATGAATCTTATTACCATATTTCTTTTTAGACCTTATGATTGAATATCTAATCTTTAATTCCTTATATATCACCAACCCAAATTGTAATCTAACCACCAAGGATACTAAAAATTTAAAATGAGGATTATTACAGCATCAATGATTAATCAAATGAAATTCAATTTAAAAATTCATTTAATCATCCAATGGAAATTCAATGTTCATGGCATGAAAGAGAAATAGAGGCTCTCCCTACCCATTCTGACTGAGTTCCGATGAAAAAAATAACTCAATCATTCCATAAAACCCAAAATAAGAGAATTATAACTCCAAAGGAATAAGGTCCAATGGAAAATAAGATAATAATTTTAGATACTCTTTTTTAATGAACCAGGTTGGGTCATACTTTGGATGGATTCTCGAACCGGCCCACCACTGGCCCAATGGGAAATCCTAATCCCCATGGGTAGGAAAATAGTTCATGGTAATCACAAGAACACTCTCAATAATGGACTATATGAGTTATCATATTAATTTAAAACAACATGCATATAATTAAATTACATCCCAAACAATCTACACATTGTACATCCAAACAAGAGGGAGATAAACAAAATAACAATCTAATATCTAAAATGTGAAAGTATTGAAAACAGAATGAGCAAAAAAATCCTCCCAAAACCTCCAAACACTTTCTCTTATAAGGAGATTATAGCCAACTATAATGTCTCCTCTTCACCCACCACAATCTATTGTTACACTTTATCTTCAAAAAGTAGAAAAATAAAACACGGGAAAAGAAAACCATAAAAAGGAAAAAATGATAGGTATTATATGAATAGTGAAATCTTGTCGTACCAAAACAGTTAGAAGGAAAATTGGATAAATGTGATAAAATAATAACTAATATTAATAAAACAATATTCAACATGAATTCTGAAGAATAACTAGGAACCTACAAATGAGATAATAATATAGTCATGAGCATATAAGCACTATGTATCACTTTGCTTCTGACCAGAACGATGTACTAGATTCCATAGTATAACCTAATCCTGAGAGTATAAAATATAAATTAAAAAATATACAATTTAAATAATGTTTTAAATGTAATAAAAAATAAAACAGTGTGTCCTAAAAAGTCATTTCCATTACATTAACTCAAATTAAATGACTCTCATGGAAATCAATTAACCCTGAAAAAAAAAACATGTCCAAAATATTTTTTAATGTATCCCCTTTAAAAAATCATTTTAAAAACACATATATTATAAATATACAATTCAAAAAATGAAATTGGTTATCATTTACTAGATTGATTTCAAAAACATGATTCAAAAAGAACCAATTAATAAAAAAATGTATAAAAACATAAAAAACTATTTTCCACTTTTCTCATAAGAGAGAACTTTTCAGAATCATTTTTAAATATAGAATTGTAACATTTCCAATTCAATATTCCTTTCATTCTAGAAAAACATTTCCCAAACTATTTTCAAAACTTTTTAATAGATAAATACAGAAATAAGTAATGATGCACATAAACACGCACTATGATGATCATGTAATTAACTAAGAAGAATAATTGAAAAGTATATTTATTCCGAAAAATACTCCATGGAATATGTGATTCAATATAAGAACAAGGGAAATCCTCTATAATATCCTAAAAGGATCATAATTTCCTAATAATTAACTTATAATGTAATGTGAGACAGTGTTATGCTTTTTTCAATGGAAAAACATATTCGTGTATGTTGTATCCAAATGAATCCCTCTTCACTTGCCTATACCTAGTCTTATCAGAAGGTGACATCCCATATAGCCATATTTCATGTTATACATATCAAATTGTTTTAAATCCACTACAATTATGAACACATTTTTAAAAAATGCTTGTGTTCACCACATACTGAAAAACAAATAGTGTTCTATATAGGAAAATTGATAATTTTCTCAAAAATGTGGAATCGATTCACATTCCGTTATAATGTTTAAAATCATATTTAGATGAAAATTATATCTCATGGTTTGTACATATATGATTATGATAATAAATAATTCATTTTTGAAAAACATGAAATTAGTGGAACATAAAGGAAAGTGATGGAATAGAGTCTCATGCCTGTACCAAATTCTATCAAGTCGAAACCATGTTAAAAAAGATTATTGGGACCAAAATGCATCAATATTGTCAGTAGATTCCCAAACTTGATATTTGGTGACATCAGGACCAATAACACTCTATAAAAATGGAAGAATAAAAAATATCTGGTAAACCCTCTTTTAATGCGGTTCCACAGTACATGGACGGGTGATGTTGTGAATAAAAATCACTAGAAAATGGATTTAAGAAATAGGGGAATAATTACCTCAATTTTTTGGCCAAGCATACTAGATAAATCTGGGTGGAATCACTATTATATGGGGAATATGGCCCTTTAATGGAGGAATTTTAGGGGGATATCATGTAATAGCGAGATGGATCAGGTGAGGAAATATTGTTTCGGAATATAAAGAATTAAAAGTTAATAAAAAAATTAAAATGAAAAAATAATTTATTAAAAATTAATTAAATTACATAGTTTGAACACATGGTATACCTAATTGTTCCCAAAACATGATATAGGAATTTCAAATCTAGAACCCTCCCCACAGGTTTTCTCAAAGGAGATGATCCAATATACAAACCATTCCCCAACCATGACAACAAGAACAACAATGAAACCTAGATGATTTTCATGTTTCTGAAATGGTATACGTAAATTTTCATAAGTTGTATGTGACACCCCGGATAAACTAGAAGACAGATATAGTTGCAACGTAGTTACTACTAATCATGTGATACCTTTGAGAACCATAATGTTCTTTTCAAAAAAATAAAATTCAAGCAAAATTATTCAAAAAATTAACAAAGACCCAAATTTATAATTTAATTATCTATTTATAATCATACTATCATATTGGGTTCCACATTAGTATTGAAAAAACTGTTAGAAACAACTTCTTATAATTATTCTTTCAAGTTATTAAAATGGGAATGTAAGAATGTAGGATAAATTATATCAGACTCAAATCTGTTTAATTAATTCATAAATATATTATATGATTTTGGAAGAGAGTAAAATTTATAAATATCTAAGGTCATAGATAGAGCCTTATATATTAAGGGGTGGAATTATACGACATTTATTAAAAATAGGGGGCATGAAAATGTTGAGTATTTGATGGATTGTATAGAACTAATATTAAATTTTATATAAATGTAATAAAAAATAAATATATTCTTCCCAATTATATGTTATATTGGATAATTTATGGGTAGTTCGAAAATGGGACTTAAGAAGCTATATGTGAATATAAAATGTTGGTGTTTTTTTCAAGGAATGCTTCAACAATTTTTTTTGTCTTGATTTAATAAATATTACTAAAAATGTAGTAATTATTTTTTACTCGAATAAGAATGAAGGAATTTTCTATAATTTCTATTAGGTTACATTGAAATAATTTAATAAATATAAGGGATTGTGAATAATAAAAATCATATACCCTGTTATTTGAGAAAACTCATTGACCTATTAATATTTTCATGAACAAAATATTCAATATTTATTCTTATAATGATATTCTTTACAAGTAAATGTTATATAACGATGATGTTTTACATACATAGATTTTAGGAACATTGAAACGAATATTTTGGAATACTAATGGTAATTTAAGTATATAATATTGAATTCATAAGAATGACCAGAACAATTAGGTGAATATATCATCACTTTCCTATCAATAGAGAAATTTATGTAATAATTTTGGAGTGGTGGGATATATTAATACACATTGACCCTCTAAACCTTAACAATATCATTAATGAGGGATATTGGATCATTTTATGAATATGCTTTAATTTTTCTCCGGGTATATCAATAATGGAGAATATAATCATATGAAGGGATAAAAATTAATTAAAATAAATCAAATAATCCTTGATATAAATCAAATAACTAGGTGTGTTGATATTGGATGAAGGAGATGCCTCAAAATCATAAGAAATAGTTATGACTATTTTCTAGTTTAGTATTTTCTAGAGTAGACTAAGGGTGATATGAAATTAACTTATATAAGAGTTACACATTACACTGCTTCAAAATAATAAATTGTTTTATTAAAATGGGAGTTATTTATTTATTCATCTATACATGGATGGTGAATCAGTTAGGGTTAAACATGCTGTTAGTTCATTATTCAATGTGAACTTTTATGACATTAGGATAAAAATTTAATATATAATTCCATTGTCTATCATATTTCATTATAATAAATATTTTTTAAATCTAAAGGGATTTAAACCTATGATCATATCATATGAATATATTGTTTGGTGATATAGAAGGTTTAAATTTATTTTCATATTTATAGAATTAATTTTTATCCAAATATATTTTCTCACAATTTCTTATGAGAGTGGAAAATTAATTGATGTTAATTTATTTTAATAGTTTTAAACATTGGGGTAATTTTTTTCATTTGATGGGTTAGGTCCTATAACTACAGAAGTATTTTATTACACTGAACATTTAATTATTTAAGAAAAATACTCCAATTATTTTCATACTTATGTTTTTCTACATTCAATGATATGTGTATAGTTTTTCATGATATTCTTCCTAGAACATTTATAAATTCATTAAATTAATTTCATGTTGATTTATTAAAATTAATATAATTAATGTTGAAACCTGATAAATTATATAATAATGGTATTATCATGATGAATATTTCATCATGGTATGTACTGGTATTGTATTATAAGAATTATAATGATAGTTTATACTTATTTATTTATAATAAAATATTAATTAAGAAAAAAATTAATATATTATACTCATTAAATCATAATGTGGAATTATTTTATTTTGAAAAATGATATATTTCATTTTCCAGAAATGATTTATTTATAATATAGCATCATAAAATGTATTTTATAAGGAAATTTCAATGACACCATTAGAAATATTTTATTGGAATTAATAAATTTTGTTTAGAACATTTGTAATTATAAATACTTATATATTATACATGGGATTGATGATTTGATTCATATATAGATATAATAAGTCACTCTTTATAGTATGTTTGATTATAATTTTTTATCTATAGTGTATGCCATATTATTGATAAAATCTAGAGATTATTTTGGGAAACATGAATGGACATAAGTTATACTATATTTTCTAATGGTTTCACTTATAGATGTAAAATTCTGAATATCTTAAGGAATTAAAACTCCAAGAAATTGATTTATACTAACATTAATTAGTCTATATAGTCAAATATTGGATGTGACCCAATGTTGTTTTTGATATTTAATATTTTCCTAGTATTTACTAAAATTATTGATTTTTATTGAATATTTTTGATAAGTTTTTAACCCAGGATAAATGTGAACTTAAAAAGTTTTGATGTTTTTTTAGAAATGAGGCTATAAAAATATACATAGATAATTTGATATAGACATACAAAAAAAATAATTTTAAATCCATCCATACACGATGAGTGCTCTTTATTGTATAAAAAAAATTCCATAAAATGGTTTTATTAAATTAATATAAAACATAATAAAATTGTGAATTATGAATCAAATAAATTAAGGAATTATTAAAAATAACTAACTTAACGTAATTCAGAATTATTTTTGTTCCTTACCTTGAAATAGAGGATTCATTTCATATTTTCCAAGATGTTTATGGATTATTTAGTGAATAATATTTTAAATTATGTATCTACAAATAGGATTTTACTATAGCATAATGAAGGAGAGAATATTATCTATATATAATTAATTTTAAACTATTTTATATATTAAAAGATTATAATGTTAATTTTTGATTTATATATTCATAAATCTCATATTAATAATTAAAAATTATAAAAATGATACTTGATTTTAATGAATATATCACTATAATTAGGAACGATAGTCAAAATGGGAAAGGGTATATATGGTTGTATCATTAGATAATTTATCATCATAACTTATGGATCAACTTGTATAGTATAAATTATTTAATTATAATAATAAGTGTACAATGGATAGAAAATATTGATTGGAGACTATCTATGGGTGTTCATAGAGACATGAATTGAGTTTTTATTTCATTAAAAATGCGTTAATTATGAAAAATATAACTTATAGAGTAAGAAAATTATTACATTATTTGAGTTGGGTTACTCATCCATTATTCACTATGATGTTCTAAAATTTAAAAATACAATTTGGGTGGTAATCGAGGAAAAAAGATAGGCCGTCACATTTATCCATTTCCAAATTCATAATATGTGATGGAATAACATAAAAAAAATTTAGGTATTTGAAACCATTTTCATTTACTAATATAAAATATTGAAAAAATTCCATATATTTTATGAATTCTCAACCATGATAACCATTAAATAATGATAGAATCCATGAAATATTGGATCGACATAAAAGGATGTTATGCTAAAAAATAATTTAGAAATGTACATGGGAGGGGATTTAGGTATATTGTTTGTGTAAAAGTTGGTATAAATTATGAAGATATTATATTTATTGTGTTAACTTAAGATCTATAATTTAATTCAAAATACTAGAAATTAAATAATAATCTTATGGGCTCCTAGTAAAACATTCAAATTTTATAAGATATGTTTTGATCTCATGTGCTTGAATTTGGTTGGTTATGGTAAAATCATATTCCATTAGTGAAATTTCCATAAAATTATAGTTATATAGATTTAATTCATAAAAAAACTATAATGTTATATAGTGGCTTAGGTATATAACCTTCATATTAGATTAAAATATTTGAATGGTCTCACCTAAGTGTTATATTGGTAATGTAAAATTTTTATTAAATATATTTAATTTTATGGAAATGCGTTCTATATAATCAAATCATATCTATTTCATATGGATATCATGAATTATGACCTTTGGAAATTTTTTGAGATTGAATTATTCATTAGGTTCGTACTTGATTATGACATCTGCATCATGAAGAATATTTAAAACTAGCCACCCAATGCGTATGAATTTTTAAAATTATATACTAGATTGGTGATTTGTCTTATAATTTCCCATTTACACTATGATATAATATAATTCATGAATTTGTATACACTTGTCAATTGATAGAATATCAACTTGACTCGTAAAATCTTCTTTAATGGGATAATATTCCATTGAGTTGAATGAATTATTTTGGGTAATCCAATGTGTATCTTTTACAGTTAATTGAATTCATTTAGAAAGAAAAATATTCCCTTATTTCTTAATTTTTTTGATATATATAATTTTAGAAGGATAAAATTTGATATATAATCTCATATATTTCATGAATGGTAGAAGAATATTGAGTTAGATGATACCAAATCTATTTTCATGGGATGATAGTTCTAAATTTGTGTAAAATGGGACACTTCAATTTTGATATATAAGTTATTATTCATGTTTAAATTAATTTTTTTGATGAAAATAGTGGTCTAGAAACGATATTGGACAACCCAGGGTAAAATTTCACAATTTTTTGAACATTCATATAAAACTTGTAAGTTTTATATTTTGAGGAATTATATTTAAATAATTAATATTTTTAGTTTACCATTTGTGAACCTATAAGCATGAAGTTTTATAAAAATCAGGTTGTAATATTTCATGATAAGGATTCATGGTTTACTACTAGTCTCATATAACCATAATACATGATAAAAGTAATGCATTTTTCATTTCGATTACATTTTATCTACACATTTAATTTCAATTAAACAATTATTTTGAATATGATAAAAAATTGGGGGAATCATTGTTTTATTACTGAGATGTTCAATAATCATACCAATAAATCTGACCATGATTAAATGAACATACATCCGATCATTTGTAATTTGATTTTGAAATGTTTTTACATCCCAAAATATATTATGTATTTCTCTAATAATGATTTTAAAGATACATTTATTATTTATTTAAAGTATATTAAAATATATTATTTGATAATGAGATTATACATTTCTTGGTTATATAAGTAATATTTTTCTATGATATTAAGTTCCATTGAATTGTGTAAAAAAATCTATGTTTTTTTACATTAATATTATTCTATCTATAATTAATATATAATTATTTTTGGATGATATATTTTAAAATAAATCATTATTTTAGAATATTATATTTGTTATATATATATGTCATAGGTATTTGAGTGATTATTTATTGAGTATTTAATTTTTTAAAAAATATACATTTTATCTTCAGTTTATAATTAATTTGATATTGTGGGTTTTTATGAAAATGTATTAATTTTAAAAGGAATGAATAAATATTTAAAATTTATTTTACTGTGAAGGTAATTTTTTAAATGAATATTTTTGAATATTATAATTTTTATGGTTTTTTTTATTTCTCCGAGTGAAATGTTTTTGATTATATTGATTTTTCCATAATAATTTATTTAATATCTATTATGAAATTTGATAGAATTTTATATCTAATTGAAATTTTCAAAATATTACCAGGTTTTTTAATGATTGAGAAATTATCTTCTGAAATGGGAGCAATGGACATGCCTTGTATTCTTTTCTAATAAGTAGGTTTTTTATTTAAAAATCTACGATGAATATGTAGGAAAGATTGATAACTTGTTCATTATGATTGATTGATCATATTAAAATGTATGTTGTTTCAGTGTAATATCATTGGCTTGTGTGGCTCCTATGGGATTGGTTATTAAGAATATTCAAGGACATTGTTGGAAATAGAATTTGATTTCATGAAATAAATTGTGTTATAATATGAAATTTTATTAGGGTGATAATTTTGATATGTTATGGGTCTAAATATATCTCTCTAATTTAAATAAAAGATTTAGTTTTTAAATTTTATAACTTATTTTTATATAATTTTTTCCAGAATGTATTTTTTTAAAATATATTTTTTGGTAAATATTTTTATTTAAACCTTTTATATAAAATGAATGTGATTGGATTAGTCATTATTGTGGATTTATAGGAGCCATATTTTTTGAATATGAGTAACTACTTTTACTCTCCCTTAAATGATTTCCCAAATATTAATGTGGTATGTTTTTTATGACATGGATAAAAGAATGTTTTTATTTATTATTAATATTGAAATGTATATTCTAGGAAGATATATATTCCATGGTCAAATGTATATTCCTTGAATTGGATAAAGGGAAAAAATTCTTAGTAATAACGAAATTTATATTCCTTAAGAAAATAGTCTACAAATATTTTATATATTTTTTGTTGTTACTTGGATAGAATGTAATATTAAATTTTATTTCATTATAAAAATACATGCCTTTTGTTTTCATTACAACTCAGGGATATCTGATCCAAATGGAGTTGAATTAGTGTTAAAATTATATTTTTAATATTTGATCCTGAAGGGAATAAATTTTATAACTATTATTTGTTAAGGATAAAGTTATTAGATATTTGAAAATTTACAGAAAACCGCAATGGTAGTTTTTTTTAGAATTTAGTGAAAATTTTATCATAAGTTATATGCATGAAGTAATCATTATATAGTGACATAGATCCATTGAGTACATTTTGGGGAAAATGGTTGAATTTATTACTATTTTATCCATTAATTATCTAGTTCCCTCAGTCTAAACACCAGATGCGCCACCAGATAGGTGATAATGGGAAACCACGAACACAATGGTTGCCAAATAACATTTCATAAAGGGAAAATATGGAAATATAAATATTTTAAATTAACACACCCACCTGGGATTCCCCTTTTGAGGATACCATATTTAGGGGGTAGTCATTCCCCTCTCTTCTCCTTTATTTCCCATTATACCTTGATAAAAAAATAAGGTCCCATATGTTTTAATTCCCTATTATATGAAGGTTCCAACAGTTCATCTATCACCCTCCTTATTACTAAATTTTCATCTAATTTTCAATGGTTTTAGTTAGGTATTAATTATATATTTTAATAAATAATGGTGAAATATTCTACTTATGATAGTTCTTTTTCACGTGAGAGATAAATGAGGGCATTAATTTAAGAATGCACACTCATGTCAGTTTCTTTACAAAACGTGGGTTAACCATTGATTATGTATGACCTATTTTTGTCAATATTTAATAAATGAATAATAAATTGAAATATAAAATTAGAAATATTTAATACTGGATAATGGGGAGAATGATAAGGGTTAGCAGCATGTCATTACTAGGGATTTTGGAAATGTTTTAATAGTCCATGGGATTTGTATGAAAATATAAATTCTTTATTAAATTTAAACTATTAAATAACATATATGTTAATATTTTCAATATGTTAGGGGCTATCTTATATCCCAGAGGGATACAATGAGGATTTTGTTTTCAAAATCACCCCACCTACTTTGATCGACTCCAACGCCAAATAATAAACCAGAGTCATAATTTGATATAAAAAAAACGAAAACATCGAGGTGGACCGATCCACGAGGCACCGCGTCAGCCATCCTGTCGTCTCCATCCACCATCATCATTAAAAAAACCCAATATTCATCGTCATCATCCTTCCCCACTAGAGCCACCACTAGAGAACGTCAAAACCCAATTACCATCAATGAAGAACCCACGCTGTCATCACTGACCCTCGTCGACAATCACACCACACCGGAAAAAATCACCGAATCCATAAACATAAAAAAATAGATACCATCTTCACAAGAAAATCAACAGTCATCTTCATCGCTTTTGTCACCTTCATCACCATCCTAAACCCAAACAAATCGTCGGAGAACTTCGAAAATAATTATAGCCACCGAGAAAACATAACAATCATTATAGAAGAGGAAACATTGAAACACAAATTGCGCTGAGAGCACCGTTGGCCGCAACAGCCCACCTCCCAAAACCTCTATGTGACCACCGCTCCAGATCCAACTCAGAGAAGATATAAGGGACATGAGGTTAGGGTAGAGATTTAAATGTCATATGGCTCTGAACAATGGCATCACAGCGGGGCTGAAACCATCATCCAATGACAATATTGAACCTGCAAAGGATCACCTGAAAAACCCAAGACCGCCAAACCACTTAACCCAAAAACATAGTGAATCCAACTCTCATAATCTGACCTAGAGAGGCGCTGTGGAAAATGAGGTCAGATCAGGGTAGAATCAGCCGGAGCCTTCCATAGAAATGGCCTTCAACAGAACCAACAGATCCACCTTGTGAGACAAACGCCAAGAAAAAAAACATCCATGAAGTAATAATGATGGAGGAGCTGAGAAGAGGGGAAGAAAAGGATTATGGTAGGAGAAAACAGTGCTTAGACGCACCGCTGACCCCAAATCAGAGGGTTTCCGAATGAAACCCTAGGTGAAGCCGTGACCTGGAGGGAAAGGGTCGGGAGAGAAGGGTGCCATATTAATCTACAATGAGGATATATTAATATTTTAGGGTATCTAAATCATAATTTTTTCCAATATTTTTTTTATTTCATTATATTCAAAACTAAATGGAAAAATAGTGTGATGGGCATAAAATAAATCCAAAAAAAGATCATATTGAAATAAGAATATAATATTGGACTTTTAGGGCCATAATAGAGGTACTAAACATCTTAACTTTATATTAGAGTAACTTTATGAGTATGTGGAATTTAGAAAATAGGTTATGAATTGATAATGGAACTCTCATAGGTTATTCAACTTTGGATAGTATCTGAGGTGATATTGGAAATATATGTGAAAAATCATGGGATGTTTTTATGAGAGATACAAACTCTATATGGGATTATATACATGTTATATTGAGTGTTCATCTATGAGTTAGGTTCACTGGGAGGGATAACTTATGAATTTACATGTGGAATATTGTAAAAGGTAAAAAATTTCTAAAAGATATTACTAGTGTTATTTTAAAAAGGGTTTTCAACTAAAATATTTCCTAATAATTACTATATCATGGGGATTCACCTGTGGAATGAGTTATAGTTAATCCTTATAAGACAATTCACTACTCTATAGGAAAATTACTAGATGATTTGAGTTTAATTATATACAAAATTTATGATCTCATGTAACTGTGTGTGATGATCGATAAAGGGGTTTTCATTATTTAAATTATCTTTTGATGGGTAAATATCATATCTTCTGGGATTGGTAATGATAATTTATATACTATGTTCCCATGTTAATCTATGAAGTTATATAGTGAGTCTAAGTTATGTCTAGTATATCCATGTTCTGAACATAGGGGTTTTTTGGAAAACTATTAATAAGAATAGATAGTTTATAATATTGACGATTGAACATATCATTTAATATGTATACATGAAATATAAATTTTAAGGGGTTACTAGAATGGGGTCTGAAAAATAGGAAGTATGAATCAAATTGGTTATTAATGTTATCCCAAAGCTTCACATTATGATCTGTTGCACTGATTTTTTAGGTGGGTGGGAATGGGTGTAATGATCCATTTATTTTTGAATCAATGTGATAGTTTGATATTTGTATGTTACCTGTTATGAATAGAGTTTTTTTTGGTGTCCGAGATCTCAATTAACTAGTACATAGATTACATCTAGGTTTTGATTTCTACTAACCCATGAAATATATAATGCATTTTCAAGTTGGGTAGTCTACTTATCAATGATTTTGTGATATTATTTTATATTTGTTTATCTTCAAACTCACTATTCAAAATATTATTTCCATTTTGTGACAATTTTTAATTGCTTAGTTTGTTACTATATATCCATTATGTGTGAGAGTGTTTGGGAAAATATTAATGGGATGTGGAGTTAGAGATAAAATTTTACTTATTTGGATGGATTGTGATATTAAATAATGCTCTAAGATGCGATGAGTTAGTTAGAGGAAATCAATTATTCCATCTAATGTATCATTCTATGAGGTGTTGGGTTAGGACATGGCATTAGTATTAAAATAAGGCGGAGGAGTCTCAAGGATTCAATATTATATTTTTTTTAGTAGAATGATTGTAATAGAATTAAATTTCTAGATCATAGAAATAATGGTATCAAGGCGTTTATGGTTTAATATTAGTTTTTTTTTGGATTTTTTCATGTACAGAATTGAGTTTATATTTAATAATTTCAATTTTTTGTTATAGTCTTCAGTTGAGGAATGAATTTATATGGATTAATATTATTAATAGGTATCAATTTTAAAATATTATAGCATTCCCGTGAGTTAATATAATGTTTGTACATATAGTATAGTGAAAATTCTAACTATGGTGTAGAATAATAGGTAGCTGATATCATTTTTTCTATATAAGGAATGCTACAAAATGATATATTTTTACATCAGTTTTTTGATAGAGATGACCATGTTTTTATGAGAGAATTCTAGGTATTTTTTCCTGACCATCTGGTGTTCAGGATGTAGAATGTGATCACATTGTTCACATCACGATCTTTTTTATTAATAATAGTTTTAATGTGGTTTAACCCCATGAAAATAGAGGGATATGATACCATTAATTCTAGATTATGTGTCTGTTACATATTAATTTCCCTTTTCTAATCTAGATATTAGGTTTTAATGAATTTATTATATGTTGAAAAACCAATTTTTATTTCTTAAAAAAAGGTTATATTAACACCTAGGTTACTAGTGGTTCATCTTTAGAGATCGTTAAAAATAAATTCATTGGTTTTGGCCATAGATTTAGGAAAATGGATCCTTATGATCCAAGGTGTGTTTATATCCTATAATATTTACATTCTCAAATGGTATATAACAATGGTGTTTCATTAGTTTCAGTGATGTTTGGTTGTGTGTTATATAGAGGCTAATGTGTTATACTAAATTGAGTATTTTCCATGGGTGTTTTTGGTAAGGTATTAATATTCTTCACATTTTCAAAGGGACATATTTGTATCAAAAATTATTTAGGTAATTCCTGACCAATAATTCATTATTTGTGTTTAATTGTTGGATTATCATTTTATTTTTTTCATTTAATTTTTGTTATGAATTAAAAAAATAGATATAATTAAATATATGAGGTAATTTAAGGGAGAATGTGGTGTTTCTCATGGTATTTCTATGATAATATTCTAATTCTCTTGATTTTGTGATCCTTGTATATATATATATATTAATTACCTTTTAGGTTATTGATTTATGTCCCTTATCACCATTCATAATATATTAACCTCTAAAAAATGGTAACAAACGGGTAGCAAGATAAATATGGAATTATGGGATTGATGTCCATTAATGGATTCCCAATTTAATATGGAATATAAATTAATGAGTGGTTCTTTAAATTTTTTTATTTCCTCCATATTGGATTTTATTTTTGATGCCTTTATTATTCTGGTTAGAGGGGTAATGTCTAGTTGTTTTTCAGGGATTATGTGTTGGGATGTGGATTGTTAGTGGTACTGGTGGGTGGTTTTTTAATCTATGTTAATAGTTTCATTGTTGTATGTGTGTGAAAATTGTGGTCTAAATCTATTATAGTGGCTATCGACATAAATATTATTCTAGTACATATGATGATTGGTTCAGTTTTTGGGTAATAGTGTGGTAGTATACTTTTTTCCTGGAATGTAATTTTGAAAAATATGAAATGATAAATAGATAATGGGATGGAATTGATAAATTATAGTCTCATAAATTCGGATGAATATTATTTATCTACTAATTATTTAAAATATTATATGGATTATTTTTTTAGTTAGGCATTGGGATAGGTTTGAGATTCTAATCCTTGATGATCCCTGAATTAATTTTTGAAATGTATTAATGATATTAAAATGTACACATCCCTAGTTTTTCTGAAAAATAGGTATAAGTATTAAATGGAGGATCATATTAAAAATATTTTGCCTCCATTGAGTCCATATCATTAGTATTTTCCATGGGGAGTCATAAACATGAGGAGTGTCAGACGTTTGTGTTGGGAATAGTACTATGTTAATGTTAAAATACATTAATTGATAAAATTATTTATATCATTAAGTTTCCATTAACAAAATTCTGGCAATTAATCTACAACTATGAAAAAAATCTAGGGTTATCCACATAAACATGGAACTATTGGATAAATAATTGAAGGATCATTCCTAAGTGATGAAAACCAGATAATGGATGGTTCATCAATATGAAATGATATTATTGGATACGGATGAAGAAAATGATGAATATTTATTATTTATTAGTGATTGATCCATCTTGTGGAATGTTTTTTTGTTTTTTTTATTTTTCCCAATTAGATTTCTCTTATTAAGAACATGAATCAATCAAAAAATAAATTCATTAGAGGATTGTGAATATTATGTGAATGTTTTATATTAATTTGGGAATGGGATTCATCATTTTTTACTTTTTTATAATCATTTTTTCATCATTATAATGAAAACAAGTTAAGTACAATACATGAAATTTTAGTGTTTCATTCCTCATGTTTCTATTTTGGGTATTTCTTCCTCCGTTATTCTTTAATCATGGAAAATTTATTTTGCCTATGATTCAATGAATACTCCAAAATCAATAATTTCACACCAAATTCTTAATGAAAAAAATTTAAAATCTTAGATGTTGTATTTGACCAATAAGGAGGTCAATCTGTGATGAAGGTAGCAATGGATTGGGATAGGATCAGGGATGTAAGTATAATGAACGTGCAATTTATTTCACATAAAATCATGATTTATTATATTAAATTGAACATAATAAAAATTAGAATATCAATAGGTATATTGTCATTGGGTTATTATGTACATTACAAAAAATATTAAATATGAAATAAACAACATTGTTGACTTATTCTTTGACATGACCAAAATGTTCCATCGTACTTTACACAATATGGGATAACCTTAGGACATACATAAGAAAGGTGTGAGCTATAAGGCCTATTAAGGGAATAAAAAATTAATAACATGAGGATGAAAATACATGTTAGAAAATTGTCATATGAATGTATAATAATAGGAACTTGAATAATAAGGCATGATATAGCATGATGATCATAACATTCAAATTGTGGAAACAACTAAAAACATTTCATCATAAAAATAGGTCAAGGATAAGGCCACCAAGTCATCATGGTGGAAAATTAACATAAATGAATTTGGTAACCCCCATTTCCCAATATTATATATCATGATATACACCATTAATCAATTCATTAGTGTTTTATCAGGCCACATGATTCATAATCATTTCATTCTCATGATTAAGTTTTCCCCATAAAATATTGAACATAGAATCATTTGATAATATAATTTATTCCATTATTAAGGAATGATAAAACATATATGTAAGTCCTTAGTTTATAATAATATGTTCATAATGTTTAGTACATTTTATATAAAAATGGGTAGGGTATTCACGACACAATTTCTTTAGAATGGAAAATCATAGAGAAATTTCTGTAGAATATCCACATTTCAAAGAAATTCATAAAATGGGTTAATGAGAAAGAAATGGGGCACTAATAACATATAAAATAAATTTAAATAATGTGAGACATGGGAAGACATGTCCCAATATAAGGCTTTTGATAAAGAAGTTGTAACACAGTAATGTAAATTGAAGAAAGAGTCCAAATGAAAGAACCCTTACAAATGTTTTTCTTGTTAACATGTGTGAATAATGGTTAATAGGAGTCATAAATGACTGTTATTGGGGATATAATCATTTATAAATTTAATTAATAACAATACAATCATAATAAATGAATTAATATATAACTAATTGAAACTATAAATATAAATTTCAATGAAGATTCATGAATTGCATGAAAGAGAGGAAAGTGATGATACCTTACATGATTGTGTGACCAAAAATTCTTTAAAGGGGCTTCGTGAAAGCTTATGGGAACCTTGGGAGGACTATATTAAATATAAGGAAGTTTTTGGTAGTTCTCCAAGTTGTTTGAGTGAAGAGAAATTGTCGGTTGACTTGGTTTATATTGGGAATGAGGGGGATTTGTTTATTATTTTTTTTCGAAAATACATAACAAAAAATATCAAAACCAAAAGCCATCCCATGGTTTCATAAAAAGGGGTGTGTTTTAAAATATTTTACATGTACTATTGGTTAATATATTAAAATAATTACCTTATTTATGTGGAGGTTAGACAAAATCTCAAAAAAATTATTTTGAAATCATAAAATACATTAAATTTCTAGGAAGATTTATTATAGATTTATAAAATAAATCAAATAACATAAAATTAAATTATCTAAAAATAAAATAATATATTTTTTGGATTATAAATTTTATTGTATTTATTACATCAATATTAGGCTATTAGGATGTCACAAAACAAATCATATAATTTTAAAGTATCTAATTTTTACACAAAAATGAAACTATCTCAGAGAATTATAATCAAATAACTATTAGAAAATTTCAACATCCTAATACCAAAAATATTTTTTATTTTAACTAAATAATTTTATTTTTATGTGAATTTTTATTTACAAAAATAAAAACCAACATCTTGTGAAAATTGATACATTTTTTAAAATAAAATTTTCTTGAACCCTTATAAAAATAAATTTTAATTCATAAAAATTATATGATCATGTATATTAAATAAATGTATTTAATTATAATATTTAATATGAATACTATTCATTTAAAAATACATTTAATTAAATAATTAAATTTTTATAGTAATTGAAAATACAGTTTGTGCATTATTGAATCAAAAATAGAATACACTTATAATGTAACCTCAATTTGATGAAAAAATATTCATTATTATATTAAAAACAATGTACATATTCTTATTTCAGTTTCATGATACATATCCCATTAATAAACCAGAAAAAACATTAGGATTAAGGAGCTCCGGGGGGGGGGGGGCTATTATGATGTCGTTCGGTTAACCTGGATTGGGTCGTGATCCTGATGAACTTGAATATCTCCTGTAAATGGTTTCACTCTGGATTAAGTTGTCATATCATAGATTGGGATTGGTATATGGGAAACACGAGAAATTTAATCTCCAATTAATGCTCTGATAAATGGATTTTATATGGTATGGTCCTATTGGTAGAGGGCATCACTTCCATTGTTTGTTCCATACATATTTGTTAAAAATCAATATCAATATAGCATTTGATCAATGTTAAAAGGATATATTATCAATTGTAAAGTTACTTAATGGGTATTTACATTCTATAAGATATAATTTGAAAAAATTAGTGCATGTCTTTTTTATAAAAACACTTTATTTAATTAAATCAAAAAGGGAAATTTTTTTCATGATTTTTTGGGTCGTAAAAATCGTCCCCCTTTAGAAATTTCAGCATAAAAAATTTATTTTCCCACAATATACTAGAGTATATTAACTCTTCTTCATCACCACATCCATTTTACATGTTACATCTTCAAACATGTTGTTTCCCCACAAAACAATAACATGGTGAATCACCTTATTTAATAGTACATTTTGTCATTAAAATATTATCTCCACCATATGATCCTGTTAGGAATGATTATTATCTAATGGTACCACATATGGATTGAATACCTTTGAGTTATTTTGTATGTACTTCATCAAGTGGGATACATGAAATACATAATATTCTTGAGACATTTTTGGTAGGAGTGATAGTCGATATGACACTGCACTGATGCGATCAAGGATCTCAAATGGGATGATGTACCGTGGACTAAGCTTTCACTTCTTCAAAATACCATCACTGTCTTCTTGACAAATATGTGGATGAAAAAAATGTCTCTAAAATCAAACTCTATACCTCATCGATGACGGTCAGAATAATGCTTCTATTGACTTTTAGCAGCTATGATGTTATGCTAAATGGTCTTAACCATCTCCACCATTTGTTTTGACAATTTTTGGACCTCAGTGTTTTCAATCCCAAAATTTATCACGATAATCTGGTGTTTTTCACTGTATTTAATAAAAGTATTGATTAGGAATTATTTGTTCCTCATGTGGAAACTGCTATTGTAGATGAACTCAGCCAGAGGGAGATATTGGTCCCATCATCCTTTATTGTTAATTGATCATGATGTCAACATGTCCTCATGTTATTGGATAGTCCACTCAGATTGGACATATTTTTGAGGGACATAAGATATACTAATGTTCATATCAATTTTAAGAGATTGTTGGAAACTTTTCCAAAACATAAAATTGAATCATAGAGATTGATCATACACAATTAATAATAGTACACCATACAGCCTTACCACTTATTTGATGTATATCATTTTTAGGTGAACCACTGAGAAATTCTCTCGAATTGAAATTATGTGTTCAATATTTGTATGAAAATATAGATTAACCAAGATGTCATTATTTTCCATGGATTTTTTGAATGTCCTTTGAAAAATTCCTTTGTGATGTTTTCTCATTTCCATGTTTGTATTGATAGTGGTTAAATCATCCCCTTATAATTTTTCCTTTCAACCTTCACATGTTGACATTAATTGAACCTTGATGTATAATCAATGATATTCTTCTTGTTTTTTTACACCAATAGTGCTCTTAGTGACACCAATACATAGTTTTGTTTCCATGATTAAATTAGAACGTCGAAATATGTGCTTTATCCAATAATTACTTATTTAACTCAGGATTTAATGGAACACATATTATTGCTCCAAATATCACAATTACTTATTAAATTACATTGAACTCATAAGATTTTCCTTTTCATATTGTTTCCACATTCATCTTAATTCCCAAATCATATTTAGGATAATACATTAACAATTAGTGAAGATATGGTTGAGAAATAATAAGTGAATGTAGGGATTATTTTCATTACTTTATGATTCCCATGTCATTCCACATCAAATCTATAATTATTGGATCCATATTAATTCTCATTCATGATAGAATTGATCGATCCTTTCTACATAAAACATCGACCGCTTAGTTCATATTCTTATGATGGTTGTGGTTTGAGTATTCATAATCCTAGATGAACTGTAACCATATTTTTTTTTTCATAATACGATATTTCTATGTGAAAATATATTTTATACTTTTTTATCAAAATGTATTTCACACATCTTCCCAAAGAGAAATTTCTTCCAAAATTGCAAAGTGGAGATCCCCACTATAAACACCAGATCTTGTGTGGGATATTTATTCTAATGAATTTTCATGTTTCTTGAATCATATGCTATGAATTTTTCATTTTTCATCAATGCACATCCCAATCCCTTCATTAAAGAATCACTGAAAATTAAAAAATTCTCCCCACTTGTGGGTAGTGTGATGACATGTGCAGTGATGTGCATTCTTTTCAACTCCATGATGAATTATTCACATACATCATTTAAATAAAACTTTAATTACTTATGTGATATCTTAGTAAGAGTGTTTTACAATCATGTGAAATTTCTCCCAAATCAGAGATATTTTCCACCCAACCTAATAAAAGTAATGATATCTGTCAAGGATATTGGCCTTAAGCATCCTCTAATTTCATTTTTCATTTAATGAACCATAAAATCCCAATGTTAGAGATGATATTCACCATTAATGATACTTTATTCAATTATAACTCACGATTCATATACTTTTCAAAGAGATACTCCTTTTTAAAGGCTATTTCTATAGTTCTTATATGCTCTCTATGGTCTTCCTTGATCTGGGAATATATTAGAATATCATCTAAAAAGACAACCAAAAATAAGTTGATATGGTCATGAGAGACACTATTGATTAGGTCCATATTGATTTCTCGAGCATTGGTGAGTCTAAATTGCATCACTATGAACTCATAGTGCTCATACCTTATAAAAAATAGTCTTGGGGTTATCCTTCTTCATTATCCAAATTTGGTAAAATCCCAACTGTAGATCCACCCTGGAGTAGTATTCTACTCCACATAGTTGATCGAAAAAGTCATCAATTTAGGAAAAAAATGCTTATTCATAAACCTTATGTTGTTGAGTTCATTATAATCAATTCATAGGCATATTGAACCATCATTCTTTAGGACAAATAGGATTGGTTCACCCCATGGTGATGCACTTAGGGTTATGAATATTTTATCCCGATTTTCTTTGTAGTTGTTTCTTCAGTTCTTCATGTTTCATAATATTTTTACTATATGGTGTCTTGGATATTGGCAATTCCCTGTGTATATGGTGAACAAAAAATTCAACCTATCATCTAGGAGGAAGACCATGAAATTCTTCAAGAAATACATCATCATATTCCCTCACAATAAGCATCTCTTCAAAGATGGTCCTTTAATTAGACTCATTATTTTGATCATGATACACTTTCTCATAGGGAAATAATATACATACTTTATATTATGGTTCAAAGTAAGATTCACCATCCTTATTGAACTGTTTTTAAATAGGGGTATATTTTTTATATGGAGAGTCATTTCCCTCATGTGCGAATTTTGGTAGGATTTATATTGGGATATCCATTCCATGCCCAGAATTGAAAAAAAATCCACTAAGGGATGTATGAAATGGTTCTCTAGGAATTACATCCTACAAACATTCACAAGGGATGAGTTATATACTTGGGATGAAATTATTTTGCCATTTTTCATTTTCACTAACATCTCTACTTACCTGATTTTTGATGGTTTTTGAATAGTTACACTAATGTTTCATGATATTATGGATTGAGTAGAACAATGGGAAATAAAACTAAATTTCAATTCTCAGTTATGATTCTAGTATATCAAATATATACTTACGGATGAGTACTTTTCAATTATTGAAAATATAAAATGGAATCCAATGACATTAAATGAATAACGTATAAATTATTTTTTATTTTGACTTATAAGTTTCTATACTTCAATCCATTTCATCCATATTATATTCCCCATCATATATCGGTTTGTGAATATTTATTTTCATAATATTGGTTTACAACAACCTTATGAATTTACCAATGAATATATAACATTACTTTCAAACTAGGTGCATAGAAAGGCCCATTTTTATGTTCTAGATTACCCTCAGTTAGGCCCATAACATCTTATCAGAGTTGTTACCGCTAGGTAATTCTATTCCAGAACCACATACACTATTATTATCAAAATAAGGATTTATTTTTTTTATGAACCACATAGAATATATTTACCAAATTATTGGGATGTTTTCTTATGTTTAGCCTAATTTCAAAGGAATTCTCAAGATTTATCCAATTGTAAGGAATTCACTATATTTTTCTAATCCAAAACCCAAAAATCAGTAAACCTATCATATGAAACCTACTATAACAACCATAAACTTTATTTCACATATTAACATCATTTAGTACATAAAAGGTTAGTTTATACAACTCATATTATCAATAGGTCTACTGTATTTGGGTTATTAGTAACATTACATAACATTAAGAAAAATGAATGAAATATCCTTATTGAAAACAACATTAACAATAGAAAAATATTCCTTCGTACGTAACATTGCATTGGATAACATGAGGACATACATAAGAAAGGATTGAGATATACACCCTAGTAAGGGAATAAACAATTCATATCAATAGGAAGACAATATATTTTATAAAATGTTCATATCAATTGATCATAAAATGAAACTGAATATTACGTCAGGATATAACATGATAATCAAAACATAGAAAATTTGTAAATAACATTAAAAAATTAATCATAAACATAGTACACAACTAAACCCACCAAAAGATCATGGTTGAAATAATCCAAAAAAAAATCAGGTAAAACTCATATCCCAACATGATGTATCATGATACTTACCATTTCCCAATGTATTAGAGCGTTATCATGTTTCACCCTTCATAATCATTTAATTCTTTTGGTTATGTGAGCCACATAGATCATAAAAATGGATTCATTTAACATAATAATTTCTTCCATGATCAAGTTATATATAATATATACAAGTACGTCTCCAATAAATGATGATATTTCCATAGATTTTAAAAAATTTGATAAAAAAATTGGAAGGGTATTTAGTACATAATTTCACTGGAATAGAAAATCCCTGAGAAATGTCTCCCACATAACATCATTACATAAAAATTCATAAAATGGGTTTATGAGAGATAAGGTGGTTTATAATCATTTATAAATTAAATGGAAAATATTGGGGACATTTATATACATGTTCCATCATAAGTAATTGGATATAGAAGCCATAACATATCATAGATACTTTATGAAAGAGGAGACATGAAAGAACCCTAATTTTTTATATAGTAAAAAGTGTTCATAAAGGTTCATAAGATTTATAAATCAGAGTAAATGGGTATATAACAATTTATAAATAAAATTTAATTTAGTAGAATCATACTAAATTAATTACAATATAACCATGTGAAACTGTAAAGAACCATTTCAAGTAATATTCTTGAATTGAAAGGAGAGGAGGGTGAAGATCCCTTACATGAGTGTGTGAACCAAGATTCTTGTGAGGGGATTCTTTAAATCTTGGGGGAGACTTGGGAGGAATATAGGGATTATAGGATTGAGTTTGTTGATGCTCTAAAGAGTTAATGGGATGGGAAATGGGATCTTGAGTGGGTTTATGAAGTGAAATAGAGGCATTTCTTTTATATTTTGGTTTTAGAAACTACATAATAAAATATTCAAAACAAAAAACCCTCCCATGGTTACTAAAAAAGGGGATTTGATTAAAATTTTATATAAGGCTAAGGGCCTATTAAAATAAAATAATTCCAATTATTATGTGGAGGTGAGTGTCTCAGGCCAAGAGATGATATTAAATTCATAAAATATATTATAAGTATTATAGGAATCATCATGGCTTTATTAAATAAATAAAATAAAAAAATTTAAAAATTTTAAAGGGAAAACATATATCTTTATAATGATAACTTTTATAGTATTTATAAAATCAATATTTAGTCATTATGATTCCTAAAAAACACACGGTATATTTATATCATATTTATTTTTTACCTAAAAAATTGACTGTTTTAGAAAATTATCAAAAACTAACATTTTAAAAAGTTTCAACATCCTAATTAAAAAAATAATACATATTTTATCTAATAAATTTTAAATTTTTAAATTTTATCTTTTTAAATAAATATCGATATTTAACGAAAATTAATGGTTTTGGTCAATACCATTTCTTATACCCTTTTAAAAATAACATTTGAATCCATAAAAATTATAACATAATTTATATTTAGTAAAATATATTTAAATACAATATTTTATTAAAATATAATTTATTTATTAAATACAATAATTATTTATATATTTTTAATATTAAAAAAAATTGATTTGTGTTTTTTTTGAATAAAAAAGAAAAAACATTGATAAAGTAACAGTAGTAGGATGAAAATATATTCACTATTCTACATAGAATAATGTAAATATTTTCGTATTGATAGGGTCTTGATACAAATCCCTTTGATACACCAGTAGACACACTATGAGTAAGGTTCGTGATAAAGGGGCTTTACTGGGGTCGTTCGATGAACATGGCTTGGGATGTGATCTCGACGACATTGAAATTATCCCATCAATTGCTTCACTCATGCTTAATTTATTGGATCACATATTGGTATTGGACTAGTGAAAAGAAAAAATATATATATCTCCCTTGGAAACTCTTATAAATGGCTTTATATGGATACGATTCTAGTGGTTGGGGCCATTACATCCTTTTTTTGTGTTAAATGGATTTGTTAAACCCCTATATTTATACTAGACATGTGCTCACTATTTAATGACTATATTAACAATGGTAAGGATACATAAAATTAATTTTAAATCTATTTTGAAATAATTGTACAAAATAAGTAAATGTGTTATCTATAACTATAATATATTTAATTAAATAAAAAATAGGATATTATTCATGATTGTTTGGGTCGTTACAGTATGTGAACATGTTTTTGATTTTAGGTGATGGAATAGATTTGATTCCATTTTTGATCAACCAGGATGCCTTGAAATCTGGCCTAATATGACGATCAATAACTGTTGAAGTAGTTCAAAAATCCAAAGGATTGATTAACAAATGATTTATTTGTAGTAGCGATATATTTGAAATCTCCATGAAGAACCTATGGGTTCTGAGAAATTATATACTACATTATGTGAATTTTAGATCCTAACACCATCCATGGGGACCTAAATACAGTGTTATGGTTCCCTGTGGAGTTATGTATCACATAATTTGTGACCACTATCCCACGACGTGTGAATCAGCTAAGAAACATTAAATGTACTGTAGAGGATACATGAATATCCATGCACAAAAATGGCTAGCCAAACTCAAACATGACTAGTCATACACAGACAAGGTCAGGTGTAGATAAGCTGAGACATTTATCATACTCAGGCACAGAAACAATAAAAAATTTGAATACAAAGCTAGAACCGAGTGTCTATGGGACACACCATCTAAATCTAGTACATTCCTTGTATTACTTATAAAATTCCTTGGATCCCTTTTCCTATTCATATTAGAAAAGATTCATTAGTTTATGTTTCATTGATCGATTCTCCAACTATTTAGTATGAAATCACATGCGACACATTAGATGTTGATCACCTCGACGGAACTATGGTCTTGGATAGTGTGGTTGGAATCCCATCATTAGTGAGATAAATTATCATTATCATTGCCTTAGGTGGGGTTCTGGGAATCATAATAACCGACAATAATCAGGTATGAATCCCCTTAACCATGGGTTAATCCATATTTGGTTGCTGGTATACACCAGGGGATTGTAATGATCCTCATTTATGTACTGATCTACATTGAATTCCCAAATGTAATTCGTTTTTGAGGGATATGATGATAACAAACCAACCCGATAGATTCCATTATTGCTATATAAATAATGGAGTGTGTTCTATCTGAGGATTTGTATACGGAATCTTTATGAAATAATCATTGGACGGAATACAGTAATGACATTACCTTGAGATGTTATTTCTATTATGAGTATATCTATATATTCATATCATGTATTCTGTTGATATATCCCTATGATAAGATGAATGTAATTATTGAAGAAATATGCCTAGTGATTTTGGGATTCCTAATTGGTATTATAATACTCATCCCAGTATTGGATTTTCCACATGTGTAGTGTCTTTTCAATCAGAATGACCTTTTAATAGAGTCATAGATGGACCAGGAGATGGAAGATAATTGTGATATATAATGACCAACATGTTTTGGTGTTTTAATTTAAAATTTTCCTCTCCTTAGTTATAGGTTAGTTTTACGTGGAATCTTTTGGTGGGATTGTATTTTTCCATTTCATTCTAGTACTTTTTTGTCATACATTGATGGTGGGATAAAATATTTATGAATTCACATTTATGAGTTTTTTAATATTCCAACATCCTATGGGATTGGATATGTGTCAGATTTTGTTTTGGTATATTAGGGTAAGGCCTCACATGTGTGTGATATTCATAGCCAGTGCTGATTACTAGCACATGACCTATTTGTTTCGGGCTTGGTGAAGTAATGGTTTAGGACCTCTTAGGAAAATTTGTGATAGATTTGTATCAAATGAGTAATTATTACCCTAGTAATATAGTCTCTTAGATTGGATTTGGTTTTATATAATCAATGTAAAGTGTTTTAAGATAACATTTTAGGATAGAGAATTCATTTTGTGTTTATTAGATGAAATATCTATTCACTACGATCCTTAAGAGCCTATTTTTACTATTTACACATAGACACTGGTATCATGAAAGATATTGGTTCATGCAATATATAGGAATTATATTTGGATTTCATGTCCCTTTTTCAGTAATCTATCAAGATATACTCATTGATCATGGTACATATTGTCTGTTCAAGAAATCTCCATGATGTTTTCATGTTTTGATTCAGTAGCATGATCATGATGATGATCCCCTCAATAACAAGGATTAAATATAGGGATATATTCAAGATGTGTTACCTCTATGGGGTTCAACCATTTTCCACCACATTTCGAGTAGAAAATTGTAACAAATATACACAAAGATGAGGTACGTAGGCTGAGTTCACATTAGGAGTATTATAAATAGAAAACTCAATGGTTCCACAAATATACAGAGAAAAATGTAGTAAAAAATTGTATTAATCTAGTGATGAAAGTCTTTCATCATTTCAGGATACAAATAGACTATAAAATTGTCCAAACTACTAGTCTTTTCCATGGATGCATTACATAATGGTGGGTATTAGTGATCCATACATATGATGAGCTGAATTTTGAATAGTCAAATTTTGAGAGACTTATTATAGATGCGTATTCTCTAGATATTTTGAAATATGTGTGTAACTAGTTATTTATATAGATTTATAAGGCTAGTGTGACTTTGGATGAGAATTCATAAATGATCATAAATCTCTTATGATACTTAATGAATATGGTGTCCAGTCAGTTCTATTGGGATATGATATTTAAGTGAGGTCTATGAAGTTACATCCATTTCTGTATTATAACTCTATGAATCCAACCTGTTATGTTGGTCTATATTTTGATTTGGTGGTAATGAATTTACTGGATGATATAAAATAGAAATTTTGTTCTGATAGTTGGTACATAAGATCAGATACATTGGTAACAATGAGATGATGATATACATAGGGACATTGACATGAAATAGGTTTCTAGAGGAAATCTCCAGACATAGTGTCAGCTATTCAGTCCTCAAAATAAGGATATAGTCATCAAATAGAGTGGGGGTTCTACTTTTGGGTTGAAATAGGAAATCTTACAAGAGATTTTTTGACCTGACAAATAGTTTATAGAGGGAAAGTTGATGGAAATCCATGGAAGATTTAGTGGCTAGAGAATTAAGGTCCATATGGATGTAGTTTTAGAATAGGAGATGGGATAGAAGCTGGTGGTGTAAGATATTTTGACTTCCTTCCACCACTACCCCTAGTTGGTCCCCACTAGGTTCTAGTTGTTAGTAGAATAAAAAGCTATTGGAAGTCTAGGATTATGAACTAGAGGCTCTCGGGATGATCAGAGGTATGATATGTGTCTTTTTATTTTAGCTACATTATTTGTAGACATTATTTATTTCCAATTATTTCGTTCCACATATATTTGTTGTGGTCTAGAGACTCTGATGATTCCCTTTTCTCATCCCTTTCATAGGGAGACTCATATTATATGTGACTATGTGTTAAGACACTTCTATTAGTAGTGTGACATAAATATTAGAGGCGAGAGTTTATTTTGGGATATCATTATAACCAGATTGATTCCCTATAACATCATCATATTTATGGTCATGTTATAAATAATTGAAGACCATATAAAATATTTTAGGTTGAGGATGATGTGTTTCCACAATTATGGAATGATATTTTCATTTTTGGAAAACATTGAATAAAAAAAGACCAGAATGTATTGTTTTATAGCCGTGTGAATCCAATTACTGACCACTTGGTTAGCTTTACTCTTGGTTTATGGGGTTCTATGAGTCCTCAGTTTCCTACCGCTATTGTGGAGTATGCAGATATCATTCCTTAACTTTTAATAGACATATCTCCCCGCTGATCTATATGCTTATACATTTATCAAAACCCCTGTATGGAATTGTTATTTCACCATAATATCAGATAGATCTCAAGGGCCATTTTAAGGTGAGGGTTTCGTTGTAGATCCTACAGAGGAGGATTTATAAGGCCGAGTGGTTCACCATAGGTAGCCCTAGTTTTTCTACAAAGATGGTGGTTTAGTGATAGAGGGAGTGTGTGTGGATAAATATTTCCTAAATTTGGTGAATTCAAGGAACAATTATCCAATACTGAGGATTGACTAACTCTTCTATTAGTTGATAGGCACATGATGGTTCATAAAGATTAACCTTATATTAAGCTATAAACTGTTTTGAGTATCATATGAGGATATATTAAAGTACTATTTAAAATTTATTTACAATAAATATTATAATTTTTCCCCGTAGAATTAATAACTGCATAATAGTGCTCATGGGGCTCATAATATAGATCTTTCATCCTTTATTAAATAAATTTTCGGTAGTTTTCATTGATGGTATCCTAGTGTACTCATCATTCGAGTAAGAGTAATTGAGAAAAATGATGATGGTTCTAGACATACTATGAGAGAACAATATTTTTTGGAATCTCTTGACATGTAAAATGTGGATTGAGGAGGTCCACTTTATAGGACATGTTATCTCAACAAATGGTGTTGCACCAGAAACTGCCAAGGTCAAGGCAGTGTAATCATGGGAGCAACCTAATAGAATTCTGAAGGTTATAGTATTCCAAGGGTTGGTAGGCTACTATCAGTGATTAATACCCGATTTCCATTGGATATCATCTCCATTGATATATTTTAACCCGAAGAGGAATCCATTAATGTTGGCATAGAGGTTCCTATAGGACTTCTTAGAGCCTTGGTAGAGTTTAATGAATGCTCCCATGTCATTATTTTCATATGTGGGTGTCGAGTATATACTGTTCCATGATTTATCAAGGATATGTCTTGGATGTATTCCGATGCACATAATGGAGTTGATTTCATATGGTTTATGTCATTTGAGTCCACATGAGATAAATCACATGACCCATGATGTTGACATAGTAGTACTAGTATTATCATAGATGATATTGTAACACTACCTGATGGGACAATATTTTATTATCAATTCTGACCATGTGAGTCTCAGGTATATCTTTTCATAGAATGATATTAAATTAATTAAAGATAATGGATAGACTTTCTATAGTATTAAGAGGTAGAGATTTTCTATATTACATAGAAGGGGAACATGGTAGGAGATGATCTAATTTGGAAATAATTTCCATTAATTTGAATTAAGGAAGAAAAGTAATTCACCTCATTAAAATTATCCATTTTAGATTGGTATGGATAAGGATGACTCTAATAAATGGTTCACACCCATCCACTTTAATAATGATTCAGGGAGGCATAAGTTGTGTATACTGACAATGAGACCCTATGTACTAATATTTTCATAAGACATGATCCCAATATATTTATGAATATGGGTAACATGTCTTTATTTTTAGAGTATGGAGGGAATTATTAGTTTCACCGAGAGATGAGTTATAGAGGGTGTTTCATATTTCACACTTAGTTGTACATCTTGTTATGGATAAGGTGTTGAAAGACCATTTATAGTACTTTTGGTGGCCAGGTATAAACAAGGTAGCTAATAAGTATATTTCTTGATGCCTTAATAATCAGTAAGTGAAGGCTGAGATCCATGTTCCAGTAAATTTGGAACTACCCCTTGAGGTTTTAGAATGTATGTGAGGTGGAATATCCAAGGGATTTTAGTGGGAGTTACCACCAATGTCTAGAGGACATTTTTTCATCTATATGTTTGTAGAATAACTCAACAATTCCTCTCATTTCCTTGCTGTCTAAGAGGTGAGTTTAGTATAAGGATATGAAAACCTCTACATAAATGATAAATTTGAGGTATATGGGGTTTCAATTATGAATGTTTATGACCATGATCATTTCATCATATATAAGTTGTGTTAGGTATTTCAGTAGGCCTTTGGGACTCAATGGAGTTAGAGTAAGAAGATCCACCCCCATACTAAAGAATTGATTAAATAGACAATTCCTGTTCTGGTGGAAATTCTATAGTCTTCAGTTTCAGTCATTTGAAATAATTTTGGGGACCAATTACCATTGGTGGAGTTTTCCTAAAACAACATCTACCATTCCAATCTTAGTATGGTAATGTTTGAGGCCTTATATGGGTGATCCTACATGCAACCAGTTTGATGTACCGACCTATAAAGTCCATACTTATGGGCCTAGAGTTCGTGATATCCCTGATAGAGAAGGTGAATATCATCTAGGAGTGCATGAGGACTAAAAAATCGATCATAAATCCTATTCAGACTGACGATAGATGCCATTTTAGTTTGAGGAGTGAGACTATATTTCCCTAAGGGTATCAGCTCAACGTTGTATGTAGGTGTTTTTCGATGGTGGAAATATATCTATGAAATTCATTAACCATTTATAGATACTTCATAGAGGTTATGAGGTGGTATATTGGCTAGCTCTACCCCACATTTCTACAAAGGTACATGACATCATCCATGGTCATAGTTGGGGAGGTATATTCACGAACTGTCACTTGTTTTTAACCTGGTCAAACTGAACAATGAGTATGGTTATAGAATTGCATATTACCTGGTAGATCTTAAGGATTATACAGATAAGATCATCCATGGGTGATCAATTCCATTAGTGATCGTGTGGTGGAATCGTTGGAATCTTTAGGGGAGAACCTCATTGTGGGTGACAAATTTATGTTCTCTATACCCACATCATTATATATAGAATGTTTTTTATATTTTTGGGATTTAAATAATCAAGTTGTGGAGAATGTAAGGAATATTATTTTTCAATTTATAATATTATATCATTATATTGATTATTTTAAAAGCAATATAGTAAGATGAAATGAGATTTTGGGCTTGGTGAGGTTGAAATTTATTTTCAAAATATATAAAATATATTTAGTAGAACACATGTATATTTTATAAGAAAAAGGGGCATAATAATTAAATAGATGCTTGTATCATGAATAGGGGGACAACATTGAGTCAAGATAATGATTTTTACCCTATTAATGAAATAACCTATGAGAAAATTTATGTTCTAGTTGGGCGTAGTCATGGGTGAATGTTTAAATATATAAATTGATATAATAAATATTTATTTAAATTTCCCTCAGCTGAATAATTTTTATAAATATAGTACTATGAGGAAATATTATTGTATGTCCCAAAACCTTGGATCCATTAGAGGGAATATTGTTTGACAAATCTCAGATGTACATCTACAAGATCAAACATCGCCGATCGACGTGCAATAGGATTCATGGATCATTATAATGAAAATGAAATAGGTCCCTTATTCATTAGAGATAAATCCATCTTGAGGAAGTGAAATTGTTTTATTCAGATATAATAACGTTTTATTTATCCTAGAATGACGTGAATCATTTAATTAATGGATTGATTCACAGATTGAACATATTTTTTATAGGGTATATATATCTTATAACGGAGGTTTCTACTATTTATTTTGTTAAATCCAATAATTTTATAAATCTAACTGCAAAAAATTAAGGATAAAATGTACATTTTATGAGGTTATTTCTTACATTTTTTCCATCTTCCCCCCTTCTCCGTTCTTCACTACCAATTTAATCCACACAGAAAAAATAATACATGGAAATAAATACTTGTGCATCGATTTCATGGCCCAATAGATTGTTGTCAAGGATATTGGTTTTGGGCAATGAAAATATTGATTTAAAAAACATGTGATGAAGGATCATAGATACACATATGTGGTCTTTATACATGATTGGTTGGAAGATCTTTAGGGTTGTTACTGACAAATTTGCATTGTCAAAAATGAGATATCCAACGATGATCAAACATGGTTAACACAAATCCATAGTCCATGGGTCAGATTTGTCATATCATTAGTAGCACCAGTGATATTTTTGATATCCTCATAAATAACATATAGGATCTATTAAATTATGAACATAACAACATGTTTTTAATTATGAAATTCCTTGTATGGTTCAATGGATATATTTCTTGTTTTCTGTGTGGAGTTAAGTATCACATGGCCTATGACCCCTATCACACAACATGTAAATTAACATGGATACTCGGCGTATATCACAATTGATAGCTAGATAATTATATCCAAAAGAAGATTTTTTAAACCGTACAATAACATAATAAAGAGCACACGGGGTCTAAAACACCATGTACATTGGCCAAAACAAAGGTACATTCCTTGATACATGGGTATAATCTTGTGCCAAAGGGACTTGCCACATACTTCCAATGTACACTTTATAAATCATCAATTTTTTTTGGCCCTTTCCTCTTTATCATGGAATTTTTAGGGTATTATTCCCTTATCCATTCCATTTGTGTTTAGTATGGATTCATTTCATAGGAATAGGATTGTGATCCCTTCTATGGAACTTCCACTTAGGATAGAGTTGGTAGAATCTATTTGTGATCCCCAAATTGACATCCACTACCTTCATCATTTACCAATGTGAGGTTCTGGGAATCTTTTTGACTAACACTACTCTTGATTCGATCCCCTACAATATGGGTTAATCTATATTGGGATGTGGGTATACCTATTGGCCTTTGGTGTGAACCCCATCTTTGTATCGATATCTTCGAAATTATACTATGTACTTATATATCAAGACCCATGAGAATGAAATCTTAGATAGAATACATCTATGTTGTCTTACTTATGGAGTGTATTTACCAGGATCAGTGTTATATGATTCCTTTGAGCATTGTTCCTTGGTCTTATTTATTGTTGTGACCACACATTGAGACTGTTTTTCTATTATGAATATATTTGGATATTATTGTTATGAATGTTTTTGAGAAATCCTTGTGATCGGGAGACTAATATTAATGAATCTATATTCATAGTGATTTCAAGGTTCCATAATTGTTATTTTTATACTCACCTCTGGAAGGGATTTGCAAACACATGTCACGTCTTATGAATATGACTATACATTGGATAGTTTCCTAGAGGGATAAAGACCATGTGGTTATTAGTGATCCAAACAGACCATAGTGTGTTCTAGTGGTTTCATATACATCAATAATTTCCATATTCATAGGTAGGGATTGTCCCTATTTGTTTTTGTGGTGTTTTATTATGATTTTATTTATAGTACTTTTCTGCATACTCTAGTGGTTGGATTTTAGATGTAAGGATGAATGTTTAGTGATTGTTTTATATTTTCTAAATTTATGGGAGTAGAGATGTGTACATGTGTACTTGTATATTAGGTTAAGGTCTACCATTTGTGTGATATTACACAGGTGTTCTTATCTCCAACCTCTATCCAATTTGGAGGTGGGATTCTAGTAGTCATTGATTGGTCACCATTGTCCTAAGTAATCACATTATTGATCAATGTTGGAGGATAGAATAATTGTTGATAATAGAATTATGAATGATTATAAAAAAAATAATCTTGTAACTTAGATCCAATGTCAACAATATTATTTCTACATATATCCATGGGATATAATCCCAATGTACTGATTTTGTTTAGTGATCATGGAGAACCAAATACATATATGATACACATTTTACATAAGGATTAAAATATAACACATACTAAAAGAGAACATTCTATATCTTTGAACTAAATCAAATATTTCTACGAAAAATTATATAGAAAGGAAAAAAATAATGTCAAGATAAAATTAATAGTAACTGATATGTACAATGGAATCAATCAAGAGTAAATAAGGTTTAATCAATATACTAAGTAAAATTAATGAAAAATTTCCATCTAACTAATATATTCTAAATGAAATGAATACATGGAAGATAATAATGAAATAATTTCATGGATAATAATAACAGAAGTTACATTGATGGAAATTCTAAAAATTGGATTTCATGATCTCATAAATCATGATATTTATACTATCAATACATTTCTCAAAGACTATTTAATACCGTGGGTATGTATTCACCAAAAATACAGTTAATCTAGATAACTGACTGGTCTCATGAGACATATAAAGGAACCAAAGGGGTCATATATAAGTGCTCCACACCAGTCACTTCACCTCCTATGAATCCCTCATATATTCAAAGACCAATTTGATTCATAACCAATATGTCTTTTTCAATACATTTATTTATTGAGTAAATAAATTTTTTTTTTTCAGGATTTTCTCCCATTAATGAAATTAAATTTATAACAAAACCCCATATATTTAAATAGTGTATTGTATATGAAATATGCATATCCATGAAATATATAACATAAATATTTAGGATAAATTTAATGTAAAATTATCACAATAAATTGAATGGTTCAAGATAAATTTAATGACCACAAAACAAATAATGGATAAGAAATGACCACAAGTTCATAAAAATTATAGTTTTTGTAATAAGATCATATAATTTAGAAAAATAATGATAATGGAATTGAAATATGAAAAAGAATATTACAATAAACTATTTTCCTTTTAATGTAATTTAAAATGTGTAGAAGAAGATAAATTTTGTTAAATAGTTATATGGGGGAGGAAGTGAATCTTCATAGCATATTCCAGAAACATTCATTTTGAAATATTGTAAAGAATATAGAAATCATACCATTTAGAAAACATTATAAATATTCCATTAAAACGATTTAAAAATAAAAATGGTAAAATAAAATGTTTTTGAAATATATGGATATGGAGGAAAAATATATCCCCCTAAAATTGAAATAAAAAATTTTCCATTGGCCTTTTATTTTGTTGATTCAAGTAAAATGGAGAGGATAATATAGAAGAATATATTACAACTCCAAAAATATATATTTTATAAAAAATAGATGGATTTTAATACACATATGTTATAAGCTTCCTTCAAAAAAAAAATAAGAGCAATCCCCAATTTTAAGATTTTGAAGCAAATTATTACCTCTTTGGTAAATTTTAAAATAAAACTCCATTAAAGAATATAATGGATTTGTAACATTATTCCACATGAATTAATATTTATTCACATTACATAAATATAATGTAAAAGATATATACCCTATTAAATTGAATAGGTATATAATAACAAATATAACTCAATGGATTGAAAATTGTGAAAAAATACCTTATCTAACATGTCAATTTTGTGGAATGTGATTTAACCAAATATAAATGGGTTTTAAACTAGTTATTAATTTTCTATATAACTACAATCATTTATATAATATCATATATGATCTATTTATATCATCTTATAAATTTTTCATTAAAAATATTTCATTTTTACCATTATGTTGGGCATAGAAGCCTCATTTTCTCTTGTATTTTTTGTCATCAAAATTATAGTACCAGTGAATAGGGTATAATTACATCATATAAAAAATTATATCGTAGTTTTAAATATCATATATATTCATTATATATATGTTTTTAATCATTCTTAAAATTTGATGTGGAAAATGAATAGCATTTATTTAAAGAGATGGCATGTCATTTGTATAGATGAGAAATGTTAGCAGTTCATTTATTGGATAAAGTATAAGGAATTAGATGATATATTAAATAAAAAACTAAATATTATGTAACAATTATAATATATATTCTTTTTTTCATCATTAATTTTATCCATGTGACTTGGTGATGGAAAAAAATTCATTGGTTCGTGATGAGGTAGTTTTCCATTCACATGACTCATGGTTTTGATTTCCATTTGATAGAGTAAGAGGAGAATATAGATTATGATATAAAAATAAGAAAATATTAGAATATGGGATACAGTGGTGATATTATATTTTTTGAGAGAATATATAATTGAAGGTTTAAAATGGGTAAGTAAAAAATAATGTGGTTAGTGAGGATAATTACCATCTATTAGAACAACATCCTTTGTAACGCTTATTAAGGACCCTATAGTTACTCTATTAGGAATAAAATCACCTATAATGTGTGTAAATGAATGTTAGGGGGATATTTTTGAGGTTTTGGATAAACATATATGGCATTATAGGTGTGAAAAATTGAGTGGAAAAATTACCCATTTGTAATTGAGTATAGTGGAACTCTTGTAATGGGCAATGACACATTATCAAACCCATACTGGTTTTTAATGATACCTACAAGGGAATCATGGGGCTATGTATTGCATGGTCCCACCCATCCCATAATAAGACCAACATATTCCTAATAAGAATAAACAAAATTAAATAATTAACTACCTAAAAAATCTATATCAGTCTATATTGGAATAAGAATAATATGAAATATCAAATCATTTTGCAGTCTAAATGATAATAAACCATCCATAAATTTTTTTGGATGGTATCAAATATGACAGATTCATATAGTTCCTAATTATTTTTATATATTTTTTTTTGTTAAATATAACTTATTAATAATATTAGTATATAATTTTTTATTGAATTATTATAGTATATCACAATTATTTTAAAGTGGAAAAAAAATTAATAAATAAGAATGTTGAAGTCATGGTGTGAAACCCTAATATTGAAGATATGGAGGACTAAAATCATTGATTTAAAATAGTGGAAGAGGATATAATAGAAAAAAATGATGGAAAACCACCAAATCACATCATTAATGTCATTAAAGACATAAAACATGTAGAATTATAGGATATGAATTTAATTGGTGAATATTGTTGTGAAAACATCATCCATAAAAAATTTATGTTTTTAATAGTATTAATGATGTAAAACCCTTATAATTGTTGAAGAAACATGTGATAATTTATGCCAATACCTATATTTTATGATTCTAGGATGACCGATGAATAATTTTACCCAATTAATGGTCCATTTATGGAATTAGGTATGAAATAAATGACTATAAATAATTTTTATGGGGGTATAAATGGATGTATTAATGTATGAGGGAAGTAATGGATGATGGGATATTGCTGTAATACTTTTCCTATATTATTTTACTTTTTTATTTTATTTTTATTTCTATTGGGTTTATCATCTCTCGAATCAACTCGATATCCTAATTCCTAGTGTATTTTGAGTGATCGAGAATGGGGGAGGCGGGACCTTTGTGATTTTCTTGGGTTTTAAAAGTTTTTAATAAAATTTACATCTATTTTCTTCATTTTTGTTTCAATTCACCACATTATTAACTACCTCATGTGATTTTATATGGTTTAAAAGGTATTTATATTTATTTACATGATCAATGATCTAATTATCCCTCTACCAATTCCTAATCTACACAAAATTGAACATATTAGGATTGGGTGGTGAGTGATTGGTGATTTTCAGTAGATGTATATAATTATGGTAGACAATATTGATTTTTGGTATATTACAATACCCTATCAACGATTTCCAAAATTAATCCAATGAACTATGTTCATTGGCATACACATAAGAAGGTGTGTATAAAAATTTAAAATTTTATAAATGGTTATTATCACAATACCTATACGACCAATGGTGCAGAAGAAATCAGTAGAAAAACGATTCTATTACCATTAATAAAAAGGATAATTGTAATAAAATAAACAATCAAGATAGAAATGCAGCTAATCTGGAAAAAAGAACTTTGACCACCTAAATTATCTAATGTTTTTAAATAAATCAATTTTAAATTATTTTAGTTTCATATTTCTAATAATCAGATGAAATTAATTTTTTTCAACATACATAATCTAAATAAATTCAATTCCCATCTCTTCGGAAGAAAATCAATGATTAACCACTACACTATACATAGGTAATTAAAAAACTGTTTTCCAATTACCCTTGAATTTGAAGTGTCAATAATATATTAACCATATAATACCAATTTATTAAACAAAAGATTTTTATTTAGATTAAATTAAATTAAAAATATCATTTGAATATTTTTGATGAAAATTATTATTTTTTACTTTGAAATCTCTAATTTAAAGACTTAAAAATTACCTCTATAATTTTTTTTGAAAAAAAACCTGTAATATTTTAAATGATTTTTCACAAAAAAAATTAATCATTATTAGAGGAAAATTTATTCATTACAAATAAGTTATAAAACATTCCATTCATACTTTTGTAAAATTTTCCAAAAGTGCTTCATTTAGAAAATAGGATGAAGATTCAATTCAACCTATTTTTATAAAAGTAAAACATTGGTAAATATTAATTTGAATGTTAATTTTGAGAATATTTTTATAAAAAATTTAAATTTTTTTATAAAAAAGGATTTTGAATAAAAATATTCCCCATATGGGGATAAAAAAATTTAATAATCTCGAACAATAAAGAGATTGTGAAATAACCCATCACCACTTGAGTAGTTTTCAATCGTATACCCCATGAATGAAATGAGTCAAAATGATATTTACATACCATTAACACTAGTAAATTCATGACATGATATTTCATATTTTCGGTATATAAACCAACAAAAATAAATAAGTAGTGAATATGAAATATGCCGCACTGAATAAAAAGAGATATTACAAACCCTTAATTATGGTGTTATATTCAACATACATCATTGAAACTCATTTATAATAAATATGGATTTTTAATAAATTTATTAAATAACCATAATCACATATATAATACCATATATTATTTACTTATAACTTTTTTTATCAATCATTTATGAATAATTCATTATTAAAATAAATGATCCAGGTGATACCTGCTTCGTCATTCATGTATGATTTAGTTTGGTAGTTTTTTTACGTTTCATTGAAAATAGTTTTGTAATATCCATAATTTTAATTATTATATAAGTATCATATACAATCATTATATACATATTTATGGTCATCTTTTTGTAGTATAGGTAAAAAAATTAGTAACATCGTTTATGGAGGTGGTATGACATATGTATGCTTAATTTTTTTTTCATAATTAAATGAATGGAATAAAATAAATGTATATATAATTATCATTTAAAGAATGGATAAAAAATAATATAAAAATAATAATTTCATCAAATCCAACCATATTACCAACCATTTAACATGTAAATTACAAATTAATCACATCGCTTCATCGAGATGTTAGTCCACACATACACAAGAGAGATATTATTGTTTAAAAAAAATTGGAATGTCAGAAGGAATATTTGATATTAAACATCCAAATAGTATTTAAGTAATAAATATCATATATGCTCATTATTTACATCTTTATTACAATTCAAGTGAAATGATGATGAAAAATGAATTATGCCATTATATAGTGATGGTAAGTCGTTTGTATGTCCTTGTGATGTTTTGACATTTAATAGGATGAAAACAAGAACCAATATGGTGGTAACATAATCCTTATAACATCTCTATATATTTATTATAAATAATGTATTATTTAATTTTGGGTTAAAACATTAATATTATATAGAAGAATAAATAATCTTGAAGGACTTAGTAAGTACGATTACATATTCTTCAGTCGACTTCCTTTCATCATACATTACTATTTTTATTCCAGAAAAAATTGACACAAAGAAAGTGGAAACTAAGTGTAGAAGGCCTAGAAGTAATAGGGGCCAAGAGCATCCCCCCGAATCATGTTTACCCCTTGACGTTTAAATTGAGAAACATGATAAAGACAATTAGTCGAGACTCCAAGGGTCGCTAGAGGGGCAAAAATATCTGCTACCTTGTTCCCTTATCCAGAATTGTGGATGACAGTAGTATTTCTATCTAGGAAGTATTTTCAGTAGCTGAAGATTTATTATATAGACCGGGGTAGTTTACCTTTACCATGAAGGGAATCATGAATAATCATGGAGTCAGTCCCTATATGGGATATTTCAAGCTCTTTATGTCTGCATACAGTGATGCCTATGAGAACAGCACTGGTCTTTATAGGTAAAGAATTTACACTTCCATAGTGCGCTGTGAAGGACAAATCCACGATTCCCCTTGAATCACAAACAACACATCCACCACACATTTCACCCAGCATACAAGAACCATGTAAATTATGTTTATGGTCGGATCTAGGAGGACTCCTTTGCACCAATTTCCCAAGTTTTCTGGTACCCAACTGTTGGGCCACAACTTGAGTCACATATAGATTATAGTGGGAGGGATCATACATCTTGTTATGATCGAGTCCGATCATATCCACTAGTATGCACCTTTCACTAGCACCTATTACTCTCCCCATGGATGTACTCCCCTAAAACCTAGCATGGTTTCTTTCATTCCATATACACCAACATCCTACAATGAAAATAATAGATCATGCATATCTTTCCTTCTATGGTCTACTCATCCTCTGGAACTACCTCTCCATGAAGATATCGATACTTATCACATGGGAGGGGTACTCTAAAAACACACCAATGAAGTTCCACACCTAGTTCTCCCACTCCCCCACAATGAAGATATGGAACATACTCTCTTCGCTTATATTAAAACATGAAGGACAACATATGGTCATGATTATTCTGAGTCTTTTAATATTTTCATTAGTAGGTAGTGCACTATTCTGGAGCCTCCATGTGTGGATATTTAATTTAGTAGGTATCCTCTTACACCAGGCTATACCAGACCAACCTGCATGCTGATCTTGATGAGATCGTGTCCTACAAAAATCATTTTCAATGAACATACCTGAGGTGGATCTGGTGAAAACTCGCCGGTCTAGATCCATGTTCATGAAAAAAATAATCGAACATAGCCTTTTGGTTAACTTCCTATAATGATCTGAAAATTATGGGTGTTAGAGAGCCTCATTGAAGGTGAAATTGGGGCTTGGAACCCTAGGTAACCATGTATACAACCTGACCAATTGTGATACCGAAAAAGATGTTTTTCCCCCCGATAATCCACTGTGAGTGCAGGATGATTATCTATATAATGTGACTAACAAAGCCCAACATCCGAGACCCACTCACTAGTGAATATCCATTATTGATCATGTACCTATATGGTGTTATCTTCCCCCACAAAGTTCATTCCTCGATGACCTCCCATGCTTGCTTCGAATGCATGTAGTGGATAGTGTTCTTTAGACATTTTACTTTGATCCCTACCTCCAGAATGGGTTGATCCATCTTCTCCCAAGACACCCATTTCCACTTCCCCTCTGATGAATCATCCCATATAAAATGATTTAAAAGTCTTTCAATGGATCTAATAACAACCTTAGAGAAGTTAGAAGATAAAAGAGTGTGCACCAGGATGGAAGAGAGGATGCTATTCAATAGAGTAATGTGACCACCATAGGATAAACAAGGAATTTTCAAATTTAGAATGGGACATATAATTTTTCTCCCCACACAATCAAAATTGATGATGCACTTTCTTCCTAGAGGCACAATGGTACAAAGATATTACCTTGGAAACTATCTTCATCTCATAACCAAACTACTACCAATATCTCCCGTTTTTCTAGAATTAAATGCATGGGACACCAAAAACCACACTTATCCCTATTTATTCATTGTCCACTCTTGTAAAAGTATGTCTCAAAAATCATTGGAATCCCGTACACAAATCACCTTCCCTCATTGATGAAGATAATTGTATCATCCACAAACATCAAATGTGATATGGGTAGGAGGATCAATCTCCCCTAGTAAGGTAGAACATCCCCACTAGATATCCCTATGTTTGTCATCCTGGTTAAGGTATCCGAAATGTGTATGAAGATGGTCAGGGATAATGGATGTCCAAGCTAGAGCCGTCAAACTGTCATGAAGAAACTGTGAGTTCACCCCATAAAATAAACTGCCACCCATGACAAACTGAAATGCCTGAAAATAATATCATAGTCTCATCTATGGAAACCCATCTTAGTAATTTCCCATTTAATAAATCCACACTCAATATTATCAAATTCCTTATTCATATCGAGTATGATGGTCATATTGGATCTATCATCTGTGGTATTAATGTCTCTTAGCATCTCTTGCGCTTACATTATAGCTCCCTGAATCAAGTAATCTCTCACAAAACAATAAAGATCCATAGAGATAAATTGAATACGATACCTAGATAGCATCGTAGTTATGATGCTTGTTAGTATTTTATATAGAAAATAACACATACTCATAGGTCAATAATGATGGAGGGAAGATGGGTCCTTAATATTTTATAAAAGGACATGAGTCTTGGAATATGCTATCAACATGAGGATACACCCTATTGAAATCATTGATAGAATTGATGATACCCATTTAAATACCTCCTAGAAACTCCAATATAATGAACTAGGGAGGCCATTGGGTCACATGAAATTCCCATAACTGAGGTTCACCACAGCCTCATGGATCTCCTCCTCTTGAAAAATACCATCCATCACCCAATTTTACTAATAGGAAACACGGTTTGGAATCCCCAACTATAACTCATCATCCCTCGAAGGATAACCTTGTAAAATGTTCAGATTGGGTCTAGCAAGAATATCCCAAAAATATAAACATGCCAAACCCCTGACCACTTCCACATCATCAGTGAAGGATCCATTTTGTAATGCCAGGATTGGGTTTACAACACACCGCCTTTCTCTTATGCATTCCTGAAAATATATGTATTTTTATCTTCCTCCATAACCCGTTATATTCTTGGGAATTATCATTCCCTATGTTCCTGAAAGAGGAACAAAAAAAGGGGATTTTTTCCTCAGTGAGCACACCAATGTCATCTTCATCCCCTGACTCCACAATACTAACATCGAGCCACTCAATGTATTATTTGAGTTCCGCCTTCTCCTGGTATAAGGGAGGAATGCTCATATCCCATTATATGAGGTCCTACTTAAGGCACCACAACTTGGAATGCATTGCTATCCATGAGTGACCCAGGACTGGTTCCTCCCAACTCCTCTGCAGAGAATTGTGATAATATGGAAAACATGACTAGTAGATCATAAACCTAAATAATGTTTGTGAGGCATCACTCCTTAGAATTAGTAGTATCAGTGAGAGATCATATATGGTACGAGTCATGTGATCAACCTTTACATATAGAAACAAAGACACTGCTTGGACATTGGCTATGTATTTATCGAGTCGACCCCAACACTTACTACCTCCACTCTAGTTATTACAAAATATGTATGGGTCACCCAATTATCCCAAATACATTATACCTTTGCTATCCAAAAATGTATAGATGGCCCTCATTTCCCTCCTTGTGAAATCTTCTCTTCCCTTATTCTCCATAGGATCCGTAATAATATTAAAATTTCCACCCACCAATCAATGTTGGTCCCCTAGGTGGTACCCACTCAACTCGCTCCATAACACCTCCCTTATTTTTGTATCAGAGATGCCATATTGAAACAAAACAAATATGGTTTCCCCATCCCATAACACTCTCATCATAATATGCTAGTCCCCTACTTGGATTAGCTCCACTGAATCATCCCTGTGCAAGAAGATCAGTATGTACCTTTTGATTTCATCCACATGTATAGATGGATAAAGCATTAACTCCAGGGTAAACTCATTTATTTTCATAGTGTTCTTCTTATGTTCCAGGATCGCAAAAACATTTCCCTTGTTCTTATTTTCTTTTGATGCAATGAAGTTAGTTTTCAGTCTCACCCAAACTCCTCAAGAGTTCATGATGAATATGTGAGTCATGGAAATAAAATATTCCTAGTTTTACCCCAAGAATCATTGTATCATTAATTTGGAAACCAAACCACTCTCTATCATGTATCTTCATCAATGAAAATCTAGTTCACATACCAGATCCCACACCAACAGATCTCGAGGGTGAAGAATAGAGCCTCAAATATCTCATTGAGGCTTCCCAACTCACCACCATAAGAGGAGACCAGCCATAGATCCAGACATTGAGGGAGTCTGTGTATTCGAATGATGTGATATAATTGTTGGACCACTACTGACCAATATAACACACATAAATGGAGTCCCATCACCATGAGGTTCTACATAGAAGTGACACTCGCTTCGGTCCAGCTTCTAGAACTAGCATGGAGGTCCACTCCAGGAAGACTAACCTCTTAACATGGCTTCTCCTTGGTCAGCTTCACTTGTTAAGAGCATTATGAAGATGATGCTAGGGGAGACCCTGAGAATTGAAAACTAGAAAATTCCTTGGAGCATTCAAAAAAGATACCAACAAATAACCTTTCAAAAGAAACCGAGAAGAAGGGAAGAGCCATGCCGAGGAAACCAAGGGATCCAGTTGATCCCGTCGACTCATTTGAGGCTTGTATGGGACCAGATACATACATGGAGTAGCATACAAGGTTGATGTCTAATTAATGAGATCTATTCAATGAGGGAAACATGTGGAGTGCCGATGGAACCATTGGATACAAATGTATCTTGGGGCGTCAGGTAAACCGTGTCTGAGATAGAATCCACACCCCTAATATTTGATGGGCCTCTTGGAATATGACCTCTGAACATGTGACAAATCTATACATGTTTTGGTAACCTACAATTATATATTGATTCCCTATAGAGTAGATAGGATTATCAATACCAGGGAAAACCGAAAAAGCTATTTCCATGATCCAGACAATAGAGTCATGCACCTTCAGGGATGGTTTCTCCGAAATAGGTAAGGAACGGTCCATATCGATGAAAATTCGAGAGGCCATCGTCTCCTCACTGTAATGAGTGCATCCATCCACGATGAGAAACCCCCCCAAGAGTTGATTAGGGCCCTAAGAGAGGTACTATTTAGAAATAGAAGTAGAAGGCTTGAAATACTTACCCAAACTTCTACCTGAGGGATTTCCATTGCGTTTTAAACTTGCATCACCCAACGAGAGATATTGAAATTCCAAAAACACATAACATGGGGAGAATTACATGAAGACTTGATGATTCCGGCCTCTTATGCAAGCACCAATAAAAACGAGGACCTACGAAATACCGAGATTCAAGCGACCCACTGCCACCCCTAGGAATCCATGAAGAGTTTGAAGGTAGGTAGATAAGGTTTCCTCAATACAAAATGCTCCACCAACATCCATTTGAGGCCCTCAATTGAATAGTTTATTGCTGAGGTAGGAGATGAAAATGATACATGCAAACTATCACTCAATACTATGTGAGTAAATGAAATGATATTTGGGAAGGAAAAATCCAAAACCCTCAAACCCGTACCACACATCATTTCATTGAACAAAACCGTAGGGCACCATGGCTGGGGGGATGGGGCTGGAGACTACAAAGAGTGGATGGTGCACCTTCTAGAGGCTTGGACACTAGATCGAACATCACTAGATATTGAGGCACTGTTAGAGAGTGAGACATTTAGGAATTAACTGTCAGGAGATTTTGAAAATCACTGGGCATGTGAGTCATGTTCTCATGAGTCATATTCAAATTCTTGTGTCCATACACATCATTAATATTTCTTTCATATAATAAAATCTTAATCATCATATAGATAATTTATTAATGGACATTGAGTAGGTATTTTGGAATAACCAAAACCTATATAACATTCATAATGATGTTTAAAATAGTATTGGATAGGTATTGGTTGAGGTATATGTCTCAATGTTTTGGAAATAAGTGAAGACGGAGGTTACCTTTTATAATTCTGGTGAGGGGTACTTTTGGATTTTCAAATTTCCTAAAATATTAATGTATAATAAATTAATTCTAATTCTAAATTAACCAATAGTCCATGGATTCGATGATATGGTCATATACGGTTCAATTACCTTTATACAATAGAAATGGATAGTTTTTGTGTGTTTTAAAAATTATCATTTGATTTATCCCCATAATTGACCTATTTTGACATTGAACACAATAACATATTTTCCATAATTAACGGGTTATAATTTGAAATATAAGGTAAGAATTGAATAATAAATGGATTAGTTAGGAAATATTTTACCATATCATACTTCCATTTTTCCATTTTTCATTATTATAAATTTTTTAAGTAATTTTTATAAAATTCATTTTTGATATATTATAATTAATGTCAATTTTGAAACTATTAATTTAATTGTACATCAAATAAACCAATAAAAAGGTCTATTTTGGATATAAATAATTATAAATCAAATAATAAGTTATATTAATCGAAAACATTCTTGTAACACTGCAAACTGGTCAAATTATTTTACATTTAGTATTTTTAGTACCATTTCATTAAATCTTCTATTAATTTATTTAATATTGAATTCGAATTGTTAAAGAATTTAATGAAATTATATAACCACTAAATTTTTTAAACAATTTATTATCATGAATATATTTTTCTTATTTATATAATCAAAATTTATATTTATTCATAACATTCTTTTTTTTCTATATGGACACATTCTAGATATTTAAAATTAAGAGGATGAAATTTTGTAACATTCGTTGATTTAAATATTAAATTGAAAATTTTAATGTAAAATTTTCAATTATAAATAAATATTTCAAGAATAATGTAATAAGGGAAGAAATTAATTAATTAAATTAGAAATAGGATGTTAAATTATGACCTTATTGCAATGTCTTACTCCATTTTAACAGGACTTACCCTTTATTGAGGTGATAAATTTTAACACATTAACAATTCATAATTCCAAAATAAATTAATATTAAACAAATTTTAACCTAATAATTCATAACATGGAATACATTTTGTTATATTAAAGAAATATAAGATGATGAAATTAATTTTGATATACGTACAAAAAATGAGATGGAAAATATTTTTTAGAAAAGTATAGTTTTAAGCATAAAACTAGATTTATATTTCTATCTCATTCCTAGAAAAATATAAGTCAAATGATAAAAAATACTATTGAACATATAATAGATAAATTTATTTTAAATTATTCACACATAGTGTTAATTTTAATCTTTTAGGATAATAACCAAGGGCACCTAAAAACATGTTTTTATGAAAAAAAATCAATTAATTTAAAAAATGTTTTTAATTTAATTATTTATCAACTTATAGATAATAGATTTATTTCATGCATGTTCAAGGAAAATATATTTCATAATTTATTTAGTCCCACAGAATCCTTCCAACTTATTATCTAGGTGATAATTAACAAATAATATTTTAATGGAAAATCTTTGTTTCTTTAATCTAGGGGTCACGTTTATCACAAGCTATCAAAGAGATAAAATTTACTATAGTAAAATATAATATATATTATCATGGAGTGATATTTTACCCCAATCAAAATGATTCATTACATTGAAATTTGGATACTTTGATTTAAAAGGACTGAGATTCTTCAACCACGTAACTTACTAAGGTACCCACATAACTTTATCAAATTAGTGGGTTTCTAAGAAAACATTCACATAGTTGGTGGTATTGTTCTATAAAAACCCCTATAAAAACATAAAATATCAATTGCGTTATCTTCATAAGAATGATCTTTCCCTGATGGAATGACCTCTTAGTTTTTTACATTTCAAGGATCTTGTTTGTAAATTCTTATGAGATATTCATGGAACACATCATGAACCTTAAATAGATTCTATGGAGGCACCATTCGATAATTTATAATTCAAATTTTATCAATAATTTGGACATTACCAATGTTTCAAGGGCTTAACATTAAATTATTTATAAATCTAATTTCCCCCTTCTAAAGAATTTATCAGAGGAATACCATGTCACCAACATCAATCTATAGATCTTTTTTAAAAAATTCAATATAAATTTCTTGTTGAAATTATTATTCCCTTATGTGTGGCTAAATTGATGTAGGATTCTCTACCATTTACTCAACTAGGATGGGTCACAATATGATTATTTCTCTAACATCATTCCATAATGTTGTGGTTATGATGGATTTTTCATATAGGCATTCATAATGAGCCATCTAAATTCTTGAATTGAAGCTATTATTATAAATATATTCCACCGAAAAAGGTGTTTATCCTAAATAAAATTGAAATAAATATATTGATACCTCAAAATTTATTCTATTGTTTGAAAATTTCTCCTAGATAAACCATATGTTTTAAGTTGATAAAGAGTTCAAAAACTCAAATATGTGTCATAAACTCACTGAAGACGTAGATAGAAATTTCTAGTAAACCTTTTATCCAAATAAGATACATTAGAATTTCGTTCTCCATGAAATATTAAATCTTAATTAGATTGAATTATTAAATTATTATCAAGAGACAATTCTTATCTAACGGAAATGTGCTGTGTTGAATTCATATTAAAATCCACAATAACACATATCACATTATTCCCTTCAGATGATTTTTGGAGTCTGCTGACAAAATCCACAATGATGTTTTTATATTTCCATTCTTGTAGTGGTTTGAGTTGTAAAATTGCCATATATTTTGGTCACATAGACTTAGATTACTTGAATTAAAATCACTACAAAACATCTTCAATGATATATCTCTTTTGTTTGTCCCATTAGAAATACTACTCTACATATCTATATATCTTTTTTCTTGTAGGAATAATACACAAGGATGAACTATCAACTACATCTAAAATGTACTTCTTCAAATAATGTAAAAAATGATACACATACACTGCTACTGAGCCTTTCCATTTCATCAAAATCATGTTTTAACTCATGAAAAATTCTCACCTTCATCAACAACTGCACATCTCCCTTATGTTCTTCTTTAATCACAAAATGGATAGATGGTTGTAATGTAATTTTCGAAAGAGATAATTCTTACCCTTTCATTAGGACTTCACAATACATATTTTTAATTACTAGAAATAATTGATCTTTTTGTATCCTTATCATAGGTTATATAGCGTAATCCCTTCGACTAATAGGATATGCTATTTTAATTTTTTCCCTGGGATGTAATGTTTTGTGGAGTCAAAATATTTAATCTACTACAACAATATTCTCTCATGAATATTCTCATGTTATTGTTTTAAAATATAATTTAATATTTTATGATTAGTATATATGTCAGACCATTATCCATAAAGATAATTCCAACATATACATAATGAAAAATCTTTTATAGATAACTCATCATCATGAGTTGGGAAATTTTTCCCATGGAACATTAGTGGCATGATGCATTATATATCACCATATCATTTTTCACTAGGAAACATCACAATAACTTCTTTAATATATTTTTGTAGACTATAAACTTTCTATGCAATAGGTTAGTGTTAGAATATGTGTGGTTACTAATCTTATCTTAATTTCCATGACGTTTTCAGCACATTCATATATCTAAAGGAACATGGATCTCTATTGAGTAAACTTGGCGAATGGGATGGAAGTTATTATGAAATTATTGAAAATTCATTTATAGTAACCAACTAAATCATGAAAATTAAATATCATTGTTACATTGGTCAATCCATCCAAAAATTTAATTAATTACTTCATTGATGGATCCTAAAATATACCCTTCCATAATATTATTCTACAAATTAAATTATAATTTTTTAAACTAAAATTATCACATGGTAAAACTTTTATACAGTTTTTATATCCATAGGGTCATCAGTACAATCAAAAAGTGGTATATATGACCAAACAAGAACATATAATATATAAGATTACCTTCTATGAAGATAACCACAACTAATCAAGGTAATCTATAAATATTGTATTCATTAAATCAATGATGTTAGTGGGGGTATTTTTCATGGCAGTTGACTTAACAATAAATTCATAGTGTCCATACTTTATATGATATACTATTATGATGATATCCTCCTTCATAACCCATAATTCATGATATTCAGAATGAAGGTCACGATTTGAAAACTATTGAGCTATGTGTAGTTGGATAAACAAATCAAAAATATAGTGTAGTGGATTTTTTTCCTAATTGTAATCATTTTATGTTCTTTATAATCAATGTAGAGACACATTAATCCATATTTCTTCATAACAATAAGTTAAATTCTACACCATGATGATGAACCTGAATGAATTACTACCTTGTCAATATTCTCCATCGGATTCTTATTCAATTCCGGCAACTCATTCATAGCCATTCTATATGGAATATTTAAATAGATGTAACACCAACTATGATTTATATTGAATAATGATCTTCATGATTTGGTGGAATACCTGAAAACTATTCAATTTATACATTAACAAACCCATAAAAAATAGGAATATCATTGATATTTATTTTACTCAATTTAATGATATAAAAACAACTTCTTAAAAGGAATCTAAACCATTATAATGGATATGATTCCGATAAAAATTGTATTTTTCTACATCATAGTAATAGATGATCAATTCTTGGTTCAAAATATAAATTATGATTTCAATTTCCTTTAGATTATTCTAGGATTTATACATATAAAGACAATCTATTCCAAATATTACATCAAATAAGACCATAGGTAGAATAAAAATAATCACAAGAATCATATTCCCATAGACTTCATTCATAAAGGGACTATAGAAATTCAATGTTCCCATCAAAACTTTTGGTGTTTTCAAAACTCTCTCTATATCTAATTGTTGATGTTGAGATGTAATACCCTTAGAAAAATAATCCGATATTAAAGAGTGGGTAGAACCAAAAATCAAAGAAGACATTTGTAATTATAGAATAAATAATAAGTGTTCATTTCAATACATCATTATGAACATTCTCATCATCAATAGAAATTTCATAAGCTTGTCCTTATCACTGTGGTTTCATCTATCGTAAGTTACTTGAGGCTTGGGGAATTAATAAGAATAGTGTGTTATATCCATATAGTTACAACACCATAATTTGTAAGATTCTCCCATACCCTTTAATATATGAACATTATATACTTTTTCCCCATACGTGATAAAAACATAGTTTACATTTAAGAATCTTCCGAGGTGATTATTTAAACATGTTTCACATTTTGGAAAACTCCTCTTTATATTAATCCCCTTATAATTTTTTTACTATATCGTCTTCTTCGTCTCTTTAAATCCATTTAAGACATAAGTACTATAACATTATTTATATAAAATTATAAAAAATGGAAATTTTTCATCATATGATGATAATATTTAGGATACTAGTTCAATTCTATGGATTGGCTTGATCACATTATGAAAATAGTTATTCCTGCTCTTTAGATTGCTTATATAGTCTGTAACATTCCTTACTAAACATGTGAAGTTTATTTCATACCTATAAATATTTTACAATCATTTTATCTCCTTATAATTAATTTTCATTCCATATCGAATCATATTTCATGTGGAAGGTACTTTTCTATGATAATTTCCATAAAATGTATTTGTTCTATTCTCCCTAATGTCTCATCATTCTTATTTTTTTGGATTATTTACCACCATGGATCCAAATAATTTTATATACAAATAAATGTAATTAATACTTATCCATTGGATTAAATAACAAATATACTAGTATATTATCTCAGGATACCATCTATTTCTTAGATACAATTGTATTTGTAGTCTTATTGAATGATGGAGTTTTCCCATGCTTGATGAAGTCTAGAATTATTAAAAAATATTGACAATCAATATAAAGATCTATTTTGGAGAGGTTATGGTTAATAAACTATGTAATATTACATAATATTGTTATAATTATTTCATCTCTAGCGGCATCTCCATATCCAACTCCATTATCAGTGCTATGAGGTAAATCCCTACATGTATTACATGCTTTGCTATGGTCCCCATTTATTTATCGAAGAACCATTTATAAACATTGGAATATAATATCTTAGATCATTAAATTATGAAACATAATGTATAATTAATAAAATAGATAAAAACATATAATAATTTAAATAAATTATACATATTTAATATCATAATAAAAAATATTGGTTCTTTGGGAATATTCTTAGAGTCAGCTTTAGGGTTATGTTTCATAATATATGTTTTAAAAAATCAATTTCACAATGTTTATACTGAAATTTCCTTCATTCCAAGTATAAATACAAACATCCCAGTAGAATATTGAGAATGGTTAAATTATATTACTGTAATGAGATATAAGAAGTCACATCCCAAATTACTGGATAGTTTAGTTATCTTGGTCAACAATATTCATAAATCAAATTCACATTTACATTTGAAAACATAAATTACACTATTATATTTTCTTGGATAAAATACATATACACAATAGAATATACATTCATTTTATCAATAAAAAAGTTCCTTGTATCTTGGGGAAAATAAATATAAGAAATTGGTGATCACAACTACTCGAAATGGGAATGCATACAATAAATGCTAACTAAGGAATAAAAAATATGGAAGGAAACATTGATAGTAAAATAATTCCACATGAATAGTCATAGGGATAAAATATATCAATGGATATAAAAAATATACCAATAATCACATGAAAATTAGTAAATGTATTCATAATTATAGAATTCAATCGACAGGTAATTTGAAACATATTGTTGGGGTCACACGTCATGACGTCCAATAAAAATGTCTAAGGGTTGAACCAAAAAACCAAATTAGTATCACAATATCATTTGATAAATAAAATGGATATGAAATTTTATACCCCATATATCCACTAAAAATTGAAATTCATTCCTAATATAAATATATGTCCAAAAATAACTAACTTCCATAAAAATCAATAACTTCTCATTTAGGAAGAACTAGATCAATAAATATCAACACATACCTTTGTAAATCTAATAAAAACCATCCATAAAAGTATTTTTTATTGTATAATAAGATAAAAACCTCAATATATCATATTATTCAGTAATTTTTGTTTATATATATAATAATAAATAAAAAATATGATAAGAAAATGCTTGAGGAAAATACCCTTTCCACTTTGAAAACACTAATTTAATGACATCAAAAATATAAATGGTAAAATATTATTCGAAAATAAAATTGTAAAAATTTAAAATAATATTCAAGGGAAATATAATAAAGTATTCTGGAGAAATATGTCCATTAATAATAAGTTAAGAAAACATTCCATTCAAATTTTTTTAGATTTGTAAAAATAACTCATCTATAAAATGAAAAGATGATTCCTTTAAAAACATTTTTAAGAAGTAAATAACATGATACATTATTATTTAAAAATAATTTTTATAATTATAAAAACTTATTAAAGAATCATTTTAGAAAAAATGGATATGGAAGACATATATTCACCTAATGGGGTCTTAATCATAAATAATCCTTAATATCGATGTGATTGTGAAATCAAACCATACAACTTGGGTATATTTTGAATAATAAAACCCATTAAATTATTAACATAAAATGAATCATTAAATACCATTAATTAAAATAGTTTCATTATATAATATTTCAAATGTTTATTCTATATACCACACAAAATATAAAAGTGAAGAATATGGCATGTGTGTCACTAAATTAAAACAAAATGAGAAACACTTAACTCATGTCCAATCTCCATCATTCATTTACATACCTCAGTTATAATGAAATATATTTATTAAAAATATATTATATAACCATAATAATATATATCATACTATATAAAATTATATTATATGATTTTTCACCCATTTATTTATTAATCTTTATTAAAATCACTATTCCTGGTGATATCTACTTCATTTTTCTTTTACGTTTTGTTTTGGTGGTTTTAGTACATTTAATTTGATCATTGTTATATTATGTACATAATTTTAATCATGATATAATTATCATTTATTCTCATGAAATTCAGAATTTTTTCATCGATATTATTTATATATAGAGAGAATAATGACATTATTCATTGAATTGGAAGTACATATGTACGCATGAATTCTATATTATATTTCGATGGATGGAATGAAATAAATGAAAAAAGAATTTCAATTTATAGAATCATTATTATATCATATAAATCATATATATTAATTAAATACATCCTTATTTCAATAAATTGAAATACTAATATGAAAATGGATCACATCACTTCAGTGAATGTGTAATCCACACACAGACATGAGCGAGGTCAATTTTTTCGAACAGATTATATTTTAAGAAGGTATATATTATATATTAACTTGGGAAGTATAATTATTTCATAACTATCATATATATTCTTTATTTTATACTACATATCAATTCAATTCAAATGGATATGAAAAAATTACATTGCTCTGTGGAAATGGGTATATTTTCATACACATGAGCAATGTTCACACATTTCATTGGACGGATCATAGAAGGAATATGGTTCTGCCATGATCATAATAAGATAGAGTTATTTTTATTATTCTTGTTCTCTTAACGTAGTATGAATATAACACTTTAATATTATTTAGTATAACAATTAAACTTGAAGAACATAGTAAATATGATTACGACATCTTCAATAGACTTCTGTTGGATATATTCTTAATCGAATTATTATAGGACATTTTGAATAACCTAATAATATATAAAATGAATATGTACTTTATTAATATTATGGGATAGGGATTGATCAAAATATTTGTCTCAATTGAGGTTTAAATATATAGTGAATGTGGCTTAATATACATGGATATTACGTAAATATTTTATGAATATTCATCACATTAGTAAAAATTCATTCCATAGGACCACATTTGTTGTTGTCTTTAGAAACACGGAAACATAATCTTGTATCCTTGTGAAATATCATCAATATCTCACTTAATGGTCTTTCCCATTATTACACAGACACGAAAAGTTATTCAAAAAACATTGGAATGTAAACATAAGAAAGGGATGAGCTCAGTTGCTTGGAAAGGGTAAACAAGGGAAATATGGAAGTATAAAAGGACCATAAGGGTATGATAAGTTATAATAAAATTATATGATAATACACAACATATCATAGATTATTAAAATAACCCATGGAATAAATATTGGTGCTCTCTAATACATCAATCATAATTGAATCAATAGAATAATCTGTGAAAGAATAACATAGGAATATGACATAAATTATATGGGAAACCCATATTATTTAATTTTTTTATAATAATCTTGAATTATTCCCCTGAACATATCAGTTTTATGGATTCATCCCTATACCATATTAGTCATCACATTTCTCCATGATTACCATCATTGTTGTCGAGGTTTACTCCTAAGACAATTTTAGTGTAAAAATTCCATTAAATAATTGAGTTCACTCTCCATTCCAGCCATGTCTATCTCATGAGATATATATATTTACCTTGTTCATTAGAGGGATATTTAGATCCCTATGATCTGAAAATAAAATCTTATATGTGTGTGGCACAATATCATAAAAAATTATATCATAACCCATTAAATGATATGTGTATAATAACCATGTCATCGTATCATAACCAGTGGAAAAGGGAAAATTTTCATAATCACTTCATCAAAGAATAAAATTTTAAAAGTAGTGGTTTTTATAAAAATATAACCCAAAAAAGATTATCCATATTCCTAAAAAGAAGGCCATTAAAACATTATCCAATCATAAATATAATATAAATGTATCCATTGGATCATATCCTATGAAAAGGAATAATTAACACCAACCAATGTCATCTTAAATGGAAAATAATTTTGAAATATCTTGCGACACAAAATTCATGAGGTAAATATGCATTCTTATATAGTAGATTATTTTTAAAACATAAAAATTTTGAAAACTATTTTCATTTAAAATAAACATCATTTCATATAAATATTCTAGAAATCATTTTGAAAACCATTTTTATTGGAAACATATAAATGCATCATCAAAACATTTTAAAATAATTTAAAATGTTTAAAGAATGATTGAAATAATTTTGAAAAAATTTTCATTCAAAATAATTTGAAATCATATAATAAATTATGGAAAAAATTGAAAAACTTTTTCATTGAAAATACTTTAAAAACATTTAATGAAATATTATAAAATATTGAAATCAATTTTCATTGAAATTATATTTAAAACATATAAATAATTAGTGAATTTTTTTGAAACAATTTTATTAAAAATTTATTAATGTATCTTGGAAACATATAAAACAAAATTTAAACTTAAAAAATATTTAGAACCATTTTAGAAAACATGGTTTTGAAGGAACACAGACTTTTGACTGAAGAGAGGGATAATGTCATGTTATCATAAAAACACTTTCATAATTATAGTAAGTAAAAAAATATTGAAATAATGGTACCATTACATTATTATATCATTAATATCAATAGGAAATGTAATTTAAATATACTTTTTGAGTTATATAATAAAATAATTAATCAATAAAAGAATAATTATAAATAATCTTGATAAACTATGAGATTGAAAAAATAAATTGTTACCAATTAATTGACATTGAATCGTAATACATTTGAAAGAGTATAATTAAATGAATCACTAAATTTCATAAAAATAAATAGGTTTATGATATAACATGTCAAAGGCTAGTTTATACACCTCTTCGAATAATATAGGTTCATAACAATGTATGTTTCGCCATGAAAGAAAACTGACACAAAATTACATTAATGATTTGTAACTTTTGAACCATAAACCACCAGAAAAAGAGATCAAAAAATGGATATTAAAATATTCATATATTAGAGGCTAATACTAATATAATATAATAATTTTTATTATATACATCACACATAAGAAACTATTGGTGATTAAGTCATAAATCTTACATAAATAACAGTTAGATCAAAAAACCCTTACCTTATATATTGACTCTCATCGTACTAATTCAGAACTATTGTACAATTAAATTAATTTAATTATAAATCTTACATAGAAAATATTGTTATATGTCATATCGTATAAGGTTTTTATAACTTTATATTATTTTTTATTAACAATTTCATGTTAATGTTACATTTCATGTAATATCTGCTTAATTTTTCGTATGTGTTTTTGACTTGTTATTTAGGATTATCTTATTTAGATAATTGTTTAATAATTTTTATAATGTAAAAATGATTTAAATATAATATATAGTATATTTATAAATATCTATAGAAAAATATAAAACATATAAATATGAAATGGAATACACCATTCATGTTGACGGTAGACCATACATAAGCATGACCACTGATTTTATTTTATTTCATTTTGAAATGACGAATGTAAATGAAATATAAGAATACATATATATATATATACATGTCATTTTATTAATATATAATACTTATTTATATATATCATATATGTTTACTATGCATATCCATAATACATTCCATGTAAAGTGTGAACAAATCACACTGCATTGAGGAGGAGATAGTCCACACGTCCATAAACAAAGATATGATATTTACTCAAAATGGATACTTTGAAGTAATATGTTATATATTATATAAAAATGAATAATAAAATATACATAAATTATCCTAAATATAATATAAAATTCTGAATCCCATCAATGGTCCCAACCATGAAATATGTCAATGGAAGAACGGACAACATTAATTTGTGAGACGGTAGTCCACCATACACTCAATCAATGATTCCATATCGCATTTGATGGAAGCGTCTGTGACTGTTTAGAAAAACAATTAATATAAAAAATCTCACTATATTAAATATACACATTTTATTTTTTGGTCATGTAATGATATGAATTTAGGTGGTGGATAAATAAAATAAAATTAAAGATCATGAGGAAGGATGTAACCTCTTCTTTGGGTAACTCCTTTAGGTTTTCACCTAAGGGATTCCTCAAATTTCTTTTCCCCCCAAATAGAGGCTTCTATGATTTATGGAGGTATTTTTAGGGGATATTTGGTAAATTTATTTCTTATCCAAATGCATTGAGATGTGTGAAGAATTTCTTGGTTCAAATTCCCTTTAATAGTGGAGGAGGAGTGATATTATTGTAAATATACAAAAGAACACCACTAAGTGGTATTTCGTACATAATGTTCTTCAGATAATTTTCAATTTTTTATACAAGAAAGTATATGGGATGAAATATTTGTTTAAAATGAATTTTTTCATGTTTCTAGTATATTCATTCCTACAATGTAATGTTTAACTATCATGTGATCTCTTTTTCATTAATTGTTGCAATTAATTTTAATTAACATCTAAAATATTTTAGGTCAAAAATTAAGTTGATATCATTATAAATTAATAAATAACATTATTTCAAATATGGAATCCATTTTAACTAATTATAATCATATGTAGTGGTAGAAAATCAATTATAATTAATCATGTAGAAAAGATGAGAAAAATATTTTTTAAGGAAAAATGATTCAATGTTGAAAATGTTTTTATACTAAATTTCAATGTTAAATTTGTTATAATGACCTCAATTGGGTTTAATAATGTAATATTTATTTAATTGAACATTATAAACAAATAAAAAAATTAACAATATAAATAAAATAATGGAAAAGCAGTTTGAATTAAAATTCAATATTTCTCACTATTCATAAAACAATTAGGTTTTTTTGAAAAAACAAAAATATTCACCCAATGTTAACTTCGTGATTATGAATTTAAAAATGAAAATTATTTAATAAAATTAAATTTATTTGTGTCTAAAATTAATTTTTTTTAATTTTCATAGAAGTACATAAAAAGTAGTTCATTTGAGAAAATAGTATTTTGAAACACAAAAAAAACATTATATCATTTATATGTTTTATTTTTAATATGTTTTATTTTAATAAAACTATTTTTTTTGAAAAATTAGTCATTATTATTAATATTACTATGTTTGAAAATAATTTCATAACTAATTTGGTAGAATAATTATAAAAATAAAATGTTCTTTCATAGAAACTAAGTGTGGCATCTATCCCAAGACAATTCGGTGTTGTGTATAGAATATGATTATCATTTTATAACATATAATGAATATTAACACAGTGTAGAAATCCAAGATATAATAACATGGTGCTTTCATATAACACATGATATATTGAGTGTTGTATGAAATGAAAAATATCAAAAAAATTAAATTAATTCCTGGAATATTTCACAACATCTCAGGGTGTTAAAAAATAATTGAAGGAGGATGTTCACATTGATAATTGTGGTCTGGGTAAATTTTTTAATTTTTTATAAGCTTAAATTATTATAAATTTATTCTCTATAAAAATTATTACAATTGGTAGGTATTTGATCATATGGTATGATTTGGTTTTAATCTATTGAAATAATAAAATTTTTATAGAATTGTATAGACTTTTAATAAAAACCATTCGGTTTAACACCTTAGTTATCATTTTTCAACATTAAGAGTTGTAATATATTTTCACTCATAAATGTTAATAATATTACATATAAGATAATATTTGACGAATAAATGGTTAATGTATGTAATTTTACACAACTTATTTCTTCTATATTCCCTTTTCAAGGATTTATTTATTTCAAAATTTTGTAATAATATAAAATTTTAATAAATTAAAATTAATATCTGCTATAACAATATTTATTAAATTTCACTTCAAATACATGATGAAAATGTTTTTTTAGAATCCAATTCATTTTCACAACAGTAATTTGTAATATCACTCGAAAAAATCCTATATCACACTAAATGACCCAAATTATATCAATTTCAAAATTTTTATACTATTTATTTTATTTTATATTAATAGAATAACAAATGTATTACTGTGGTGAATCAATTTAATGTATTTTTTACAATCACTATAAATTATAAATATATTATCGTCATGAAGGTATTTATATTATGTAAATAATTGAAATTTTATTCCGTGAAAACAATATTTTTTCCATATATCTAAAAATAAAAGATAATAAATCTATGATTGTGAAATTTTGTAACATTCAATGATTTAAATATAATATTGGTCATTTTCATGGAAATGTGTCCATTAAAAATATCAATTTCTAGCTGATGGTGGTAAGGCTCAAATATCATTAATCCATTTAGAATTAAGATTAACAATTATGAGCATATCACTTAGTTTTAACATAGGTTAAAATAATATTCCATTTACTCAGGTTTTAATTCCTACCAGGATTACAATTTATAATGGGAAAAAATTATCATTGATTATTTATGAAATTTAGACATAATAATTTAAAATTATCATTTTATTTTATCAAATTATATATATATAAGTGTTAGAAATTAAATACCATTAATTAAAATAGTTTCATTATAAAATATTTTAAATGTTTATTCTATTCACCACACAAAATATATATGTGAAGAAAATGGCATGTCTGTCACTGAATTAAAACTAAGATGAGAAACACTTAACTCAAGTCCAATCTCCTTCATTCATTTACATTCCATAGTTATAATGAAATATATTTATTATAAATATATTATATAACCATAATAATATGTATCATACCATATATGATTAAATTATAATATTTTGACACCCATTTATTTATAACTCATTATTAAAATCACTATTCATGGTGATAACTACTTCATTTTTCTTGTATGTTTTGTTTTGGTGGTTTTAGTGCTTTTAATTTGATCATAGATATATTATGTAAATAATTTTAATCATTATATAATTATCATTTTTTTCATGATATTCAAATTTTTGGTCATCCATATTGTTTATATATAGAAAGAACAATGGCACAGTTCATGGAGGTAGTAAGTCATATACACGCATGAATGCTATTTCATTTTTCGATGGATGGAATGAAACAAATGAAAATATGAATTTCAATTTATAAAATCCTTATAATATCATCTAAATCATATATATTAAATAAATACATCCTTATTTCAATAAATTGAATTCCTAATATTAAAACACATCACATCGCTTCATGGAGTGAGTAGTCTACACACAAATACGAGCGAAGTAAATTTTTTCCAACATATTATATTGTAAGAAGGTATATATGAAATATTAATTCAATAAGTATAATTATTTCATAAGTATCATATTTATTCTTTATATTATAATACATAACAATTCTGTTGAAATGGTTATGAAAAAAAATTGCAGTGCTCTGTGGAAATGGAAATATTTTCATACACACGACCAATGTTCAAACATTTAATTGGATAGATCATAGAAGAAATATGGTTCTACCATGATCGTAATAAGATAGAGTTATTTTTATAATTATTTTTCTCTTAACTTAGTATGAATATAACACTTTAATAGGATTTAGTAGAACAAATAATCTTGATGAACTTAATAAATATGATTACCACATCTTTGGTAGACTTCTATTGGATATATTATTAATTGAATTATTATAGGACTTTTGGAATAACATAATCATATATAATATGAATATGTAAATTTTTAATATTATCGGTTAGGGATTGATCAATATATTTGGCTCAATTGAGGTTTAAATATATAGTGAACGAGGTTTAATATACATGGATATTATGTAAATATTTTATGAATATTACTTACATTATTAAAAATACATTCCATTGGACCACATTTGTTGTTGTCTTTAGAATCATGGAAACATAATCTTTTCTCCTTTTGAAATATCATTAATATTTCCCTTAATGGTCTTTCACATTATTACACAAACATAAAACCTTTATTCAAAAAACAAGGGAATGGAAACATAGGAAAGGGATGAGCTCAATTACATTGTAAGGGTAAACAATGGAAATATGGAAGTATAAAAGGACCATAAGGGTATGATAAGTTATAATAAAATTATAAGATAATACCCAACATATAATATATTATTAAAAAAAACCATGGAATAAATATTGATGGTTTGTAAGACATCAATCATAATTGAATCAATAGAATAATCTCTGAAAGAATAACATTGGAATATCACATAAATTCAAATTGAAACCCATATGCATTTAATTTATTTAAATAATAATCATGAATTATTCCCATGGACATATCCTTTTTACGGATTCATCCCACTACCATCTTGGTCATCAAATTTCTCCATGATTACCATCTTAGTAATCGAGGTTTACTCCTAAGACCATTTTATAATAAAAATTCCATTTAAGAATTGTGTTCACTCTCCATTCTGGTCATGTCTATCTCATGAGATATATATATTTACCTAGTGCATTGGAAGGAGATATAGATCCCTATGATCTGAAAATGAAATCTTATATACGTGTGGCACAAGATCATAAACAAATATATCATAGCCCAGTAAATGATATGTGTATCATAACCATGTCATCGAATTATAACTAGTGGAAAAGGGACTTTTTTAGGAATCATTTCATCAAAGAATAAAATATAAAAAGTAGTGGTTTTAGTAATAATATAACCCCTAAAAGATTATCCATATTACTAAAAATAATTCCACAAAAAATTTACCCAATCATAAAAATAATATAAATGTACCCTTGGATCATCTCTTATGAAAATGAATGAGTAACACGAACCAATGGCATCTTAAATGGAAAAATAATTTTGAAATATCTTTCAAACACAAACGTCATGAGGTAAATATCCATTCTTATTTGGTAAATTAATTTTAAAACATAAAAATTGTGAAAAATATTTTCATTTAAAATAAAAATCAATTCATAAAAATATTTTAGAAATCATTTTGAAAACCATTTTCATTGGAAACATATAAAGGAATCATCATAACATTTTAATATAATTTAAAAAGTTTAATGAATGCTTGAAAAATCTTTGAAAAAAATTTCTTTCAAAATAATTTGAAAACAAATAATAAATTACTAAAAAACTAAAAAAAAAATTCCTTGAAAAAAATTTAAAATCATTTAATGAAATATTATAAAATTTTGAAATCCATTTTCATTGAAAATAAATTTAATTCATATAAATAATTAGTGAAATTTTTTGAAAAATATCCATTGAAAATTTATAAATGTATCCTGAAAACATATAAAACAAATTTTAGATATAAAAAATATTTAGAAACATTTTAGAAAAAATGGTTTTGAAGGAACACTGACTTTTGACTGAAGAGAGGGATAATGCCATATTTTCATAAAAACACATTCATAATTACAATAAGTAAAAAATATAGGAAAAATGGGGCCATTACATTATTATATCATGTATTAAAATAGGATATGTAAATTAAATATATTTTTTGAGTTATGGAATAATATAATTAATCAATCTAAGAATAATTATAAATAATCTTGATATACTATGAGATTGAAAAAATAGACTCTTACCAATTCATTGACATTGAATCATAATCTATTAGAAAAATTATAATTAAAATAATCTTTAAATATCATAAAAATGAAAAGGATTATGATATATTATTTCAAAGGACAGTTTCTACACCTCATCAAATAATATAGGTTCATAACAATGTATGTTTCTCCAAGAAGGAAAATTGAAAAAAAATTACATTAATGATTTCGATGTTTTGAACGATAAACCCCATGAAATAGAGATAAAAAAATTGATATTCAAATACTCATATATTAAAGGATTATAATCATAAAATGTATTTATATTTAGTATATACATCACACAGATGAAACTACGGGTGAATAAGTCATAAATCTAACATAAATAACAGTTAGATCAAAAAACCCTTACCTTATGTATTGACTCTCATTGTACTAATTCGTAATTGTTGTATAATTAATGTAATTTTATTATAAATATTACATAGAACATATTATTATATGTCATATATTATAAGGTTTTTATAACGTTATATTATCTTTTTATTAACAATTTCATGTTAATGTTACATTTCATGTAATATCTGCCTCATTTTTCGTATGTGTTTTTGACTTGTTATTTAGGATTATCTTATTTAGATAATTGTTTAATAATTTTTATATTGTAAAAATGATTTAAATATAATATATATTATATTTATAAATATGGATAGTAATATATGAAATATATAAATATTAAATGGAACACACTATTAATGTAGACGATAGACCATACATACGCATGAACCTGGATTTCATTTTATTTCATATTGAAAGGAAGAATGTAAATGAAATATAAGAATACATATATATATATATATATGGGTCATATTATTAATATATAATATTTATTTATATATATCATATATGTTTACTAAACATATCCTTAATACATTCCATGTCAATTTTGAAAAAATCACATTGCATTAAGGAGGAGATAGTCCAAACATCATTAAACAAAGATATGATATTTACAAAAATGGATACAATGAAGTAATATGTTATATATTACATAAAAATGAATAATAAATTACAAAAAAATATCATAAATATAATATAAAAATATCAATACCATCATTGGTCCCAACCATGAAAGCTTTCAATGGAAGAACGAACAACATTTGATTGTGAGATGGTAGTCCACCATACACACAATCAATGATGGCATATCCCATTTTATGGAAGCATGTGTGACTATTTAGAAAAACAATTAATATAAAAAAACTCTCTATATTAAATATACACATTTTATTTTTCAGTCATGTTATGATAGGATTTTAGGTGGTGGATAAATAAAATAATATTAAAGATCATGAGGAACGATGTTACCTCTTCTTTGGGTAACTCCTTTAGGTTTTCACTGAAGGGGTTCCTCAGATGTCTTTTTCCCCCAAATAGAGGCTTCTATGATTTATGGAGGTATTTTGAGGGGATATTGGGTAAATGGATTTATTATCCAAATGGATTGAGATGTGTGAATAATTAAGGGGTTCATGTTCCCTTTAATAGTAGAGGAAGAGTGACATTATTGTTAATATAAAAAAACACCACTGAGTGGTATTTCTTACATAATGTTCTCCATATAATTTCCAATGTTTTATATATGAAAGTATATTGGAAGAAATATTTCTATAAAATTACTTTTCTACATTTTTCTAGTTTATTCTTCTCTAAAAAGTAATGTTTAACCATTATATGATCTCTTTTACATTAATCGTTGCAATTAATTTTAATTAATATCCAAAATATTTTATGTCAAAAATTAAGATGATATTATTATAAATTAATAAATAATATTATTTCAAATATTTAATCAAATTTAACTAATTATAATCAATATTGTGGTAGAAAATAAATTATAAATAATCATGCAGACATGATGAGATAAAGATTTTTCAAGTGAAAATGATTAAATGTTGAAAATGTTTTTATATTAAATTTCAATGTTAAATTTGTTATAATGACCTCAATTGGGAAAAATAATATAATATTTATCTAATTGAACATAATAACCAAATAAATAAAATAACAATATAAATAAAATAATGGAAAAGCAGTTTTGAATTAAAATTCATTGTTTTTAACTATTCATAAAACAATTCGGTTTTTTTGAAAAAACACAAATATTCACCTAATATTAACCTTGGGATTATTAATTTAAAAAGAATATTATTTAATAAAATTAAATTTATTGGTGTCTAAAATTAATTTTTTTTCATTGAAGCACATAATAAAGTTATACATTTGAGAATATAGTATTTTGAAACACATAAAAACATTATATTATTTATATGTATTATTTTTAATATGATATAATTTTATAAAGTGATTTTTTTGAAAAATTAGTCATTAGAATTAAGATAACTATGTCTAAAAACTATTTCATAACTAATTTGGTTGGATAATTATAATAATAAAATGTTGTTTCATAGAAACTCAGTGTGGCATCTATCACAAGCTAATTCAGTGTTGTGTATTGCAGATGATTATTTTTAAATAAAATATAAGGAATATTAACATGGTGTAGAACTCCAAGATAGAATAACACAGTGCTTTAAAATAACACATGACATATTGAGTGTTGTTTGAAATTACAAATGTCAAAAAAAATTAATTATTTCATGGAAAATTTCAAAACATCTTAGAGTGTTACAAAAGAACTAAAGGAGGATGTTCACATTGATAATTGTGGTTAGGGTAAATTTTGTAATTTTTTATAAGATAAAATTATTATAAATTTATTCTCTATAAAAAGTATTACAATGGTTAGGTATTTGATCATATAGTATGGTCGGGTTTTAATCTCATGAAATAATAAAATTTTTATAGAATTATATGGACTTTTAATAAAAACCATTTGGTTTAACCCCTTAGTTATAATTTTTCAACATTAACCGTTGTAATATATTTTCACTCATAAATGTTAGTAATATTAAATATAGGATAATATTTAACTAATAAATGGATAATGTATGTAATTTTAGACCACTTATTTCTTCTGTTTTCACATTTCAACGTTTTATTTATTTCTAAATTTTTTAATAATATAAAATTTTAATTAATTAAAATTAATGCCAGTAATAACAATATTTATTAAATATTACTTCAAATACATGAATAAAATGTTCTATTTAGAATCCAATTCATTTTTACAACACTAATTTGTAATATCAATAAAAAAAAATCCCATATTACACTATATAACCAAAAGTATATAAATTTTAAAAATTTAATATTATTTATTTGATTTTACAATAATCAAATAAATAATGTATTACTGTTTTGAATCAATTTAATGTATTTTTTACAATCACTATAAATTATAGAAATATTATCATCATGAAGGTATTTATATTATGTAAATAACTGAAATTTTATTCCGTCATAACAATATTTTTTCCCTATATTTTATAATAATAGATAATAAATCGACGAGAGTGAAATTATGTAAAATTAAATAATATAAATATTATATTTTTCATTTTCAAGGAAATGTTTTCATTAAAAATATCAATTTCTACCAGATTGTCGTATGGCTCAAATATCATTAATCCATATAGAATTAAGAAGAATAATTTTGAGCATATCACTTAGTTTTAACATATGTTAACATAATATTCCATTTACTCAGGTTTTAAATACTACCATGATTACTATTTATAATGGGAAAAAATTACCATTGATTATTTATAAAATTTAGACATGATAATTTAAAACTTGTAGTCTATTTTGTAAAAGTTTATATATATGAGTGTTAGAAATTAAATACCATTAATTAAAATACTTTCATTATATAATTTTTCAAATGTTTATTCTATAAACCACACAAAATATATAAGTGAAGAATATGGCATGTGTGTCACTAAATTAAAACTATGATGAGAAACAATTAACTCATGTACAATCTCCTTCATTCGTTTACATACATCAGTTATAATGAAATATATTTATTATAAATATATTATATAACCATAATAATAATTATCATACCATATATGATTAAATTATAAGATTTTTTTACACATTTAATTATAACTCTTTATTAAAATCACTATTCATGGTGATAACTACATCATTTTTCATGTATGTTTTGTTTTGGTGGTTTTAGTACTTTTAATTTGATCATAGTTATATTATGTACATAATTCTAATCATGATACCATTATCATATATTTTCATGATATTCAAATTTTTGGTCATCCATATTATTTATATATAGAAAGAATAATGACACTGTTCATGGAGTTGGTAGGTCATATGTACGCATGAATGCTATTTCATTTTTTTGATGGATGGAATGAAATAAATCAAAATCATAATTTCAATTTATAGAATAATTATTATATCATATAAATCATATATATCAATTAAATAAATCCTTATTTCAATAAATTGAAATCCAATATGAAAATGGATCACATCGCATTAGGGAGTGAGTAGTCTATACGCAGACACGAGCGAGGTCAATTTGTTCCAACAGATTATATTGTAAGAAGGTATATATGATATATTAATTTAAGAAGTATAATTATTTCATATGTATCATATATATTAATTATATTATATTACATAATGATTCAATTGAAATGGAAATGAAAAAAATTATAGTGCTCTATGGAAATGGGAATATTTTCATACACACGAGGAATGTTCACACATTTCATTGGATGGATAATAGAAGGAATATAGTTCTACCATGATCATAATAAGATAGATTTATTTTTATGATTCTTGTTCTCATAACATAGTATGAATATAACATTTTAATAAGATTTAGTATAATGAATAATCATGAAGAACTTATTAAATATGATTTCCAAATCTTCGGTAGACTTCTATTGGATATATTCTTAATCGAATTATTATAAGACTTTTGGAATAACATAATCATATAAAAAATGAATAGGTACATTTTTAATATTATGTGTTAGGGATTGATCAATTTATTTTCCTCAATTGAGGTTTAAATATATAGTGAATGAGGTATAATATACATGGATATTACGTAAATATTTTATGAATGTTCATCACATTAGTAAAAATACATTCCTTTGGACCACATTTATTGTTGTCTTCAGAAACATGGAAACATAATCTTGTATCCTTGTGAATATCATCAATATCTCCCTTAATGGTCTTTCCCATTATTACACAAACATATATCCTTTATTAAAAATTCAAGGGAATGGAAACATAAGAAAGGGATGAGTTGAGCTGCATTATAACGGTAAACAAGGGAAATATGGAAGTATAAAAGGACCATAAGGGTATGATAATTTGTAATAAAATAATAAGACAATACCCAGCATATCATAGATTATTAAAATAACCCATGGAATAAATATTGATGGTTTGTAAGACATCAATCATAACCGAATCAATATAATAATCTGTAAAAGAATAACATAGGAATATAACATTAATTCTAATTGAAACCCATATGCATTTAAATTTTTTAAAAAAATAATCATAAATTATTCCCAAGGACATATCAGTTTTGTGGACTCATCCCTATACCATCTTGGTCATTTCATTTCTCCATGATTATCATCTTAGAAATAGAGGTTTACTCTTAAGACCATTTTACTATAAAATTTCCATTTAATAATTGAGTTCACTCTCCATTCTGGTGATGTCTATCTCATGAGATATAAATATTTACCTAGTACATCAGAGGGAGATATAGATCCCTATGATCTGAATATAAAATCTTATATACGTGTGGCACATAATCATAAACAAATATATCTTAACCCATTAGATGATATGTGTATCATAACCATGCCATCGTATCATAACTAGTGTAAAAGGGAATTTTTTCATAATAATTTCATCAAAGAATAAAATATGAAAAGTAGTGGTTTTTATAATAATATAACCCTAAATGATTAATCATATTAATAAAAATAATGCCATAATAACATTATCCTATCATAAAAATAATATAAATGGATCCCTTGGATCATATCCTATGAAAATGAATGATTAACACCAACCAATGTCATCTTAAATGGAAAATAATTTTGAAATATCTTGAAAACACAAAATTCATGAGGTAAATATCCATTCTTATTTGGTAAAATAAGTTTAAAACATAAAAATTGTGAAAACTATTTTCATTTAAAATAAACATCAGTTCATATAAATATTTTAGAAATCATTTTGAAAACCATTTTCATTGTAAACATTTAATGGAATCATCGTAACTTTTTAAAATAATTTAAAAAGATTAAAGAATGATTGAAATCTTTATGAAAAAAATTTCATTCAGAATAATTTGAAAACATATAATAAATTACTGAAAATATTGAAATAAAGTTCATTGAAAATAATTTAAAAACATTTAATGAAATCTTAAAAAATATTGAAATCCATTTTCAATGAAAATAAATTTAAAACATATAAATAATTAGTGAAATTTTTTGAAAAAATTCCATTGAAAATTTATAAATGAATCTTGAAAACATATAAAACAAATTTTAAACATAAAAAATATTTAGAAACATTTTAGAAAACATTGTTTTTAAAAAACACAGACTTTTGACTGAAGAGAGGGATAATGTCATATTTTTATAAAAACACTTTCATAATTATAATAAGTAAATACTATTGGAAAAATGTGACCATTACATTATTATATCATGACTAAAAATTTGAGATGTAAATTAAATATATTTTTTGTGTTATTTAATAAAATAATTAATCAATCTAAGAATAATTATAAATAATCTTGATAAACTAAGAGATTGAAAAAATAGACTTTTAACAATTCATTGACATTGAATCATAATCTATTTGAAAGAGTATAATTAAATGAATCTTCAAATTTCATAATAATAAATAGGTTTATGATATAACAAGTCATAGGCTAGTATCTACACCTCTTCGAATAAAATAGGCTCATAACAATGTATGTTTCTCCAAGAAGGAAAATTGATACAAAATTACATTAATGATTTCTAACTTTTGAACCATAAACCCCATGAATGAGAGATCAAAAAATTGATATTAAAATAATCATATATTAAAGGATAATAATCATATAATATAGTCATTTTTAGTATATACATCACACAGAAGAAATTAGTGGTGAATAAGTCATAAATCTAACATAAATAACAGTTAGATCAAAAAACCCTTACCTTATGTATTGACTATCATTGTACTAATTCAGAACTGTTGTACAATTAATTTATTGTTATTATAAATCTTACCTATAAAATATTATTATATATCATATCGTATAATGTTTTTCTAACTTTATATTATCATTTTATTAACAATTTAATGTTAATGTTACATTTCATGTAATATCTACTTCATTTTTCGTATGTGTTTTTGACTTGTTATTTAGGATTCTGTTATTTAGATAATTGTTTAATAATTTTTCTAAAGTAAAAATGATTTAAATATAATATATATTATATTAATAAATATGGATAGTAATATATAAAACATATAAATATTAAATGGAACTCACCATTCATGTAGACGGTAGACCTTACATACGCATGAACACTAATTTCGTTTTATTTCATATTGAAAGGAAGAATGTAAATGAAATATAAGAATAACTATATATATATGTCATATTATTAATATATAATACTTTTTTAAATATATCATATATGTTTACTTAGCATATACTTAATACATTCCATGTAATGTGTGAACAAATCACATTGAATTGAGGAGGAGATAGTCCACACATCCATAAACAAAGATATGATATTTACAAAAAATGGATACTATGAAGTAATATGTTATATTTTATATAAAAAATAATAATAAACTATAAAATAATATCATAAATATAATATAAAAATATTAATCCCATCATTGGTCCAAACCATGAATGACGTCAATGGAAGAATGAACATCATTAGTTTGTGAGATGGTAGTCCACCATATACACAATCAATGATTGCATATCCCATTTGATGGAAGCGTGTGTGACAGTTTAGAAAAATAATTAATATAAAAATCTCACTATATTAAATATACGAATTTTATTTTTTAGTCATGTAATGATTGGATTTTAGGTGGTCGACAAATAAAATAAAATTAAAGATCATGAGTAATGATGTTACCTCCTCTTTGGGTAACTATTTTAGGTTTTCACCTAAGGGATTCCTCAGATGTCTTTTCCCCGCAAATAGAGGCTTCTATGATTTATGGAGGTATTTTGAAGGGATATATGGTAAATGGATTTATTATACCAATGTATTTAGATGTGTGAATAAGTTAGGGGTTCATGTTCCCTTTAATAGTGGAGGAGGAGTGACATTATTATAAATATTCAAAAAAACCCCACTGTGTGGTATTTATTTCATAATGTTGTTAAGATAATTTCCAATGTTTTATACAAGAAAGGCTATTGGATGAAATATTTCTATAAAATTACTTTTTTACATGTTTCTAGTTTATTCTTCCCTATAAAGTAATGTTTAACCATTATGTGATTTCTTTTACAATAATTGTTGCAATTAATTTCAATTAACATACAAAATATTTTAGGTAAAAAATTAAGATGATATTATTATAAATTAATAAATAATATTATTTCAAATATTGAATCCTTTTTAACTAATTATAATCAATGTAGTGGTATAAAATAAATTATAATTATTTATGCAGACAAGATGAGAAAAAGATTTTTCCAGTGAAAATGAATAAATGTAGAAAATGTTTTTATATTAAATTTCAATGTTAAATTTTTTATAATGATGTAAATTTGATTAAATAATGTAATATTTATCTAATTTAACATTATAAACAAATAAATAAAATATAAATATAAATAAAATAATCAAAAACCTGTTTTGAATTAAAATTCAGTATTTTTCACTATTCATAAAACAATTAGGTTTTTTTTGAAAAAACATAAATATTCACCTCAAGTTAAATTTGTGATTGCAAATTTAAAAATGAATATTATTTAATTAAATTAAATTTATTAGTTTTTAAAATTATTATTTTTATTTTACATTGAAACACATAAAATGTTGTTCATTTTAGAAAATAGTATTTTGAAACACATAAAAACATTATATCATTTATATGTATTATTTTTAATATATTTTATTTTTATAAATTGATTTTTTTTAAAACATAGTCATTAGAATCAAGATTACTATGTCTAAAAACTATTTTATAACTAATTTGGTTCAATAATTATAAAAATAAAATTTTGTTTCATAGAAACTCAGGGTGGCATCTATCGCAAGACAATTCAGTGTTGTGTATTGCACATGATTTTCTTTTAATAAAATATAATGAATATTAACATGGTGTAATACTCCAAGATAGAATAACATTGTGCTTTCATATAACACATGATATATTGAGTGTTTTATGAAATGAAAAATATCAAAAATAATAAATTAATTCATGGAAAATTTCAAAACATCTCAGGGTGTTACAAAAGAACTGTAGGAGGAAGTTCACATTGATAATTGTGGTTAGGGAAAATTTTGTAATTTTTTATAAGATTAAATTATTATAAATTTATTCTCTATAAAACTTATTATAATGTGTAGTCATATGATCATATGGTATGGTATGGTTTTAAACTCATGAAATAATAAATTTTTTATAGAATTGTATATACTTTTCATAAAAACCATTTGGTTTAACCCCTTAGTTATCATTTTTCAACATTAACAGTTGTAATATATTTTCACTCAAAAATGTTAATAAAATTACTTATAGGATAATATTTAACTAATAAATGGATAATGTATGTAATTTTAGACTGCTTATTTCTTTTTTCCCCTTTCAAGGATCTATTTATTTTTAAATTTTTCAATAAAATAAAATTTTAATAAATTAAAATTAAGGCCAGTTATAAAAATATTTATTAAATTTTAATTAAAATACATGAGAAAAATGTTTTATTTAAAATCCAATTCATTTTCACAACACTAATTTGTAATATCAATCGATAAAATCCCATGATACACTAGATGGCCCAAATTATATCAATTTTAAAAAATTTAATTTATTTGATTTATTTTACATTAATCAAATAAATAATGTATTACTATTGCGAATCAATTTAATGTATTTTTTACAATCACTATAAATTATAGAAATATTATCATCATGAAGGTATGTATTTTATATAAACAATTGAAATTTTATTCCGTCATAACAATCATTTTTCCCTATATTCACAAGTAATAGATAATATATCTATGACAATGAAATTTTGTAACATTCAATGATTTAAAAATTATATTGGTCATTTTCATGAAAATGTGTTCATTAAAAATATCAATTTCTAGCTGATGGTGGTAAGGCACAAATATCATTAATCCGTTTAGAATTAAGATGAATAATTATTAGAATATCACTTAGTTTTAACATAGATTAACATAATATTCCATTAACATTTGTTTTAATTCCTACCATCATTACTATTTAGAATGGGAAAAAAATTTCCACTGATTATTTATGATATTTAGACATAATAATTTAAAATATTCAATCTATTTTATCAAATTATATATATATAACTGTTAGAAATTAATTTCAATGTATTTTCAAAAAATTTCATCAAAATTATTTTTTATAAAATTAAATTTTTTAATAATTAAATTGGACTTATAATATATTATCACTCCTAAAAATTGATGAATACTAATTTTGTTTTGATATATTGTTTATAAATTTAATTAAAATCAGTCACCCATTGTGATAATTTTTTTATCTATACACAATCTTATTTCATGCATAAAACCTTTTTTCAGAAAAACATATACATTATTTTATAAATGATATTTATTTTTATTTATTATTAGTTGAAAACTAATTATTTCATTTCCTACAATTGTAATCCACATAAGTTTCATAAATTAGTTTTTATTATTCATACCCACCGACCCTAAAACTATTTGATTACAATTAAATATTCATTACATGTAAAATTGTGGTCTGTTTATCCATGATGTCTTATGTAACTAAAGATATAGAAGAAATAAAATTTATTGAATATAAATATATTATAAATATCATGGTGTTACCTATTCTGGGGAACATTTAACATGCCCATATTACCTTTATGAATTTTTGAATATGTTTCTTTCTCGAATTTAATCATACTAGAAATTTATTAATTTATTTTCTTTTCCATCTATGTGTTACTTTTGACTTTGTATCTAGGTAGTCTCTTATTATCTTTATTACCTGAATGTTGGATCTAAAACATTTGTTTAATGGTTTTGTGGAAGATAAATCTATTTCAAATATATGATAAAAATGTATGAATAACCTATTCCCTTAAGAGGCATGGCCTATTCCCACTAATGAAATGGTCAATATTGTACTATGTATATTATATGTAATACATAGAAAATCGGGATAGATTTTTAATGATGTACTCATAATCTAAAAATAATTTCTCTTCATTTTCCATTAATTATAAGGGCATTCTCTTAATTTTGTTCAATATGTAAGGTCTATATTTTTCTAGAGGAATGTATCTATTTTATTTTAATTTTAATTCTTGGATTAGTACTAAAAAATGAATAATGAGGTCACTTATGTCATATGGTGTCACGAACTTGTTTGAATCCCAATGCCTCAGTTTTTGGAAAATTCAGTATGGTCTCGTTGTCAGAAGAAACCATGAAACTGAGGCAAAAGGATAAGAGTAAATCATGTGGGGTTGGAAACGTAGAAGAAAATAGAATATGGTTTTCCTTAACCATGATACCATGTATAAACCTCTTTGTATGACTCTCTATTGTTTTTAGCATAGATAGGAAACATGGTTTGCATTTGGTTTCCCAAACCGTGCACACAAATCATGAAGGTTCGTTGTTCCGGAAGTGAGGGGCACACAGTTGGTGCACTATTTGGCCAAATATGTTGAAAAAACCTATGACTAAATGCTTTTGGGTGAATTTAACAAATTAACCTAAAAATTTCATAAATCCTAATCTTATTTTGCAACTTTCACTCTATTGGATAGAGGAATTTTATTTATCAAATTAATGTTTTCTTCAGGCCAAAATCTAGGGTTGGGTGGAGATTAATCATCTAGATTATGATTCAACCATCGTTCTTCACATTGGTTTTATTCCGGTAAATTAATTTTTCAACTTGTTTCATTATTTTTTTCATATCAAAAGTGTTTTTTAGTTTCAAGCTAATATTCCCGATTTCTAGGGTTATCATTGATTATTCCTTTTTATCAATATTGGGATTAAATCATAGGATGATACAACATGAATGTTCTACCATGTGTATATGGTAGGTGGTCTGTATCTTACCTATAAGATTTTGGCATTTTATATTCATTATTTCCATTGTCCAAAAGAATGAACTGCTAATATTTCCCCTATGATTAGGTGAACAACATTATGAATTTTGTTGGGGCCTATTTAGGATTCCCAGTAGTACACTATAATGGTTTAAGGTTGTTATCCTCATCCAAAGCCGCCCAAGGTGTGTTCCCTTTTATACATCATATGTTATACCCTCTTGCTTGGTGTTTGTGATCTCACCAGATGTTCAGAGCCTTAACAATTATAGGATAATTGAATGAATGATAATTATAGGACTATTTTCCTTTTTAATTGTTATCAAATGATATTAAATTTATTTAATTGTTGGATTGGAAAAAATTTCGTGGGTTGGATGAACACATGGTTTATTTATGATTGTGAAATGAAGAGATAAAGGAATTGATTGATGTGTTGAGAATGGTATTAGACTCCTTAGAAGATCTCCTTGGATCCAAATTCCATTGGATTCCATGGAAATTTTTATGTCACAGATCTTGGTTGTTGTTGTGGACTCTATGGACAAGCTCCTTGGATCATTATTCCATACGATTCAAGGGGAGTTTAAACCCATTGGATATATTTTTCTTGGACTCTCATTTGAAATGGTTTATAGTCATGATCCTCTAACTCTACAAATTAATTTTCCATGTTTCTATAGAGATTATTTATTGAATCGATGTGGATTCATTGGTCTTATAATCCTCAGATTTGGCCCATTGTGGTATGGAAGTAGATTACATGACACATGAAATTGTGGACATTATACACTTTATTACTGAGCATTACCATTGTGGATGGGGTTATAAGATTAATCGATATATATAGTATGGGTATCTTATTGTAGTTGTTAGATTCAGAAGTATCACACATGTTTTCTTATTCTTTATAGTTATCCATTGTTTAGATTTCTTGACAATTATACACATGAAGACATGTTTGGTTGCATAGAATCCAATCTTATTTGACAATTTTTTTATTATTATACCTGTAATATACTATACATTGATTCATATTTTATACACGGAGTATACATTTGGTAGACACCATTGGTGGTGAAAAAATGAGTTTTATCTCACATGCTATTTGGGCCACCATTAGGTGCTCGGATAGTCTTCATGGATTCATGTAGGAATAGTCGAAATCACACCCTATACGATACCTCATTTGATCATTTCATATTAGAAAAGAATAAAATTATCAATATATTCACATGATTTTATCTTTCGAAGGATGATTTTGGAATTTTTTTACTTTTGAAACATGTTTTGTATTACTCTATGACTCCCATGTATTTCATTCCATTCTGTATAGAAACATGATATGTTCATCAAATTGAATATGAATCATCCTTTGGAATATTTATTATTACATAATTTTAGTGTTTTATCATCAATCAGTTGTCTATTATGTTATATTATTCAATTATTTGATAATTATTATTTTACCATTGTGATACACTTTTACAAAAGGGAATATTCTCACCATGGGAACACTATTTGAACATTCTTATAGACAATATCCTCTAGGATTTTGTGGTGAAATTGAGTCCATGTGACCCACCGACTCATGCCACTATTAGGTGAGTTCCAGGTCGGGATGATAAAAAGTTGTATAAGATCATTTTATTTTTTGGGTTTACTATTTTGAGACAAAATTCAATATATAAGGTATTCATTGGAATTTGGTAATGATTGGTTCCTACTAGTAGCTATTCCTTGTATTGGGAAAACCCAATATTCTTTAATAGAAATTTATATTCAATATTTTTGACAATATGGTCTATAAGATACATTATTCGGTGATGAATTTGGTGTTTGATGTTACACATGAATTTGGATAATATTTATGGCTTGATTATATGTTGTAATTACATGACAATAATCTTATTAGTAAACTTTTTTTATTCACATTCCAAGCATTTTTCCATTCCATTTTAGATGAATTTTTTTATTGCATTCCATTTATAATTTGTGCCATAATTGATATTATTGTTGTTTGATAGATTATTTATGGAAGGAATTGAGATAAATATTTGATAATTAGAGTGACTTTTGTATCCAAATAAGTATATTCATACATATGATAATTTGAGCAACCTAATATGTCAATTATTTCATATTGACTCTTAGACCATTGATCACTTAGACTGGAACATGCGATAGATTGAATTAATTGGATTGCAAATATATGTTCTTGATCTATATGGGTTATTAATGATTGTAAGTGGTGACCCATTAATTTAAACCATTAAAATATAATTTTAATATTACTCTGAATTTATATGAAATTAAAATTTTGAAATAGGGAACATTCCCATGTCTATGATTTGGAGTGGGAAAATCAATTTTCCTAGTTGATTTTTATGATTCATTTATGTATTACGATGTCCTTATTTTTTGTGAAAATATAGGGGTGTGGTATGATTATAGGAAGACTTAAAACTATACTATGATATTATCTGTGATATTTTTTATCCATATTTTTCTGAGGCATCCTCTTGGAATTTTGAAGACCTGTCTCCATGAGGACCTCTTGTCGAGATCTTAGAGGGTAGATATGACTATTCAATGAAGTTGGTTGTCCCTAGGCTACCAATTTAACCTTCTATAGTTCGATTTTTGAATCCTATAGTCATATAAGATATGGTTGATGATTCCAAATTCCATGAGGGTTTTCGACAAATTATGCAGACCTTTTAGGGAGCCCTATAACCTTCCATGTAAATTGAAGAGTTGACACATGTGTTCTAGTAGATGATTCCTCCAACATGATTTGACGATATTGGTCCACATGTTGTTGAGATATTGTTTGAAACTAAATTTTATATTTTTATGAATCTTAAGACACCTCCTAATAGGAGAGTGTAGTTCACCACATATATTCTTTATCGAGAAGAATAACATAGGTGGCGTTTTTTCAACTAGGATTGTATTCTTTGGGATATGGATTGAAGGGATTTATAATATAGGTTTAGATATAACCTATTTTATGAGAATGTATGTGATGAAATGGATTAAGAGTTTAAGCATTTGAAGTAGGGAGTGATCATTGTTTTTCATAATTTATCCATCATTATAGAGCTATAGGTTTTTTCACTATTTTATCAAACTAATGAGAAATGTGGGAAAGATTATTTAAATTGGGTGTCAAGAATTAAATTTTTCATAATTAAATGTGTTTCAATAGTCATCTATTACATAGATAGTTAATCAAAAACATACTATTGAATAAACCCTTATGACTGATGGGTGCTCAGAGGTGGGTCATTCAGCCTCAGGATAGTGTGGTTCAAAACCATGTGGTTGGAGGTGTTGTTCTATTGATTCTCATAAAGTGAGTACTAGAAGAACTTTTAGTGATAGTAGTATTGTATTCAGTCATTAGTGTGGGTATAAGGGACAAATGGGGAGCCATTTTGACAGAAAACCAACCAACCTCTATGTATATGAAAGGATGGGACACATAAAATATTTCTACAATACCTTCCATCCAATAGTCATTTGAAGAGATCGAATCCAACTCTTGGATTAAGATAATTATTTATAGATCCATAATTGGCGGGGTGACAGATTAGTGCTAGTCATTCAGCCAGAGTGGGTGGTTATGGTTGAGGAACCCAATCACCATTTTTACCATGATAGTATAGTGGGCCTAATCTGGGTAGTGAGGTGGATTTACCAGGCCATGGTTTAGGCAAAATATATTATATATAGAATATACATTATAAGTATAGTGTCACGTTGTATAAGGTTAAAGGTAATATCTTAGTAGGATATACTCTATTATCTTCCCTATTTTATACACATAGTTCTGATAGATTCAAATATATAAATATATTGGATATATTTTGGCTCATTGTTCAATTTTTGGATGGTTTTATGACATTATATAACTCATTAAGGATCAAAATGGATGGTATATTAATGTTTAGGAATCTCCGTCATGGTGTAGGTGGGCGTCACTTATTATGGGATATTTTTATCTTTAACATGACCATTTTTGACGTCATACTGTAGATGTATTATATAGTTTCCTATAAATCCCAAGTTAATTTAAGTCATTAGATCATGAATTTCACAACACTATAGGGTGATATTTTTTTCACATGTGTTATTAGGTTTTCCATATAGGTAAAGGAGAACAGTCGAATCATGGAATTAGTGGGATGAGATCCCATATTTCTTGTTTAAATTTGATTGACTATTGATCATGTCAGGTTGATTTCCCCCATTGGATGATGGTTTTACAGAAATTTTCTGTAATAATTTTTTAGGGCTTTATACTGAGAGAGAGGTATTGCTCTCCCACAACATAGTTGTAGGAGATGAAATGGAAACAGTTCCTCCTCCATACTGGATGGATAATATAGATTTGTAGGACATCAAGAGGCGGCTAGAGGACATAGATGCATAGTTTTTTTCAACCCAATACTTCTCCATGGGGTCTATTTTTCTATTTTGAGAAAAAGGTGGATGATACCCATAGGATAAGTGTGGATTTATGAAAATAAAACTACATGAAACTTAATAACTAGTATCCATTTACTCAAATAGATAATCACCTTGACCACGTCAGAGGGTCTCAGGGTTCCACAATGATATATGTTAGATTGTCTTGTTACAAGGTACATTTACTACATTAAAAAATACCTCATACAAATTTTCAAAGCAGGTATGGCCTATATGATTATTTAGTTATTTCATTCGGTATCAATAACATGCGAAACATTTTAATGGTGCTGATGAATTGAATTTTTCATCCTTGTCTAGATTCATTTACTATGCTATTCGTGGATGATATCATGATATGTTATCACAATTTATATGACATTTCTGAACAGATTGTGATCATTTTGAATATAGTTATAAAGAATCCTATTTTTTATAATCTCACAATATTGGATATCTTAATGCATAATATTCAATTATTGGGTCATATTATCACAGATAAAGGACTAACAGTTTATCTAGATAAGATGAGAGCTTTAGTTTCCTAGTAGAATCCCAATATAATTTTGGATATTCAAATTTTATCAGGGTGACATGGATTATAAAAATGTTATATACAAGAGTTAACTTTCCTAAATTCACCTATAATGGTAGTTAATAAGAATAGTGTGGAGTTTTCATGGTGATATAACTACAAGACATTTCTTTAAGAGTTGAAAAGTGCAAGGACAACACCACCAGTCTTGAATCTTCCTAAGAGAAGTATAATCATTATAGTTTGATTTATGTATCATTAATTTGTCTATGAGTAGTTCTAAATAAATGGAGATAGAGTTAGGAAATTCATATATTGTTAGTTAAGGATACACGAGTGTAATTATAGAATGCATGATATCGAGTTGGCCACTATAGTTCACATCTTGCATTGTTGGAGTCATCATTTACTTGGACAAGATTTTATGGCTTACTCGAAACATAAAATCCGCAATTATATATTTATAGAATGTTACTTTAATTTGAGGGAGTGCAGATGGGTTGAATACCTATATTCGTTAGACTTCATGCTTGCATAATCTCACTATAATGGTAATGTAGTTTCTAATGTACTAAGAAAGATGAATTAGATACATAAATTTCATGATGGAAATAGTGAAAGAAACATTATGGAATTGTTTTTTAGGATATAAATTGATCATCAAGATAGACATACATTGAATTTTCTCTCATTCATTGTATTGTAAACTATTCCATTTGAGAGAATAATGACAATAAAATTCCCTGATGATAGTGACCTAATCCTATGGTAGTGTGTGGCATGAGATAATCTACTTCTTAGTTGAAATCCTAGCGAGGATGGAATAATGCATGTAATTTGATGTTTCTGGGATCCAAAAGACAAAGATGGGGATTTAATTTTGGTGTTGATGCCAAAAATTGGGAAGTAAATCCTAGTGTTACAATTTATAATTGATAGATACACAATAAATATTGGTGGTTTGGAATGAAATTTGAGGTAGCTCGGTTTTTCATGTGGTACTCCACATATCATCAGGTGAAGGTGGAACAACATTGAACTATTAGTATTGTAATATTGTTTCTTATTCACTAGAGGAAATGGGATTATGATGTCATGAATTACCTAACTGCGGTACTGAGGTCACCTCGAGGTAGGGATGCAATAGGGGTTGTTGTGTATAATCTCACAATGGTTGCTCATTTCCAACCAATTAGGGATATTTTATAAATATATGATCATTGAATACTTTTCATCCTTTAGATATTTCACCTTCATGTGGTTCCCCATAAAATGGTATTAGATGGTGACTCCATGTTCACTTCATGATTTTGGAAAATATTAGTGATAGAGCTATATACATAGGTGATTCTAAGCATGACATAACTCATGAAAATTAATGTCTAGTAAGAGAACACTATACACATTCTAGATGAAATTCCTAGAGCATGTTATGGGGGTTCATTGTAGTGGAAAAAATCCCTAATTTAATTGACCTAAAACAATAACCACCACTGAATAGTGTAGATGGAACTGTTTGAGGCTTCACACGGTAGGCAATCCTGATCTCCTATTGTTGATTGGACGAAGGAGAGGTAGTGAATTTAGAACAAAAACTCCTTCAGGATACATAATATGATATTAAATTATATGGATAGTGAATAATATATAATTAAATCCTTTAATGATTTCCCTAAAACTCTTTAGAGTTCAAGGTCATGGATCATGTATTTTTATGTATATCATTGATGGAAGGGCACATATGGAAATGGAGACATTGTAATATTTCATCATGATAAGACTGACCATTCGTGATTATAAAGGAATTAGGATTAAAACATATATGTTGTAGTGAACTAATTGGTACCAAACCATACACAACAACTTCTATATATCTTATCTATTCTATTATGACATTGACCCATCACACACTCTATAACCGAATGATATATTGTTACATGTAGAGGCAGCCTTTGACGAGCATCCTATTCATATTTTTTTTAGGAAGAAGAAGGATATCTAAGGTTGATCATTTCCTATATTATGGGTGTAATATTAGAACAATCATATACAAGATGAGACATGATAGAGGGAGGAATACATACGTGTTAAGTGGACCAATTTATTATTTAGTGATTCATGAACACACTTTTAAGGGAAATTCAGTTATGAATTTTCCTTATTGGGGGTACAATGTAAGATACTAGGTTTTTATGAAGGTAAAAATCTCATTAATATTTGTTTAAATTCCTTTTTTATTTAATATTAATTTCTAATGAGGTTACAATAGTTTCAAGTGGTGTCCTAGGCTTGTTTGGAGCCCAAAGGATTATGTTTTGAAAAAGGTGGAATGATCCCATGTTTAATAGAAACCGTGTGACCAATGCAGAAATGTTTTAGAAATCAATTATTGGTAGGAGAATGAGAATAGAAGGGTGAATTTATCCCCCAAATCATGCACCCTAGGATGCATTATAATGAGGGAAGTTATATAGTCTTTAGAAGAGGCATTCATCATGGTTTATTCATAGCTTCCCAAACCATTTTCACGGACCCTGTAAGGTCCCAATTAGGGCAATGAGTGCTATACAGTTGGCACATGTTTCTCAAAATGTGTAGAAACACATTACAACCTAGTTCGTTTGGGTGGATTTACCATATATAGATTAACAATTATTAAAAATTAATTTTCCATACCTCATTTATTCTAGTGAATAATGAAGGTTATGTTCTCCCAATTTAGTTTTTATTCAAGCCTAATGTTGGGATGGTGTGTTGATTCTACATTCAGACTCAGATTCAACTGTAGTTTATATCAATAGATCTATGTTGGTATTTTATATATTCAACAGGTTTTTTTGTGTCTGTATTGATGGAGTTATTTAGGTGCATTCAATTTTTTCCTAGTTATAGGTTTTTCATCTATTCATCCTACTATCTCAATTAATATTGAATGAATGGATTAAAATGGAAGGGTGTACTGCCACATATATATATATATTATATGGTATATAACATTACCTTAATGTTTTTTATTTTATTTTCATAGTTTCTATTGTGAAGCATGAACGAACATTGGGTGTTTCCACTATAATTAAATGAACGTCTTTTTAATAAATTATCGGACATTTTCAGGATGCTATGTATTATCCTTTTATGGTAAACTATTGTAAGCCTCCATCTTGGTCACCAATGGGGTTTTCAATTTTATATAACCTAGGTTATACCACCATAATGTGTGTGCGTTAACTCTACACATGTTGGGATCCATAATCAATTGGATTTAAAATAAATGAATGATTGGGAGGTGATTATGACTCCTTTTAATTGTGAACATATTATAATAAATTGAGTAATTTTTTCATAGGAAATTGTTGAATGAGCCATATGAAATTATGGTATATTTATAATTATAAAACGAAATGAAAAAGGAATTGGGTGATGAATTAATAATATTTTTGGATTCCAGGGATGAGCTCCATGGATCCTAATTACATTATACTCGAAGGAAATATCTAATCCAAGGATTTTGATTATGGTAGTGGATTTTGTGGATGATCCCCCTTGATCCCAATTCTATATGATGGAATGGGAATTTCTACCCCTTGGATCTGGCTTGTTTAAACTCATATTGGACATGATCTATAAAAATTCATTAAGGAATTCAACCATGTCGTTACCGAAAATCTATTAAGATGATCCCTCGAATATATGAGGATGACATTATCTTCTATATAATGTATCCAAACAATTTTTCTCTAACACTAAATTACATGGAACATGCTGTTGTGGATTTTATACACCTATTTACATTGAATGAAAATTGTGGATGATTATATTTGATTTGCAAATAGAGCTGTTATGGGTATAATATTTCCATTGTTATATTGGAGAGCATGACACCAAATTATTTATTATTTATATTTAACCATTATCTAACATTATGAACTATTGTTCATAGGGATTGATGTTTGGATAGGTAGGGTCACATATTCATTGACACATTACATGTATTAATATTATAACTACGATATACTAAATACTTCTCCATTGTTTATACAAAGACCATTCCTTTTATCAAGACTGTTGGTAGATTGCTACTGAGTGTTATCTCGCACACTATTTGGGGCACCATTCGGTACCTAGAGAGACTGCATGGATGCATTTAGGGACCTAGTAAAGCACCTACTATGGTATTCTTGATTTCACCATTTCATTGGAGAATCAGAGTGTATAACCACTTTATAGAATATATTATATCTAGATATTTTTCGTTTTGGGCATTCTTACACTTGAAACATGTCATTTATTAGTTTATCATATATAGGTACAACCTACCAATTGGTATACAAACACGACATATTCCAAATATTTTATATGACACTTCTTTTGATTAATTATTATTAAAATTTTCTAGATGTTTTCATCAGTCATTTGTTCTATATTTTATCATCATTCATTATTTAATTGTTATCACTATTACACTTTTTATACACCCTGAAATGTGGGAATAGACTCCCCATAGATGAAATCTTAGGCCCTCGTGGTCAGTTAACTTCCTCTAGAATATAGTGTGGCATGTTTAAGACCTTTTGTTTTACTAGATTAGGACTCTGTTTAGTTGCTCTGAGGTTAGGGAATTACCCATTTCTCACCCACTACATTCCATGTGTTCTATTTAATCATCCTACCTAGTATTCAGGATGAATTACTATCATTGATCGACATCACACTTGAGGAAATATACTGTTATTATGAAATTAAAATTTTAATTACATCCCATGGCCCGAAATAAAATTTCAATATATATAATCTATTGATCAACTACAACTGAATTAGTAGTTCCCCAAATTTGTGGGGGGTTATATCATTTGAAATAAACTAATATTGGTTTATCAGGATTAGGATCATCTGGTTCTAGATTTTGAACAACATTATGGATCATAACCTTGGCCAGTGGCCCAAATATAGAAATGATCTACCCATCACCAAGAGAATTATTATTTTCCTTCTCAGTAGAAAAATTTCAACATTTTACATTTACGGTTTATTCAATTCATTATTCCATGAAAATATTCTAAACTATGTAATATATGGTTGTAGTTCATATTATTATGAATTTTAAATCATATTGTCTAACTCAAAATCATTATTATCAATTAACATAAAATGAAAATTTATTTATTATTAATCTTCGAATCATAAATTTGTTGTCAAATCTATCATAATGGATGGTAAATAAAATGTGAATTAAAAAAATAATGTCCTCTAAAAGTGGAAAACTAGGTTCATTGTAATGTAACACAAGACATGCAATAGAATGATTGATGATATATTCTCAATCATTCTCATTTTAGGGTTATTACCACTTTATGCATATGTTCCAATTCCACATAAACTTGTAGTATCCATATAGTGATGAAATTTTGGGAAAAACAACATAATATCTACCTTACCAAAAATTTATGATGTTATTTAAAAATTTAAAATATTCTCAAGGTCAATCACTAGTTTATGTTCTATAATATATTTTTCCAAAATTTAGTTCCCATTGATTCTATTAAATATTATCAAATAATAACTCTTACAAAACATACTTTATTAACATAGTGATGTTGTCTACTTTATTACATAGATATAGATAAAAAATATAATCCTAAAATATGAATCAATTTAGAGGTATTATAGAACTAGATAACTAAATGATACCCATTTTATATTTGGAATAAAATATAAAACATAACAAAAGTGAACATTTTGCATCCTTGAACACAATTAATGAATGATTCTACGTACTTTGGAAAAAGAAGAAAAATGAGGGTGATCTCTAATCATCACTAAGGGTTATGTACATTTGAAGATATCATTTGTTAATAATTTATAATCAATATGGAAATGTAAATAACTCAAAATATATTTCACTTCATTAGTTACTTGAGAATACGGTCTACCCATGTTCAATATCAATGTAATAACATCGCGTATAATAAGAAATAAATTCTCAATGATGGATAATTTATATAATGGACATCTTGATATCAGAAATAAAGATATCAATTATGTACTGACAGTAACGTCCCCCAATCGAGCACTTTCTCAAATGGATGAAATAGGATAGTTACATGGCCTAAAGTACAACTCATCATACTCTAGAGGTTACAAACTAGCTGTAGGTGTGTGATATGTATTTCGAGGAGACTATACCTCCATACTTAGAGTTAAAAAAAATAAAAATAAATACCAAAAAATATTAGTGATTCATAAATATTAGAAAAAATACAAGACAATTGAAAAACAAAACAACAAAATCCAATTGAATAATAAAAGGAATAATAATGTGATAATGTATTTCATTGATGTAATGTAACTAAATGTATAAATAAAGTAATAATATAGAATAATAATCTTACACAAATAACCTAAAAAGTCCCCAATCTTGAACCCCATGTTTATCATGCCTCTAATCTGCATACCCTCCAGTAAAAAAGAATCAACAATACGTTCTGTTAACCATAACCAATCCTATATCCATCTAATATAATCATGTACAAAATGTTGATCTGAGTTAGGTGTGAGTATAACTCTATAGGTTGACAAAAACGTTTCTAAACATAACTAGTCTAATAATAAGTTCATTAAATAATGAAATAAATAGATTTATTATTTAATTAAATAACTAAATTAATACCACATGAAAGTTGTTAGGAAACATGATAAAATATATAAGATCATTTCTCACAACCATGCCAACCCAAACTATATAACCATGGTAAAACATTAAGTAAATCCGAACCATTTCAGAATGTCTGTTAACATGTCTCACTACCATTAAATCAATAACCATATATCCATCATATAAATCACAAATATCTGGGTCAGGACCACTATATAATAATTTGATTAATAAATCATGGGCATGCCCGGTATATAAGCATCACAACATGTATCAATCCCAAGACCATTGTACAATAATTTCATCATGTGTCAGTGCCAAGACAGTTATATAATAATTTTATCATGTTTCACTAGGCATATCCATATATATATGCATTACTTGATGAATTAGTGGAATAACTCACTATATAATCATTATAGCATGAATCACTTGGTATATCATGACATTTGAGAATTGGGACAAGAATCGTTTCTAATAGGACATTTTATATTCATTGCATCCTATAACATAATGATTCATAACATTATGGAAATCAAAATTTCAAATCATAAGTTGCAATTGTTAATTAAAAAATTTACAATTTGAAATTATGTTATGAATTTTTTTTATGATTTTTTAATTGACTAATAACATTCAACTTATTTCCATGATAATTAAAAGAAAAGATGATTCTATATCAACACATCACCCTAAACTTTTTTCATTCTATGAAAAGTTCAATCCTTTAGTCAATTATTTTGTGATCATGTTTTCACTCACCTAAACGATAGCTTTAATCTAGTTCAATTCCAATTGGATCAAAATGGATTCCAAGGGATAATATCATACACCATTTAAATATTTTCAGAACATGTTATGTCAGAGATATATCTATATTGAATATATACTCAGGATAATATACCTCATGGATGATGTTTAGACCCACTACCTTTAATTGGTCATTAAAAAAACTCTTCAAAGGGAAACAAATTGTGAAAGAAGGTTCATACAATCTCCAACAATTTACCCGATCAACCATGTTCAAGATCAAAATAAAATGTGTTCAAAGGATTCCACCACCCAAAAAAGATAAATGGAAGAGGAAGGGAAAAAATACAATAAAATACAATGGATCTATTTAGAAAAAAACCAGGAATGAAGATGGAGATCTGAAATCTCATGGAGAACCATCATAGGTTTAGATGAGGAAGATGAACTGAAGGAATGTTAAAAATAACTTTCTTGTTGTTGATTAAAACTACTGGTTATGATAATATGTTGTCAAAAACACTTTTACGTGTAATGTATTTCATTTTAGAGGGATGTTCTAAAAAATATATTACCTTATTTAAATTTAATTTTCCATAAATATTACACAATGAGAACAATTGACATGATGTTTAACTACTTCATTATATTTACTAGTTTCATGAAATGTGTCTGGTAGAATTTACATGTCGCGTAATATCTTTACATGGAGTGTTAATAAAACAAATTCAACATTTAGTCCGATTTCCACTGAATTGGACATGAACAACCTCTAAATACTCAAAAATTATGAAACAACCCTCATGATCCTATTTAACTTGTTTATATGTAGATTTAATTAATTCATATAATCATTCATCCTTTGACATTATGTCATTTTACATGATAGAGGATATATATATATATATATATGAACTATATTTTACACAGAGGATTAAATTCAAAGGGAAAACCAAAAAAAGAAATTTAATGAAAAATATCAAAGAGACACCTAACATGAAAAAGAAATGATCTTAAAACATCCGCAACATATAAAAACTCATTCATGAGATATTCCACGAATCACTATGGGTCCATGATAAATTTATATGGGTACTATGTTCTCAAATGAGAATCCATCTCCCAGGTATCCTCATTAACACACCCATGCAGCCACCACACTCAAACCAGTGGAATTGTGAACCCCTAAGATACATAACAATATGGTCCACAATCCATTTAATATGCTTCTCATTGAAAAAATAAACAGTAAGATCGATGTTTTTGTTGTCCGGTATATGAGAAGTGTGTATATATTAACATTGAAGTTCATATACATGATACAAGTCTTACATATATCTTTATCATCGTAGAAGGGATAATCAATATTCCACATAACCAATCCTATCAACTTTTTCAAATATCATTTCAATCCTAGGTTCTGGTTTCCCAATTAAATGATATAAAATTTCCCTATCCTAGCAGACACCAAAATGAAAAAATAAATACCAAACATAAACTATAAGGTATTTCATTGATTTACAACATAGTATTTATTGTTACCCTGTATAGTCACGAATATCCTTCTAATAAACTAAAATTCTCAAACATATCCTGATGTCCACCCAAATTTGTTGTTATTCAGATGATGATTGACCAAACTCGTAATAATATTTGATGAAATAGAATTCTGATGCACTTTCTAGAATCTTGATGTTATATGAGAATCTCAATCTAATATTATACACCTCAAAACAAAATTTTGTTGAACTACTTATTTCATGTAACGGCTAACTATATCATCAATTATGATGGTCTCCCTGATCAAGAAGAAGTGGAATACATTCTTCGATCAAACCGAAAACACCAACACAGCATCATTTTAATAGATTGTCCTTGGTAATCTTGTAACTGAATCCATAGTGACATCACGTATTTCAATCGAGAATGGGATAGGGAGGAAAAATCCCAGTTAACATATGATGTGTTTTTTAAGTTTCTGATAGTGGATCCATCTCTCCATGAAGCATATAACAACTTTAATCAATCCAGACTGTCAATACATTATACAGAGATCATTATCAATCATTTTCAAACCTGGTTGTACCACCCATATAGGCTCATAAAACTCTCCGATCATATCCTCATGCAATCCAATAGGAAAACTTAATTAGCCACATGATTAAAGGGAATTTCCAATACCAAATACAATTGTGATGGTTCCTCCAGATCATATAAGATGACTCTCAGAACAAATAATGATGGATCAGATAGCTACTATGTCTTAATCCATTCCAAGAGCACGGGTATAATAGATGTCAAATAAAGAGCCATTTGTCACAGAGACTCCTGAATATATTGATGCATGTTTGAAATGAATTTTAACATATTAATCTCATAAAAATACACCCATTGTTTTTATTTATTAAATATCTATATAAAATCCTTAGAAATTATGTTTCCCTTTCATGATTTATATGTAAACTTGAAGTAAAATATTTTAGATACTTGAATCTTCTTATCTATCAATGGTTCTTGTCCCACTGACAAATGATGTACTTAATGCAATTCTGGTACGTGTACACTTGAAAAATCAATCGTATAATATAATTCTTCCCACATCCCTAGTAGTGTACCATCAATACTAAATATAAATCACGAGTTGGGTAATTCCCCTAATTTGGTTTGAGTAGTCTCGTGCCATTATTAACCACTCAATTTGATTAAATCAGAACAACTTTGACTCAAACATTGAATGTTTTATAGTACATGACATATACATTACATCCTCCCTTTAAAATCCTGAATATCACTCTCAAAATCACATGAACAAATAAACCTCACCCCGTTCATGGTCATTTCTAACATCAATGAGACTAGGCTGGAGATGTCCTCAATAAAAAACCAATGACAACCATCTAGTCTAGTAATACTCAGAATCTTGAATACATTATTGGTATAATATGAAGATACAGTGATAACAACCTTCTCTTGTTACAATGAATCTCTATCCTCTATGATTAAATGACCCATTAATTTGACTATATTCAATATAGAAACAGTATTTTGTTATCATTGTGTAACGATGATGATCTATAAATTTACTCAAGATGATTTCAAGATTTTTGTCCTAGTTTCCTAATGATTATGTGTATAATATGGTTTAATTAACAAAACCACTACAAACCTATCATTAAAAGGATGAAACATCCAATAACTCAAGACCTTGAATACCATTAATGCATTAGTGAAACTAAAACACAACACTACAAACTCATAAAAGACATACCTACTACTAAAAGGAGACCATGATATGTCTGATGTAATGATAGTAAACTAGTGGTATCTTGATCTGAAATTGATCTTGGAGAATATCATAACACCTCTCTACTAGTATAAAATTACATCAATACATTTAAGAGGATACCATTTTTATTCTTTATTAGTTTCAATCATTGATAATCCACACAAAATTGAAATAGACTAATATATTTCATGGAAAAGTGATCTAAATATACAAATATATTTTTAATAATATGTTATAATCCTTGATGTTATAGATCGTAAAAAAAACACTCACTTCATGAGGCTCTACTGGAACCACTCAACAAGGCTTGAAAAAAATTGGCACTACTCCCAAAACCAAATTGATTGTAAACTCAATATATCTATTAGGATGTAAGAGATATAAATCATCTAGAAGACATCATAAAATTTTCTACAACTAAATGAAAGGAACTATGTAACATTATACCAAAATCTAGTGTAATACTGGCATTACTTTCCATGATACAGTCTAGTGTGCATTGAGTTTGTCATGCGCAACTAGCCTGAAGATCCCACTAAGCCATGTGAGAATAGATTTATCCTTATGGAGATATAAATATAACTATCATATGGTTAAAATCAAGATGATAATAGAACCAACCATATAAATTCAAAAAAAGAATCAGATTGAAACATATTATTTGAAAGTAAAATGGCTAAAAAAATTAACCAATAATATCTAGATAACATCCCTCGAACATTTTGATATGCTATTACTGAAATCCCAGTGGTTTATCATTCATAAAACATCATGTATGATTTACACATCCAAGACCAAGCCATTTAAAATGAGGTGATAAAAAGGAATATTATTATCCAATATCAAATAATACAAAAGTATGGGTAGACATTATAAGAATCATACATTTTACAAGAGAAGGTCATTCATCCAAATTTTTTGGATTTGCATTTATAAAATATTGATAACTATCCACAATGGTATAGGCTCCATTCTAAATCCCATGATCTATTCCCATTACCTAGTATTATCATTCAAAAACCCGAGTACCACATCGCCTTCCGCGACTACAATTTTTTGCGGAACACCAACTATTTGTCTATTGATGAGTAGTTGAGTCCATCCTAGAATACAATACCGGTCTTGATCCCATTCAACTTATCTACTATTACATCACCCTATGAATCCTCTTTAGGGGGCCCATCCCACCTCAATCATAACACTCTCTAGAATGGTATGGAACTTAATGCGATTTGTGTACTATCTTTCCATATTGATATTAGTATAATGGATCATGATCCCGAGATGGATGATGGCTTTATAAATTATCTATCCACAATTTACTTTTAAAAAAACTTCCATTGAGGCAGTTATTTCCACTAAATGTAGAGAACTTGGTTTTACATACTAAATTTCATGGCCACTAATTGCGGTCTCTATTAGAATCCCTTTTCTGATGATTTATAGATATATCATGTCTATAAACCTTCTCAATGAAAATATGTTCTCATATAAACTTCTCTCATTGAAAATTAGTTCATGAAAACACCTCACCATATAGATATAATCATATTCAATTTTAGTGCAATGAACTTACGGATATTGAAATGTTCTGCTTAGTCCAACACTGACATGTCCTGTTTTGTTTCGTGGATGAACCCACAAGACTTATTGTCCCTCAATGTTTTAGGACACAAAATTATTAGGATAATTGTCTCTATTTTCTTGCATTATTGCTCATCATACTTCCCATATTTGTCTAGAATATCTTACAAATTCCTGGAAAGAACAAAAAGAATATATACAACAAGACTAACCCACCTATATGCAGGTTTCTGTTGATTCATACAGATCATCTGAAATAAGTTGATCCAAAAATCATCTACTTGGAATCATACCTCCCTTGTTAACATAGAATGATTCTATAGATAGAACTCTTTCATCAACTCTTACATCGAAGACACACTGCAAATAGTCTCCCTTTCTAGGGATCGCATGTCACTCATTAAGATACAATGAATATGAAAACTCAACTACTCCTATGGAGTTACATGAAAATCTTATTCATCTATGTTAGGATTATGCTGATTTCGGCTCTCTTGATCCTCAAAATGAAGATAATGATGTATAATTATCTCAACTAGATGAACACACACAATAGAATACTAGTTTGAATAACAAATTAATCCTCAACAGGTGAAAAACATTAGAACAACTACCATGGGTGTCTTTAAAAAAGGATTACATGTGTTTTTTCATGAAATTAGATTATATTTATTTCATTTATCAGATATAACAATTATATAATAAAATGGTTAAAACATGAAATTATATATCCAATATGATAAAATGAACCCTATCATAAACAATGAATGTAAATATATATCCCTAAATGTAAATCATTATTCATGAATACTCATCCCATGCAATACAAATAAATGAGTATAAATCTCATGATCCAAAAGAATAAAGAAATAATAACCTAATAAAAAAGGGAAAAATCAATATCGAAATTCCATGAAAAATAAAAAGAAGAAAACATAAAAAACAATCACATCCCTGGGCGATATAATATTACCTGACATATGGGCCTGCTATTCACATTCCCAGGATCATTACCAAGTCACAACTTATAATAATCTATTTTATACCTTTACCAAATAGTAAATAAATACAAGGTAAAAATTTTGTGATATGATACCACATTCTCGAATCCCTTGAACTGACACTCAAATTTGGATAAAATTGGTTTGTTATGTGACATCAAGCATACCTCTTTGTTTTCCAAATATTTTCCACTGATATTGTAGTTGTCATATATATATGTGGAGAGACTATACACTCTATTAAAATTTTTTCTTCCAAATAAATTAATTACAAGAAAAAAATATTAGAGTAGTATAAATAATAGAAAAATTCAATAATATGGAAAAAACAAAAAAAAAATCAAACTCAATATTTCATTAAATAATAAAAACAACAATGTAATATAATGATAGAATATAATCAATGTTAAATTGAAGTAATAAATTAAAATAATCATTTGAGTTACTAAACAAAAAATAAATATATCCTAAATCCCATGTTTTTCCCATCTCCAAAGTCCACCCATCCAGTATGGAACAATCAATAACAATATACAATTACCTTGTCCAATCCTTCATCCTTGTAATAATTATGCGTTCCAAATGAAGGAATAATTAGTGTTTGATTATAACTTAGTATGTTAAAATGGACAACTCTAAATATAACCAGACTATTAGTAAGTGTAACTAATAATTAAAAAAAATAGGTGTAATGATTTATTATGAATAAGAATTAATTCCACATCAACCTTATTTAGAACCATATAGGAATATCACAATAAATTTCTCATGGACATTCTGACAATTATAATATATCAATGGTAAAACATAACCTTATTCATCACCATGCTAAAATGTCATTGATTGTTAGTCACACCATTCCAACCATAATGATATATAAATGGTCTAAATCAACAAAATCCAGGTTAATCCCACATTTAAAGTATTTTATCAATTAATATAAAATGAGACTGGTATATAAGCATCAAATCAGGCATCATGACCATGCTTGATATATAATTATATCATCATGTGTCTAGTGTAATCCAGATGTATATGAATTTCATCATGTGTCACTAGGCATAGATGACTATATTAGGATTTCAAACTGAAGCATTGGGAAGTTCCCAATATATAAGCATTACAATATGAATCTTTAGGGATGTACTTCTATATATGAATTAAAACAACAATCACTAAGTGTATCCTTCAATATAAACATTACATCATTTAACACAACTAGTCATATCAAAAGAGATATAAATATATCAAATAATAAGGACTAATGTCAAATTATGAATTTTTTTATTAAACATACAATTTTACATTCATTTATCTTTTTTTCCTAAACCTATAACATGTCTATAATTTCAATAATCAATAAAATCATTATTTAATCAATATAAAAAAACTAAAACTTATGCCATGATAAACACACTTCAATCTATCTTCCATTTTATTTATTATCAAGGATTCTATCTCCTAAATGGTTGCCACATGCTTATGAATAATTAATTAGATACAAAGGGATTCCATTGAATAATAAAGTTCAATAATTATCAAATTGGGGTGTATTTTATATTGAAAAAACAACCATATTCTACTTATATTCAATTATATTGACTATAATGTTATTTTCCATACACCCAAACATTATAATTGATTAACACAACAAATTAAATGGGTAACACTAATCAAGAAGAACATATAGAGACATGAAACAATAACAGAGATCTACCCAGGTCAAGATCAAGATCAAAATAACTCTCAAGATTACACCTCTATACCAGAGAACATTAGAAGATTATGGGAAACCCAAATAAAAAGACATACCATTGATCTATTCCACTAATATGATGATATAAAAGGAGGATAGAACACCAATATGAAATATTGAACTATCATATTTTAAGAGGGAGATGATTCACTAAGGTAATGTAAAAAATATCATGCATGACGTTGTTTAGAAAATCTAGAGATGAAATTAAACAACGTGTATCTATTTTACTCACTATATATTAATTTTTTTAAGTATATGTTGAAAAACTCATATTCATTGATGAATTTAATTTTTCCAAAACAATAGTGGACACGAACCATTTACACAACATGTATCCTCTCCATACTATGATCATGTTTCACAGTATGTGTTTGGAAGAATTTCTATGTCATGTAATACCATTATATAATGTGTAAATCCTAGGAAGAAAGATTCATGTCTAGTTTCCACAAAAGGAACAAAGCCACCTAAAAATCACCACCAATGGGAAAACCCTTTTAAACCCATTTAACACGTTTATATTTGGACTTATATTATTAAAATAAATAGACATCACTAAACATTATGTTATTTCCCATAATTAAATATATATTTCTCGGAATAAGACTATGCTACTATGGCATAGAGTCAAATTAAATCCCCAAAAAAAGAAATTTAATGAAGAAAATAAAAGTTGAGAGTATATAAAAAATTAGAGATCATACAATGACCTTATTATAATATTGATTAAAACTATTATAGGTATTCATCAGCAATAAATTTTATTTATACAACTAATTAATCTCATGAGATAGGTCGATGAATCTATGTGATATCAATATCTAGGTCCCACACATCACTATATTTCACTTGTACTCCTCATATATTAAACTATCTATTAAATTCATAATAATTATTTATTATTATTAAGTATCTATATTTATTAAATAATAAATATTTATAAATATTTTCCTTATTCAACCATATTAATTTCATAAAAAATACTCTATATAAAAATGTTATGATATTCAGAAAATAATTATATCCCTGATACAGAGAAAATTTATATTTAAGAGATATATAATGTATAGGGATAACAAGAAATTGAAATATTCCAAGTTAAATTCAATGACCAAAAAATTAATAGTAGGTAAGAGATAATAAATTTTTTGTTTGAATTATTGGTATTTTATTCAAGTTATTTTGTATATAATGAACAAGGAAGTTAAATATTAAATTAATCATTCGTTACAAAGTTATACTTTTCAATAAATTGACCAAAATGTAGAGTATGCTATTTTATAATCTGTTATGGTGGCATGAAAGCTTATTTTGGTATTTTACATGAAAAACCTACATTTTCTCTGTTTTGAAATGCAATTCAAAAACAACCATTTTGAAAATTAATATAAATAATCCATTTTATTTTTTAAAAATTGTAGGAGGAATTAAAATAACATAAATAAATAATTTTTCTAATATAATGTACTTTAATAAAAAAACTAATAATATAGACGTTGATTAAAAATATATGGAAGTAAAAGAGAATTAAAATCAAAATATATTTGTAATTTTTTTAACATGATTCAATATCCTGAGAGAATAAAATTTGAATGAAAATATAGAAACTCAAAAAATATCCAATGTTTATGAAAATTAATTGAATTTAACAATGATATGTTAGATGTTTTCTTCAAAATAAAATAAGTAAAATCCCCAAGATTGAGGTTGTAATAAAAATTCTTACCTCATTGGTTGCATTTAAATTGAAAATCCATGAAATAAATGATTTCAATTGAATAATTAATCAACATGTATAAATATTTATTCATTTAACATAAAACTAGTGGTATTATATACACCATAGAAAATTTAATAGGTTCATAATAACAAAACTGAATCAATGGAGTATAAATTTAAATAGAATCTCAGTCCTCAAACTTCCCTATGGATTAAAATTATTTAACCTCGTTTACTATAGTTTTAAACATTTTATTAATTTATAAAAGAAAATTATTAATATTTAATATATCTTGTATGATCCTATTATAATATAATATCACAATTCCCCCAACAATATTTCGTCCCCACCATTGTCTTGGGTGTTAACAAATTCATTTTGTTAAGATTTTTTTATTGATGTTATAGTTCATGTGGGAGGCTATAGTCCCATAATATATTGAATGATGTAAAATTTATAAAATTTTTATTTATACATTAGAAAAATGTTTTTAATCATTCTATACATTTTAATTTGAAATATTAATCAAACAGATTCCTGAAGATGGTAGGTTTTCTATATGCTCAAACGACATCATCATTTCTTTAATGGGAGAAATGGAAAGAATGTAGAAGATACATTATATTTTCATAATAAATATTATTTCATAATTATGATATATATTCATTATTTACCTCACTCTTACTGTCCAATTGATTCATCAATGTAAGAAAAATATCTTGGGTTCGTAATGTGGTAGTATTCTCTGTGCTTGGGTGATGGTATTGTTTCCCATTTGATGGATAATAAGATGAATAAGTAATTCGAAAACAACATAAAAAATTATATGTTATATGCCAATATTTTTATATATGTATTACTAACATAGAATTTAATATGGTAAATGATTATGTCAAAATAAATGGTAGACAATGAAAATTATCATTTCTTAGAAGAATCTCGTTTAGATATCTTATTAAGGACCCTACGGTTGGACTTTTATAGTGATCGTCAATTATATAATGGTTATAATGCTATTTGGGGGGATCTGGGAGGGATTTGTAGGAGCTAAAGGTTTTTACAGGTGAAAAAAACATGAGGGGTGTATATGATCTTTTATAATTTATGTCAGTGGAACAGTGGTAATATTTCCAAAAAAAATTAATAACATTCAGTCACATTCTACGAAATATTTCCAATAAATTGTTTATATTATAAGTATACATGTATAATGTTGAAATGAAACCAACCATTGGGGTTTCTATATGTGTTTTTGTAAGAACCCTAGACCCAAACCCCTCTAATTGGTTATGAAAACATGAAAATTTATTTTTTCAGTTTTGATTCCAAAAAATATAACGTAATTTTTTCCATCCAAACATTACCACATCATAAGAAAAAATGGATCACTTACAAAACCATGAACCTTTTATATTTTTAGTTTTAGTGACTTATGACTAAATCATAACAAATTTTACCTAGTTCAAAAATATCAACATCAAATACAACTATGTTATTCACATTTTGAAACATTTTAGGAATAGAACACTTAAAACATTTCTACACAACACAATGAAATAGAATACAAAAGGAGGTTGATCTCCCACTCTCAGTAAGATTTAACAACAAAATTAGAAATCGAATTTCATTAGTGGGAATATGATGAGGATAAGGTTATGATTACATAATCACAGTGCATATTTATAAGATAAAAAAATTTATACCCATCAATTACTGAGATCATATATCACGAATCATGTAGTACTGATTTATCAAAGTAAATATTCATCATAGTCAATAATCATAAGCCATTTTATGTGAATAATTATCAAATGAATAATTATAACCCCATATAAAGAATAAAAACACGTTGGTATCTTAGAAATTATATTAACAGAACCCTTTAATATTCATTATGAATTGTAAAAATCATATGGTCTACATCCATTCTAATAACCCAATTCCATAGACATATATTAAATAACTTTTATGTCATATCATAAGTTATAATGGGGTTTAAACCATCTTATCATGATATATAAAAGGGATCATCCCAAATTATAATATCATTGGGCTCACAAATTATCATTAAATATTTCCCTAGACCATATTATGAATATAACGTTTTTAAGATTGTATATTAATATCAAACCCATTAGTATTGCCAATTTCTTTTATAAAAAATATTATCCCATGGAAGATAAATGGTTTACATGAAAATATCATTGTAAAAATAATTAACCAAATAGAGAAACAATGTGAATATTATCATAAAAAAAATCCTAGTGTATCATAAGTAACATCATGGGATGTTATTGTTGAACATAAAAATTCCATTAAATTACCATTTATAAAATTGTTTAAGAATACACCATTTTCACTTTGAAAATAAAATTTAAAATTTAAAATTTAATAAATTTAATCCAAATATTTTTTTGATAATAACTTTAGAAAATAATAAGGAATTATTAATAGACAATAATTATCTTTATAGTAGGAGATATATTCAGGATTCAAATTTTAAAAATAAACCTTCTTTTAAAAAAAATTGTAAAGCGATAAAAAATGATCAATTTAGAAAATTGATGAAATGACCATTTTAAAACATTATAATATGAGTTTAACAAAAATTTGTAATAGATTAATGAAATCAATTATATTAAAATAATATCATTTTTGTGAACATTTTATAAATCATGGATATGGAAGAGAAATATTCTTGATCTAAAAAAATATTCATGATCAATATCCGTTAGAAATCACAGACTAGATTCTTATTTAATAAATTATGGAAGAAATTAAAATTAAACATGTTAAAATGATTCATAAAAAATTAAAATTAAACAAATGTTTTACTTTAAAATAAGATCTTATTTTTTCCAAAATAGAATCATTGATGTTAAACAATCTTATACAGAAAAGTGATTGTAATATTACATTTTTTCTGCGATGATAAATTTTCAATCATATAATCCATGAAATAATAACATAAAATGAATCATTAAATAAATTTAAATATCTAGATTTTTAAAATTATAGACCAATGGGTAATTATATACACACCATTTAATGAATTGGTGCATATCATTAAATAAATGTCCCAAGGAAAGGGAATTTGAGACAAATAACCCTTCCAAATATTATATCATTGAGTCAAGAGTTAATATATGATGTTATTATTTGTAAAAAATAATACATAAAAAAATTGTCTACATAAATAATAAAAAAATTATAGATGAAATCACGAATTTTATTAGAGTAAAACTGTCTAAAATGAAGAGTTGTGGAATAATTACCAGAAATTAAGTTACGAAACCCTTTAACAGATGGTAAATTTCAAGTAAAATATTATTGTATAAAAGAAATTCAATTGAAACATTCGATATAATAAATTAAAAATAATTTATTATATAATATTTATATGGGACAATATATACATTATATAAAACAAATTAGGGTTATAATTTTGAAATATTCCTTACTAAAAGGAAAATGAGACGAAATCTATTACCTATAATCTTACTCATCATGTATGTTATTTATCATTATGAATAATAAAATTTGGACTATTATTTATTTTATTAGGAAAAAAATTTAATTTTTTTATTCCTCAAATTTTATTAATGGCAATTTTATATTCATTTACATCATCAATTATGTTCAGGACATACGTTTTAATAATATTCGACTTATATGTCAAAAAATAAACAAATAGGGGTACAATGGTCAAAGTGGTCATTTTGAAATAATATATATAATAATATTCATCAAATAATTTTAATTTTATATATAAATTATAATTTTAATACCATATTTGAAATTTGGTTTTCATAAATGACCTTTGTTAAAATCATGGTGATGACATGTTGTATATATGCACAACATACATCTATATTTTTTCAACAGTCATTATGTGTAGAAGTTTTGTATTATTTTTTCACAAAACATTTACTATTATATTTTAAAAACAATATTATTTAGTTATATAAACATAGACATACCATCCCTATGATGGTATTATTAAAAACAAATCACATCTTTTCGTAGAGGTAGTACTCCACAAGTACACATAAAACACATTAACATTATTCAATAAAGTGAATTGAATGAAAATAGTTGGTATATTTATTTTTTAAAATGATAACTATTTCATTAATATATATATATATATATATTAATTCAATTATTTTAAACATTTGTAAGAGGTAGTGATGGACCATGAATTACATCAGTTATTTTGGCAAAAGGCCACCATGGTTGAATATTATTTTAATAATTTGGCAAAAGAAATAAACACAATCCTTTAAAAACTATACCCCTTCCCTGGAAAACCTCTCAAGGATTACAAAAAAATGATTTCTTGGTTGATTTTATAATTAAATGAATCCACCATTGATAATGAGTGTCATGTTAGTAAGGGATTTTTGATGTCTTTATGATCCAAAATGTTCTTCAAATATGAAGAAATGAAAAGAATTGGTGAAATTTTCTAATTTAAAGGAGGGTCACTAGTGGAATTTCCTAAAATATTAATTTAATATATATTAATATTGATGTCCAAATAGATAAAAATTAATAAAGGAATAATATAATATGATCATGAGTCTAAATAATCTCATAAAAAATATTTGGACAATCTAATATTACATTTTCACACATATGTTTTTTATTTTAACCCTATAGTTACCCTTTTGGTAATTACGTTGATATCAATGTTTTTTACTCTTAAGAAGTTAATTTTGTTAATATGTCAGAAAAAATTGATCATAAATTGACCACAGTTGATATATTAAACCATATCCTAATAAAAAGGACTAATTAATTATTTTTAATATTTTGAAATAATTTATTAAAATATTATTTATTAAAAAAAATAATTAATTTCAATTTGGATTCATTTTATTTAATTTATATTTTAAAAGAACAGAATAGAAATGGAATTAAAATATATTGTTTAATACCCACTGTAATATCTCTTATTTTTCTAATAAAAACCATAAATATAAAAACTCTATCAACTAATATTATTTTTGAGTTTTTAGTTTTATTTAATTGATTTTTCTACTCCTTTCACAAGCACCCTTTCAGTGCTTCTTAATAATTTCATGTAATTATTTATTCAAAAATTATTAAAAGTAAATTATCATTAATATATTTAATTTATCTTTGAAATAACCTTCTAGAAGATAAAAAGATCCTCTATTTATCACTATTTTTTAATTTTATAGTTAATTAAACAAAATGAATTATAATATTTCCATTTTTTAATATTAAACAATTTTTAATTAGAAATCATGATCAATTAAAAAAAGGATATATATTTATTAATTTTTATTGTAATGGGTTAAATATAATCATCCTAAAAAATAATACGAGTTTTAGGGTCCTTTAAATGTAATTATCAACATATTTTTAACCAGAAATACATGATTCATCCATTACCTTAAAAACAAAAATTAATAAGGATATTAATCACAATGTCCCAAAAGGGGTCATTTTATGAAATTTACAAACACTTATTTAAAATATGTAAAACATGTTTCAGTATTTAGACAAGGTATGAGGAGAATTAAATAATAAAATTAATTTAAAAAATGAGACACTCACACAACCTCATCCTTCGGTGGATTCATTCAATAGGTATAATATCAAATTCAGGGGATTACATTATCAATCAGTAGTTGATATTCATGACAATAAGGACATCATTATTTAGTTAGCTTCATAGAAAAACATGATTTGGGAATCGTGTAGTCGATCTAGCATCTACAATCAATCCTACTTATTGTTTAGGTGTACTTATGTTTCTCACATGAATCGTGAGGCCCTAAAGAATCAAATTTGGGATACATTCACTAATATCACATTATCATTTAAAAATCCCTTGATTATGTAATTTTTAGGGAATCGACTTGTTAGATATATGCGCCAACAATATAACTAAGTTAGTTTATCACATTGTTTCTCCCTGAATTTATGTGGTATTTGGTGTATCATAATGTCCAACTAAGTACATTTGGAATACAGTTAGGGAAGAATTCCACTAAAAAAACATTTGTTTTTGAGACTGGGAATGGGTTTGGTTCTTCGTGAAATGAAAATGGGTCATTGAATTTAATTTTATAGGCATGGAAGCAAATACATATATCAGAAGAAAGATGTAGGATTAAAAGGTTGTGGTATGAGTCTATTTTCTGGTTCTGGTGAATGACCAACAGAACAGATCAAATTATTTTTTTGAGTTATTCCATGTATTGAAAAGTTTTTTATCATCAGGTCAAATAAGGAAAACCCATAGGTGTGTGAAATTTTCAATCAATTGATGAAGTATCTAGTCAATCCCAACCATAATGTAAAATCTTTTTAGTTGTCAGTTGGAACTGAATAGGAGATCACTGCCAGTGACTGGGAATCATACCCTTGAAAATAAATTTTGCCATCCAATATATGTGTTGTGTAATTTGGAATATAAAATATTCTTGACATTGTTATACAAGATTCATATGAGAGATGATAAATGGGATATCATTAACTAGATAACTAATTGAGAGGTTATGAATTCTCGTTCAATGTTAATAAGGGGTCTAGTGTAATAATGAATATGTATTACATAAACAAAAGTATCAATTTTGATGTCATGGGAATAGAAGAACTTCTTTCTGAACTAAGTGAGAATATGTGGGAAAGTACACCCAAGGAGGTGAATCAAATTTATGTATAAGAGTTAGGTGGTGAGGATTTTGGTTCTGTGGGAAGTACGGAGGGATGTCATGAAATTTGGATTCACAATCCGAGGATAATGAAGGGGTGGAAGGGTTCCCAAGACACGGGGAGTTGAATTCTAGTCAAGGGGAATAAATCAAAATGGATAAGGGTTAATAATAGTTACCCAAGCACATTTTGATATGATCTGTTATAATGTTGAGGCCCATTGAGAGGGATTGTATCATCTAATAAATTGAGAAGGAATCTAAAGGTGGAGTCTATAAGAATGATGAAAATGAATATGGTGTGAGGGATGAAACTTGTAGGATGCATGTTGACCCTATAGGGGTGAACCTTCCAAACAATGAGGCTTTTATTTTATTGGCTGATCGACTATCAGAGGAAGCTAATGATGTTGCGTATAAAGGAACAACATGGGATCTCATCAACTATAGACTAGAAAAAATTTGTCGGATTCCTTTCTTATTATGGATGATAATGAGGTTTTAGAGAAAATGTATGAGATATTGATATTATTGAACCCAAATAAAGTGTTGTGTGATAAGATAAATAAGAAGGAAATTATTATGATAAGAGGATACAATGAAATGATGAGATCTATGGAGGAATTAGATGAATCATGGGAAAATATATCTTATTGTTTCAAATTCCTCCTAAATAATGATCTGGAGTAAAATTTAAATTACCTTCAATGAAAATTATATTGAGAAAATTATTATATTAATCTCAAAAAATATTTTAATGGCTCAGATACGTCATTTAGTACATGTTTTTTTGGTTTATGTTTTGAGGTTTCTCACATTTACCAATTTTTTTTTCAAAAATTCTAAAAAGTAAATTTTTAGTCAATTTTTATTTCTCGATATTTAATGAAAAATAAATCATTCTTGAAAATTTTGAAACACTATTCCTAAGATAATTTTAAAATTATGAATTCAAAAATTTTGTTTATTGTTTCCAATAATTATTTTAAAAATTCATTTTATTAATTATAATATTTTTTCACAAAATGAATTGAAAACAAATTTCAATGAAAATATTTTTTGTGGCATAAAATGAAATAAATAATAATTATGCTATCATTTTCTTCGAATTAAAAAATTAATTAAATTTACTTGTAATATCATATTTATTTCAATAATTATTTAATTATACTCATTCCCAAATATTTAACTAATATGTTACAAATATAATATTTAAATGACAATATTTCATGGTTAGTTTAAGAATTATGTTTTGTGTTCGAAATGATATCGAACAATTAAAAAAACAAATCTCATGGAGTTACTTATCTCCATCATAAACAAATCACTTCCTCATAATTTTAAATCAAAATTGATAATAATTTTTTCTTTCATAGGAAAAGAAATTTATTTTCAAAATAAATATAATAAAATGGGTTAACAAAACATATTCTTGAGAATGAGAAAAATGAAACCAGAATGAAATCTAGAGTAACACATAACTAGGTGTCAAATTTGGAAAAATAATTGTAAAGTGAAAATGTACACATGTATGAAAATAATAAAGTCCATATAATTTTGGGGAACAACATAACTCATTGATATTAGGAAATGTATGGATCCGGAGAAATCCCATAACCAAAAAACTATAATCCCAAGAGGTGTGAAAATGTCCATAATTTCAATAGAAGAAAAAGTAATCTGATAATTTTATTTCAAGATATTTTTACATGAGTTGTGTAATTACATTACTATCCAATCTAGGAACATAACATAATATATATATTTGAAACAATTTATTTATATATTCAATCAAGTGTCACTATAAGAACATTTCATCCACTAAAAAATTATTATTAAAAATATTTTCATTAAGATTGATGTAATTTAATAAACTTCTATTAGATCATATACATTTAAAAAATGATAGAAATATATTTGGCCCATCTTTATAAGTTAACCGAAACCAAAATTGTTAGTACAATGAAAGGTAATTATCAAAATGAAAAAATATTTATACAAATATATAATAAATTAATATCCAAATTCAATAGTAGTACCAAAATTTAAACATAAATAAATAGAGTATATAATTTTACTTAAAATTCATCAATATATTCCATAGTAATAATGACACCCAATGATCAAAATGATTTGATCACAAATTCTCCCAACAATGTTTTCCAAATTACTTCAATAAATCATAATCTCTCATACTGAAAATATATATGAGATAGTCATATGGTATCCATTTTTTCATATCATTTCCATAAGTGACCCAAATCAACATAAATACATATTAATATTATATATTCTTCCTAAAGATAATCTAAAATTTACTCTAGAAATAGAATGCCTCAATATTTTTTTACCTGAAATATAAAATTTTACGAAGAATAATAGGTCAGTTCAGCCAAAATTTCATTACTCATTTAGTCACCAAAATACATTTCGATCCCTTTATTATCTCTATGATAAGTCACAAGCTAAAATGTTGTAACACTAAAAAATAATCTCTATATCAAATATCATATAAACCATAATGGTTTTTAATAATATTAAACATAAGTCAAAAAGATAAAATATAATTCCTCCTCACACAATAATTCATTTTGAACCAAAGAGTTGCACATAACTAAAACAAAATAAAACCTCTCTCTAAATTCCATAAATTAAATTTAAATCCCATCATGTAATACCTCCCAAGAGTTGTCTATGATATTGAACTCATTATCAAACATAAACTCATAAACTCATGATGGTTTCAAAGAATTATAACATAAAATCACATGAAATATTATTAATCTATTTTTTTTTTCAAAGGCCAAACATGATACCAATTTGTATGAATCTATAAAACTCACTCCCAGATTTGATGCTATACAAATAGACTTTATTTTTCTAGATTTTATAATGATAATTTAACCCAAATTTTCCATCCAAACCTTATTACATCTATTGAAAATAATTGTTCACTAATATACAAAAGGGCCTTTTTGGTATAGTTTATTTAAGAATTAGGAAAAAATATTAATAACATTGATTGATAAATAACCATTTCACAAATAAAAACAATATCTCCCACTAAATTATTAACATTTATCAACCTTATTAGCTAAAATATAAATAAAAACATTATTCACAACCTCTGGAATAATAAAACACATGAAGAGGAGATCATATGCTTAGTAAGGGTAAATATAAGGGTTATGAAATGAATTTCACCAGTGATGATTAGATATGGATAAGGATAAGATAAATAATCAAATTTTCCAGATAATTACATATGTGAACTTATAACATCAATTACCAAGAAAATTAAAACCTAATACTAGAAAAAATATTTATAAATGAAAATATTCATAGGAATAAATAATCACGAGCCATGTGATGTAAATATTTATCCAAGGAATCACTATAAACCCATATAAAGAATAAAAAACATGTTCGCATCATTGAAACTTTCAATTATAGAACCCTTAAATAAACCTTAAATAATGTAATAACTATATGGTCAAAATCTAGAATAATTTACCTATGCATTGGAGATATATAATTTGGATCACTCATCACATCACGAGTTATAAATTTGATAATCCCATCATGTCATGAGTTAATATGGGGCTCAACCCACTATGTCCTGAGCTATAATGTTATCTATATATTGTATAAGCTACATTGGGATCAAATGTTTTCCTAAAATGATTCTGATGACCATATCATGAATAAATCATTTTAATCATTCATTTCATCATAAAAATCATAGGAATAAACATTATTACAATCATTACAAGATTTAATCATAGAAAAGAAATGAGTTCCCTAACAATTTATTTGAAAAATCATAAACCAAGTAGAGAATGAATGGCGATTATATCATTACATAATATCCTCATGGAGAGTAAGTATAATCAATTTTTTTCGATGTAAATGAATTGAAATACCATTACAAGATCTTTAATGAATTCGGGGGGAAAATACTCTTTTCATATTAAAAAACAATTAATAAGAATTTTTTTTATGAGAAAGAAATTCATTGAAATTAACCAGGGAAACATATGAATTAATAGTGAAATATATTAGTGGTTATGACCATTGGAAAATCTGGTCAAGTTATAATTTTTTAAAATAAACATTCTTTTAAAATATTGTGTAAATGGATTCCAAATTTACCAATTATTAAAACATTACAATTTTATTAAAATTAAGCTAAAATATTGTCAACGATCAGGAAAAATAGAATTTGGAATTCCTTTATATTTAGAATCGAAATTTTTCGATACCATTTATTAAAATCATATATATATATATATATATAAGATAATGAATCCCCATATAAAATATGGGAAAATATTGATATGACTTATAAAAGAATTTCATTATCTTTTTTAATCAATAAGGGTGGAAATGTAAATGAATGATGAAAAATATATTCAAAATTAAAGGAGAATAAAATTTATTTGGTTGACAAAAATAATATAATTTATTTTCCCTAAAATGAATCATTAACATAAAAAATCAAGAAATAATGTATAATTTTAAAATAGAGGATTTTCCTATTTGGTAACTTTTTAATAATAAGAACAATAAAATAATAAAATCGAATGAAAATTTTCTTATAATTAATATAAAGAGATTCAGGATAGAACATGTTAATGTGGTAAAATATACCACTCAAAATGATATTTAATTTTATATAATTAAACACTCCTCCTAATGAAATGGAAATTGGGATGAATAATCCACAAAAAGATTATATCATTAACATGAGAATTTATAAATGGAGAGATTATGTTTACTAAATTTAAATCCCCAAAAAATATTAAATATAGAATAATATAATTTGAAATTAATTGAAAGATCATAATGGATTAAAAAGTTCAATTAGGAACAGTTTAATGGAATAAATGAAAATTGACTTATGAAACTCTATAACAATTGGTAAATTCCATGTCAGATACCCTTGAAAATAAATTTAAAATTAAATCATATAATATAATTAATTTCAAATAATCCAAGAAATAGCATGTTAAATGGGTTATATATACACCATGTAAAGAAAAATTTTGTTTATAACCAAAAAATATTCTTTACAGAATTGAAATTGAGAAAAAATCTTTCACCTTGAGTCTGACTCGTCATATTTCATTTATAAATTCCAGAATAACTAACTTATGTCAATTATTTGCATTCATAAAATCATTTCCAATTCTCTTATTCATTTTATATTATTCATTATAATGTTATTGTTTGGGCCCATCCTTGAATCATTTTATAATCTTTAATTATGTTAATAATTCTACATTTTTTACATTGTGGACAATTTTAGGTTTATTATTTTAGAGAACTAGTCTATAATTCGTAACTATCCAATAAAATATTATATTTTCGAAAATTTTACTCAATATTCAAAATTAAAAAAAACAAATAAATGTAAAAATGGTTTCTTTTCGGGTACAATGAACACAAATTTTACCTTGATCCCATAATTGTATCTATTCTCCATTCAATCATGTGATTTTTTTTAAAACATGTGAGGTTTATAAAAAGATCAGTAATTTATAAACAAATAATGAAAAATATTATATTTATGAAAACATATAAAACATTAATACATTATCATAAAGTAATACTTTTTATCTTTATGAAGTCGTAAATACTCTCTAAAACAATGATCATTTCGTACCTCCTTTTTGTAATCGTATGATTACTATAAAACACATAATAAAACATATATAACCCATAATGATAACATGGGACATAATTATACATAAATGGAATAACCATTTGGTTGATTTCCATTCATTCCACTCTTACAAATAGAATAACAATACAACTGACTTGTATACCTAATGCATTTGAGGTTATAATATTACCACCCATACTTGGGTTTTCATATAATCACCATTCCTTGGTTTACCACATAACCTCCCATTGAATTTTCAATGACAATTATATAATCACAACACATCAATATTGGAATTTTTATAAATTTACTGTTAAAATTTCATTTTCAATCTCATGAAATAATTTCAATATATTGAAAAAGAAATAAATTTTCAAAAAAAAATTTCCGTAAAAAAAACCTAGAAAATGAATAAATGTTTTCATTTCCGTTTTAAATCATCATTTCTTCAATATAATGCTAAATATAAAATAATGTTCAAGGTAGTTGAGAAGTCATTGTTTCCATATATGTTAGAAAAAATCACTTTTTATGTTTTGTAAAGAAGGATAAATCCTATCCATATAAAGAATAAAATATTATTTTTTTAAAATATTTTAATAGAATTTTTAATGTTGTGGGATGGTTTATACACTTCATAAATGGAGTTGGTGTATAACATTAAAATATCCCACAATGAAAGGGGATTGAGATGAAATCCCTTACATTGAGTCTGATTCATCACGTACATTATTTATCATCCTGAATAAAAAAAGGTAAATTATTTAGCTTTTTACAACCACTATCAAGTTTATTATTCCATTTATATAACATCTCTCTATGTTATAACAATTACTCAAATATCTATGTTCACATCTTATGTTATGATGATATTTGTTACATGAGTTCAAAATGACACTGTATGATTTCTAAAACCAAAACTATTCATTATTCCATAATCTTGTGAATAATATTCATGACATAATAATCACATTTAGACACTAATTATAGTTTTAAATCAATCCATTTAGGTATGTTTATGAAAAATAAAAAACGTTATAATAATGGAGATGATAAACCGTACGTATTCATGAGTAGAATTAACATTTTTTATTGATCATTATCCAATGATGGTAATTATTTAATTAACTTATAATAATATTCATAATATCATAAATGTAATATTAATTTTTTAAAAATTTATATATATATAATTCTTGTGATGCTGGGATGAAAAATTAACCACATTTCATCATGGTGGTGTAGTTTACACGTACGTATGAATGACATTATCATTTTTATTTTCATGGAAGGTATGAATGTTATTGATATATTATTTTCCTATACTGAAAAATATATTATTATAACATGAATTTATAAATGGTAATTTAAAACAAATAATATTTGTTCATGGAGGTGATAGGTTACACGTAAACACAAATGATTAAATCTTTAACAATTTAATGGATGTAGAGATGGATTTAGGTTATTATATTTAGATAATAACATTTAATAATCCATAGATTATTTTATTTTTTAACATGGTTTAAGAATATTTAAAGGAAAACTAAGATGAAATAAAATAGAAACACGTAATTAAAAATGATAACACTTAGAAAGATGGTGTAATACTAAAAATAATACCTCAAAAATGTAGAAAGGGATCCTAGGAAGGTATTTGGGTAGATCGTGTCTGATCCATGTTGTTTTCAATGTTTGATGAAAGGGGATGAATTGGTTCCCTTTTATTTGAGAGGGGTGGGGCACTCTTGGAATTCATAAAATTATTAAAATAATAAATATTAATACTCAATTGAAAATGGAGAAATATTGGGTTATTTATTACATTGGATGTGTGTGGGTCCATATAAAAATAGAAAATGAAAATTTAAATGTTATAAAAATTTTCATTAATCCTTATCCGTTTGTTTTGAACCTTATTTTACCATTTTAAATCTTATCGTGTTATCATTTAATTGAAACATTGAGGGTATATATAATTAAAATAACATTAAAAACCACCAATAATACAATCACTTATGTAATTTTAGGAATTATAACAATAATTATGCCAATTATTTTTTTTATAAATTTAATATCTTTTAAAAAATAATTTATTTTTTAAAATACCATTAGTGTCATCTTTCGGAAAATTAATTTATAAACTATTAATAAATATCATAAAATAAATTTATATTAGAAATTACATAATTAAATAATCCCTAACATTTATATTTATTCTATAAAATTATTTTATATATTCAATTATGTAAAATTATATTTATTTAAATATTTATAATATTTTTTTTGTTTCTTTCATTATTTAAGCAATTACTACCTCAAAATTGATCCACAATTTAATTTAATTAATAATTTTATAAAAATTATAAATAAATATACATGATGTACCTAATAATATTATACTTATATATTATATTTATTTCTAAATAGATTCTATATATAAATAAATTTTAAAAATACATTACTTGATAAAAACTAGTGCGTGCCAGAATTTGTCTTCTATTTGAATATAATATAATAAATTTATATTTAACATCCAAGTGGCTTCCAAAGTATATAAAATCTACCAAAAAATAGTTATGGTAGAAATAATATAATCCAATAATATTAGGAAAATTTTTGTGGTGGTTTAATATAAATTATAATATTATTCATACTATTAACCATTATAATAAACATATTATTAATGTTACTCTTTATAAAATCCAAAAATAAAATGGTCCATGATTCATAATTTTTACCTTATTCTTCCAAATATGGAATCCATTTTTCCAAAATCATAACCTATAAATTGAATAAATTAATTTAAAATTAATCTCATTGATGGAACAACAAAATATGTTTTAATGTTCAAATGTTGAAATGTTCAAAATGGTTTTATATGTTAGTTCTATGTGAAATTTATTCCAATAACCATAATTTTATTTAATGATAAAAATTTAATCTAATTATTTATTAAAACCAATTTAAATTCTACTATAACAACATATTTTAATTAGACAAAAAAGATATATTGAGTTAAAAATCAATAATTATAACTATTCATTAAATACGAACCTTATCAGAAAATTAACAAAATTAAACCAAATAAATATTTTATGTCCCAATTCTAAATAAGTAGTTTATTTTTAAAAATATAACATATTAATGTATAAAAACATGGATTTTATACTGGTTCTCCATCAAAACATGGAAAATCTATTTATTTTTAAATTATTGATTTTAACCATAAATCTAGATTTATCATATATTTTTTTGATCATATTATATATTATAATTAATATATGTTAACACATATAAAAATAATTATTCTATCATTATCATCGTTGTTAGATTATTCCCCCTTTTAAAAATTTTATCCTCATAATTTTATTCACTTTTTAATTTAGGGGGATATCTTTCTGTAATAGAATTTTCAGATTATCATATAGCCTCTTCAAAAAAATAATATTTTCAGAAACCATTAACCTAGTGAATCACCTCATACTGAAAAACATTCTATTTGTGGTCAATAACATGTATTACATATTCCTTATGAGAAATATTCTATTCCAAGAGAACAACTTTGGGACTCAAAATATGAGAAGGATCTAGCTTGTACTTTCCAAGAAAAGAAAATGAATAACATTGTGTACTAGAGATAAATCAGAGGAAAATCCGCTCAGTAAGAAACTGATCAAACAATCGGTATAATTTGAAAGAGTCCAATAAACTGTGGAAAAACAATTCATTCTTATCAAAACACATTACACTTTTCCATTGAGAAACATTGAGAAATACAAGATATCCTACTAAGAAATAAAGACACTTACTAAAGTTATTCGCATAACTTTTCTGCTTTCTATTGGTTTTTCTCATGATTTGATGAATCAAATGAACATTAATTACAACTTCATATACAAAATAAGGTCCCATATACTTCTATTCCCCTTCTTCATCCCAAACATTTCGAATTCAATAATGCTTTCAATAAATACCTCAATTGGCGCCATCTACATAATGGAATAAAAAAAATTTATAATAAGAAAACTCAACCAATGATAGTTGTTGATCCAAAATTCCTTGGTAATACATTGAACACACATGTTTTATATCCTCTAATGTCTTAATTTTTCATTCTTACTAACCATCTCACATAGGATTAAAACCTTTACTAATAATTAATTCAGTACCCAATAACATATAAAAACCCTTAAAAAAGATAGAAGTGAACCCAGGACCATGGAAATTTATAATCGACATGTGGACTCAGTGTAACATAAATATATATTTAATATACAATAGATAATGATGATCTGGTTATAAAGTTTCTCAAATTGGAATAACATGAGAATATTTCCTTAGTCGATCAATGATAAACGAAATTTCATTGTTACCTTGAGAAGTCTTTAGTAATACCCAAATAAAATCCATGGATATATTTTCTCAATTACACTATGGAATAAGAGAATTAAAATGTACCCCCTTAGAAAACTGTAACTCTAGTTTAATATTTGGAAAAGACAAATTCATCTTGGTAATGTCAGTATTATCTCTTTTCATTTTATCCCACCAGTAATACTATTTATGATGTATGTACATATTTTTTCTACCATGATAATCTAAAAACAAATAAATATGAGGTCCACATTACACCTATATATTCAAATATTAATTACTGGGTACATATAATCTCTCCCGAAATCCCATAACAAAATATTTATCAATGTTATACTTACTATTTTCAAACAATTATATCTTTTTCAGAAACTCATGATCTTCCTTATATTCTATATTAATTTTATCTTATAGTGATTATTGTACTAACAGCTGAAACAAAATAGAGGGAATACCTACACCAATGAAATCCATGGAAAATTAATCAAGACATTAACAAAAGTGTTGCATTTCAAATGTACCATTACATTTCTAACTCAATGCATTAATAACTTTATTTTTTTAATGTTATAATGTATAGTTCTATCATAATCCTTGATTAATTACATCCATATTCAATGTATAATATTCAATTATTATTAGGTGAATATATAAATAAAGATATTATTATTAGTATATATTTTACACTTTAATCCATACAAATGATTTCTTCAAATTTTTAATACTAAATAAACAACATCTAATTCCAAATCATGTGTAATTTAGTTTATCTCATGATATGTTAACTAACGTAAGGAATAATCCATTAAATAATCATTATGTATTATGAAATGTCCATGTAATTTCATTTAATTATCATTGTAGATATAAAATTCCCCATTTCTAGAGGGCATGGCAGAAACTATGTCATTTATCATTCTTCTTTTCAGTCCATGAAAAAAATCATCACTATCTTACTACTAGATGAACTTTACTTCCATAAATGTTAGATTAGTTAGTGTACTGGTTAGCCAAGATAATGTTTCCTCAAAACTTCATTAATAACCCACCAATCCATGAAAACGCTAAATATTTGGAACATTGGTATGTCTTGGACACTCCTCAATAACCTTTTTTAGAGGGGTCAACAATTATTCCATCTCTATAAACAATATGAATAGGGAATGATTTTTTTACATCCAAAACTTACCCTTAAATAACATTATCTATAGTTTCATTTCATTGTTGTTTTAAAAAAAATAATTTAGTTATTTGAATTTTCCTACATCAATTTAGAATATTACGAAATTAAAACTAAAAAAACCAAAAACTGATCCAAAAAATGATGAAAGACTCCATTCATGGAATTCATAAATACAATAGTTGTATTAGATAAGCAAAAGGGAATAACTAAAAACTCATAATTCACATATCATGTTTAGAAAATATACTTTGTAATTTCTTCCTTCATCACCTTTATATACTAGTTCCCTAACCTAATATCAATCATCAAAAAATACAGAGCTCCTTGGAGATGATCCAACCTATAATTTTTATGAGTAAAAGGATATAAATTGTTAATATTGTTTTTATTCATGGATATAAAATCAATAAAAAAGTCTCATGGAACCATACATTATTATGAAAAATAAATTTGATTCACACCAAGTTGAAGTGCAAGGTCAATTGAAACGATTATCAAGAAATTTGTGCAACTGGATTTTCAATTCAACCAATTATACATGTGATATTTGATACGGGTTTTAGAAATATGATTAGAATTAGGAAAAAATAAATAAAGAATTCAACCACATACTCATGAAAATCTCAATTCAATTCATTAGGAAAATCATCTATAAATTCAATCACCACTATAATGTCAGTAATCCAAACAATTTATTTTAAAAAACAGGAGATTGATACCATTCAATCCCATATTAAATCAATATCTTAGCCTCTTTGTATGCTTTCAATGTTATGAAGTCATTGAATAAAAATTTCTTGTCCATGGAAACAATTTTTTCATTATAAAATGAAGTAAAATCCTTAAAAAAATGATATCAAACTCCACTATTGGAAGATCAAAAATATTTGATGGAAATTCAATCCCACCAATAATAATATAATGATTTCAAAAAGTTATTTTTTCTTTAATACTTCCACCTTGAGTTTTTACTAATAGTGTCATATCACAATCTTGCGGTGATATTTTAAATTGATGTGAAAATAATCTATAATTGAAACAATGTGATGATCTAGAGTGAAACAGAGTATTTCAATATACTAAGAAAACCCACTAACAAACATGTCACCACTACATTTGACGGCCCCACATCATCCTCAGTTGTAGAAAAAGTTTTTTATATACCCTTATTATTTGGATATTTTTTGGTTTCACCCTTGGGAATAAAATTTGGACACACATTGGATCAATTACCTAACTCATTATAACAAAAAAATATTACCTATGGATTTTAATTTCTTGAATGATCCTCTAGATTGTAATTGTGAGAAATATGGCTAGTATTACCACATCCAAAGAACTTACCAGACACTAAAAGTCATTCTCCAGGATTACATTTACCACACTTCTCAAAATATGTAAATTTAGATTTCCTACCTCCAAAAAAATTGGTGAATGATTTACTCTTTCATTCCAATCATTACTCTTCATTTTTTACTCTCATGTGAAAGAAGAGCATCCATTAAAATCCATTTATACCTTCTTAGAACATCTGAAAGTCTTGTCATAGATTTTTAATTCATGAGAACCTAATTCACTTCAATATGTCTACTTAAGTCTTGTGTAAAACTGATTTATCTATCTATCAAGATCCATGTTATAATTTTGGAAGTACCATGACCACCATTTGAAATTTTCTCCTAATACATCCAGAAAATATTCATCCTTATTTTCTCCATTCACATAATTTCTTTATATCTAATGTCCAAAATACTTTGGAAAATGCATCTCAGTTATTATATTCTTAAATTCCACCCTTTTTGGAAATCAACCTCTTCACATCTTTTTAGATTTTTAACCATTTCCAACACTCATTGAATTGACCTCAAAATGATAAAATGAAAGAATTATATTTGTTTGATCTAAAACCCATGAAATAAAATATATATAATAGGTAATTAATACAACATTCAGATAGCACGGGGTCTGATGATCCTGTGAATGATGGGGGATGATGTCTCGTAAAATTTTATACTATTGGCATGTACATTTGTTGTAGATCATGTTTCTCTCTTACATGGACACCACCAACATTTACCTCATAAGTCAACTAAGCCATCACTTCAAAATAACATCCCTATTTTAGTAGAACCATATTAGGATGTTGATTTGGAAGGATGTGTTCCTCTTTATTTCTTCCCATCACATCATACTGGTTTTCTCTACTGAAAACTATTCTATGCACACATATCCTAGAAACACAATGTGGTAATCATAAAATGCTATAATATTTTAACTGGACTAAATATTAAACTCATTCACGATCATGTCTTTAATATTACCCTATCGTTTAATTTTATTTAAACCGACATATGATACCAAATATATAGCCTCTACTTGATACATTGCATAATATTACGTTATTTAAAGAATAATACCTTTTTCACATTGAGGATCTTTTCAGATTTTTTAAAGAATTATGCCATATTTCATACTTAACAATAGAAATATTACAATATATACCCATCAACTAAGATTCCATTATTTCACAAAACAAGATAATTTAAATTTAATCATAGTTTCATTTCATGTTCAATCATCATAATTTTTCCAATTATCCCACCATTGTATCTATTATCCATTAAATATTATTTAAGACATTTTATTATTTTGGATGAGCAGAGAATCTCCAAAAGTGGCACATAGATAAGTAAAAAATTTAGTATTGTGAAAACATATAAACCATGAATACATTATCACAAGATAAAACATTTCTCCTTTTACAAGTAAAAAATTCTCTATAAAAGAAACCTCATTTTTTGCAATTTTTTTATTAATATGATCACCATTAAGCCAATAAAAATAATATATAACACATAAAGGATACTTTGGAAATAATTATACTTAAATTGTTTAACCACTTGGTCAGCTTCCATAAATTTCAGTCTTACAAATAGAATTTCCATATTTCCCACTCCCATGCCCAATGAATTGGAGGATATTACATAATCTCCCATCCTTGGGATTTTTCACAACCACCCATCAATGGATTATTAAATAAACATACATAAAATGACTATGTACTATTATATATTCATAACCCATAAATATTTTAATTTAATACATTTTAGTAATAAAATATCATTTGAAATCATAATAAATAATTTCAGGACATTTAAATAATAAATCCATTTTTAAAAAAATTAATTACCAAAATACCTAGTAAAAGGGAAAATTAATTTCATTTACATTTATTAACACAATTTCTTTTCGAGAAAACCAAATATCAAAAAACGATCACAACGATGGAGAAGTCGTTGTCGCCATATGCATTAAAAAACAATAATTTTTTAATTTTAATGAAAGTAAAACACTAAATATTGAAATCATAAATGATTCATTTTTAAAAAACCTTTTAATGGATTTTAAAAATTCACTTGTTTTTTTTGCACCTCATAATATAAGGTGGTGTATACCATTAATGTATTCCTCAATAAAAGGGGATTATGATAAAGTCTCTTACCATGAGTCTGATTCATCAAGAATGTTATTTGTAATCCAAAAAATTAAAATTATGTAAATTATTTACATTTTATTGAAAACATTTATTATCTTTTATTTATTTTATATCACTTATCATCATATTATTAGAATTAAATATTTATTTATGTTCATGTTGTATGTTTTGATGATATTCGGTACATGAGTCCAAAATGACATGGTGTGATGACAATAGTCAAAAGCATTTATTAGTCCATAATCTCAAGAATAATATTTATTAAAAAATAATAATTTTCAAATATTATTTATTTTTATAAAAAACCCATTTATTTATGGTTAAGAAAAATTAACATTGATATAATCATGGAGATGATAGGTCGTACTTACAGAAGAGTGATGATCCCATTTTACATTTTTCATTATAGAAAAATGGTAATTATTATTTAATATTTACAAAATTACCATAATATCACAAATATGATGTTAATAATCTAAATATACTTCTATATACAGTAATTGTGATGTGGGGGAGAAAAACAAATCACATCACTTCATAGATGTGTTATTTCACATGTATGAACAAACGGCGTAATCATTATTATGTTCATGGAATTTAATAATATAATTGACATATTATTTCATTAGATTGATAAAAAATTCATGAATATCTCATATAATTATTAGATGGTTCATTTTATCCAATCGTGATAGATGGTAATGGAAAACAAATTATATCAGTTCATGGAGGTGGCAACTCACATGTACGCATGAATGAATAATTGTTTCCCCATTTTTCTGGAGAAGAATTTAGGAGAAGAAAATAAAATAATAACTTCTAAATATATTTAGTAAATTTAATTTATTATTTAATCATTGATTATGAATATTGGATGTAATTTGATATAGAAATAAAATATAAACACTTAATTAAAATCGACACATCTCCTTCAGATGATCTCCTTGGATTAACACCTAAACACATATACATTGGGTTTTATTAGAAAAAAACCTATATAATGAAGGGAGGGATTATAGTAAGGTTTTTGAGTAGATAGTTTCCAGGGAAAATATGCCACGAGTTGTGATATATTGAAAAGAATGGTGCCCTTTTATATGAGAGGGGTTGGGGACTCCGAGACATTTCAATGTATCAAATTATTATAAAATTAATTTTAAATTCCAAATGGATATTAATTTAGTTTTATACAATATTGAATGATTATGTGTTTAAATAAATTCGTTAAATTAAAATTAGATGAGTTTTATATATTTCTTAATCCTTATATTTTTGTTTAAACCCTTAATTTACCCTTTAAACTCTTACCATGTAATCATGTAATTTACAGATTTATGGTTAGTATAATATTATAAAATTACAAAATAAAAATAAATGAGTCATTTATGTCAGGTTAGGACTTATTCTAATTATTTTATGGAATATTGGTTTCATAAAAATTTTATATCATTTCACAAAATATATTATATTTTTTAAATACCATCAATGTCAATTTAATCAATATTCAATTATAGACTTTAAAAAAATAAAATACATAATTTATATCTTCTAAAAACTAAATTAAATCACCCATAACATTAATAATTCATCAATAAAATTCTTAAATTTTATACAGTTTGTCAAATTTGTTTTCTTTTAATTTGTATATTATCTTTTATTTGATTCATTCAGTATTTATGGAAATAATCCATCATCATTTAGTAACCATTTAATTTAATTATTTATTCCCAAAAAATTAAAAGTAAATAAAAATAATGTTGGTAATAATTATATATTTATTTAGAATATTTATATTTAAATATATCCCATATATATACCCATATAAAAAATACATTACTTGTTAAAAATAACGGTGTGACAACATTTTACTTCTCTTTGAAAATAATATTATAAATGTATTTGTCGCAAAAATGAATTAAAAATGATTTAAATTATATAAAATGATGGTTGTGTGAGAAAAAACCATCCAATTAAATTATTACAACATTTACATTTATTTAATATTAGTTATTCTATAATTTTTACTTTCAATTACCCGATTTACCCTAATCCATGGCAAGAAAATATTACTAATGGTAGTGTTCATAACATAAAAAAAGAAAAGGGACCTATTTAAATAATTTGGAACAGATTTTTACAAATATGGAATCATTTTTTCGAACACAAAACACATAATTCATAGAAATTAATTTTAAATTAATATCATTGATGTAATGAGAAAACATGTTTTTTGAGTAATAATATTCCAATCTTCACAATATTTTAACATATTATTTCAATGTAACGTTAATCATAATAACAAAAATTATATTTAATGAATAAGATATGATATAATTATACTTTATAACAAGTTAATATAATAATCTAGTTCCATAAATAAGTTATATTAGAAACAATTTTTATTTAAGAATCTGTATTGTTTTGTTATTCATTAATATAAGAAATTTATCAAAAAATACCAAAATTATATCAAATTAAAATTTGATGTAACTATTTAAAATAATTTGTTTTTTAAAATATATGTTTTAAAATTTTCAAAAAATAAATTTAATAGGGGTTACCTATAAAAATATGTTATATATATTTTTTCTTAAATAATGTTTTCAACTATAAAACTTGACTAAACTTATACAATATTTAATATATTATGTATCTTAATAACTATAAATTAATAAATATTAAATAAATTATTAAATAAATATTTTTTATAGTTATTAACAATTATATAATCATTTATGTCGACATCGAATGTTTTCACAATATTCAGATTATATATCCAAATTACATAAATATGTCTAATTTGGTTAATGAGGTCATTATTCAATCATATATAGAATATAATCAAAAAATAATTATCATTATTCTAAATAAATTAAACATTTAAAATTATTTATGTCTGATGGTTTTGAAAAATTAACTACTTTACAGTCATTGGGATGGTAGGTTGTACGTACGCATGGGTAACATTTCCATTTTTGAAATATCATTATGGAAGGAAAATACATTCAATTTATACATTACATAATTATAATTATATAATTAATACAATATTAATTATTTACACAAAATTATATATTTTTTCCATGTCATTATGTGATGAAACACCAATAACATTGCTTCATAGAGGTGGTAGTCCAAAAGTACTCAAGAACAACGTTATCATTTTCAATAAATGGAATTTTAAGATGATAGATTATATATTAATTTTGAAAAATTATAAATATTTCATGAAAAATATATATATATATATATTAAATACATCATTGTAAATATCATTGAATGGTGATGATAAAAAATTGATTACATCGGTTTGTGAGGTTGTAATTTTTTGTTGACATGAGTGACAATTTCATTTCCCAATTTGATAATATAAAAAATAATTGTGGGTTATAACATTTTAAGAATAACATATATTTATATTATAGACACTAATTTTATTTTGTCATCATGTTTTAATAATAATTTATGGTTTTTTCAAAATAAATAATACAAAAATAGTAAGTTAAGAATTATACCTCTTCCTCAAAAAAACCCCTTAAGGTTTACAGGAAAATAATTCCTTGGATGGATTTTTGAAAAACAAAGGACTCTGGGAAAATCTTAGGGTTATTAAGAAGGTATTTTTTACAGATTTTTGGAACCATATTGTTCTTTATGTTTTAATAAAAATGAATTAGGTGTGCCCATTTATAAGAGAGGGGGACACTGATGGGATATCATGAAAATTATGTTAAGATAAATAATTTTTTTTGAAATGGATCAATATTTTATACATTGTAAAATAATATGTGTATGGGTGAAACCTATTTCATAAAATAAAATATAGAAAATTTTAGAACATATTTTAATACATATCATATCATTTTGACCATTTGTTCACATTTTTTATAATTATAGAGGTATGAATGTTTTTTTAACACATGAGTGGTTAATATAAGTACTAAAAAATAAAAAATCGATCCTTAAGGGGCCATAATTTATACCTTAATCAATAAACCTATAACATGTATCAAAATAATATTTTTTCCAACTTTAAATCATTTAATAAAATATAATTTTTTATAAAATATCATTAATTCCATTTTGGAAAATTTCAATTTAATTGGGCATTTAAAATGACATGGAAAAAGGTAATTTGAATATAGATCATTAAAACAACTCGAATATTCCATTTAATCTAAATAATCATTCAACTAAAATTATATTAATTTAGAGTTTAAAATTTCATTAAACTGTTTTTTCAACTATCTGAACATAAACTGTGTCTATGTTGTTTATGCATTTTTACTAATTATCTCTTTACAAAAAAAATTAAAGATAATCTACCATGGTATAAGAATCATTTATACAAAAAACAATTATTTATAACTAAACATATTCTTTGTTTATATCAATGTCAATATTTTAGAGATAATAAAATAAGGGAATGGAAATTTTCAATTATTTAAATATAAAATAATAAGAAAGTATGAATCCTATAAATAAGTATAAAAGGAAATATATTCTAAATTTGGATGATTTTGGATAAGATATAATCAATCAATAAAATTAAGTCATGTGTTAGGGTAATTTTTGTATAATCATATTATTATTAACCTAAATTACCTAATATAACATGTATAATTTTAACCAAAATTATAAAACAGACTATGAATAATGTAAAAAAAAGTGGAATATTATCCACATTTAGACTCAATTATTCCAAATATGCAATCCATTTTTTTGATTTAATACGAAGAATTTGTAGAATTTAATTTAAAAATAAACATAGAAGACATGATGAAGAACAATTTTCCAAAGAAATCCATTTTTAAGTATAAAAATAATTTATAATATATTATATTATAAATTTCTTCTAAAATATAAATTGGATTATTTTAAATAAACAATAACTAATAACATTTTATAAATTATCTAAAATTAAAATTGATTTAATAAATAATCAAAAAGAAAATACTTTTTTTATCAGTATTTTTAACAATTCATTGGAATATATATCAATTCAGAAAATTCTAATAAATCGTTTAATGTTAATTGATTAATTATTAATTGAAAAATCAGGTTTATTTTCTAAAAAAAAATATTCTAAATATTAGATAAAGTATTTATTATATTTTCTCCCAAAAATAGATAAATAAAAATTTGGGATGATTTTTTAATCATAAAATGAATACAATGAAATATTGGTTGTTTAATACATTAAATTAGTAAATAAATTTATATTTAGAAGGGACATTATTTTTTTCATTAAGATCTTAATCCAATCCAAACCCAACAATTTTACAGTAATTTTATTATAGATATATTTATGTAATAATATTTTGATGTTTGTTTATGATCGACGTTGTGTGATGTTCATGTTATCGAACATAATTTTATTTTTAATTAAAAATAATATGGTGTCATATTTCTAGATATTTTTTCCATGGTCTTTTTAGATTAACCCTTTAGTGACCCCCTTTTACCCTTAACAATAGTAAACAATTTTTACAATTTTTATTAGTCATTATGACCAAAAATTATGTTGATATTATCACATAATGATAATTATTCTGATTATATAAATATATCCCAGGATATAAATTTAAATTCATATAAGTAGAAGAATATAACATAAATTTTATATAGAAAATGGTAAAAATAAAATTTCTTGAAGATTCATTTTTCAAGATAATAATGATCTTAAATTATTTTTATTACCATTAATAACAATTATATGTATTTATATTAATATTTTTAGATATATTATATATAAATTAAATTTAAATAATTCATCATTTTTGATTATTTAAATTAATTAATATGGGAATACATTATTCCTTAAAAAATAATATCTTGAAGAATATTATTTTTTACTTTCAAATGATCATATATTTATCTCTATCAAATGGATAGTACAAAATTTATTAAAGAAACATATTAAAATTAATTTTTATTAATAAATGGATGAATAGTTAAATAATTCATCTTTTTAGTTCATAAAATATTATTTCCGAGGGAAAATTTCAACATTTCAATCTAGGCATATATTAACCATGTGAGCTCAAAATTAATATCCATCATATTAAATTAGGAATTTAAAAAAAATAAAAAAAATAAAAATTTCATTATTGTTTTATTAAAATGTAATTTTCAATTACTATAAATAAAGATTATGTGTCATGATGATTAGATAAATGTTAATGAATTAAAAAGAAAAACTTGAATATAGAAGGTGGCATATTTAATGGTTTGACATTATATGTTTCTAGATGAATGGAATGGGATTAATAATGCAATTTTAGAAATTAGTTTTTTTATTGAAATGAGTATTTGGTTGAAAATATTTAGATATATTTTGGGGATATATATGGATTTTTTTTGGAATTGTGATAGAACAAAATTTTATCAAAAGGTATTGATGATATGTTGGCTATAAAATGTGATAGTATTCATTGTTTGGAACAAAACACTATGTTGATATTTAATGTGGTTATTATAACATTTTTATATTCATGAAATTTTTTATGAACAACCACCTTATTCGTATAACCATATCATCAACTATGTGGTTTGGTTTTCTATTCCTTTTCCCCAACATATCAGATGTAGAGGGAATATATGGTTAATTAAATCATCTTCCCCACTTTTACTTTATTAACTGTATGGGATGTGATGGAATAAGTACTTACGTAAATACATATATGGATTTATGGATAGTGGTAAAAATATATGTATAATAGATGATACGGTGTGGGTCTAACCAAGGATTCTTGGTGCGGATGTGGTATGGAATAAAGAGAACATGATGTTTATGTTATCTAGGTTCACGATAAACTCCTATGATGAGAATATTATGTATAATTAATATATGTGGATGTTTTAAGTGGTTATGGATATGTGTTTACGGCTATTTTTATCTACATGGTTATGTTTAAGTGTTGATATGAAAGGGATTATATCTAATGACATATATCAATGGGGTATGAGTGTGACCAGATCGATATGGAATTGGATGCGAGTGAAGTTAATGGAATTTTTTCAGTTAATACCACGTTATTATCAGGGGATATTATATTGGCTGAGTGAGACATTATGATATTGGGTGATAGTTAGCCAAGCATAGAAGCATGGTGGTTTACTACTTGTTTAATCATGAAATAGTTTTCCTCCACCACACCTTCTAAATAGGTTTTAGAGATAAAATAACTAATAATAACAATATTCTCACCCATATATATATAACTATTTCCATGTGTTAGCTAGTGAATGAACTAACATGTACGGGATTGAAGAAGTTAGGATCGGTGTTGTTTTCACAACCTAAAGAGTTTCATTTTTTTTGTTTATTTTCAATACATTATTGAAGTTTAAATTTAAATGAATTATATATTAGTTTTAATTCATATTACAAGAATTTTATTAGTAGTTTAAATGATAATCATGGGATTATGAGGGTAATGACTCCAATTGATTCTTGATTATACTATCAGTGGTAGTCACCACCATATTTCCAATTGATTAAAGGATTTAGGGGGTCACTATCCACATCAATATACATAATATATGGGTTACTAGTAGGTTTGGGTCATTATTGAGTAATATTAAAAATCTGTATAAGAATCAATATCAATATTATAGATTAGTTCTGAGGATGTATGGGCTCGATAGATAATTGTTTTACTCAAATATAGTGTGTGGTGTAGTGAGGGAGACAAAAAATGTACCAAGAGGTTATATCCCCATATGATCTCCTGAATTGATGTTATGTTTTCTATATACTAGGTTATATAATGTTGGTTATTAGGTAAAGACCTTAGGAAGGATTATTTATTAGGTTGTTTGTTCACGTGTTTTTATTGAGGGGATTTTGGAGGGTATTAAATGACTATAATAAAATAAAATAAAATCAATTCCATGTTATTGGGATTAGGAAATTCCTTTTTATTCGTACATAAATTTTGTCGTACGTATCTATATATGGCTGTAGATTAGGAGGTGTAGTTACATAGATCAGTTGACTATTGAAGGGATAACCATAATGGGATGTTGATTCTTTGTGGAAGATCCAATATGAGTTTCAGTATTAGAGATAGGATAAGTATGAGGGTCCAATCAATGATCTTGAGATAAATTATCGGTTGTAGGAGCTAATTTATTAATAAATTTGATTGAAAGGATAATTTGATCAATTTTTATTAGTGAGTCTAGTGGATTTTTACATTAGTGGTGGATTTTATTCCATTGGGATAATGAGGATTTTGTAGTTTCATGGGATGATTTTTGGAATTATTATTGAATTTAGTTTACTTATATGTAAAGAAAAACGAATCATGAATTTATATCTTTTCTATTGGGAATCATGAGAACGTGGGATCCTCGAATTTGATTCATGTAACTTTTTATTTTGGTCACTATATTTTCCCGCACTATTGTAAAGAGTTCAATATTTCTATGAGGAATTGCCTCCATCTTTTTATAATTACCATACAATATTAATGATACTTATATTTCTAGATGTTTTATATATGGGAGGGTTGATTGATATTGTAACATTTTAACTCCTTGTAGTCTCTTGAGGGGAGTTTTCATAACTCAATAATGAGTAGAGTTGTTCATGGAGGTTCTCATATTTCAGGGCCGCCAATGTTTTGATCAATGGGAAGACAATACCAATAGTTTTATTCCAGAATATCTATGTATTTTCATTCATGAACTTCTACTAGGAGCTCTATTTATATTTTTTTCTAATAGAGGAAATTTTGATCATTAGTTTTAATTCCTTACAATTTTTAGTTTTCACTTTAAGGGAGTATGGAATTTTTTTAGTACATCCTCAATAGAAAATAGCATAGATACCTTATCAAGCTCACATATAGTATGATTTCAATAACCCAGGAGGATATAGATTTAGTAAAGGAAATCCCTAGGATTTCATCCACCCACATGAACATTGGGATAATCATGGTCTAGGGAATGGTAATAAGTATGGGTTGTAAGGTAAAAAAGTGGGGAATGGTTATTTATATGGGTCTAGTGATTATCCGATCTACCATATTCATATCTTTTACCCATGTTTTTTGTATTATTGATTATAAAATTGCATATTCATTTGATTCACCATCACTGATCTGTAATTTGGAATTCAATTAGGTGAGTCATCATATTCCCTGGCTGTTGAATATTCCAATTGGTGGTTAACATATTTTTCAATTTTTGTAAGTGTATTGAGATATTAATAGGTAATAATTAGTCATTATGGTATTTATTTTAATGAATGATATAAAAATATAATTTATTTTAATTGATTGCTTTTACTCTATGTGTGTGATTGAATCTTTCATTTAAAAATTAGATTCATTTAATTACATAGATGATATTCATATTATTTTCATCAATTTTTTGTATATTTAGATGCATTATAGTTATTTAGATCCTTTATATTCTAATCATTTATCATTTTCATTGTGCTCAGTAAATGATTATGTTGTGGTGTTTCTACGATTTTTGAATTTTTTTATATTTTCCCTCAAATGATGATGTGGTGTTTCCCACTATACACAATATCCATTTCATGATAGAAGTATAATAAGTAAAATCTCTAATTTTAAAATATTTTTTTAATATAAATCACTCTATGTTTCAAGATATAAGAATTTAAATTGGTGACTTGACAAATAAGTCTTTCATATTGTCCAGGGTATTGATTTGGGGTGCTTCATTGTTATTTTCCATAAAGATTTAAGGTAGATTGAGGTTGTGCAAAGATTAATAGCAGATAAATTAGGTGATTTTCATGAAAAAATACCTATCCATAGAATAAATTAATTTTCAATAATTTGAAATGATACTTTTTTATCGTTTATTTCTCTATGGATTGAGTATCACAAGGTGAGGGTTGATAAATATTATATCCTAAAGAATTTTTTCATGTATTTCTATGTGAAAATTTATTTTATAGTTATGTAGTTTACTATTTCAAATTTACCATAAGTTTCTATAAGTTCCATTAATTATATTTCTTATGATTTCCTAGATCAAATCATGATATTGTTTACCGAGGAAATACTCATGTGCTCGATGTTGGAGGAGGATCATTCTGATCATATGAGGACCATTCTGGGAGTCCTTCGACACCATAAAATTTATTTGAATTAATAAAAATTCATATGTTTGGATGTATGATGTTCATTTTCTAGATATTATAGTGCCATAGAATAAAGTAGCATTTAATACGTCAAAATTGATGTAGTTATTTTGTGGGAAACATCAAAGAATGTTGTAGAGGTTTATAATTTCCTTTCTAATAGATGATTTTACCAAAGGTTTATATTTGATTTATCTAAGACTATAGAACCTTTAACATATCTTACTCAGAAGGGCTATGCCTTCATGTGGGAAAATCAGTGTTAGGAAGATTTTTAAAATATAATGAAATGTTAATTGGAACTCATGTCCTTCACATTCTTGAGTAAAGAGTCATGTTTCAATATATCCATAATGATTTTATAAATGTTTTAGATGTGTTTAAATGAATTATAGGTATGTTTTAACATGAGATCAATGTATTTATTCAACTATTAGAATAAATATTCTACTCAAAATATCAAGTGAGATGTGTCTTTTCATTCATTCAAGATGTGATGGAATAAGATCATCAATGTGCAATTTTCTATCATCTAAAATCATAAGTGATGATGTGATATCCTATAGAAATGACATTTGAATATAAACCATTATAGGCAAATGAATTTTTTTAGGATTATGAAAATTTGAACTCTTATACCCCCAGGAAATAGAATGTGGCTATTAAAGTAATGAGTTGGATGTTACGGGTTGAAACTACATATGTGATTGGAGATAAATGGATTTTTATCATAATTTGTTTTTCAATGCATCTTGATGTGCTGGAATTCATGTTAGATATTGCATATAAGACCAGACATTTAAATTGGTATTTTCATAGTTGGTCAAATAATCTGAGTGTGGAGACATTGTTGAGGTGTTGGGAGATCATTTCTATAATTATGATATTATTATGGGGTGGTCGGAAGGATAAATATAATAATTAGTTTATCAAGATAATATATTGAATCCATCATTAATGTGAGTTCCGGTTCTTCACGGCTTAAATATATCGCCCTTGACAAAGAATATTTATATATATAAGACATATCATTTAACAAAGAGTCTGTTTTGGCGGATATTAATGTAGTGGTATGTGGAAAAGGTCCTGTAATATTTCTAACAATATCAATAGGTGAACAAAAATAATCACATTTTCAAACGATTTTGATAACTGTAGGATGTTACGGTGTTGATGTGGAAGCATATATAAATGAATTGAAATATTGGTTTACCTTGTGCTCAATGAGGAACTGATATTAATTTGGTGAAAATTCATCTATTAATGATGTTGCCTCATTTCTTGGTTATTATGAAATAATGTGAAATGGATTCTTTGGTGAGGTAGAAAATGGTGGAGACACTGGAATCATTTTATAAGTACCATTATTTTTTATCAAGATTATCTCTTTAACTCATGTGCTGGGGATGTATTCAATGTTATTATACCTCTCAATGTTACCTTTTCTCTATCTTCATTCTTCATATGGATAACCAAATGATAGGATTATTCAGAAATTTTGAGATAGTTTTCTTGTAACTATTCTAGGTTTTGGTCATTATTAGGTGATGAATCTATCATTGGATGAGATATATTATAATAATTACCACCGATATTAAATTGTTATGGATAAATTTGATGGGTTATATAAGTACCATTTTCGATCCATTTTTTTATTAGACTGAGGATGGAGAGTCTCTGGTCCATCCATGTCATGAAACCTCCCTCCCAATATGCCCCCCTAAGCTAGCAATGATGGAAGATAGATAATGACCCATGAGTTCCGCATCTAGTAGGCTTGGGGTGGAGACCACGACTAGGTGTTTTGAAATATCACAAAATGGGAGGCATTACCCTTTTTATAGAAACCATGATTAGGAGATAATATGTTCTATCACAAGATGACACCAATATCTATATAAATATAATACCAAAAAACATCCCACATGAACATTTTGATGTAAAACAGCTAAAAATACAATGAGAAGCTCATAGTAAATACCGAAAGAAAATCATTGTTGTGACATAACATCTATACACAATGTTTGAGCTAGTAATGTCAAGCATAGTCCCTATAGTCTTCCTAGAAACCTGAAAGTAGTTTTACAATACAAGGTGAGCATATTATTATACTGAATAAGGGAAAACAATAGTCTATTGTGAACAATTGGAGAAGCATACTAATTCCCTTTGAGAAAAAAACACAACCCAACAACACCTAACAATGTATTCATTCCATCCTAACCTCACCATGGCCACACTCACAAAACAACTCAAATCAAGTAATGTAATATAGAGACCATCGATGATTGGGTACCCCACACCACTTTCCAACTGATCAGCCACTCTCACACCCTAACAAAAAAACGTATTATAAGTACAAACATTTCTGAATTTACAACATCACAACACCCCCACAAGAACCTTGGTGACATACATTGAAAAATCATTTCCACAATAAACTTTGACATATATGACAATACAACATACACATAGACACCTAGGCCACAAACCACACCACATCCTCATGACAACTGGGACAACACAACTTATCTCATCCAAAGGACTCCTAGGAAACCACAACTCTACCACACACACACATGGCCCACATAATAAACCACATAATACCTGATAGATCCTGGGTTGAAATAATCTAAAATAGGGATAGGGGGAGAGTTGGTGTCCAGCCATCCATCCTCCCATCACGATGTTTAGAAAAAAACACTTCCCAATAACATTGGGGGTTTTCAGAACAGGGTGATCGACTATGGTGGGAGAATATATAAATAACAAGGCAGTACATGTATATATATAGGTATAAAACAATCACCCCAACCTATGGGTTCTCAATAAAATTATCAAAAACCATATGATACTACCAACTCTGATACTACCCCTAAATTTTCTTATTAACATGAGCAATAGTCAATTAAGAAGTCAATGAAATAAAGACACTCACAATAAGACACTACGTAAACATACCACTACCCAACACATTTTACCATTAATATTTGCTTATTTAGGGGAAAATATATTCATTCAATCCCTACTCAGGAGTATACAAACCACAACCCTCAACAGGACACCCAACAGAAACCATCAACGAGAAAAAGAATAGTTGTAAAGAAACACATTTCACATTTATACTCTATTTGAAAACGATACTGACAACATCCATCATCATTCATCAAGGTCATTCCACCATGTCCATACACTCAATGAGAAAATCCCCAACTAAGAGCCAAACCCAACAACACACCCCGTCACATGAAACCTAATATCCCTATTTGATAACAAAACCACACCCATTACACCTAGTGACATTTTCATTTCCCAACACAACCCTGCAACCTCACTGCTCAACCACTATACATTTATTCCTCAATTAGTCAAACTATCAACCTGATATTTGATTACACCCCCCATATCTCACCTACAACAACAGTTCTATGAACAACATCACCACAAAAACAAAGAACGCATAATTGAGAACAAAACCACACACCTGACACTCGCACACCAAACATGGAAAGGTGTATTTAGAGTTAAAAAAACTTGTTTCTTAAATCCACATTGATAATAAATGGGTTTTAATATAACAAGTTCAATCATGTGGAATAAATTGGATTCAATGAATATGTGTGGTTAGCCAATTTTATATTCATGCAGTTGTTCATAGAGGATCAACTATAAACATTAAAAATTCATAATTGGTGTGAAAAAAATTCCACCACAATCCTTGATTTTTTTGTGGTAATATATCATATAAAGATCACAATATCACCAGAAAATAAAACAGAAGCATGCATCACTTTTATTAGCATTTGAACATCAATATTAACTAGATTTTTTATCATTATTTATATGGAATTCAACTATCCTCAGAAGTGACCATTCATACACCCATGCCTCATGAAACAGAAATTACATGAGATAAAGGTTTCCCTACTTGGAACAATAGTTGATCAAAATATCCTCTTCATGCTAAAACGGCGGGTGTGCGAGCATCAGGAAAAAATCCATGGGAAAAATGGATATGAAGGCCACATCAAAACACATGACTCTAAAATGGAGAAAGGCTATAGTTTCACAAATAGAAAATAATATGGTTCAAGGAAGAGATGATATATCATTTAGAAGAAGGTCATATCCTGTATCAATGGAAGGGATATGATTTCAATATACATAAAATTTATGTCATTGAAATGAATAAGTGGATTTTCTCTTTCTATGTCTCTGGGGAGTTAGAATATAATATATATAATTAATATCCTTTCAAACTACATTATAAATGGTAAAACAAGTTTTAAAACTTGATTTATGTCAAATAAAACATAAGAGTTTGGAAACTGAAAAAACTAGGAAAAGTATGAAATTACTCACCATTGGGTGTGTCACTGATGAGACTCATTGATACCACTCACCAATACAACTCACTGATGCCACCAAATGATGCCAGTCACTGACTTCCCCACCGACCCCACTCACCGAAACAACTATATGACAGAAAGCCACCAAAACAACCAAATATTGTGACCTACCGACATAGAGTCACCAACAAGACCCTCTAACATGACCGACCGACAGTGATTCACCTTCGCCACCCAATAATGAGACCCACTTATATCAAGTGACTAAAGAGACCCACCGACGTGACCTATTGACTTCCAGTCACCAATATGACAGGCTAAGTGGGGTTATCGTCATGAACTATAAACATGACCAACTGAAAATGGGTCACTGATGAGATCCACCGATAGTGAGTCACCGACATGACCAACCGATGCTACATACTGTTTGGATTAGTAGAAAATTGGAAAACTCTTGAAAAGAGTCACCGTGACCTCGCAGAACAAATCAAACATTGTATTTTCTCAAAGGGATTAACTAGATGGTTATAGGTCTTTACATCTGATACTTACCAAACTATTATCAACCTCGAGAATTTAAAACCAATCAGTGAAGAAATAGGGTTTTTATGATGCACCACATAAGATACCTCTTATTGATAGAACACCCTATGTGTTCCAAATTTGAATTGAATCCATGATATTAATGAAAAACTTCTATGACAAATACTACCCAAACCCGACATGAAGAAACATGACATGGGCACAGAAATAAAAATATCTAGACACATGAATCAGGGAATTAATTTCTTCAGGTCCAGATACAATCTAATCTGTACAGCACTAGATCACCATATTTGGATTAATCAAAACTCAATTAATTCACCTTGATTTGGAATCATGTCACCCTATCCTCAAGGTCTGGACATAAAGACATCACATAATAAGTAATAATATCATCTGATAGAAAACAATGTTCCTGTATTAAATTACAAATAAAAAAACATAAGCAAACCATAAAACAAATATGAGTACTAGGAACACATATGTGCTTCTCGGTCCCATGTACCCTTCTCTAGGACACCATGCCTCCTCAACACATAAACCATGGAAAATGTTCACCCTTTCAGATCCTCCTATTGATGATCCTATATCAGCACCAGATACTCCAAGAAGTTTGTGTTATCCTCGATATCCAACACACCCCAGTCAATGACATGGCTTTTATTGTGATGATATCGACAATTTTCTGGGACATGAATGATGTCATGGATCCTGTCCAATTACGGTTGCAGTGCCAACTAATATTCCACTTTGCTAACTTTCCCTAACACCTAGAAGGGTATTATTATCCTGGGAGAAAGATTTCTCCCTTTATCTAACCACTTCCTTCATCATCAAGGGATAGCTATCAAGAACACATGATCCCCAACCTCTAACTCTAATGGTCTCCTACTATGTTTGATACATGACTTCTATTAGTATTGTGTTTGCTTCATCCTCTCATAGTTATGATGAACCTTCTTTGTCATGGTTTGCATCACCTCAATACCAAGAATAGTTGTCTCCAAAACCCATGGCTAGAACATAAGAGTGTGACACAACCTTCCATACATATAATCAAACAAAGCCCTACTAATGGAAGAGTGATAGCTTTTACTGTAAGTGAACTCAACCAAGTTAAATTGTCACACCCAGGACCCACCAAATTCCAAAATGCATTCCAGTATAATATCACCTAATTTCTAGATGGTCTCCTCTTTGTTCCCATCTATCTGAGGGCACAATGCAGTTCTAACACATAATGAAGGGACAAAATAATGCTACAATCCCCACCAGAATTGTGGGGTAAAGAAAGTATCCAAGTCTGAGACAATGTACAAAGGAACTCTATGCACTTATACCACCTTGTCCACATACCTCCTGGATAAGGAATCAACTATGCATGACTCCTTGCTTTTAAAGTATTGTCCCAATTTCAACCACTGATCCAATACTACCTAGAATGCGCCACAACCTCTATGAGCCCTTGGTGGACCAATGATGAAATCAACTGGAATTTCATCCCACATCCACTCATGTAAATTTTAGAGATAAAAAAATCCACCAGGAACACGATGCTTATCCTTCACCAGCTTTCATGCTATGAAAATTTACAAAGACAGCTCCACTAACCACATCATCCCATTCCACCAAAAATATATCCTCAATATATTGTACAGATTTTAAAATCTTTGATGTTCCCCTAAGGGTGAATTTTGAAACTCACAGAGGACTCCCCCATGCATCACCACTAGAAAAAATATCCTCCCCGGAAACATCATCTGATTTCTATGACCAAAACATCAGAGCATATCCCTAGTCAACACGATCATGAATCAATTCTAAAAAAGAGTATCCCCACTTATACTCCTTTTTCTGGTGCATCAAAGTATATTGTATCTTCATCTGAAACAAAAAACCGCTATATACTTTCATTCATGAATCTATGTGAAAGGATTCCAACTCCTCCATCACCTTCCAAGCGTCTGTAGATTCCCAAAAAACCACTTTCTACAACTTCCTATTAAAATAATTGGCCACAACATTATCCTTTAAATTTGTTTAATACAAATCTATATTGTAGTATTGAAGATACTCTATCCAACCACATTATCGCAAGTTCATATCTCGCTTGGAAAAGATATAACTCATGATCATGTAATCTGTAATGACCAAAAAAACTACCCAATCAGTTAATGCTGACAAAATATCAGAAAGAAAATGATCTCATCCAGATCCATATCTTGGGTGGTATAGTTATGTTCATGGTAATGTAAATACCTAGACCCATAAGAGATCACTATCTACTATTGCACCCTCATGCATCCTAAGACAGAATGAGAAGCATCACAAAACACATAAAAAATAAACCCTTCCACAGGAAACTAGAGAACTAAAAAACACCCCTTTTATGTAGAATAATGATATCTAATACTGACAATCAACACTAAATAGAGGCCTTTCTTGGTAAAATCCCCCAATGGAGTTGTTACTCGAGAGAAATCGGGTACAAATATCTAGTAATAGACCACTTGGCCGAGAAAAATGAAAACCTATGCAATATTCCAAGGAGCTATTAAAGAAACAAATTCTTTTACAATTAGTGTCTCTAATACTACACCCTACTATGACAACCCATGTCCATGTAAATGAACTTATTGAATCTATAACATACACTTTGATAGATATCCATATAGATGGTGGCGTCGAGAGACCTCCAAGGAAGTCCTAAGATGCTTTGTATGATCCTCCTCTTGCTACATGTAGATCGGGATTCCATTAATGAATACAAAGATGAATAGGTCCAGGAAATCACGAAATAAAGAGTTCATGGGTCCTGTGAACTTGCCTAGTGTGTTCGTAACAACGACTGGTGTAACCAAAAACATAAAGTTCAATACCTTTACCTAAAATCAGACTTCGGTATATTATCATCCTTCACCCTCAACTGGTGATACCCATACAACGTATCAATCTTTGAGAACCCACTTGATCCCCTCCTATGGTAGTTAAGATCATCTATCCTCGGGAGAGTGTAACCATTATTGAATTTTACCTAATTCAACCACTAGTTATCTATAAATAGCCTCAGACCACTATTATCATTTTTCAAAAATAATACTAGAGCACTCCATAGAGACACACTAGGCCAGATAAAGCCATTTTTCATCCGGTCCTCAATCATAATAGAGAAATCCCATATCTCATAATGTTACATCGGACTGGGATCCATCAAAATCTTAAAAGAATTGGGATTCATGTCTCTCCTGAAATCAACATCATGTCAAGAGGATAGAGTCACCACCTCCTCAGGGAAGACATCCATGAATTACCCGAACAATTTAGGGAACATCCTCCATATTAGTATCCATTTATTTCACAGATAGCTCGGCCAACATAGAATGAAGGGACCCCACATGCTGACTTCCAATATGATAACTTCGCACTCCGATGAAAGACATATGCTAGCCATCAAATTTGAAAACCTGATTCTCTTCTGAAAAAATTCCACAATATAAACCATAGAGTACTACTAGCTGATGCTAAGGATGAAATCATGTGGTTTAATCTTTAATAGGAAATGATCTTCCCTGGACTGATGTGACCCAATCATTAGCCTACATCTCCAACACACATCAAACAAGGTGGTTTGAACTCTAACTGGTGTACGGAATACTAGTGGATCACATGAGTCTCCCCTTATGGAATGAGATACATAACAAAATAATGGAGATCCTTGAATTTGATCCCTAGTTCCCATGCTGACATACTCCCCTAGTGGAGGGAGAGAAACTCATACCTCTTCTCATCCATCATGGTAAATGAAATGATTTCTTTGTTGAACACCATCAAAAAATCAACCCACAAAACATCAAACTCATTTCTCTCCACATAGTATTGAATACCCCATTGATGAAAAACACCCTGAACATGGCTCACTTCCATGGGATCCTAGTACTCTATCAGAGCATGGATCAAGATGAAGGTGATCACAAGCTCTTCATGCATATTATCTATCTCCATGTATGAAACATTTCCATCATTCTTCCCTAAATATTGTCACTAGAATGAACATAATGTTTTCTACTATAGGTCTTCCTTCACTAATAGGTCAATCATTCATCAATAAACTTGGTTACTCTACTATGCCACCACAATCTGTACTACAAGCGGACAATGACTGGGTGGTTTAGATTAATGTTAAAAAACTAATTCTTATGATCGAGTAGTTTGTAATTTTTTTTAATGTTCTTATTAACTCATTTTACAATATTAAATTCCAAATTTCCCAAATATACTAATTAAAAGAAGAACACAAGTCATTATGATGAATATACCTATACTCGGATCTCTACCATACCAACAGTTTAGCCTCACTTGGTCGTTCAGGAGGCTCAGTGTCCTTGCATTGGATTATAAGGGGCCTTAAAATCCAATTTCCTAGTTAATTTTCCCAGGACTATGTCACATACCATGATCACATAACACTACTACCCAACAAGTCCATGTAATCCTCACTGTTCCTAACTCAAAAATCCATCATATCTCTCTACTGTAATCTCTAATACCATTTTATCATGAATCCCTCATTCCAAAGATGCCCCTCATGCTTTGGCAATAATGTAAGAGAGATAAGGACCGTGAGTCCCACCTCTAGTAGGACCCTGGGTAGAAACCAACAACATTGGTATAAAAATCCCACAAAATGGAAGTCATTATAATTTTTATAGATACAAAGATTTGGAGAAAAGACTGACCATCTCAAAACAACTCCATGCACTAAATAAAATAAAAACCAAAATCCACCCCACAAGCATCTTTTAAGGTAAAAATTATTCAAATACGATGACAAATTCCAATGTAAATAGAAAAATAAATGCTTTGTAGTGAAACAATGATTGTCCCCATCATCTATGATATTAATGTCCAGCATGGTCAAATTATCTACCTACAAATTTACAAGAAGTTTTATAAAATAGGGTGATAATACAAGTATACTGATTAGGTAAAAACCAATGACTCTCGTACACAAGTGGAGAAGAATTATAATACCCTATGAGAAAATAGAAGAAACCAACAACACCTAACTAGGTATACTAGCCATCCCCAACTCAACATGGGCATTCTCACCAAATAACATATGTTATGAAATGTATTATAGAGAACATCGTTGATAGGGTACCACACACCACATTCACTCTGATTAGTGACCCTCACACCCTATGAACAAACATATTGTACCTCCCACCTCTTTTGAATGTACCACGTCACAAATTTTCTGAACTCACATGGCACACATACCAAACAACATCTTGCCAGTAAAAACATGGTCCACATACCACACCACATCCTACCCATAGACACATGGGCCACATACCACATCACATCTGTTAGACACATAGGAAATGAAAACTCATCTCATCCCCAAGACCCCATGGAAACCAGAAATCACCTGCAAACACATAGACAACATAGAAAACCACATCCTTCCAACATGATCATTGGATAAAATTGCCTATAAGTGGGAGAAATAATGTTTCAGTGGACATCCATCCATCCTCCCACTTGGATGTTTCAGAAAGACACCCTCTCCCCTATCAGTGGGGTTTTTCAGCATATGGTACTCAACTTGGGTGGGGTGCTTATAGAAATCACAAAAAGAACAAGTATATATATATATATGTGTGTGTATCAAACACTCAACCCATCCTACTGGTTTTCAATCAGATAATAAACTTCCCTACAATATTTCTAACTGTTCTACTACCTATAAATGAATTTATTAACACGAACAACAGTCTCCTTAGAATATGATAAAAAAATCCATTCATAACAAGTCACATTTCAAATGCCTCCAGCTAACTGATTTAACAAATTATTTTATAGAAAAAATCTATTCACTTCATCCATACCCGGGAATGTACTAACCAAAATACTCAACAAGACACATATCACAGACGACAGAGAGTATAAATCACCATAGAAATGAAACTCACTTTGTATTTCCAATACATTTAACACCAATACTGACCACTACCATCATTATTCTTCACAACCATTCTTCCATATCATTCCTCTCAATGGGAAAACCCCCATATTATATCCAAACCCCATAACACACCTCATGAAAACCAACCATAAATCCATGTTGTATAAGAACACCACACCCATCACACCTTGTAACATAAACATAGAAAAACCCAAACCTGCATCCTTGCTGCTCAACCACTACCATTCCATCCCATAGGAATTCAATCTCTCAAATTGATATTTCATTACACCACCCTTATGACCAAAAAATTTTCATTCTATCTAACCCAACATCACTCAACCACACAAGGAATACGATAGAACAAAACCACATACCACACAAAATCACACCCAATAAGGAAGGGTGTATTTAGATTTAGTAAACACTCATGATTTAATTATACATTGATAAGTCATGGTTTGTATAGATTGAGATCAATCCTAGAGAGTCCATTTATTTATCTGAATATGTGTGGTTAACCAATTTCAAATTCATAAATCCAATCATTCAGGATTTAATATAAACATCAACATGACATCATAGGTTCCCAAAAAATGTCCACCAATGACCATCATTTTTAGGAGGCCTATAACATATACATATCACAATAATAATAATAAATAAAACTAAATCATGCATCACTTTTACCCATCCCATGTATATAAATATTAACTATATTTTATTCTCATTATTTATTTGTAATTCCCTTATCCTCATCAGGGAAAATTAATAAAACCACCTCGCATGATACACAAATTAAAATAGATGAATGTATCCATACATAGAACAATATTTGATCAACAACTCCCCTGTGAACTAAAAAAGTGGGTGCTCTAGAATAAGGAAAGAGCGTAAGGTAAATCTAGATCAGAAGGCCACAAAAAAACCCTTCACCTCATTTGTAAGATAGGATATGGGTGCCTAAAGTGAAAATAGAAGTGTTCAATTAATTTAGTGTCTCATATTTATAAAATGGACAAATACTATATAAAAAAAAATATGATTTCAATGTAATTAATAGATATTTCACTGCCTAGATCAAATGGTGTGTCTATTTAAAATCCCCGAGGGCATTATTATAGTATATATATACTTAATTTACATTTAAACTGCTTCCAAAATGGTCAAACAAGGTTTAAACTTGATTTACGTCAATGAAAATGTATGCGGGTGATAATGAAAAATTGGGGAAATCAGGAATTGACACATTGTTGGGTGTGTGACCAACACGACTCACAGATTCCACTCACCAACACCATTATCTGATGCTACAAACTGATGCCGCCTACTGAAGCCACTAACCAATGCAACTCACCAAAACCACATATTAATAGAGATCCACCAACACGACCCATCGACGAAGCCTACCAATAGCGAGTCCTTGACGTGACCCCCTAACATGACATACCAACTATGAATTACTGATTCATACCACCAAAATAGAGCCACTGACACCTTCCAATGATGCAACCCACTAACATTGAGTGACCAACGCGACCCACCAATATCCAGTCACCAATTTGACCAACATACAACACCATTTGATAATGTGTCACTAACGGAACCCGAAGATATAAAGTCACTGATGTGACCTACCATCGGGATAAACTGGAAAATGGGAAAATATGGAAATGAATCATTAAGACCTCTAAAAACACCTCAAACTCTAGATTTCACAATGGAATGGACCAGAGGGGTTCATGACATCACATTGATCAAAATGTTTTATTGATCCAAATCATGAAGGTATGTTTGATTCATGAGTGGATGAAGGTAGTAATAGAAATTTTGGATTTTTATATATATCATAGGTGGGAACTTTTGAGCTTTATTTTCTTTATCAAGTGTTTTTAAATCATTTTATAAATCCTGAGAGGTAGACGTTCATCTATGGATGTACATATTATCGATAGTTTACCAATCCATTGGATGTATTGGAGGGGTTTGTAAGGTGGTGTATAATTTATCACTTAATATATAGCTATAAAAGATCCACAAAGTCATTTATTTATCATTCCTCACTATTATCTTTATAATGAATCATATTTCATTAATTTTCGTGAGATAAATATTTATGAAGACACTAAATTCATAGAGCATTCATTTGAAAATCATGATCATCAATAGAAAAAATCACATGGGCATAATTTTATTTTATTTTGTCTCTTTTGGAGGTATTGTTACAAAGAGGAGTGCTCATGATACCATGACTTAAAAATTAATTATCATTATGTTGAGATTTTTTGAGAACTATTTTTAATCAATGTAGATATGCTAGATTTATTATAGATTTGATTGAGAATATTTATCATTGCGCTGCGTTGAGTTCTAGTGATGTTGTTATTCCAATAAGTGCGGTATCTCACAATGATACTTAAGTTAAATGGCTAATAATTTCTTCCTTGGTTGGGTTTTATTCATAAATAAGAAAATATATAATGAGATTTCAAATGTCAAGGACTATATTTTTTGAACTATAACATTTCATTCATCATGTGTTCTAACTATCAAGATAACGACTGAGGGGGGGGGGAAGGTGGAGTTAGACATGAAATATCAAGTAGATGGACACCCTATAGTAAAATCAGTTGTTTTGTTCCATGATGAGTTTTCTAGAGGAAGTGGGATTTTTTGTAGTCTACGGTATCACATTAAGAGGATTTGAGTTTTGGTGTGGTGTGGTTTATATACAATGACGTGAGGGTGTATCATTGAAGATTCAATTTAACACTATTTCAATGTAAATGATATTTCATGATTTGATATTTATTCATTGTGAAATTAAGGATGTTGGAATCCTCATGTATTAATCATGTTTTAATGATCATAAATCTAAATAATCATTACACATCATGTTTCAATGATAGAAATCCTATTGATGTCAATTAATCTCACTGTTACATACAAATCATAGGAATAATAACAAATCTCTCTTATATTATCAATACATTGTATTTATGTTTCAAGATCTCTTACATTCTAATGGTTAAGCTTAATTCATATTCTGCATATTATTGTTTAAGTATAAGGATATATATTTTCCTATGTATCATGACACCGTGATGTTTGACACAGTAAGACAGACTATGTGCAAGACACAGTCACAGTCACCCAGACACCGTGAAGGACACACTGTGACCCAGACACCGTGAAGGACACACCATGACCTAGACACCGTGAAGGACACAGCGTGACTAAGACACCGTGAAGGACACACGGTGACTAAGACATCGTGAGCAACACACCGTGCAGGTTACACCGTGAAAAACACACCGTGAAGAAGACAACATTTTCACAACCACTGTGACATCATTTCTTAACCTTTTTGTCAACAATATTTAAATATTACTAACGATCATATTTGATGTTTTTAATGAAATTAATGTTATTTAATGATAGTTGTTTGTCTGTCAAGAAACCGTACCTCATACCTATGGAAAGGAAATCATTTCTATTGCCAGAGCTCATGGAATACAAACAATAATTGAGATGCAGTAGAGCATAAACTCACGCTTGACACGTCTCAAAGCACATATGACAATACACGCGAGCTCTGTACTGAACAAAAGAACAATCCTGTGCACAAATGTGAAGAACAAATTGTATGTTCCTCAAAGAAGTTCCATACATGAAATCCTACATTAATGAAGAGAAAATGAAATACTATGAAGTCAGAAAACATATTCTCTCCTGGAGAAACAAAAGCTGAACCACAACACGATGTTATTCAACAGAAAACCAGAGAAGGACTCAAAATCATTTATGCTGAATCCAACGAGTCCAGAGCTGCACTGCCAATCACTAGAGCTTTCTAAACATTCATATAATATTTCTATGTGAATTATTATTCAAGAAATGTGTGTATCATGTTTATTTTACACACACACTATCTCATGTGCTAAACTGGAGGATATCACAATCCTCACATCAAAAATCCTTACTCTTTTTTAGCCACAAAAACTGTGGAAGAGGTCCTTGCGTGGCCTGTTCTGTATTTTGTTTCCCACGAAAAATAGTGGTAGAGGTACCGGTGTGGCCTGGACAGTCTTGTACAGTCATTAACCTCGATCCAGGGTGTGGATCAAATTTATATATATAAATTTGAGAGGACTAAGTCTCAGCTTGAGACCGAACCTCTTGGTCATATCTGCTGTGCATTTTCAGTTTATGTTCAAAATATACAGTATCTAATATATATTCCACTGCTTATTAATTTGAAATACAAATATGTTTTAATGTTAATTTAATAGTTAATATAGAAAGTGTTTGTATCTATTTAAAATTAGTAGTTTAGTTTCAAAAGATAATCTAATCATCTCATTAGATTAACTCAAAACTATTCAATCTTTTGAGAAGCTAATTGAACCTTTACAGTTTTACAAATTCACTAATGTTTAACTTGTATTATAAATTGGGGGATTTTAAAAGAAAATATTTTAACAGAAATTTTAATTGGAACTCAATTCACCCCCCTCTTGAGAATCCACTCAAACCAACATTTGGTATCAGAGGGTGTTTATTTTTTTAATGAATATCAAAATACTCTTTTTTTTCAACTGTGATATTTGTTGCATCTTTATAGATCTTAAATTTATGTTAGTTATAAATTTTATCTCTTTAATTTTCTTTCGATAATCTTTCTATGGACAATAGACTAGAAGGTTATGCTACTAATAAGACACCATTCTATAATGGTACAAACAATGACCAGTGGAAACATAAAATGAAGATTCATTTAGAGAGTATGGGTTTTTATATATAGACAGCTATAGAGTCTTAATATAAAATTCCAGAAATTGAAAGAACAACTTGGGATGAACCTACAAAAAGAGATTACAATTATAATTGTAAAGCTATGAATGCTTTGTATTGTGCTTTAGGATATTAAGAGTTCAATAGAATATCTGCTTGCAAAAATTCTTATGAAATTTGGGATACTTTAGGTGTTTCTCATGAGGGAACAACTAATGTTAAAGAAATGAGATTAAATACTTATACTATTAAATATGATAATTTTAAAATAAATATTGATGAACCTATTTATGATATGTATCTCAGGTTCAATGAGATAGTCAATATAATGAGCTCACATGGCAAGGCTATTCCAGCAAAGGAAAAAATCATGGGGATACTGAGATGTTTTCCAGATAGATGGAGAGGTATCTCTATTTCAATCAGAGAATCTTGTGACATTAGAGATCTGCCTTTTAAATAACTAATTGGTAAGCTTATGATGTATGAGGAAGAACTCAAGGTGAATAATGAAGATGATGATGAACTCAAGAGAAAATTTGTGGCATTTAAATCTACTAATTCAACGAAAAATGACAATGGAAAAGTTTAAACACAAACTGAAAGTTCTAAAAGTGAAGAATCAAACTCTGATACTGATGTTGAAATGTCTCAAATATCCAGGAGATTCAAGAAGTTTTATAGGAAGAAGATATTCTTTAGAAAATAAAGTTACAACAGAAAGTATGAAAGTAATGGTCATTGGAAAAAGTACTGGAAGAAAGCTAATAAAAATGATGAAGTTGTTTGCTATGAATGGAAAGGAAAAGGTCACATAATAGAAGACTGTCCAAAACTAAAGTTCAAAAAGAAACATGACTATAAAGACAGTAAGTACAAGAAAGCTATGAATGCTACTTGGAGTGCTTCAGAAGGCAAAACAAGTGAATCAGAAGCTACTGATTCTAAAAAGAATTGTGCCAACAAGTGTTTCATGACCAACACATCCAAGGTATCCTTAGATACTCCTATTTTAAATTCCTATTATTGTGAAGATGATGCAAAATATGATTCTGATTCGGAAGATATGTCTAAGGATGAATTATATGAATATTGTAACATGTTAGAATAAACATGAAATGAACATAAGGACAAATATAAGTCATTAAAGAAACAACATGCTCTCACTACAAATGTTAAATCTTCCATTGATATTGAAAAAGAAAATAATGCTCAACTTTTAAAGGAAAATACATAATTGAAAATGTCTAATGAGTAACTTAGAAAGGACATAGAAAAATTCAAAAATGGAAAAGATACACTTACTCAAATTCTAGGAAGGATAGTGGAACCGAAATACACTACTGGAATAGGCTACCAACCTGGACAGAGACAGATTACTAAGAATAGATTTATTCCTAAATCTGGACAGAATACTGTTCGTTCCAGTTCTAAAAATTCACATGCTTCAACAGGTTATTCACATAGTTATAGATCAAATAGAGTTTATCTTTCAAAATCTATTGGTTTTGTAAATTATATGAAACTTATAAGACAAATTTGGGTACCAAAATCATTGATTTCTAACCTGTCTCGACCCAAAAAGATCTGGGTACCAAAGTCATTTCCCATCTAAATAAGTTTTGTAGGAAACCTGTTTAAAGAGTTCCTACAAAAAGACATAGTATTTGGAAAGTGGATATTCAAGACAAATATCTGGGGATTACTCATGCTTCACGATTCTAGTCAAGTTTGATGGAGGCCATGTCACCTTTGGTGATAATTCTAAAGGAAAGATCATCGGCCTAGGCCAAATTGGTAACATTAACTCAGTTTTAATTTCTAATGTTTTATTTGTTGATGGATTGAAATATAACTTTATAATAATTTCTTAATTATGTGATGATGGATTTAATGTTAAATTTGAAAATGATTCCTGTAATGTTTTTAACTCTAAAAATGTTGTAGTATTTTCTTCTTTGAGAAATTAAAATTTTTATACAGTTGATTTAATTTCTTTATCCAAGAAAAATGTAACTTGCCTAAATGATTTTCATAAAGAATATTGGTTATGGAATAGAAGATTAGGACACTGCAACATCCACTCACTTAGAAAACTAACTAGGATGAACATAGTTAGAGACTTACCAAAACTTGAGTTTCCAAATGACAAAGTTTGTAATCCCTGTAAAAAGGAAATTCCACACAAAATCTCTTTCAAACCAAAGAAAGAAGTGCCAACTTCTCAACCTATCGATTTGGTTCACATAGACTTGATTGGACCTTCTAGAGTTTCTATCTTAAATGGGAAGAACTATTTCTATGTCTTAGTTGATGACTTTTCTAGATATACTTGGGTATACTTCCTAGCTCACAAAGATGAAGCTTGTTCTTACTTTGTTAAATACTCCATGTCTTTAGAAAACCTTAGTGCACTTAAGATAAAAACCCTGAGATGTGATCATGGTCGTGAGTTTGAAAATCAAGAGTTTGATTCTTATTGCTCACAAAATGGCTATAATCACAACTTTTATTCCCCTAGGACACCTCAGTAGAATGGTGTATTAGAAAGAAGAAATAGAACCCTTCAAGAAATAGCAAGAATTATGCTTAATTAGTATGACCTGCCTATTTATTTTTGGGCTGAAGCTATGAATACCGCTTGTTATATTATTAATAGAGTCTTAGTCAGAGCTGTTCTCAAAAGGACCCCTTGTGAACTTTGGAATAATAGAAAACCTAAAGTTAGTTACTTTAGAGTCTTTGGCTGTAAAGTATTTATTCTAAATACAAAGGGTAATCTGGACAAGTTTTCTTTTAAGAGTGATGAAGGAATCATTTTAGGATATTCTTTATCTAGAAATGCCTATAGAGTTTTTAATAAGAGAACCAAGTGTGTGGAAGAATTTGTTCACATCAAATTTGATGAAACTGATCCCCAAGAACTTATGTCATCTCTTGAAAATCATGAATAAGACTTATCTATTCTGAACCTTAATGATGAAATCAACGAACCTTCTATAAAGACAACCAGTTCTGCAAATATTTCATAATCTGTTCCTAATGACATTGAACCTAGAGAAGAACCTGAAATTTCTAGTCCTAACTTTTCTAGGTCAACTAGAATTCTAATGAATCATACTTTAGATGATGTTGTTGGTAATCTTGATAGAGGGACATAGACTAGAGATTCTCCTAGAAATCAGGTTGATCATCAAGCCTTCTTTTCACAGCTTGAACCTAAAAACATTGATGATGCTATTAATGATGATTTTTGGGTAATTTATATGCAAGAAGAACTCAATAAGTTTTAAATAAATAATGGTTGGAAACTAGTAGAAATACCTAAAGACACTTTCACCATAGGCACTAAATGGGTGTTTAGAAATAAAGTAGATGAATCTGGAAATATAGTTAGAAACATGGTTAGATTAGTTTCACAAGGCTATAGTCAAGAAGAAGGAATTGACTATGAAGAGACTTTTGATCCAATAGCCAGATTAGACGCCATTAGGATCTTACTTTCTTATGCTGCACATCAAAATTTCAAACTATATCAAACGGATGTCAAGAGTGCCTTCTTAAATGGGTATATAGCTGAGGATATTTTTGTTGAACAATGACCTAGATTTACAAACCCTCATTTTCCAAATCATATTTTCAAATTATCAAAAGCTTTATATGTCTTAAAACAAGTTCCAGGAGCTTGTTATGATAGATTAAGTACTTTTATAATTTCTAAAGGTTTTTCAAAAGGAATAGCTGATCAGACTCTTTTTTTAAAATGAATTTCTAAATATTTTTTAGTTATACAAATTTTTGTAGATGAAATTATTTTTGGATCTTCAAGAAATTCCTTATGTAAAGATTTTTCTAAAATGATGAAAAACGAATTTGAAATGATTCTGATGGGTGAACATAAATTCTTTCTTGGATTTCAAATCTTTCAAAATGATAATGGAATTATTTCAACACAAAATAAATATACTAGGGATTTTTTAAAACGTTTTGGATTGGATACCACAAGAAGTAGTGACACTCCCATGAGTACCACCAGTAAGTTGGATCTCGATGAAAATGGAAAATCTGTTGATCAAACCACTTATAGAGGAATGATTGGAAGTCTACTCTTATTAAGTGATTGTCATCTTGATATTATGTTTAGTGTGTGTATGTGTGCTCATTTTCAAGAAAACCCTAAAGAGTCACATTTAAATGTTGTAAATAGAATTTTCAAATATCTCAAGAACACTCCTAATTTAGGACTGTTCTATCCAAAAGGACAATCATTTGATCTAGATAGTTATTCTGATGCTGATTTTGCTTGATGTTAGATAGAAAATTCACCTCTGGAACTTGTCACTTTTTAGGCAAGTCACTAGTATCATGGTATAGTAAGAAGCAAAATTCTGTTGCATTATCTACTGCTGAAGCTGAATACATAACTACTGGAAGTTTTTGTGAAAAAATGTTGTGGATGAAATACACTTTAGTAGACTATGGATATCAATTCAGAAATGTCCCAATAAAATTGTGACAACACAAGTGCTTTTAACATTTCAAAGAATCCTGTTTCTCATTCTAGGACAAATCATATTGATGTAGGGCATCACTTTCCGAGGGATCATTATCAAAAAGGTGATATCACTTTGGAATTCATTGGTACTGAATATTAACTTGTTGATATATTCACCAAACCATTAAATTATGAGAGATTATATTACATCATACATGATCTTGGTAGGATTAATCATAATTATACATCTTACAGATCTTAACGATTACTATTTTTCTATATTTTACATTACGTATTCATGTTCACTATTTCTCAGCTATTGTTTCATGCTTACAGTCTCACAGTAAACACCTTATGTTCACAGTCTATCACTTTACTGTCTCACCGTGACAGAACAGTTCACTCACTGCATCATCGTGACTGCACAGAATGGTTACTGTCTCACCGTGATGACCACCAACTGTCTCCTCATGACGACTACTTTTCATCATACTATAATGCCTACTCATGGTGTCACCGTGATGATTCTTTATATATTTATTTTAACCCACATCGCGGTAATTTTTAATTCACTTCTATTTGATTTCTCGCAATTTTTCTTTTATGACGTTTGACATTCCCAAATAATAAAACACAAGTGTTTTCACTTTATTCCTTACCCGAGCTCTCTCCTGCTCACCCCCCCCCCCCACTTAAATCCTCTTTAACTTGAATGCCTTCTCTTCTCCCTTGCCTAAACCATCAATGAATTCCAAGGATGAGGCGTCCATCTTCACACTCGTCTGAGAAGCACCGCTCGAAGAAACAAAAAAGAGAACCGAGGATATCACCTGAAGGACCTCTAAATCTGAACCTTGTAAGCTCTACTATAGTACCTGAAAAAAAGATTTTCCATGAGTGGCTACTATCTAGAAAGTCTTTGGTCCTGAAAATCTTAAGAGAACAAATATGTCTCGAATGGTTCTCTAGAAAATATAAAATGATTTATCCAAGGTTTCTGTCTCAATTTTACCAATCTGTAAAGGTTTCTTTTGATGCTGGAGAAAGCTATATGGTAACATGCTGGATCAGTGGAAAAAATTGTTCATTCTCTTCAAGGCTGTGGGCTGCAGGCCTGAGGATTCATCATGAAGGAATTTGTGATGATTACCAAAGAGACCCTCCTCCTGCAACTGACATATTTGATCTGGAGAATTCTTTGGAAATATTGACTGGAAATGGCATCAAGCGAAGGACCATAGCAGCTGAATTGGATGGGTAGACAAGACTTCTGTTCAAATTTGTTCAAAATTTGATTAGTCCAAGAAAAGGATATTTTGCTGTGATGAAGTATCAGGATGTGTTCCTAATTCACCTATTTAAGAATTTCTATAAGATCAGTCTCTGGAAATATGTTATTAACCATATATATGAGCTAATTAAAGTCACTTCCAAATCCACCTCCTTGTTTTACTCATGGATGATTTCGACAATGTTAGTTTCCAAGAGAGTAGTTGGACCGAATGAAGAAAGTCTAGATGTTTTTGATTTCTGTTTATCCAATCCTATCATCATAAGGATAAAGAAAAATTGGAATGCCTGGAAGAAGTAGTGGGTTGAGGATAATGATCAAATTTATAAGAAGTACAATCCTGTTGATTATCCAAGAAGGCCAAAGAATATAATTGATCCTTATTCGGAACCAGATGAAGTGGATGAGTATTTAGAAGAAGAAGAAGATGAAGTGGTAGGTGTTGTACCACCTAGAGAAGAGGCTGTAATACCTCAAGAGGAAGCTGCTCCGGTTGAAAAAGAAAGGAATGCTGTCCCGGCTGTTGTTCCTGTTGAAATGCCTCTTAGAGAGGAAGTTGTTGATGTTTTTAGAGAAAAAGAAGCTCCTTCTTCTAAGAAATGTTGTTGATCAAGATTTTCAGTCTGAGGTTGCATGGGATCTGATTATCCCTGATTTAGAGTAGCAAGTCATGGATGAAGCTGATCTAGGAGAAATCCCTGCTAGGGAGAATGTTAATCAAGAGGATCTCCCTATTGAAAAAGAAGAAAGTGTAGAAGCACAACCAGTGGAATAGTTGGTTCCTAAATTCATACCCTCTGCTGAAGAGAGGATGGAAATTGCCTTTCAGCTGGCAATGAAAATATTTGTGGAAGATATTAGAGCTGATCCTATTGATCTTGATCATGAAGCTATGCCTCAAGAATCTGAAATGGAAGCACATTTCGAGGGGGAGGAACCTCAAAACTATGAGATTGAAGAAGCTGGATCTGCTGGAACATATCAACCAATTATCACACATTCGGTGTACACTCGGTATGAATTTCCAAGTTTTTATGATGTGATTGAATCACAGCAAGTGACTGCAACTGGTATAGATATCAATTCATTGTTTCAACTGAAGTTAGTAGCTCACCCTGAACCAGAACCAGAACCAGAGCCTCAACCTCAACAGTCATCTGAATCTGAAACTGAAACTAATTCTGAACCGCAACTAGAATCTGTATCAGAACCTGTATCATTAAATTCTCATACACACTTAACCGAGCAACAATCCTTTTTAACTAAGGATGATTTGAAAATCTTCGGAGAGACTATTTTGGTTGGTGTTGAGAAGATTATATCCTCTCAACCTCGTCCAGTGACTCAAATAAGTCAATAAGATGCATCAATTCTTTTGGAAAATATTATTCTGCATATTTAACCTAGGATGATTCAAGAAATACAATAAGTCAGAGTTTAAAATAGGTTGCTTAGTACTAATGTTGCTAGCCTAAAAGGTTTGGTGGAAAACCTGCAAACAGAATTGTCTTCAAGATCAGTGCCTGTTCCTGCTCCTATTTCTGATCCTGCATCTGTTGCTACTTCTCATGAACCAGATGTTTCCATCCTTTATACAGAGATTTTGTCTCAAGTATATCCTTATCTGTTATATTTTGATGAGAAGATTGGAACTAGACACAAAAGGATGCTGCAGCGCATGATAGAGCTTGTATAAAAACTGAATAAGCTCATAGATGATTACACTGGATGTCTGCAAAAAGTTTTGAAACAGCTCAAAGTTATAACCGAAGCTATCAAGGCTTCTCCTCCCTCTGTTCAGACCTCCACACCTTCTTTGGATGATTCTTTTCATTATTCCATAATCAAGGAAGAACATAAGCATCCCCTTAGTGGTTTCTATCTATCTCCTCTATCTGAAGTTATGAAGAACAATGATAGAGCACTTGATCTTGTTCAGATCCATTCTATGATTGCCAATGATGCTCAACAGGAGATCACAAAGAAGATAGACTTTTATCTCACCCGGATTTCCTCTAAAAGTGACATGAAAAATAACTTTAAGTATCTTGTGGAGAACCTGAAATTCCCTCTAGTAACTCATGCTTTTAAATCTCATGTTCAGAAGCTTATAGAGTTCCCCAGATTTTTAGACAAGTTCATGGAGAATAAGGACGATTTTGAAAAGGATATGCAATATGGTGGAGAAATCATTACTGATTTCATCAATCTTTTGAAGCCGTATCTTCATGTGCAGAGCACTGTTATAGTTGCTCCAGCTACTGCACCCCTCAGATCTAGTCTACCTACCTTAGGCTCAACTGCCATGACTGTCAGTCAAGCCCTTTCTTCGATCCGGCTAGTCATTCTTGACCATCCACAGACTAGATCTTATACTACTCCTACTTTGGATCCATCTATTTTTGTAGGTATAACCTTACCATCATTGTCTACTACCTCCATACCTTCTTCTACATCAGCTCCATCTCCTACTGATAAAGCCAAAGAGAAAGCTAATCCATGATGCCACCAATGTTTCTCAATTTTTGATGGTATGTCTTTTGTTGTTTAATATTTTTATTTATCTTCTATGTTTTATTTTGGACGTTTTTGATGAAAAATGCATTATTTCACTCTATTACTTCTATTTCACTTTTTGATAACCCCAATAGGGGGAGAAAGAGTACAAGTATTTTCATTCTAAATAGATATATTCCTGTAGAATCTATTATTCTCTAAATCTTTTATTCTATGTGTTATTCTCTCTAACGTTTAATTTCATTTATACTTTGGCTATAAGTGATTTGTGATCATCAAAAAGGGGGAGATTTTCAGACTCCTTATCTATTACTCTTTCTTTAATGATCACAAGTCTCAATAATCATTACACATCATGTTTTAATGATAGAAAATCATATTGATGTTACTTAATCTCACTGTTACTTACAAATCTTATGCATAATCACAAATCTCACTTATCTTATCAAACCATTGTATTTATGTTTCATGTTCTCTTACTTTCGAATGGTTAAGATTTATTCAAATTATGAATATTATTTTTTAACTCTAAATATAGATATTTTACTATGTATCAAGACATTGTGATGTTTGACACAATAAGATAGACTGTGTGCAAGACACAGTCACAGTCACCCAGACACCGTGAAGGACACAACATGACCCATACACTGTGAAGGACACACAGTGACTAAGACACCATGAAGGACACACCGTGGCTAAGACACTGTGAGCAACACACCGTGAAGGTTACACCATGAAGGACATACCGTAAAGAAGACACCGTTTGCACAACCACTGTTAACCCGTTTCTTAACCTTTTTGTCAATAATATTTAAATATTACTAACGGTCATATTTGATGTTTTTAATGCAATTAATGTTATTTAATGATAGTTATTGGTATGTTAGGAAACCGTACCTCGTACCAATGGAAAGGAAATAATTTCTATTTCCGAAGCTCATGGAATATAAACAATAATTGAGCTATAGTAGAGCATACCCTCCCACTTGACACGTCCCAACACACATACGACAATACACAAGAGCTCTGTACTGAATATAAGAACAATCATGATCATAATTATGAATAACACATTACACGATCCTCAAAGATGTTCCATACATGAAATCCTACATTACTGAAGAGCACACAAAGTACCCTGACGTAAGAAAACATTTTCTCCCCTGGAGAAAAAAAATCTGAACCACAACACTCTGTTTTTCAACAGAAACCCAGATAAGGACTCAAAAGCATTTCTGCTGAATCCAATGAGTCCAGAGATGCACTGTCAATCACTAGAGCTTTCTAAACTATCATGTAATCTCTCTAAGTGATTTATTATTCTTGCAGTGGGTGTATACTTTTTATTTTACGTAGACACTGTCTCCTGTGCTGAATTGGAGGATATCACAATCCTCACATCAAAACTCTTTACTCTTTTTTACCCACGATAACTATGGAAGAGGTCCTTACGTGGACTGGTCGGTATTTTGTTTCCCACGAAGAACAATGGTAGAGGTCCATGCGTGTCCTTGACAGTCTTGTACTATCATTAACCTCTATCCAGGGTGTGGATCAAATTTATATATATAAATTTGAGAGGACTAAGTCTTATCTTGAGACTGAACCTCTTGGTTATATATGTTGTTCATTTTTAGTTTACGTTCAAAATATACAGTATCTAATTTATATTCCACTTCTTATTACTCTAAAATAAAAATCTGTTTTAAAGTTACTTTGATACTTAATCTAGAAAGTGTTTGTATCTACTATAAATCAGTAGGTTTGTTTCAAAAGCTAATATAATCTTCTGATTAGATTAACTGAGAACAAATAAATCTTTTGAGAAGCTAATTGAACCTTCACAGTTTTAAAAATTCACTACAGTTTAACTTGTTTTATAAATTTGGGTATTTTAATAGAAAATATTTTAAAAGAAATTTTAATTGGAACTAAATTCACCCCCCCCCCCTCATGAGTATCCACTCCGACCAACAAAGGAGAAAAATTATTTCTTGGTTTATTCTTATGTGTGATGGACTATGTTACGTAATCACTTGAGAGTTTTTTTCCATATGGCCAACACATCATGACGGGTTTCTGTATTTATGCGTATAACCATGGATATATATATATATATATATATATTGTTTCAATGATTAATTTCAATTGATCACCCTAATATTAATTCATCATAAGGATGTTTTGGGGATTGAATTATAATGACATGTGATGGAGTGTTGGGTGGTTAATTCATTTGGGTTTTGATTTAGGCATAGTGTGTCATGTTATGTTTCATTGCATCATTGTTTTGATATAGGCATATTTATTTTGAGGAGTTATGTAATAGGATCACATTGTGATTTTCAAAATATCATGGTATATGGAATGATCACATTGGTCCCATTTTGACAGTTCTAATAATTAAAATTTTATATTCATTAACCCCCATGATTCTTGGAATATAACCATATGATTTAATCAATTAAGTGTTAAATATAGTATGATTATGTGTAACATTATATGATATTCTTTTCATGTTTCCTTTTTAAACACATAAACCTATATGGATTAAAAAAACATTGAATTCTATGATATCGTAAAAAACTAGGGGTTCTCCTTTTGATATCTTCATACATCTGTATATTTTTTATAAATATCAATTTCCATGGAATGCCTCCATATGATACATGGTTATTTTCACTCTTCTTATTTTTATCATCTAATAGAGGGTACTGATGTAGGGTTTAGTATTTATAGAGATTTTGGATCAACAAAAAAATGATGGTTGTTTTGTTATAGTATTTTGTCGATCTTCTAAACGTTTAGTTATTGGGGGTGTTCATATTCTTCTCCTTATCTCATATAAATTATCAAATCTTCATTGAGGTGGGGCATTTGAGAATTCTTGTTTGTTATTCATGTGAAATTAAGGTATTAGCATACATATTTTTTTTTGGGTGGACAGTATAAATTAATTTAATTCAAATAAATAAATGAATATTGAAATCTACGGTAGAATTTAGTATTTAACATGTGTTTTATTTGATTATATGTGATTTCCAATGTGTTAATTTATTTATTGATACTTTATTTATAAATAAACACTATTTATTTATGATTGAAGTTTCTTATCAACATTCAAAATTAGTTTACCACAATAAATTTTTAATAAATATATATATATATTTTTGGAATATTAGCAATTGTTGTGATGGTGTAAATTTATGAAATTTTGATTTGATGTTGAAGTTTGATGAATTATATTTTATTTAATTTTACTTATTTAATTGTTTTCCATGTATGTTAATGTATGATGATTTTATTAGTATTGTATGATTTGTAATGTTAGGTTGTTGTTTTTTATATTAGGATGATGATAAGTTGATTGGTTCTGGGTGTGATGAATGGTTAGCTCTGTGGTTCTGGTAGTATTTTCTTGTATGGTTGTTCAAGAAAGTGGTGGTTCGGTGGTTGGGATTCAATTTTTTGATATGAGTTGTACAATATCATAAAATATGATTGGTTTGGTATATTCTCGGTACTATTCATTTTGTTTAAAATAAATTTATTCATATTGATTAATTGTTTAGAATGGATAAATTGTTGGCTGATAAATAGATAGCGGTAGTTATAGAAATAAAAGTCTCTAATAATATAGTAAATGATGGAGAATACTTCTATGAATGATAATTAAAGTCACGATGAAGGAAAAAGGTATTAGGAATAGTTTGAAATTAAATATGGATAATTGAATTTAATAGGTCTGGTAATAGAAATAAAAACTCTTATAATTTCAATTGTAAATGAAATGTTAACTTTGTAACATTGATATTACTATATTGTTTCAATAAAATATTGAATTTTTGGAGCTGAAATAGAAATGGTTGTTACTAGGTGGTTATAATTACATAGTGCTTATTGTGGATCATGTTACACATTGTTTTATATGAACCATATATTGGTAATGTGTTATAATATTATACATCTTATTTTATCACAATAAATACTATTCAACATCACCTATTATTTATTACATTATTGATGGTTATATGGTTTTTTGTTCTGAGGTTTTTCACAAACATTGAGGTTTTCAAGTGAACAGATGGCCTAAGGATCCCTCTTATCTTTCTACATAGGGAATATTATAGGTGACAATAGATCTATCACATTGGAATATATATATAGGATCACTTATGGTTAGTGGTTATATTATATATATAATTTCCTATAAGGTTTTTATGTGTGATGTAATTGCATAGTTATAGTTCATGTGTGGTTGGAAGGGGAACAAAATAAATTTTCTTCATTTTCATGATACACTACATTATGAGGATACTATATGGAGATGTGATATCATTATGTGGTATTTGTTTTTGGAAATATGGTTGTGGTTATGATGTGGTTTGTACTTATGTGGATGAATTTATATGGATGATAATCTTGAACAAGATGTAAGTTGTTGGGGAGTGAGAGTGATCATATCAGCATTGAATTATTACTGGGATCCTTATTCACAAGATTTATTTTGGTACTCAATTATCAAAGCTGGATGAGATATTGTGCAAGTTATCCTTTGTGAGGTTGGTTAATATTTTACATGGGATATGTGAGTTTTAGTGCTGATATTTATTCATTTATCCTTTTATATTCTTCACCCACTCATGCATGATAGGTTTTGGAGATGATTACACTGAGTGTATTTCTATGCTGACATGAGTTCTGTATTGTGTTTAGTTTACATTATATGGTTTTGATGGGTGAATATTCTTATGTTATTTGGAAAATAAATGGAATTCCTTAAAAATATGTGTATTTCTACCATTTGTTATAGAAATTGACTAGTATCATAATAGAGTTGGGATTTGGGGTTCGTTATGTTCTTCACTGTAGGACCATTAGGGGTTCCCAATGTCAGCATGACATGACATTGTAAGTTATGTTATAACCTATTATTCAAAAAATTATTTCTAGGTTCGGTTCATTCCAAACATTTGATTCAATAAAGAACATATTGATTAAATTAAATACAATTTAAGAATATATTGAGTCAAACCATGTTTATTTTCCTAATTTCAATATAGTTTTACTGATACAGGTTCTCTGGAAAACATGTATTCAATATAAAACTTCAATTTTGGGATCATTTCTAATATACGATCCCATAATTTTATCTAATTTTCATTATCTTATAACATAATAATCTATGGAACATTTATAGTGTTATATTTCCCTATACAACTACTATCAAAATTTCAGTTAATAATATCAAGGGATTACCATATATAACATCCTGACCCAGTTCACCCCTGAACCGGTGGCAATACCAATCGCCACATGACCTCAAGCATGTCTCCCCATACGCTAGTGGCTGCCAACTAGTAGTGGGGGCTTAAGGATAGTATGTGGGGAGACTATACCCTCTTATCAGATTTTCACATTGATATATCATAGTAAACTATAATCAATAATTAAATAAGTAAAACATAATTGAAAAACCATCTGAAGACAAATAGTACCCATTTTATAAAAGTGGCCAATGCCAATTATACCACAGATACATGAATGCAATGTTATAGTTTCACTTACTTTCATACTAAACAAATAAACATAGATTAAATCATAGTACATAAATTAAGGAAAGACTCAAAATCCCCAAGGGAAAACTCCACAAGAATCCTGATATTTAGCTCAGTCCTTTTCTCCTTTCTCTAGGTAGTTGTATACAACAAAATCATACAACCAAATAGTATCTACTTGGGAACCCCGGTGTAATGGAATCCTGAATAAGTTGTGAGATATAAATCATATCTACACCAAATCTAGACATGTAATAAATAATTTAAACCATGTGAAAGCATGCTTAAATAATGTAAGCAGAAAAATGTAACAATATACCCATGTACCTGCTGCAACCCTCATCTTATGTATGAACCTATATTATGAATTTTTCATTCATAAAAATAGTCATTACACAATAACGTTCATTTATCAGTTATTGAAATGACATTAAAATATGAATGTCTCAAGATTTGTCCTATGCCCGACATCCCCCCTATAAGTCACTCGCCACTGATGTCTCTAAAGACCATCTATGTAATCAAAGTAAAGACCAAATTCAATGTTATACTTTGGCTTGGATAATGAATCATAAGATATTCAATTTAATCTTTCATATACTATATATGAGCTTTTACACTAAAAATAATGATTCTCTCCTAGGTCTATCCACTAAGAGTGATACACCCAATTCACTAATAATTCTGAACCCTTTCTCATATTCAATTCATAATTCATAATGTAACAATATGTTTTATTAATTAATCTCATGTATGTCCAATTGGACCCATATTTAAATGTCAATTAATGGGTGTATAAAATCATTACTATCACCCTCGTGATTATTTGGAGTGTCATTCCATGTCTCACAACCCATGGGTATTTGGAGCATCAGTCCATATCCCATAAAAGAATGTTTGCATGCATGATGGGTCTAGAACACCATGTCTAGCACCCCCTGAGTATTTGGGGCATATGTCCCTATATCACAACCATTTTATGAATCATACATAATATTTTTCATTGTTGTATAACGCCATGTCTAACACCCCAAATCCATCACTTATTTAATTCATTAATTAATTAATCGTATTCGTTAGTTAATTCAACAACTAATTAACAACATAAAACTCCCGTAAAATAATTATACAGTCATTTAAACATTCAACATTTCGATAGTTAATTATTAATTATCAATTAATTAATATAAAATAATTATCCCAAATTATTTAAAAATATGAACTCTTCCACTGAAACATTGTTATGTTTAGGACATTAAAAATTAACACGCACATCAAAATTATCTCACGTCAATCATACTAGACAGTGCCCAAATATTTAGAAACAATCTCACAAAGAATATCATATTTTTATGAAAATCCATCCAAAACAACATAAGGAATATAAACTAAACATGTAACCAGAGGTACTATTGTCTAACAGCCATTACAGTCCAAACAATTCCCAATAGTAAATTAATGGAAGAAAAATAATTAATTCAATAATTAATTAATTAAATCATATCTCTTTTACAAGTTCATCAATTAATTATCCATTGAGAAATTAACATGTAATAATAAATCCACCCATTAATTATTACCAATTTCCAATTTATATTATAATCATTTCAAAATATTCAATATTCTCAATATTAAGTAAATGCCTCAAATTTTACAACCAATCACATACTAATTTATTCTTCAATTAATTACCCAATCACCCATCCAACCCCATTCAAACTTCTCATTCACTAACTAATATATCATCATTTTCGTAATTAACATTCCATGACATGGGTTAAAAAGTCACACCTAAGGGTGTCCAAGTCCATAACTATTTAAGGCTCATTTATAAGGAAGTACCATGGGTGCTTCCTCCATAACCATTTAATATTAAATTCTTAATCTCAACCTATTTTCAATAGAAATAAATACATGATTAACATCAACACATGGTAATATCCTAATTTATCACATGTGGAATGAATCATTGAGTAACCTAAAAAGTATTGCATCAACATATCATGTATCAACATCACCAACGATACATTCTACAGCCCAAAAATAAGCAAGAATGGTATGACATTACCAAAAACCAATAGTTTATCTTCTATCATCATTTAAAGAAAATGTACCAGTTCCATAATCAAGGGAAAATATATTAAAAAATTATTTAATGAAGACAATAATTCTCAAAATAAAGTGATTGTGATTTGGGCACCTACTTATGGGTATAACCATAACATGATGTACTTCGTCACATGTCAGAAACCAATCCAGAACTGGTCCATAGTAACATGTACAGTCACCTTCATATATATATATATATATACACATAAAAATATATATGTGAGTGTTGTCTACATTAGTCAAAAAATATTAAAAATATTAAACTTATACCTATAATGAATGTAGTACTGATGAATGCACCTCTAACATGGTATCATGGTCTAATAAAAATTTAATAGACCTTAATTTTATTAGTGTAAAACTAAAAAACGGGTTTAAAAGTTCCCAAGAATGAATGACTTAAAAGAAATTAAATCCCATCTGGCTTTCCCCTGGTGGTAGATGCTGTAACATGGAACTACGGGACCCTATTCATTATTAGCATAGAGTACAATTATAAAAACACCAAAACCAGATAAAACTGAACCAAAATGTGTCAGCCAACACCAAAACGGGCACCAAAAAATCATAAAATCAACAAATAAACGAAGGAAACCATGAGGGACGGTCTTAACATTACGAATTGGACCTAATCCATGAATAAATTTTTGATGAAAAAACTATGGGTTGTGAACTCAGAAGGGGGGTCGCACCACGGGGGTTGCGAGCTTCAAAGCAAGGCCCGGGTCTCATGATGCTGATGAGAGGGTTTCCCAGTGGTTGCGTGCTGCTAGAGGTCCTGAGGAGGAGGGATGTTTGGAGGAGGATGGCAGGTGGAGGTTCCAAGCACACTGTAAAGTTGGTCGCACACTGTTGTCTTTGGAGGTAGGGAGAGAAGTCCTCCAATTTTCTTTTATTTTCAGTCAATAATAAAACTAAATAAAACACATTAAATAAATTACATTTAATTTATTCAAAATAATTTTTAATAATAATTAAATCCATTATTATTACCACCAATTTCAAGATTTATTTCTTTTGAAACAAGTCTCCCAATATATATTGTTTTTATTATTAATTATTAGACACAAATTATAAGTTAACAATAACAATTAATGTAACCTTAATAATACACATAATAGTAATAATCATAAATCATTATAATTATATCAATCTATATTCATTTATTAAAAACATAAATCACGATTATCCTTTAATAAAGGAAACGTTTTATTGAAAAGAACAAAATCCGCATTATTTTTTTACAATTATTTAATTAAATAAAAAATAATAATATTAATAAAATTATTATTATTATTATTCCTACTATCATTTAGTTAAAATGAAAAATCCCCAATTTATTAAAATATCATTAATGTGATATTAATGATATGAACTGTAACCAATAACCACTATTTAAAACTTAATGGTCCATTAATAATTCTAAAAGTCTTCATTTAATTGAAACGATTCTTCAAAAAACCAAAAAGCTATAATAATTTCTTCAACTGTCATGTAATTGATTCGTTATTAGTCATATAATTAAAAGAACTCAATAAAAATAATAATAACTTTATCATTATTATTAAAACATTAATTTAATTAATAATAATCTCTCATATAATATTATTTAACTTAATTAAATAATTTATAAAGTAGTGTAAACTGCATGGTTTAGACTACAACAATGCATGGCCCATATAGCTCTATTAAAGTGATCATTTCTAGATACAGTGCTCCCGAGACTCATCTAGACACTTTATAAAATTATCAGATAAATATTCACATCCAAAAACGATACGTTTAGCTATTCCAATATTCAGAATAAAAATCTATAGCTTGTTTAAAAAAATAACCCATTGATAAACTGAAAAAAATTAGACAACCTTCTTATTTTATCCTAGTTAAAAAACACATGACATTACACCGTGTCTAAGGTGGTGCCACTAAATCCTTGGTAAAATAGTCCAATTTGTTTTCTTGAAATAATGACACCACTTACCATATTAGAGAAATTCAGTTAAAATTTAACATCAGAGTATATTTTTGAGTGACCATTGTTGTAATATAGATAATTATTTATATTCAATAAAAATTATCTAATAGAATGCATTAAAAATAATATATTTGGTAACATAATTGTATTATGTCAGTTGTTTTATATTGATCCATTCACTCATACCAAACATGTGAAACTTAGTTGAAATACATAACTACTATTTGGAATATAGGTCAAGGACATAACCTTATAAAAATTTATTGAAATTATTTTAGTGAGAATATGTGAGCATAAGGTACTGATGTTAGGTGTATTTCCATGTAAAATATATGATAATTTATTTTTTTTATAAATTTCATGTGCTTGTTCAACAGATGTGGTTATTATATGTTGTATCATATTTATTGTTATTGAATTGTTATTTTAATTAAATATAATATACTAATATGTTATATATTTATTATATATAATTATATTTTTCATTATTATATTGTTATTATATCATAGTTATAGTCTCCCCATTATATATCATCGAATTATCATTTGTAGTTTGTAGCATCTTCCATATTTGGAGTTATGCCTAAGTACTTGTCACATCATTTATAAAATAATCAATGGTTATACATATAATTAGGTAATAAAATTGTATAATAGACATGTTTCTATATTTAATTAACTTTTTAAAATTCTATTATGGAGGTATAAAAGAGTATATCATTGGTTGTAATATGTTTGTTTCCGAGACCAAAACTAGAATGGTTGAAAATATATGTTACAAGGGAGTAGGGATTGTGGTCTTCTGTTTTAATTTTTATAGTTGTAAATTTATCATAAAATAATTATGTTTCTGAGTTACTATTAATTATTAAACTCTCGGATCATTGTTTGAAATGATGTTCTTTATTGCAATGTACCTGGTATGTAGGTTAGCATGACACATTCGAGCTTATGTGTGATGTAATTTCTCCTATAAAATTTGTGTTTTACTTATTTAATACTTTTATAATAAATTATTTGATATATTCTGTAATAAATTATTAGTGGTTCATTAGTTTTCTAAAATTTTCACTGATGACTTTCTTGTTATTCATCTGTTGATAATAAAATTTTTGTTATATTCAAATACGTGTGATCAAAATAATAGAGTTCTTTATATGGGTATTTGGATTCCAAAAAATGGAAAACAGTCTCGGTTGAGTGTATTTGAAAAATATTAATTTAGTTATATATGATCTAATGAATGGACAATACTTCTTGAGTTATAACTAATATATATTTAGTGCAAAGTTTTTTCATGACATACTAGTAATGAAGAGGTGTTACTCAGTATGGAATGATTTTTATAGCATCTGAATCAGTTTAGATATATTATGACAAGATTTAAAAAAATAAAAAATAATTAATTGCAAGTCAAATATAGTGAGACATAGTGTCTTTCGAAAACCAAAAACATTAAACCTAAAAGAATATAAAAAACACTTATACTTTATTTTCCTCAGTGTGCTTCTAAATGCATTTAATCTTATAAAACAACAAGGGATAACATTAGAAATTAATAGAAGAACATGTAGAGCTAAAAGACAAGTAAGGAATATATATGATGAGGAAACACAACACCTGAGTCAAAGTCATTAAATGGTATCATAAAAGAGAAGGTTCTTTAGTAATAAAATTAAAGAATAACATATCAAACATGGTATAATAAAATCAAAGAAACATAAAATATGTTGCTAAAACATATAACATGACATTAACCTGAGTTAGAGTTATCTAAGTAGAAAATATGATATGGTGGAAAACGTCATATAATGGATTTGGTTCACTCAGTAATCCCATACATAGCATCACATAATACAAAATGATTTACCTAATGAATTTGAGTGATATCTGGCTGCAACCATCATAATAGGCTCATGATTATTTGTTCCATAAAAATGGAATTAATCAAAAGTAATAAACATAAGAATTACATATGAAAATAAAATTGGTTTTATAATATTTACAGTAATCATAATCAATATAAATTTATTAATGATGTCAATTGAGAAATGAAAATAAGGCATTTATTACCCTATCAATGTAAGGTATAATGAGCTATGAATATGTGTAAGAGACATCGATAAAATATATATATGAAATATAGATATTGAAATGTGTTCATAATTGGTTTTTTTTTAAAATATCACATGTCATAATTCTTGAGGTAAATCCATCTTTTCCTTTCGAAATCACTTACATAAAATCAAAAATTATACAAGATATTATAATATATTTATTCATTGAAAATAGCCCTGAAAAAATTTAAATAAATCTTCAAATCATGGATAGTTCACAATGGTAGGAGATTCCATTCTTTTACTACATGTAATGATAAAACATTTTATTCACACAATTGTAAAAAATTCAAAAATGTACCTTGTTTGGATGGAAATGGGAAAATTAGTTCTGACCAAAATTTAAAATAAATTAAAAAATGGGTAAAAATGAATTTAATAAATAATTTTAGAATATTAAAAACATTATACACATTATTTTATAGAAAATATATACAAGAAAGAGAGATAATCCATATCTAAAATTATATGAATGACTTATATTACATAAAAAAACGTTAATGATGTTTATTTATTCAATAAGATTAGAGATGGAAACCAAAGAAGTAATCCACATACATTACAAGAGCATGATTAATTATGTTTGGTTCATGAAAATTATTTTATGTCATTTCAAAAAAAAAATATCCTCAAACATAATCAATCTCGATAAGAAATGAGAATATAACATAAATCATTTACTGATTTGTTTGCTTTCTAATCAAATTCCCTTAGTTGTTGTAAACTGAAGTCAGACATTAAATAAGACAACAAATAAATTTCTCATGATATAATATGTAAATAAGTAAGAATATATACTCTAAAAATTTAATTTTTTCCATAATATTAAATTAAGCATCAATTAAGGTAAATTGTGATAAAATCCTTTACATTTAACACAATGTTAATGTGAGAATTAATCAATGAAGTGATTATTTGTATAAATGTAAAAAATAAAATTTCAAATAAATTATAATTCAATTATACTTCATCTCACACATAATTATGTCCTAACCTAGCCAATGATGTATAAGTATAACACCATGAATTTTAAATTTATTTAATAAATCCCTCACTCTGAGTTTGAATCGTGACATACATAATTTGTCATTCTAAATAATAAAATTAGGCCAATTAATTAATTTATCATTAAAGAAATTAATTTTTATTATTTTTTTCATTTTATTTATCACAGTTTCATATTTATTTACATAATAGATTATGTTTTTATCATCCATATTGTTAACATTTAGTTCATATGTACAACATGACTTTGATAGGTTCACAATTGTAAAAGAAGACATTATTCAACCAAAACAGGAATAATAATCATGAAATAATTTTAAATTTTATAATATAATTATATTTTTCAAAACATAAAATGAAATATGGTTCCTAAAAATTAACAACATTATAATCTTGGGGGAAGTTGGTCCAATGTACGCATGGGAAATAGTTCCATTTTTCTACACTGATTTCAGAAAGAATGTATGTATAATTTTATATTTCAAGAATTATGATAATATCATAATAACCATATTATATATTTAAATATTATTATATATATAATCCATGATATATGGTTATAAAGAAATAATTCCATCAATTCACGGTGGCAGCTGTCTGCACTTATGTAAGAACGATGTTGCGATTTTTTAGTAAATAAAAAGGTAAGAAATAAAATTACACATTACATTATGAAAGTGATTATAATTTAATGAACATTATATATATATATATATATATATATATTCAATACATAAATATAAAAATATATGAGAGGATTTGAAGAAAATAAATTACATTGATTCACCGGGCATTAATCCACCATAAACATGAATGATGGTTTCGAATCCCGTATAATGCAAGAGGAAATAAATATAGGGTATTCCATTAAAATAAATAAATATTATGGTATTTAAGATACTAATTTTGTTATATATTCATCAATTAGAAAGATTTGATGATGTTGATAAAGAGAATAATGAAAATCACTTGGTTATGAATGATACCACTTTTTGGATGACCTTTTTATTCTTACAAAAAATGCTTCCAAAACATAGATCTGTGACCATAAAATTTTTCTTGGACATGGAAAGGGGAATAATGGATAATTTATTAAATTATTTTTTGAATAAAAATTCCCTTGTAGTGTGGAGTGGAGAAGAGAAGGATTTCCCTTTATAAGTGGGGGAGGGAACCCACATGTAATTTTCTAAAAAAAATAAGAAATTATATGGTCTTCCAATGTAAAATTATTTCAAAGAGACATATATTCATAACTCAGATATGATAATTTAGAAATTTTTCCATCGAATATTATTTATAAAACATTAATTTTCAAATATACCCTTACCTTTTTTTAACAACTGAAAAAACTATTGCAACCTTAACTACTGTAATTAATTTTTTTTATTATTTTTTACAATTAATTATGTCAAAAAATTAGGTTGTAAAAATTTTAAAATATAAATTATAATAATTAAAAAATATAAAATCAATTTTAAAAAATTTAATTGAAATAATTTTTAGAAATTTACATAAAAATTAATGTGAAAAATGTGTTGAAAAATGGTGTTTAAATAACGGTAATTTTCAACCAAACGATGATCAATAAATAATTAAATGATATTTAAACTTAATTAAATGAATTTTAATTCGTATATATATATTATATAAATTATATTCATATTATTCCATATTATGGTTTATATTAATTATATTAAAAAAGATAAACATTATGATGTTAGAAATAATTTTCAGAAAAATGCATTTCTATACAAAAAAGTATAGTTATACTGATGTCATGGAAATTTATGATTTAAATGAAAATAATTATATAATTATAAATAAATTGAAACTTATTCAACTTTAATAACAAATCTATAATGTAATGTTACATTTAATTTTTTTGATTTAGCTAAAATAAATAGTAGTACTCGAAAAATCTGTAATTTTTACTATTAACTAAAAAAACAACCATTCTAGAAAAATCTGAAAATTTTACCATATGTAAATTTTTATTTGAGAATATAAAAATATATTTCAATTTTATAATAATAATTTTTGAAAACTTTTTGAAATTAATTATAATTCTTTCTAAAAAAATCTCATAAAATCGTTCTTCAAGAAAACTATTTTTCATTAAGAAATTAACATTACTAAAAATGGAGATATTATTGACTAATTATTTAAGAAAAAAATTTGTATTAAATAGGATCTATAAATATATTTTATAATTTATTTATCATATTAATATCTAAAAATTTAATGGCTATGATATAATGGTCCTTTTTAAATAAAAATATTTTATTGTTTGTTTAGGATCAGTGATGCCTATAGTGAATGTTACCACACAAAATATTCTTTCTAAAAAAAACTTGGTGAAACATTCTTACACCCTTTAATACATTTCAATCTCACAATTTGAACATGGTCTTTGAAAATATAGAATTTATATGTAAAAATACCATTTTTTAAATCCAACTTCGAAAAAAGGACTAATAAAACTTCTTTTTAAAAAGTGGAAAAATTAAAAAAAAATTAAGGTCATCACATAACTATTATTCCAAATTAGGTAAAATTAGTGGGATGTTAATATATAGACATGGATAAAAAACATAATATCAAATTATCTATGGAATGTGATATAGCTCATTTATTACAAGAAATGTAATGATCAATACTATATTAATAAATGTAATACCATAAACTTATAAGGTATGAAAACACCATCGATTCATTATAAATGAAGGTTATATGATTTTTTTTTCAATATCCTTTCACTAGTGTAAATACATTATGTTGCTATCTATAGTATGTAAATAATGAAAAATATTTACTAGAGAAGTATAATTCCAGCTGTAAATCAATTTTCACCATATTCACATATTTTTCAGCAGACAATGTGTATTCTGGAGGAATATTATTGTCCTAAAGCACTAAAATAAAATTATAATGGATCCAATAGTCCCAAAAATGATAACAACCTATTACTATTATATTTAACAATTTAAAAAAACAAAAATAGTTTCACAAAATAAGATAAATTTCAATATAAATAACCCTTCATATGTTGAAATAAATCATTATTCTATAAATCTTCAATAATAACACCAAAATTTTAGATAAAAAAATTTGATAAATAAAAGAAAATAAAATATTTAAAATTACTCCAAAATAATATTGAAACTGTCACGAACCAAGCCGGTGCGTCATCCGACCCGGCGCCCGACCCGGTCCGCGACATGGCCCGAAGGGCGTTCCCGATCCCCACGGGCTGGCAACAAGTGCCGGGCATCAAAACAAACCAGTTGGGAACGGTTTGGCCCATGAAAAAGATAAGCAAACATAAACTGAACAAGAATATAAATAAAGGAAAACAAACTGAATGACGTGGCAGCAGAAAAAGGAATAAATAAAGAAACGCGACATACCTCAGGTGACCCCATGGATCACCACGGTACAACAACCACTCACTTCCAAAAGCAATCCAAGACTGAAACCTGCAACTGAAAAGTAAAGTAGGTGTGAGCACCGAGATGCTCAGTAGGAAAGCCAAGAAAAACCACGCCCAATGCCCTTACCTTTAAAAAGAAATCCAATCATGCTAGTTTGAAAATAAGACATAATAAAATATTGTTTTCTCTTTTTCTCAAATTCAAGTCACGAGTTTGCATTTTCAAATAAAGCATTTTGCTCTTACTATATTTTAAAATTAGGTTCCAAGCGTGCGTTAACATTTCAAAATGAAAAGAAACCAGTATGGAATAAAATGTGATTTTTACGAAACAAGTCACCAGGTATGAAACAACTGGAAAGAAAGTTACATCACAAGCAGCATGTCACAAAAGATCACTATGGGTAATCCCTATAGGTAGCTAGAGTATGTGGGAACCTAGAGACCTCGTACCTCGCTGAAACGTGGCTTAGAAGGCCACGACCCTCAGAAAACGTGGCTTAGAAGGCCACGACCCTCAGAAATTCATGTGTTTAGTTAGTCTTGTTGTTGAGTCAATCCTGCTAGACAAACCGGGACGAACCCCTGCCGTTTCATCTAGCGTAATAGTCCTGGTCACCCACCTAGATACCCAAGGTTTCCCATGTGCTCTATTTCAAAGGGTGGTGAGGTTTTATCAAAAACATACAAAGGACATAACACTTTCTTATCCAAAGTCCATTTTACCTCTCACCACTGTTCTCCCTCCTTAAGCGTATCCCCATTTTTATGTTACATAACATCGCATAAGCCTCTTTATTCGGCACATATCACAAATCACACACTTAACACACACATCATGTTTCTACAACAACGGGGCATGCATTAAGAGGGGTTTTGTTTCACTTTTGCAACCCATTCTCAAAGTGCCAAGCGGGCTTAATTAATCAAAATAAACATTTTTCATTTTGAACACATAATCACTCAACACTTAAGTTTCCAAAACCATTTGAAAGTTCAATTAAACAACCAAGGTGATACATATTTAAAATCAATCTAGAAAACATGTTTAAATCTAAAAAGAAAAACATTGGAAATACTTATTACACGCTAAAATCATTGAGGAAACCACTTTTAAAGAACCATGACAATTTATGTATATACACACATATATATATATAGCTTGTGCATCTCATATAAAAGCAGAAGACGCATTAAAAAAAACACCAAGCAAAAAATGGAAATTCTAATTAAAGACTAGGGTATAGGGGACCTACCTCAAACATGTCGTTATTTGTCGATGGCCACTCGAACCGACACTTAGCGCACACATGCACATGCATTTATACATATATATATATACACCCCTAGATGCATTGCACATATTTCCCGCACCATGCGGGAATATGTGCAAAGAGGGCATATATATGTACATGCCTTACCCTATGCATGTACATGTAGGATTCTCAAAACCAGCAGCCCAAAACCATCGAAGCAAGGACCAGCGCACTACATAAATAATTTAATAAAATAATTAAACACCGAACAATCTACATAACGTTTCAAAATAACATAAATGGGTTTGCGCTAACGACACACCCATTTAATATAACACAAGAATTAATCCCATAAACCATAATCGTCATCTGCAACAATAGAGCTCAACAAGGGAAATCAATATCACATCGCAACTACCAGTTGGACCTTCACTCATTTCATAAACATTTGAAAATCCATTTATAAACAAATCTGATTTTTTTTATACATAGTTCCAAAGGAAGGCAGAAGTATATTCAAACGTACCAACATAAATCCAAGAAAACCCCATAACCATTTTATAAAACCAAAATCCCTTTTTAAACTAGAGAAACCAATCAAACACAAGGGCACCACATGCTAAAAAAATCATTTTGCCTAAAGTTCAATCATCAAGTGTATTTCAAAAATAAAACTTCTATTGACATTTTTATCAAACATAAAGAATGGATAAAACTTCATTTCAAAAACCAAGTTGCATTTTGCAAAGAAACCCTCCATTTCAATTAGATGTGAAAACCCCATTTCAAATCATCTGAAGTCGAACCTCAATTATAAACAAAAATACCATTAAAAGATTTGATAAACCCCCTAAAAAAATTATGAATCAACTCCAAACAGTATTACTGATCTTTGAACGCGAACGCCAAAAAAAAAACATCCTATAAGGCCAATCACACCCCAATAATATGATGAAACAGAATTTGTAACCCTTGCGCGACATAATAAACCAACAACAAAGTTTATGAAACACAGCAAAAGGCCCAACATGGGTTTTCACAAAATCAAAACATGCTTATCAAATAAACATGCTACTAAACATATTGAAATCCTATCAAATGTCAAGTAAAAATATATTCGCACCAAGTAAACAAATAAATGAGTATGCCACATTAACCAAATAAGAGAATTAATTCATGAAACAGCAATAATACATGGAAACTCTAACCTTCGGTGTCGAATTTCTCGCAAATTGGTGCGAAACTCAAATCGCGCTATAGTCGCACCACACAGAGATCAAATTGAACCCTAAAATAAGGGATTGAACCCAAAAACATCAAAATAGAATCCTAAATCAAGAACCCTATGAGCATCAAAACCCTAAGGAGGAAGAAGGTTACCAAAGTTGGAGCTCGGGGGGTTGCGGGTTTTGGCGAGCGTGGAGGGCGAAATGGCGGCCAGAGGTGCGGCGAGCAGGCCGGACGGGAGGGAGGCCGCGAGCAGGCTGGACGGGAGGCGCCGGACGCGGGAGGCCGGATGGAGGGAGGCCGCGAGCAGGCCGGACGGGAGGCGCCGGACGCGGGAGGCCGGACGGAGGGAGGCCGCGAGCAGGCCGGACGGGAGGCGCGGGACGCGGGAGGGTGGCGCGGCGACCCGGCGGGGAGAAGGGGGTGCGGCGTAGGGTTCGGCGCAGGGGAAGGAGGGGTAGCGCGACGGGGGGGGGGGGAAGGGGAGGGGTCCCGAGCGAGAGAGGGTGAGGGAGGAAGGAAAATGAGAGAAAAAAAAGAAGAGAAATAAAAGAAATAAAAACAAAGAAATAAAAATGAAATAGAAATAAAAATAAATAAATAAAATGAATAAAAATAAATAATTAAAAATGAAATAGAAATAAAAATAAATAAATAAAATGAATAAAAATAAATAAATAAATAAAAATGGAATAGAAATAAAAATAAATAAATAAATGAAATCTGAAAATAATATTATATTATTTAGTAATGTTAGACACTACGCACGGTCATGCACACAACCGCGTGCCATAGAACAACCCAAGTGTGTGTGTGTGTATATATATATATATATATATAACCGGTTCAAACTGAAAATTTAAAAACTAGCCCCAAAATAATTAAAATAAAGTAGCAGGCATTGCCAAGTCAAAAACGTACATTTATCAGCAACGCAAAACTCAAGTAGAGTCCATCACGCACCTCGACATGACAAATTTAATTCCAAATAAAAATTATAGAACAAGAATAAAATTAAAAGTCATTTCCATAGTGCGGAGTTCGGGTGTGACAATTCTCCCCACCACAAAAACTTTCTGCCCCCAGAAAGTCACCAAGCCAAACGAGGAGACAAACTCGAGCTTGAAACTAAATGTGGCCAACAAAATCACAACTCGGCGTGACTTTTCACTCCATCAGTCACACCCGACCCACTCTGAGGGGAACTGAAAAGAAAAGAACCATCAGGAAACGAGGAGGGTTCTCCCCACCACAAGAACCCGACTAACACAACTGACATTGAGGCTCTTAGCATGAACTAACTCTGGAACTGCTAACTTGATCCAAAAGGGAACCACCACATAGACCAAACCTCGAAAAAGGAACTTCAAGATTTATGGCGGGTCTCCCCACCATTTAAGAACTGAGCAGCTGAAGCCAATTAGCGCAGAATAATACGAGAAACCTAGCACAAATCGACCCATGAAATCTTTGCATAAAGCAGACCCCAACCACATGGGGTCATCGACGAAAGACCCCAAACCGAGTAGTGGACCAAACCCCTATTCATTAGCTCCCAAGATGTATATGTCTCGAAAACGAGTGAATCCCAAAACAAGAACGAGTTACGCTAGAGGAGGCGCAGCTACAGGAATTACAAGAAAACAAGATCACCATGCCTTTTTACAACCACGGTGGGGTATTCAAAGAACAAAGACCACAACGAGAAAAAGAGACCTTTGCGCCTCTTACAGAAAAACCGAACCTTCAAAGACGGGAGAGATGAAACAGGGAAATTCAGAACGTCCCCATTTAATCATTGGAGACAAAAATTAGACCATGGTGCCCCACACCCAATGATTCCTGACTGCGTGAAGAGCTTCGCTCCGAGACCTGTGGTTGGAGCTCTGATGTCTTGAAGCATTTGCTGCCCCGCAGTCAGGAGCTGACATTCTCGTGTCGAGATTCATCCTGACGAAGCCGCTAGCAGAACCTCTCTAGGTTTCCCAAACAGCCACACTGTCGACAAGTCTTAAATTAATGACGATAAGGAGACCTAAAGTACCCAAACCGGCCACACAAGAAGCGAACAAGAGAGTGGCCTGACTAATAGAAGATGGAGTTGATAATGAAACTTGTCTGAGATGGGTTCCTCCGGTTCGCTCTCACCGAATGGGGGAATCATCCCAAACACCAAAGGGGACCGGTCCTTGAACAATATACGAAGACCCCACACAAGAGAAACATTAACTGTTTCTGTGAGATTATCTTTGGAGAAAAGGGAACCAACTTCTTGAGATGCCCAACGTAGGGCTTCACTATTCGTTGGCATTGCTGGAAACTCACAAGCCTTGTCGCTTCCATCACCTCCACTTCCACAAATATAAACCATCTAATGAGAGTGGTCCTAAGAACCTTCCAAGTCATACCATCATGCAATGACACTAGGGTTATCTCCTCCACCATTCCCAAGTTGAACCTTCAAATAGACCTGAACCAACACAGACTCTCTTAGCTTTAGGAGTTCCCAATAACATGAAAACACCAACGACTTCACCATGCCAGTTTGTTACCTTCAATAGATCACGATCACTATAAAATATGGACATCAACCGAAAAGAATTCAATTCCACCACCCCGCTAAGAGTCTAGGTAGAACCAACAACTAGAAGTGACTCACTAGAACTTTCTGGGACTTTTCTGGGTGGCATACTCAAAAACAAGGGGCACAAATCCGAATCAAAACTCATCATAAATCAAAATTTCACACCTCAATCACAAACGAAAGCTCAAACTCAAATCACTATTCCAACCACAATTCAGTACGTCAAAACCAAGAACTCAAGAAAAGGAACACCCAACACGAAAAGAGAATGCTAAACAATTCCTCGCTCAATTTTCTAAACATTTGAAAAACCCTTTTTGAAAACCATCTTTCAGCAAACAAAACAACTTAAATATCCACCATTGATATCCCATGAAGTCTCACACATACATATCCATGTGCTAGCTCAAGCACTCATCCACTCACATCACCAATTCCTCCACTTTCCACATGCGCACCTCAATGTATGTGATCACTCATAGGAATACCAAGGGTCAATTCAAGACACTTCTCATTTTCAAAACAGATCATTCAACATAAAGCACAAATTCCCAACCAATTTGAAAAAAAATAACTTATCATCAAAGCAATACATTTCAAATTTCCAAAACATTTTCCAATTCACATTACAAAAAGTGTAACTGAGATTTCAAAACAACTTCCAAAACACCTCTCATTTTCCCTTTTGAAACCACACATTTGCTAAAAGAAAACAATTTCCATTTCAAAACCACTTTTCCACTCTAACACCACATTCCCAATTCAAACCACCTTCACAAAAATCCATTTTCATTTTTGAGATGTACTCACACCAACCAAAATTAAGGTCAAACATAACTCACATTAAAACATCCAAAAATAAGGGACTAGTGGTCATACCAACCCGGTAACATGGCTTAGCAGACCATGCTCCGAGCGGGCATCCACCACAGAAAGTATCTTGAACCGTGCACTCGGGATGTACATGGGTCACTACTCCATGCAAGTCTGCCGCGTAACACTGGCTTACTTCCTTGGTCATCCCTCATCCACACATACCAATCCAAAGAAGAAAATTCAAATCCTGGACTACCCCTGGAAACTCGAGTCTCGGGACGAGCAAGGGTTCATGACGTCCTTCCCACACCTACCTCTCGAGTCTCGACACACCTAATCACCAAGCTACTTGACACCCCAAATAACAAGGGCACCTCTGATACCATTTTGTCACGAACCAGGCCGGTGCGTCATCCGACCCGGCGCCCGACCCGGTCCGCGACATGGCCCGAAGGGCGTTCCCGATCCCCACGGGCTGGCAACAAGTGCCGTGCATCAAAACAAACCAGTTGGGAATGGTTTGGCCCATGAAAAAGATAAGCAAACATAAACTGAACAAGCATATAAATAAAGGAAAACAAACTGAACGACGTGGCAGCAGAAAAAGGAATAAATAAAGAAACGCGACATACCTCAGGTGACCCCGTGGATCACCACGGTACGACAACCACTCACTTCCAAAAGCAATCCAAGACAGAAACCTTCAACTGAAAAGTAAGGTAGGCGTGAGCACCGAGATGCTCAGTAGGAAAGCCAAGAAAAACCACGCCCAATGCCCTTACCTTTAAAAAGAAATCCAATCATGCTAGTTTGAAAATAAGACATAATAAAATATTGTTTTCTCTTTTTCTCAAATTCAAGTCACGAGTTTGCATTTTCAAATAAAGCATTTTACTCTTACTATATTTTCAAATTAGGTTCCAAGCGTGTGTTAACATTTCAAAATGAAAAGAAACCAGTATGGAATAAAATGTGATTTTTACGAAACAAGTCACCAGGTATGAAACAACTGGAAAGAAAGTTACATCACAAGCAGCAATGCACAAAAGAGAACTATGGGTAATCCATATAGGTAGCTAGAGTATGTGGGAACCTAGAGACCTCGTACCTCGGTGAAACGTGGATTAGAAGGCCACGACCCTCAGAAAACGTGGCTTAGAAGGCCACGACCCTCAGAAATTCATGTGTTTAGTTAGTGTTGTTGTTGCGTCAATCCTTCTAGACAAACATGGACGAACCCCTGCCGTTTCATCTAGCGTACTAGTCCTGGTCACCCACCTAGATACCCAAGGTTTCCCATGTGCTCTATTTCAAAGGGTGGTGAGGTTTTATCAAAAACATACAAAGGACATAACACTTTCTTATCCAAAGTCCATTTTACCTCTCACCACCGTTCTCCCTCCTTAAGTGTATCCCCATTTTTATGTTACATAACATCGCATAAGCCTCTTTATTCGGCACATATCACAAATCACACACTTAACACACACATCATGTTTCTATAACAACGGGGCATGCATTAAGAGGGGTTTTGTTTCACTTTCGCAACCCATACTCAAAGTGCCAAGAGGGCTTAATTAATCAAAATAAACATTTTTCATTTTGAACACATAATCACTCAACACTTAAGTTTCCAAAACCATTTGAAAGTTCAATTAAACAACCAAGGGGATACATATTTAAAAGCAAGCTAGAAAACATGTTTAAATCTAAAAAGAAAAACATTGGAAATACTTATTACATGCTAAAATCATTGAGGAAACCACTTTTAAAGAACCATGACCACTTATGTATATACACACACACACACATATATATAGCTTGTGCATCTCATATAAAAGAAGAAGACGCATTAAAAAAAACACCAAGAAAAAATGGAAATTCTAATTAAAGACTAGGGCATAGGGGACCTACCTCAAACATGTCGTTATTTGTCGATGGCCACTCGAACCGACACTTAGCGCACACATGCACATGCATTTATACATATATATATATACACCCCTAGATGCATTGCACATATTCCCTGCACCATGCAGGAATATGTGCAAAGAGGGCATATATATGTACATGCCTTACCCTATGCATGTACATGTAGGATTCTCAAAACCAGCAGCCCAAAACCATCGAAGCAAGGACCAGCGCACTACATAAATAATTTAATAAAATAATTAAACACCGAACAATCTACATAATGTTTCAAAATAACATAAATGGGTTTGCGCTAACGACACACCCATTTAATATAACACAAGAATTAATCGCATAAACCATAATCGTCATCAGCAACAATAGAGCTCATCAAGGGAAATCAATATCACATCGCAACTACCAGTTGGACCTTCACTCATTTCATAAACATTTGAAAATCCATTTATAAACAAATCTGAATTTTTTTTATACATAGTTCCAAAGGAAGGCAGAAGTATATTCAAACGTACCAACATAAATCCAAGAAAACCCCATAACTATTTTATAAAACCAAAAGCCCTTTTTAAACTAGAGAAACCAATCAAACATAAGGGCACCACATGCTAAAAAAATCATTTTGCCTAAAGTTCAACCATCTAGTGTATTTCAAAAATAAAACTTTTATTGACATTTTTATCAAACATAAAGAATGGATGAAACTTCATTTCAAAATCCAAGATGCATTTTGCAAAGAAACCCTCCATTTCAATTAGAAGTGAAAACCCCATTTCAAATCATCTGAAGTCGAACCTCAATTATAAACAAAAATACCATTAAAATATTTGATAAACCCCCTAAAAAAATTATGAATCAACTCCAAACAGTATTACTGATCTTTGAACGCGAACGCCAAAACAAAACATCCTATAAGGCCAAACACACCCCAATAATATGATGAAACAGAATTTGTAACCCTTGCGCGACATAATAAACCAACAACAAAGTTTATGAAACACAACAAAAGGCCCAACATGGGTTTTCACAAAATCAAAACATGCTTATCAAATAAACATGCTACTAAACATATTGAAATCCTATCAAATGTCAAGTAAAAATATATTTGCACCAAGTAAACAAATAAATGAGTATGCCACATTAACCAAATAAGAGAATTAATTCATCAAACAGCAATAATACATGGAAACTCGAACCTTCGGTGTCGAATTTCTCGCAAATTGGTGCGAAACTCAAATCGCACTATAGTCGCACCGCACAGAGATCAAATTGAACCCTAAAACAAGGGATTGAACCCAAAAACATCAAAATAGAATCCTAAAACAAGAACACTATGAGCATCAAAACCCTAAGGAGGAAGAAGGTTACCAAAGTGGGAGCTCGGGGGGTTGCGAGTCTCGGCGAGCGTGGAGGGCAAAACGGCGGCCGGAGGTGCGGCGAGCAGGCCGGACGGGAGGGAGGCCGCGAGCAGGCCAGACGGGAGGTGCCGGACGCGGGAGGCCGGACGGAGGGAGGCCGCGAGCAGGCCGGACGGGAGGCGCCGGACGCGGGAGGCCAGACGGAGGGAGGCCGCGAGCAGGCCGGACGGGAGGCGCCGGACGCGGGAGGGTGGCGCGGCGACCCGGCGGGGAGAAGGGGGTGCGGCGTAGGGTTCGGCGTAGGGGAAGGAGGGGTAGCGCGACGGGGGGGGGGGGGGGAAAGGGGAGGGGTCCCGAGCGAGAGAGGGTGAGGGAGGAAGGAAAAGGAGAGAAAACAAAAGAAGAGAAATAAAAGAAATAAAAACAAATAAATAAAAATGAAATAGAAATAAAAATAAATAAATAAAATGAATAAAAATAAATAATTAAAAATGAAATAGAAATAAAAATGAATAAATAAAATGAATAAAAATTAATAATTAAAAATGAAATAGAAATAAAAATGAATAAATAAAATGAATAAAAATAAATAAATAAATAAAAATGGAATAGAAATAAAAATAAATAAATAAATGAAATCTGAAAATAATATTATATTATTTAGTAATATTAGACACTACGCACGGTCACGCACACAACCGCGCGCCATAGAATAACCCAAGTGTGTGTGTGTGTGTTTATATATATATATATATATATATATATATAACCGGTTCAAACTGCAAATTTAAAAACTAGCCCCAAAATAATTAAAATAAAGTAGCAGGCATTGCCAAGTCAAAAACGTACATTTATCAGCAACGCAAAACTCAAGTAGAGTCCATCACGCACCTCGACATGACAAATTTAATTCCAAATAAAAATTATAGAACAAGAATAAAATTAAAAGTCATTGCCATAGTGCGGAGTTCAGGTGTGACAGAAACCCAAATATTAGAATGATTTGACAACACATTTGTCCAAGGTAAATTTAAAATTAGTCTCTAAATAATATAAATAACTCTAAAATTCTCAAAATAAAATATATATTCCAAAATAATATATGATAATAATTTTTATAAATAACCTAAATCCCTATAATTCCGTTGAAAAATCACATATGATTTTAAAAATTAATATAATCGTTAAATGATTCAGGATTCTTATAACCAAAACAATATTCATAAAAGTAATTATAGAAAATAATTCATGAATACAAATATAATAATACATTAACCTAAATGATTGTTATGAAATATGACATTAATTGGTCTAATAGATAACATTTAAAATGGGGTATTCAATTAGATAATCCCCAGTTTCCAGAAATTTAAGATAGTGAACTATAAATATATATATGTGATGAAAATTATTTCTCTCCATTTAAAAACATAATTTTTACTCACTAATTAATTGTTTTGTGTCTTTATTTTCAACACATAAAAAATTTTATTAACCTTTTAGACATTTCTACAAATATCACATCATTTATTTTTCTCATGATGTAAATTTAGACTTCTTAATTTAATGCACTCCTCCACCTGATCTCTTAGTGGAGTCTATCCTTCCCTTTTTTGGTGATTCTATGAGTTGGTTAATGTACTATTTATTTATCATATATAGTTATAAATGATTAGGAATAATCCTAATATCCTTTATTTCACCCATAATACCATTTTATACACAGAATCATCATATTTTCAACCACATTTAGTGTTCAGACAATATATATTGGTTATTTCCATTAACTAAACCAAAAAATAATATAGTGGAAACAATATTTATATTCATTAATAATCATTAAAACTTCTTTTAAATCTATAAAAATATTGGTTTAACGTAGGAAATACACAATTATCAACTATTCAGATCGTTAATGATTATTTTTATGGAAAATGTTAATTAACCTAAGAATATCACATGGGGATTCCAAACAGGATTGTAGTAAGGGCATACCCACTGTGCACCAGAAGGATTATTGAGTTATACTTAACCATCTATTTTTTGGGTTATTTTACATATATGTGTCGATTCTAAAACCATAATTAATTTTATTATTCATATAGGGATGTATTTCAAGGGAATCATCATAATCTGTTACTTACCAATAATTTAGGATTTTATTATATACTCTAACATACCATTAGGGGTTTTATAAATATATCTTATATTAATCATCCAAAATTCATAGGTTGTTTTCTGATACTAACAATAGAAACCATATCAATTTAGAAATATTATTGTATGAAATATTGATAGAAACATACATTGAGTATAACACATAGATTGTGAGGTCCGGTTTCTTGGGATAACTATGTACATAACACCTAAAAAAAATCTAAAACATATCATCACTATTTTTTCTCCATCGTGAGCTCTCAAATCCATTTGATCTCCTAAAATTCTCTATTATAACCTTGGAAATACATAAATGAAATGGGTACACTATAGGAATATTACCCTATTCCCATGGTTTAGAACTATGGGTATAACCAGAAAAATAATTTATAAACAATATAAAAACTATTTAAATTGAAACCATGGGTATAGACTATTATGAGTTGTTAATACCAACCTTTCACTTAAAAGAAATGGTATATGTCTATACCAATGGTTTCTAAAACTATGGGTATATAGGGGTGTACAAATGTCATGTTTATCCACATTTTTATATAGTGGGTGTATAGACCTACCCCCATTAGACAATAGAATAATCATTAAGAACCTCTCATAGAACCTAAAAACAAATTACAAACCATGGTACACATTTAATTCCATAAAATAATATATATTTGTCATTCAGAAATAATTTTTTAAATAGATTTAAAACCATTTAAAATTTTGTAATATATATATATATAATTCATAAACATGATGTATTTTTATTCATCCAAAAAAATCCCTTTTCCTATAATAAAAAATGGAAGGAATTAATATCTCCCTCATCACCATTGGTCCCCTTCAATTCATCACCACCGTTGGCACCTAGATCACCAGCAACACCATCAACATCACCACCATCATCAACACCCCCAATAATATCACTACCACTTATACAATTTACTGGGCCTGGACTAGGACCCCCATTATTATCACTCAAGTCATCTTATAATGTTCGCATGGAATCTATACAAGGATCAAGATCAATATAAGCCTCTGATTTTAATGCTTTACATATAACTAATATAGATTTTGGTATGTGTTTAGTAACCATTTCAGCTCTTTCGAGAACTTGTTGAGTAATTGTACGACCTTTGATGGTTTGTTATGAGAGTTGTGTATCTCTATGGTGTGACAAGCACCTGATGTGGGCCAATACCTAGTGAGGAGGATGTTATTCTTGGATTTACAGTAGACTCTCCCCTGACGCACCTCACTAAACACCATTATAAAATGATTATTTATCTCTAATTTATCATCTTCTTTCCCATCAAGGGATTATAACGAATAATTTTGAATATATAAACAACATATTAAATTGTGAAATATATATAAAATTTTAAATATCAATAATATTTCATTGAATCATTTCATGTGTTCGTGAATTTATATCACTTCCATCCTTTTTCTTCCAACTCTAGAAAAATAATTTATCTCGAAGAACCCAACATTTGATTCCCAATGTAGTTTTTAAAAAATATACTTGATTACTATAATATTATAATATTATATAACATAAAATTGATAATCCAATACTAAATTAAAATTTTAGTTTTTGAGGAAATCCATTAAATGAATAATAATATAAATATAAATTTAATTATAAATTTAATACTTGTGTCATAACATTATTAATAAATAGTAATTATCATGATAAAAATAGGTATGATATCAAATCCTCTTATTTTTTTCTTTTCACTGCAATTATATTTCTATTCCCTTGTTTGGTTATTTTCCTACTGGGTAATTTTGATCATATGATCATTTGGATCGTTTTTGGTAATGTTATTTTTTAAATTTTTCCATTTTTCCATTTTTTATTTTGTCTATTTGCATATATTTTTATATATATCCATAAATTATAATAAAGAATTAAAAATATAAATATATATTAATTTTAATCATTTTTTGGATATGGTACCAATAATTGTTCCCAATGTGTTAAAATACTTCATAGGATATTTTTTGTTATATTTCTGATGTATCCTAAAAATAATAATTAAATATAATTAATAACAATAACATTTTTATGAAAACAGTTAAGGAATTTAAACACTTTCAACCAATAAAACTTTCATCATGTTATAATTTCAGGATATTATGTTATCAGACAGTCAAGGAATATTAGTACACCCCCTCAACCAGAATTAACTCTACTATTCCAACCAATATATAACACAAGCTTATATGGTCATTATACTTATTCAAGATCCATCAACCATGCCAACTTGGAATATTCACCATAGTAAAAGTTAATATAATGTTTAAATGAACATTATAATTAATATATATACAATGATATTATTGATATCAATTATAAAAATTATTACATATATCTTTTCTCATTTTTCAGTTGATTTCGTTGTCAATATACATTTATGATGATTTGTTTCACTAGATCTATATCATTGTACTTCTATTATGTTCTCATAAAACTTATACAGTCCATAAATTTTTTTTCTATCATTTGATTATATTCATTGTAATATACATTTATTTTTGTATGGTGATTCTATGCTTCACATATACGGGTGTACTTTTTTCACCTTTTTATAATGTCCCACTAAATAAGATAAAATGAAAAATGTATAATTATGTAATGCACAACATTTAATAAATGATAATCCATAATTTTACACACTTATAATAAAAACGTAGATATATGATTCTCATTATTCACTAATGGATCATTGGGCCATACTGAATTAGTAGTCTTTAAATGATGTTCTTATTTTAATGCATGCAGTGAGTAATATGCTTTCAATGGAGTGGTAGCTGAAGGAATGGAATCATCAGAAACTAGTAGGATAGTAGGGAATGTTGGTGGAGTAGACAAATTAGGACAAATATAGAATTTATGGGGATACATCATAAGATAAAGATGTGGTGTAGGTTGGAACATCCCTCGAGGTGGTGTAGACATTGTCTTGGAATATGAGTCTATATGAAATTATAATAGTTCTATGAATGGAAACATCCCAAGAGGCTTATGTGATGGATGAAAAGGTGTGGTAGATGGGATGTCAATTAAAAGTTATAGTGTGAATGGGTTTAATGGGATATCTGTATCATCCCATGTAATTAATGAATAATATATATTCTTGTCTATGGCTATTTAGAAATTATATAGTGTTTTAGAGGCTTAAAATGAGAATAAATCCAATCTTAAGCAGGGAATACTCTAATATTTTTAAAATATTGTTTTACCGCCTCTTGATGGCGTACAATTTTTAAATATAACTTTTGAAAATTTTATAATCTATATATGTCAAAATAAACTTATTCTTTATTATTGGGACATTTATATTTACTTTGGATAAATTTCTGGTATTTTTCTAATAATGTTCATTTTTTAATGAATAGTGAAGAGTGTTGTATTTTAATTCAAAACCACTTTTTAATCTAATCTATTAATATAGTTAGATTATCTTTTAATTGGTTTTTAAGTGAAATTAGAATATATTTTTACCATTTAATCCAATGGTGGTCATTGGAATTAATATCATTTTGAGATTGGATATAAACAAGTGTCAATCTTTTGATAGATATTGTTTCTTAAAAACACGCTATTTGATTTGAAAGATGGATTTAATTATAAAATTAATTAGTGAAACATATATGTTATGAATTTGGTAAAATTTACAGCATTTTTGAATTCAGAATATCAAATATAGCTTAGGGTGAATTTTTGGTATTTTTCTGAAAATCTTAATTTTTGATAAATAGTGAAACCATAAAGTGGTAGTTACAAAAACTGATTTTTCGTTTAAATAGAACTTTACCACTTATGTGATTTTAATTTAAAAAATCTCATATCAATAATTTTCATTATTAAGTAAAATTTGGTTCAATGGGATGAAAATAATTTTTGATGAAAAATAACTTTTATGTTTTATTAATCGCGATTAAAGTTAGTTAGTGTGATTTAAGGTAAAAATGATATTATAATAAAATGAAAATATCTTGACACTTGTCCTAACCCTATTGGATGAGTCATGGATGACCAATAAACCCCATGGGTCGATTTTTGGGACCTCGTTGATCCATTTGGGAAAGATAATGACATTAATGCCTTTTATTTAAAGTAAAAGTAAAAATGACACAAACATGTATTTTTTTACTAAAAAAATTTTACATGGGGTCATACAAGTCATAGTTTTGACTAAAAAGAGTAATTGGAAATATAAAAGGATTAACTACATCATAGTAGTTTTTTTATAATTTATAGTCATTATATGAATTAAATTATAAATGAAATTATGATGATGCAGCGATTACCTCATTATTTAACGATTTAAATAAATTGAAAAGATAATGTAAAATCTATGACCTAAACATGTCAAAAACCTATTTTATGGGTCAATTTCGAACTCTTATCACCTTATACTCGAAATACATCAATGTGGGTCCTTTAAAATCCAAAACTCATTTGAAAATAAAGTAACATTTTATAACTTTCCAAGAGTGCCCCTCCTCTCCTCTTATAAAAGGTCCCCACCTCTACCTCCTTAACCACACTTCTCAAGCCTTCGGCTCGGCCAATCTCTGATCATTTTGTCTCTCCACATCCCTCTCCTCATCCTATAAGCCTTACCTTAGGCAGGAAGCTGTTTAATAATCCCTTTTCGTTCAAACCAAAGGGAGTTACCCGATTTTAAGGTAATGTCTTCACTTGTGTTCTTTTGTTTTATTTTGCTTTTCCAACCCCCTAAACTATTTTTATTCATTTATTTTGTAACAAATCCAGTATCATAAATATACTAGGATTTATTTATAAGAAGTATTCGAGCTAAACTTACAAACACCTACATATAATGATTAAAGAACATACTGTTTCTGTGGATGGTGAATTTCTGCCTCACGAAACGATGATTGTTCAATATTCTTTTAACACCTTCAAAGGTGGAAATTAATATGTAACTATATTTATATATGATATATAATATGTTCATGTTTTCCTTAATATTCTGTATTTTTCATTTCTGTCATACCTTTATGGTTTCCATTATGGTTAAACGTGATTTCTTCATTTTTGGAAGAGCGGACTACTTCCCCCTCAACGTGATTTGATTCGTTAATACCATATGTGGTACATATAAAGGATAGATATAATGATATTATAAATGATACCATACTTTAATTATAATACTATTATGTATAATTATGTTATAATTCCATTAATTATGAAATAGAAATGGAAGTAGCGTTAATGCGTACGTACAGCTTACCGTCTCCATGAACGGTGCATTACATTTATTACCTATAAATGTTGTGTAATATTATAAATGAATGTATATAATGTTTATATTTGATATATATGATATCTAAATAATGAATATAATTCTGTATATAATGGATATTTTACCCCATGAACAAACTTTTAATTATAAATATTTTATTTTTGACTCATATAGAGAAGATCGACAAAACAACCATTATTAACTTAAATAATTACATAGTGTTGATAAAATGGCAATAAGTGATATAAAAGGAATAATGAACTTGAAAAAGGTTCTTAATTAATTAGAAATTAACTCATGTTTGTTATTCAGGACGTTAAAGAACGATCGAGTCAAGTCGGACCCGAGGTATGGGACATCGTCTCAATCTCCTTTCATTGAGGCATATTTTGTTTTATACACAACCTCCATTTATACGGTGTATAAACCCCTTTGACTTTTATGTTTATCCGAAAGGAATATTTTTCATAAAAAGAGTTTTACTAAATTACAAAAGGTAATGTTTTTGTCGTACATATGCGGCGACAATGACTTATCCGCCACCATGACCATTATTTGAGTTTCGGCTTCCTGCACAAGACGTAACTTTTTTGAATGAAAAATAAATACCATGTTTTACTTTTCTTTTATTTTGGTATTTAAAATGGTTTTCATAATGTTTTTATATCAATGTATTTTATTTATATCTTGTGATTGAAATGTGGAAATGTTATGTTCCCTTTATGTATGTTTTATGTGATACGATTATGTTATGGTTTTTGGGAATTATTATGAAGACATGTGGTTCTATGATAAACTAAGGGCGGGTGAGCCCGATATAGCTCTCCAATGCAATGGGTAATACGAAGGAGTTAAATGTTAAGGTTTCTCCGAAGAGATTTAGGGAATATACTGTGATGGGTATTCAAAATGTAACCAAGAGGGTTACTCCCTACGTTAGAATGATATGAATGCCTCAAGTTACCTTAATGTCTTATGATTTCTATGATTTATTCATGATTAAATGAGTTATGTTAAAGTTCTTATGTTTTATTAGTAAAGTATGATTTCATTGATTCTTATGTATACATGTACTCATGTTTCCATTCCAAATTTTTATATCCCTTACTGATATTTTTATGCTCATCCCATGTTTTTGAAATGTTTTTCACAGGTCAATGGAAAGGTACATGATGTGATGATAGTGTCAATGAAGTCTCAAGAAAGAATCCATGATTTATTTTAAATATGTTCTCGTTGATGGTTAAAATGATTACTATATTTTATTTAACCACTTTGTTTAAAGGTGGAATGTAATTCATGTTTTATGATCTAATTCTCTAAAACTCTAAACATGAAAAGATCCTCAATGTGTATTCTTGAAGTAACTCAAGATTATATAATTCTTAAGGATGGGGCCTTATAGTTGGTATCAGAGGTCGGTTTAGATAAATTTAGGAGTTTTAATTCTATTAAATGATTATCCAAAAATATTTTTTATGGTCAAATTTAAATGATATAGCATTTTAAGATTACAATGTTGCTTCATCTAAGACATGATTGTTCTGAATGGTTTTCCGTAGAGGAAATAGGGAAGTAGTGCTAGAAAGGAATACAAAAGGAAATGACCTTCCGAATCAGCATTCGGAGATGGCCAAAATTTGAACTGAACAGTTTGTTGCAGTAATGGCGTAGTTGACTCAAGCGATAAATGGTGGTGGTATCAATGCATGAGATTATACAGATCAACCAATGAGGAACATGTCAATGGTGGAACATTTCATGAGTCAAAATCCCGCATCATTCAGAGGATCATCTGACCATGTGCTAGCTGAAGGGTGGATTAAAGCACTGGAGAAGATTTTCGATGTCATGGGGTGTTCAGAAAATAAAAAGGTTAGTCTTGCTATTTACCGTGTGGAGGGTGAAGCAGATCAGTGGTGGTCGATGGTAAAGAATATCAGGGATGCTAATGAGATTTATGCTCTCGACTGGGATGAATTCAAAGGTATGTTTCTTGAGAAGTATTTTCCTAAGGCTGTTTAACATAGGATGGAAAAACAGTTCCTGGAATTGAGGCAAGAGGAAGAATTAGTGGCTGCCTATGGAGAAAGGTTCACTCGATTGGCAAGGTATGCTCCAAATTTTATCCGAGACCTTGATAGTAAAATCAATCATTTTTAATCAGGATTAAATCCAAAATATAGAAGGGCATTAGCTTCTTGTGAGTTCAAAAGTTATGAAAAGCTTGTTCGATGTGCTGAGAAGGGGGAAATGGAGTTTTTTGATGATCAAGTGTTCTATAACAACCAACAAAATAAGAGACCGAGGTGGAAGGAGAAAGGAAAGAATTCTTCAAAAAGGTCTGATGGTAAGAAAACTAAGTTTTCAGTTTGTGATAAATGTGGTAAAAGGCATGCTGCGGAATGTCTTCTGAATTATGGATAGTGCTACCGATGTGGTAAGATGGGACATAAGGCTCTTGATTGCACAGAAAAAGATCAAGGTGATGGTAAGACCAAATTTGATTTATAGTTAGTGAAATGTTTTAAGTGAAATTAGATGGGTCACTATGAAAATGAGTGTCCAACAAAGAGCCCGAGTGATGCTATGCAGTTAGACTACAAACAGAAAGGGGTGGTGAAATCCTTTTCAACTACATGAGCAGATGTCGGGCCATCAAATGAAGTGGTATCATGTACTTTGTTTTTTCAGGTTATGCCAGTGTGTTGTTTGATTCAGGGTCTACACATTCTTTCATCTCTGAAAACATTTCTAGTAAAATGGTAATTCCATCTCAAGAAATGAATCCTGAACTTGTGGTAAAAACACCTGGGGGAAATGTTGAGGAAAACAGAATTTATAAGAATCTTCTTATCCTTATCCATGGAAAGAACCTACTTGAAAACCTTATTCTTTTACCACTGGTAGAGTTTGATGTTATCCTGGTTATGGATTGGATCTCTATTTACTATAGTATGATTGATTATAAAGATAAAGAAGATTCTTTTCAGAAAGACTTTCAGTTTGTGTACAAGAATGAAACTTTACTGTTGAAAACATATCAAGAGGCCGAGAAATTGTAAAAGATGGAAATGAATGTTACCTTGCACGTATCGTTTAAAACAAGGGAACTGTTCAGATTAATGATGTGCCAGTGGTAAATGATTATCCTGATGTTTTTCTTGATGAGTTTCTTGAAATAATACCAGATCAGGAAGTTGAATTTACTATTGACTTAGTTCTTGATGCTAAGACAATTTCAAAACCCCCTTATCGAATGGATCAAACTGAAATTTTAGAGTTGAAGAATCAATTGGGAGATTTATTGGAGATAGGTTTCATTTGACATAGCACATCACCATGGACTGATCTTGTTTTATCTGTTAATAAGAAAGATGGTTCTATGAGACATTGCATTGATTATAGAGCCTTGAATAATATCACTTTTATGAACAAGTATCCTTTGCCTCATATCGATGATTTGTTTGATCAGCTCCATGGAGCTCAGTTTTTTTCAAAGATTGACCTGAGATCGGGGTACCATCAGTTGAAGGTAAAGGAAGTAGATATTCTGAAAACTGCGTTCCGAACAAGATATGGCCATTATGAATTTGTAGTAATGCCTTTTGGGATAACCAATGAACCTGTTGTATTCATGGACTTAATGAATATAATTTTCCATGAGTTCTTGGATAAGTTTGTGGTTGTTTTCATTGATGATATTTTGGTTTTTTGTAAAAGTAAAGAGGAACATGAAAGTCATTTAAGGGTTATTTTGAAAACCCTAAAAGAAAATAAATTGTATGGAAAATTCAGCAAGTGTGAGTTTTGGTTGCAACAAATTTCATTCCTTGGTCACATTGTTCCAAAAGATGGGATAACAGGTGATCCTGCAAAAAAAAGGTTGTTGAAGAATGGCCAAGACCCACAAATGTTACTGAGATTCGTAGCTTTCTTAGTTTGGCATGATATTAGCGAAGGTTTTTTAGAAATTTTTCACAGTTATCTAGTCCAATGACTAAGCTAACTCGGAAGAGTGTTAAGTTTATCTGGACGAAATAATGTGATGATTTTTTTCAGGAACTGAAAAGAAGATTGGTGAATGATCCAGTTTTGGTACTACCTTCCAGGAATGGTGAGTTTGTTATCTATAAGGATGCTTCACTAAAAGGACTAGGTTGTGTCCTAATGCAGAATGATTAGGTAATTTCTTATGCTTCACGACATTTGAAAACTCATGAGGTAAATAACCCTACACATGATTTGGAATTAGCTATTGTTGTTTTCGATTTAAAAATTTGGAGGCATCATTTGTATGGAGTTAAGTGTGAAATATATACCGATCAAAAAAGTTTAAATTATATATTCACTCAGAAATAATTGAACATGAGATAGCAGAGATGGATAGAATTAATCAAGTATTATGATTGTACAATTCATTACCATCTGGGAAAATCAAATAAAGTGGCTGATGCTTTGAGTTGAAAAAGTAATGCTTCATTAACAATGCTGCATTTGGAATGTGATCCTTTGGTTAAGGATTTGATGAACTTTGGAATAGAAGTTGTTGGTGCATGATGTCCTTCTATTTTGTTTCAGGTATCAATGAAATCTTCTCTATCAGATAGAATTAAGCAAGCACAGAAGAAAGATAATGAGTTACAGAAAAAGGTAGAGCGGGTTCAGAAGGGTAAGTTTCCTGAATTCAATATAGATAATGATTGTGTTTTGAGATTTGGGAAGAGATTTTGTGTGCCTTGTGATTCACAGTTAAAGAGAGAGTTGTTATCTGATGCTCATAGTTCTCCATTTTCAGTTCATCCAGGCAGTACTAAGATGTACAATGAACTGCGGGAGTATTACTAGTGGGATGGAATGAAAATAGATATTGTTACTTTTACTATGAAGTGTTTGACTTGTCAATAGGTTAAATCAGAGCGACAGTTACCGAAAGGGACACTTCAGCCTTTACCAGTGCCAGAGTGGAAATGGGAAAATATATCCACGGACATCGTTGTGGGATTGTCGAAGACACCTCGAGGTAATAATGCAATCTGGGTTATTATTGATCGCTTGACTAAATCTGATCATTTCCTTGCTATATGAGATACTTTTTCCCTAGATCAAATTTCTCATTTGTATCGTAAATAGATATTCAGGTTACATGGAGTTCCCATTTCTATTGTATCCGATCGTGATCCCAGGTATACTTCTAACTTTTGGAAAGGCCTTCAGAAGTAGTTTGGTACTGAATTAAATTTTAGTACAGCTTTTCATCCTCAATCAGATGGGCAGTCAGAATGAACAATTCAGAATTTGTAGGACCTGCTACGTGCTTGTTTGATAGATTATCAGGGATGTTGGGAACAACGTATTTCTTTGGTTGAGTTTTCTTATAATAACAGTTTTCATTCCAGTATATAGATGGCTCCATTTGAGGCATTATATGGGAAGCGGTGTTGAACTCCAACTTTCTAGGATGAAGTGGGTTAAAGGAAGTTGATGGGACCAGAATTGGTAGAAGAGTTGGTAGAAAAAGTTCAGATGATACAGAGACACATGAGAACAGCTCAGAGTAGGGAGAAGAGTTATGCAGACAACAGGAGGAAGGATCTCTCTTTTGAGGTAGGTGATCATGTTTTCCTCAATGTTTCACCATGGAAAAATGTGATGAAATTTGGTAAGAAAGGAAAGCTGAGTACAAGGTTCATTGGACCATATGAAATTCATGAGTGATTTGGATCAGTTTCATACCGAGTGTCTTTACCTCCATGTTTATCTCAGGTACACAATGTTTTTCATGTTTCAATGTTAAGGAAGTACATGCCGGATCCATCTCATGTTTTGAGTCCAGAGGTATTTCAGCTCAAATAGAATCTATCTTATGAGGAACAACCGGTACAGATTCTTGACCACAGGGAGCAAGTGTTGCAGAATAAGGTGATTCATCATATCAAGGTTTTGTGAAAAAAACCACATGAGTGAAGAGGCAACATGGGAATCTGAGAATGCAACGAGGGATAAATACCCCCACTTATTCGATAAGTAAATAAATTACAGGGACATAATTTTCTAAAGGGGGAAGGATTTAACATCCCAAGTAAGTAATGAATAATAGATATTCTTATCTATGTCTATTTATTAATTAGATAGTTTTTTAGAGGCTTAAAATGAGAATAAATCCAATCCTAAGCATGGAATACTCTAATATTTTTAAAAGATTGTTTTACCACCTTTTGATGGCGAACCGTTTTTAAATATAAATTATGAAAATTTTATAAGCTATATTTTTCAAAATAAACTTATTCATTATGATTGGGACATTGAAATTTTCTTTGGATAAATTTCATGTATTTTTCTGATAATGTTCATTTTTTAAATGAATAGTGAAAATTGTTGTATTTTAATTTAAAAACCCTTTTTAATCTAATTTATTTATATAGTTATATAATCTTTTTAATTGGTTTTAATGTGAAATTAGAATATATTTTTACCATTTAATACAATGGTGGTCATTGGAATTAATATCACTTTGATATTGGACATAAACGAGTGTCAATCTTTTGATAGATATTATTTCTTAAAAACACGCTATTTGACTTGACAACAGGATTTATTTATAAAAATAATTAATGAAACTTTTATGTTATGAAATTGGTAAAATAGAAATAATTTTTGAATTTGGAATATCAAATATAGCTTGGTGTGAATATTTGGCATTTTTCTGAAAAACCTTAATTTTTGATAAATAGTGAAACCACAAAGTGGTAGTAAAAAAACTGATTTTTTGTTTAAATGGAACTTTTCCAATTCTATGATTTGAATTTAAAAAATACAATATAAATGATTTTCATTATTAAGAAAAATTTGGTTCAATGGGATGAAAATAATTTTTGAGGAAAAGTAACTTTTATGTTTTATTAATCGCGGTTAAAGGTAATTAGTGTGATTTAAGGTAAAATTGATATTATAAAAAAAATGAAATTATCTTAAAACTTGTCCTAACCCTATTTGATGAGTCATGTCCGACCAAGAAAACCCATGGGTCGATTTTTGGGTCCCCATGGAGCCACTTGGGTAAGATAATGACATTAATGCCTTTCATTTAAAGTAAAAGTAAAAATGACACAAACATGTATTGTTTTACTAAAATAATTTTTACATGGGGTTATACAAGTCATATTTTTGACTATAAATGGAAATTTTAAAGATAAAAAGATTTCTTACATCATAGTATTTTTTTTATAATTTTTATACATTAAATAAATTAAATTATTTATGACATCATGATGATGCAGTGATTACCTCATTATTTAACGATTTAAATAAAATGAAAAGATAATGTTAAATCTAAGACCTAAACATGTGAAAAACATATTGGATAGGTGGATTTAGAACTATTATCACAATATCCTCGAAATAAATCCATGTGGTACCTTTAAAATCTGAAACGCATTTGAAAATAATGTAACATTTTATACCTTTCAAAGAGTGCCCCTCCTCTCCTCTTATAAAAGGCCCCCGTCTCTACCTCTTTACCCACACCTCTCAGGACTTTGGATAGTCTATGCTCTGATACTTTTGTCTCTCCACATCCCTCTCCTAATCCTAGAAGCCTTACCTTAGGCAGGAAGCTCGTCAAGAAACCATTTTGATTCAAACCAATGGGAGTTGCACGATTTTAAGGTAATGTCTTCACTTGTGTTCTTTTGTTTTATTTTTCTTCTCCATCCCCCTAGAAATTTTTTATTCATTTAATTTGTAACAACTCCAATATCTTTAATATACTAGGATGTTGTTATAAAAAGGATTCGAGCTACACTTATACACACCTATATCTAATGGTTAAAGAATATACTGTTTCAGTGGATAGTGAATTTTTGCCTCACAAAATGATGATTGTTCAATATTCTTTTAACACCTTCAAAGGTGGACATTAATATGTCACTATATTTATATATGATATATAATATGTTTATGTTTACCTTAAGCTTATGTGTTTTTCATTTATGGCATACCTTTATGGTTTCCATTATGGTTAAACACGATATCTTTATTTTAGGAAGTGCGGAATACCTCCCCCTCAATGTGATTTGATTCGTTAATACGACATGTGGTACGTATAAAGGATAGGTTTAATGATATTATATATGATACCATACTGTAATTATAATACTATTATGTATCATTATGTTTTAATTCCATTAAATATGAAATTTAAATGGAAGATGTGTTCATGTGTACGTACTGCTTACCGTCTCCATGAATGGTGCATTTCATTTATTACCTATTAATGTTGTGTAATATTATAAATGAATGTATATAAGGATATATATTATATATATGATATCTAAATAATGAATATAATTCTGTATATAATGGATATTTTACCCCATGAACAAACTTGTAATTATAAAGAGTTTATTTTTGACTCATATAGAGAAGATCGACAAAACAACCATTATTAACTTAAATAATTACATAGTGTTAATAACATGGTAATAAGTGATATAAAAGGAATAATGAACTTGAAAAAGGATCCTAAGCATGTATAAATTAACTCAAGTTTATTATTCAGGACGTTAAAGAATGATCGAGTCAAGTCGGACTCGAGGTATGGGAATTCGTCTCAATCTCCTTTCATTGCGGCATATTTTGTTTTATACACAACCTTCTTTTATATGGTGTATAAACTCCTTCAACTTTTACATTTATCGGAAAGGAATTTTTTTTATTCAAATCATTTTAATAAATGACAAAAGGGAATGTTTTTTTCGTACGTATGCGGCGACAACGACTTCTCCACCGCCGTGACCATTATTTGAGTTTTGACTTCCTCTACAAGACATAACTTTTTTGAATGAAAAATAAATACCAAGTTTTACTTTTATATTATTTTGGTATTGAAAATGGTTTTAATCATGTTTTTATATAAATGTGCTGTATTGATTTCTTGTGATTGAAATGTGGAAATTTTATGTTTCCTTTATGTATGTTTTATGTGATACAATTATGTTATGGTTCTTGGGCATTATTATGAAGACGGGTGATTCCGTGATAAACTAAGGGCAGGTGAGCCCGATATAGCTCTCAAATGCATTGGGTAACACGAAGGAGATAAATGTTATGGTATCTCCAAAGTGATTTAGGGAATATACTATGATTGGTATTCCAAATGTAACCAAGAGGGTTACTCCCTACGTAAGAATGTAATCAATGTCTCAAGTTACTTTTATGTCTTATGATTTCTATGATTTATTCATGATTTGATGAGGTATGTTAAGGTGCTTATGTTTTATGAGTAAAGTATTATTTCATTGATTCTTATGTATACATGTACTCATTTTTCCTTTCCGTATTCTTATATCCCTTACTGAGCTTTTTATGCTCATCCCATGTTTTTGAAATGTTTTTCACGGGTCATGGGAAAGGTACATGATGTGATGATAGTGTCAATGAAGTGTCAAGAAAGAATCCATGTTTTATTTTAAATATGTTTCCGTTGATGGGAAAAATGAGTACTATCATTTATGTAACCACTTTGTTTAAATGTGGAATGTAATTCTTGTTTTATGATCTAATTCTCTAAAACTCTAATCCTGAAAAGATCCTCAACGTGTATTCTTGAAGTAACTCATTATTAAGTAATTTTTAAGGCTAGGGCTTTATAATATCAATGTTAATCTAGGAGACATACCCCATAGATCCATACTAGTTGGATAATGAGATGTAGAGTCTAGTTGATATAAATTTCCCTAAAATATTTTGACAAATAATAAGAACATGACATTAAATGTAATACGAAAGGAAAATATTAAAATTATTATACTAAAAAAGGATTCATAGGAGGAATCCCAAGATTGTGCATCTGTTGATCAATATCAAATAATCAGTTCCATTGAAAAAATTCAATATATATCATAATATTCATAATAATTAAATTTACAATTTTTAGAAACATTTTTTAATAATTATTCATACACCATAGAAGTCAAAGTAGTCATAAAAATGTTATAACATGTTTTAGAAAATATAATCTAAATCCAATATATATATATTATTAAACTCATTTTAAACACAATTTTATGAACTGAAATTAATATATTTAAATAAAATAATAATAAATTTATCATTCCATACAAAAAAAATTAATGTCATTATAGTAGTACCAACCCGAGAAACCCACAACAAGTAAAACACAATGAACTATGACCATTTGTGATTTATTGAAATATATTACGCAAACTACATTATGTTGAACATAAATTCTCACAATGGGATAATTTGACTCATCAAATACAATAGTTTGGTCAACACCAATGGGGTTCAAATGGTGACAATATTTTTTCACCATCCTGAAAAATAACTCTTGGGATTACTTCAATAATTACACCATAATCAAGTCTCATATGATTTTTTCAAATTGAAACCATTTTCCCATTGATTATAAAATATACAATACTCGTATCTTTGAATAAATTCATTTCAAATAACAATGAATCTATAGCCATTGACAAATGTACCATATCGCAATCATTGAATAATACCATTTACATTTCGTCATATTGACTCCACCATGCTATTAATAATTAAGTAACAAGATTTTCTCAATAATTCCATAATAAGACACATTTTCTTATGGATGAATACAATCTAACCAATTTGATAAAAATTAATTGTTAGAGTAAATATAATTCCATCATGTTGTGTTCTCATTTTGACCACATTATCGGCTGTATTAAATTTTAACACAGTGAATAATAATGATTTATATTTATGAAAAAATTAATTGGGACCAAACTTTAGGGAAATTAATTCGTAATAGAAGGATCAAATTAGTAAAATCCATACCATAAATACATACTAATAATACTATTAAATTAATATCTAAATTTTTTTCAAATGAAATTAATGGAAAAACCTTTCATTTCATCCAAGAAATTAACTCTATGATATCAAAATACTCTATCCTTATCAACAGAAAATATTGATGAATTGTACTTATTAGTTTTTATGTTCCATAATGCAAATGATAAAAAATACGAAACATATATGTGAAATTACATAGAATGAGATAAAAAATAAATATTATAATTAAAGACTTGATATATTCTCTGAACAAAAAATAGTTAAATAATACTCCACAATGTTTCATATCTTACTCTTTAAGGCTAAATGTAAAAATGTATAAAACCTAAAAATTAGTCATTTTTAGGGAAGATATCGAAATGTCGGCTCAAATTACCCATATTTTCATCTTAATTTCACATTGGTTGGTTATGTTAAACTCTTAGATGAGAAAAATATATTGAACAAAAATCCATACAATCTTGAGCCATATAACATATCTCAATTCAACTTTAAGGAAAATTATTATTTCAAACATAATATTTCATTATGAAAATATATATTTTATATGGATACGTAAACCCAAAATCAATGGGTCACCTATGATGTGTTTTAGTTATAATATTATTTATTCAATGTTGCATGTAAGTGGAAAATGTTAGAGGGATTGTTTTCCAACTCAAACAAAATTAACGACACCCCTTATGTCATTTTTTCAAGAAAGACATAGAAAAACAATTTATATAATAGGTCTCTAAAAACTGGAACAAAAAAGTAATGGCCACTCTTACATTATTTGATTGTATATGTTATATTTCTATTAGAATAAATTCATGAAGAAGGTTATGATAATAATGATTTTTTGGATATTATTTTCAACTACATTATTTTGACCCATTTAGATATGTTTTTAGAATAGATATCCAGATCCTTGAAATTCACTAATTTATATTGGAATAGATATTTTTTCTCAAATGTTATCACATAAGAAGAACAAGGTACATTGCATATATTTTCACAAAAACACACATGGTCAAGTTATGGTTGAATGCCCTAATCCCACGAATCCTGATGAGATAATATTTCATATTTGGTATTTAGATTGATATGTATATGAACTGAATGAAAATTTTCTATTTTTTTCTATTCCCACTACATCAAAAAAAATGATACATTAAATTTTTAGAATAATATAAAAAATCATTAATGTTGATTTTATTCATCCATATGTAAATGGATTCAATGTAAACATTCATAATCTTGTTACATTTAAGATGACCATTCCTTAATGAAAAATGACAATCCATTAATTGTTTAAGCCCATAAGTTGTTGAAATTTGTTTAGGCTTACATTCAGAGTGAACATTATTTTCAAACGAACAAAGATTATTTAGGTAATGATGATCCATTGGAAATAATCATTGATATCCCATGAAACTGAAACTATAGTGATATTTATGTATTTTTAGTCTATTATTCATCAAAAAGAAAGGACTTGATAGTTTTCACATTGTTCTCCAAACAGAAATCATTTCTTTTGTAGGGAAATCATTTATAGTCATATAAGGGTAGCACATATATGAAATATCTTTTTTTAAGAATAATAGAATGTCTGCACACTCTTATACATGGGATGCTTCAAATCACTTATTAAAAGTTTTAAGTAGATGTCTATATCATATCAATGATTAGAATCTATAGATAATAGAATACTCAAAAATGTGATAGGTTTTTTAAAACACATATATGGATGAAGATAATAAAGGTGAATATAAATTTTCAAGGTGTTGTGATTTGTAAGAAGCTAAAAAAATGATTCAACCATAATAGGATAGACTGATTATGAAATTACGCACCTCCAATTCAAAATTATGATATTATCTATCACATTCCCACCATGATAATAAATATACTTCCATTTCATTTTAGATGATATTTTTACAGAAGTGAATCGATTTAGAAGCCTTTGATTCTATTAAATGTCCCACTTTACCTTTTGGGGTACCCGTTGTGGTGTTACATATGATCTTCCCTTCCTTTGGTATGTACCACATTCATTAAAGTTATAAAGTGATGATGTTACCTTCAAAAATAAGCTAAATTATTTTGTAAAACCATGAATTCTATTAGTAGAATATCTAATATACTTAATTAACTTATATGCCTTATAATGATTTGAGGGAATCACTACACCATCTGGAAGAATGTCTTTAAAAACGTTATAATGTAGTCAATGGAGATATTAGAAATTCCATACATGGTTTTAGGTTATATAACCACAATAAATATATCATCATTTTCATTTTAGTATATTTATGATATACCGGAGTTTTGGAATCATCTATTTTTTCACTCTAAACATTATCCTCTTGATTATTTTTTTCATGTGTATTTATATCATTATCTTCTTGAAATGAAATAATATCTCTCTCACAATGATGGAAAAATGAAAATCGAGAAATTATCAAATTCTCCATTATGCATATTTGTTTACATTCTTGAATTGTATAGGATTATCTTACCTGTCTATTGTGATAAAAACATAATTTTCTTTTTGAAATCTAGCTTTTGTTATATGGTGGGTAACATCGTCTAATCTTATATGTGCTCTTCCAACAGAATTTTAACATGGAATCTATATATAAATTCCATATAAATCATTGTTAAATCGAAAATAAAAATTTATCAAAAATCATTTGAATCTCAGTTGAAATATGATAGATGTGATGCTTATTGATTCTATTTATTCTATTATAGGAAAAAATATATAAATTCAAGTCAACAACGTAATCCATTATTACAAAACTCATTATAGAAGATATTAATTTTTATTTTATCCAAGAATATTTTAGCATGAAAAAAAATGAATAAGAAAACCCATATATTCCATAATAAATTCTAATAAATAAGAAACCATAAAAAGTATAAGGCATTAAATAAGAAACAACTATTTCTAAATATATTTAAATAATTATTCCACTATTGAGATTTTTTTCAAAACATTTATTTTTTTAATATGAATTTAATCAAATTAAATACAATTGTCTTTATGATGGAAAAAATTTCTCAGGAATAACTACAGTGATTCACCAACCACAATACTAAAAAAACATGGTATAAAAATAACATGGAAATGATACAATAATTTATTTAAATACAACAATCATCCAATAATTTTATCATAGAAACTAAGAATTTTTTTTAAAAAACTATATCCAAAATGTAATAATTGAGATGGAAAATTTAAGATGTGTGATAATTTAAATGTGAATGTGTACTTGTATTTTATACACGTTTAATCCCATTATATTGGGAAATGTGAAATTATGCAGAGTTAAGGCCCCATGATCCTATCTTATACAGATTTACTATATTCAAATTATAACAAATTCTATCCAAAACTCTCTCCACTCGTTATTGTAACATATTTGGGGATCCATAATATTAATATATCCCATTTTATATGACTAATGGAATTGAAATATTAATTAAAATGACCACAAAATAAAAAAATAGTTTTAGAATGATATGAAAATTTAAATTCAAATTAAAAGAAAAGTGAAGAGGAAATTAAATAAAACAAATAGGAAAACAAATTGAAAATGATGCATGAATCATGTGACCATTATAGAATACTATAATCCATAAAAATGATATGAAATAAAATAAGACAAAACTGAGTCATACTCATAGAAATGTAATAAAGAGACATGTATTGGAATAAATAACAACTAACGAATACTGGTAGAAAAAACTGTATTTATTTTCCAATGTTGACTTATCATTTGAAAACATAATTTGGATAACATTTATTCATGAAAGGATTTTGTTTAATGTTTAAATAAATTATATTTTTCTAACATAAGGGGAATAGATCTTACATGATGTACTATTTAAATTTAATAAGTATTTAATTTTTGGAAGAACTATCAGGAATAAATGACAAATCCATTCCATCCCACTTTATGAAACCCATTAATTAGTTAATAATTGGTAAAATCTATTAATTTTACTAATGTATCATTATATGGTTGTGGATTTTCTTAAAATTTAGTCCAAATAAATTTATATGTACACAATAAATGATACAATAAATAATGAAGTATTTCTAAAAAACTGTGTTTTACTCAATAGTTAATCAAAATAGGTGAAATTGTGGGGCATTACATTTAAGGGTTCTTAAAAACCTAAATTCATTGGTAAAAAATTATCAATGGAAACAATGTTTCATATAATTAATATGACACAACATGATTTCCTTTCTATCATTTATAATTACTTCCTAAAATTTACCAAAGGTTTTTATAAATATATTTATATAATAATAGTTTTATAATTTGTAAAAAATTGAAATCTAAATGTTAATTTTTTTGAAATAATTCTTTATAATTAATTCATGTATAAATGATAATATTGAATTATAATAAAAATGATTATAAATAACAGTAAATAAAATAGTAAACTATTGAAGAACTAACATTCATTGATAAATAATTATTCCATATTTAATTATATAAGGATAATAATTTACATCATCTTACTATTATTTTTTAAGGATAAAATAATTATAAAAACACTTTAGAAATTGTTCATTATATAAGAAATTATATTTCAATAATTTAATACCATGATACAAGGATAATGAAAACTGAAATTAACATATGTTCTTAACCTAAATATTATTCCAAACACTAAAAATAAATGAATCCCTAACATATTCCACAAAACATAATATCAAATTTAGTTTAAATTTATATGAATCTTGAGGATTTTTTAAAAAATAATGACATTTTAATAAAAATAATACATATATGAATTTATTATACAATATTTTTCCATACTATACAAATTTTTTTTAAAAATATTTATAGAATTTATTTCAATATGATATATTAGAATAAAATGGAATGATTAAAATTAAATTAATATCCAACAAAAGAGGAGAAGGATTCCAAACTCAGTACTCCAATGTGAAATAAGGTGGGAATAAAAACTAATTCAATTAGTGGATAGTTCTATAGATTAAAACTGATCATCTATTGGGTGAGGGGAGAACAAATAATTATTGGGTTTAAAATATTACCACTTTAATATCACAACAAAATAAATATAGAAATAGAGGAAAACAGTTAGCTTGTTGGAACATCATTTTCTGGGAGGGTAGGAGTAGGCCAATGCTCATATAAGGATAGGTGAGATAGGAAGAAATTTTGATGAGAGTGGAGGGGAGGTCATTTTAATATTTTTTTTAGCTATACCCATAGTTTTTGAAAAATAATTTGTTTAACACAACCTAGAACAACACTCCTTTAAAATTGTGGGTATATCTTTTTCCAATATATCTCTACACATAGTTTCATTAACATGTGGGTATGAATTCATGGAAAAAAATCATTTAAATTTTTTTAAAAGATAAAAATTCTAGTAATGTAATAAAAATTATGAGGAAATATTACATGTCTGTCAAATTTATTACATACTATCACAAAGCATAAGTCTCGCAAGTAATAACGTAGATGCCCAACCTAAATAACATGGAATCATGTGATCATAAAAACATTGTAAATGAGATATAAATATATAAAGTTTCATAAATACAAGTCAAGGATATCATTATATACAATCTGATATTGTGGAAAAAATACGATAATAGATTATGTTTACTAATAACTACCATACATAACATATCACGAGACAAAAGAATTACCCATTGAAATGGTGATTTATCAGGATTATTTGATCACAATATGTTCATGATTATGTGTTGCACAAAAAATAAATTAATCATAATTAATACAAAAAACAATTTCCCATGGAATGAAAATGGGTTAAAAAATATTTCGATATTTCATCATCAATGTAAATTTTATAATGTTGGAATTTTAGAAAAAAAACATAAGGTATATATTACCCCATAAAAGTAATAGATAATGCACTAGTTATTTTCAAAATAGAAATAAAAAATTAATATTGAGGTAAGTAAAAATATATAATCTTGTCATTGTTTATGAATCAATCTTTGTAAAATCACATGGAATATTTCTATAATAAAATATATTTTTTATTTTTGAAATTACTTCCTTAAAATATAAAAATATAAAAGATATTATTGATATTCTTTTATTTATAAATAAACAAGGAAATTTGTAAATTAGTCTTATAATAACCGTGTGGTTAGGAAAATATATTATTTTACTCAATCTACATAAGTTAAAATAAAACATTCCTTTCACACTTTTTTAAAAGAAGGAAAAAAGTATCTTCTTTGGAAAATGAATATAAAAATTCTCTAAAATAATTATCTATAAAATACCAAAAAAATTAAATCGTCTTTAAAAAGTCATATTAGAATAGTAAGGAAATTAAATGTTTTTTTTAAAATTTACTCATATGAAAAGAATATTCTAGATATAAAATGGATATAATATCATCATTACTAACCAAAAAAATTATTGATGTTTCCTTATTCAATTAGGATGGTCATGGAAACAAAGCATGTAAAACAAATTAATGTGTTTTATATAATGTAATACATATTTTTTAATGAAATAATTTAATACCATTTTCCCTAAAAGAACCGAAACACAAAAAAAATCAAAAAAAATTAGAATATTATAACAGAAACACTATACCACTTTGGTAGAATTAAATTTAAATAACTATTTATGAATGGGAATTAATGATATTATTTGTAAAATGGGTAATAATAAATACCAAATAAAATAAAACATGTTCATAACAATAAAATATTTCATAATGATGTAAAATTATGATGAAATCCATTAAATTTATAATTACCTGAAAGTGAGAAATATTGAATTAATTTATTAAAAATATCAAATTTAAACCCACACAAAAGAATATAATATAAAACATAATTCAATCATAATTCAAGTATCCCATAAGATTGAATTAGTAAATACAATGATGTAGATGTATAACCCAAGGACATGGAAATTGATTTACGAAACCCTTTTCATCATGATCGACTCTTTATGTACATACATTATATTAATGAATAATAATCTATTTAAATGAATTTATAGTATTGATAATAATTTGAATTTTTATTATTAATTTTACATTATTTGATACCAATTATATTTATTTACATAATCAAATAAGTTCACATAATGCGTTTGGATGATATTCAGTTCATATGTCCAAAATGTATTCCAGATTCTGCCTATGGTAAATGAAATTATTGGTATATCATATCTAGAATAATAATAACATCATAAGTATAATTTTTATATAGAAATTGTTCTTTTAAAACCAACCATGAAATATGGTTATGAAAAATCTAATATTTAAAAATCATGGAGAATTTAGGTCGTACGTACGCATGGACACCATTTCCATTTTTTAATAAACTTTAGGGATATATGTTATGCATTGTCTTATATTTATATAATTATAAAAATATCTTAAATAATATATTATTTATTTGAATATATGTTTATTTATATTTCATGAGATTTGGTGATGAAGAAAAAATCCCACTTCTTAGAGGTGTCGGTAGTCCAACCTTACACTTGAATGACATTATCGTTTTTCATTCAGTGGAAATGTTAGAAAGTAAATGATATATTATAATTTATGAATGGAATATGTTTCATGAATATTATTTATATATATGGTAAATTCATAATATTTAATATCCATGATTTTTGATGATGGAAAATGAATTACATAAGATCTTGAGGACATAGTCTGTCGTAGACACGAATGATGGTTTTGTTTCAAAATTAAGGAAGATGAGATAGATATAGGGTACTAAATTAATAAAAAAACAAATAATTATATGGGATATGTTAATGTTATTATTTCATCATGGTTGAATAATATGTTAATCAGTTGATTGAATAAATAATTGAAAAATGGTGGATTATGAATGATAACAACAATCTAGAAAAAATCCAAATGTTGACACCAAAAATCATGAATATGATTGATTTTTGATCAAAAATGGACTAAATGAAACTATTGTTGGAATAATAATTGTATTTATGTATTAATTTTTAGAAGATAAATTCTATTAACATGTGTAGGGAAGAGGATATGGGGTTATAAGAGAGGGAGGAAAATCATGGGGAAATTGAATGTTATTCCAAAGATAAATTATTACAAATGGACATACATTTGAATTTTGGGGATAATAAGGTTGATATATGGCCGCAAAATAGTACTTAGATATGTTAAATTGAAAAAGTACACACATATTTTTGATTAACATGATGTAAACCAATTTTATACTTAGATGCAATTATTAATTTAGATTGTCTTTCTACAATTCATTAAGGAAAAAAATTAAGTTTAAATAATAAAATAATTTTAATTATTATTATTCAAAATATGGAATCTATTTTATTAATTTAAATTTACATAATTTTTATAATTTAATTTAGAAATTAACTCATAATGTGTTTTGAAAAATTTGTTTCCATGAAATGAATATATCAATAATTAGAGGATATTATTTTCATTTTATTACTAGTAATAATAAATATATCAATTAAAATTCATTTATATATATAATCAAAAAATTTAATTGAGAAACTTATTTATTAGGGTATATATTAATTTAGAAATGTGGATATTCTTTTTACACTTAAAAACCATTCTATGAAAAACATGATTTAGGCTTAAAAATTAACATAGGCCAAAATCATTAAAAATGAGCATTCATATGAAATTAATTAAATTATAATAAATAAAATGTGTCATATTTTAATTTAATACTAAATCCATAAAATTATATTAATTTTAAATTAGTTTATATAATGTAATGAAATGAAAACATTTGAAAAATCTAAAATTTTCACTATTCATTGGTTTCTGAATAAATTGTAATGATTAAAAATATTTCATGCTAAGTTAATTTTGATTTGATGATTTATAAATTTATGTTTATTTAATAAAAATATTGTATTATTTCTCAATATTAATTAAAATATTTTCCCTTGAATTTTAATTGATAATCATTTTTCCATAAAATATATATTTTAATAAAAAAATAGATTCAGTAAAAATTTACTGATTATATAATAATAATATATAAATAAATATATACTTTCTAAGATCATTATATATATTTCATCAATAATTTAATCATATTCATAAAATATTAAATTAATTTCTTGTTTTAATGATCATGTTTAAATAATAATATATCAAGGATTACATAGGCTCGGTGTTGCATGTCGTATAGGATACCTAGAATATTATTCATTTTGAAATCCGAGGGTGTTAAAATTGAAGTGTTTCGTTAGAGTACTGGAAAACCAATCATAATCATACTATGGAATTTTTATAATACTATTTATTATGAAAATAATATCACACATATAGGTGATTTTATTCCTTTATAGAAGTCATTCTAGGCACCATGATTCCTTGTGAAAGGGTATTATTGGTAAATTGTAAAATTGATTAGTAAAAAATGATTTTTTAACCTATATTTTTAGTACTTGAATATATATGGATTTAGAATTTATGATAATAGAAGAACATATATTTGTTTGTGAGAAGTATTATGGACATACAATAGAGTCATGTTTCCCTAATTAATTGAGTGCGCCTACATTTACTGAAAAATGGATCATAAGGAATGAGTTGATATGTGTAGTGGTATACGTCAAGAGTTAATATTTACTCATTAGTATATTTTGGTATATATTTATTGTAAAAATAAAAAATTACTAGATAATTTATTAATATTCTATTATCCTATGTCAGAATGGGAGATAGTAAGTAAGAATTAATATAACAATCTCTTAAAAAATACATACTGAAAATAGAATATCTAAGAAAGATTGATTTTTCATAACACCCTTGTTATAAAATAATAATCGTTTTTTATATTAATGTGTGTAAAGTGTATTTTTGTTTTTTAGGAGGGTTAAAAATTATTTTGGATTATTTTTGGGTATTCTATGATGGTTCACAGCTTGATCATGGTTACTGGAAACAATTCAACTCCTAATGGAAACTATGGACATTTACATGTGGGATAATGGGAAGGAGCCCAGTTAAGGTGCAAATTTTTTCCAATCCATGATGTCACCCATGAGAAACCATGAAATATGGATAGAGATATTTTTCATTATTAGATCATAATGTTTATAAGTATGTGGTCCAATCATGTGAGGTGATTTTTATACCTAGTGTTAGATCTTGGTTTGTGGTTTGTTTTCTTAACCATACAACTAATAGATGTCAATTTAAAATATTATTGCTAAAAAATTTAATCTCACTCATTATCACCTAAAATCCTCTCATTTTTCCTCCATATCATTCATAACAAAATAATTTTTCCTTCCAATATTAGTGGAGTAATTCCCCATCAATTCAAGAGCGATCTAAAGGCTTTTCTTCGTGTATTGTAGCACAATTCCATTAGTCAGTGCTTGTTTATGGTATTTTCTAAATTTTTTTCTTATATATACTTTAAAAACCTATATAAAAATACTATGTATAGACCATTGGGGATATATATATGACGTTTTATGTGAATCGTGGAGATTAATGGTTGTGTTGATGTTATAGATGAGATCTAAGGCAGGTTTTTTGTGATTCAACCTCAATTTGTTGGAGTTTTTCTGTCATTCATACATTTTTACACAATTTCGAAGGTAGTTGGCTTCAATGTTGTTTCATATAATTATAAAATGAAGGTTTTATTTCTAAAATTTTTTCTTCTATAAATTTATAGTGAAATTGTTTTGAATATCATTATAGAAACCATATTTTGTGACAATTTGTGGAGCTGTGAAAATTGGGTGTTTCAGTGGAAAAGAAAATGCTACCATTATTTTAAAATGAATAGTTTATAATGGTTTTGTTGTTTTAATTTATGTGACTATATATTTAGTAAAATTTATTTTTATTTTAATTTCTTAGAAAATATGGATTCAACATGTGGTTGGCTTAATTGATTTAGCGCGAGTTGAATCTGATGGATATTTATTGTGGAGCACCAACATCAAAGGTGTGTGTTATTGATGTGAAGTTCCACCATGAAATGTAAAAAAAATCTTCTGTGTTTGACTGGTGGGGGGGGGGGGGGGTTGACAAATGTAATGGGTTATTCTAAACAAGATATTTGATCAACGATAAAATTAAAGACATAGTTTCTTTAAATGGAAATTGTTTTTTAGGAAATTGTATGATTTTGGGGATTTTTATACATACTGATATATAAAATTTTAAATTGTTTTATATACATTTAATTATATAAATGTTATAAATTTTTATATCATAGTCAAATGACTAGATAATTCATTTGAAGAAATCCTATTGAGTTTGATTACTCACCAATGCATTGGCACTTTGGTTCTTTTAATGATGTTTTCTATCAAGAAAATTCTAAAGGTAAATCATTGAATATCATTATAGGATGTTTTTGATACTTTTGATAGTTTTTGGAGTTTGATATTAGATTTTCCTTCATATTCCATGTTTTTGGATTGTTATTTACTTTACTTTATTCTTTATGTAAGTATTCTTCTTCCTTGGTACACTAATGTAATTTTTTTTATAAATGGTATTGCATTGAGTTATTTTACATTTTTATCATTCATAATGTAGTGTTATTATTATGGAATTTTTGGTTTGGTTGTTTAATTAAGAAAATATAATATCATTCCCCAAATTTTATTGAATCACATGGCATTTATTTCTCGATATTGGAATGTTGGTAATGTCACTGAAGGCCAAGTAGGAATTCCTCAATGAACCAAGGCAACATGGAGGTGTGGGATGTTAAAAAGGTATTAGTAATAGCCAGTATTGCATTCATTATTTCATATGGTATTTGTTTTTTTGATCCTTGGAGATCAATCATGTCTATCATGGATATAGGAATTCATTATGTTCAATGTTTTAATTAGGATATTAGATGATGTAGGATTTTTGGGACATGAAATTTGTAGAATAAAATACATAGAAAACATTTTTATGTTGAAATTAATGTTACTCAAGAGCTGGTTACATAAGTGTTTTGTATACACTTATCATATATGGAATCACATTTTCATGGGTAAAACTAGTGAGACAAGCATACCATGAATTGTAAAAATTACATCCCACTAGGACTATATATTTGATTTTGAGAAATGTAATTTGATTTTGTGAAAAACGATTTTTTTTAAAAGCGTTGAAATTGTTTTCAAATGATATCTTTTAAAAAAGGAACGATAGAGGTTTTTTGAAAATGGTTTTATTTTCAAAATACATGTTGAATTTAACAAATGAGCGTAAAATGGATTGTATTGCATTTTGGAAACTATGTTTTGATATGTATGAGGTGGAATAATTTTAAATTGTAATTAATTATGTTTATAGAAAGTGAGACTTATGGTGTATATTGTGTTTATAGAAAATGGAACCTGGTATGTGTCATAGAAACCGACCATAAAAAACTGTGTAGATCATTGTTTCACATGAGACACAAGTGAACCAAAAATTGGATCAGATTATATTACATGAGGTTTATAATATTAATAGAGGTAACATAAGGGATAAACTATAGAAGGAGGTTCATTTTATCCTATTTCAGAATAATTATCCACCCATATTTGGGGGAGATTCATAAATAGAGAAGCAAGAGGAGTGTTTTAAAAATATTTACCAAATATTCAATCATTTTCCCCCCAAAAGAGTTGAAAGTAAACCTAGTGATGTATTTGTTGGAGGATATTTCTCATTGTTGGTGCAATGGATGGTTCAGGATCGATTTGGCCAAGGCCTTTCATGGGAGAATGTTGATGAATTGTTCATCAAAAAATTATTCCCTCATACATTCAAAATTTAAAAATGAACATAAATTTTTATCTTGTAAAAGGAGAGCCTCACAATGTCAAAATATATGGATATGTTTAAGAATTTAGTCTTCATGACACCCAAAGAAACATATAGTTATTCCTTGAAGGCATGTGTCGATGAATCGAGGCTAGTGAAGGAGATTCACTTGATGTTTCCATGCTCTATATAAAGGATTACAATGATATGATTAGTAGATAAATAGAGGAGAAAATTTAAAAAATTAGATATGGTTGGGGTAGAATTTTGATACATATGGGATATTGTGTGAACTCTAATGTTGGGAACATATTGAAGAGGGCCACTTGTTTCCTTGTTAGTGGAATGGCTCTAGATCTGATGGTTGGATAAGTAAATTTTCCCCTTAAACACTATAAATTCATATGATGTTTATATTGTGGTTCTATAGACCACATTAATAGTGATTGATTGAAACCACCTAGAGAACACCACAATTGAAACCAGATGGGGAATCCTAAGCGCTATTATCATAGTGCTCCATATTTGGGTATAGAAGAAACATCTCATGTGTCGTAGACATCATAAACTTATATGGGATGAGGGTTGTAGAAAAATAATCATTACAAGAACATATAAATTCATAGTGATTGCAATAATACCATGACTCTTCAAAAAAGGAAATCTCAACTGAAAAATAAATTACATAGTTCAACAAGAATGAAATTATATGGAGTTGAGAAACTTATCATAGATGATATTTCTGAACCATATACATTGAATGGTATGATTATTTTAAATTATATATTTATACAAGTTTTGTTTGATATGAGGAAATCCCATTAATTTATTAATACTCACGATTTCGATTCACTATGTTTAAATTTTTGAGATGGTGCCATCTGTTTTGAATCAACAAACACCTCTTAGTCAAAGAGAATGTTGAGCTATTATGTGTCATGCATGCTATATCACTATTGATATAGAAAATTTGTTATGTAGTTTATTAGTGATTAAGATATATTTCAATGAAATTATCATGGGTATGTATTTTTGGACTACGTTCTAGTCTCACATTATCTTTTATACAAAAGGATTTAGTTTTAAACTGATGACAATGTTTGGGGTCTCATTAATGTTGACCAGAACATAATAGAAGGTGTAACATGATTTTTGTCTCTATAAGTGGAATGATATTATACCAGTTTTCCGTGTTAAATTTCGAATCTATGGTAGAGATTGTGTGTTGCAGTTTTCCAACAGCGTTTGAACAGTATCATGATATTCATTTAAAAAATTTCTCAGGGCTACCATCCATAATTGACATGGAGATTATGATAGATCTCCTCTCACAGACCAGTCTTATTTACCTTATGTCTTACTATATGTAACTAAAATAGATTTTTTAAATGAAATTGATTTTTGTGTAACATGAAATAAAAGGTTTCATTCATAGAATAACATATTTGTGGTTAGAAAAAAATATTATTTTTCAAAGAGGATGGACCTTTTAGAATGTGAATATATTATATTAATCTTTATCAAGTTATGATAAATAATTGTTATGAACTACCACACATTGATGATCTATCCAAAAAAATATATTGAGACCATTGGTTCTAATAAATTGGCATGTGGTCCAGATACCACCAAATGTGGGTTCGATAAGAGGATATGAAAAATCCATATTTTATGGTTTTGAATGGCCATTATGATTATGTGGTCAATATTTTCGATATAATTAATACAAAAACTGTTTTTATGGAATTGAATGAATTGGATATATGATATGTATATAGAATCTTTTTAGGAGGTGTTTTTTGATGAAATATTAGTTTATTTAGGGGTAGGTATTGAGTATGAGAAATACTATGTGATGGTGTTGGGTATCTTGTGGTATCATCCTCTATTTTAAAAAGTATTAATTTTTTTTGATATAATAGGAACATTTCATGGTCCATGTAACCATTGAAAAATGTTTCCTATGGATTTAGAAAATATAGAAGTGGTTCTCTATTGGAAACTACTAATAATTGTCTTTGTGACATAGAGATTCCATAGATTGGATGGTTATTACAGATTCGTTGTTTGATAATATTAATGACTAGCTTCACCAATGAAATCATTAAAAATAGAGAATTTTTCTTTCCAATTGAACGTACAATGTTTGATTCCTTTTCAAGATATGAAATTTTAGCTTAAATTTTCCACAGTATTTTTATTTACAGAATAAGGACAAGGGTATGTGGTTTATTTTCAGTCTTTGGGATATGTTTTTTGATGTGATCATATAAATGGTTATAATGTGGTATGTTATGGTTCAATATTGTTATAGATTTATGAGAAGAATTACCCAACACATTATTTGGAGTTAATGGTAATAATATATTATTTGAAGACTTAATATATATGTCATTTTGGTTAGAAATTTATGGTGTTTATTGATCATAAGTCCTAGAAACATATTTTCCCACAAGTAATTTTTTACCTAAGACAAAGATAATGTATAGTGTATTTCCAAATTTTCAACATTTTTGTGATGTATATATTGTGTAAAGGTAATATGTTGGATGATTCATTATGGAGTAAGCCTAATACTGAGTTGGAAATAGAGGAATTAGAACAATGGATACTTATTTCAACGATAAATGACATATGATTCAGAAAGTGTTGTGATAAGGTCAAAACTCAATGTTTTGTAGACCATTGAGTGATGGAGGCAAGTTGAATGTTCAGTAATGTTATCCAAAAACTAGATGGACACACCTTTTGTTTTTTAGGAAAAACAAATTTTTTCTTACACTTATTCAAGATGGTTTGTTCATCTGGGAGTACATAAGATGTATGGGTAATTGAAAACATTGTTTTGATGAGTCAATTGAAATGGAATGTGGATGAGTTTGTTTATATATTATTTACTTATTAGCATGTTAAATTAGAGAAATAGAGATCAACAGGTATGTTTTAGTCTTTACCTATTCTTCTTTCCTTCATGTCATACCTACCCATGAATCTCATAAAGTGGATGAATTTCAAAATATATAATGAGAACTGCTAAAGAGAAATTGTGTTCCATATTATCTTGTGTCATATAGATTCCATGGTTTATGTCTTTCTTCTGGAAAACCATAAAGAAATATGTTATGACTCATTTGTCCATGATTATGGTGTATGATCCTCTGATAGATGGGAAATCCAATAAGATAATAAAAAAATGGAATACATGATATGGGCTTGGGTAATGGATTTTTCTGGCACATGGTAATATCACATTATATTAGTGGAGTTCTTATATAAAAGCAGTTGTCAGGCCTCGATACTTATGGATTATTTTTAATAAAAATATGGTTGTACTTTTCATTCTACAATTTTTTGGAGGGAAATAATTGATACATCACTAGATGGGAAGATAATTATACAAGAAACCACAGGGAAGATTTAGTTGATTAGTAAATGGATAGAGACATCAATGATTGGTTAGAAATTGTATGTGGATCATTATTAATGACTATTGTTTTTCAATGTTACTGGTCATGTGTTTTTGAAGATCTCTTCAAGTCTTGGGAGTCATCAATTTGGGAATTATTTCATGTTATCTCCTAGATACATTGGACAAATTTTATTTCATTTATCTCCATTGAAAATGTATCATCAAGATCATGGTTGTGAGATTTTATTGGATCAAATTTGACTATATTTGGTAGCATCGGTGGTGCATGATTAAATGTAGATTAAGGATTGGAAATAGAAACCATTTCATTGGAAAATAATCATTTTAGTTTGGGTATTGTGGAAAAAAAGTATTATTTTCAATGTTATTTGTAAATGGAAGAATGAAATGCTCGGGGAATGGACTGAACTATTTTGGGAAAATTGTATTTTTCTACTTTCTGGGTATTGAAAGTCAAATTTGGGGGAGAATGTAGCAATCCTAGTTTTTATTATGCAACCCTTTATTTATTAATCTTTTGCATGTAATTTTTTTTGGATATGTTTGTGATAATTTTGAGGTATTTTAGAATTTTTTGGTGCCTTTTATAATGGTGCATATTTTTTTTCATAGTTATTGTATGTCATACAACTAATATAAGAAACTGTGAAGGAAAGTCAATGGTGCTAATAAGAAAGAACATTGTTAAGGTGATTGGTTTTGCCAAATGGTTCAACAACCTACGAGAAACCATGCAATATGGGAAAGATTTTTATTTCATGGTAGGTACATAATTTGTCTAATAGTGTCGCCAACCCTACAAGGTGCTTCTTATGGGAGGGATCCTGGCATGGTTAGTATAGTGGTCTCCAGACCATGTGACTAACGATCAATAGTTTTTAATTTATATCCAAAAAAAGATGATCTCTGTTTTTTTCACCTATTTTCCTTTCTTTTTTCCACTATTGAGACTGTAGCTTTAGATTTATTCCTCCCAATGTCTATGGAGTATTTCCCCACCAATTTGGGAGAGATCCAAATGCTTTTCATTCTGTTCTGAAGCATGATTCCAATAGAAACCCCTAATTTCAGGTATATTTTTCTAGTTTTTCATTGATCTAATTATTTTAACACACATTAAATCCTAGATATATTCAATTTGGGATATATCATTGATGCTTGATTGTAGTAGTGATGAGTTATGGATGTATTAATGTTAGGAAAAATTATCTAGGTGGTTTTTTGGAGATTAAACTTGGTTTGTGCATGTTTTCACAACGTTCATAATTTTAACCATTATTTATATGGTATGTGTCTTCACAATCAACTCCTATTATTAGAAATTGTTGGATTTATTAAAAATTGATTGATTTTTTTGGAAATTTATTGTGAAATCATTGTGAATTACTTTATTTGAACAATATTTGGTCATATTTTAATAAATTGTTCAAATTCAATGTTTTGGTGGAATGTGAAAATTCTATCATGATTTTAAAATGATGATTTATAAATGGTTGTTTTTTTAATATATGGAATGGTCTTTTATATAAAAGAGAGTGTTATTGGAATGGTATGTCAAAAGAAGTGTTTACATCTCTTTGGTATAATTGGTTAAGAGGGTGTTGAATGGGATGGATACTGGTCTTGATATACCACTATCATAGGAATGAGTTATCGATGTGAAGTTCCACCATAAAATAGAAACATTCAGATTATGTTTTTGAGATTGTTTGTTTGTGTCTTTTATGATATGAAATGGGTTATAGTAAAATTGGATTTGAAAAATGGTTAAAGTATTTTTTTAGTTGCATTATATAGATAGTGGTTTGTATGATAAAACTATTTATTCTTTGTAAATTGTTTTATGTTTTGATAAAATATATTTACAAAGGTTTAATATAAAATTTCTCATATAACGTTTATCAATATTTCTATCCTAGTAGAATGATTAAAGAAGTCATTTTTTGGAAAACTAATAAGTTTCATTACTGACCACTACTTTGTCACCTTGGTGATTTTATAGATGTTGTCTATTAGGACATAGGTATACTTAAAGCATCACACTTATTTAGTGGCAATTCATGATATAATTGAATGGATTTAGTTTTGGATCATCGATATATATTTGGATTCTATGTGTTTTTTTTATTTTTTCTTCCAATGTTGACTTGATGTTAGTAATTTTTTTACTGTGGTACTCAGTTGATGTTTGGTTTTGATATCAATTATATTTATTTGAGTTTTATTATATTGTTATAATGCAATATGTAGTGGACTTTTTTAATTAAATGTTTTGTAAGGTTAATATATTCTCATATAGAAAACCATTCCCCCCAATTGTATTAAAGCCATTGGAATTTCTTGCTAGCCTTTGGGGCCTTAGGGATGTCACCAAAGGCCATGTAGAAAATCGAGCCCAACTCAAGCCAATGAGGAGGGGAAAGATGTTACATATTGGGTATCAATAAAAATAACGTTTTCAAGTACATGTGAGCTGACAAAGAGAGAGATATGGTTATATTTTATGATTTTTAGGCCACTATTTTCATAAAAATATGTCACATGATTATAGTGAGAATCATTATGTGTTCAAATATAAGTTGTGACTATGATTTAGGGTAACCCAAGAAAATTTTAAAGACAACTCATCTAGATCAATTTATGGTAGAGTTAGTTCACTATTTATCACATGATGTATCTTGAAATATTCTCTTTAAAGGTGGATTTTTCTCATGTTGAAATTGGTTTTCTATGTTTATAGTGGGAGAGTCCTTCATATTAACCTCTATATGTGGGGTGGGAGATAATCCTTGATTTTTTTTGAATAAAGGGTTAAATACTTGGAAGTAATCCCAATTATTTTAGGACCTATGGAATAGGATATGACCAATTTGTGAAATGAAACCCATGTTGTTTAACTATGGGATGACGAATGAGTTTTTTAAGTTTCAGTTGTTATAATATATTAATAATATTCATGATGGAGGTGTTACCTCAGGATAAAATCAAATATTGATTAGTAAATAAATTTTAAGTGTTATAATAATCCATATTGGTAGAAGGAAAATGATTATCACATGGTCGTTAGTGGAAAGTGATAATGATATGGTATGTCTTAAATTATTAGGTGTTGTGATGAAAAATTACATGTCGTAAAAATTATTTGTAGAATCAGTAATCATGATGTATTTAGATAGAAACGGAGGATTATCAATTGGTTTTGTTTAAATTTGATATTTGTGTATCATTGGGGTGACATTATTTTAATTGTGGATTTTGGAATATTGGTTCTCCTTAATGTTAAAAAGGGAAATCCCTATAGTGTTGATCAAACCAACAATAACATCTGGTTACAACCCATATTTTTGTGCGATAAATGGGGACCCCAAAAAATAGTCATCAATGATATATTTTGGTATATAAATATAATTGTTTAATCTATGTTATAATATTTAATGATATACATATTTTATCATTGATCTTTTACATTCCAGTGAACTTGATATGTTCAATAGTAGGATAAATATAATTTTAGGGGAATCGACTTTTTTAGAGCTTGAGATTGCATCTGGAAAATACAAAAAAGGGAGTGCAATGACACAATCAAGGAAATAGAGATTCATATAAAATACTATGTATAAATAAATAAATCATAAAATATAAATATATATTCTAAAATACCAAACAAGTTTTCAAGAACAGATTCAATTTGGAGAGCCACATAACCTCATGTCCACCTCCCCATACACCATATGATATCAAAAAGTGGTGAGGCTATACTGAGATCATTGTATGATTATAACCTATAATTGATAACAACAGATATAAAATTTAATTACAATAATTCATCATCCATAATGGAATATAAGATGACATATATTAAATTGATATAAATGCTTTAATAAAACGCCACATGTTATAAAAAAATAAATGTAACATGAGAAGTTGACCATTTGGTCTGTAACAGACTAAGACACTTCTAACCATAGGTGTAATTATCGTGATTAAAATGGTTTGAAATAAATTCCAAGTGATTAGTAATATGTTGGGAAATGATTTAATGTTGTATATATTTACAATAACCTAGAAGAGACATCTCCAAGATAAGACATAAATATCATTTTTGAATAAAAACAATAACAAAATAAAATATAAAACAAATACATTAATAATAATAAGAGTGTAGTAAGATATAGTTACAATAGAGAATATAACTAAAAGACCAAAATGAAAGGAAAGGGACCCACATGGCACACCCTCCCATGCTCTACATGACCACGACCCATAATACCTCTTATCAATCATATTCTAAAAAATGAAAACATCATTCCAATATGTCAGAAGTCTTTCCCTTTCCAGTATAATCAAGAAGAATTAATTCAAAAATATCAGAATTAATAATAATAGAAAATATATCAAATTAGTATGTAATCTCTAAGACATATCACGTGGTAGACATATTAAACAATAATTTATCTAATATTTTATACAAAACTTGAAAGAAAAATATTATAATTATCAGAAAAGTGTAAAACAGAAAATTAAATCCCCCCAAAATTCTCATTTCTATTTTTTAAATTAATCACATTATTTAATAACTAAATAATTTACACAAAAATATTCATGATATCATGAAAATTAAGTCATTGTTTTCAGATTAGACTAATAGAATAAGCCATACTTCCATGGAGTAATCATCCCCCCATATGTATGACATTGATTTATAGTGAAATCAATTGACCCTAATATTTTATCTATGACCATGTATGACACAAAAATTACCAACATTTATTAATTTATTATCACATAAAACCCACACAAATTACACAAAAACAATACAAATTAATTAAATTCTACATATATATGTTTGAAATCAAATCACCATATACGAATTTTACTAAATATATTCTGGGCATCACTCACAAACGTTATTTCAGGAAAACTTTCCTCCACTATAACATTAAAAAAGTGTAATACACGATATTAATTAAATATCAATGAATGATATTTTATACATTGAAAATGACAATTTCAAATGTTCATAAAAAATATAGAGATATAGAGAATCCACCTACATCTATTGGGGTTGAATCGAAGAATCGTTTTATGACCACATATTTTTGGGCTCTCTTAACCTAACATTCAATGAGTCATATGTAATTACTATCATAGGCCATCATATACCATATATTTGGATATGAAAACACAGTCTAGGGTAAAATACAATATAGAATGAGAACATAATGAATGATATAGAAAATCATAACTCTCTCCTTTGATTCCATTTCCCAACAACCTAATATTTGAGGGAATCATCATCTTTATTTAAGATAATAAAATAATCCCAAATAGTAACCATATAGTTTTATATCCATAGAAAAATAATGAAGTGTGATAATTTCATTGGAGTAATTAGTTTATAATTATTTTTTATTAATTATGTCTCACAATTTCAGTTGTACAGTTGGAGAAAATGTGTGCAATATCTACATATGCTTTATGATGACATCTAGGGATTCATGGTTAGGAAAAATTGATTAGTAATTGTGTTCCAACCAAGTTAATGAACACTATACAACAATTCTATATCCCTAAAAATGTGCCCATGGTTTACTCAAACTCTACACCAACTAGGTAACATCCTTAAGATCCCCATTCTATTTTATATATTTTCCCCTAGTTGGTCTTAAAATATTAAACCTATAATGCCTCTAAAACCGTTGAATCCTATTTAAACATTAAAAAACACAACTTAATTCCTTTTATTATTTAAATTTAATGAATTTAGTACTAAATTTCCTAAAATTGGAGGGGTGTTACATTCTCCCAACTGTTGGTATTTCTATCATTGGAAAGCTAGTTATTTTATGTTGAAAAGACATAATTAATACCAATTTTCTTGCATAATAGTATATATTCTATATTGTTAATCATATATTCAGAAAGTTCCCAAAAAAATTCTTTCTAATGATATGAATTAACATATAAAGATCATACAATACTTATTCCATGATACAATACATGATATGAATCTAATTGAATGTCTTACACATATGAAACTTAATCCTAATAAATTACATAATAAATATTGACTCAAACTCTATCAATAAGAATATTATATATGGATAAGATCAAAATTGAATCAATAAAGAAATGATACCTAATAAAAAACTTCCACTGATTTATTCAATAATCCAAAATGGTCCATCACATTAGAGAGAAAACATATCTTTATTACCAAGTAGATATCTATTTAACCTATTTAATACTAAATGAAAATGTGATATTAAACCAATAATTTTAAAAACAATGAAAAAATCCTAGATGAAAAATGATTGAAAAAAGTTTTGTTATTATTCTCTAAAGAGAGATATTTCAAACAAATATATATAACATTGATACCAATTAAATCTATGTGATGGGAAAATAATCTACCATGAAACCCAAATGTTCATCGTACACTTCATACCATAATTATGATCTCATCAACTACCCCATTTATAGATAGAGGAATCATTTAATCATAGATGACATAAGTCCCAAAGTATTTTTCATTTACAATTAATCATAAAAATAAAATAGGTCTCAGTCTGAGATGGTGAGGATTAGAACATGATACACGGTATAGACATCCCAAACAAACCTTACTCTCAGATCATTACAATCAATATCCTACAAACATGAATTAATAGTGTCATCTCATAGATTCTTCCAACTACCACCTGAATGATATCATTTTTTTAAAAGACATAGTGGTCCCAAATACAATGATAATTCATTTTAATTAATTTAATAGTACATGTTACTATCAAAACATGCCCCCATTAGTGTTGGACATTCACAATGTAATATATCAGCAAAATTGTTTTACTATTTAATATACTAGAAACTATCCCAAATCAAGTAGGAACCATGATTTGAAATAAAATAATGGGAGAAAATAAACACCCTTATCATACTATTCATGTATCCCCACCATTGATGTCCTACTTAATGGTATAATTCATAAAATTCCCTCACTGAACATTCTATGACATGATCACCTGAATCAGTAATGAGATATTCCCAATACAAAAATATGACATTGTCTTGGTTTCTACAACCCATCATCATGTTAGTGATTTATACCAATAACCCAATGTTATGAACGATACACACACTTATCTCCCACAGAATTTTGAGTCAAATAATAAATTACCCAATTTATAAGGGATGCTTAGACCTAGTCAAAATAGTCCTTAATGATACAAGACTTAATAGGACATGAATATGAAACTAGAAATAAAATATTCTGAATACATGGTAAGAGTCCTTAAGGGATTTATTGATATTTCAATCTAATTTATATATCATGGTATATAACAATGTACTCACCCATATCATGAAAAACATTTATTATATTCTCCATCAAAATACTATTCTTTAAAACCCCAATCAAACAATGAATGTTGACGTATGTCATGTTCCAGAAAGGGAAGATGGACCATATTTCTAAATATCCATAAATTAACACATAGTGGATATAGAATATTTGGTGAATGAATATATATAGTTCCCATCAAAACCCATTAAGTCTCTTCCTATTCGGAATCCCTATCTCATCCCAATGAAAACGATAAACACGACACTAGAAGATGTACATGTCACTCACCATGAATAGTAGTCCACCTAATATTTAATAATATCAATCAGTATGCTCTATATATCCTAGAAAAGACACACCTATGAAATTGAATTCCACCAAAACTAGAGTATATAAATAGTAATTTAGAATAGTGACATTTTATGGTAGAATAATATCTTATACCTAGGAGATATCTTTATTTCCATTCTATGAGATATCATTTAGAAATGAAATACATAATTCTCCCTTATGGTTATCCAGTCTATAAATCCAAAAATACATAGCAAAGTTGGTTCAAAAAGTTTATTATCATAAAAAACTAACTGTAAGATAACAATAAATTTTTTTATAGCATAAAATCAAAATAAACATATCATTTTTTCATTTATAACTAATATAACTATCATTGAAACATTTATCCATGAAAATATCTATCAATATATTCCCATAGGAACTGTAGATAATGTGGTCAAATCAATCTAGCCACCATAGAGTTTCTACAAACTATATCACTATGTAATGAAAATATGTATTAACTAAAGGAAATATTTTAAATAATGAATTCTTTACAAAACTAATCACATCAAAAATATTTTTATTATAATATTCTGAAACACAATTTTTTCCATTGAGTAACTCGTTCACCCATAAACCATTTATAGAAATATATTTCATTATTTTAATAAACCACCAAATAATTAAAATTTTCATAATTAATTCCAAAAAATTCCTTGTTTAAAACCTGCTTTAAATCAGGAAAATAATTATAAAATGAGACCTGTCTATGATGTTATTTAATTTGAAGACTCTATAATCAATAAAATCATAACCTCATAAAAAAATTGAATAAAAACTAAAAAACATGTCATGTAACCAAAAATAAGTAACAATTGAATATATATTACCAATTATTACATATACAATAACTGTCACAAAATTCATTATCAACTCATTCCCAATAAAATGATTTAAAACAACGACTAATTTCATCTTCTCTGAGTTTTTCTAACTATGTGTAATTTTTTTCATACAAAAAATGGTGAAGCTAACATATACAATACAGTCATTATTAATTTAATTATATAATAATATTAACTATTTTAACAAGGCAATTGTTTTACTAGTAACACATGCTAAAAAAATTATTAAATTGTTGTAGTTAATATTTAATGTTTTTATAGTTATCTCATTACCAGTAACCTAAAAATCAAATGAGTTTTAAAACAACATATCATTATATTAATATATAATTACTTAATATAAATAAATTTCACATTCTATGGAATTCATTATACAAATCATTATTCGGTAATTATGTGAATATAATATATTTATAATGAAATTAAATTTTATTATATTTTCAAGTAAATAAATAATAAAATACTATGAAATTTATTATTTTTTTCTAATTAAAATCATCATGTATCATGATTCAAAATAAAAAAAATTAAATAAACACATGTCATGTCACAATAACTATAAAAAATATTGTTGAAACAAAATCTAAAAAACATGTGTAATGTTAATATATATTATAAACATGGAAAAAATAACTAATCAAGAAGGAAAATATACCAGTAATAATTACATGGAGTACTCAATATAGTTTTTTTATTACTTAATTGACATGGAAATCAATTATAATTAATCATTTACTTCATGGGAAAAACATAAAAAATTGGAGTTTCAATCAAAAACTTGTTCCATATTCCTTTACGAAAACATTACATTAGTAAGGAATAATAAAAATCAATGCTAGAAATAATTTCCATTGAACACAAATCAAAACCATATATACCATTTTGGGAAACCATTTTATGGAAAATATCATATTTATTTGAAATCCGAACATAAAATTACATTAACTTTATTCATAATGTCACCATTACTAATACATAACCCTTAAAATATTACATGAATGATACAATCCTTGATTCAATCCTATTTAGTAATGAATGATACAAATGATCTTTTTGGAATAACCCACAATGATTATTTGATGCGCACTTATAGGTACTCAACAACACATTCATACTTGAAACACCTTGGTTATGTGAATTTTGTAATAAAGTGGCTCTATATACCCTTTATAATAATAATTTAGTGTACTAAAACACACCACCTCCACCAATATCATCCCAACTAACTAAAATTAATAAACTGATAAGATTTGGAACAAACTAACCTGGATTATTTTATATGGATGGGGAGATAAACCATTATCATTTGGTGACATTACTAAAACCCAAAATATTGGAATTAAATTCCTAGGGTTTGGTAATATCATGGGTAATTATTTAATAATATATATATACAATAAAATTCAAGGGAGATAAGACATAAATATTATTCATGATTAAATAGTAGACCAAAATCTAATAAATAATATATATATAAATAATAATATGAGTATAGGGGAAAAAAGTAAAAAAATATTAAAGAGCAACACGACAATAATGAAATACAATGTACCCATAGGACACACTCTACCAATATACACATGGCCACTACCACCAAGCTCTTAGTTCCATTCATGTCTATAGCCATAAAAATTACCACTAGCATGTAATATGTCTTCCCCTTGCATATATTAAAAAGAAAAATGACTGTATAAAGAAAGTAATTCATATGTAGTTTTGAGTATATAGACTATGTTGGCTATCCCAATAATTCACAGGAATTACACAAAAATGATAATGAGTTAGCTAAAATATTATATAAAAAAAACTAATAATCATTACATAATTACAAGATAGTTAAATTCATGTAAATTAATCACACCAACATCATCATTTCATTTTAAAAGTCATTTCTTACCTTAAATAACCCGCACATAAACACATACACTCATTCCATGAACTTATATCCATTCATGAATCTCTTATTAAAGAAGGCACACTAAATATCACATACTCATAATCACTACCCATCCTACTAGACCCAAGCCACTACATATCATTAAAATACATTGATCCTACAACTAGTTTTTAACCATGTGTATCCTAAACTAGGCCTTTCCAAGTGAATATATGAAGACATGAAACCCACCCCAATTCATTATTAATAAGTAAAATTCATCACATTCTCAAAAAAGTATATTGAAAAAAAATAATTTGATTATAATTTCATCCAACATGTTACGGGAGCCCCCCAAGACATTTTAAAAAAAATTCAATAATGGGAATATCAAAAAACATTTGTATATTATATAATGAAGTGAGAATACATGAAAATTTAATCCTTAAAACCCAAAATATTCAATGTTTTTAACAACGGTATAATGAGTGAGAATCCATCCACCTCCAATGGGTCCATTCTAATGAATCATTCTGTGACTACATAGTTCATGGAACTCCTTGCCTATCCTTTATCAGGTCACATTCAAATAATATCAAAATAATTAACAATTAAATGATTTAGGTTGGGAAAACACAATATTGGGTTCCACAAAAGGCAGAATGAGAATGAAATAACGTGATAGAGAATTATATATATTATCATTGAATCCATAGGTCCAATGATCTAACATTTGATGGAACCATCCTTTAGATAGAAGAGAATCAAGACATTTCTTGAGAGGGACATTATGGTTTAAAATCCCCCAATAAAATAATAAATTTTACGGTTTTGTGGGGTTAATCTGGTATTAATTTTTTCAAATTTAGTTAATTATTTAACATAGTTTCGTATCCTGGTTTCACAATCAAGGCTCCTACCATGTTGTTTCTATAAAAGACAGCCATTGCTACATGGATTGGATGCATGATTTAGAAAACCATGTGAATCCTAATTGTCAAACAGTAGTCTAGCTAAAACAACTAAAATACAGTTTCCCCAAACAATGTCTCTATAATGTGCCTTCACTTAGGCCCCCTTTCCAATTCTCATGGATATCGTGGGATGTATCATAGTTTCCCCAAACCTTATATGGACTATTCACACATCAAAATGCGTCAACAAGAAACTAAAACAACCAAAAACATTATAAATCAGAAATAAATCCCTATAATTATTTAAAATTATAAATTGAAAAATTATTATACCACAAACCATATGGGATAATATGAAAAATACATTTTAATTTCATACAAGGTATATCACAAAAATTACTGGACTACTATCCAACATGACACATCACCTTATCCGTTACATGGCCCGAGAGGCATTATTATTTTTACTAAGCTAAAAAAAGCTTTAGGAATCAATGGTATCACAATGGGAACAATATATCTTAATAAATAACTCTGATAAAATAATAAAAACAAATAATAAAATGAAAACATTAGTTTTTATAAACACAACATATGATAATACACAAACACAATCTGAATACCACTACATCTAAAATAAAAATTAACTATAAAACAAAACAAACAAAAAATAGAAAATTAAATGATCTCCAAGATACCTCTTGGTCACCACCAACCACAGGACCAAACTACTCCATAAGTGAATACAAACCAAAATTTTTTCCTACAAAATAGCTTTGGTCGATCAAAGCTGAGTGGAATCCATAGTGTGTGAACATCAACACTTTGTAGGTAAACCCCATAGAGTCCATATATTTTCATACCTAAAAAATTCCAAAAACATTATTTTTATAAAGAAATTTTTTTTAGCATTTTATAATTATAATTAAATGAAATTAGATATCTCTAAATTTTGTTTTTCTAAAATACAAATATCATTATGTTTTACATTGTTCCAATTAAAATATACATCTTTTAAAACAAAAACCCAAATAAGAACCATAACAATTTATAATAATGGTTACACAATAAATAAATTAAATAGTATGAGAAATAAGAAATTATCATTGTAGTTAACGAAGAGTAGAAATGTAAATAATAACATATTGATAATAGTGACTGGAATTTCATAATCAAACTAAATGAAATCCCTTAATATACCCAGATCAGACTCACCTACTGGTGTATAGTGCCGGAATATAATTATTAACCAGACCTGATTATCTAATATAGCCTTTCTAGTGTAACAACCCACCTAGCCTCTCATAAAACCTAGGGCTATGAAGCTATCTAATATGGGATAGTAATAATCCACTACTCAACCCTATATTTGACCCCCATGATTCCCCTGATAGTAGTACATCGAGAATGAGGAGGATATTACATGAATGGAAGTAACCAATAACATGTATAACCTACTGTTCATGGATTACAAAAACTCTAACACCAACTATGAAGTTTCCCTATAATCAGAGGGACAACAATAAGGGTTCCAACCACAGAATGAACCATCCAGAAGTTCCAACCCTTCCCACTAATCACATGAGTTCTAAAACACCATTCCAAAATATCAAAAAATACCAACTGATCCATTCCATTTACAATCCAAATCCATTTTCCAATATATTTCCAAAACTAATATGGAAACATACAATTTATCAAATTTTTCCTGATTGTCCCTTCACACTATTTAAATACCTGACCATATTCCAAGATGGAAACAGTGCCATGATTTGGGAAACAAATTTAAAACTAGTTTTATGCTTTAGAAACCTAGGTTCCATTAGGCAATAGTAGTGTTTTTAGGAACATTTGGAACGAATATGGATAAGGAATAATTGTTGGGAGAGGAGACAAAAAGGTGTTTTGAATTCTTGCATCTAATGTGAGTCAAACATTAGAAATCTAGTATCATTTGGGTTCCTTTCTATATGTGTACCTCATGCACACATAGAAATTCCCACATCCAATGGTACAACAATTGAAAAAATAAAATATTATGAGTTTCAAATAAATAAAAAATGATATCAACAACACACTAGAAGAGTCCAAATATACACACCAAACAATACAAATTCACCAAAATCCACATATAACACCCAATTCACAAAAAACCTAGATTCCTACGAATATAAAAAGAAAATTACAGGCCAAAACAACAATTTTAACATCTAATGTCCATGATTAATTTTATCAAACAACACAGATGGATATATATATATATATATTCTTAATTATGTAATACCTTTAGAAACACGTTTTCATCAAAATTCTAGCATAGAGGCACTAAAATAATTTACTCAAAAGTAAAAAAGTATTAACATAACATATTGAAATCATTTAAGAACCCTAAATCATTAAAATAAATTCAACAGAATGGTAATGGAAAGAAACACATACCTCAATGAATTCATAACGCATTGAAACTATTGGAGTTGGACAAAATAATTTCATGAATAAATTAAAACAACATAAAAATAAAGGAACATAATCAAAATATACAATCGAACCCTTCGTGTTATTCCAAGAGGGAACCATGATAAGGGAAACAATGAAACCAAAAATAATAAGTATGATAAAGAGAAGAAGAAATAAAAAAGAGTAAGCCACATAAAAACTCAAATGATGAGCACCTAAATCCTTCGAAGAGGTGAGGTGGGAGCCACCCATTGCTTATAATGGGATCCACAAATGGGGGGTATAAGAGATGGGTGGATTTGGGTTAAAACATAAGGTGGATAAAAAGGGACAATCTTATTTTTATGAAACTATGGATGTCACATCATTTATACACAAAGTTTTCCAAACCATTTTCCAACATTTTTCACCCCACTAGCGGAGGAGGATACCGACATGATCAGGCTACACAATTTGGGAAAATGAACACCAACTGTGAAAAATAGATATGGAAAATTGCAGATCCTCCTGAAATACAATCCCCATGGTTTCTCCCAACCATGTAAATGTTTTGGGACTTTTCATAAATAATAACCACATAGAGTATGGTTTCTCCCTTGGATGACATATTTTATATGAAACCATTCTCAAATCATGCATAGGTCAAAAATAACTCAAAAACCTTTAAAACACCAAAACTATAACTAGGAACTCAACACGAATCTAAACAAAATACCAAGAACCAAGAAAATCATAAAATAACCGAAAACCACGTTTTTTTGTGACATGGTACGTACAAAGAGTAGATTAACATGGGTTGATATTATATATAATATATGAAAAAATAAAAAAATGTATCTAAATTAAGAAGATCTAAGACTCTTCTAGGTCCTTTATCTTAATATATTATATATTATATTTAATCATCATGCATCGGTCCATGTTCCATACCTATATCCGTAATGATGAAGAGTTAATTCCCTCAATGGTGAATATATTTGGTGAGAGATATATATTTACTAGTCCACCACCAATGGTTCCCCTAAATATACCTCGTTATATGTGGATTCATTTATAATATTACACAACAAAATTAATAAATAATCCAATTATTTTTCATGTGGTAATGGATTTCAACTAACATGAATGAACATGGGTCCTTCAGCCAACACCATAATGGGAATATGTTCCCATTATTCAATTACAAAAGCGATAAATGTTTTATCACACAACATAGTAATGATATAGTGAATATTTTATCAAAAAATAACCTAATGTGGTGTAATTAATGATCACTATTCCATTTATAGTGAATAATTTAACACTATATAACTAGGAAAGGGTTAATGATGTATCATTGAACTATAACTTAATTGAAATGTGCATAAAAAATACAAGTCATAGGGCCGGAAAATAATTTTTACCAAAATAATCACTGGAATAAATTATATCTCTATATTATTAGATAAGGATGAATGGGACATAAGCAACCAATAATGATTTGGGTAATTATGTATCACCATCCATACTTGAAGTGAATGATACATTCCTGATACAAATACAATGATGAAAGATATATCACTGAAACAAATATCAAAGCATATTAATGTATCACCTTTCTCATCAATAATGTTGGACAATATTCCACCAAAATGATAATAAATGTGAATGATATTTCAAACATAAAATTTCAGTTTGAATGACATATCGACAATAAACTAGCTATGTGATAATATGTACAACAAATCACTCATATGGTTAATGATTTTTTCATCATACAATAACCATGAAAAAAATATATTACCAACATGAACATACAATGTGAATAATATATCACCATACTCATTGGTATGGTTATATTATATACCCCTAATACCATAGCTATGGAAAAAGATATATCACAAAAATAACTATCCATGGAAATGATATATCACTCATTCAATTTCCAATATGAACAATGTATCACGAACAATAACCATGGTGAAAAATGGATTCTCAATATAGTAATCAAGGCAAATGATATATCATTGATGTGAATATCTAACATTTCATCACCATACTCATCTAAAAAGGTGGATGATATGCCACCAAAATCATAAACATTATAAATATTATTTCACTAATATTATTGTCTAAGGAGAATGATATATCAACAATATCAAACATATATTTAATAAGAAATCACAAATATATACCACAAGATGAAATATATATCACTAGAATACTTCAATATAGGTTGAATGCAACATCATGAACTACTTAAAAATTGTGGATGAATTAACACTAAATGAATAACAATGGGGAATAATGTATCAACTGTAAATAATAAGAAAATGTTAATGATAAATCACTAAATAAATATAAAATAAATGTTATTAATTAATATGATAATAAATATATATATAAATTGTTAATGTCCACATTTTTAAGGATGAGTGTTCCCTAAAACACCCATTTTATAGAGTTTATGCCATATTATAAACTAAATAATCAAACGTCACATAAAACGTCTACATTCCCTCAAGACTAACCCATTTTTAACATTCATATCTACATATAATTCTCCATTTAACCTTATAATGATATCAAAAAATGTATTAGTAATTACAATATTCATAATTCTAGTCTTTATCAATTATGACACTAACCCCAGGTGACATGGACATATATTTCAATGGAGAAATTGTATATGGTATTCATGTCCCAACATGACATATATTGTCCTTACTCGCATCTTGAAATGTATGGAAACATAACTAAGTCACATTATATGTAATTAATGCATACCATCCTACAACTACATATTTTACCGTATATGATACATATATAAAATTATAAAAAAATCATGGTAATTCATAATTTTTAAATTTATATGGTATACCTTAAACAATCTACTAAAAATAATAAACAATTTGAATAAATCAATAATCAAGTTAGTAACCCACATATTAGTTATTTGGAGGGAACCATTATGATATGGTGAGAAAAAATTTATAATGAATACTAAGATATGTTATCTTTACCTTTAGTTATCCTAGAAAAAATATCATTCTTAAATTAGTTCAACATAAGACATGTAGTAATATAAATCCCCTCGAGAAGAAAATTAGGATAATATGTTGTGTTTTATATATTAGGGGAGACAAATAAATGTTTTATTTTAATGAGGTAGGGGTGATAAGAAAGAAACTACACTACAAAAAATTTTGGGGTTAGAATCTCAAGAAAACTACTATTGGATACCAAGCCTCATTTTATTCAACCAGACATTCATTAGTGGGGAAAATCCCCACTACCTTGGCCACAAAATGTTTCATGGCCTCCCATTAATCTTTTTTTGGTAGTCTACTAGTTGGGATTATTTTTCCCACCACGATATTTATCACCATTTCTAATACTTAGCTACTTCCACTAATTATATATCCATAAAAATTTAATGTAAACAATATGTATATAATATTAAATTTTTATCCATACCTTTTTATGTAAGTGTCATTATATACTCCCCAAATTATTGTTTCTCATCCTCAAGATGCATCACCATGCCTCGACATTGAAAATTTCCAATCACTAAGAATGTATATCCACCCCTCACTCCCATTCATCATACTTGTATCCATAGTAAAACATCATATATATCATATGTTTCTTCTTCCTACAAATGATCATAGCACTCTAAATAATTATATATATTTTTATTTCCTTAAATAAAGCATCAAAATATAAATCAACATTTTTGATACTGAGTACATTGGAGCAGTTAAAATTCTGCATATATGTTAATAGAGATATATAATACAACATGCCTCACAATGTATATATTAAGAATCATTATTATATATACAGTAGTAGTAATAAACTCAAAAAACCCCAAATAAACCTATTAATATGGGTGAGAATTTTCCATTTTATGATAATATATATATTCAAAATTGATACAATGACCTAAAGAATACATTATCTTCCCCCTAGAACACCAAAATATAACATCATCATTCCATGAATAATGAATTAATATTTTAAAAGGTCATAAGACCCCTCCAAATCAATTAAATTGTATATAATCTGATAATAATATCCTTCGACACAATCTCTCAAAGGGTTCCATTGGAAAAGACTAATAATTATTATTATTATAATAAAAATATACAAAATCAAGGGGGTCTCCTAATGACCAAAAATACCTAAGATGCATGATAATATAAATCCCACTAAACCATGAATTCTATGCCCATAATAGCCCCAAATATGAGGATGGATTGTTAAAATCAATCAATCATTAGTGTCAAATTATTTTCAAAATCCATTCCAAAAATAATATTTGAATTTGGAATATAGATCCAATAATATTATCCTTGGAACACTATGTAGTCGTATCACTTTTCAGACATATAATATGACCAAAATTTCTAGTAAATATGTCTCAATAATTAGTAAATGAGATACTTTATTTAGCATACTAACGAAAACCCATAACAAATAACTCCACATGGTATCCTTGATAATCCCTCTATGGATACCACAGTTATATCATTTTATTTTCACTCAGGAATTGTTTGTGTCTAGAGAATACCAATTTGTATAGGCTATTTTGTATTTAATTTCATGTACATGAGTCGCTATGATATGAATCCAATTATATACTTATTTATCCTTGGCGAAAAATATTGTATAAATAATTCATAATATATATTCTAGTAAATCATATGGGAATTACCCATATCTAGGTTCTTAAATCCAAAAACTACTCCTTATACAATACCAAAAGATCCAAAACCATTCCATAGAAACATAATAAAAAATATTTATCCTATGTATAATTCTAGTGGTGGATTCCTCCAATAAATGTAATCCCTAAACACCCATCAATTAGAGTCTAAATATTACTATCCATTACCTTATAAAATTGTTTTTATGTGATCCCTAATGATATGAGTGTATCTGTAACATTAAACTCTTGTAAATAAATATGTAACTCATTAAAGTGGCTCATCTATGATCACTTTAAATTATCCTCTTTCACCATTGGTTATACAGTATTTATACACAACGAATCAATAACATTGTCTAATTTACTAGGGTATACATCTTTTGAAAAATAAAAAGGTTATAATTACCTGATCCATATCTTTAACTGAAGTTTTAGTTCATAGTATTAGAATTTTTATATTAGGATTTTATGGTTAGTATAAACAATAATCATCCAACCTACTAGACAATATGGCCTAAATTATAGCACCTACATAATCCTAACTAACTACAAATCATGATTCACATAGTTCATCTTATGTAGCCTTATGTATATGAACCATTATTTATGTAATCACCCATATTTTTTTATATCCTCTCATAGCCCAACTCCTAAAACATAAAAATATAATTTCTAGTACATAACTATCTAATGTATGTTTTGGATTGGTGGATTCATCAAAAACCCATTATCCTCTTAGAAGGACATCCTATGTCGATCATAAAAATCAAATTGCCCACACTATTGGTCAATGTCATCATTATAACAAAAAATATCAAGATTTACTAATTAAATATCCAATAACATCCTACCATTTCAAAAAATATATGTCTCATACATGCTCTTTGTTCATTCCAAATAAAGAATTTCATTAATATTCTAAAGGTCCACTACTATTACTAACATTAATATACCATTCCCAATTTTTTTTTCCTTGATCATGAAATGGATATTTGATAACATAGTTTAAAATTGATAACTGTTGTATTGTCTCATGTTATTAGAGGTTCAAATAAATTAGGGGAAAATGATGTTATTGGATTCATGTCGACGAGTTAGAGTTTTTGGTTATGATTTCACCATGCGAGGAGTTGTCTCATAAGTGGTTGTTCAATGGACTAATGCTTGTAGGTTGTTATCAAGAATTTGAGGATACTATTTTACAATATATATAAGTACAACACCACCATAAGGGTAATTTTATAAGGTATTGAGGTGGGGATTGATGTTTTTAGTGAAATTTTGGATGTTTGGCCATGAGGAACCCATTGGAAGGATTCTTTTTGGAATTAAAATTAGGACAATGTTACATTGGTGGTTTACATAGGATAAAAATAAATTACTTTTCTAGACTCATTTCTCCATAACCCAAGTGCAACAATGAAACATTTAACTTTTGGGATTGGTTCACAATATAGCTCATATGATCAATGCCATGAAGGTGTTTTTTGAGGGTAGGGATCTATAACATTTTGTGGTTGGATTCATCATAGTATAATGACCACATCATGGTAAATTATGTAAATGTGGAACTATAGTGTGGCCCTTATTAGTCTTATAATGACCAATATAATAATATATTTGATAAAATATGTAATTTTGGTTGTTTGATAGGTGGTCCTATGTGGATCCCCCATTTGGTGCCCATGGTCCTATTTGATTGAATGAGTGTGATTACACCTCTATGTATCTATAAATATCCACTATTTTCCACCCACATATCTAGCATATTTGGGAGAGTCATTTAACATGTAATTAATAAGTAATATCTCTCATTTACCCCTAATTTATCCCCCATGTATCTCTGTTTATTTTCGTTCTTCAAATAGGGATTTAGAGTAATAATTTCTATAATTCCTGGTTAAATAATCCATCTTCATAGAGATTTATTTTCATTTATTTATGTGTTTTAGAAGGATGAATTCAAAAAAACAATTATCATTTGGTTCTGGGTATGATTCCCAAAGAAAAATCTTCTCTTTACATTTTTTTAAAAATTGACCATTCTTTCGTAAATTTAAATGTATTATTTTATATGACTTAGGTCTTGACAAGTGATAGGAGTATACTTCACATTTTTTGTTTTAGTTTCATTCACATTAGTTTATAATTATGATTTCGTAAACATTTTTTCCCATTTTGGACTTAGGTATTAAAGGGTTATATTATTTATTTATTGGTGTTTTTGGATTATATAGGTTTTCGTGGACTCAAAAGAGGTCAATACAAATATGGGATAGAATTATGGATCACTAGTTAAGGGTTGTGTCTATATATTTATTGATTCTGATGATTATATAGTTATTTGATGTTTTTGTTCTATCACTGTTTATATTTTAATCTCATTGAAATGTTTTTGGGACCTCACCCATAGATTAGTATGAGATCACATCTCCATAATAGTTAAAATGGGTTGAGTAACATGTTAAATTCCAAAATGGTGGGTCCTTCATAAAATTAATTACAGTGTTGATATTTATGGAATTTCTATTACTGTTAGTGGATTTTAGGGATTATGCAGTTTTCTTTAGAAAATTTTAATTGAAAAGGTGGTTTGGTTTGAATATAATATCTAATGAAATGTGATATTTATTGAAAGAGATTTAAAATTTAATTTGATATAAAAATTGGAATTTTATAAATAAATTATTGATGGGATTTAGTCAAGATCATGGAATGAGTAAAAGGGAATAGAATTAAATTTATAAATAGTTGAAAAAGGATATTTTGATCGAGATTTTAAATGAAAGACATATGTAATTAAATTAGTTTTGGGTTAATATGACCTCATTTGGAAGAATCTGTTTTATATATTGCATGATTACATTTACATTTGACTCATAATAGTCATTTTATTGTCTTTATTTTATTGTATGATGATTCATTATCATTTGTTAGACCATTGAAGAGTTTTTTCAGGCAAAAAATTATTAGGAAGATCTAGATAGATATAACATAACCATTAGATGATTGAGATGGGTAAACTGAAATAGGAAAGATAAAACCACGCCCAGTTCCTTAAATATGATATGGGATATACTCTTATTCAAATTTAACCTACAATGGGTCATAATTTTTTGGTTGGATCCTATGGGGTATGATAAAACAATTATTTATTATACATTACTTGGTGTTAATGGGGGGAGATGAAAACCATCCTAATAATATGAAAAAATTGAATCTAGATTAGTATAGAGTTTTGTTGTGGATCATATGGATATTTTTTGTATGAATATGATCCAATTATGTGATAGATATATTTTTGGTTTTATTTGTGACCTTTTAACTTATACTTATGTGCTAATATGACATAATGTGGATTAGAGAGTAGTTGGTAAATGATCATGAGTCCTGGCCTCACTGTGATTAGTATAGTGAAGGATGAACCATAAATTGATTAAGAAGATAGAAGATACGAGGTGAAATCAATCTGTACCATGTGGGATAAAGTAGTTGTCAATAATGTAAATTAACAATGACTGAGATGTTATTTTAATGTTTCTTACAAAGTGAGAATTTTTATCCATCCCTTTATATGAAAGGATACCATAAATTGGCTGATAAGGTAGTGGTTAGGATAATGAATCTATATTAGTTGATAAGGATTCGGTGGAATCCTTCATTAAGAGGGAAGGGATAGATCAACATTTTATGTGTCACCTCCCGTGAGTGATAATGGATGCTTCAACACATGATTTGTGGCTTATCTATATTGAAATGGGATAACTAGGAAACAATGGTACAACTCCCTATTAGTTATAAGGGATAACCAGGATTCATGATGTGTGATTAAACTAGATTCATTAGCTAGGGGCCTGAGTTTGGTATTGAGATATACATTAAAAATTTAGGTATATGATTATACATGTGACTTTAGGTAACTCAATTATTTTATTCTTAGAGAAACATTAAATATTGTTAGGTGTCACTGTGGCTGAGTTACCACATTATGTCCTAACTTGTATTATTATATATGAATTATTTCATATATTTACAACTTGGTATTTTTATGAGCATATATTATAAATATTATATATATTCCATGAACATCCACATGATCCATGAATCACTCAGTATTTTTTAAGCCTTTGGTATTCCTACTGGGTTATTATATTCACCACTACCCACATAAAATATATGGTTTTTGATTTATAATAAAAAACCCATCTTGTTTTCTACCATGGTATATGTATCACTTGGATCTGGAAACATGATTTTTGTGTAGAAAAATTTCTTGGACAAGCATTCAGGTGTTTGGATTATTTGAATTTGTATTGAGGTGGTGTAGTTTTTTCAATTATTTTTATAATTCTATATAGGAAAAGGTGAAGACATTTTTAATTATATGGGATCTCAAGTATGATCTTATTTTTTATTGATACACGTCTATGGTATTTAAAATCATATATATATATATATTATTTTTCAATACCCCTCCCCAAAATGTGTACCCCTTCAGGGATGGAAATAATAGAAGAGAGATAATAACCCCACGAGTCCTGCCTCCTGTATGCCACAAGCTGGAGACTAGAACCAATGGATTGATAAAATAACTTATAGGATGAATTAACCTATATTTTAAAACTTCCTTAAGATAGATATAAGATAGAAACCAACCAAATCATACTCAGACTATAATATAATAGAATCCCATGTATAAAATGTTAATTTAATGGAAGAAATACTACAACTAAAATGAAAAAATATATGTACCCAAATAAAGTAAAAGAATAGTGACCATTAATGCCCTATAGATCTTAAAACCACAAGCTTGTAGTAATCAACTCGATCTCCAACCTCCTCCATGTGACCAAGAAATATTTTATATTACATAGGAAGGGTTTAACATTATACTCAGTAAGATTTTCCTCGGAGCATATTATTAAAAAGTAAAGTGATAATTCTAAAGCACAATAAATAATAATTTAAACTACCTCCGAAATATTTTTTGGTATTTAAAAAAAAGACATTTTAGGGGTCAAGTGGGATCCTACATGAAATCCACTCAAAATAGAAAAACCCAAAAACCAATATCATCATTTCAGATCCCATCATCTCAGTTTCAAAATTCGAACATGAAAATTTCAAAATTCAAATCCAAAAGTATCATTGCTACCCACCAAATACATGGTGAATTGAGTATGATGCATCCATTGATGTTAATACCTTGGTCAAATCATAGTAACTCAATCATCACTATCATTGCATCCCATGAAGGCCATCAAAATCACATCAAAAAAATCTTTATCAGAAAAAACATCAGAGAGACTTAACACTCATAGAATCCATATCTTATTCATGAATTTAAACCATATTCCATCATCTCCACTTTAGGAATAGTCACCATCTAGGAGAACCAACCATAATCACCACTAAATCATCACATAAAATTATTCACAAAAATGGAGGAACAAGAAATTCTCTATTCCCACAAACTGAACACAAGAACATGAGATTTATCCAAAAAACCATAGATTGTGAATGAACAAGAAAACCAAACAAAAAAAATAGGAGGGAACAATGTCGAAGAAGAAGAAATCAGAAACCCACTAGATGAAATCATGGTGGATTTTAAGCAATATCATATTAATGGGGGAGCACGATGATGTGGAAGGAACTACCAATCACCACAACGAAAACAACCCCAAACCACTGAAGCCCTATAAAAAAACCCATTATGGGGTTTTTAAATGATCAGTTAGGTGATAAGAGTATAAAAGGCAGTGATTGAGGGCGAAAAGAACAAGAATAAAAAATATAAAAGGTGAACCAAATTCCACCAAAACAAAATCCTAAACTACATGAGTTCCATCGTGAACACCGAGGTTTTATTAAAACACAATGGATCTGGTGACAAAAGAAGATATGATGTGTCTTGTGATGTCGATATTCCAACAGATCAATGCCACCAACAAGAAGAGAGCCTGAAATGGTGATAGATATGTGGAAATAAAATGAAGCGTAGAGAAGAAGTGGATTCAACTTTCCCCAACTTCACATGTTCTAATAATCCCTGTCTAAAAATTGTTTCCCCCAGATTCATGTTGAAGCACCATAACATGAAACTCATTGAACAAAAAGGGTTTACCACTCTAATGAACCAATATTGATGTACATGGACATTAAATTTATCTTATGGAATAATTAATACATTACAGAAATATATTCCCAAAGACCATATTGTTTAAGGGACTATGGAAACATTGAACACAATATTCCTACCCTGTGAAATATCTTCAACATATCGGATAATGATCTTCCCATTTTGTTTTCTTACCTAAAAACATTCTTTATATTTTCGGGAAAAGATAATATAAAAAGGGTGACCTCAAATGCTTAGTATGGTTAAACATGTAGAATATAAAACATTCCATAAACATTAGAATGAAAAAACATGAACATAATGTTTAAATAAAAAATTCATGATTCAATTAACAAATCATGGCAGTAAGTAAATCATTGATCAAAAAGAAACATTTACCATGGTAAAATAACATTGGAATAAAATATGGAATGATGTAAAACAAATAATCTCACAATATAATTTCAATTGTAGCCAATGCATTTCATCCATAACCATCATAGTGGAAAAATTCCTTTACAAAACCAAGTTGACTTTCCTTTCTATCCATATATTACTAAACCACATTTACTTTTCAATCAAGCTATCTATTACCAAATAAGATTTACATTCCATTCCATCCATGTTTATCTCAAGAGATACATATCTTTACCCAATTAATTGAAGAGAGATATAGGTACCGCCCATATTACAATGAAATCATTTTTGAATGTTCCACACAAAAAATAATTTATCAGAGTAGAATCCATGAAATAAAATTTCATTATTAAAAATCATTACATTATATCAAAATCCATATAAAATATCATTTCGTCATTAACAAAATAAAATCGTAGTAAATATAGGGATAGAAACATAACCCAATTTAAGAGAATCATATTAGATGGAAAATATTTTTGATAAAACACTTGAACTAAATTCCTGAGGAAAATATCCTTTCTTCTTCAAAAATTATTTCATTCCTAAAAATCCCAGGAAATATCAAAATAAAAGAATTTAGTTTATGAAAAAAATGAAAGAGTGTAGGGTAAGATTAAGGGAAATAAGTCATCTTGAAACCATAAAATTCCGTTCATTCCATATATGTTAAATAACATTCTCCTCATACTTCTCCAGGCAAAGTAAAAAGGTACCTCATATGATAAAAGAAATATTAATTCCTTAAAAACATGTATTAAACATAAAAATGATTTAAAATGAAATTAAACATTTATTGAATAATAATAATCATTTAATGATAATTTTTAAAGAAAACATTGAAATTTATGATAAATATATCCCCATAAAATACTTACGTATAAATAATCACAGATAAAAATGAGATTTGAAAAATCATCTGTTACCTTAGGTATGATATGCTTCCTAGTGTATTAACCTCATTTATAATGATTTATATAATATTATTACCATATTCCAGAAGCAGGGTCATAATAGATGGTCATATTCTCCTTCGATTGTTTGTAACAATTCATTGTTCCTCGTTTTCAAATTATAACTACATTATGACCGTAAGCATGTTTTGTCAAATAAGTTCTATTTTTCCTTATTATGAAGTATTTATATCATTATATATTGATATTTAAATAATTAATACCATATTTATTAATTCTATACATTTATATAATCATTATTGAGTGGTTATCTTGATGAACGAATCACATCACATTGTGGAGATGGTAGGTCGTACGTACGCACGAGGGACGATATCATTCCCATAATTGTTAAATTGTATTTATTTTCACGGTTAATTCTATTTCATATTCAATATAATATTATAAAAATAATATATAGTTATTATACCCATTTCTATACCCATTCATGTAATGTGGAAGTGATGAAAAGATTGCACCACGACGTGGAGTTGGTAAGTCGTACGTACGCACGTGTGGTGATTTTCAGCATTCATAGGATGGATAGAAAGTGAAATATGATTGTTTCATAATTATAATAACATCTCAATATATATGTGATACAGGATTTATTATTATATAATTAAACAACTAATTAAATCGAAGTATATATAGGGAAAAATTTAAATTAATCGGTAGAGGAGATTACCTCTTCTTTGATGTGATCACTCTAGATATCCTCTTAATGGAACTGAAGTTTGCCTTTTTGTAACGCCCCGACCCCAGTTACCCAGAGTCGGTGCATTATTACATAACATTGGCATGATCAGAAGAAAGATCAAATCTCGAAAGACCGATTGGTTTAGTAGCCTTGGAAACACTAGATATATTCATAAGTTTTACATTACATCATAAAATGAAAAACTACTACAATAAAATAATGTCTCTATAATCCACACTCATATCCCCACATAATATCCCTGCAGGTCATTCATAATTTACTTCTTCACTTCCTGGGAAAAATAAAACATAGAAAAGGGGTGAGCTCAAATGCCCAGTAAGGATAACAATATAGCGGAAACTTTCATAAATAAGAATAAACATTTAAGGCAATGTATAACTAAAACAAAAGCCTTGTAAATATGAACTTTCAACATGGTATGGCATAAATAAAATGAAATAATTCCATTTACTTATTCACATGGATATTCTACTAATTGAATAATCACATGCAAAAATCAATAACCACTTTCATAATGTTGGAATGCATAATGCCAGACTATCATAACCACATAGTCAAGGCCTCGTGCCAAGACTACAAATAATATTTTGTCAAGGCCTTGTGCCAAGACACTAGTTTGTCTCATGAGACCTACCGATGCATCGAGGAGCTATAGCGGGCTCCACCCGTCACATATTAAGTCCAATGCATTCCCATATGAAAAGGTTTAAATATAACATAAACATTCGTATTAAAACTAGCATACGAAATGTCAATACATTCACCATAAACTATGAATGGTATAAAAATAGCACATCCACAGTCAAACAGATCACAAAACCTTCAATACAATATAGAAGTTTTGTATCATAATAAATCAACTTCAAATAATCTTAAAATCCATCAAAGGATGTTGACATAGATGAAATCAAAATTCTTTTTAAAGAAATATCTCCTTTTATTTTGAAATCATTTAAGATCCATATAAAATAAAACATTTTCTTTGAAAATATTCTTATAATCTTGTAAGGGAAGCTTTGAAGATTTTATAATGGCAGAAAATAGCCGCACCCGCCGTATAAGTTAAAAAAACATTCTTACCCTAATTCTGTCGAAAAGGTTAAAAGGGACCTTGTTTTGAAAACGACGGAAAGATTCCTTTATAAACCACTTATAAAAGTCAAAAAGGGTATAAATGACTTTAACTCATATTCTAGTAAATAGTAAAAATGTTTTGAAATAAATTTTTAAGAAACATGGATGTGGATGATAATGAGATCCCAGTAGATTATTACATATAAACAACCTTGGATAATGAAGAGGTTGTAAAGTAAACCCTTACCTTGTACTTTTCCTTGGTTGGGGTAGGTTAACCTCCTGTATAATGGTGAAATAGTTGTTATTAAATTATACAAGAATCATATATATTAATATGATATCATATATGATCTTTTAACATTGGTTTGTTAATAATATCTTAGAATTATCGTCGTTTCGGGCGTTAACTTACTCATTTTCTTTTATATGTTTTGTTACATAAGCCATGGTTGTTGTATCTTATTCATATCTAGAATGATATCTAGTCCTTAAACATCATTTTTAAATCATCAAATGATAATTATACTTGAATGGATACGATGGAGAATGAATCTAATCGCGTTCGTGGAGACGGTAGTCCGTACGTACGCACGAGTGACAATATCATTCTTCTGATATTAAAATAATATATAAATGGATGGTATATCATATATACAGAATCATTAACATGTTATATTTATTATTTACATGAGTTACACATCATTATTATACCCATCCAAATAATATTATATTGAATAACAATTACACCACGACGTGGAGACGGTAAGCCGTACGTACGCACGTATGGTGACATGTTATTCAAAGGGTGGATAGAATACTGAATATGGTTGTACCATATTTATAATAACATCATAGTATATGTGAGATACTGGAGTTATTATTTTAGAAGTGTAAGAACAAAGGAAGAAGAAGTGGAAGAAAAAATGAACTTGGAGAAGGGTGGTGAAATCATTACCTCTTCTTCGGGTTCTTCCTTTTGATTTGATCCAAAGGGCTCCTTAGGTTGGCTTTATGATCAAACTAAGGCCTCTAGGTTGTAGTGAGGGATGTTGGGAGAGTATTTGCGCAGAGTTTGGCCGATCCAAAAGGCATTGAAGGTGTGAAGAAATGAGAAGGAGGAGTTCCCTTTTATAAGAGGGGTGAGGGGCACCTTTGGAAAAGTTAGAAATATTAATTTATAATAAATTCATATTCGGTTTCTAATGGATCCAAAGTTGATTATTAAAAGGTTAAGGTGGGGATAGGTCTAAAACCACTCAACCAATAGAATTTAGACATGTTTGGGTACTTATATTAACCTTATCTTTAAGTATTAACTCTAAGTTAATTAGTTTCACTTTTACAATGTCTCTTTGTATTTTTATATAATATGGTTAATAAACATACTATATACATCCAAGAGACCCCCAAGTGGTACATTAATGATGAACCTATCATGATATAAGTCTCTTGGCCGAACCTTAGATTTTTAGGAATTTAATATCAATTAATAATATAATATTTGTTTTAAGAACTCTTTTATGTCAATTTTTACACTATTCAATAGTTGATTTTTGTGAAACTCATAACAGATTGATTACTTCGAAAAAAGTCCATTAAATAAATCCTAATATATCATATTATCCTAGAAAATTAGTTTAATTCATTAAAAGTTTCATAATATATTTATTTGGGTATTTATAATATCAATTATTTTAATTTTTCACTATTATAGTAATTACTGCATCATCATTGTGTCATAAATAAAATAAATTATTTAATGTCTAAAAATTATAAATAAAATATAATTATGTAGGAAATCTTTTTAGCTTTCTAATGAATATTTATAATCTAAAATCCAACATATATAACCCTATGTAACAATTGTGTTTCTAAAAGATATATGCTTGTGTCATTTTTGTATTCATTTTAACTTAGTTAAAATAAAGTGTCATTATCACTTACAAGTGGATCCATGGGGTCCCAAAATAAACCCAAAGATGCCCATGGTCGACCATGTGTCAAAAAATAGGGTTAAGACACGTTTTAGGGTAATTTAGTATTATTATAATATTATTGTTTAACCCTTATTTACCGGATTTACCCTTAACCATGGTAAATAAAATATTTACCGCAGTAATTATTCAAAATGTCTAAAAATAAAAGATACCCATTTACACAATTTGAAAATCCTGATTCCAAATATGGAATCCATTTTCCTAAATTCAAAACACAGAAGTGGCAGAAATTAATTTAAAATTAATTCCCGCTGTCAAAACAAAAAGCGTGTTTTTAAGAGATAATAACTATCAAAAGATTGACACTTGTTTATGTTCGGTTTAATTGTAAAATTATGTCCAATGACCAACATTATATTAAATGGTAAAAATATATTCTAAATATACTTTAAAACCACTCAAATTCATAATTTATCACTATTAATTATTTTGATTAAAAAAGTTGTTTTTAATTAAAATTTAGTAATTTTCACTATTCATCAAAATATGAAAGTTATCCGAAATGTACCAAAATTTCACCATAGGCTAAATTCGATATTGCGAATCCAAAAATGAAGTCCATTTTCAAATATAATATATATATAATTTCAAAAAGTAGGTATTACTATTCATAACGGCCAGTTTGATTAGTTATGGTGTGTTAGAACTCGGTGTTGCGTACAACACACGCTATCACATTATTCAAAGAGAAGCATATCGTAGAAGCTTGGGGTGTTACATTCTCCCCTCCTTCAAATAATTGCGTCCTCGCAATTTCTAAGGTCTGACTGCATAAAAATACTCGGGTGGTTCTTCATCATAAGTTCCTCGGGTTCCCACGTTTCCTCTTCAATCTTATGGTTTCTCCACAAAACTTTTACCAGACGCGTCGTCCGGTTTCTAAGCACTTGTTCTCTCGTATCAAGAATCTTGATGGGCTCTTCGCAATAAGACAGATCGGGTTCCAGTTCTAATTCTTCATAGGTGAGTACATGCGTCGGATCAGGCATGTATTTCCTCAATAGAGATACGTTGAACACATCGTGAACTTTGGAGAGACTTTGCGGCATTGCCAATCGGTAAGCTACAACCCCAATTCGTTCTAGAATTTCGAAAGGTCCGATGTACCTGGGACTCAATTTACCTTTCTTACCAAAACGTATGACTCCCTTCCACGGAGATACCTTCAGGAAAACATGATCACCGACTTGAAATTCCAAATCCTTCCTTCGATTATCGGCATAGCTCTTCTGCCTACTTTGAGCTGCTTTGATGTGATTTTGGATTAATTTCACCTTTTCCACCGTTTCCTCCACCAGTTCTGGGCCTACAAGTTTTCTTTCACCAAGCTCATCCCAACAGGTTGGTGTACGACATCTCTTTCCGTATAACGCTTCATATGGGGCCATCTGAATACTCGAATGGAAGCTATTGTTATAGGAAAATTCTACCAGTGGTAAATATTGATCCCACATACCTTGAAAGTCAAGTGAGCAAGATCTCAACATGTCTTCTAAGGTCTGAATAGTCCGTTCTGATTGTCCATCTGTCTGAGGGTGGTAAGCAGTGCCCAAATGAAGTTCAGTATCCAGGGATTTCTGAAGACTTTTCAAAAATCTTGAAGTAAAACGGGGATCACGATCAGAAACAATCGATAGGGGTACTCCATGAAGTCTCACAACTTCATTAATATATAGTCTTGCTAGACGTTCCAGGGGTAGATCTTCTCTTATAGCAAGAAAATGTGCTGACTTGGTAAGACGATCAACAATAACCCATATTGCATCGTTCCTTCTAGGAGTCTTTGGTAGCCCCATGACAAAGTCCATCATAACATTGTCCCATTTCCACTCCGGTATAGGAAGAGGTTGCATGACTCCTCCAGGCTGTTGCCTTCCAGCTTTCACTTGTTGACAAACCATACATCTTGACACAAATTCAGCAATCTCCCTCTTCATTTTGTCCCACCAAAAATGTTCCTTCAAATCTCTATACATTTTGGTGCTCCCAGGGTGTATAGAGAAATTGGAACTATGAGCATCATCCAGCAATTCCCTTTTTAGATCAGGTATATTGGGAACACAAAGTCTCTTCCCAAATTTCAAAATTCCATCTTCATACACAAAGTCTCTCAATCTCCCATCATTCACAGCTTTAATCTTCGTTTGGAATTCTTCATCATCGGTCTGAGAACTCTTAATCCTTTCTAGTAAAGATGGGTTGGCAACCATTTGAAAAAGCATTGATGTTTCACCTTCCCTGGTTATTCCCATGTCCATCTTCACTAGATCCATGAAAATAGGATCTCTTTCAATTCTCATATTGTTCAAAACTCCATGGTCTTTTCTACTCAAAGCATCTGCCACCTTGTTTGCCTTCCCTGGGTGGTAGTGTATCGTACAATCATAATCCTTGAGTAATTCAAGCCATCTCCTTTGCCTCATGTTGAGTTCTTTTTGTGAGAAAATATATTTCAAACTCTTGTGATCAGTATAAATCTCACATTTTTCACCATAGAGGTAGTGCCTCCATATCTTCAAAGCAAAGATCACTGCTGCTAACTCGAGATCATGAGTAGGATAGTTTTGTTCATGAATTTTTAACTGTCGTTATGCATAGGCAATAACTCTATCATTCTGCATAAGGACACATCCAAGTCCTTTCTTCGATGCATCACTATAAATAACAAACCCATCATTCCCCGATGGTAGAGTCAATATAGGAGCATTGACTAATCTTCTCTTCAGTTCTTCGAAACATTCTTCACACTCTTTTGTCCAAACAATTTTAACCCCTTTACGTGTGAGCTTCGTTAATGGGTTAGCCAATCGGGCAAAATTCTGGACGAAACGTCGATAATAACCTGGCAAACCAATAAAACTACGTACCTTAGTTATACTCCTAGGTGCTGGCCATTCATGGATTGCCTTGGTCTTAGAAGGATCAACAGAGATTCCATCTTTAGAGACAATATGGCCAAGAAAAGAAATCTCCTGAAGCCAGAATTCACACTTGCTAAACATCCCATATAATTCATGCCTCCTCAGAGTCTTCAAGATAATGCCCAAGTGATTTTCATGATCTTCGTAGGTTTTGGAGTATACCAAGATATCATCAATAAATACCACCACAAATTCATCGAGATACTCCTTGAAAACTCTATTCATTAGATCCATGAATACAGAGGGTGCATTAGTCAATCCAAACAGCATTACAGTAAACTCGTAATGCCCGTACCTGGTTCGAAATGCTGTTTTCGGAATGTCTTCCTTCTTCACACACAACTGATGGTATACAGATCGAAGTTCAATCTTTGAAAAGTATTGAGCTCCATGAAGTTGGTCAAATAAATCATCAATACGAGGTAGGGGATACTTGTTCTTTATCGTTATAGCATTGATCTCCCTGTAGTCGATACATAACCTCATAGATCCATCTTTCTTTTTAACAAAAAGAACAGGGGCTCCCCATGGAGAAACACTAGGGAGAATAAATCCCTTATTACTCAATTCCTCTAGTTGTTTCTTTAGTTTGACTAACTATACAGTGGCCATTCTATAAGGGGTCTTCGATATAGGCCTTGATCCAGGAATCAAATCAATAGAAAACTCAACTTCTCGTTCTGGAGGATGTCCAGGTAAATCTTCTGGAAATACATCTACAAATTCTTTCACAACAGGTACATCCTCTATTTGAACATTCCTTTCCTCACCCGCAGTTATTTCATTCTCTTCCTCCCCAATAATTGAATTTAGTTGAGCTATTGAGGGTGGATCTAAATAAGAATTAGGTGGTGACGATTCTGCTCTAAAAATAAGGTGTTCCGTATCATTATCATCAAGAATCGTAACCTCTTTTTTCTTACAATAAATCTTCGCATCATAGTCCGAAAGCTAGTCCATACCGAGGATTATATCAAACTCAATCATAGGTATGATGATGAGATCAGCAGATAAAGAAAATTTATGTGCTCTAATGGGGACTGATTCACAAAACTTTGTTGCAACGATACTTCCCTTAGGAGTTTTAACTGACAACTCCCTTATTAAATCAAATTGGAAATATCTAATTTTCTTAGCAAACTGGGAAGATATGAAACAATGCGATGATCCAGAATCAAATAATGCCTTTTCTAAACTTGAGGAAACCATTAAATTACCTGCCACCACATCTTTCGGAGCTTCTACCTCAGCAGTAGTGATAGCATAAGCCAGGCCTTGATCCCTTGGCCATTTCTGAGGTAAGTTCTCCTGACGCTTAGGGCATGCATTTGCATAATGCCCCATCTCCCTGCAATTGTAGCATTGAACGTTGGTAGCTTCCTTCTTCCCCTTGCAATCATGAGCTTGGTGGCCCTTTTCACCACACTTGTAACAGACTCCCATTCCCTTCAAGCAAGTACCAGGGTGTTTCTTCCCACATTTACCACATGATGGATATTCAACCTTTCCTTTCTTCCCCTTATTTCCATTCCCAGATTGATCAGCAGGTCTCTTCTTCTCTTGCTTTGCTTTAAAGTCATAAGACTTAGAGAATTCCTTTTCGGTCTTGATAGCACATGAGACAATGTCTTCGTACGATGAAAAAGATTGTGAGACTAATGCTCGATGAAGAAATGGTTTTAACCCATCAAAGAAACGATCAATCTTACTTCTTGGGTTGTGAATATAATCTCCAGCATACCTTGCTAACCTTGTAAAGTTAGCCTCATACTTTGTGACATTCTCATCCTCCTTCTGTCTCAGACTCAGAAATTGCCTTTCCATATCTGCTCGATGGTCGCGAGGGAAGTATTTTTCTAAAAACAGATCTTTGAACTCCCTCCATTCCATATTTGATACTTCATCATCTTCCTTCATGTTCTGAATCAATGACCACCATTGATCAGCATCTCCAGTGTGGCGGTAAACTGCCATGATAACTTTTTCCCTTTCACTGCTCCCCAAAGCCTGAAATATTTTCTCTAGGGAAAATATCCATTGCTCAGCTACTAAGGGATTTGTATTCCCATTGAACGTTGGTGGTTGTTGCCTCATGAATCGATCTAACATTGATCCTCCACGCTGCGGATCAGGGTGCTCCATACGGGTAAGGTTATTATTCATAACCTGAGTAAGTTGTCCCAGTATGGTGATTAGCTGATCAGCACCAGTTGCATCACCAGCCCCACTATAATTATCTTGAGCAGGAGGGCAATCCCTACATGGAGTGCGTGCATTGATACGGTTTCCATTTCTTCCACTAGGCGCCATTTCTAAACAATGGCATAAACTAGATCAGTTTGTGAATCAAAATACATAATCCCATACTTATAAAACACTTAACATAAATTGAACTATTTATGGATATAATCCATAATCATAAGAATGTTTTCTTTGAGGAAGTATATACTCATAATCCCTTCAAAATGATTTGTAAAGAAAATGAGAGTTATCCTAAGCATATCCCCCAGGAGTGTCGTAACCAAGAGTGCAGCAAGGCCCGTTGTCGTGCACCAGTTCCCGTTCGAGTCTAGCTCAAAGCGGTGTTTTCGGGTTTTACCCCTAGGTACATTTGTGCCAGAGCCGCCTCTACCTGCTCGTATCCAGACAGGGATGTATTGCTTGGAAAACTCACAAAATCTCTACAATACCAAAATTCAAGGAAGTTCTTCTATACTAATCCTCAAAGTTCATCTTAGGTCTACGTGCGCTAATCAGAGTTTATCTAAATCTAGCTTCCAAGGTTTGTACTAAACTTCCTCTGATACCAACTGTAACGCCCCTACCCCAGTTACCCAGAGTCGGTGCATTATTACATAACATTGGCATGATCACCAGAAAGATCAAATCTCGAAAGACCGATTGGTTTAGTAGCCTTGGAAACACTAGATATATTCATAAGTTTTACATTACATCATAAAATGAAAAACTACTACAATAACATAATGTCTCCATAATCAACACTCATATCCCCACATAATATCCCTGCAGGTCATTCATAATTTACTTCTTCACTTCCTGGGAAAAATAAAACATAGAAAAGGGGTGAGCTCAAATGCCCAGTAATGATAACAATATAGCGGAAACTTTCATAAATAAGAATAAACATTTAAGGCAATGTATAACTAAAACAAAAGCCTTGTAAATATGAACTTTCAACATGGTATGGCATAAATAAAATGAAATAATGCCATTTACTTATTCACATGGATATTCTACTAATCGAATAATCACTTGAAAAAATCAATAACCACTTTCATAATGTTGGAATGCATAATGCCAGACTATCATAACCACATAGTCAAGGCCTCGTGCCAAGACTAAAAATAAGATTTTGTCAAGGCCTTGTGCCAAGACACTAGTTTGTCTCATGAGACCTACCGATGCATCGAGGAGCTATAGAGGGCTCCACCCGTCACATATTAAGTCCAATGCATTCCCATATGAAAAGGTTTAAATATAACATAAACATTCGTATTAAAACTAGCATACGAAATGTCAATACTTTCACCATAAACTATGAATGGTATAAAAATAGCACATCCACAGTCAAACATATCACAAAACCTTCAATACAATATAGAAGTTTTGTATCATAATAAATCAACTTCAAATAATCTTAAAATCCATCAAAGGATGTTGATATAGATGAAATCAAAATTCTTTTTAAAGAAATATCTCCTTTTATTTTGAAATCATTTAATATCCATATAAAATAAAACATTTTATTTAAAAATATTCTTATAAGCTTGTAAGGGAAGCTTTGAAGATTTTATAACGGCAGAAAATAGCCGCACCCGCCGTATAAGTTAAAAAACATTCTTACCTTAATTCTGTCGAAAAGGTTAAAAGGGACCTTGTTTTGAAAACGACGGAAAGATTCCTTTATAAACCACTTATAAAAGTCAAAAAGGGTATAAATGACTTTAACTCATATTCTAGTAAATAGTAAAAATGTTTTGAAATAAATTTTTAAGAAACATGGATGTGGATGATAAAGAGATCCCAGTAGATTATTACATATAAACAACCTTGGATAATGAAGAGGTTGTAAAGTAAAACCTTACCTTGTACTTTTCCTTGGTTGGGGTAGGTTAACCTCCTGTATAATGGTGAAATAGTTGTAATTAAATTATACAAGAATAATATATATTAATATGATATCATATATGATCTTTTAACATTGGTTTGTTAATAATATCTTAGAATTATCGTCGTTTCAGGAGTTAACTTACTCATTTTCTTTTATATGTTTTGTTACATAAGCCATGGTTGTTGTATCTTATTCATATCCAGAATGATATCTAGTCCTTAAACACGATTTTTAAATCATCAAATGATAATTATACTTGAATGGATACGATGGAGAATGAATCTCATCGCGTTCGTGGAGACGGTAGTCCGTACGTACGCACGAGTGACAATATCATTCTTTTGATATTAAAATAATATATAAATGGATGGTATATCATATATACAGAATCATTAACATGTTATATTTATTATTTACATGAGTTACACATCATTATTATACCCATCCAAATAATATTATATTGAATAACAATTACACCACGACGTGGAGACGGTAAGCCGTACGTACGTACGTATGGTGACCTGTTATTCAAAGGGTGGATAGAATACTGAATATGGTTGTACCATATTTATAATAACATCACAGTATATGTGAGATACTGGGGTTATTATTTTAGAATGGTAAGAACAAAGGAAGAAGAAGTGGAAGAAGAAATGAACTTGGAGAAGGGTGGTGAAATCATTACCTCTTCTTCGGGTTCTTCCTTTTGATTTGATCAAAAGTGCTCCTTAGGTTGGCTTTCTGATCAATCTAAGGCCTCTAGGTTGTAGTGAGGGATGTTGGGAGAGTATTTGGGCAGAGTTTGGCCGAACCAAAAGGCTTTGAAGGTGTGGATAAATGAGAAGGAGGAGTGCCCTTTTATAAGAGGGGTGAGGGGAACCTTTGGAAAAGCTAGAAATATTAATTTATAATAAATTTATATTCGGTTTCTAATGGCTCCAAAGTTGATTATTCAAAGGTTAAGGTGGGGAGAGGTCTAAAAACACTCAACCAATAGAATTTAGACAGGTTTGGGTACTTATATTAACCTTATCTTTAAGTATTAACTCTAAGTTAATTAGTTTCACTTTTACAATGTCTCTTTGTATTTTTATATAATATGGTTAATAAACTTACTATATACATCCAAGAGACCCCCAAGTTGTACATTAATGATGAACCTATCCTGATATAAGTCTCTTGGCCGAACCGTAGATTTTTAGGAATTTAATATCAATTAATAATATAATATTTGTTTTAAGAACTCTTTTATGTCAATTTTTACACTATTCAATAGTTGATTTTTGTGAAACTCATAACAGATTGATTACTTCGAAAAAAGTCAATTAAATAAATCCTAATATATCATATTATCCTAGAAAATTAGTTTAATTCATTAAAAGTTTCATATTATATTTATTTGGGTATTTATAATATCAATTATTTTAATTTTCACTATTATAGTAATTACTGCATCATCATTGTGTCATAAATAAAATAAATTATTTAATGTCTAAAAATTATAAATAAAATATAATTATGTAGGAAATCTTTTTATCTTTCTAATAAATATTTATAATCTAAAATCCAACATATATAGCCCTATGTAACAATTGTTTTTCTAAAAGATATATGCTTGTGTCATTTTTGTATTCATTTTAACTTAATTAAAATAAAGTGTCATTATCACTTACAAGTGGATCCATGGGGTCCCAAAATCGACCCAAAGATGCCCATGGTCGACCATGTATCAACCAATAGGGTTAAGACACGTTTTAGGGTAATTTAGTATTATTATAATATTATTGTTTAACCCTTATTTACCGGATTTACCCTTAACCATGGTAAATAAAATATTTACCGCAGTAATTATTCAAAATGTCTAAAAATAAACGTTACCCATTTACACAATTTGAACATACTGATTCCAAATATGGAATCCATTTTCCTAAATTCAAAACACAGAAGTGGCAGAAATTAATTTAAAATTAATTCCCGCTGTCAAAACAAAAAGCGTGTTTTTAAGAGATAATAACTATCAAAAGATTGACACTTGTTTATGTTTGGTTTAATTGTAAAATTATGTCCAATGACCAAAATTATATTAAATGGTAAAAATATATTCTAAATATACTTTAAAACCACTCAAATTCATAATTTATCACTATTAATTATTTTGATTAAAAAAGTTGTTTTTAATTAAAATTTAGTAATTTTCACTATTCATCAAAATATGAAAGTTATCCGAAATGTACCAAAATTTCACCTTAGGCTAAATTCGATATTCCGAATCCAAAAATGAAGTCCATTTTAAAATATAAAATATATATAATTTCAAAAAGTAGGTATTACTATTCATAATAGCTAGTTTGATTAGTTATGGTGTGTTAGAACTCGGTGTTGCGTACAACACACGCTATCACATTATTCAAAGAGAAGCGTACCGTAGAAGCTTGGGGTGTTACACTTTTGAAAATAATAGATCCTCTAAAATGTAACTATAGAATAAGAGAATAGAAATGAGCAGTGGATTGGTGATCTTGAAAGCATAACGAGTCGTCGAGAAATGAGGGAAGAGGATCCCTTTTATTATTGAGGTGAGGGAAGCTTTTGGAAATCTCAAAAATATTAATTTGTAATAAAATCCAACCTATCTAAAAATCCACCAAAATGACCCAATTTTTAATATGAGGAGATATAATGTTTTAATATAATGAAAATATAAATTTTAAATATGTTTCAATGCCCATTAATTCTTTATCTTTTCAATTTAACACTCAGTTATTATTTTTGATTTTAAATTGGGTAACAAATATTTCAATATTAATAGTGTAAAATATTTACATATTTGATTTCAGTTAGATAATAAATAAATAATAAAGAAATTTTTTGACCAAATAATATTTATTCAATATTTTTATAATTTTTTTTTTATTTTTATATATATTAATAATACATTATTTTGATAAACAATCAAAAGTGACAATCATGACAGTATTAAATTTAATGTATTTTTAAAATATAAGGATAACAATTTAAATTCATTCCAAATATTTTAATATATTATTCTTAGTTAAAGGATATATATAAATTTAATTTTATATATTATTTATTCAAAAATATATATTTTTTAGTATTGTTATTAACATTTATTTGATTTCTCCATTATTAAAATAATTAGTACAATGATTTTGTGAAATTATATAATATACTTATTTCTTTAGTAAGAATTAAAAATATAATACTATTATTATGAAATATTTAATATATTTTATTAAAATATTTATATAACTATTTATATGCAATAAAATCAAACATTTAAAATGTTAAAATTATTAAAGTCTGAATGTGAATACTTTTACACTACTTTAAATAAAATAATATAAATGTCACAATCAATTCAATAAGGCTCCAAATGGTCACTATCATGAACCTTTGATGAAAATTGTGAAGATATACTCAACCAATAATATTTGTTCATGTGTTTCAGAATTTTAATGGTTATTAGGATTTTAATAAAAAAAATTTTTGTTGATTTCTCATCAACTAATTAATTTTTACATCATCAATGTATAAGATTTGTTGATAATTATTAATATCATAATAATTAAAAATAAATTACCATGATGTAGTTAATTATTTTATCTCTCTATACACAATCAATGTTCGATTATATCACATGGTTATCCCTATATTAAAATTATAATAATTATATGAAATGTGAGTTTTACATTTTGTAACATTCATTGGTTTTATTAATATCTATGTCATTTTCATTGTCAAGTGTCCATTAAATTACTATGTTTTGGACCAATGATGATAAAGGTATTAATGGTTTTTTTTACTTTTAGGATATGTTTATTGTCGTTATCATATTATTTGATACAATAGTTTACACAATTTACCATTAACTATGGTAAATAAATAATACTATAGTTACAATTCCTATTATGAAAAATTAATAGGGAACTATTTACATAATTTAAAACATATGATTCCAAATATGGAAACCATTTTTGTAAATTCAAAAGACTAAATTTTAATAATGTAATATAATATTAATTCTCGTTGTCAAAATGAGAATGTGGGTTTTTAAGAAGCTAATACTGTCAAATGATTTGTATTTGTTTATGTCTATTTAAAATGTGACATTTATTCCTATGAAAAAAGTTGGATGAAATAAAAATAATATTCCAATTCCAAATTAAATCATATTAAAAATATAATCTATCTATATAAATATATTATATTAATAGAAATTTTTGAATTAAAATGCAGTATTTTTACTATTCATTAAAATAGTACTTTTATCAGAAAAATAAAAAACAATTCATCCAATGAAAATTTGTATATCCCACATAAAAATAGGATGTCTATTTTGTAAAATAAAAAATATATAAGTTTTAAAAAGAAAATTTGAAATGGGTCTGCCATCAAAAGGACACAAAACATCAATTTTTTAAAAAACTTCTTTTAGACAAAAATTTGAATTTTTTCTAATATAATGTTCCAAAAAATAAATAAGCTGAATTTTAATATTATATAGAATACAAAATGTTGTTAATAATATTCATATCATCTAGTATATGTCCCATTAAATAATAATATGTTAATAATATATCATTGTTTAGTGAAACTCGTTGTTGCGTACAAGGCAAGCTATCGAGGAAGGTATATCTTTAGTGTAATTCAACCCATGTAAATGTTATGAATGGTGAAAAAATCAATCATTGTTATGTATTACATAATCAAAAATTATTTCCATTTTACATTGAAAAAAATCTATACTCAGTGTTGTGTGAAATGAAATTTATCAAATGAACAAAAAATTGTGTGTAACACAAGCCAAGAATAGGGTTGTGTATCCTGCAAGCTAACACGATGTTGTGTATAGAATAATCTAATCTTAGTGTACCATAAAACACAATAAAGAAATGAAATTAAAAATAATGTATCTCATTAAATCTATGGGAGTAACATTCTACCACACTTAAAATGAATTTCTTCCTCATCATTCGTCAGGGTTATAAATGGTTTGTACGTGAAATTTTCTTTCATGGAAACCAACATTTTAAAAAGGGATTCTAAAACATCATTTTAAAAAAATAATGTTAGAAACTAAAATTTTTCCCAATGTAACTCATCGTAGGGGATCCATATAGTAGAACATATGTGGGAAGTAAAATATTGATATAGAAGGGAAATCGAACCACTATATTCTGATGGATAACGATGTAGTATATGTTTTAGAGAAATATAACTGCCATAATTCCATAAATATGTGATGATTTAAGGGACCATTTGATTAATATAATAAGAAGGTATGCAGGTAACATTTTTGGTATCCATATCCTTTTCCTAATGTTGATGAACTTTTTTTTGAGGAAAAATACTTATTTGATTTTAGTACAAGCTCGTTGTTGGTTGTTCCCCGAACAATTTCATCTTCATATTTTATTTAAATACATTTTTTTTGAATTTTTCATTCCAGAAATATTAGATGATCATGTGATAGAATGTTAGGCCATTCCATATATTACAACATATTGGTTAGAACAGGTTATCGAATATGCATAAGTCCACCTACTTTGAGATAATACAATAATCATACAAACTTCTATTATAATATAACATATACTTTCCATAAATGGATAACAATTTAATCATTAAAAACTATGAAAATATAAAACATTAGAGATATGTGAACTATATAAACATAACATTTTCCCCCATATTTTATTCGAAAGTTCTCTGTTTTGACATTCCAAACTTATGAATACCATTATCATGTATTTTATTGAAACATGATAAAATAATGAATAACTATAGAACCATAGTGATAACATGTATTCTATCATAATTAACTCTTTACACCCAAAAAAATACCAAACAATTTTTATACTCAACCCATGTTATCACTTTGTCCAAATATTATTCATGAGATCATTAAAACTATCAAACATCTCATTATCTCATTATCACTTCATTATGTGCATTTCATGTTCTTTAAAAAAAATTCAATCACATTTCATGGTTATCAATACCATATAATTATGGAAAAACAAAACGGACCAATACATAGATAGTCCAATATTCCATAATACTATTAATGTGATTCGCTAATACTATTTTGTAATCCCATTACGTAAACACATAATCATTCCAACACATTGTTGTCATACTCAACATCTCCAATAGTGATCGCATGCGAGTTCCCTCAATATTTCTCATATAGAGGTTTCTAACATAGATCATCATTATCAATTGGATTATACCATTGTATAGCTTAATTCCACATATTCTTTAACTTATAGAATTAAATTTTTGATTGTGCCTTCTTTGTAGTATTTTCACTATTCATATCATTAGAAACCATTTTCATATTGCTTCGGAAATAAACAGCTCAATGACCATATTTTGAGCACTAAAATTTTTTTCTAGTACATTTAATTCAATATCCACCATGGTTCATTCCACATTTTGAGCATAAGGAAACATTCATTGTAACGCCCCGACCCCAGTTACCCAGAGTCGGTGCATTATTACATAACATTGGCATGATCACAAGAAAGATCAAATCTCGAAAGACCGATTGGTTTAGTAGCCTTGGAAACACTAGATATATTCATAAGTTTTACATTACATCATAAAATGAAAAACTACTACAATAACATAATGTCTCCATAATCCACACTAATATCCCCACATAATATCTCTGCAGGTCATTCATAATTTACTTCTTCACTTCCTGGGAAAAATAAAACATAGAAAAGGGGTGAGCTCAAATGCCCAGTAAGGATAACAATATAGCGGAAACTTTCATAAATAAGAATAAACATTTAAGGCAATGTATAACTAAAACAAAAGCCTTGTAAATATGAACTTTCAACATGGTATGGCATAAATAAAATGAAATAATTCCATTTACTTATTCACATGGATATTCTACTAATCGAATAATCACATGAAAAAATCAATAACCACTTTCATAATGTTGGAATGCATAATGCCAGACTATCATAACCACATACTCAAGGCCTCGTGGCAAGACTACAAATAAGATTTTGTCAAGGCCTTGTGCCAAGACACTAGTTTGTCTCATGGGACCTACCGATGCATCGAGGAGCTATAACGGTCTCCACCCGTCACATATTAAGTCCAATTCATTCCCATATGAATAGGTTTAAATATAACATAAACATTCATATTAAAACTAGCTTACGAAATGTCAATACATTCACCATAAACTATGAATGGTATAAAAATAGCACATCCACAGTCAGACATATCACAAAACCTTTAATACAATATAGAAGTTTTGTATCATAATAAATCAACTTCAAATAATCTTAAAATCCATCAAAGGATGTTGACATAGATGAAATCAAAATTCTTTTTAAAGAAATATCTCCTTTTATTTTGAAATCATTTAAGATCCATATAAAATAAATCATTTTCTTTGAAAATATTCTTATAAGCTTGTAAGGGAAGCTTTGAATATTTTATAACGGCAGAAAATAGTCGCACCCGCCGTATAAGTTAAAAAAACATTCTTACCTTAATTCTGTCGAAAAGGTTAAAAGGGACCTTGTTTTGAAAATGATGGAAATATTCCTTTATAAACCACTTATAAAACTCAAAAAGGGTATAAATGACTTTAACTCATATTCTAGTAAATAGTAAAAATGTTTTGAAATAAATTTTTAAGAAACATGGATGTGGATGATAAAGAGATCCCAGTAGATTATTACATATAAACAACCTTGGATAATGAAGAGGTTGTAAAGTAAACCCTTACCTTGTACTTTTCCTTGGTTGGGGTAGGTTAACCTCCTGTATAATGTTGAAATAGTTGTTATTAAATTATACAAGAATCATATATATTAATATGATATCATATATGATCTTTTAACATTGGTTTGTTAATAATATCTTAGAATTATCGTCGTTTCGGAAGTAAACTTACTCATTTTCTTTTATATGTTTTGTTACATAAGCCATGGTTGTTGTATCTTATTCATATCCAGAATGATATATAGTCCTTAAACATCATTTTTAAATCATCAAATGATAATTATACTTGAATGGATACGATGGAGAATGAATCTCATCGTGTTCGTGGAGACAGTAGTCCGTACGTACGCACGAGCGACAATATCATTCTTTTGATATTAAAATAATATATAAATGGATGGTATATCATATATACAGAATCATTAACATGTTATATTTATTATTTACATGATTTACACATCATTATTATACCCATCCAAATAATATTATATTGAATAACAATTACACCACGACGTGGAGACGGTAAGCCGTACGTACGCACGTATGGTGACATGTTATTCAAAGGGTGGATAGAATACTGAATATGGTTGTACCATATTTATAATAACATTACAGTATATTTGAGATACTGGAGTTATTATTTTAGAATGGTAAGAACAAAGGAAGAAGAAGTGGAAGAAGAAATGAACTTGGAGAAGGGTGGTGAAATCATTACCTCTTTTTCGGGTTCTTCCTTTTGATTTGATCAAAAGGGCTCCTTAGGTTGGCTTTCTGATCAAACTAAGGCCTCTAGGTTGTAGTTAGGGATGTTGGGAGAGTATTTGGGCAGAGTTTGGCCGAACCAAAAGGCTTTGAAGGTGTGAAGAAATCAGAAGGAGGAGTGCCCTTTTATAAGAGGGGTGAGGGGCACCTTTGGAAAAGCTTGAAATATTAATTTATAATAAATTCATATTCGGTTTCTAATGGCTCCAAAGTTGATTATTCAAAGGTCAAGGTGGGGATAGGTCGAAAACCACACATCCAATAGAATTTAGACAGGTTTGGGTACTTATATTAACCTTATCTTTAAGTATTAACTCTAAGTTAATTAGTTTCACTTTTACAATGTCTCTTTGTATTTTTATATAATATGGTTAATAAACTTACTATATACATCCAAGAGACCCCGAAGTGGTACATTAATGATGAACCTATCATGATATAAGTCTCTTGGCCGACCCTTAGATTTTTAGGAATTTAATATCAATTAATAATATAATATTTGTTTTAAGAACTCTTTTATGTCAATTTTTACACTATTCAATAGTTGATTTTTGTGAAACTCATAACAGATTTATTACTTCGAACAACGTCCATTAAATCAATCCTAATATATCATATTATCCTATAAAATTAGTTTAATTCATTAAAAGTTTCATATTATATTTATTTGGGTATTTATAATATCAATTATTTTAATTTTTCACTATTATAGTAATTACTGCATCATCATTGTGTCATAAATAAAATAAATTATTTAACGTCTAAAAATTATAAATAAAATATCATTATGTAGGAAATATTTTTATCTCTCTAATGAATATTTATAATCTAAAATCCAACATATATAACCCTATGTAACAATTGTTTTTCTAAAAGATATATGCTTGTGTCATTTTTGTATTCATTTTAACTTAATTAAAATAAAGTGTCATTATCACTTACAAGTGGATCCATGGGGTCCCAAAATCGACCCAAAGATGCCCATGGTCGACCATGTATCAACCAATACGGTTAAGACACGTTTCAGGGTAATTTAGTATTATTATAATATTATTGTTTAACCCTTATTTACCGGATTTACCCTTATCCATGGTAAATAAAATATTTACCGCAGTAATTATTCAAAATGTCTAAAAATAAAAGATACCCATTTACACAATTTGAACATCCTGATTCCAAATATGGAATCCATTTTCCTAAATTCAAAACACAGAAGTGGCAGAAATTAATTTAAAATTAATTCCCGCTGTCAAAACAAAAAGCGTGTTTTTAAGAGACAATAACTATCAAAAGATTGACACTTGTTTATGTTCGGTTTAATTGTAAAATTATGTCCAATGACCAACATTATATTAAATGGTAAAAATATATTCTAAATATACTTTAAAACCACTCAAATTCATAATTTATCACTATTAATTATTTTGATTAAAAAAATTGTTTTTAATTAAAATTTAGTAATTTTCACTATTCATCAAAATATGAAAGTTATCCGAAATGTACCAAAATTTCACCTTAGGCTAAATTCGATATTCCGAATCCAAAAATGAAGTCCATTTTCAAATATAATATATATATAATTTCAAAAAGTAGGTATTACTATTCATAACGGCTAGTTTGATTAGTTATGGTGTGTTAGAACTCGGTGTTGCGTACAACACACACTATCACATTATTCAAAGAGAAGCGTACCGTAGAAGTTTGGGGTGTTACATTCTCCCCTCTTTCAAATAATTGCGTCCTCGCAGTTTCTAGGGTATTACTGCATAAAAAGACTCGGGTGGTTCTTCATCATAAGTTCCTCGGGTTCCCACGTTGCCTCTTCCATCTTATGGTTTCTCCACAAAACTTTTACCAGACGCGTCGTCCGGTTTCTCAGCACTTGTTCTCTCGTATCAAGAATCATGATGGGCTCTTTGCAATAAGACAAATCGGGTTCCAGTTCTAATTCCTCATAGGTGAGTACATGCGTCGGATCAGGCATGTATTTCCTCAATAGAGATACGTGGAACACATCGTGAACTTTGGAGAGACTTGGCGGCATTGCCAATCGGTAAGCTACAACCCCAATTCGTTCTCGAATTTCGAAAGGTCCGATGTACCTGGGACTCAATTTACCTTTCTTACCAAAACGTATTACTCCCTTCCACGGAGATACCTTCAGGAAAACATGATCACCGACTTGAAATTCCAAATCCTTCCTTCGATTATCGGCATAGCTCTTCTGCCTACTTCGAGCTGCTTTGATGTGATTTTGGATTACTTTCACCTTTTACACCGTTTCCTCCACCAGTTCTGGGCCTACTAGTTTTCTTTCACTAACCTTATCCCAACAGGTTGGTGTACGACATCTCTTTCCGTATAACGCTTCATATGGTGCCATCTGAATACTCGAATGGAAGCTATTGTTATAGGAAAATTCTACCCGTGGTAAATATTGATCCCACATACCTTGAAAGTCAAGTGAGCAAGATCTCAACATGTCTTCTAAGGTCTGAATAGTCCGTTCTGATTGTCCATCTGTCTGAGGATGGTAAGCAGTGCTCAAATGAAGTTCAGTATCCAGGGATTTCTGAAGACTTTTCCAAAATCTTGAAGTAAAACGGGGATCACGATCAGAAACAATCGATAGGGGTACTCCATGAAGTCTCACAACTTCATTAATATATAGTCTTGCTAGACGTTCCAGGGGTAGATCTTCTCTTATAGCAAGAAAATGTGCTGACTTGGTAAGACGATCAACAATAACCCATATTGCATCGTTCCTTCTAGGAGTCTTTGGTAGCCCCATGACAAAGTCCATCGTAACATTGTCCCATTTCCACTCCGGTATGGGAAGAGGTTGCATGACTCCTCCAGGCTGTTGCCTTCCAGCTTTCACTTGTTGACAAACCATACATCTTGACACAAAATCAGCAATCTCCCTCTTCATGTTGTCCCACCAAAAATGTTCCTTCAAATCTCTATACATTTTGGTGCTCCCAGGGTGTATAGAGAAATTGGAACTATGAGCATCATCCAGCAATTCCCTTTTTAGATCAGGTATATTGGGAACACAAAGTCTCTTCCCAAATTTCAAAATTCCATCTTCATACACAAAGTCTCTCAATCTCCCATCATTCACAGCTTTAATCTTCTTTTGGAATTCTTCATCATCGGTCTGAGAACTCTTAATCCTTTCTAGTAAAGATGGTTTGGCAACCATTTGAAAAAGCATTGATGTTTCACCTTCCCTGGTTATTCCCATGTCCATCTTCACTAGATCCATGAAAATTGGATCCCTTTCAATTCTCATATTGTTCAAAACTCCATGGTCTTTTCTACTCAAAGCATCTGCCACCTTGTTTGCCTTCCCTGGGTGGTAGTGTATCGTACAATCATAATCCTTGAGTAATTCAAGCCATCTCCTTTGCCTCATGTTGAGTTCTTTTTGTGAGAAAATATACTTCAAACTCTTGTGATCAGTATAAATCTCACATTTTTCACCATAGAGGTAGTGCCTCCATATCTTCAAAGCAAAGATCACTGCTGCTAACTCGAGATCATGAGTAGGATAGTTTTGTTCATGAATTTTCAACTGTCGTGATGCATAGGCAATAACTCTATCATTCTGCATAAAGACACATCCAAGTCCTTTCTTCGATGCATCACTATAAATAACGAACCCATCATTCCCCGATGGTAGAGTCAATATAGGAACATTGACTAATCTTCTCTTCAGTTCGTCAAAACATTCTTCACACTATTTTGTCCAAACAAATTTAACCCCTTTACGGGTGAGCTTCGTTAATGGGTTAGCCAATCGGGCAAAATTCTGGACGAAACGTCGATAATAACCTGTCAAACCAATAAAACTACGTACCTCAGTTATACTCGTAGGTGCTGGCCATTCTTGGATTGCCTTGGTCTTAGAAGGATCAACAGAGATTCCATCTTTAGAGATAATATGGCCAAGAAAAGAAATCTCCTGAAGCCAGAATTCACATTTGCTAAACTTCCCATATAATTCATGCCTCCTCAGAGTCTTCAAGATAATTCGCAAGTGATTTTCATGATCTTCGTAGGTTTTGGAGTATACCAAGATATCATCAATAAATACCACCACAAATTCATCGAGATACTCCTTGAAAAATATATTCATTAGATCCATGAATACAGAGGGTGCATTAGTCAATCCAAACCCCATTACAGTAAACTCGTAATGCCAGTACCTGGTTCGAAATGCTGTTTTCGGAATGTCTTCCTTCTTCACACACAACTGATGGTATCCAGATCGAAGGTCAATCTTTGAAAAGTATTGAGCTCCATGCAGTTGGTCAAATAAATCATCAATACGAGGTAGGGGATACTTGTTCTTTATCGTTATAGCATTGATCTCCATGTAGTCGATACATAACCTCATAGATCCATCTTTCTTTTTAACAAAAAGAACAGGGGCTCCCCATGGAGAAACACTAGGGCGAATAAATCCCTTATTACTCAATTCCTCTAGTTGTTTCTTTAGTTCGACTAACTCTACAGTGGCCCTTCTATAAGGGGTCTTCGATATAGGCCTTGATCCAGGAATCAAATCAATAGAAAACTCAACTTCTCGTTCTGGAGGATGTCCAGGTAAATCTTCTGGAAATACATCTACAAATTCTTTCACAACAGGTACATCCTCTATTTGAACATTCCATTCCTCACCTGCAGTTATTTCATTCTCTTCCTCCCCAATAATTGAATTTAGTTGAGCTATTGAGGGTGGATCTAAATAAGAATTAGGTGGTGACGATTCTGCTCTAAAAATAAGGTGTTCCTTATCATTATCATCAAGAATCGTAACCTCATTCTTCTTACAATAAATATTCGCATCATAGTCCGAAAGCCAGTCCATACCGAGGATTATATCAAACTCAATTATAGGTATGATGATGAGATCAGCAGATAAAGAAAATTTATGTGCTCTAATGAGGATTGATTCACAAAACTTTGTTGCAACGATACTTCCCTTAGGAGTTTTAACTGACAACTACCTTATTAAATCAAATTGGAAATATCTAATTTTCTTAGCAAACTGGGAAGATATGAAACAATGCGATGATCCAGAATCAAATAATGCATTTGCTAAACTTGAGGAAACCATTAAATTACCTGCCACCACCTCTTTCGGAGCTTCTACCTCAGCAGTAGTGATAGCATAAGCCTGGCCTTGATCCCTTGGCCATTTCTGAGGTAAGTTCTCCTGATGCTTAGGGCATGCATTTGCATAATACCCCATCTCCCTGCAATTGTAGCATTGAACGTTGGTAGCTTCCTTCTTCCCCTTGCAATCATGAGCTTGGTGGCCTTTTTCACCACACTTGTAACAGACTCCCATTCCCTTCAAGAAAGTACCGGGGTGTTTCTTCCCACATTTACCACATGATGGATATTCAACCTTTCCTTTCTTCCCCTTATTTCCATTCCCAGATTGATCAGCAGGTCTCTTATTCTCTTGCTTTTCTTTAAAGTCATAAGACATAGAGAATTCCTTTTCGGTCTTGATAGCACATGAGACAATGTCTTCGTACGATGAAAAGGATTGTGAGACTAATGCTCGACGGAGAAATGGTTTTAACCCATCAAAGAAACGATTAATCTTACTTCTTGGGTTGCGAATATAATCTTCAGCATACCTTGCTAACCTTGTAAAGTTAGCCTCATACTTTGTGACATTCTCATCCTCCTTCTGTCTCAGACTCAGAAATTGCCTTTCCATATCTGCTCGATGGTCGCGAGAGAAGTATTTTTCTAAAAACAGATCTTTGAACTCCCTCCATTCTATATTTGATACTTCATCATCTTCCTTCATGTTCTGAATCAATGAACACCATTGATCAGCATCTCCAGTGAGGCGGTAAACTGCCATGATAACTTTTTCCCTTTCACTACTCCCCAAAGCCTGAAATATTTTTTCTAGGGAAAATATCCATTGCTCAGCTACTAAGGGATTTGTATTCCCATTGAACTTTGGTGGTTGTTTCCTCATGACTCGATCTAACATTGATCCTCCACGCTGCAGATCAGGGTGTTGCATACGGGTAAGGTTATTATTCATAACCTGAGTAAGTTGTCCCAGTATGGTGATTAGCTGATCAGCACCAGTTGCATCACCAGCCCCACTATAATTATCTTGAGCAGGAGGGAAATCCCTACATGGAGTGCGTGCATTGATACGGTTTCCATTTCTTCCACTAGGCGCCATTTCTAAACAATGGAATAAACTAGATCAGTTTATGAATCAAAATACATAATCCCATACTTATAAAACACTTAACATAAATTGAACTATTTATGGATATAATCCATAATCATAAGAATGTTTTCTTTTAGGAAGTATATACTCATAATCCCTTCAAAATGATTTTTAAAGAAAATTAGAGTTATCCTAAGCATATCCCCCGGGAGTGTCGTAACCAAGAGTGCAGCAAGGCCCGTTGTCGTGCACCAGTTCCCGTTCGAGTCTAGCTCAAAGCGGTGTTTTCGGGTTTTACCCCTAGGTACATCTGTGCCAGAGCCGCCTCTACCTGCTCGTATCCAGACAGGGATGTATTGCTTGGAAAACTCACAAAATCTCTACAATACCAAAATTCTAGGAAGTTCTTCTATACTAATCCTCAAAGTTCATCTTAGGTCTACGTGCTCAAATCAGAGTTTATCTAAATCTAGCTTCCAATGATTGTACTAAACTTCCTCTGATACCAACTGTAACGCCCCGACCCCAGTTACCCAGAGTCGGTGCATTATTACATAACATTGGCATGATCACAAGAAAGATCAAATCTCGAAAGACCGATTGGTTTAGTAGCCTTAGAAACACTAGATATATTCATAAGTTTTACATTACATCATAAAATGAAAAACTACTACAATAACATAATGTATCCATAATCCACACTCATATCCCCACATAATATCCCTGCAGGTCATTCATAATTTACTTCTTCACATCCTGGGAAAAATAAAACATAGAAAAGGGGTGAGCTCAAATGCCCAGTAAGGATAACAATATAGCGGAAACTTTCATAAATAAGAATAAACATTTAAGGCAATGTATAACTAAAACAAAATCCTTGTAAATATGAACATTCAACATGGTATGGCATAAATAAAATGAAATAATGCCATTTACTTATTCACATGGATATTCTACTAATCGAATAATCACATGAAAAAATCAATAACCACTTTCATAATGTTGGAATGCATAATGCCATACTATCATAACCACATAGTCAAGGCCTCGTGCCAAGACTACAAATAAGATTTTGTCAAGGCCTTGTTCCAAGACACTAGTTTGTCTCATGAGACCTACCGATGCATCGAGGAGCTATAGCGGGCTCCACCCGTCACATATTAAGTCCAATGCATTCCCATATGAAAAGGTTTAAATATAACATAAACATTCGTATTAAAACTAGCATACGAAATGTCAATACTTTCACCATAAACTATGAATGGTATAAAAATATCACATCCACAGTCAAACATATCACAAAACCTTCAATACAATATAGAAGTTTTGTATCATAATAAATCAACTTCAAATAATCTTAAAATCCATCAAAGGATGTTGACATAGATGAAATCAAAATTCTTTTTAAAGAAATATCTCCTTTTATTTTGAAATCATTTAAGATCCATATAAAATAAAACATTTTCTTTGAAAATATTCTTATAAGCTTGTAAGGGAAGCTTTGAAGATTTTATAACTGCAGAAAATAGCCGCACCCGCCGTATAAGTTAAAAAAACATTCTTACCTTAATTCTGTCAAAAAGGTTAAAAGGGACCTTGTTTTGAAAAGGACGGAAAGATTTCTTTATAAACCACTTATAAAAGTCAAAAAGGGTATAAATGACTTTAACTCATATTCTAGTAAATAGTAAAAATGTTTTGAAATAAATTTTTAAGAAACATGGATGTGGATGATAAAGAGATCCCAGTAGATTATTACATATAAACAACCTTGGATAATGAAGAGGTTGTCAAGTAAACCCTTAACTTGTACTTTTCCTTGGTTGGGGTAGGTTAACCTCCTGTATAATGGTGAAATAGTTGTTATTAAATTATACAAGAATCATATATATTAATATGATATCATATATGATCTTTTAACAATGGTTTGTTAATAATATCTTAGAATTATCGTCGTTTCGGGAGTTAACTTACTCATTTTCTTTTATATGTTTTGTTACATAAGCCATGGTTGTTGTATCTTATTCATATCCAGAATGATATCTAGTCCTTAAACATCATTTTTAAATCATCAAATGATAATTATACTTGAATGGATACGATGGAGAATGAATCTCATCGCGTTCGTGGAGACGGTAGTCCGTACGTACGCACGAGCGACAATATCATTCTTTTGATATTAAAATAATATATAAATGGATGTTATATCATATATACAGAATCATTAACATGTTATATTTATTATTTACATTACTTACACATCATTATTATACCCATCCAAATAATATTATATTGAATAACAATTACACCACGACGTGGAGACGGTAAGCCGTACGTACGCACGTATGGTGACATGTTATTAAAAGGGTGGATAGAATACTGAATATGGTTATACCATATTTATAATAACATCACAGTATATGTGAGATACTGGAGTTATTATTTTAGAATGGTAAGAATAAAGGAAGAAGAAGTGGAAGAAGAAATGAACTTGGAGAAGGGTGGTGAAATCATTACCTCTTCTTCGGGTTCTTCCTTTTGATTTGATCAAAAGGTCTCCTTAGGTTCGCTTTCTGATCAAACTAAGGACTCTAGGTTGTAGTGAGGGATTTTGGGAGAGTATTTGGGCAGAGTTTGGCCCAACCAAAAGGCTTTGAAGGTGTGAAGAAATGAGAAGGAGGAGTTCCCTTTTATAAGAGGGGTGAGGGGCACCTTTGGAAAAGCTAGAAATATTAATTTATAATAAATTCATATTCGGTTTCTAATGGCTCAAAAGTTGATTATTCAAAGGTTAAGGTGGGGATAGGTCGAGACCCACTCAACCAATAGAATTTAGACAGGTTTGGGTTCTTATATTAACATTATCTTTAAGTATTAACTCTAAGTTAATTAGTTTCACATTTACAATGTCTCTTTGTATTTTTATATAATATGGTTAATAAACTTACTATATACATCCAAGAGACCCCCAAGTGGTACATTAATGATGAACCTATCATGATATAAGTCTCTTGGCCGAACCTTAGATTTTTAGGAATTTAATATCAATTAATAATATAATATTTTTTTTAAGAACTCTTTTATGTCAATTTTTACACTATTCAATTGTTGATTTTTGTGAAACTCATAACAGATTGATTACATCTTAAAAAGTCAATTAAATCATTCCTAATATATCATATTATCCTAGAAAATTAGTTTAATTCATTAAAAGTTTCATATTATATTTATTTGGTTATTTATAATATCAATTATTTTAATTTTTCACTATTATAGTAATTACTGCATCATCATTGTGTCATAAATAAACTAAAATATTTAATTTCTAAAAATTATAAATAAAATATCATTATGTAGGAAATATTTTTAGCTTTCTAATGAATATTTAGAATCTAAAATCCAACATATATAACCCTATTTAACAATTGTTTTTCTAAAAGATATATGCTTGTGTCATTTTTGTATTCATTTTAACTTAATTAAAATAAAGTGTCATTATCACTTACAAGTGGATCCATGGGGTCCCAAAATCGACCCAAAGATGCCCATGGTCGACCATGTATCAACCAATAGAGTTAAGACACGTTTTAGGGTAATTTAGTATTATTATAATATTATTGTTTAACCCTTATTTACCGGATTTACCCTTAACCATGGTAAATAAAATATTTACCGCAGTAATTATTCAAAATGTCTAAAAATAAAAGTTACCCATTTACACAATTTGAACATCCTGATTCCAAATATGGAATCCATTTTACTAAATTCAAAACACAGAAGTGGCAGAAATTAATTTAAAATTAATTCCTGCTGTCAAAACAAAAAGCGTGTTTTTAAGAGATAATAACTATCAAAAGATTGACACGTGTTTATGTTCGGTTTAATTGTAAAATTATGTCCAATGACCAACATTATATTAAATGGTAAAAATATATTCTAAATATACTTTAAAACCACTAAAATTCTTAATTTATCACTATTAATTATTTTGATTAAAAAAGTAGTTTTTAATTAAAATTTAGTAATTTTCACTATTCATCAAAATATGAAAGTTATCCGAAATGTACCAAAATTTCACCTTAGGCTAAATTCGATATTCTGAATCCAAAAATGAAGTCCATTTTAAAATATAAAATATATATAATTTCAAAAAGTAGGTATTATTATTCATAACGGCTAGTTTGATTAGTTATGGTGTGTTAGAACTCGGTGTTGTGTACAACACACGCTATCACATTATTCAAAGAGAAGCGTACCGTAGAAGCTTGGGGTGTTACATTCATCTTTTTTTCAACATTGTTTTTATATTTTCCATTGAACGCCATATTTTGTTTCTAGAAAAAACCATGAGATGGATTTGTAAAACCAACATCCCATTATACCGTGATAGCACAACACAAAATTTCTTCATAGCTACTAATGTATCATATAGCTACTGACCATAAAATGCTTGGTTTTAATCCAAATAAGAATTGATCAACTTTATTTTCAGCTTGTATGATAATGCCAGAATCATACATTGATAGTCTTGTAACATTCACCCTGTATATGCCATGTGATTCATAATAAATCTATATAAGATTAATTAAATAAGTTTCCATATTTTTTAAAATAGTATGAGGGAAGTACATATTAAAATAAACTTTCTTGGTCTCAACCAAATCAATTGATTTATTTTGGACATGCTTCCCTGTATTCTTAATTAGAGTCCACCACTGGTCTGCTTCAACTTCTAAGTGAAAAATAGAGAAAATGACTTTCTAATGTTTTGAATAGTGAATAATAGAAAATATATTTTAAATAAATCTAATCCATTGTTTAGTGACAAGTTGATCAGAAGACCCATAGAAATAAGGTCGACGTTACCTCGTGAAGGAATCAATATAATGTTGTTCCATTCTCTTCTCATTTGGAAGTCCATAATGATTCATATCTATTGTAAGTATAGAAATAAGATTTTTCATTCCATATCCAATAAGATTCTATTTTTCAGTAGGAAACTAATTTTATTTTCTAGTTCATTTATCATTAACATGGTTCCTTCGAGTTCCATCCATTGTATAAAACCCAAAAAAATTTGTGTGATAGGAAACAAATTCTTACTAGATAAACAACATAATCATGGTGGGAGTACTTATGAAATATTAGATTTATTACTAGGTTATTCATGATCATTACCATACTTCAAGGACTATATCATATAGTTATACTTAACCTTAGGGTCATCCATAGACATAACATAGATGTATCTCTATGGATCTCATTAATTTTTTCATATCCTAGTTTCCAATGGTTAACTACACCTCCAATCTTATACAAACTCTAATGACCCAATATTGACATATATTGACATTACATTTCATTTTTGGAATACTTAATACATTAAAAAAACATATTAACAAATACCAAATTAGTTTACTGACTTCGGAAAAATGGAACATAATCTTCTTAATAGGTGAAATTTCTTCAACATTTCCAATAATGATCTTCCCCTTTTGTATTCCTCCCTAAAACCTTGTATATATCATGGGGAGAAGAAATCACAAAAAGGGTGAGCTAAAATTCTCAGTAATTGTAAACATAGAGAAGATAAAACAAACCATAATCCTAAGAATGTAAAAATGTGAACATAATGTTTATTTCTCAAAATCATGAGTCATGAAATAAATCGTGGCACTACATAAGACATAGATCACAAAGGAACATTAACAAAGATAAAACAACATTGTCAAAAATATGGAGTTTTGGAAAGCAAATAAACTCATAATATGATTACCAAAGTAGCCATGTAATTTTCTCCAAGCTCATCTTTGTGGGAAATGCCCTTTAATAAATTGGATTTACTTGTTCTTCCAGCCGTTTATTACTTAACTGGATTTACTTATCATTCCAATTTTTTATTTTTGAATTGGTTTTACAATCCCCTCCATCCATGTTTATCTCATGAGAGATAAATCATTACCAAATTCATTGGATGGAGATATGTTTCCCACCAATATCATACATAAATCATTCATACATGTGCTCAAAAACATAAATCATTCATCATAGGATAACCAAGGAAATAAAATGGGTTTATGATACATTATTAAATCATATCATAATACTTATAAATGATCATTCCATCATTAAAAAAATAAATTAATATTAATAATATGTATATAGACATAACCAAATTTATGAGGGTCATCTTAGATGGAAAATAATTTTCATAAAACACTTGAACTTAATTCTTGAGTAAAATATCCTTTATTCCTCCATATCATTAACTTTTTTGAAAATTTTGCAAAATTTAAAAATAAAGAACTTTATTTTAAAATAAATTTTAAATAGGATAAAGTATGTTTCATGTAAATAATGTGTAATGAAACAATAAAAATCCCTTCAGTTTATATATGTTAAAAAACATTCTCCCAGTACTTTTTTCGAAAAAGTTAAAAAGTGCATCGTATGGTAAAAACAAGAAAGATTCCTTCCAAACTATGAAGTTATAGTATAAATAGATAAAATTAAATTAATCAAACATATATGAATAGTAAAAATATTATGAATTTTTTTAGAAAACATTTACATGGATTTTATATATATCAACTGTAAATACTTACGTATAAATAATGTCGAACAAAAATGTTTTTTGAAATAATATCTTTTACCGAATGTCTGATATGCTTCCTATGTTTAAAAAACCCATGTCTGATAATTTATATAATTTTATTAACTTAATATAGAATCAATATCATTATATATGGTCATAATATCCTTTTATTTTTTGTAACAATTCTTTGTTATTCGTAATACGGGTTTTAAGTGCTTTATGATCATATGCATGTTTTCTCGAATAAGAATTGATTCTCCTACATAGTTAATATTTTTGTCAATATAAAATTATATTAACATATTAATTAAAATATTTATTCATTCTGTACATTTATATAATCATGTTTCATTGGTTATAATATAGAATGAATCACATCGCATTGTAGAGACGGTAGGCCGTATGTACACAAGAGTGACAATATCATTCCAATATTTGTTGAATGATAATGATTTACATGGTGTATTATATATAATAATTAATATAATTTTTTAATAATAATATATATTTATTTTCTCCAGTTTTATACTGATCCATGTAAGGTGGTGGTGAAAAACATATTTCACCATGACATGGAGACGGTAATCTGTATAAATGCACACGTGGTGATTTCATCTTTCATATGATGGAAGAAAGATGAAAATTATTGTTTCATAATTATTATAACAACCTAGTTAATATGTTATACTATAATTTGTATTCAATTATCATTATACTCAGGGTGCATAAGAGGAAGTAGAAATAATTATGAAAGAATCAGTAGAGGAGATTAAATCCTCTTTGTCGTGCTCTCTTCTGATCTACTCTTAATGGAACTAGAGATGGTCTTCTGAGATGACCAGAACCTATAGAATGTAACTACGGAATTTGAAAAGGGAAATGTGTGGTGTATAGTTCTTCTAGAAGGTTTAATTAGTCCTATGTAAATGTTTGAGTTGAAGGGGACATTTGGAATCCTCAAAGATATTAATTTATTATTAAATCGAACACACTCCCAAAACACAAAAATTACCCAATATCGAAGATGATAAGAGTTAGGGTCATAATATCATAAAACAATAAATATTATACATGTTTCTATTTCCATTAAACCCTTCTGTTTTAATTTTAACACTATGTTATTTTATTTCATTTTAACTTGGGTAAAAACTATTTCAATATTAAAAGGGTAAAATATTTAATTAGTAGATGAAAATTACAATATGAATAAATAATTTAGAAAAAAATTTTATATGTAAACATTATCATGTATTTTTAATTTTATTATTAATTTAAAATAATTTTAAAAGACACTATTTTGATTAATAATCAATATTTTCAATAAGGACACATTTAATTTTATTGATTTATTAAAATAAAAAGATAATACGTTAACTTCAAACAAATTATTTTAATAAATTCCAATGAGGAGTAGGTTATTTATAAAATTAATTGGGACTGTTAATTATCCCGAAATATATTTACTTTATTATTTTTAATAACATTAATTTTATATCTTCATTAAAAAAATTATTTCAACAAATATTTTCTGTAATGATTTAATATAATTGTATGTTGAGTAAAAAATAAAAGTAAAATACTATTATGAAGATAAATTTAAAATATTTCATGATAATATATGTAGTAAAATTTATCTTTTATAAATTTCAAAATTAAAAATGCTATACTTATTAAAGTGTGAATGTGTCAACTGTTACATTACTTTAAATAAGATAATATATATGTCATAATCTATTCTATAAGGATAAAAATGAACAAAATATTGACCCTTGGATTAATATGGTAGATATATAATTGACCAATAATAGTTTTTCATGTGTTTGATACTTTTTTTTGGTATTATAAATTAATTAATAATTGTTTTATTTATTTCCCATCAATTAATTTATTTGTACATCGTCAAAGTATAAGACTTTACGGTAATTACTTATTTCCAAAAAAAATAAAAAGAAATTAACATGATGTTGCTAATTTTTTAATGTTTTCATTTATTCTTTATGTTTGAATATATCACATGTTAATCCCTGTATGATAATTAATATAATTATATGAAATGTGAGTTTGACATTTTGTCACTTTCATTGGTTTTATTAATATATATGTAATTTTCATACTCATGTGAACATTAAATGACTATGTTTTGAACCAATTATGTTAAGGGTATAATTTTTTTTCATCCAATGGGATTTTGATATGTTTTAGGATAAATTTTATTTTCCTTATAATATTATTTGATGATGTTATTTACATGATTTACCATTAAATATAGTAAATAAAAATCATTGTAGTCACAATTCCTATTATGAAATAATAAAATGGGCATATTTATATAATGTGGACAATATTATTCCAAATATGGAAACCATTTTTCTAAATTCAAAATACCTAATTGGTTGAAATTAATTTAAAATTAATTCCCATTGTCAAAACAAGAAAGTGGGGTTTTAAGAAGTTAAAACTTTCAAAATATTGACATGTGTTTATTTCCAATTAAAATGTGAAATTAAAATCAATGAATAAATTTTATTTAATGATAAAAACATAGTCCAGTTAAATTTAAAACCAATTAAAATGAAAATCTAACTATAAAATAAATAAATGAATAGGTAGTTTTGAATTAAAATGCAGTATTGCTTACTATTCATCAAAATATTAATTTTATCATAAAAATACAAGAAATTAAACCAAAGTAATTTTTGAGGTATTGATTAAAAATAATAGTATATTTTTTTCAAATATAATATATATAATTTTTAAAACTAGATTTGAAATGGGTGCACCATAAAAATGCGACAAAACTATATTTTTTTTTAAAATATTTCATTTATTCATAAAATTGAATTTGTTCTTGTATAATGTTCTAAAAAATATATAAAATTAACATTAATATTATATAAAATTATATTTTTGTTTAATAATATTAATAACAACTACTTTATATTCCATTAAATAATAATATTTTAATAAAATATCAATGTTTTGTTAAACTCGGTGTTGCTTACAATGCATGCTATCGAGGAAGGACTCTCTTGAATGTAATGCAAGAAAAGTATACGTTACATTTAGTGAAAGGTTTAAATGGTTATTTTTATAATATAATCCAATCATAGTTCTTTTATACATTTATCAAAATCTATACTCTGTGTTGGGTGAAATTATTTCTATCAAAAGAATGCGAAATTGTGTGTAACAAAATCCAAGAAAAGTGTTTTGTATACTGCAAGATAACACAATTTTGTAGATAGAACAAGCTAATCATGGTGTATCATACAACACAAGACATAAATGAAATTTAAAATAATCTATTTCATAAAATATTAGGGTGTTACACTGGCATACACGAGGGTGACTCACCCCAACATATACACAAGCAAAAGTAACTAGGTACTTTTTGGGAGCTACCACATCCCGCATGACATGTATCAAACATCATGTATTATACCTCAAGACATTACATACCATAAAACAATTAAGGATACTCAATCCATCATAACCTATTCATGTTATACCAGTAGTAGCCCATAAGATTCGATTTCCAAAACATATGTTTACAAAATAACCACAAGCCATTGCAGCCCTCTACACACAATTATGGGGAAGACAAACTGATGTCCACACCAGAACTAGTAACTACTAAGAGAAGAGAGTTTTCCCAAGGGGGTATTCATCCGTCTATCCTCCTACAAGGATGTTGGGGAAAATATCCCCAGGGCACATAATCCTCGGGGTGTGAGTCGCCCTAACCGGCATAGTGGGTAGCGTATAGAGACACAAAAGGTACATGGATGTAATAAAGTTCACAACCAAACTATGGGAATAACCTATTACTAGAATAAACTACAACTAATATACATGGACTCCGCATTGAATCTTCTACGACTTGGTATCCTATTAGAACACAACCACCCAAATAGAAATATTAAATTACATTAACCGTTTTTATTTGTTTCAATTTATGTTAATTATTTCTTTAACCCCTAATTAACCATTATCAAAACCACATTAGATTTCATTAGTATCTCATAAATGTTCAATTCCCTCTAGGAATAACCTATCTGATTCCACATTTCCTTTAAATTGTAACCTCCACATTCCATAATTGCTAGATCCTACCCCAAGGGTTAGTATCATTAATCCAATAATGTATTTAAAACATTATAACTTCTCAACAATTCTATGAATTTTAAGAAAATATTCTAAGATACCCAACACATGTGGATAAACACTATGAGTAGATGAGCTACCTATCTAGTTTTTTTCATCTATTATAGGAGCGTAGACACATCCATCCTTTAAATGCAATAAATAGAATTCATGTCACATACCCCATGTGTCTCCACCTCTTTTCAACGGTGGGAAAATAGGACCAACTTCATCAGGTAGTGGGGATATATAATAAAATAAATATACAATATATTCAAAATAAACAACTATTATATCAATGGTTAAGACTAGCCTCCATGTATTCAATCATCATCATTGTCCTCCCCTGCACCCGAATGCATAAACGGATGCATCTCGCCACTCTATGAATCAATTTATATAAAAAAACTAGGCCTCCCTACCCCCACATTCAACAACATCCATCTAGGATAATCCATCAAAAGATCACATCACATAAGGTCTTTCCTATACCCACAACCACAAGTTTCTCATCCAAAGCACATCATAAAAAGATGGAACAAACAAATAAATGGGTTCTCACACCCAAATAAAGGCATTCATCCTTCCACACAAAGAACTCTCACAACTCCAAAGGACAAGGAACTCGGACATGACAATAAGTGGGAAAGTGAGTGCCTATAAATTCATTATAATTATCAAATGACTGGTTATTATTCCTTCTTGAGTTAATGGATTCAATATTCACACATTCCATCTATGTGAAACCTATAAAAAAAGGTATCATATGTGATCCCCTATTTAATTCAACAATTAATTTTACATGCCATTAATAATTTATCATCAAGCGTCAACATACTTCCTATTCATTAACCAATTCAATTTTAATGCATATCTACGTCAATTTATCAACCACAAATTAAAAAAACTACAACTAGATTCATTAAACATGCCTCTTGACCATTTATCCTATTATTTATCTATTAATTAAAGCGTTATGTTCATTACAAATTTCCATCAAGAACATCATTCTATACCAAGTAAAGAATAGATATCAAACTATCTAGAAAAAAAGGTAAATTATTATCATGGTATAAAGAAAACAAATATCTAAAAGATCAATATCAATTCATTAATTGAGTTCAAGTATTTAATAATATTAATTTCATTGCAATAAATGGGATTATATCATGTAAACTTTACAATTTCACATAAATAAATAGTGACCATTTAATCACCTACTTTAAAATATCATTTCCATTATTAGCACAAGAACAGATTGAAGTAACATATCAAAATCACATATCTCGCTACAACTATATCCACCTAAGGATGCCACAACAAAACCATGCCAACCAAATAGAATGATTACTCTATTAGAAACATGGAGATCATGAACCATAACATAGAAAGGATAAATAAAATGAAACAAGTTGATGTAACCATAATACAGAGGCTGATCATACCTTATATCGAAGATAGATCACTATGGATCAAAGAAGGGAATGAGGAATCATTCCATGAGGAAGGAATCTACAAAATGCTGAAGAGAGGGCTGTTAGATCACATAGGGTTGAGGGAGAGCCTCTACAGAAGTAGTTTTTATAGAACCGACATGTATAGAAAATTCCTAATACATATAGAATTATGGAATTACTTGATGTGAAATCCTCTTTCACATTGTGTAATGTCTCAATGAAGAGTTCTGCAAAAAAAAGTGTCACATCAACAATTTATTATACTTTTTATTACTTGAATCATTTAAAACCTTGAATACCTATTCCACAACATGAATAAAACCTTGAAATTAAATCTCACATATTGTAATATAGTTACACGATGTGTAATCCCACCTTCCTAGCTTCTACTTATATGATCTTCTGAAAACTACTTAAGATCCACCTTCGAGCATGTTGATATTTGAAAACAAGAAAATGGTTGATCCATTTAGATCTGGGCCCTTGCATCATATAAATCTAGAAACATTCTCATCCTCATGAATCCAAAACCATAGTAGAAAGGAAATAGAATGGGGTCATAGGAATAGCCACTCCATGAGATACCAATCAAGGATCTCGACCCCATAGGAGCTCAGCCGCTTCATAAAAAGAAACAATGCGAAACTATGAGACAACAACAACTAGCTCTAAAAAACTCCAATTGGGGGATACCTCTAAAAAGAGGGTAATACACCAAAATAAAATAGATAAATACATCTCATAAATAGAAAATCTCTATGACCACCAAAACAGAAATGTTATAAGAATAAAGAAAAACAAAAAACCACTTAGTTATTGAGTATATATATGCGAGTCACATTCCCATTTACTCTCCTCCACACCACCATGCATCCATAAGACATGAAAATATGGTATAGCAAGGCCATGTAACACCTTCTTCTGGAGTTCCATATTCTCTATAGACTGCTCCTTGAACGCCGCATCATTGTCAACATTGACCTTACCCAAATCAATGATGTGAGAGTTATCATGAAAATGAAGGATTTGAGAAACATGGATGAAATATGTATCTATGACATCTATTTTATAAAAACTCGCTGTTATGCGACTACTCCAACATGAACATACACCTCAAAAGATCTAACAAATAAGGGAGAAATCTTACACCCATGACCAAATATTCATTACCCACAAGGTGGAGTCACCATCTGAAACAGATGATCCAAAAAATAAATATCCAATGGTCTCATACTATGTTAGAAATATGATTTGTGATGATCTTGTTTTCCCTTAATCCACTAATGAATCACTAAAATCATCTCTTTCACATTCTACACTAGTTCTGGCATGAGAATTTCTGACTCTCTAAACCCATTCTAGCCCAATGGAGAATGGAAAGGTCATACGTACAAAGATTTATATGGATCCATACCAATGGTGGAGTGAAAACTATATTCTTAAATGAAATCTACCAAGGGTAGGTGCCTCATTCATGAAATTCTGAAATCTAGGACACAATAGCACAATAAGTCTTCAAGATTATGGATGTTCTGTTTCATCTAACTATTTGTCTATAACTGAAAATCTGCATTAATGAATAGATGAGAACCAAATGAATATTGAAGACCTCTGTACACCATGGAGGTAAAACAATTATCACAATTAGAAATCATCATCCTTAGTATTCCATAGAGTTGCAACACTTATTCTAGATACTACCTCGACAAAACCTCTACTATACTTGACTCCATAATAGCTATAAAGTGTGATGTTATTGTCAAAAGGAACACTATGACCCATATAGTGTCTTAGCCTCCAGGATCATGAGTTAAAGTAGTAAAAAAGTTCATCTATATGTCCCCCACTTCCAATGATGACTATTTAATGGCTAGAGAAAGCCATTGGGAATATGGTGTTTGGCCATAAATTTCTATAAAACCAAGCATCAAGACACCAACTCTGCAACTGCACAGTTCAACCTAGGAAAAAAAAATAGTCTCCTCATAGATCGGTACATTTTGTTCATGCCAGGATGTACTGCTAATGGATAACTGAGGAACTCTCAGAGTACCATCTCTTACATCGTAAAAGGAATGAAAATAATTCCCTAAAACAACCCTCATAATTGTACATCCTCAAACCATCCATTAGGGGCATTGCAATAAATAAAAGATATCTCTAGACCTCCACTTCAAGTTCCCCCAAAAGGGATTCTTCCTCCTACTACAGTAGTTATGGCTGCACCATCATTTGTATAAAACAACCTCTACACCAATCCCCTCCAACATTAATATGTAATGTTGAGTGTTCATCCATTACTCTGTAGGAGTCACCTAATTCACACACTACATCACAAAACGACTTCATTATCAGTGCATCGGCTACAACATTACCCATTCTAGGTGTATAGAAAATTTCAATGTCATCATCGTGAAAGAAATATATCTACATAATATTTTGTATTTTCAATTCATGATACTAGAAAACATACCACAATCTCTTTTGATTAGTGAAGACCAAGAAACTCATTCCAATGAGGTAATGCCCCCAAAAATTATTGAAAAAGACCACGGCCAAAACTCGAGATTGTGGGTAGAATATTTTCATTTATAGGGATGAAACTACTGAGACCCATGTGAATTGACTGATATCTTTTTCATTAGAACACAACTACACCCCAGATAAAAAGTAGTAATAAAAACCACAAACTAAACTCTTTACGATGGAAGATAATGAAATAGTGTCCTGACCAACTTCCCCTTCATGTAATAAAATGCTTCTGGATACTGATTAGTTTGTATGAACAACTCATCCTTTCAGGTCAATGTTATCATAGGAGTCACAACTTGAGATAAATCAGTTATGAACATCCTATAATATCTAGAAAGACAGAGGAAATTTAACACCTCATTCTCTCCCTTGGGGTATTCCCAACATAGAAATGATTCAATTAGTGATATATCCCTAGCTACTCCCCACAGGGATACATAATTCCCCATAAAATGTATATCTCGAACCCATAACTCGCACATCGAATACTTCTCAAACAGATTATATAGATGATGAAAATACATAATGTCAAGAAGGTTCTCCTCATGCTTCTAATTGGATATGGAGTACACAAAGATGTCATCAATGTATACCACCTAAAACATATCCATTAACTCATGGAACACATCATTCATTAACCACAAGAACATAGCAGGAGAATTTTTCACACCAATGAAAATAACAATTAACTAGTAGTCCCTATACAATAATGGAAAGCAATCATGGGGAAATCATCATCTTTCACACACATCAATTGATATCCTAACCACAATTCATTATTCATGAACAATCATTAACCCTTCAATTTATAGAATTAATCCTCAATACATAGAAGAAGATAAATTTTCTTCACTGTCACTTGGTTTAAGCAGAGATAATCAACATAGAAACGCAAACTTCTACCATCCTTCATTATGAGAAAAACCAGTGCACCCCAAGGAGACACACTCGAAAAAAAACACACACTATAAGAGATCATTGAGATGTATACATATCTCTCGAAACTCATAAGGGTCCATAATATATGGTGATATTGAGATATGATAGGTTCATGACTATAGCTCGATCATGAACTTCATATCTTGTAAAGGGGATAACGGTACAAACTCTTATGGAAAGTCATCAAGGTATTCTTATATTGAAACGTACCGATTCTGGAATCTACATAGTGGTGCCCCCTACACGATTGGTCACATGACTTCAAGTGCATTTCCCTGAACTCCAGAGGATGTAGACGAGCAGCGAGGGCCTTGGGAGTGATAGTGGGGAAACTATGCCCTCATTGGCAGAGTACACAGCTGATGAGAAACAATATACAATAGTGGAAGTTGTAACAATCAATACAAACGTAATATGCGAAAGACTAAAAGTAAGAAACAACTGGAGAACATATATATAATTAATGATGAATGATAAATATGTCTTGGAAAAAGCTAAACAAGTCACAATTCTGAATACAATAGTACTAAATAAAAGTAAAATTTAAAAGATAAACATATCCTCAGCATCACAATCATTGGCTTGGTCCCATGCTCTCCAACTCCATAGCAAGTCAAGTACCTGAATTAGAAGGGATCATTCCCTTACCTGTACCTGCAACAATATAATCTGTTTGCGACCAAAATCATGAACCAAATAGGTTGTGAGACTAAATCCAAGTAGGCAACCACCCGAAGATCTGTGCTTAACAGTTAGGGAATCTATGGAAGGTAAAAGTACAGAAAGCAGTAAAAAGGAAAATACTCACCAAAAAACAATCCACAGTTCGAATATCAAGCAACAAAAAAAGTAACTAAAAACAAATAGGCAACCCTCTGGGAAGTACTCACATCCTTCCCCTCTAGTCCTACATAACAATTTCCATCAACCCTCTAGGCAGTACATTCAGCCTAACCCCTCTGGTTTGGTCATACAAAAATTATAAGAGTCTCTGAGAAAGTTCACTCCATCAATCCCCCCTTATAGTCTAAGGTAGTTAGGGACTCTCTGTGGAAGCACACCTGGTCAATTACACTTATACTGCCTTGGTCAAGAGACTCTCCGAGGAATCTCATTCTGTCAATTCCTTTTATAGCCCTAGGTCGTTCACAGACTCTCTGAGGAAGCTCACCTGGTCAATTCCTTTTATAGCCTGGTGTGGTTCATGATAACTCAAGTAAAACAAAGAATCTCTCAGGAAGATCACTCGATATATCACATTATATTCTACAAAGGATAAAGTCTCTCTGAGGAAGATCACTCGGTCTATCCCACTATTGTCTACAATGTCCAAAGACTATTTGAGGAAGCTCACTCTGTCTATCCTCTTATAGTCTATAATTTCCAAAGACTCTCCATGGATGCTCACTCAGTCTATCGTCTTATATTCTGTAACACTAGGTTCTCACCACCCCATGTATGTCAATGCATAATAATGCTATAATTCAAATATAACCCTCTAGAACTACTTGGATAACCTGTCTACAACATCTCAAGCATATTAGAAAACAACACTCCATCATACGACCACAAGGAATGGAAAACATGTAAACGACCAATAGGCTAAATAGGACTAAATGGTCATAAATAGAACGAAGGATGGGCATAACATTCACGACCATGAAATCAACCCAATTCATATCCAATTTATCTCTACACCAGAATACAATCATGGAAAGAAAGAAACAGGGTTAAAATATTAAAAATGCAATACCCCGTTCTTGGGTATTGGTTGAATTTTCACATAATAAACATTGACTTCGAATGAAAAGGCAAAAAACCCCTACTTAGGTGTTAGGAGATTTCTATACGTGAACCTAGAAGCTTGATTCTCCTTATAACTTAGAAGATCTACAAAAACGTCTAAAACATTCAATCCATGATAACATAGAAAAGAGGAGGAATTGGAAAATGATTCTATTGAAGAAGGAAGAGCATACCGCTGTGGTTCCGATGAAATTGACGACGATCGATTCGGATAACAGACGGAGGTTTGAGGTCTTGGAGAAGTTTTGGTGTTGTACGGTTTCTCTTGATCAAGTGAGACATAGAAGAAGACACTTCTAGAGATTAGACATGACCCCGCTCCTTTTAATGAAAAAAATACACAATGTGTACTTTTGGATTACACGACGTGTACTTAGTATTTATGTACTCTGCTTTAGGTGGCCTCTGCATCACCCCACACGACCATGTGTATGGGGAAGACATGACCATCACATGGCCTCCTGCGCAATGAAGTACACAGCGTGTACTTAAAAAATATCCAGAAACACCACTTTTCTCAAAAACTATATAAAAAGGAAAAACATACCCGAATAGAAGATATGGGTTCTTATATATAAGACCATGGGAAAATAAAACTATTGAACCTCCAACAACCACATTATTATCTCAACCATCAAGTATTACAAGGGAAGACCATGCCTCTGACCTATCCGAAGGTCTAACTCTCCATCAAACACCATTGGAAATCCATCAGCATTGCAGAAGACACCATACCACCTAAACAAATCTATAATATTATGCAGTGAATACAAGAAAATACATGTCGATAATGACGTCATATGGTGGTATCCATAAACATAAGAAATCTCTAAGAAGGATTTGTTTTTCCAACACTAACTCATAGTCTCTAAATACTTCAAACAAGTCATATAAGACTCTAATTGGCCTAGTCAATATAAAAGGTCCCTAGAATCCTTTCTACCTCAATCCAAATTAATGGAAAAATGAATATGATATGAAATAGTGTGTTTATCATGAATCAAACAAGGATACACCCCCCGTATATAACTAGAAAAGGATACCTTGAATGATGTCTAGACCACCTATAGATTCCAACATTAACCCATGATGTTGACCACGACCTGTTATAAAGACTCCATGACCATAACAGAAACCACCACCTTTGTCCTTACCGACTCAATGAGGATGCAAAATAACATTGGGATATCTTATACCTTCCCCATCTACTCTCTATTAATCGATAACTTGTTAAACCTCCTTCTAAGTAGTTCCTCAATGGAGGAACCTGAATCAGAACAACTAATGCACATTGAATTCTCAGAAATGTTGAAAACTCTCACTATTTATGACACTTCCCAATAAAAGGAAAATAAGTTCCAAATACATTAGAATAGGACTGAGAGATGCAGCCCCCAGATAAATGAGACACTGAGGGCCGGCACCTACCCCTGGATGGTCAAAAATACTTCTTCCCTGAAATATGGGAACCCCATTCCATAGCTCAACTTCATGAGGAATCCATAAAAATCTCCTATCATAATGATTCGGTTCTTCATAAGGCCTTCTTGATGACCTATTCTCTCTCCAAAAACTCAATATATGACTTTATCATAATTTTTTTTACAAAGAACTATATCTCAAGAGGGGGATCCACCTCGAAATGCCTCACCATGGCCCTCTCATCAAGTAATAGTTGTGAAGAATATCACAAATGGTTCTTGAAATGGATTCCAAAATCTCACACATAGGAGCACCTCTATCAAATGGTAAGATTCTCCTCAGGACTTTCCTCATATATGTCTGATGAATGAAACTGGACTCTGAACTGGTTCCAAAAATCCTCCAACAAGAAAGATGACTCATTTCTCTATTGGATGAACATGAACCACCACTTCCACAATTTCCAATGCACCACTATCACAACCAATGACACTATATTATTATTCCATGTTTGAATCGAGGTGACAGCTATATCAAAATCCAACAACCAGTTTTCTGTGACTATGTATGAAATTAATCCCATATATTTATAGAGACTCTATCACTTAAAATCTTTAAGTTTCATCCTCTATGTGTCATCATCTCCAACCTCTACTCTTCAGCAATCCGATGTCAAAAACTACAAAACATATAATGAACAAGCCTGATGAGGACGTCATCCAAGAGTTGTACCTAAAAAAGAACAACCAATTAGAGACCCTAGAACTAGAATATGGAAGCCTCTAATATTAATTATTTTTTTGTATTATACATTTTAGATTATCTAATCCCATGTTCTACCCAATAAAACACGCATGCCATGAATAATGATGCATGATTTTTTCCAAGGACTCTAGCATGTAACCGGAATCACTTCATTTAGTATACATTATAAATTTAATGGTCTATGCATCAGATCATAGGGGGCCATAAATACATGTGTCTCAGCCAGTCCCCAATGTTCACAATGCATGATGTACATGACGGACATTGTTTCCTTACCAACCCATATACCCTCACGTGTGCCTAAGTTCTAACTCGATCCTAGCCCACAACCAGACCACCCATACCACTCTTTCATTACCCCATCCCCAAACATTGAACCCCTCCAAGGCCGACAATGTGAGATGAGAGATAATGACCCCATGAGTCCCACATCCAGTCGGACCCAGGCTGTTGACTACAACTCAAGGTATGCCAAACAAACAAATGGGAGGCATTAACCACTAAGAGAAAACATGCAGAAGAGAGAGATAATACAAATACCAACCAACTCATACACAAACTAAAATATAAAATAAAACCATTTACACAAATGTATTTTCATGAAATAACTACTAAAACTAAAAATAAAAACTACATGTACAAAAACACTATAAAAAGAAAAGTTCCATGAATCCCAAATAGCTCCAGCAACCCCAAAATATTAGTAACCCACCTGATCTATTACATGCTCCATGTGGCCTGAAAAGTGTTTATATAATGTAGGGTGTGGGTAATAGTATACTCAGTAAGATCCTTCATATAGCCTCTCTTGAAAAGTATTGAAAGAGTTCCAATGTATAGTGAAAAACAAGGTATACTATCTCATAACTAAACATGTATACTATTTTCCATGAAACACTATGTTTAATCCCACCAAGTATCACGTACATGTGTATTTAATAAATATATTCAAGGGTTCCCTTCTACCACATACCCACTAGTTTTCTGCTTTTCCCCAACATCACATGTCCTAAACATCTCTCTTAAAATGTATTACCTAGAGACAAATGGGGGATGCACCACAACATTAACCTCATGAAAAAAAAAACGTTTTCCAACAGACATTGGGAAAAGCATCACAACATCCACACAACTAGATGTAACTACGTATTTTTTGGGAGCCACCACAGCCTTCCTAACATTTTAAAAAATTAGGTATTATCCCTCATGGAAATACAATCCATACACTAACTAAGGATCATTAATTCATCACATCCTATACATGTTACACCTATAATAGTCTATATGAATCTATATCCAGAATATATGTGTCTGAAATAACCACAAGACATTACAAACCTCTATACATAATTACGTGGAAACAGACTTCCATGCATACCGGCACATGTAACTACCAAGAGAAGATAGTGAGGATGAAGGGGGTAGTAAACCGTCCATCCTCCCACTAGGATGTTAGGGGAACACACCCTCTATGGATCAAAATCCCTAGGGTGTCAGTCGTCTGAATGAACAGGGTGTGGTAGCAGAAAGTAACACAAAAAGTAAATTCATATAATATATCTCACAACCACACTATGAGAATAACATTTTATTAGACTCAACTGAAGTTAATTTCTATTATAATATCTGTTTCCACTACATAGACTTGATATTATATAAGAACACAATAAAAAAAGAGATATATTAAATTAATTTATCCCTTTTAATCAGTTTCTATTTGTGTTAATTAGTTCATTAATAATTTATTATCCATCATCCAAAAAATTACATTTCATTAACATCCCATCTATGTTCCATACCCTCCATGCATAACAAAACTGAATCCACTATTCCTTAAAATTTTATCCCCAACATTGCATCACAAAAATCTCCAACCCCAGGTATTAAAATCATTTATTAATTAATTTATTAAAAACATTATCAATTTTTCCTAATTCTAGGTATTATATGAAAATAATATAAGCAACATAAAACAAGGGGCTTAATATGGTGTGTAGATGAGATACCCATCATGTATTTTCCAACTATAGCAAGAGTGTAGACCCATCCATCCTAGAGAGTCCAAACACGAAAAGAACATGGCATTCCCTGGGAATCGTGGACACTTTTTGAAGGAGGGTAGGCATGATCATCTACCTAAACCAGTGGGGAAATAAATATTGATAAAGAGACATCAAATTCCACTACAGCCCCATTAATATCAATAGGTAAGCCCAACATCAACACAGTCTATCATCCTCAGTGTCCTCCCTAACACCCACATCTATACACTGATGCATATCGCCACTCTAGGTGTAAACTCCAGCCACAAAAACATGGCCTCCATACACAAACTTAACAAAACTTCCATCCAGGATCAGGCATCAAAGGATCAAATCACATTTGGCCCTCGTTTCCCCCATAACAACAAGTCTTGTATCCATTTAACATCACAAGATGTATGAACAAACAATGAAATGGGTTCTTTTCCCCAAATCAAGGTATTCATCCTTAACACACAACGAGATCTCACAAATATAATGTAGAAGACACATGGACAATACAACATGTGGGAAAGTCATCCACTACAATGTTATTATATTTATTACAAACCTTTTTATTATTCCATATTTAATTAACCAAATCATTATTCACAGGTTCAAACTACAGGAATCCAAAAGCACAAGCTATCATAAGCTATCAAAAAGTTAATTCAATAATTAATTATAAATTTCATTAATCTTTTATCCATAAGCATCGTGATGCTTCAGGTTCATTAACCAATTACATTATAATTCATATCTACATCAATATTTTCAACATCAAATTACAACAAAATCTACCATATTCATGAATCATGCATCATAATCATTTAGGAAACTAGTTTTCAATTAATTTCAGCTTTATTTTCATTACAATTTTCCATCAAGAACATCATGTTAAAATAATAAAGGCTTATATATATCAATATATAAAAAAGTAATCTAACTATCAAGTTATAAAGTGAAAACATCTCTAAACTATCAATACCAATTATTTAATCCATTTCCTATATTTAATTAGGTCAATCACACTATGATCTAATGGGATAAATCAAAAAAACTCTAAAATTTCATATAAATAAATAGAAAAGAATAAAATCACTAACATTAAATGTTTTTTTCCATTATTAGAAAAAGAATTGATCAAAGAAAATGATCATGATCACCTATCCTGCAACAACTACATCCACCTAGGGATGCCACAACAAAACCACACCAACCAAAAATGAATAAAACACTGATAGAAACATTTAAATCAAATGCCATCACATGGTGAGGAGAAATGTAAGTAAACAGATCAATGAAAACTCAACATGAGAGGGAGATCATACCTTATATTGTAGATAGATTGCTACCGATCACCAAAGGGAGTGACAGATCATTACTTGGAGAAAAAATAACCAAAATGTTAAAGAGAGTGTTGTCAGTTCATTTGGAATTGAGGGAGATCTAGTGTAGCAATAGGTTTAATAAAACCATAGAAGATAGAAAAACCATAAAAAATACAACATTCAGGTTTTACCTGACATGTAATCCCCTTTCACGGCATGTAATTCCTCAAGGTCAAGTTATATTGACAAACATGTCGCCTCAAAACATTATTTTATTTTTAAATCCTCAAAACAATTCATGCCATGAATACTTTTATCAGACAAGGAAATAACCCATGAAATATGATGTCTCATCGTGTAATATCATTAAATGTCATGTAATCCCCCCTTTAAAGCATATACATAACCTAAATTCTCCCAACTTCTTATGAGCCATATTTATGATTTTCATTATGAGATAGTTGGGAGTGAATTTTATATCTGTCCAAAATATGAGTAATGTTTTAATCTCATGAGATATCATAGTGCATGTGTTGAATGCCAAGAAATGTACTCTGATGGACAATTCTCCAAGAAAATTACATCATCTTAATGAGTGAGGGAGCTTTGAATAATCTAGATGATGTCTTGTATATGTTGTTTCCAATTTCATAATATGTTATGGTCTTATATTATGATCATTATTTAATACATGTTAATCAGATACTATAACTTTATTAATTGGTCACATGATTTTGATAATTCTCCTTATGATATCATGTTATGTCTAAAATCCCTTAGGTTATGATATTTTTTTATGTTTACCCTCAGATAGTATTTTTTTCTCCCCCTTTATTATGTTTATATTTCCCTATATTATACAATATTGTATTAATTATGTTATGTGTAAAAGTTTATCTTATGTAGATAAATTATAGGATCCATTGAGGAAACATTGTTGATTTATTTGCTTCATATATAGTGGAAAAAGTATCTATTTGATTAAAAGAAATAATATTTATTAGTTACTGAATTGTAAAAATTCAATACAACTCTAAATTTTAAGAAATTTAGTTTGAAAATTTAAGATGAATATTGTAATCATAGATATTTATCTGAAATAATGTTCTATGTTAGGATCTTTCAGAATTGTTTTCAAGGGAATGAGTCTAGGGGGCAGTAAAATAATTATCATATAATTTGAAAACCAAAATCAATTAGTGATTCCTATTCTCCAAAAATTGTAGATTTTGTATTTCATAATTTTTAGCTTTCCTTTTCTTTTGGTTCTTCATTGTTTATGTAGAAAACTCTAGAAACGTTATTGATATGGTTCTCAATGTCATCCTCAAATGGACACTTCATATCTTAAAATCTAAAACAATGGGAAAAAAAATAAATCCAATAAAAGTTACAACATTTTTCTTTGAAACAAATTAATATTACTAGTGGATAATGCAGTCTAATGAGATGGGGTGAATCCGTGTGAACATGTTTTTTTGATTTCATATTATATTAGTTTTTAAAAAATTTAAATACTTAGAATAAATAAACTACTATGATGAATATATATTTAATGAATCACAATAGAACACTACATATGAAATGTGATAAATGAAATGCGGAGAAACCCATGGAATAGAAATGGTTTTTCCCAGATGTGGATGAGTACATCCTTACAACATTCATATTATTTTTGAGAATTACATATACACTATAAAAAAATTTAATAAAATAGTAATGGTGTCATATTTTAATCTGAGAAAAAATTAATAAATATGAACTATTCATAAACAGGTTCATTATAAAAATATACTCTACTCTACAATGTGTTTTCCAACCATTACCATGATTATGATTTTCTTTTACACTTAAATATTCTTTAGCATCAAATGATAAAAAAATTTCATTAACAAAATAGTTTGATAACAGAAAGACTATTAGTTAAAAAAAATGAAATGAATACTCTTCTTATCATCATAATGGTTGTTTCCTGGGAAACATCATGATATAACACATTATCATCTCTATAAATTAATTGAGATGATTCTAATAAAGAAAAAAACAATAACTCCACTTTTTTTCATCCCTGTTTCTGCGGTGAAAATTGACTTATTCAATAAATAGTATGTCAGAATCTCAAAGATTCTAACATTTTCCCTCTTTTTAGTGGCTAAAATATTCTTCCATGGTTAATAAACTTATCAGAAACACTCATTGCCTATATTTTACAGTTTTATTATAATGTATCTGTAATAGTATAATTTCATCTGGTTCCTTTCTTTTTTTCATCTTAAACTCAGATTCTACTTTATAAAATTAATCGAAATTCACAACGATATTATTCTTTAATTAAAATACTGAAAGTCCACAAAATTCTGAATTATTGTATTATAGTTTAATTATTTAAATGATAATCATGAAATCACCATGTCTTTGATCTTTTTAATACGTTCCAAATATATATATTTGAATATCTAGAACTATCATGAAAAGTATCTTCTAAAATCATTATTTTAATTTTAAAAAAGTCCAATATTCAATCTAGATTCAAATTTCCAAAAAAGAATCATAGATTTATTCCATGTATACATGATGACATAAAACAATATAATTATTATGTGGATCATATTTTAATGTATCTACCACTTTCAAATGATCCCATCACCCATCATCGATTGGATAAAATGTCAAAAAATTCATTGCATCATGAAAAATAAATAATAATGAATAATAAATTGAAATAAATTTTTTTATTATGCATTACATTATAATACTATATTTTAATTTGATTCCACGATCCATAACATTATACATAACTCTTGAAAACTTGTGTAAATTTTATGTATAAAAAATTTATTTTTTTGGTATCCTTTTGTAAATAATATATATTTAATGTGGAATAAATGTCAATATTACAAATTACTTAATTATATTAGGTATGATATGGGTTATTATTCATCATCCTATATGATATATTTTGTATCCCTTGAAACCCCTTTGTTAATATTTTGTGGAAAAAACTTAACCTTACATATTCTCTAGGATCACATGTCAATCATATGAATTTTGGAGTTATTCATACCCATTGTTAGGTTAGTCATGTAAAATTAAAATTGTATCTATCATATCATAAAGTGAACTCCTCAGTATTTTTCAATTATCGCATTGAATGATCTTCTATGAGCCATTTATATTTTTATTAAAACTCAGATATATTTTGAGTTTAAAAATAAATAATTCATGAATAACTCAAAACATATTCAAATATCCCCAACAACATAATCTTATCTAAAAAATCAAATTAAATCATAATATCATATTATTTCAAAAAAACAAACTCCAACACAATTCCAAAAACATATGTAGCCTAAATGGATCATTTTATGATTACCCAAATAAATATTCATTCTCTGGACTATTCAAATTCATATTCATAGATTATATAGAATAATAATTCATTCATTAATTAAAATGTAATACATCACCAATGTTAATTCAGTTCAAACCTGCATCTTTCTTCTTTGAGATAACATATTAACTAATCCTCGTGATCTTGAAAACACACCAATTTCATTCATCTCCAAGATCTAATAGATTCATAAATGAAAATTTCTCATCTTATTGAAAACCTTTTGTATAAAATTCCAATAACAACTATCATTTATTATATATTAGATTATATTTATATTTAATATATTTAGGTTGCTTCCCTAAATTCATTTTAATATCTTCCTTTTCTTTAACAATCATCCATGTTTAAAACTCAATATTTTTCCACAATATTCTATATAACATATGAATCAATTGTATCATTCATTAATAATTTATGAATGAAACAACACAATGGATTAAAATTTTGTTCCAACTATATCTCAATTTTATTCAACTACTTATTCAGTTTCCCATTTTCTTTAAAAAAACACCATTTATAGGAAAAATTAATCTCCTCAGACATTTAATTTATTAAAAAAATTATCTCATTAGAAGATCATTTTCTCATATTGAATAAAATAAAACACTCATTATAATATTCCACAGATCAAATTAGTTGGGCTTTATTTTTATGGACCAAAATCTCAATATTCCTTCCATCTTCAATGGTTTCCTCATGGAATAGTTTTGTTATGCTTTTCTACTTTGGTTGGACAAGGAATGAAAAATTTTATCCCTATAGGAATTTATGAAAAATGTATGTAATCATCATTGATGGATATATAGTTTCATATATGTGGATAATATTATTATATTTGGAAAGTACATTATCTTATGTTATCATTATCAAGGAAAAATAGATAGGTTATCTTCAATATAAACTTATATAGAATGTTATATAATGAGTTTATTATTATGAATATTCATGTTCATCGATCTTATATTATATTTATTCTTAAATAAAAATTTCAATTCCATATTTATTCTTTATTATCTAAAGTTTAATATTATATGTGATGTGGGGTTCTACGTTTATTTTCACAGAACCATGGAAATAGATGTTTACCCATTCATACCTAAGCATGACCTATTTTCCTCATAACCATGTAATAAAAAATATGTAGATATTGATTAAACTAAATTATATTTATGTAGACAAGATAGATCATCATTTAATCATTGAAAAAAAACGTTTTTATTATTCTGATGACCAGTCAATTATCAACTTAATCTGAGAAAACATTTTTGGACAGTCATCTCACCATAAAAATATCAAAACACAATGAATAAATTTAGGATTATATCTTTGATAATATAATATTTAATAAATAAATTATATTTAAATAGTTAATAAATTTATAAATTATTTTATATTATTTCCTAAATCTAATAAAAAGTGACTACTCCTTAAAAATTATTTGAAATTGTGCTATATTTTATATAATGAAAATTATTTAATTTTTTAAAATATTTTTCTCATATAAACATTAATTAGGTGACAAACTTGAATATACCCATGATTTCATCAATTGGTATTATAAATTACAAATTGATTACACTCCCAATTCATCCAATATTGGGACACTGTCATTGAAATTATATATATAGTTATAATATATTTGTATAGTTGAGTCTTTAAATATAGTTGGAATAAATAATTATTAATTAGTGATTTTTTCATGAGTAGGTATAAATTTATTTGGTGACACCATTCATTAAATGGCTACTATATGTAATTAAATTAAACTATGGAATTGCATTAAAATTATTTTCCTCTAGATAAAATTGCATGGGGACATGAACATAGTGAGCACATGATGCAAAATAAATGTGGTGGAAACTAGTTCACATAGGTTAATAAAATACAAATTATATACAAAACTATACTTACTACATGTGAAAACTAATTATTTTGGATTTTTTAAAGACCTTCACCACTGGGTTTTGGAAGAACCAGGAGTTATTAGATTCCAATATTGGAAAATCAAATAGATATTTAGAAATTTACCATTTTTATAAGATGGATATCATTTTTTGTTTCTACTAAGAGATTAATATATTTTTTTTAGATATGTACATATTTTTAGGAAACCAGAATGGAGGTATTTGTAGGGTTTTTATATGAAAATATATTTTATTTCAATGGTATCAGTGAAAATTAGATTCCAAGTATAATGACACTAACAAACCATTTTAAAAACTATAGGGATTCCTCATATGGTGGTTAGTGGTCTTATAAACGGAAAAAAGTGTCACACTATATAGATTTTAGAGGGGTGCTAGGTAACCAATAGTTTTTAGTTTTTAATTAATTTAATGGGTGAAAATGGAAATCTAATTTTATTTAATTTAAAACATAATTCATGATTTCTTTGAGAAATCTGTTATATTGATTAGGAGGTCATTCTCATATCCTCTCCTTCATTCATTATTTCATGATGATCCATGATCATTTGAGGAATGATAGTTCACCTCTAAAGGATAATTTACTCCATTAATATTCTTATATTCCATCATTTTTATTTTCTTTTATTTTAGATGTTTTTAGATATGGTTTCATGATGTAATTAAATAACACATATTGAAATACACCAGTTATGAAAGGGTATTTATATGTGAATAATATTACAGTCTATAGAAGAATGGATATATACCATCATGGCCATTTCATGAAAACTAATTTACTCGAGTTTAACTCCTTATATTTTTATAATATTTTTAATAAATTTAAAATTGAATTGAAATTTAAATTCTATGAATTTTCTCCTAAAATATCTAATATCATTCCATAGAATTTCACCTTGTTATTTAATTGGATTTAAATGATGTAATATCTATTGATATGATTTATCTCATTTATATCAATTATTAACTAAAGTATTTACAAATAATTAACTGAATTATTAATACTATTAATGAGATATGATATCGTTTTTATCATGTAGGGATGGAATGAAATTTAGTTAATTTTGAAATTCAATTATGCAGATCGTCCCTCTTATTTCAATGATTTTCTTTGATGATCCACATATTATTCATTAATGGGTAAGGATATGGGAAAAACAGAATGAAAACAAATTGTTTTTGAATTCATGTTATAAATAGGTTTGATGTATTAAGGTTTTGATAAATGATTCACAATTTCTTCCTATATTTATGAAACTTTTTTGAGAAAAGTGATTGGTTTTATTAGGAAATCATCATGGATTTGTGTCCACTATGAAAGTTGATCGATAAATTTTGATTGTGACTATTCTATGAGGTAATATAATGAAAACTGTAATCAATATATTAATTTTAAAATGGTTATTCATTTTGGGAATACATTCATATATTTTTTTGTGAGGTTATCTCAGGTGGAATATTTTCTTCTCAATCCTTATAGGATACATAGCCAGTTTAATGGAGACATGAGAGATGAAAAAGGATTTATAGTATTTAACAATGTTTGTAATATATATTTACGAGTGATTCCATACTAGGGAATTTAATTATATTTATTTTCAATAAGTAGTTATATGTTATGAAATTTGAGCATGGTAATGGTGAAATATTTACCAAAAATCCCAATTTCACCTAATAATTTCTTATGTTGTTATATTTGGATTTGATTTGGATGTCAACCTCAGAAAAAAGGTAATTCAGATACCTTGTGCATGAGATGTCGTAGGTAATAATATTATAGAACTATGAATTATTAAAATTGAAGATTCCTGAGGTACAACGTGTTGTTTGGGATAGTGTAGGAAATTATGTTTCTCAATTCCATTTGATAGATATTTTTACCTTGTTGTATCCCATTGTGATGTATTGTGATGAATAAAATAATAGTAGAAATCTAGTGTTATAGGTTTACTAATGTGAAAACCATACGCGAATTAGATACAAATATTATAATTATAATGAAATAATTATTTTTTGGATTTCCCTATACTTAATTGTTAATAGAAAACATGTTCTGTGTTGAATTATCTAATAATGAATGATTTAAATTTAGTATTAACAACATAGGATTACTAAAATCCTACGATTCCAAGATATTATATCTACATTGTGAGCCTTAACATCAAATAATTCAATATATTATTACATTTTTTTAGATATTTAAACACCTAATTTAATATATTATTTCTTGGTTAGGAACACTTCAAAAAAAATATTTTATAGTTTTAAAAGATTCTTTATTTTTTCAAACATTCATTTCAATAGTGTTTTACTATGTTAGGATCTCACATAACCTATGATATTAAAATCCAAAATTATTTTTGGTGGTTTTCCAAACATTGATTCATTATGTTTATATGTTTTATGATTTTCCTATTAATGATTTTGAGGAACATTCTTAATGTTTCGTCACTCTAATATCATATAGTCATGATATTATTTATTGATATCATAGACCAATCTATTACATAGTGGTTTTGATAAAAATAATGAGAAAATAAACATTCACATTGGGCTATTTAAATTTGGAGGTGGATCAAAATTCAGATAAATGGTTTTATAGTGGTTATTATATGTTTTCACAAAATATGGTATTCTGATATTTTTTTGATCAAATTTTTCAATAACATATTATTATATTTTAAGTGTTAAAAAATTAATACATAATATAATTTTTTATATATTTTATTATGGTTTTAGATTTACTTTTTCTTTCCCGTCACATGGTTCTTCAGACCACCAATAAATAATGAAATTAATTAGTAGTCACTCATTCTATCCTAATATATGTCCTCTATTTTGTGATCATAAAAAACAATGATAGATTTCAGGTATATATCATTACATTTAAACTACAATGATAATTTTTACCGATATATATATATAATTAACTTCCATAGAATCCAATATAACAATATCCCCACAACAATAGATTTACATACATAGTTAGATGTATTAAATAATTGTTCAATGCACAAATCAATAACTTATCATAGATCATATCATATATATGTTTTAGAAAATATAATTCAAATTAAATCATAATTTCCATGAAATAGTTTTATCTTCCCAGAATCTGTATTTCCAAAATCTAAATTAATCATCAAATCAATAGAAAAATTTCTTAAATAGAGATTTTCATCCCCAAATTTGATATATCCTACAATGATTTTTCAGAACCATACATACATCAAGATGATTATATACACCATATTATATTCAATAAAGAAAATATAATGAAAATTAAAGAAAACATAGCTTTATAAAATTTCAATATATAATAATAAATAATTAGTAGATATAATTTAAAATCAATAAAAATCACTTCGAACCATTCAAATTAGTTGTTTTCTTAAAAAATTTATAAAAATATATTATTCAAATCATAAATATAATGTATTCCCAATGGAATCAATTTATATAAACTGACTAAATACCTTGAGAGCATTACTTTTAGTTATGTAAATTAAAAATGACTCAATTATTCATGTTACACTCAATTATAAATATCAAAATTAAAAAATCATTATAAAACAAATATCATAAAGGAAAAAATTTGATACAAGTTAATTATGTGAAAACAATGTCTATATATTAGGTAATGTTCACTCTTTGTTCTTGATCAAATAATTTATACATTCATCAGAATAGAAAAAATATTCTTCTTAAATACACTTATAAATTTATGAAATCAATATATAATTGAACATTACAAAACCAATATTCACTAAATAATATATTTTGTTTTAATATAAAATAAATTTAATATTTTTCAATAAATGGAAATTTTATACCCAATCATTCATAAAAATAAACAAAAATAATATAAATCATTCTATGTAAACACCTTTTAATGGACTCATATCATACTTAAGACCCATCCCTTTTTTTACAAAGCCACAATATAAGATTATTTTCTAGAAAATATTATAATCTATTTTCATCCATGAACATCAATAATTTTAATGTACATAGTTTTGTAATACAAATTTAACAACATATGACCATGATGGGGTTAAAAATAAATCAGCATACTAACCACCACCTGAGATGTGACGATCAAATCCATCTCCACTAGTTTTATTTATGTTATTATATTGTAAATTAATTATATAGTACACTAGGTTATATATATATATATAAAAAGAAATTAAAATTAATATTCTAAATTACTATGAAATATTGAAATTTACTTACTAACATTCTCAAAAAATCATTTAAATATCATTTGAATAAGTATTGGAATGTTTCACCAACTCAAAATCTAACTAACCCAATATTTGACTGACTATTCCCAAGAAATCCATTATTGAAACCCCAAAACAATGATATGGTATTACAATCATCATTCCAAAAAAACTCCAAAATATTTAATTTTTAATAATTTTCTATAAATCAATATTTTTACTACATGATTGGGTAAAGAATAGGAAATTAGTATAATAAAATGTAAAAAATTTACAATATAATTTGTCAATATAATCATGATGCTTTAATGTTATTCAAAGGTTACTATTTTGACTTCCAACTCCCTCGATGCATGATCCTTTCATATGAAACCCAATGGTCCACCAATAATATTTTATGGGGTAAATGTATCGGTTAGAAGTGTTAAATATGCCTTAGAGAGGGATCCCAAGGATGTTGATACAATATCATCAGAATCAACCTGAAACATATATGTTTCTTATATAATAGGTGAAGCATATTCCATTAATCATTTATTGTTACCAAAATTATTTTTCCAATATTTTTATAGTTTAAATAAATTGAAAAAAATATGTAATATATATTTTAAACAAGTATAACATTTATTTTTAAAAAATAAAACACATAATACAAAAAAAATTAATTTTTATATTACCATTGAAGAATAATACAAAAAAACTATTATACATACTTAATTTATAATGTAATGCAGTAATACAAATTATTTCAATTTCAAATTCAAGGGTCATATCATTATCATACTTTATACATAGTTATTTGACATTGTCATCCCAAAAATAATTAATATTATCAATATAATTATGAATAAATAATTCGATATCATAACATGGATGCGATTAAATTTCAAAACATAATTTTCCCACATCATCACCCATATCATTTAAGGAACAATTGTTTATATACAGAGCTATAATCCACTCACCATCAACTAGATAATCCAATAAACCACTATTTCTTCTTATAATTTTGAATATATATGTATCATGTTCTTCATGGTAACCAATATCCAAAAATCATGATATGTTTATAAGATTAATTGGTAAGGTGTTTAATTTTATATCCCAACAAATATTTTGTAACGACCCAAAATTGTGAATAATTTTTTTTTTAATTTTTTGTGTTATTTTATTTTATACTCAACAAAAATATTTCATTTAATGAAATGAGTATAATTAAAATGAGACCTTTGGGTTTAGACTGTTATATGACCATTGTTCAATATGAAAAGTTGGAAACTAAATTTTGTGATTATTTTCTATAAGTATAAGTGATCATGGTTAATTAATATAGAAAGAAGATTTGATGGCCTCATCTAGTAGTCTCGGGCCAATCGAAGCCCATCTGACAGAGCATGGGAAGGAGGTAGCACCATTGGGCTTTGGTCGGGACCAAAAACAATCCAAACTTCATCTTGTGAAGCTAGAATGGAATCTCCTTCACGAGAAGTTCAAAATGATATAAATTACTACTTGTGCAATGTTGGTCGAGCCACCCTCAGATTCTCTCACCTTAGCACACCTTACACTTAGGTCCTATGCTGGGGTAAAAAGAGGTTATGTAACAAGACCATATCTACTTTGTGTAATTATTTGTTATAAATAAAATTGTGTTTTCTTCTTATGGTGAAGTTTGTGAGTTTTCAAATGTTCCAATGAATATAGTATGTATTTTATTGATGAATTTTGAAAAAAGGATATTTTAAAATATTTATGTAAACCTTAAATAATTAATGATGTGTAATTATTTTCAAAAAACGGTCTTCTGCAAATGTGTTCATTATGAAATTTCGAGTCTAATAAGATTGACATAATTTTTGATGAATAGTAAATTATGATTAGTGATTTTATGCTTAGGATTAGTAATGTGACCAAATGGATTAGTAATCTCACTTAATGAATGTATTAATATAATTTAGGCCCCTTGACTAAGCAGTGTGATTCAATAAAATAGATAAATAAAATTTTCCTTAATTATTAGTCAAGTATTAGTTTTTTCAGGTGAATAGTGTTTTTAATTAAAAATTAAATTGAAAATATTTAGAAAATTATTTTTATAAAATGTACATTATTTTTTAACTCAGAGCATCGATTTTAAATTAAGGTAATTTTTTGGGGATTTATTTATATTCCTCTTACTTCCATTTTCATTTTCATATGATGAGAGATCCACTCTTACTTTCATCATTTCGTTTTATGAATATTTAAGTGGCGCCGTTAGGCTACCGAATTTTTGTAAGGGATCCTACCTATCTGTTTCTGTTCAAGTACTCTTTTGTATGTCATTTTATTCAAGCCCCATTTTCTTATGTTGGGGGATTTCATTTATATTCCTCTTACATCCCTTTTCATTTTCATATGATGAGAGATCACCTCTTACTCTCATCATTTCGTTTTATGAATGTTTAAGTGGTGTCGTTAGGCTGTAGAATTTTTGTAAGGGATCCTACTTCTCTCTTTCTTTTCAAGTACTCTCGTTTATGTCATTTCATTTAATCCTCATGTTATTATGTTGGGGGTGTTCTTTTATATTCATCCTACTTTACTTTTTATGTTCATATGATGAGAGACCCCATATTTCTGTAATCATTTCATTTTATGATAGATTAAATGGCGTTATTAGGCTGCCGAATTTTTAAGGGATTCTTTTACCCTTCTCTTTTTTCCAATTTCTACTTTCATGTCATGTATTTCAAGTTCCTTTTTACTATGTTGGGGTCTGATCTATATATATATCATTCTGATCTTTTATGTTCATATGATTAGAGACCCTATTTGATCTCGTCAATCCATTTTTTGAGGTTTTAGGTTATGTCGTTAGGCTACCGAATTTTCATAAGAGAAATATTATAGTTGTCTTCCCTCCATGGTTTTCATTTCATTTGGTATCTATTTCAAATTTCATTACCATGTTCTTATATCCAATATATTCTATCCCACTACTGTTTTTTTTTGAATCATTTATGAGTGGGTGACCCATGTCCCCTCTCTTTTCAATATTTTTTAAAACCCTGTAACATTACCGTTATGCTGTAGAATTTTCATCTCAAAATTTCTCTCTCATTTTCTCAAATTCTTTAATTTTATTAATTGAATACTCAATGAAAATTCTTCTACAAGGTTATTCATATATATATATATATATATCCAAATTTTCTATTTCAAAATCTTTGATTTACATACATGAGACCCGCTTTCCTTTTTTTGTGGGTTTAAAGTGACATAATGATCATGACTTTAAAGTAGTTTTTAAAATGTTATGACTATGAAATGAAACCCATTTATTTTATACTATATGGGTTATTTATAAAATGACTGATGTTGATATATGTGGCTCACATAATAATAAAGACAAATTAAGGGTGTGCCCTTATAGCACTCCAATGCATTGGGTAATGATGTAACCACAAGAGATTACAATTTTAACAATACCTTGGTGAATAACCTGGGTAATTTCAAATTATAAATTAGGGATGGACATTGGTGATATGTTCATGATTGTCTAAGTTAAATGTTTTAGCCACATCTTCATGTTATGAAACACATTATTTTTATTATGATATTCCTCATGATATCTTTCTCATTCCTTAAAGTTATTTTTCATGAATTTTTGATGTATCTCACGTTCACATGTAAAATGTTTCCCTTGTTTACCATACTGGGCCTTCTACTCACCCTTTCCGTTGATGTATGCTCCCAGGTTAAGAGATGTTGTCGTGACCTTCAGATAAACAAATTAAGAATCCTTTCCAGTGTTTAAGAAGAATGTTTTATGTTGTCATATATTAAGTTCCCGGTTTCATGACCCTAAACCATAATGATCCTCGGTTTTGTCTAATGTAATAAATTTTTATGTGATAAAAATTCAGGATTCAATAGTTGGTATCAAAGGATGGATTAGTTATTTGTGGAAATTAGGATACACAAATAATAGGACGAACTCTATAGAGAAGTTTAAATATAGGAAATTTTACTGATATTCAAGTGAGTATTGAGTAAGTTGTTTATCAAGAAAATAAATACCTGTCTGGATACTAACAAGTAGAGGTGGCCCTGGCACAGATGTACCGAGGAGTGAAAACATTGACAAGGTGTTTCGGGCTTGACCCGGGGTTACCTGGTGTACAACGACGGGCATTGGTGCACTATTGTTTTGATAATCCTGGGGGATATGCCATGGTAAATTCATAAGCTTTGTATAAACCATTACTAAAGGGAAAAAGATAAAATAAAATAAAGATTCACATAAGAATATATGATCATAGATAACCTAGATTGGAACCTAGGGGATCACAAGTTAGGGTATAATTTTCTTCTACAAGTTTATCCTTATATTCTTAAAGTTTCCTTTTCATGATTATTGGCTAAGTATTTAAGCCCCCCTAATTATACATTCTTTTCATTGTTAATGACGGGAAATAAAAGAATATTTCCCAACAACCAATGTGATAGTAAATGTGAGGATTTCCCTATTAATATGACAGAGATGACGAGAGATCAAGTTGGACATATTGTGATTATTCCGAACTAGGTATCAAAATCACAGTTAATAATTGGTACCTAGTTGAATGCCCAAATTCATCAAGGAAGAAGAAGATGAAGTCTCAAGGAGGTTCATCTGATAAAGTTGATAAGGGAAAGAAGACCCAATTTCCGTTGTGAAAAAAGTGTGGAAAGTGGCACCAAGGAGAATGTCACAAAGGAACCGGGAGATGTTTTATGTGTGGGGTGATAGGGCATAACGTATCCAATTTTTTTAAAAAAAAGTGATAATGTGATGAATAGAGATAAGGTTCAATCTAATTTACCTTATACTATTCAATGTCGTAAATGTGGAGAAGTTGGACATTATCCAATGAAATTATCTCTTAGAAGGGATGAGAAGCATGATGAGCATGAAAAATATTCAAGGACAAGGGAATAATTCAAGTCCTATGCTGAGATGGATCATGATGACTGAAGTACATGTAACTACTTCACAATAATTATCTATTTCATGTTGTGTTTTAGTTCGTGTTCTTTGAGCTTATCCTTAATGTTTTCTAAGAACATCAAGTCACAACCTTAGATGATTTTATATCATTAAATAAAAACATCAATCGTAATGTACTACATGTTGATGATGTGAAGCTGTTCTTCTTGAAAAAAAAAGATGATTACGGGATTAAATGTTTATTATTATTTTGGAAGACGTTCATTGTTTCGGGAAGCCTATATGATCGAGGTAAATAGATTACTACAGTATTTTCCTTGAGGAGTAATGTCTGACTTATATTTTGAAGAATCGATGAATTAAAGGTGAACATATAGTAATTTAGGTTACTTATGGAAATGATTAACCTATCTTGGGGAATTTATGTTTAGGTTAGTTACTTTTTTATAAGATGTAAGGAGTGGTTGATATTGTTTGGAGATGAACGATAATGTTTATCTTGGAAGACTATGTTATAAAATCCTTCTTGTATTTTGGTTTCAATCTTATTTTGGTTTATTTTGAGGAATTTTAGGGATTGTTATTTATGGAATGGTCTAGGATGAACGTTATGTTGTAACGTGGAATTTTTAAGATTAAAAGTATTTTCCCTTCCTATGGGGTTCTTTATTTTTGAAGAGTTGTTTTAACTTACCCTTTCTATTTTTGGGATAATTTTTAAAGAAAGAAGAAATAGATAATTAATCTTTTGTGGATTATGTGATTCTCTAGAAGATGATTCTTGTGCTTTGGATGAGACCAAATGTTTTTTAATGCTCATCGTTTGGAGAAATGATTAGTTTTGGTAGAAACAAATTAAAGGATGAAACTTTACTTGAAGGTAAGTATATTTCCTTATTTTTTATTCTATGTAGTAAATTAATTCCTCAAAATTATTAAAAGGAATTTAAAACAAAAATGTTATTGGTTTAAGTTTCCAACTGGGTAATCAAAGACCATTTACACACAACATAAGTTTGTGATTTTCTTGTTGTTAACTTTCTCCTATTCATGTTTTCTATCACTCTCCATCAGAACATGACCCTTTGTTTTCTCTTCCATATCCATGTTTCCCTACATGGAATCCATGTATGGGTTAACTCGGGTGACCCTTGTACTTCCCTGTCATTCTTTTAAAGTAATATTTTTACTGACTCCTTTTCTGATGTGGGACTTTTAATGAAATTTCCAAGCCCAATTTTAAAAATTTTGAGGACGCAATTTCTTAATGGGGGAAGAATGTAACAACCCAAAATTTTGAATAAATTTTGTTTCCTAATTTCGTGTGTTATTTTATTTTATACTCATCAAAACTATTTCATTTAATGAAATGAGAATAATTAAAATGAGACCGTTGGGTTTCAACTGTTATATGAGCATTGGCCAATATGAAAAGTTGGAAACGAATTTTTGCGATTATTTTCAATATGTACAAGTGATTTTGGTGAATTAATATAGAAAGATGATTCGATGGCCTCATCCAATAGTCTCGAGCCGATCGAAGCCCATCTGACAGAACATGGGGGTGTAACAAGACCATCTGACAGAATCGCCTTCTCGAGAAGTTCAAACTGATAGAAATTACTACTCGTGAAATGTTGGCTGAGCCGCCCTCATATTCTTTCACCTTAGCAGACCTTACATTTAGGTCCTATGCTAGGTTATGAGAGGCTATGTAACAAGACCATATCAACTTTTTTTAATCCATTGTTATAAAGAAAAATTAGTTTTCTTCTTATAGTGAAGTTTTTGAGTTTTCAAATGTTCGAATGAATATAGGATGTAATTTATTGATGAATTTAGAAAAATGGTTATTTTAAAATATTTATATAAACAATAAATAATTAATAAGGTGTAATTATTTTCAAAAAATGGTCTTCCGCAAATGTGTTTAGTAATAAATTTAGAGTCTAATAAGATCAACATAATTTTTGATGAATAGTAACTTATGAATAGTGATTTTATGTTTAGGATTAGTAATGTGACCAAATGGATAAGTAATCTCACTTAAAAAAAGTATTAATAAAATTTAGGCACCTTGATTAAGTAGTGTGATTCAATAAAATAGGTAAATAACTGTTTAATTAATTATTATTCATGTATTTCTTTTTCAGGTTCATTGTTATTTAATTAAAAATAAAATTAAAAATATTTAGAAAATTATTTTTATAAAATGGAAAATATTTTGGAACTCCGAGCATCGATATTATATTAATGTAATTTTTGGGGGATTTCTTTTATATTCCTCTTACTTCCTTTTTCAATTTCATATGATGAGAGATCCCCTCTTACTCTCACCATTTTTTTTTATTAATGTTTAAGTGGTGATGTTAGGCTGCCGAATTTTTTTAAGGGATCCTACCTCTCTCTTTCTTTTAAAGTACTCTTTTGAATGTCATTTATTTTAATCCCCATGTTATTATGTTGGGGGATTTCATTAATATTACTCTTACATCACTTTTCATTTTCATTAGATGAGTGATCCCCTCTTACTCTCATCATTTTGTTTTATGAATGTCTAAGTGGTTCCATTAGGCTGCCGAATTTTTGTAAGGGATCTTACCTCTCTATTTCTTTTCATGTACTCTCGTTTATGTCATTTCTTTTAATACCCATATTCTTATGTTGGGGTTGTTATTTTATATTGATCCTAATATACTTTTAATGTTCATATTATGAGATACCCCCTCTTACTCTCATCATTTAATTTTAGGAATGTTTAAATGGCGCCATTAGGCTGCCGAATTTTTAAGGGATTCTTTTACCCTTTTCATTTTTCAAAGTTCTACAATCATATCAAGTCTTTCAAGTTCCTTTTTATTATGTTGGGCGATGATCTATATATCTATCATACTGATATATTTTGTTCATATGATGAGATACACTATATGATCTTGTGAATTTATTTTTTGAGGTTTTAAGTGATGTCGTTAGGCTGCCAAATTGTCATAAGAGAAATTTTATTTTTCTCTTCCTTCCATGTTTTTCATTTCATATGGTATGTAATTAAAATTTCATTACCATGCTCTCATATACATTATATTCTGTCCCTATACTATTTTTTTAATCATTTATGAGTGGGTGACCCATGTCCCCTCTCTTTTGAATGTTTTCTAAAACCCTCTAATATAGTCGTTATGCTGCAGAATTTTCGTCTCAAAATTTCTCTCTCTTTTTCTCAAATTATTTTATTTTATTAAGTGAATACTAAAAGATCTTTCTTATACAGGGGTATTCACATATATATCAAAATTTTCTATTTTAAATTCTAGGATTTACATACATGAGACCCGCTTAACTTTTTTGGTGGGTTTAAAGTGACATAAAGATCTTGTCATTAAAGCAGTTTTTTAAATGTTATGACGATGAAACGAAACCCATTTATTTTATGCTATATGGGTTATTTATGAAATGAATGATGATGATATATGTAGCTCACATGATAATAAATACAAATTAATTTTGTTCCCAGATAGTGCTCTAATGCATTGGGTAATGATATAACCACTAGAGATTACAATTTTAACGATACCCTGGTGAATAACCCTGGTAATTTCAAATGAAACCTTGGGGATGGACCTTGGTGATATGTTCACGATTTTATAAGTTAAATGTTGTAGCCACATCTTCATGTTATGAAACAAATTATTTTTATTATGACATTCCTCATGATCTCTTTCTCACGCCATAAAGTTATTTTTCATGTCTTTTTGATGTATCTCAAGATCACATGTAAAATGTTTCCCTCGTTTCCCTTACTAGGCCTTCTACTCACCCTTTCCTTTGATGTATGATCACAGGTTATGAGATGCTGTAATGAAATTAGGATGAAAAAATGAAAAATCTTTTAAATAGTTTATGAAGATTTTTTTATGTAGTCATGTATTAAGTTCCTGGTTTCCAAGACAATAAACCTTAAAGATCATCGGTTTTGTGTAATGTAATGAAAGTTTATGTGATACAAATTTGGGATGCCATATATTTAACCACATTAGTTTCAATATAATAAATCTAAAATTAAAATGGTACTTTTATTTTATAATTTTATTTAATAATCCATAATATACCACTTCAATGATGGTAATTATTAGATATTTTTTTATTAAAACAATATTCAAATTCAACTACAAAAAATTTGAAACCATTCACACTGTTTGTTTTTAATTTCCTAACATTCACTATAGGGCACCACACATAAAACATAAAATCACCCAAAACATATAGTAGAATTTTTATATTCTAATCTACAATAATTAGTATGAATTATTTAATTAATATGATAAATATACCAACATAATTTATCTACTTATAATTATTTATAATCATACAAAACCTGAAAATTTTACTAACAGTTCTATGTTAATGGATTTTATTATATTTATCTTTTTTTTGGAATTTTATGATGTATCTTCGTTGGTATACTCAATATTCAAATTAATGGATCATTAATTTTAGAATTTTTACAACATATTAATAGTCCTAAAATAATTTATTTTATTTATGCATAATATTTATAGTCCTCCCTACAAGCTGGACAACAGTAGGAATGATTAATTATTTCATATCATGTTGATATTGAATTGAAATTCCATCACCACAACCAAATCGAATGAGACATTTCTTAATTTTTTTAAATTACCTAGATAAAACTATGTGACACTCCACCTTCTTTTATCAGTTATAAATAGTTCCTTCTTGTTAGTATTTATATTTCAAATATGATTTTAAATAACTGTTGTATCTTTAAAACAAAATGAATAAAACAATATTTAATATATATGTAAGGAATTGGAATAAATAGTTTAGTTAAGATTAATAACATTTAATTATATGAAATATTTATGAGACATAACCATCAATAATGAATGATATCTATTATTTTAGATTCCTCATCAATATATATAGTCAAATTCATCAAAATAGTAATTCCTTATGGTGAAAGTATCATCTCCATGTGATTTTATTTTAAATTTCTCATATATCATTTCCTTGTCAATTGGTACTAGATTTTTAACACAATGATTTTTAATGTAGTGATAAATTATATTAAAATTACAATTACCTATAAAAGTTACATTATATACAATGAGATGGAAAATAAATTATATAGAAACAAATTGAATCATGAATCCATAATAAATATACCATATTTTATTTTAATTGAAAACATCAGGATATGTGACATTAATAGAGAACATTTTCATTTATATGTTTTAATATATAATAGAATAAATCATTCTCTAAATTATTTATAAAAAAACGTCATATAACAAACATTCCATTACCATCATTCCATTGAAAATTAATAATTTTTATTTATTCTAATTCTTTAAATATTTTAGATAATACTTAGATTTCCCTTACATATTAAGTAGTATAAAATTAAAATTTTCACATAAATACTATCAATATATTTATCATTATTGAAATATGGCATAACAAATAATCCTTAAAATATATGTGTATAAAATATAAAAGTATCTATCTTTGTTTTATTGAAAATTAAATTGATGATGTACTTTTAACTAATTATCCACTATCATTCAAATGATATACCTTCATAGAGTATTCTTCAAATTTTAATAGGGTTGAAAATAATTTTTGTAGAGATATATTTGTCACGAATTTAATATGTTTCAATATATTATAATATGTAGAAAAAATTACATTTACCTCTATATCAATTATGATAAATAATAATGTATATGGATTAAGTCTGTTAGGGATCATTTATAAAGTGCGAATCAAGTGACCACTTGGGGAAATGAGATCATACCACATTGTGTGATGATAACTGACCCTATAATAATATTTAAATTAAATGCATGATGAAATAAAAAGAGACCAAATAATGAAATAAAAAAATAGAAAGGATTGAGACAGTAGAATATGAGGAAATGCGAACTATCTATATAAATGAATTTGAATTGGCTTCATGAAGGAATACTAACTTGTTTCATGAGGAAAATATTTCCCACGATATGAAGAATTGTGAACACAACACAACAACAAAATAGAAACTATTTCATAAAAAATTTCTTATCTCAAATATGGTAGGTCATGTAACATTGATAGACTTGGTAGGTTAAGGACCCTGGAATCACATGGGAGGTTGATTCAGTACATGATAAACCATTCAGATGATCTAGAATTTGAATATTTGATATTGATCAATTATTAATATAGTTGAAGTAATATGAATATTAAACTATATTATATGAAAACAATTAGAAGGAAATAAAGAATATGTTTTTAATTAAGCTGATTTTAGGTACGATAAAATTCAATTTATAAAATATCAGAATAATTATCATACTGATTTTTATGGAAAATTGAATATTAATGTGGTCATTCGAGATGTGATTTTATGTATAGATTATCTAATTCACTCTATTCTAGGGGATGTAATAATATGAATATTCATTAATAAATATGACAATGATATTTTCATTCATGATATAATTTTGAATAATATTAGAAAATAAATTATGGTAGTCCTCTAGAAGATGAAAATAATATTTTTAAAGTTATAATATTACTCTGATGATGATTTCATGAAATCCTGATCATAATACATCTTGAGCATCGGACTTAATTGAGGCTAAAAATGGTAAATACATGAATAAAATACTTTGGAAGATGAATTAAACACTATGATGTTTATAGTATGATTACAATGATCATAATAAGTCATTATGAGTGAAATATATCATGATAGTATGAAATTATTAATGATGAAAAAATTAAAAGACATAATTGTATGAAATCATGAGAATCTGAATTTATTGGGGTATAAAAATTGTAAATTCATGTGAATGATACATTGTCTTAGAATATAACATCTCTATAAGTATTCAAGACAAAGTGAATTTAATATTTTTTGAATGAATAAAGAAATTAACTATATTTAACCTCATAAATTGGATGTCCATGTGATGAAATGACCAAAAAAATTATTAAATTTAAGTAATCATTTAAATGAAATTAAAATGGATACTAGAATGCCCTATTAGGTGAGTTTCCTCAATAAATGGAGGCACAACTGAAAATAATTGATATATAATATCAGTAAATAATTTTTTTTGAGTATAATGATTTTGTGATGTGTTATGTGCATGAAAGTTTCAAATATCAATGGTGGAAATTATGATAGAATAACCAATTAATTGTTTTTTATTTAGGAAATTTTTGTTTAATATCAACAATAAAGAAACATATAAAAGTTTATTGATGTGGAACTGGCCAATATTTTCTACCAAATGTCCATGATGATATAAATTATTTTTAATGTTATTTATTGTAATCATTTAATCACACTATATTGTGATTACAATTTAAAAAATAAGAGGAATGTAACTGACACTTCATTTTTTATTTATATATATCCTAAATGATATATATATATATATATAAAATTAGAGATATATGTTTGACACTATTACTTAGCATAACATATTTTAGATTCAATTAGATTTAGAATTGGATCTTTGATATCCATCCTCAAAAACATTTTGGGAGTCGATGAAAATAATAATATAACTATTTAGGATAACATCACATTAAGAAGAAAAATAATATATGAAAAGTGAAAAATTTATATCTGAGAAAAAAGTTTTATGCATATCTATTTGCATAATAAATCTAATAACTAGTTTAATTTTCCACAATGTTTAGAAGATGTAGAAGGTGTTATTTATTCTGTGATTCATGTATCTAATAGAGTTCTTGTAGATATTTTTAGATATGAATAAAAAAATATAAATTAGAAAAGTATAATTCTTCCATTTGAATGGTAAGATAATAATTCTAGTTTTCTATTATTAAAAGTAATAATGATGTGTGAATTATTTTGAATAGAAGGTATGAATAATAAGAGTTACTTGTAATATTCCATGCTTGTTAGTGAAGAGGAAGAATACATGGAAGAAAAATGATATTTAAAAAATTTCTCAAAAATTGGAAGATTTTCTTGTTGTTTCAATGAAATTTACAAAATTTAACATTATCCATACATCCAATATAATGATATAAAAGTTATTATAGTTAAAATGATACTTCACAAGTATATGGAGCCAAGATTGTTTTGTGTCCCGCTCCATTTTTTAAGGGTCTACACATTTGTTTAGGATTATTTCTTATCTAAACCATTGTAATTGGAACCACTTTATAGTATATAATCTGTCTATATTTCACAACCACACATTTAAAGGACTTGTTATCCTTTTGTAGTAGTGAAACTGGTAAAAACATAATTTTGAATATTTCACATACCTATATCTTCATTAATATGTAACATATGATAGAATGAGGGAATCAAATATCATAACTTGTCAATGTTGTATAGGGATAAAAACAAAAAATTAATTTTAAATGGAGCCAGCAATGATTCCACCACATATTAATTTTTGAGAATATCCCAAATTGATATAAGTTATTTGTATTATATGGAGATTCACCCCAATTGGAATCACTAGATTATAATTTTTTGTATTTTATATTTTGGAATACAATTTCCATCATTAAAATTTAGTGATTATTTGGTTATGTTTGGTCTCTCTGAGACCAATATTAAGTATTTATTTAAAAAATTATGAATTGGGTAAATAATGAGAATAATATGATGAGAATGGTATTATAAATTTATAATGAAAATGTTATTTCATACCATAAAATTTAACAACATTTTTTTCCTTTGATAGATTATAATAAGTAGATCAAATAATCACCAAGGAGAAGGAGAACACTCCAACCTCAAGTTCATCATGGAATTCAATTTATCATTGGGTTTTTGAAAATTATTATAAAAAATTTCTATATGAATTAGATCAATGTGGTAGTTTTCATATATTTATTAATTCAAAAGTTATATATTTTTAAACATTTTTTATATGTTGCAGTGTTTCCCCCAAAAAATATTATCTTTTATTTGTGTGATTTTTAAATGAGAGTTATAAGTGTTCATCTCGCTTGAAAATGAAATTTCAAACATGGAAGATTAATTTCAATAAAATTTTATATAATTTATATTTATATCCAAATATGTTTGATACATATGAATAGTAATATATTTATTTAAATAAGTCTCTCAAAATTTGAAACTAATATTCACAATAGAGTTAATAAAAGGATGAGACCAAGAAGAATCATTAATATATGATCAATTAAATTGATGATGTACAAAAAATAGAACATATTTTATGATTTTATATTTTCATGTAATAGTAATAAAAATAAATTTGATTGATACCTTTTTATAAAAAATATTTGAATTCATTAAAAGAAATATGAAAAGGTTAATTGGGGTTTTGAATAAATAATGTTGTAGAATAGTGATGAGAAGAATACAATCAATATGAAATTTATATAGACGTAAATTAGACATACCAATATAGAGAAGGCATATACAGAGTCCTCCTTTTCAAAATAAGAGAGAATTGATTACCACATAGTGGTCGATAAAGGATTTTGTGGACAATGGACCTATAATATGTGATAGTTAGATCATATTATCCTTTGATAATATCTCAAATGTAGTCTTTAAAAATGTATTCTTCTATAAAAATCTTAAATATTTTTTATAAATACATATATTTGTATTGTGAAGGAGTAAAATAAATGTACACAACTATAGAAAAACAAATGTTGTGGAAAGTTTACCCTATCATCTAGTGGGGATAGAAGTGGTAGACAAGAAACAATTCTCCATGTTCATCCCAACCAGTGATGAAAATTTCCAAAAATATGTTGATCATAAATTTAGACAACATGTAGCCAAAGGGAAAATATTAGTATTTTTCCGTTCTTGTTTGTGTTACAACAGATTCATGAATTGTGTATTGTAATGTTGGTACAGTCCTGTCAATGTAAAAATGGAATCCCGTGTCAATAGGGAGAAAGTCCATGAAGAACCAATGTCAATAAATGAGGAGGAATCTATCTACAACAATAATAGTTTCTATATATTAACACATTTATGATAATTTTAATATCAGTTTTCAAAAGAATTTTTTATGCATACCTAAACATGCGTAATAATTAAATAGTGTGAAAAGACAACAAAATTTGGTTACGAATTTGGAATATCCACGGGGAAGGTTAATAATAATTTTTTAAATATTAAATATTAGAATAAGGTTAATAAGAATAAATATTTTACACTAGAAATAATGTTGAATGAGAAAATATAATATTAAAAGTCCATTAATATTAAAATGATTAAAAATTATTGATATATTTTTTTGAATAAATGTGGTCATATAGAATGTAGTTGAAAATCCAAATAAACATTAAATATACCATAATGCTAACTTGAATTATGGATAGTATATTTTCAATGGTTTTAGAATATATATTAAACACAAGATGAATATAGAATTAATTGAAAACAAGATGATTTGCATGAGGATCATGTAAGGTGAATTATGTCATGAATCACCCCTATCAATTTACATATAATATCTCTATCATAAGAATAGTTCATAAAGAATACTAATGATTTATCATGTAATATGTGATTTATAAAGACTTATGGGAAGGAAATTTTCACATGAAAATAAGTTTATGATCTCTTGGTTTCTATGCTTCAATCTCAAAAACTATATTTGAAAATCATATTTGAAATCATGAGGAGTGTACAATTTTTTTAATAAAATAGTCTGGAGCTTTTTTTCACATTATGGATATTGAATATTTACCTTTATACTATATATCTTTAATCATAGTTAATAAAAAACACAGAGATAATGAATAAGTATGTTATAAGGAGGAGAAGATGTTAATCAAGAATACTATCAATAATGAAAATCTATAATGATATCACCATCCATGATTTATTCCTCAAATAGTATTATAGAAAATATGATTATTGGATATTTTCTGATGACGTTGAAGTTAGTGGATTATGTTTACACATGATAGAAAAGTGAATATGATACTATCCTAGTTTTATATCACTTTTTAAAACTTCAAATAATATGTGTTAAAGAATTTATTCCTCAAGGAAGATGTTGAATTTTTCAAATCTATACTTCCATATGTATATTTTTTTAGCATATTCCATAGTTGGAACATAAAATTATTCATTAATTGATGTGAATCACTATAATTAATATTTTTTCTTATTGCAGTGTGGGGGAGATGACTATGATGTTTTTGAAGAAGATATCATAATATATATTAATCCTAAATCTAAATTATCTAATATTATGATTGATTCTTTCACAATCAAATTTTATAGAAAGAGTTTCTTGTTGATTAATTTCATATAATATATTTATCACAACATTTATCAACATATAAAATAGTAGGAAAAATTTTAAAATATGTAAAGTGTTTTAATTAAATTTAAAATTATCTTGTATTGATAATGGACTACATTGTTGTCTCAACCAAAATTGAAATTTTCACCTCAATCATTGATAAAATAGGCATTTAGTGGAATGATTGATGTTATTTTTCAGGAGTATGATTTGACAACACCCTCCCAAGTACACATTATTTATTATTAATAATGGGAGTAAATTTACAATGATATATTAATGGAAAATGTTGAGATTGTTATTATGTATATCATCTATTGATGAATATTTTAGATGGTATTTTTTGAAAAAATATTGTATATTATATATAAAATTTTATGTAGGTTGTATTTTTTTGAAGAGATGTCAGTGTTTTTGGAAGAATAATTGTGTTTCTTTAATGTTTTTATCAGAATAAAAAATATATACTGACAATTTTTTTGAATTCTATCTTATGAAATGTGATTCAAAATACCACACTAAAAAATGATAACTATTCATATGAAGGTATGAGAATTTTTCACATGATGAAATTTGAATTTAACACATGATGAAATGTGACATGAATGCATAGAGGAATGGAAACAGATCACATGATAATATGTAAACTGAGCACATGAAGGGAAGAGAATTGATCAATTAAATAAATTGGAATCGTCCATATAAAGATATGTGATACTACCACAAGAATAAATTTTAACATTCCATTATAATAAAATATAACCTACCAAATTAAGGATTTATTATCGCAAATATGGTATGTTATGTAATCATGGATAGACACAGTATGTATGGTGATTTTTGTCTCACACTATAGGTATATTGACTAATAAATAAACAATAAAAATGATCATCAAGTGGAATAAAAAATAAATATGAATGATAAGCATGAATATAATGATACGAAATTATCACATAATTATTTTTTATAATTTGTTTAGAAAGAGTGAAAAGGATATCATAAAATGAGTGGATACCATATATTTCAAGATTTGGTGTACTATATATATTGAAAATTATCATTGAGATTATTTCATTAAAATAGAAGGTGAAAGTGTGATTTCACAATGTGATTTTCATAATTAAATATATAAAAAAAATTGATGTTAAGATAAGATCTTTTTCAAATATTAATTGATTAAAAATTACAGTAAAATTAAAATTCAAGAATCAATTTGGAAAGGAAATGGAAAAGGAATTATCAGAAACAACTTGTATCATTTATCCTAGTATCTCATGGATATTTTTACAGCCTCCTTTTATTAAAGATTGTATCACATTTTTTTATGGGGAGTTGTAAAATAAATTATTAGTTTTGGGGCTGACCAAAAATTTTCACATGATTAGGTAAAATAATTTGATTTGTCCCAACAAACAATAGGCTATTTTGAGAGGTTATTGAATGTTGTAAGCATATTTTTAACCCTGAGAAAACAAATACAAAATATCCACCATTACATATTGGGTGTTTTCATGTTTGTATCCCATTTAATCTAACACTACAATAGAACTATGAACCCAATCAGTAAGACCCTAATGGATGAACAAGTCGAGTGGAAATTAACTCCTAACTATATGTCCCAACCAAGAAAACCCTGAAAATGTTTTTTAATTACATGACTTTCTACCTCCCAAAACCCCCATTTACGATTTATAACCATCAAAATTACTACGTAATATGATTCATTGTCCTTTGGGTGCACTAATATGGGAAATGGACACCCATAACTATATTATTGTTGGATTGAAGCACCAATGGTTGGGTTTCATCTCCATCCCATAAGTGAATGTCATATCATTTTGATTTTCATGATATTTTTTCTCTAAAAAAAAGTCATATATTATCATGTTATTGAAGGATATATTTATTTATTTAAGGGATCATAGTTTTAGGTTTGACTCATTGATATCAATTTCTTTTATTCTTTGTTGGTGCTTCCTATTGTGGGTGTTCATTTGATAGTGTGATTAAAGGTAGGTAGACCCAAAATTAATAATACAATAATTAAATTCATCATCACTTTATTCATTTGAAAGAAGTCTTATTTGATATAAAAACATTATTTTAGGTGATTTGTGGTTTTATTTAAAATTTGAATAGGAATTGTAAAATCCTGAAAATTTCAATGGAATAGATATTCTAGTTTGGATTTTGAGGAGAATTATGGATTAAATTGATTGTGTATTTTATTTAATTATTTTATGTTTATTCACAAAAAATGGCTTAAAATTAATGATTATTTGAATATATAATTATTTGATAAAAACCAACGATTTGGTTTTGAAATTGAAATAGAATATTAAAAATTAAAATCAGAAATTTAATTGAGAATATTGAATTTATAATTAATTGAATGAATTTACCAAGAATGAATGAATGTTTATTGGTTTATTGAAGATCATGATAGCATGAATATTTAGTTTTTAATTATTTGAAGTATTCTTGGACTCTGAGACACTTGAGATGGATTGATACTGACAATACGAACAAAACAAAGATCATTATTTGTTTTGGTGATGGTCCCATAAGGGTTTGTTGATTTATTATCATGATGGATTGAGCCATTGGGAGTATTCATACATACATTTTCCAGGATGATGAGTTAGAAGTACGAGGATCCATAGGCTAAAAACTTACACACATGAAGAATCTTCACAATGGTTCTTTGTTATGTTTCACATGATTACACATGCCATTGTTTATAGAACACTTTTAATAATGTCATTCATTTTATATAAATTTCTTATATAAGATGTTAATTTAATACTATATTGATATATCTTAAATAATTTTATTTTAAAGCATGATTTGATTTATTATATTTTGTTCAGTATATATGACTTATTTTATTTTAATTGAATGAATAAATGGTTAAATTGTTATGGAATTGTTTACAGTACACTTTGGGATTCAAAACTATAATTTTTATCTCACAACCTATATTTTATATTGGGAATTTGTAAATCTGGTTATGCATGGTGTAGGGAAAGGAATGTCCCACTTGAAGGTTTTTTAATTATTATTGTTCAGAACACATGAGTAGTGATCATAATTTATGGAGTTATTATCCATGAGTTTCATTGGTTTTTGAGAAATGGACTTTATGTATATTTAAATGTATTTAAGAAGGGGTCTTATATTATGATACCTGATGTATATTGTAATTTTTTTCCCTGAGGAGTGATTTAAATAATATATTTATAATTTTTTATCTTCCATTATATTATCATTTTGTTGTCGAAAACCCAATCACTTTAGTCATTGATATAATTAACGGGGCCAGTCATCAACCCTAGAGGATCAATAATTCTCATTGATCCATGTTAGGACATGTTCTGGTATTCATGTACCTTGGAATTTATGATATTTTATGAAAAAATAGTATCATGGGAATAGTTTTTCATCAATCTGGTATTTCATTATTAGAGTTAGGATATCCTGGTAGATATAGGGAATCATTATTGAGACATAAGTGGTAGTTTCAAGTTAGTTCCTGATAAAATTACATCATAATGAACCTTATGTATCCAAGGTTATCTGGGAAAAGTTTCCATTAGAATTATATTGATATAATTATATCCTTGTCACTGATTCTGATCTGTGTATAATTAAATCCAAGAATTTTTTACTTTAATGATTGTATTTATATTCTTGTATCCCTTTTTTTCATTGAAAATATATTTATCATTGCATATGTGTTTGTGTTTCATATTGAAGTTGTGTATTTTCATACCTATGGGGAGACATCTAAATAGAACACATGAGAATGTTTTTGTTTGACAAAAATTTAAAATCATTTAGTTGAAATGAATATTTTTTAGGGTGTGGTGTGTATTGTTAAATATCTAGTATATATAGAATCACCTACTTGAATTTCGGATCCTATTAAAGAACCTCTAAGGGAATAATATTTTTATTTTTTCAAGATATTCAACAGAGGAATCCTCAAGTATTGAATTTCTTAAATGTTCTTCAAGTGGTTGTGGATTGATTAAAAAATACTTATCTTCTTTTTTTGTTCTTGGTACACCATGTTCTATTTGAAATGTGATACCTTAAAGCATTAAAGATATACAATAGGATAGTGGGATACAATGGTGATAGAAAAGAAACATGAAGTTTTATACTAGAAGGATGACAAGACTATTTTAAAACAGATTTTATTTCGAAAACTAATTGTCTTGGAAATGTTCAGGGAGTTTCTTCTCTCCAAGAAGGGTAATAGGTCCCTTTCCCAGTATGTGAACCAATTTTTTGATCATGATTACTTATCACCTAATGAATGGAATTATTTGAAAGTTATTTCTTGAATAATTTAAATGGGTATTAAATTTTATATCTAATACAATTTTTTATACAATATATCAATTCATATGATGAAACATTGGAAATTGTTTTGGTGGTTAGGGTTACTTTAGATTTAAAGATATGTTTTATAGTGATTCCTTTCTATCCCAATGGTAGTTATGTTAGTTCATATAAGGGAAAGAGAAATATTGATGAAAAAATTGGTGATTATATATATATCAGGCATTTCCAATACTAATTGCATTTCTTAATAGAAGAAATATGGCATTTTTTATATAATTAATGGATATTTGAATTTTTTTATAGTGAGGTACCCAAGATATATTTTTCATTTGGATGAAAATGTTACCTGAATATAGTCTTTCATGGCTTTTATACACCATGAAGTGTCTTTTTCTCATCCTCTATGAAAAATAATACATTAAAATCGGTCGCATCACAAAATAATGATTTCTATAATCATTCATCAGGAATAAAAAATTTTACCTAGTGGAAGAGTATATAGAAAAATATGATAATGATATAATGAAAGTGATAAGTTCAATAACAATAAATTCATTTTTTGTGGCCTTTTTATTTTAATCAAGTAAATCTCCATCATTCATATTGACTTTTGTTTTGAATTTTATAAACCTCCAAATTTTTTTTCTTATTTTATAAACATTACTACACCCAAAAGAATGAATTTTGAGTTGTGTTTTTATTCCCATACCGTGTTTTGTCTATATGAGGGATTGAGAAACGTGTAATTTTCCAACTACTTACATGAGTCCTCTTGAAGTCAGTATTTTGATAGATTGGATGATTGCTCATAAGTACTGAATTGACTATTATCTTTAGTGGGTATCCTTAAATACACTGCATGGGTAGTTTCATGTTTTTAGTTAGAATGTTACTCATTGTTGGGAAGTGAAATGCCTCATCAATTAGATTTGGTAATCGAAAAATTAGTGTATTCATTCAATTTGGAGAAGAAATCCTTCAGTGTTTATCTCCCTCAAATTGTTCTCAAATTTATTGATGTGTTTTCATATAACTTTTATTCCATTCCACTGAAAAAGGATGTAGTTTCCTCTATTGATTTATTATTCTATAACCATACTTTCTATATTACATCATATAAAATGGAAAAAACTAAAATAAAATAGTCAAATAATATATTTTATAATCCATTGTACATAGGAATTATATTCCCAAATGTTTCACATTGGATGGAGGATGTTCCTTTTGCAATGAAAATAGATAGGAAACAACAACTTATTATAGATTACTAAAAAATCAATCATGTTACGAGGAATTAAAAATACCCATTTCCTAGGATTGATTATTTTTAATATGTTTAATGACGAAATGTGGTTGTTTAGGGTTAATAATCACTCTATTAATCATCAATTGATATTCATGGAAAATGACATAACGAATACCACTTTTTTTAGTATATAAATCCATTAAGAGTACCATGTTATATATTTTGGTCTAGGAAATGTTCCTATGATTATTATTGAAATGATGAACAAGATATTCCATTAGTATATATATTAATTCATTTTCTTCTTTTTGGAAGATATTTTGGTGTTTTATGAAACCAAATAAGATTGTGTGTATCGTTTTAGAGAAGTTCTAGATATTTAATTAAATCACAGAATTTAACATAATATATCGAAATATTAATTATGGATTCGAGAGTTAAAATTCATAAGGCACGTGGTCTTTAAACAATAATAATTTATTGGCCTGGATAAGAAGAAGTATGTTATTACATGAGGTAATTCATTTTGAGATTTTGAGATTTACATATTCTTTTGGTCTAGAAGGGGTATTAACTATTATTTACTACAGATTTATCAAAATATTCTTCTATGATTATCACCATCAATTAAAAATTAGCGAAGTTCATTTGGAACTCAAAATGTTATAATTATTTTATTGAGACAAAGATTATTTTGGCTTATGCACTAGTTTGGACTCATCAATAGGCTGTGTAGGGCTATATTGTCTTCTGGGATACAATAGGATTGGGTTTCGCTAAAATCCTTATACAATCTGAATATGTAGTATCCTATCTGTCATGATATAATAGGATACAAAATAATAACTATCAGCAGAAGATATTGAAATCATATCTAAGATCCATGATATTTGGATTTTCAATCATAAACATTTTAGCGATATTTAATCCATCTTTTATCTCCAAAAATTCAGGAGTAACAACTTCACAAAAAACGATTTGAACATTCAGAATAAGAATTGGGTAGAGAACCAAGGGAAAATTGATTTTTTAAAATGAATATACCATTGATAATGGTAATTTTTTATAATTATTTTATTAGTGAACATCTAACCCAAAACAATACGGAATCATAAGAAGTATATAGTTTTGGTGCTCTATTTTCACTGGTTCATTTGGGAGACTATGTGGATGTGACAAATATTATTCTGACAAAAATTAATTTTACCAACTCTATTCTTGAGATGATTCATTAGGATTAGTAACTTCATTATGAATTATATGGAATTTGGGAAACACTTTATTGTGGGTAGACTGTGAGTGAGTGGACTTTATCCTTTGAGGGAGTCCTTTGATATTTTGGATTTTTTAATTTATTACATTAACACTAATAATTTCAGTGATGGTGGATTTTTATAAATACTGTGGGTATGTGAACCCTGGAACCATGATGATGATCATGGTATACAGAAATGATTTTGGTGGCTAGGAATAAGATGCGGTATCCCTGAATTTATTTCTGATTATTTTAATTTTAATAAGGTCAAAGCTGAACCCTAGAAACCTTTAGGATTGCTTCATCCCTCTACTGTACCTACATAAAAGTGTGATGATATTTCAATAGATTTATTGGATTGGATGAAACACATCCATTAAAATAAGAAATATGTTATGTTTTTTGATCAATCTACTAACTACATTGGATAAAATTATTCACATTCACAATAAATCAAATCTTATGAATATGGGAAGGCTTTACACATATGAGATTTTCAGATTTCAATGAGTTACATTCATAAAAGTATAAAATAGGGATCCTTTGTTTACTTATCATTTTTAGAGGGGTCCATATGTGGTTATTGGATCACAATTCATATGATAATGGTATATCATCTATTTATGGATGTCTATAAATAAAAACCTATACAGATCATGGAATACTTGCTTCCCGATTGAGTTACGGACTTTGATTGAGATTGGGATTACTAACTGGAATTGGTTGAATAATCTTATAATAAAATTTACTAGAAATAAATTGAAATATAACCCTCTGTGTCCATTTTTTGGTCATAAATTTAAATAACTATTTTGTTGGTCATAGATTGGTGAAGCTTCTTTAGTTGGGATAAATTTGGTTCTTGATATGAAAAAAATGTTTGAACGATTCTTCACAAAATGGTCATGGACGATGGCCATTATTAAACCTAATATAATCATCAACATAGTTCATTAGTGTTTTATGTCTATTAATGGGTGTTTTTAATATTATTACATCGGTGGGGAGACCTAATTCATAGAAAAAAGAGAGATATTACACTAAGAATTTTTGGTACATTAGAGATTGTTGAGATTGTTGGTAATGTTGCATAGAATTTATCTCTAAAATATTAACTATCATAGATCCCAAATGAATTTCATGTATCATAACATAAGAATTAAATTACATAACCTTATAATTCCCTTTCATGGGATATCCATGATATTGAAAATGATTTATCCCTGACTTAGCAACCATTCATGTTTTCTTATTCCAAGAAAATGGTTATTCCAAAAAAATATATACCTTTTTTCTATATGCTATGGTATTAAGGATCTGATATTCATGAGACCTAATAGTGTGTGGAATTAATGAGATTGAATATTAAACACATATATAATATGAATTCATATTTATAGGATTTATATGTAAAAATATTTTTTATAGTGGGAAAGTTGTAACATCTCATTATTATTTTTATGTACCCCCTGACCCTTGTTGGTATCATAATTTATTGGGTATTGTCTTGGGGTATTTTAATGGAATTTAATTTATATTTATAGGATTTTAGTGATGAGAATATTTTGGAAAAGAATATGGAAATCCAAAAAAATTATTAGAATATTGGGCTCTATGTTGAGTGAGTATAAAGGGTGGTGCTTGGTTAGCCCTTGATTATTCCAAATTTTGTGGTCTCCCCTATAAATTTTCAACCCTTTTACAGTGAGATTTATAATTTTTAGTGCATTTTTAATGTATCCATATGAAAAAACATTGTAAAAAATCTTGAATATTAGATCAGACACATGGTTTCGGTGCCCAATTAATCCAAACCCTGCGACCCGACACAACAAACTGTGCGTGTTGTTTTTTATTCAATAATTTTTTTAAAAATATATAAATACCAAAATTTATAATGTTCAATCACATTTTTCTGATCCTAATATGATTACATGGTATTTATTGTCCCCCAAGAGGGAAAATTTAATGCTTTATCATCTCCCCTTTTTGGGTTGAAGCACTGATGATTGAGTTCAATAACCATGGGGTAAATGAATATACAGTCATTTGGTTTCCCCAATAACTAATTTCTCCCATTATTAGATAGGTATATATCATAATTTTATTGATGGATATAACCATTGATCTGATGGAACTTGATTTAATATTTATTTCATGATCTTTTTCTCCTTCATTATTCATTAGTGATTCCTCTTGCACATGTGATTTTATTGTATGATTAATGGTAAGTGGTTCCATAAGGCATTACCCAACTGTTGAAGCACTAATTTATTTATTGATTTAAAATTACTTTTTATTTACTTGTAAACAAAAATTTTGAATGATTTGTTTTCAAATTTGAAAATGTAATGTAAATTTTGAAAACCTCCAATTTCAATGGAGTTAAATTAGTTAGTTGGGCTCTGAGAAAAATGATGGATTAATTTGAAATATTATTTAATGAAATGATTTGATATTTTTTCATATGAAATTTGGATTAAATGATAGTTCATCACAAAAAGTCAGGAATTTGAAATGAATATATTATTTGGTTTTTCAATTGAAAAGGAATGTTGAACATGAAATTGTGAAATTGAATTTTAAATGATGAGTTGATTTTGAAATGAATGAATTCACCCAAAATTAAGGATTAATTTATTGTTTGATTGAATCAAATGTGATATTGAGTATTTAATATGTCATTTGGATAATCGCACTTGTACTATGACACCCAAGATATAAATTTTATAATGAAAAGACCAACTAGACCCCATTCTACATGATTTCCTATGATGGGTCCCTTAATGGGTTATTAATTGACATCTCAATAGCTTAATATATAGATATTGTTAATAAATTCATCATCCATGATGAAAACTGAGATGTGTGACTATCTTATGTCTAAAAACTATCATACCGTAGGCATTATGACCATGGATCTTTGTTTTTTCCAACATTATTACACATTCATAATTATTTAGAAAAATATTTTCTTCTTTCCTGTTGTTATATAAAATTGTTTTACATAAAATATTCATTTAAAAATGTTTTTAAATAGCATCCATGTTTTTATGTAGAAGAATTATCTCATTTAAAATTTATAAATTAGATTCAATTCCTACATTAATTAAAATTAAAATCATATGTTAATTGTCAAGGAATTTATTATATAACACCTGGAGAGACCCTACAAGGATATTTTGATCATTACCCTAATATTTCAATCATGAGCCTCATAATATTGTTATTATAGTTATAGGTAAAGGGAATTAACGACATTGAGGTGGTAATTATGCATGATCCCTAGGAATATTGTGCTATGATGTTGAATAGTGGAGTTATGGTCCACTTGTCATATTGGTTTTGAGAGACTTGGACTTCAGAGATTTTCTGTTGTCTTTTAAAATGTGATTTAGTTTGAGACACCCATCTATTGTTGTTCCTTTTCCCCATTATGAATGTTTCGAAAATGATAAGGTAATGTTTTGTATTGAATTTTTTTGTCATATAATTCTGAAAAAATCAATCCCTTTAGACTTTTATAAGATTCCATATACTTGTAGCCAACTAATTATGATTGAGAATTCCCTTTGGGCCTTGGAAGAATCTGCCTGGGAATTTGTGTAACATGGTAGTCGAGATGGTTTTTGACATGATCATAAGATTTAAAAATATAAGGCATATGATTTTAATGTTTTTCATATTAATTGGAGAATGAACATAATTATACATGGACAATATAATTTCTGATCTTATGACTTCTTGTATGGTAGAAAAATGGAAATTTTGTGACTGTAACCCTTTGGATGAAAATTATAAGAAATTTATTTTTATCATATGACTCATATGTTGACCATTAGTTTTCATGAACCTAACAATTAATGAAGGTATTAACTCACTAAGAAAAAAATGATAATTCTATAATGGTATAACCTCATGACTGTATAACATCGCTGATGAATTAAATTGGTAGATCTATGACCATAATCCTTTGTCTAAGAATATATATATTTTATAATCATTCAGTATTTAATGAATTCAAGTTGTCTAATAAAAAAAATAGATCACCTATAATTCTTATCATATGATGGAGATACATGTGAAAAAACATGTGAGAGAATTCATGTGATGGTTTCAATTAAATTTAAATATTTTATTTTTTAGAAGAAAATTGAATTATGAAGATCCCAATAGATAAATATCCTCATGTAAGGGAGACCTAATTTCAAATAATGCATATTTAATATGAATACATGAATACAGTATGAATATATAGACATTGTATAATGATTGGAAATTTATATTATCATATATAATGGAAATAAATTATGATGTTATAAATGAGTAATTTTCTATCTATTTTGGGAATAATTGAATAATATCAAGGAATAGAAAAATATTGACATTGATTAATGTCGATCTTGAAAAAAGTTTTTTCTAAGGATCTTGGTAGATTATTATTACCCAAAAAACATGGAAACTAAAATTAAATTTTAACATCATATTATTAATATCAAAGAAAGAGAAAAATATAAATTTAAATAATGCTTCTATATATATATACACACACACACTATATTCAAGTGAAGAATATTTGCTGAATGAGAGATATGTTTTGACACTGTATTTCAGGAGATAATATTTTATTGTCAAGAAGAACAAGACCCATATCTCTTATATTCATCAACTTACACATTTATGAGTCAATTACAAAAATAAATGTACCAATGTAGTTCATAAGCATCGAATATAAATAAAAAAAGATGAAAATTGATAATAAGAATAATAAATGAGAAGAAGAGTGCAGTGTATATGTATTTGTGTAAGAAAAATAATAATTTGTAGTGTTGGTTCTAAAGTTCACAATAATTAAATGTTATTATGCATTCTAGGTTCTATAAAATAAATATGGTTCTTGAAACTACTATTAGATAAGAATAATAGAAGAACAATATCAAAAAAATAAGTCTTACACCTATGTAAGAAAAGTAGCATTTGGTCAGCATATATGAATGGAATGAAATTAGTGTGAATTGTTTTGCATATAAAAAATAATAAGACTATTTTATTTCATGATTTAGTGAAAGTATGTTAAGAGAAATAAAATAAGGATGAACTGATACATTAAATAGAAGTATCAATTATTGGATTAAATTCGTGGAGATTCAAAATGAATGATTAAATAGAATACTGAATATAGAACTAGTAAAAACATGTAGTTCGATTTAAAGTTGGACTAGTATTTCACTAGTTTATAGAATGTGTATTTTTCCCTCCTAAATTTTAGGGAATCAATTTTCATTTTAGGATTATTTCTAATCAATGAAATGGTAATTGGTACCTCATTAATGAGGGTATTTTATTATTGGTCTCCACCATTCACAATAAGCACTTACTAATCTTGATGAGTACTAAATATTGTAAAAATATCATCTGTCATATTTTACATTCCTATATAATATCTTATAAAAGAAATAATATAGAAACATATAATTGAAAATCCTAATTGGTCAAATAGATTAATGGATAATAAGTTGAAAATAACAATAAATGTAGCCAATATATATTCTCCTCCTTGTTTTATGTATATCTCAATGTGATCCTATCATTTCTAATCATGTGAGAAACATTAGTGGTGCTCCATGATTAATTTCTCCATTAGATTTTGATTTGGTCAAAATAAAGATATTATATGCATAGAAAAATATTCAATGTCATGGGAAACCAAATTTTTAACTATAAGGTAGTTGTTTAAGATAAACATCCATGCTAAAAATTTTAAAATCCAAACTACTTTAAGTTATATGACTGTATATGTTCCCATGACGATATAATTAATTGATGTTACAAATTAGAGAAGTATTCCTTTTACACATCTTTATATTAGGTGAATAGTTTATTTCAATAATTTTTTTTTGTAACTCAAACAATTCACCAATATGATTTTGAAACTATACGTAAATGTTATTTATAGAATTTTTTATAAAAACAAACTTTTCAAGGATAGATAATTTTCTGATTAATATACATTAATCAAGAGATTATGTAAAGGGAAAAAAATAATGGCCAAATTGTATAAATGGTACTCAACATTCCAAATTTCTTGATTACATCATTACTCAATAATAATCATATATTTCTGTGATAACATTGGAAATATAAATTTAATAAGTCAAAAGTATTATTTTATTTTGAATCTAAAAAATGTCGCATTAACCCATCATTTATATTTTCCATAGAATCCGACATCCATTTCTCTAGGGTTTAATATTGCGTCAATAATTTTTTCAATCTGGTTAATAAAGGGATGTTAAACGAATCCATTAAAGAAATTTTTATTCTACTTCATTATAGTAGTATGTTAAATTATAATTTCCAAATTACTTGTTCACTTCCGTCTAGAATATGAATATATATTTTTCCCATGATTACTAAAATCGTCTCCATAATATATTTTATAATCACTGGTAAAATCATGAATTTTTTTATAATTCAACTGAATATTAATAAAAACATTAATCATGAGATATAGAGGCTGAGTGATCATAGAATCATGAAATATGACAAAAAAAATTCTAATTTCCTGGATATGAATTTATTCATAATATTATTTGATTACATGTTATGGTAAAAAATTAGAAGAAATAAATACTTTGAATTCAAGAGACTTTATTCATAGAGCTCTTTGTTTTCATCATTGAATAATTCATGAAATAAATTTTTCATCTTTGTAAATACTTATATTCCATTATTTTCTATAGAATAGATAAAAGAATCCACTAATGTTCTATAATTTTGATATGGTTATTCTGTGGTTCCAAAGACATCATTTTTCAATTAAAAATATACAAAACATCAACTTATTTCACTAATATATTTTTATATTGATGTTATTTCACTAAAATTTCAAATAAACCATTTATTAGGTCTGTAATTTGATTCTCCATAATTGATTAAGTTGCATTTTAATTCTAATGGTTGACCTCAGTGTTTGAAAATTTTTTTGATGCTTGATTCTCCAGGTTAAATGTAGTCCACTAATTGACAAAGGAATTTCTTAAATACCAATTGTTCTTAAACCCTATTATCTTAAGCAATTTTATGAATTTACTATTAGGATAAGAAAATTTCATTTTAACATACATGGTTTTAGAGGAAATTGAAAAATATATAATCTACACAATACACATAGAATAATAATGCGTGTTACTAAGTAATCCATTATAGGGTTTTTCTATATATAAAAAATTATTTAAACATATATCAACAAAATATAGTTATATAATAATGTAGGACTAAACTAAAATTATTAACTCCATGTAAATTTGGAAATAAGATAATATATCCTAGATAATATAGAAATGATTTATTAATATATTTAATGAAGGGTGTTATAATAATTTTTTTCATATCCCCTTAGCTATCTTTCTAATGAATACTAACATAGAAAAATATAGGCCTCTATTAAAATAAAAAATACTTCCAGTAGAAATTAAATTCAATATACCAATAAAAATTTAATAATATATGTAAAAGAATCCTATAGATCATTAAAAGAAATATTAAATAATATAAGTATTATTTAAATATAGATTCCAAATTTTAATTATACATTGGGAATGGTAATTTAAGATTTTATCATTCTAGAAAAAATTCGTTAAAATTATATCATAACAATTGTGTTACCCTGCTATATATTCAAGAGTATGAGATGAAATTGAGGTATTCCTACCTAATTAATTTCATAACACTTATTTTATTATTAGGGTTTTTAGTTAACCAACATTTGAAGCATAGAACCAATATAGATTCATTAATGAATTATGGGAAATGACTTGGTCAATCCAGATATGAAATCAAAGAAATAAATAAAATAATTACATTGATTTTCCCTAGGTTAACCTTCTACAATAACCAAACCTCATGAAATTATAATGAAATGTTGAATTCTTGAATCCTTATAATTTTGGAGGAATATGTTACATACACTACCATAGATAAGTGAATAATGATTAGTGGGGCTATATATCCTCACATTGCAGTGTTCCTAATTTTTATACCACAACCAAACTTGATAAAACTAAAATCCATCACAAAGGATGTCACATATTTTGAGTGGTTTCATATTGAGGAGGGAATTAAATTCTCGAGCTCGAAGATTTAAAGAAAAAATCCGGGTAGGAATGTGTGTTTTTATTTATTTAGATATTTAGGTTTGTTATTTTAAAAAGAGTAGCATAATAAATTTATATTTATTTAGAATAGGTTTCCCTAAACATAAATAAAAACCCATCACTAATTATTATAATTTCATGGACTGTAACATTATGTGAAAATTTCTATTTGGATTCTAGAGATAACTAATATATATACAAGCATAGGACTAAATAAGTAATAGCAGTCATCTGGGTGGTGTCACAAGTAACCCATGATGTATTTTACATATGTGACAATATTAATTTATCCTCAATTTCATACCATATATGAATGAAATTATATTATGGATTATATTATTGTCTCATTGAAATTGTACTATTTGTTCTCATATCTTCACTATGCACAGGAAATTTAGTGGAAATTCAAACCATAATATTTAGATTGAAGTCTTGGCCAATGAACCTAAATAACGTATTTAGTTTTGTCATCATGGTTATAATTTTTATATATTATGGCGATAGGGATGAAGTGTATGTAATAATATACCATTATATATTTTTAATATTTTTATTTATTATTTATTCATGTATATGATCAAACAACTAGTTGATATCTTTGAGGATTATAATTATTATCGAAGGGAATGAGTGTCATTATTACTGTAAAATCTGTGGTATTAATTATCATGTTATTAATTTTGTATTCTATAAGTTATATAATAATTTTATTTATTTTCATGAAATTATGATTGGTATCATTTTTATATAGTGAATATACTGAAGGAAAAGTAGAAAAATATATATAATCTGATCCTCCCCATAAGTCAATAACCTCCATCATATCGGGAGGCTTTACTAAGGTCATGTGAAATTTTAAATCAATCTATTCGATGTGGGATTTTATAAGAACCAACCTTAATCATTATATTATCATGAATGATGTCATGAATTTTACATTAATTCAAATTGATTATATTATAAGGCTTAGAGGATTAGTGAATTAGGTCTTAATTCATACATAACAACTCAAATAAAAAAATGTAGAAACTTTTACTGAAAATCCATTTTTCCCGCAAAAAAATAGTTAAAAAAGTACATGATTTCTTTTCATGCTTAATGATCATAATTTTTTTCTTCATCAAATCCTTATCTCTATTCACTATTAAATTCAATAAAAAAAGTAATTAAATCTATGAAGGAGAATAAAAACATTCAGTAATGGATAGCCCAAAGGAAATCTATTAGTTTTTTAAAACATAAAAATCGATGAAAATGTTTTCATAATGTAGTACATTTCACCTTTAAGAGATAATAAATACTTAAAATTTAATTACATAAGTTATTTTTGTGATCAAAATATTAATAAAAACCCATTAAATATCATATTTGACACATAATGTATCTTGGGTCATAATTAAACAAAAATGAATAAATATATAGTAAACATCTATACATGTCACAGTTACAAAAAGGAATTACCATACAATCAACATCTATACCCAATGAATTTTATGTTATAATGTAACCACCCATTCTTTTTTATGATGGAACCCCACATACATGTATTATCACTTAAATTATAATAAAATATCCAACATCCAATATATAATCGTAATACAGAAAAGATTACAATTTTTAGAATTTCAATAATAAAATTTCCTTTGCAATAAAAAGGAATCATTTCAAGAACTTTCAATAGTCAATCCATCTTCAAAATAATATTCAACATCAAAATTACCAAAAAATAAGGGAAAAATTTTTCTTCCAAAAAAGATAATGCTTATATAGTAATCCAAATATCAAATAATTGATATGGCAGTAGAGAAGTCATTGTATACATTTAGTTAGAGAAATATTCTTTTTTATTATTTTTAACGAATGTCAAAAGTGTCATGTAAAATATTATTTTTTAAACCTTTGAATGTATTTAAAATTCAATGGTTTTATTCTAAACATTAAAAAAAAATTTTGAATAAAATTAAAGTATTCCTCAATGAATGGAGATTGAGATGAAGTCCCTTTCCTCGATTCCAACTCATGTCATATGTTTTTTATCTTCCTCAATTATAAATCTTAGTAAATTTATAATCAATTTAGAATATTTATCATTTTTATCACATCCTTCATATCACATACTATAAGGTTATAACAATTACTTTATTATTTAAACTAATATCATATGTTTTGTTATTATTCGGTACTTGAGTTCAATATGAATTCAGTATGATGTCAATAAACAAAGTGGTCATTGGTACACAATATCCAGAATAATATTCATGAAATAATAATCACTTTTTTATGCCAATTACACTAATAAATCAAAATATTTATGTATTGTTATGAAAAATTAACAGTATTATAATCATGGTGATGGTAGGTCTTACGTACGCATGAATAAAATTTCCATTTTTCAATGATCATTATGGGAAGAAGGTAATTGTCATGTTATCTTTCCCGGATCACCATAATATAATTAAAATTAAATTAATCAATTAGCTATACAAGAATATATCTTATATTTGATGTGATGATGAAAAATGAATCTCATTGTTCTTGGAGGTGATAGTTCACACAAATGCATGAATGTTGTTATCATAATTACATGCACATACAAAAATAAAATATATGATATATTTTTTGGATTGAAATGTATATGCTGAATACAACTTATAAGGGCGTGACTTGTTTATTTTAAAAATAGTCATTGAAAAACATAATGGACCATGGGTCCAATTAAAATGATATCATAATCAGTTGGATCCCGATATGTATTCCACAGGTCGTATTTAAACATATTAAAAAAATCATGATAAGTATCTTAATCATAGTGGGTACCGTAATAAGAGTATAACAATATAATAATTCAGTATTAAATTTTACAGAATAATACTTTGTAAAATGTTAAATTGTAATCAGAGAAATTATTATTACAGTGTGATTCTAAAGCCTCATAGTCCGATCAGTAATGATAAAGAGAATATATAATAGAAACATGAATATATAGAACAATTAAATTTCTATTTTAATTTTAGAAAAAATGAAAATAATTTAAATGAGTGCAATTATTTTAACCAAATGATAAGGGTATCGAATAACATAGGATTAAGGTCCATTGATTAATAATTTCAAGAGAGTCTTCCTTAACCACACCAGGGTAAGCCCTCTATTTGATTATCCGATTTATTCTGTATTCCTATCCTCGGTATAACTCGATCAAGAAGGTGATCATCACGTCATTTTTCAAAGAATCATAATCCCTTGAACTACAAAATATTATGACCACTATCGTTCTATCCAAACAATACCTCAATCGTAATCCCAAAAATAGGCATTTCACAAATAAAAACAAGACTATTTAGAGTTACAGGTATATGGAAACAGATGTTCATGACTTGAAAACATCAAAGATTTCAGATGTATTATATTTAGAAGAGCTATTACATATAGTATTGTATATCGCAGATCATCTCTAGTACAACACTTTCTAATGACCTGGTATTCATATTCCCTCATCCCATAGGTGATTTTGATCTCCAATATTCTGATTATCTCCTGATATCTCAGAGGGACAGGAAATCATATCACTGTAACCGTCATATTGAAATTGAAATTGCATATTCATTTTATTATACATATTTCTTTTTAATACATGTTATCATATAGGAAATATAGTTTTAAAAATTTATGATTAAGGAATATGAATATGATAAAATAGTTTTTTGAATTCAAAATGGAAATAGATGTCAGTCTAATAGACTGTTAATTCAATGGATTTGTTCGCATAATGACATTAAAAGTTTCATTATGAGAACATATCTGACGGTATCCTTTTTTATTTCAAATCCAATTAAATCAACTGTTAGTATGAATAAAAAACATAATGCCTTTATGAAAATTTTTATAAATTTAATCTAATCATGATTGGATTCATGCACACTCTAATATTTGTAATGTAAATTCATGAATGCATTATAACATTTTATTGTATGCTAGAAGATTAGGTTGTCCAAAATGAACATTATTAGAAATCTTAGATATAATAGTATTATCTATTATCTAATTTAGAAAGAGTTTGTGATTTTTAAAAAAAATGTCAGTAGGAATGGAATGGTCTAAATGAATCTTTTGACTTAAAAATATCCCCATTTTGGACTGTAAAAATCAAAAAAATAACATTTAAAATTTTAAGTCAAAAATTATTTTTATAATAATCATTTTCATAATAAAAATATACTTATATCCCATAGAAACATTAAAATATTCTAAATATGATAGTGAATTACACTAATATCTCTGTTAATATTAGGATACACTAAGGAAAATATTCAATTATTTTATAAACGTATATCCCCCTTAGTATATCTTTCTTAATTTATCACAGTTATTACACCATTTTTATAAATCATTCTCCCACATTTCGATTCTAAAAAGGAAATTAGAATTGTCATTGAGGTGTCTAAAAAGGATAGATAGAAAATATATTCTATAGAAGTTAAGGATAATTGATCATCCAAAGGTAAATGAATGTACATTCATTCCAAAGAAATGGAATATATTCAAAAATATTATTATGGATGAAAAATAATTTCATTGAGATTTGAAACATCATGAAGATAATAAAACAACAATATTTAAAAAGTTTCATCTCTCTTCGGTGGCACATACAATTTATGAATTGATCTCATCTTCATAAACTCTTTTATATCCTCCTCAATTGTTTCCAAAATATTATCCTTGGATTTATTTTTGGTTTCCAGCATCGAGATAATTTCATCCTGGGTACTAAATATTTTATTCTAATATTTAATCTCCTCCTCATGAATGTGAACTTTTTATTCCAAAAACATGATATATACTTATTGATCATTGATTCTTTATGAAGAATTTTGTCGATTACATATCAGACCATAAATTTCATATTTGTAGACCATTAGTATATAAATCTCATTGATTATGAAATTCAAGTTGGTTTACCCATTCGAGATATCTTTATTCAGCTTATTGGATTCCCTTTTGATGGTTTCTAGAGAGTTTTCTTTTTTTGTCATATCTCTTTTCAAACAACTGAAGTCGGATTCTATGTATTCTATTTATTTATGTAAACATAAAATATATCTCTTCTATGATTTCTAAATCTATTTAAACTACATAGGACCATTTGAAAATTCTATTATAGCACTTATTGTGTTCCTATGAATTTTCATTAATGTCTTCAAAATATTTTTCCAATTAGAGCGGCATGTCTTCGGATAATTTTATGGAATTTAATTTGGTATATCGGGTTTCTACATCCAAATTATATTCATTTTCCAGTCATTGAAAATATAGAAGAAAATTCTCAATTCTAGAGAATGTATGAAAAATATAATCAATTACTAGGTAGGTTTTTTATTTTTTGATTAATATTCCAATTTTTTAATTCTTTTACTTGATCCAAATTCTTGTTTCACTATCATTCTATTTTTTTCTTTGGATTTTACATTTTCAGTTTTTTTATCTCCGTTCCCTAAATCTTGAAATTTAATTTCTTCAATATCATTCTTCTTATTCTATTCTGCCATTATGTTTTCAGCATCCTTCTTGGATAAAGAAATAACTTCATGAGGAAATGGATATTTTTGTTTCTTAGAGCTCATAGACATCTTATTAATATTATATAAATTAGAGAGTCCATTATATTAAGCATTATTAGTTCTTAGAGATATTTTATCCAACTCTTTTATGTCTTCCTTTTCATTATAGTCTTGTTTTCCTTACCTTCCATTACTTTCATCTTCCACTTCACATTCATCATATTTTATTTAAAATTTTCATACTCCATCACCACATACTTCACCATCTCCTTCAACTTTATACTCTTCATTCTATTTGGAAAACATTATTTTACTTATCCAGACAATCATCAACATTCCTAGAATTACAATCATTAATGGTTTTCGATTTAAGCCAGCCTTTACTGTAGGAATGGTTTCTTAAGTAACAATAATTTCTTTTACATTAACATTATCAGAGGGATTTTTTTTCAAAAATAACTATTCCTATTTTGGTTATTCCAGTATCCATGGAATACATATTTTGTTTATTTTATTTCATTAATGAAATGGGATATTCCTTTATCTTCATTTTCCCCTTTTCTTATTTCTTTCTGTAGGATGGTTTTCCCTCTGATGCAGAGCCCATTATATTTTTCACAAACATCATTGATTATGTTTTAAAAATGAATTTCATCCTTTTTTTGAATCTTTATTGATAAAGGAGATCTTTTACTTGATAGAATCTGATTGAATTTCTATTTTCAAACTTCTGAGACTATTTTTAATCATATTACTTATTTATATAGGAATCATAATGATTTGATATTTGATGGGATTCAAATTAATTTTTTTCATTGATATTAAAATAATGATACCAAGGTTAATTGTTCTCATTTTGAAAAAGTTGATTGATATAAAAAAATTAGATACTTTTAGAGTATCTATATTCCCTCTCCAAGGTATGAAAAAACCAATAATCCAGGTTTCCAACACACTATAATTTGTAATTAAATAAGTTACATTTCTCAGATCCTTATCTGTATTAAAAAATTATTTCTAATATCTTTATTTTACAACATGTATCTTTTATTTGGTAACTTTTTTACTTGGGAAGAATGTATATCCTATATTTGATATACCAAGCTATCTGGAAGTATATTTATATAACAATTTAAATTTCTTCCCATAAAATTTAAATTAAAACAATTAATTCCATTATTACTTATAAAACATAACTAAATAATTTAAATCATGAAATTTTTCTTAGTAGAATAGATCATAGTTAGGATCTTAATATTCAATATACATTGATTACCATCATTTGAAATTAATAATTCTTCTCAATTAGGAACTATTTATTTCATTGAATGAATGGGATACTAACCTTTCTCGAAATACAATCAAATTATTGAAATCATGAGTTTGAGTAAAAGCCATCCAATATTTGATTGAAATAGAAGAAGAAGAATATATGAATAATAAAATTATAGGACATAAGGGATGTAATTATTCATGGTTAATTCTAGGGGATTATCAATGTTGGATAGGGGTTGGCCCCATATTTATAGGCAATGTCTAAGGGAAGATTTATATACAAGGATGATCTCCCAGTGGAGATTTAATCTCTCAAATTTGACAGATGGTACTTTATAAGAAGAAAGATCATTAAAAACACTTAAGGTTTTAGAGGAATGTTTTATTATATTGTTTGAATACGATTGGAAATATTAAAACAATTTTAATAAAATAATAATTATGTATAGAAGAAAACAAGAGTAGATGTAATTAAAATGAAATATTATAAGAATGGAGAATAACATTTTCAGTGAATGTGTTGAAAAGATAATTAGTTATTTTTTTAAGAATTAAAAATTGAATATGATAATTTTATAGAATTTATGAAAATGAATTTTAAAAACTAATTGTGGTAGAAATATTTTATAAATCAGACTGAAAATTCAAATCGGAACTTTTTCATGGATCTGAATAGAATTTCTAATCGGATTGTATTTCATAATCTGATTGTATTTCAGAATCTGTTTTTATTTCACATTCCAATTTTATTTTACAATCCAAATGAAATTTTAAATTCAATTAAATTTATGAAATGAATTTCTAAAATCAAAAAGAAAATATTTAAATCCAATTTAATTTACAGTAAACATATGTTTGATAGAAAATTTGAAAAACAAAATGTTTTAAAAAGAATAATCATATGTACTACACCTATAAACAAAGAGTGAATAAATTTAAGGATATAGTTTTAACATGAATTGGATATGAATTACTAATTTATAGTAATCATTCAAATAATCTATTCAATATAGCCTAATATATTGAATTATAATGGTTTAGTAAATATATGAACAAGTTGTTCTGGGGTTCCTATGAATTTTACAATGATTCCTCCATTATTTGATTCATCCTTAGGAATATGATCCCTAATATCTATGTGTTTATCACAAGAGTGATGTCCATGATTTTTTTGATGTTATGAAAATAGTGTTATCACATATTATTTTATTTTTAGTAAAACACATGCTAAAATTATAGATTATGTGTCACGATCATAAGACGTTATCATAACAACTTCCAGAAATCACATAATCGGCTTCAATAGTTTAATATTCAACTGAGTGTTGTTTCTTAGAAGACTAAGATGCTAAGGAATCACTCGATAAAATAAATGTTCTAGATATACATTCTCTATCTATTATTAAACCACCAAAGTCAGCATCCGAAAATATTCTCAAAATAAAACCATATCAAGAACAACGGAATAGTGAAAATTACAATGTTATTAAATATTAAAATAAATCATACTATAGATTCTATATGGGGTTCTTTTGGATTTTTTTCATAATATGAAAATAATCATACTAAAAAAATAAGTCTGGAAAACTAGATGTTATTTACCATAATCTTATTATCATATCTCTAAATGTAGTTGGATTAACAGATTTTTTAGATTCATCAAGATCAACTATTTTTGATGTACCGATTGGAGTAATAATACTTTTGGTATTGTAATGTCCATAAATTATATGATGGCACTTAATATACATATGTAAGTATGTCTAAATAAATTTTGGTTTTTATGAAATTTGAAAACCACAATTGAATCTTCACTCAAACATTATAATCATTTCAAACATAGATTTCATAAGATTTTCAAATTATTTTGTTAAAGATTGCTCAGTTGATCTGAATATAATATCATCAACATAATTTTAAAAATAAAAACATATGTTTTTTCATTCATTATGAAAAATTGGGATAATCATTTCCCATACAAAAATTTTAGTGACAAAAATATTGTTGATCAACCATAACAGGCTTTAGTGGATTGTTTATGTATATATAAAGAATTAGTATATTTATAATCATATTTAGTATATTTTGTGATTCAAATATAATAATTTTTTCATAAAAAACATCCTCTTGAACATATCCATTAATAAAAACACGCTTCACATCCATTTGATATTATTTTAAATTAAATAATGGAGTAATGAATAGTATAATTCTAAAAAATTCATGTCCAGATACCTGAGTAAAGGATTTTTCATAATATGTTCCTTCTTATTGATCATATCCTTTAGAAACATGTCTTGATTTTTTTCTCTAAATTTCACCCTTTTCAACACATTTTTTTACGAAATCCAATATTACTCCAATTATAGTGTTTTCTTGTGTTATTTCAACCATGGTATTGACATTGTTCATTTTGAATTTATTTAGTTAATCTTGCATAGCATTAATAAAATCTTAATCACCTTAAGACTCTTTAGGACTTTATGGTTTGAATAGGGAATAGAATGAAAAATATTTTTTTTCATTTATAAAAGAACTTATTGTACTTATTAGTTGATTTATATGACCAATGATACTATCTTTAGGATGATTATTAAGAAATAACTATCCTAGGTCTTGTAAAACATGTTCATTAACATAAGGTAAAATTTATTCTCAAGTGAATAATTCAGAATCATTTTCTTGAGTATTTATTATATAAGAATATTCTTTTATAATAGGTTGATAAACTGTTTTTGAAAACACAACATAAGATACAGGCTGTCATTTTTTAAAATCAAAATCATAAGTTTCATCCAATTTTAAATGTACTACCTCCACAATAGTGTAATAAATATTATTGAAAACTCCATATTTCATAGAAGTATTGGAATTGACTAAGAATATAACATCATCGGATTTGGGAGTGAATTTATTTAAATTATATTTTATATTCATAATGAATAATTTTCATCCAAATACATTGATATATGAAATTTTTGGCTTTTACCATATCCATAACTCATCAGGTGTGTTATTTAAGTATTTTTTAATTAAAACACAATATTCACTATTGAAATAATTACCCAATGATTCTGCCCAAAAATGTTTTACAATATAATATTCCCTCAATATGGTTCTTTCTATTTTGTGATCAATAATTTTTTTTTATTTCTACAACAGTATTTTGTTTAGGAGTTATGGGATCTGAATGTTTTATTGTAATTCATTTCATACTACCTGAAGAATAAAAATAAGTATTTATAAATTCTCTACCATGATCATCATTAATAGTTATCAATGGATGGTTTTTATTATTTTTAACAATGTGTATAAATTTTTTAAAGTAGAAATATTCCTTATATTTCATTGTATGAAAATAGACCCATGTTTATCTAGTGTAATAATCTACTAAAAAATACATTGTACTTGCCTCCAGTATAACTAGTTTGTGTAGGACCAAATAATTCCATTTAAACTAATTATAAAGAATATATTATTGAATCTTCCCAAATACATTTAAATCATTGTTTATATATTGAGACATAATGAAAAGGGTCACATACTTTTGATGAATCAAAACTATGTTCCGTTAGATCCTCAACATGTATTTTCATAGTAAATGTCCATAATATTCGATGGTTACAATGTCTTATCCTTCTATTCCATAACAAATATTTAACTTCCATTTCTCTAAGGCATAGTAAGACTTTTCTTCCAAAGGTATTATATGTTATGTGAATAAAAATTCTCGTTTCTATGGGATGATATAATTAATTATTCCTCATAAATGTGTATTATGCATTAATTATTCTTAAAATTCACTAGGTATCCTTCATCACATAATTGAATTATGCTAATAAGGTTTTTCTTGAAGCCGTTTTACAAATAAACTATTTTAAATGAATCATTTTCCTAGAAGTTAAATATTACATATTCCAACAATATTTCATTGAGCATTTTCTCTAAAGGTAACTCATCCAGCTCTCATTTCGATAATCTTTTTAAACAATCCATTGTTACGAGTCATATATTGGGAACATCAGTTATACATTCACCTTGATTTTTTTAGTACAACATAAGTTTTCTTAAAAAAATATTATACATTGGGGTGGAAAAAAATTTCGTGTTGGGAAATGTCCGTAAACAATATTTTCAGAAACCCCATTTTTCTATAAAAATGCGAATTGTGGAAATCCAATAATGGAATTTTATTTAAGGAATAATGTTAACTCCATTTCCATCCTATATAGATTTTATTTAAAAGGGGGGAAATTTTAGGAATAAAATAATTTAAATTAAAAATATGTTTTGACTGAGTATAACCAAATATGGATATAATTAAATTAGTAAAAAGTTGTTCACTTTTTTATCAAATCCTTCCTTACCTCTGTTAAGGATTGAAAAAGGATTCTTTAGAGAATTAATTATAGACTTCATTTTTATAATTAATTCATTTCCTATGCAATTATACTTTCAGAAGTTAATTTTTTTTCAAAAAAAATTCTCATAAATAACATGACAAAATCATTAGAAATAATATCTTTATCAGAATTAGTTTTTCATTGTTTTTAGAAATAAAAAAATATACAAAAAAGTTCTTATCAATATCTTTTTAAAGATATTAAACTTATTTTTTAAAAAATATAATCTTGAATATTCTTTTAATGTTTCTTATATATATTTCAATTATCATATTCAAGTAATTTAGATAATCTAGAGGCATCTTAATATGAAGGTAATTAATTCTCTTATAATGAGGAAGTTTCTTCTTTTGAAGAAATATATCCATTCTCATTAGGATAGTTTTCATTTATTGAAAATTTAATTAATTTATCAAATGGTGTTCCTTTTCCATAAGAAACTGATTTTTAAAAATTATTTTGGTATAGATAACAGTATTCCTATGTCATAAATTAGCATTTTATAGGGATTCATTAGAAAGATTTCTTCCACTATCACTCTAAGAATAATATATCTTTCTAGATTTTCATCCCATTTGGCCTTTAATAAATTTCCAAATTTATATTAGAATGTGTTTCTATTCTATAGCTTCTTTTGGGTATTGTAAAATCGGATCTTATATGTACTACACTATTACATTCATATTAGGTAACTTCAAAAATCATTATTTTAATTATTTTCCTAATTACATTTCTTGTTCTAATACTGAAAATCCTTTTTAATCAAAATCCTTTTTATTCTACGATCATGATTGGATAAATTATTTTCAGATTGTTTTGAATCACATGATTCTGATTAATTACTAAAATTTCTATTTGTTGATATAACAATATTATCAGGAGTTTTATCATTTATCAAATTTTAAGTATATATAAAAGAAACTCCACTACTATTATCTTTAACTTTATCAACCTATTTATTCATTATACCAACATATTTCAAATGGTTTCAAAATAAATCATTAAGTGTAATATGTTTAATCTTCCTAGAATTATCCACATATGATCTATTTGATTCCCACTCATTTCGTATAATATAAAGTATATTTTCAGTAATAATTTTGTAATATTATTATTTTCCCCCATAGATTTTTAACAATTTTGAAATTTCATAAATATTTTATATTCTTTAACATATATTTCTCTGTACATAAATTAAAATTCTTTGTAATCAAGTATTAAATTAGATCATCTAGTTTCAAAAACATTAGAAGATCCAAAATGAATAATTTAGAACTTCTTCAAAATATTTTTAGGTCCTTGTTAATAAAAAATATGGTAGTATATGTTTTTATTCATGGAATATAATTAGATATTCCTTACCTTTTGATGTATGTGATATTAACACTTTTATTTATTTCTAAGAGATGTTATTTAATTGTCAAAAAAAATTCAGTAACTGGCTAGCGTAACAATTCTATCAACTCCTATTTTGAAAAAAAGTTTTCATTCTGAATGTCCAAGATTCATATTCATTTCCATAAAAATATAATGTTATTATATGATTGATATTTTATATCAATTTGACATTTGGTACTCCCATTATAAAAAAATTAAAAACATTATTTTTCCAATATACAAGTTACTATAATAAATATTGATAAACAAGAAGGTAATAAAAGTTATATAACTGACTTACAAAAGAAAATAAAATTTTTTGAAAGTAAAATTAGTTGAATCCACATCTGATACCAAATGTAGGTATCTGTTTTACAGAGTCATATCACTAATAAAAATTATTTTATTGAAATGTATGCGAAGGTTAAAAAAAAGAATGAGTGATTTGTATGATTTAAATACTTTATTTTTTACCTATAAAAGAATTATGTTTAAAAGATCTTAAAATATTTCAACTCAACAAAAACTATTATAAAAAAAGTCAGGACCTTGGTTCTTATGAGAAATATATAGTAATCAAGATGATCAATATATTTATTTCATGCATCATAATCAATCTCATTCACATTAAGTGTGATTAGAATCTTAATAAAAGGGGTTAAAATTAATAGGGTAAAACAATATAACGATTCCACCATAAATTATATAGAGTCATTCTAGAAAAAATGATTCATTGAAATCACAATATTTTTTATTACAGTGTGATTCAAAAGTATCATAATCAGATCGTTTATGATAAAGATAATATATTATATAAAAAGGAATTTATAAAACAAATAACGTTGTAATTCAACTGTAGAACAAAATAAATAAAAGTAAATGAATGCAATTTTTTGATAATAAGAGAATGGTATCCAATAACCAAGGAAAAATGTATGTGTATCTATAATTTCATGCAAGTTTATCTTTTCCAAAAAAGGTGATCCCTCGATATGATTATCACCTTTAGTCTATAATCTTATCCCTAGTGGCCCTCAATCAAGAAGGTGATCAAAACCTCTATCTTCCATGTCTCAAAATATCTCAATCTAAAAATATTAACACTAAAACCTTCAAATCCACCGAAGCCATGAATCATAATAACAATGATCAACATCCCATAAATAATAACAAAACTCTTGAATTTACAAGTATATATAACAAGAAGTACATGACTTTTAAACATCCAGGTTTTCAAAAATTGTATACTTGGAAGAGCCCTTGAAAAAAGCCAGGTAAATCTTGTTGCTTATCCAACCTGAACACTTTCAAATGACATAGAATTTACTTTCCATCATCCCAATAGTTATCTTGATATCCAATGGTCATATGTTCACATGAAATCTCAGAGTTACTGAGACATATGTCACTATAATAGTCATATTAATGTTAATTAACAACATCGTTTCAATATAAATATTTCATTTTAATATAAAATGTCATTTTGGATATATTTTATTACAAAGATAAGAGTTTTAAATATAAATATGATAAAATTGTTTTCTATTTTAGTAAATTGAAATAAATTTCAACTTGATTGACTGTCAATTCAATGGATTTTTAATCTAATGTATTTTTCTGTTGAATGACATTACAATTTTCTATATGAGTACAAATATGATGGTACTGATTTTGATTTCAACTCTGATTAATACTTTTGTTAGTATAAATACAAAATATAATGACTTTAAAATGACTTTTATAATGTAAATCTGATCATGATCAAAATTATTATAACTCTCATAATTGTATTGTGAATTCATGAGTACCTATGAACATTCCATAAGATGATATTTTATTATGTTTTATCATATTAATATTCTAAAATGGTTATACATAAAAGCATTATTAGTTTTTTATTTAAGTAATACTTTGTGATTTCAGAATAAAAGGTAAAAAGGAATAGGAAAGTCATAAATAAACATTTGACACAATAATATTTGTCTATAATATTGAAAAATAAGTCATGAATATCATATATAAATATTAATTTCATCTGAATAAAAAATCATAAGAGATGGAAATGGAAAATGAATTATACCGGTTAGAGGATGAGATACTTTACACATATACACATACAGATAATTGTTTTCCCATTTAATGATATCAGAGATGGATATAGCTGAAAACATTAATGTAAAAAATCTGATTATATTTTGGATGTATTATCTATTATATCATAATGGATGGATAATATTTTAAGGATGTGTAAGAAGTAATAAAATTGAAACACATAAATATAAACATTACATTTCCTATGGAATATCTCTTTTGATAAACACCTTTAAACCTATTAGAAAGGTTTTCAGCTTACAAAATGCTTCTAAAATGTTCGTATGTATTTATGGAATGGTTTTGTGTAGATATTTTCCATTCCAAATGGTATTTTATGTGTTTGTAATAGAGATGAATGGGATCCCTTTTATAATATAGGGGATGGGCACTCTTTGAATTAATAAAATAATTAAAATTTTTATAAATTTATTTTCTATTCCAAATGGCTCCCAATTAAATTATAAACATTATAGGGTGCTTTATTGTCAAAATAAATTCATCCATGTAAAATTAGACATGTTTTTAATATTTTTTAATCTTTATCATTATGTTTTAACACATTTCACCTCATATTGTATTATCTTGTGAATTACAATTTGAGGTTTAATATAATTTCAATAAAATACAGAAAGAAAAAAGATGGTCCATTTATTAAAATTTTGTACTTATACAAATTATTTGGCGAAATATTGAAAAAAAAATTGATTTAATATCATTCAATAAAGTATTATTAATTTTAATGTTTCAAAAATGTCATTTTTGAGACAGCTCATCAATTGATTTTTTTTAAAATATTATAACAACTTGATTACCTAATAAATTATTGAAACTACTATTTAACATGCTAATCTAATCTATAAATTTTTTATGGCTTAATATATTTCAAATTATATTTATTTTAGTATTATTATTATCATATATTTTATTCTTCCTTAATGAAATATATGACAACATCATCATTATGTCACAATTAAATTTAATTCATTAATGTATTACAATTGAATTCAAATTATAAAGATGTATATAAACATTATATATTTCAAATTAAAATTTAATGTCGACTTTACCTTCTACAAAACCATATATTTAAAGTGATTGACTTATTAATAATATGAGTAGTAATTTTTTTTACATATCATCAAATAATATATAAAAATATCATATTCATACCTAAGGGCCAAAAAATGTTATTATTATTTCAATCAGTTGATTTTATTAGAAACCCAATCATTCAATGAAATTTGGATAATTATTAGGGTAATTTTATAATTTAATAATATTATTGTTAAAATTCATTACATGATTTACCCTTAACTGTAGTAAACAAAATACTTATGTTATTATTCCCCAAATATTTAGTTGATCTTGTTAGAAAAAAATTATTATTCTAATTAAAACCATGTATGTCCATTTATTCCAAATTCAATTAATGGATGGGGTTAAATTATTTTAATACAAATCTTGCAGACGTGGTGACAAGGAGGAAAAAAGGGACATAAAAATTTTCTATAACATTTAATATCTAATTTCGATATAAAAATTACTCCGATGAATAATATTGGATTAATACATGTATTACTGATCTATTTTCACATTATTAATTATTTTAGTGTATAATAATTATTTAATTGAAAATTCATTTTTTTAATTGCAACGTAGTATTTTATAAAATTCATAAAAAATGTATATTTTCATTAAAATACAAAAAAAATCAACCAATGTATATTATGATACATCTCTTCTAAAAAGATGTTTATTTTATCAAATATAATATATAAAAGTCAAAAAATATATTTATAATGGATTCTCCATTGAAAGGTAATAAAAGGACCATTTAAAAATATTAATGTTTTTTATTAATAAAATTTGATATTATTATTATTTTAATCCTATAAAATTTATTTCCGGATTGTATAAAATTTAATAAACATGTGTTAATATAATATATTTATTACCATTCATTACCACTGATACATTTCTTATGGTATAACATCCAATTAAAATATAAATTTTTGTAATATTTTATTTTTCGGCATAACTTAGTCTTGCGTGCAACGTAAGATTTTGGGGAAGCCAATTGTTGAGTTTCAGGTTTTCTATTAGACATAGAATCCCATTTAAGGTAAAATTAATATCTTATTCATTAATATTAATAAATACGAAAAACAATTATTCTATATTTACATGAGATGTTAGATCCTTCTCCCCATTTGAAGGTTTCATCCTCACAATTTTATTCACATATAAAATAAATGGGGTTATTTTTCTGTCATTGAATTTTATGATTCCCATTTTTCCTCTACATCTATATGGTTTTTCCACAAACCCTTAACCTAATGAATCACCTTATTCTGCAATGCTTTATCTCTTTGGACATGAACTAGAATTACATATTCCCCATAAGAAATATTCTTTTCTAACTGAACTACTTCTACACTTCATACATGAGATGGATTTGACATATACATTATTAACATTAAAACATGAAAAACGTTGTGTACGTTGGATAAACATGAAGGTGAAGCCACATGGTTGGAAACTCATCAACATTTTCCATAATTTTGTAGTGTCCAATTAATTGGGAACCCAGCTTTCCCTTTTTCCAAAATTCGTCCTGATTTTCTATGGAGAAACATTGAGAATAAAATTATAATCTAGCTCAATATAAAGTTACTTATTCTTGTTATCAAAATAAATTTTCTTCCTACTCTGAGATTTGCTGATGTGTTGCTGAGTCAAATGACCTTTCTCAACCATTTCCTCTTCCAACTCTGGCCCCATCAACATCCATTCATTGAAATCATCCTAAAAAAGCTAGTTCCTGACACCGCTTACCATAAAATGACTCTTATAAATCAATATGTATACTATAATCCAAACTAAAATTATAATAACATTAAAAAAATAATGATGATGATCCCAAGTTCCCTAGTAATCCATTGAACAAGCGCATAGTATATCCTCTGAGGTCTAAATTATTCATTCTAACTGACCATGTATTTGTGGATAAAATGTTATACTAAAATTTAATTTAGTAACAAATGACATCTAAATACCTTTCTGATCGTTATAATAGTAACTAAGATTGTGATATGATACAATGGATAGTGGATCTCCATGTAAACTAAATATCTCTTTAAGATACAACTGAGAGATTTGATCTTGAGGAAAATTGTATTGAATAAGATGAAAATTAGATGGTTTAATAAATTGATCAAAAATAAACCAAATCACATTGTAACCTAAATTTGTTTTATCCCAAAATGTTGTCTGTGGATATATTTTCCCATTTACATGCTGTAATTGGATAAGGTGAAACAATCTCCTTTGGTAACATATATTTTTCATTAACCTATTGTAAATTCAACAATCTAATGTTACAATCAGAAATATGTCATTTCATTTCATCCAACTAGTAATAATATCAAATATATATACACCTATTTTTACTATTATGATGAAATAAAAATGGAGAACTATGATACTCATATAATAAATGATTTTTTAACAATGAATCAGGTTGATCTAATAATATACAAAAAAATTTCAAAACACAATATTTAGCATTGTTAAATTCATCTAACAAACCTTTTTAAACCAATTCTACCATTATTTTAAACTTAATATAATCATTATATTCGTTGTTAATTATATTTGATATAGATGATTTCACTGACACCTGAAACAATATTGAGTAACATCCGACACCAACAAATTCCATGAAAAAAATAATTAAATCATTAACCAAAGGGTTCTCTTCCAAATGTAACATTGTTAAGGTGACATTACATTTTCTAATCAAATAATCATTAACATTATTTTCTATTTTAGGATAGTAATGAATCACTCAATCATAATCCATGATTAGATACATCCATATCTTATATCTCATGTCCAATTATTTCTGAGTGAATGAATACATAAAACCATTTTCTCAGTATATATTTTACTCTTTATTCCATGAAAATTATGCATCCAAATATTTAATTCAAAAAACAACAAAAATGATATCGAATCATGGGTAGGGTAATTTAAATCAGGGGGTTTCAACCAGAGGAATGTATAAGATATTACCTGATCATTATGAATTAGGACACAAAAAATAAATCTCAATGTAGGATAACATTAGAAAACAATTTCACAATTTCTCAATGAGAGGTCAAAACTGGAGGATTTTCTAATCTTCTGTTCAGTTCCAGAAAAAATGCATCAGAATCATTTTTTCAGATGTACATAACTCCCTTACTTGTTATCATTGTTAGTGGGTTAGATAACTGAGAAATTTTCTCAAAAAAACTATCAAAAATAAACTGATAATAAAATAAAACTACGAATCACTGTGGCATTTTTTAGGTATTGGCCACTCTTCAACAACTTTTGTTTAAGACATGTCATCCATTATGCCATCTTTGGAAATAATATGTCCAAATAATTAAATTTTTTGAAATGAAAATTCATTATTACAAAACATTCCATATATTTTATAATATTATAGGCTATATAAAAAAATTCATATGTGCCATTCATGTTCCACCTTCCATTTAAAATGTTACATAATATTATCTTCAGAAACAACCAAAAACAGATCCAGAGTCAAACATAATATTGGAATATTTTGAAAATAGTTGAAACCCAAATATTACTGATTCTTATAATTTACCATAATAAAATATAGTTTTATAAATATATTTTTTAAATCCCATTTTTCATTCGATCTTTCGGGTTTACCCCTAGTTTAATCATCTTAGGCACACCTTTCCATAATTCCATAACTCATTATGATGATAAAAATCTTATCATTGGAATTAAAATGCATTCTTGATCATCTCCCTTAAAGTAATGAGAAATTTGAATAGTTATACCACATCATAATCACTTCTTGGACATTAAAATAATATTTCGTAGATGCTTTTTACCACACATCTCACAAGATAGAAATTTAGGTTTATTACCACCAAATATTTCTGATGAATTATTTACCATTTACTACCAACTAGGCCAATTATTTTTCTTATTCTCATGAGACACATAACCATCATAAATATATGTTTCTAAATTCTATGAACCTCAAATAAGATTCTCATATATTTTGAACCAATGATATGTAAATTCCATTGGATATTTAGGCATCAATACTAAGTAAAACCCTGTTTTCATACTATTAAGATATCAGATAAATTTTGTATTTACAATGAAAAATGGGATAATTTTTCATCAAATGAATCTATTTAATATTACTCCTTATTTCCCAATTCCAATAATTTCTTTTCAATCTTAAGTATAACACCCCTAGGAAAATCATTCTAAAAGATAATATTCATGAATTTATTCCACCCAATGGAATAAATCACATCACATCCTCTAATATTTTTGACAATTGATGACCACTAATCATATACTACTACAAAATGATATATTTAAAGAGGTTAATTTTGTGGCATGAGAAGCCCATGATGTACAATATATTTCAGAGGACTTTAATCAATATTTTTGCTAACATGGCGTCAAATGATCCATTGGATGATAGGGGATGTTCTCTCATTAAAGTCTCCAATATCACCATGTTCATATCAAGTAGATCATTTTTCTCTATTTTATGGACTCCTTCAAAATTTTTCGCATGATTCAACAAACCCATCCTAGAAAAAAACAACTCAATTCCAATTCTAACCATATTAGGATATTATTTCAAAATGATAGATTCATCTCGATTCCTTCCTTCTACTTATTCATAGTTTATGTTGTGGAAAACCATTATGAATAGACATTGTTTTTATTAAGAATCATGGTGATATTAAATTTCTATAACATTATAACTCTACCAGATGATAAAATATTTTGAGAAAAAGTTATTAATATTACTCTTATCTCCAAATTTATCTAAATCATCCTCTAATACGAACTACAATGACCTTCCATAAACAATACATAATCTAGTTTCAATTCATCAATATCATATTATATAACACTGGGGATCTATTTCGTTTGATATTTTTACATAAATAGGTCATAATTGATAAATAACATCACAAATATTCCAATGTTGACACTTCTACTCAACATCCAATTTCCTACCAAATATTTTTTAAATGAAACAAGGTTTCATTTCATGTTAAATCAAAATATGTTTTCACATCATCTCAACCTTATCTCTATTATCCCTTAAATCATATGTAAAACAGTTTAAAACATGTATTGGAAATAAAATTCTTAGTAAGGTTAACATAAATAAGGGAAACTTTTAGTTTTATGAAAATAAGAAAAGCCATGAATACATTATTATAAAGTAATACTTTTAACCCTTAAGAAGTAGTACATACATTCCTTTGAATATAATATCATTGAATATTAAATTATTTTCATTAATAGATTACCATAATACCCATAATTACGATATACCACACATAATGGTATCTTGGGATATAATTATACTAATATTGAATAACTATGCAGTCGGCTTCGTATATGTCACCCTTATAAAAAGGAATAATAAAACGGTCCATTACCTTACACAATGCATTGTAGGATATAATGTATTATCCCATCCTTGTATTATCATAGACCCACCCATACATGTTTTATCTCATTACCACCCATAAAATATCAATGTACCAATAGATAATCATAAAACATAGAAGATTGCAATTTTCAGTATTTCACTTATAAAATTTGACTTGAAATCATAAAAAATCATTTAAATATATTGAAATAATAAATGAATTTTCAAAACCATTTTCAATTCAAAAATACCCCCAAAAAATAAAGGAATAGTTTTTCTTTTAAAAAAATTACGGCTTGGTGAGGAATATGCATATCAAAAAATAGTTACAAGGATGGAGAAGTCATTGTCACTATAATAGTAAAAAACATTCATTATGTCATTTGTAATGAATTTAAAATGACCAATATAGAAATATTCCACTTAATTACTATTTAATGAAATTAAAATTCTAGGGGTTGATTATACCCCTTATAAAATATTGTGGTTTATATCATCAAAATATTCCTTAATGACAGGATATTGATATAATGTCCTTTACCTTGTGTCAGACTCATTTCATACATTAATTATCTTCATAAATAATAAATTTATGTTATTTTATAATTTTTTGATAATATTTTTTTTGTTTATTATCCGATTTATATCAATTATAGCAATGTTATAATAATTTCATAATTTTTTAAACTCTTGTGGGAATTTTTTCCATTCTTATGTACTAATGATCAAGATGACTTTGTTATGATGTTGATAGTTAAATATCTCATGGTTCCATAATCCGCAAAATATTATTCATGACATGAAAATATATTTAATACATCGATTATTCTTTTATATCAAACCATTTTTGTGTTAAAAAATAACCATGTTATAATCATTGAGACGGTAGGTCATACGTATGCATGAGTAAAATTTCAATTTGTTAGTGATCTTTATAGAAAAAAGGTAATTAATATTTTTTCATTCCATAATGATCATAAAATAAAAAAATTCATATTAATTATATATATATATATATATACTTATATATCATATCTTTTATGTGGTGAGGAAATAAAAATCACATCACTTTTTGGAGATGGCATTTCGTGCGTATGCGTGAAAGACATTTCCATTTTGGTATTTTTGTATGGTAAGAAAATGAATGATATATTATTTTTAAAAATTATCAATATGTCACTAATATCATATATAAATATTAATAACATAATTATTTCCATTATTTTGTTATGGTAATTGAAAATGAAATATATCTGTTCGTGTAGGTGATAATACACAGGTACACAAGAATAATTAATTATTTTATCATTTAAAGAAATAAGAGATATATTTAAGATATGATATTAACATAAAAACATTTTAGTATATTTATTATATTTTATTTATTATCTCATCATGGTTGGAGAATATTTGACAGATGTGGAAGAAGAAATAAAATAGAAACAACTAAATAAAACGTTACCTTTCGTTAGGATGATCACCATTGATTAACTAACACCTCTTAAGAGGGTGTTCTGACAAAAATAATGCAACTAGAATGTTGGGAGGTATTATAGGAATTGTTTTGAGAAGGATTTATCGAAACTAAATGGTTTTTTCATGTCTTTGGAATTGAAATGAATGGGTTCCCTTTTATCGAATAAGGGATGGGAACTCATGGAATTATTAAAAGTATAATATTAATATAAATTTATATTTTTTTTAAATTTGATTCCAACTAAATTATTCCTAATATAGGATGATTTAGAGTCAAAATTAATTCATAAAATGACATTTATATAGGTTTTTATTTTTTATTCATTTTTTTTGTTTTAATACGTTTTAATACTTACTATGATATCTTATTAATTATACATTGAGGGATAATATAACTACAATAAAATTCAAAACAACAAAAAATATTTAATTTATGAAATTTATTTACTTATCCATACAATCTAATCTAATCGTATATTTTTATTGAATTTATATAATTAATAAAATAATATTTATTTAAAAAGACTATAATTTTCAATTTTCAAAATATTCATAAATTTATTTATTTTAAATATAATAGAAACATTATTACATTTTAAAAACTATGTTAAATAATGTATATGATGTAAATTTAGTCTATAAAATTTATGGATGGCATATAATATTTCATATTATATTTATTTTAACATTATTAATATCATTAATTTGATTATTCCTCTACTAAATCTATTATGGCAACATCATTGTGTCATTATTAAAGATAATTATTTTATGCATAAATATTATAAATAAATTATAATTATGTTGATACACATTTTATAATCCAAAATACTCCTTATAGTCAAAATTATATTCTATATAACCCTACATAAAAAATTATTTATTTACTAAAAATATGAGTATGAAATTTTTAACTTATCTTTAAATAAAATATAATAAAGGCCACATTATTGCCCAAGTGGCTTAAAAATATTAATCATTTTGACACAAATTGATTTTAGTAGTATACCACTCATTTTTTGAGATTATTACAAATAATAGGTTATTTTTATAATATTATAATATTATTTTTACATTTAATTAGTAGATTTAACCTTACCCATGGTAAATAAAATACTATGGTTTCTAATCAAAAAATAATGTTGAACGAATAAGACCACAATTATTATAAATGATAAAACCATGCATATACATTTTCCTTTATTAAATTCATATAAGTGGATAAATTATGTTTAACACTAATCCTGCAGATATGGCAAGAAGGTAGGAAAAACATACATTCAAAATTTCATTAATGATATATATATATATATATATATATAATTTCAATATAAAAATTACTCCAATGAACCACATTGGATCAATTCATGTATTATTTATATAGATTGAATTTAAAAATCAAATTACTTTATAATAATTACAAAATACAAAATAAAATAACAACTATTTTTTATTTTTAAATGATCATCAGAAAATTTTACTTTTTAGAAAAATACCTAATAGTCTACCAATGTATATATTGATAATACAATTACAAATACGAAGTTTTTTTAAAAGATAATTTAATGAAGTGACAAAAAATAATATAAAATGTGTTCTCCATTAAAAGTTAGTTAAACCACCTTTTATAAATACTAAATATTTTGATTCTAAAAATGTAATTTTATTCTCATTTTAAACAGATATAATTTATTGGACGAATATAGAAACATATAATAATCAATTGTAAAGTTAAGATTCATGGCATTCTGGATGTATTTAACTATTTAAATTTTGCTTTGAATACTTTTTTTATTATTGACGTGGTTCCTAGAGTATATGGGTTATTGGGGGGTTGTTCCAAGGGTTTGGGACATGATAAAGGGGAAATCCAGGAAAATATGCACAAGCCACATGACTGACGATGTGTTAAGAAACCCTTGAGGAATTACCAATTAACCATGATGCTTTGGAAAAATATTTTTCAATTGCTTAGTGCAATGTTAAACAATTAGTGCGGCCTTCCCTAGTGATTGTGAAACCCTTCTCCCCTCGGATAGTGGAATTCCCACAGTATGTGCACGGTTTTGAAAACCTTGTGTGAAAACCATGAAACCGTATAATATTTTAAAAAATTTCGAAATTTACATTATGATATTTTAAACCCTCATGAACGTTTTCATCACATTCTATCCCACTCAACCCTAGTAATGGACCAGATCCCTCAAGGTCATCCCACAGAGATTCTATTTTATCTATAGGTTGATTGGAGTTATTTCAGTTGTTTATTCAAGCAATGGGTATGTATAATACTTCTCTTGAATATATTTTTGGTTTAGGGTTTCTAACCTTCTCTAATATATATATATAATGCTCTAAACCAAATCTTTTCTTGTGAGATCTATGTTTAATCATTAAGTGGTTGGTGAATCTAGTATAGGGGCCATGTTTGGGAGTGTTTTCTACAATAGAATAGATGTTGGGGGACTATATGTTATATTCAATAGGGTGTTTTATATTTTTGCATGTTTGGTTTTTCACTTAGACACTTATTTTGTACTTATTGTCCCTTTTGGTGAGGTTTGGTAGAATGTGTGTTTAAATGAAGAATAAGTACATTCATTGACCCCATTAGATGAATTTAGAATGATTTTAATTATTTAGGGCCACCCTTGAGGTGTGATTATATTCTCGCACCAAGGGGTTGCAAGGTGTGGCCTGGAAATGGGTTTAATGTGTTTAATCTGAATGATCCCAATGTACTATGTTTTTTTCCTCAAAATGCATAACCATGTTAATGCATGTCAAATGGTTGAATATTTTATATTGCTCGATGGAAGGGATTTGTGGATTATCCAAATTAGTTTATGCATAATAAGAGGTGAAAATGATAAATGGTAGTGTGATATATGATAAGGTTATGACGAATTGTGGTATAATAGTAATTTTCATGTCGATTTGTATAGGTTATGATCATTAATTATTTGACTGCACCTGATTTTGTTATGGTATATTTAGTAAATGGACAAATATATAAGTGTGTAGATAAGGCATTGTGGTGGGATAAAGAACTTAGGATCTTCCCATTGGTCGGATTGGAAAAATTCTCTAACCACACCATTGAAGGCATGATTTGGGGTTTTATATTGATGCCCTCTGCCCCCAATGGTTGTATTCAATGAAACTACATGGATTAGGGATCCATGTTAATTTGAGATTTATTTATTGGTAAATGTGTTTATCCAACATGAGTTAGGGAACATGACTTGTCTCACTTATGCGTAGAACATGACGACTGTGTCTATTCCATTGAAAACATGATGAAAGAGAATTAATAATTGAAGATGTATTATGTAATGAGACTGGGAACCAAGCATGGAATGATTCAAGTATTCATTGTAAAATAATGGCTCCATAATTGTACTTTATTTACTTTTAGTTCAATAAGACATCCAAGGACTATTTTTTTACTATATATTTTGTGGACATCATTGGTGGTGGCCTACTGAGTTGTACTCACACCTTACTCATGCCATAATTGGGTTCCCGAGAAGACTTCTTGGTTGCAGGTTAGGACAAGGGTAAGGGCCCTATGCTAGGAAGTTTAGTTGTGTGTGGCTCATGCATAGATGAGGTTCCAGATGTAATGTTAGGGCCTTTTGGGTATTTCATTGTTTTTCATTATTTTTATATTTTTTCACCTTAGCACTTCTTAGAATGACGTGCCATGTTTTTCATTATTTGGGGTTTGTACACAATTTTGGGAGAGGCTAAATGTGCATGTTTATTAGTTATTTCACTTGTTTATTCATTTAATAAAATCTATTTGTTTTGTCTTAATCATATAATAGGGTATACACTTCCCATGTCACTAATATATACCCTCGCTACAAATTCGAAACCTCTAGAATACTGGAAGGTGCACTTGTACTCCTGAGTTGACATTGCTCGGGGCACCAGTTTTTTAGATCCTTGGTTGGGGATGTTACAAAATTTAATCAACATAGGTTTTTTTTCTATGAATTTCTAATTTTTTAAAGTATATATGAGGTTTGGAATGTGTTGTACCATGGTAGTGATCTTTTTTTAGTAGCTTACCCATCTACTAGGTAAAAACTATGTCACCAAGGTGATATTTTTTATTGTTTTGTGTTGTTATATTTTATATTATTACAACATCGATTGGTGAACTTTTTGTGTGATGTCAGAAGTTTTATTATATTTTTCTCATGGACATAATGGCATGAGGTTGTACATTCATTTATCACTCAAGGAATCTAAGTATATAGGTGACATGCATCATGGTAGGCACACAAAACTATGAGTGTGTCAGATATAAATAATAGAATGAATTTTATATTACCTAAAATTGATAAATATTATGTCTAACAAAACTGTACAAATGGGTAAAAAGGGTGGAAATTTTTAAATAGTAACTAATGGATTATTCCTTAAAATTAAAGGGAAGTGAATAAAAATTTAATTGAAATAAGTTGTGAAATAGAAACATTTTTATATTGTGTAGAATGAGAGGATTGTAACCATTCGAGTTAGTTTTAATTTTTTACCAATAGTACATGGTAGATATGGATGAGGGAATTAACTACTGTAAATATTCATTTTTTATGGCACCCCATCAAATATTTCATATTTCTAAAAATATAGGACATTGAGACTTTGACAATTAATTTTTTTTCAAATTAATTTGTGTCATCAATATTTTATCATTTCACATGAAACATGAAATAGTTATATATATATATATATATAAGAATAGTAATTAAAACATTTATTTCACATGGAATACCATCTTGGCATGTGCTATATGCAACAACAGACTTGTCTTTCACCAGAAGGAACACTGACTTGGCATATGATGCTCCCAACACTATGTTTTTATTATACAAATATGTATATATATAGATAAATGAGATAATTATAAACTAACAATTAAACATAGTTTTATAAATATTAATAACTAGTTTCTAAATATTGGATATAATTTTTTATATAAATATAAAATATGTATAACAAAATATATGATTTTTGGTAATGTTCATTAATGGAAAATGTATTATTCTCTCAAAAGATCCTATTCTATCAATAAAATTAATTTTAGAAACACTTATAAATTTAATATAATAAAATAATCATCATTATTGATTTCATAGCATTTAAATTGTCCTATGGTTATTTTTTGGGAATTTTCAATGAAACTACATTATTTTATGAATACTAAAAAATAATGTTTTTAGGTAAAACAACATTTTTTGAATATTTAGTTATCAATGCTAGATGATTTTAAAAATATTTTTTATGGAAGAATAATATATTTTTTAAATATATTAATACAATTTAATTTATTAAAATCAATTTCAATTTGAAACTAAATATAAAACCTTATCAAACTTTTGAACTTTTTCTTATATTAAAACCCTATTTTTTCGTCACGACTACGATATTAGCACCAATTATAATTTTTATGATTATGTGAAGTGAATTTAAAAAATACCAAATACAAAATTTTATTATATATTATTTATATTATAATAATAAAATGTCATTTTTTGACCAAAATGACTATTAAATTTGATTAAAATTAATCACAGTAGTTAATGCCAAATTAATCTTAATTTCAGACTAAAATATAAAATTAAGGGCCAAAATGACATAAAAACTTGTCCAAAACCCATTGGATATACATAGTTAGACAATAAACCTGATATTAGTTACTATGGTTTTTTTGGTAAGGCTTTTATATGTAAGATCATTTTACACCTAATTTGTTTCTATGTATTCCATTAGAGTCATTTTCCTTTTCATTAAAAGGCCACCTCATCTTCCCATTACACACTCCTCTAAAAACTTATATGTTTTCCATGATATTTTCAATTATCCACCAAAAAATCCTTCATTATACCTTGAAGCCTCCTATTTCCCATAAACCTTCTCAAGGAAACCTTTTGTGGAAAACCAAAAGAAGTTAACAGATTAAGAGGTTAAATATTCTATCAAGCTCAATTCCTTAATTTTACATCTCAAACCCCTCCAATATAATTATTACATTGTTGTGTGATAAAACTTTATCCTTGACATACTATTATTTTGTTATGAAATGTCTTGGACAAACAGTTAAACACAACTCTATCTAATGGAAGTTGATCATTCTGTTTATGTGTATGGGGAACTACTGCATCACCAAATGATGATCGTTCATTTCTCCTATACCACCAATCATGTAAGAAATTATGATGGAAAATATATATACATATGCAATATATTATATTAATTATGAATTTAATATTCATTATTCCTTTTATAATACACATATTTTTTACATTTCATTTGGTTTTAGTACGATAATCTTGTTTGAGGAACTGTGGATTATCGTCCCTCAATTCAATTTGATTCATTCAAACACCAAATTGAATGTATTAAGTATGATTTTAGTGAATTTATATGATATATATAATATATAAATTCTAATATAATTATTATATATATACATAAATTATTATATGACATTTTCGTACTTTCTTTCAATATGAAAATTAAAACAGAAACAATGTTCATGCATACGTACGGCTTAGCGTCTCAATGAACTATGTATTCCATTTAATTATTCTATAACCTAAAAATTATAATAACATTAAAATAATTGGTAGAAATTATTATTATATAATTTTCTATATTTTTTAATCATGATAAAGTATAAAGACATAAGATATAACAAATTATGACACAAGCGAAGAACTAAGTGAATATTTCCCAAATGGAAACCTTAACATAATATTGTAAACCAGATGGTAATATATGGACTTCATAATACAATATATGGAAATAGATATAACAATATTATTCTATTCAATATTTATAATAAACATATATTTATAAAATAAGACGCTTCTATGAGTACAAAGAGAGTCAAGACACAAGGTATGAGGATCTCATCTAACTTTTAATTTTCATGAGATTAATGTTATGCTCGACACACAATTCTTTTTTTGTGGCGTATGAACCACCCTTGATTTTACTCTATGTTTCTAGTAAATAAATATTTAGTTATGAACATTCCCTTTTCATGACATTTTTTCAGGAGGATTATGTCTCAAAAGACACCAAATCGGTAAAAATGTTTTGTCTCAATTTTCCTTCATTGAGATTTATGTTTTTTTATGCTCCTAAATTTTTATAGAGGTGTACTTAATTAATTTTTAGTTTTCATATCATGAATTTAAATATTTTAATGGTATTATATGCCTCATGTAATTTGATTTCTTTATATGGAAAGCATGATCCAAATATAGAACGTCTTATGAGTTTATTTACATGATCTCATTGGATTTTTGGATTGTTTATGATTAAGATTCCTTTGATTAAATCTTGTGATCCATATCTCATTAAAATTAATTATTTTCCTTCTCCTATGTTAATTAATTATATACTCATTTATTGGTACCATTTTCTAATGTTTTATAGATAAGATATCTAATAAATTTGTTTTTGGAAAGCCCGACCTTACCATCTCTTCGATTGAAAATAAATGTTTTCTAAATAGCATTAACATGAATATTACAACCCTCTAATATATTATCTAAAACCAATATATAATTTGTTTTGTTTTTATAGATATCATTGATTTAATCTTTTGTTCATTTTCTGAACAAGTCAATTTTCTACCCTTTTTACAGTTCAAAAGGAATGTTTGTTAGACCTCATTAGACATGTGGGGATTTACACATTTTCATTTCATCAAATATCCCTTTTGTGTCATTAAAATGGATAATAATTAATGATATTTTTTAAGAGTAACTTGTAAGGAATATTTTTTTCAAAATGGTTTTAAACGTCTTTTATATAGAAAAATATTTTCAAAACGTTTTTCATTTCTTAATATCAGGTTTTCAATGTTCTTTCATGGAAATGGTTTTCAAATAATATTCAAGCATAATTTTTAGGATTCCAAGAAAATATATTTTCAAATTTTTTTGAATATTTCACTAAAAATTTTCAATGTATTTTCAAAGAACTTTTTTTTTCAAAACATTTTTTGGATTTCGTTAGATGTTTTCAATTATTTTAAAAGAAAGGGTTTTAAATTGTTTTGAGGTTTATTTGAAATTTTATCAACGATTTTTTTCAAAATTATTTGATGTCTTATTTATAAATTTTCATGTATTTTTTGTGAAAATTACTTTCATATGGTTTTATGTATTTAAAAGACTTTTTCAAACTAGAAATTATATTTTCCTCAAAAAAATGTCTTTAGAGTATATTTCATAATTAGATCCATATAATATGAAATCTATTAATGATACTCTTGGTTTTATATTAAATTATCTAAAGGATCCTTTAATATCCTTTCTATGAATGATATATTCTTAACAGCAGGGTCTTTATGAAACCCATTTGTCCTCTATCTATAAACTATTTACGAATAATGTTGTCTTTAATGGGTTTTATACTTTTTGAACCTTCTTATTTTCAGTAGTTAAGTATATGATGAAATGATTAAAAAACCTATCACTTTCCAATGGTTATGAATTATTTACATATTTATGTCACCTATTTAATATCATGGGTTATGATATGTGATATGTTTATTTATGATTGTGTTGGACATGTATGTATGATTTTATTATGTAATGGGTCAGGCCTATATCTATCACACCCAATCCTCAGATTATATTTTATGTCATTATAATCATGATCTCACATCATTTAGAAAAGGTTGGGCCTGGTCCTGATTTTAAAAAAAATTATGTTTAATCATTTTGAGGTGTTTCAAAATAGTGTGTGGTCATCGCACTGCTGGTTGTAACCATGTGGTCCGCCCTAGTTCCATGAGGTTTCCCATTTCCTAAAATAATAAGAACATTATGATAATAAAATAAATTAAATGTTTATGAAATAATAAAAAAAAATTATTGTGTATATAAGAAAAAAATTAATATTTTTATAAATTGTTAATAATAATATTATAATTAATATTTTTAAAAATATAATTGTTATTCATCTTTTTTAATGTTGTTTTTATTTAAGAGAAAAAGAATAAACTTGTGATAATCATTATTATTATTATTTCTATATATATTGTTATTATTATCATTAAGAAAATTAGTGATTTAGTTATGTGTATATAATTATTAATTTAATTATAAATATTTTAATAAATTGTTATTATTATTATTAATATTATTATAAAAATAAAAATAAAAATTTATTATTTTCATTATTATTCTTATTATTATTATTTAAATTAATATTTTATTTCATATTATCATTATAATTATCATTTTATAAAAGCAAATCTGTGTTTTGTGAGACCCAAGAGGGGTTTTCCCCTTTCATGGAGTGTCAAACATGCCCCTACCTCTTCTCCCATGTAGGGCAGCACCCCCTGTCCCCTGTGTGAGAAACCGCACTGAGTCGGACCCCCTTTCCCCCTCCTCTGTACATTTCACTTATTTCCACCAAACACCCCCCAATCATGCCAACTATCCTACCAACATCTTCTACTCTATTCCCTCTCCATCACACCAGCTAACCACCCCTCTCTCCGACCGACTCTCCCACTAGCAGTACACCTACCTCCAGTACATTGTCGTCTGCGATCCCCCCACTAGAAAAAGGCCTCTATAATGTTGCCACTATTTCCATCTGGTGACCACATATCCTCTCATCTTCATGGGTAAATCCATCCACATTTATTTTCCTCTACTTTCCTTCCAAATTTATAGGGTTTGCATATGGGGTTTCGTAGTGCTTCAAACCCTATAATTATAAAATTCTATTCCTTTATGTCCCATTTATTTAACTAGAAATATATATGGTAGTCTTGCGTTGTTATCAACCCATTTTATTCTTTGGCCTTTGTAATTCCCCGACACCAATTTCCCAAAGCTGGGGCCTTATTTTAATACATTGGCATGATTAAAAGGAATCATGTCCTGAAGGACTAATTAGTTTAGTAGTCATGGAAAATAGATTATAAACTTGAATGTTACATAAAATTGTAAAATGAAAAACAAAAAAAATCCTTTATTAGACACATTAATATTCCTTAGACTATCCCTATAGGTCAGTCATAATATACATATTTTCATCCTGGGAAAATATAAACATAGAAATGGGTGAGCTCAGATGCCCAGTAAGGATGTCAATATAGCAGAAACTTTCATAAATGGGAATAATCATTTACTGAAATGTATAAGACTAAAACAAATGTCTTTTAAACATAAACATTCACATAATATTCCAAAGATAAAATCAAATAATTCCATTTACTTATTCACATGGATATTCTACTAGTCAAATAATTACTTGCAATATCAATATCCAGTTTCATAATGATGGAATGCAAATGCCAGACATCATAACCACATAGTCAAGGATTTTGGCCATGATTACTAATAAGTTTTCTTCAAGGTTTTTGTCCAAGACACTAGTATGTCTCATCTGACCTATCGATGCAACTAGGATCTATTGTGGGCTCCACCCATCACTTACTTTGTACAATACATTACTCATATGAAATCGTTTAAACATAACCTAAAAATTCATATTATATCTAGCATACAAAATTTCAATAATTTATCCCTAGACCTAGAATGGTGTAAAAATAACACATCTACAGTAAATCATATCTAAAAAATTCAATAAAATATGGATGATTTGTATCATAATAATTCAACTTCAAACAAGTTTTAAATCCATCATTTTATGTTTTCATAAATGAAAATGATTTGTAAAACTCTTTGAGAGAAAGATCCATTTTTCATGAAAACCTTTAAAAGTCACACACATTAGAAAGGAATAAATTTGAAGACATTTTTGAATCAAAGTTTCCATACTACTTTTAAGCAATATAATGGAATTAACATTTTAAAAACATTCATGTCCATATATATAAATCCAAAAAAACTATTTCCAAAACATGGACATTAATGAAAAAAAATTTAAGAATAAATATTTAGACCATTTAAAATTATTATCTAGTTATTGAGTCCCTTTTATAAAAACTTAAAATACTCCTTTTTAAAATATTTTTTTGAAACACGGATGTGGATGATAAAGAGGTCCCAGTAGATACTCTGTTAAAAACAACTTTGGATAATGAAGATATTGTAGAATTAACATTTACCTAGCAGTTTCCTTTGGTCGAGGGTACATTTAACCTCTTGTACAATTCCCATAGTATGTTACTATGTTATACTAGAACTAAATTCATATTTAGTATATCATAAATAATTTATTTATGTCTTTATACTACCCATTTAATAATGATTTCTATGTTAAATTAACATTTCAGGTAATAATCGCTTTCTTTATAATATGTGTTTTAACTTGTTATTCTTGATCATATCATTTATATCATAATTTAAATACTTAAAAATATAAAACATTATTTATTTATCATAAATATTTAGTATATAAATATTTATAATTGATAGATATGGAAAACACTATTTATGGAGATGGTAGGGCGTATGTACACATAAACGCAGTTTTCGTTTTCATATCCTTTAGAATGGATATAAGTGAATATGATATATGAAAGTAAATACACACACACATATATATATATAATGTCGCATTATTATACGATATATTACATACTTATTAATAATATATATTTTTATAATCATCATTGAATAGTGAATATGGGAGAAAAACTAATCGCGTCATGGAGACTGTTATCTATAGGTACACAAGATCAGAAATATCATTATGTTGAATGTGAAATAATATGTAATTGGATGTTATATCATATATAAATAGTTATAAACATGATATATTTCTTCTTTAAATTAGGTATACTCATTTTCATACCCATCAAAATAATTATATGTTTGAATAACAAAGTACACCACGACGTGGAGACGGTAAGTCGTACATACACGCATACGGTGAATGTGCCATTTAGATTATGGATAAAATAAAAAATATGTTTGTAAAATATTTGTAATAATATAATATTATGTTAGAGGTACTGAGTTAATTTTTTTGGAAACAACAAATATTATTGAAGTGGAAGATTAAAAGAACTTGAAAGGGGTGGTGAAATTATGACCTCTTCTTCGGGTGTTCCCTTTTGAGTTTCTCAAAAGGGATCAATTGGATGGTTTTATGAAACAATTATGAACTATAGAATGATGTGAGGGAAGTTGGGATGATATTTTGGTAGGGGTTGGCAGAGCCAAATGACATTGAAGGGGGGATTTTGAGAGAAGGGGATGTTCTCTTTTATAAGAGGTGTGAGGGTAACTTTAGGAAATGATTAAAATGATAATTTATTATTCAACCATATGCGGTTTATAATGGCATGAAAGGAATTTATTTAGAGCTTTATGTGGTTATGGGTCGATATCCTATCAACCAATAGGGTTTAGACAAATCTATGTTTCTATTTTAACTATAACTTTTAGATTTAGCTCTTTGTTAAATAGTTTGACATTCACCGTGTCTCTTTGTATTTTTATATTATAGGTATAATAAAATTCCTATAATAATATAAGAGAATCCCAATTGGGTAATTATTAATATATATAACCTTATCTACTTCCTTTTTCCAAAACATATATTTTTAGAAATATAATATCAATTAATAATATAGTACTTGTTATCATAATTAATTTTGTCAATTATGACAGTATTCGGTATTTTGTATTTGGGAAAGTCATAAAAACGTTATTTCATGGAAAAAAATACAATGAATCAATCATAAAATTTAATATTCACCTATAATATTATTTTATAGAATAAAAACATCAAAATTATATTTATTTTCCTATTTATAATATCATTTATTTGATTTGTTCATTAATAAGGAAAATATTGAGTTATTATTGTATAATATTTAAATATATTTATTTTATGTATAAAAATGATAAATAAAATATCATGAGGTAAGAAATATATCTATATTTTTAATGAATATTTATAGTCGAATATATCAATTATAAAACCTCATAAAAAATTGTTTTACTAAAAGATATATGCTTTTGTTATTTTTGTCTTTACATTAGATTATTTAATTTAAAATGACATTATCAGTCTCATGTGGCAACATGGGGTCAAATAATAGTCCCATGGATTCCAATTTTCTTACATGTGTCATCTATTTGTAATAATACACGTGTTAGGGTAATTCAATATCATTATAATAATATTTGTTTACCCTTATTTAACAAATTTACTCTTCAACCATGGTAAATAATGTATTTACTGGAGTAAGTATTCATAATGTCAAAAAATAAAAGGTACCTATTTAAACAATATAGACCTCCTGATTCCAAACATAGAATCCATTTTTACAAATTCAAAAAACAAAAGTGGTTGAAATTAATTTAAATTAAATTCCCGTTGTCAAAATAAAAAAACGTGTATTTAACAAATAATAACTATAAAAAAATTAACAGTTTTTTATGTTTAGTTTTAAAGTGTAATTAAATAAAATGTCCTAAATTAAATTAAATCATAAAAATATAATCTAATTAAACTTTTAAACCACTCATATTTATAATTTCACACTATAAATTATTCTGATTAAAAAGTTGTTTTTAATTAAAATTTAGCATTTTTTACAATTAATCATAATATGATTGTGATCAGAAAAGTACCAAAAATTTATCCAAACTAATTTTTATGTTAATATTATATATAAGATTTTAAATTCACTAAATGGGATGTATAAAAGTGTCAAATATTGGATTTAAAAAGGGTTCTCCAAAAAAGGGGTAAACAACATTTTTTTTAAAATACCACTTTTATCTTAAAAATTGAATTTTCCTAATATTAGGTCTATGAAAAAACATGTTAATTTTAAAATTATTAAGGATATTAAAATATTATAATGTGGTTAATACTATACATATCCTCTTTTCTGAATGGTTTTATTGATAAGTTGTGGTGTTCTCGAACTCGGTGTTGTGTGCAACACAAGTTATTGAAATAAATTGAAGAGATAACATACTATGAAATCGTGGGGTGAAAAATTCTCCCCTCCTTAAAAAATTTTCGTCCTCACAATTTGAAATTATTTTTTTAAAAATAAAAGGTTAAAATAGAAACGTTCCTTTGTGGAAAACCCACATCGAAAATTGTGTTAATAATATTTAGTCTTAATAAGAGGGAAAGGGAAATGAAAAAGTCACCACCAAATTATGATCATGAATATGAGAACATTGATTGAAATTATAGACACATAATTGGAAGAAAAACATAAATATTTATAGGTAGTGATTGAGGTCATCATTCACAAACACGGGTACAATCGAGGGCCTCAAAGCCATCGATCTATAATGATTTAAAATAGAATCAATTAAACAAAACATAAGATATTAGTATAACACATTTTCGGTTTTAATATCACTTCCCTAATTTTTAGGAATTAATTTCATCATAGAATAATAGAAAAATAATATAATTGACATGTAGTTTTTCATCTTTCAAAAAACTCATCTTTCACTCCAAAAAATAATATAAATCAAAATATTATATTTATCCTAATAGTATTGGGTTACAAAAAATTGAATTTATTATTCGTCTATCAGGCCATTTTAAAAGACAACATTATAAAAAATAGGACATCACTTGTTCCCATGATAAGTGATTAACCCTTGTCACCTTTCAGTTGCGGGTTCTTGTCTCGCACCCTTGCCCGAAGGAATGGGTTGTTTCTCGACCTCTAGGTTGTCCTTTTCATAACAATCCAAAAGAAATCATAAGAAAGGATTTAAGCTTAATAATAATATGCAACGTCAAAATTAATCCATTACAAAATTTATACTTGTCCAAAATACATTTATCAAAATTCAAAAACCAAAATTTATAATGAAGGTAAACACAATTAAGATCCTGTTTTCCACGTATTATCATGTGAATAACTTCATAATGTATTCTTTTAAAACACTATAACACCCTGAATTACCATAAACCATATTTATTACATTCATGCTCCCTTATTTCTTATATGATACCAGATATATTCCTTATATCCAAATTTTGTTAATATTCCAATAATTATGGAATAGAAAAACCATTAATCAGTTCCAAGCTAATCAAGAATATACAATATAATTTATCCAAACAAATGATATCTTATTCCAAAATCACTACCTAATTATCAAGACCATTTTGTGGTTTCCCTTTCCTTAAACCTTGTATTTTACAAAAATATTAATCTAAAACTATGTCACATTACTTGGTAACATACAATCTCAAATCCATAATGAAATAGTACTACATTACAGTCCTTATTTATTTCCATAATTAATATAACCAGTAAATCATTGATATTATAGACAAATGAAATAATTCTTTCATAACAACATAATAACACAAGTTGTTCGTGTTCATCTATGGTAGTATCATAACATTATTATTATCCAATAACCTCATTTAGTGCATACTCTAATGATTTGTAAATTGATTCACATAGTGTCCCAACTCCTTGTAGATGAAGAATTGTACAATTGAAACCTTTTTCTTACCATTGCAATCACGTACTCAATGTCCTCTTTCTCCATTCATATAACACACTCCCATTACCTTCATGCATTTACTATGGTGATTGTTTCCACACTTATCAAATATGGAAAAATCCACTATTCCCATATTCCCATTATCCATCTTTATCTCTATCATCCTTTTCTTCTTTGACATCCCTCCAATTATATTTGACTCAGAAAATTCAATACTTTTCTTATTAATACATGATATTATTTCTTTATATGATGATAATAAGTGGAAGACTATTTTCTTTCTAAATGTTTCCTTAATACCATGAAATATATGATCCTTCTTACTCGTTGGATCATGCGCATTGCTAGAATTCTCATTCCTTCAACTCGACACCATTTATAAACAATGGCATACACTAGTTTTGTTTATGAATCACAATGCATAATTCCAAACATGTAAAATACCAAACATAAATAGAAAATATTATTCATATAATCTATAATCAAAAAATATTTTCTTTGAGGATGTATTTACTCTTAAATCCTTCATAATGGATTGTAATGAATACGTGAATTATTTTAAGCATATCCCCCCATGAGTGTCGTAACCATGAGTTCCACTAGGCCCATTGTTGTATACCAGGATACCCCATATCAAGCCCGAAACTCCTTTTTGGAGTTATCACACCATGGTACATTTGTTCCAGAGCTGCCTCTACCTGCTCGTATCCATACAAAGATGTATTGCATGGAAAATACACAAAATAAATGCATTACCAAAACTCAAGGAAGTTCTTCTATACTATTCGACAAAGTATATCTTAGGGAAATGTTATCTAATCAGAGTCTATCTAAATCTATTTCTAATGATGTTTCTAAACATCCTATGATAAAAACTATAACGCCCTGACCCAAGTAACCCAAAGCCGATGCATTATTTTAATGCAATGGCAATACTACAAGTAATCAAATCTCGAAGGACTGATTTGTTTAGAAGTCATGGAAATATATTACATACATGAACGATACATTATATTATAAATTTAAAAACAACAACAACATTGTCTCTATTGACCACATTAATATCTGTTAGACTATCCCTGTAGGTCGGTCATAATATACTTATTTGCATCCATGGAAAAATAAAACATAGAAAGTATTGATCTCAGATGCTCAGTATGGATAACAATATCGCGGTAACATTCATAAATAAGCATAAACATTTAAGGAAATGTATAAGGCTAAAAAATCCATTTAAAATTATTCTTCAGCATAATATGGAAAAGATAAAATTAAATAATTCCATTTACTTATTCACATGGATATTCTACTAGTAGAATAATCACATGCAATATCAATAGCCATTTCATAAATATGGAATGTATAATGCCACACTTCATAACCACATAGTCAAGGCCTTGTACGATGAATACAAAGAAGATTATGTCAAGGCATTATTCAAAGACACTAGTATGTCTCATGAGACCTACCGATGCATCAAGGAGCTATAGTGGGATCCATCCGTCACTTAATATGTCCAACTAAATCATCATATGAAAAGAATTAAATATAACATAAACATTCGTATAAAACTTGTATACAAAATGTCAATACTTTATCCATAAACCATGAAAGGGGTAAAAATAACACATCCACAGTCAAACTTGTCACACAACCTTTAATAAAAATATTAATGATTTGTATCATAATAAATCAAATTCTAACAATTATAAAATCCATCATGGGATGTTGATACACATGGAAATAATTCGTAAAAATCATTGAGATAATATCCATTTTTCATTAAAACATTTAAATATCAGACAATTTATAAAGGAATATATTTAATGGAATTATTGAATCATAGTGTCCCATACCAATTTGAAACTTTTGAATGGAATTAACATTTTAAAAACATTCATGTCTATATAAATATATCCTTAAAACCCATTTTGAAAACATGTACATTTATGATAATGATTTAGAAGAATAAATATATAAACCATTTAAAATTATCATCTATTTAAAGAGTCCCTTACAAAAAAAATTAAAATATACCATTTGAAAATATTTTTATTAAACATGATGTCGATGATAAATAGGTCGCAATAGATACTGACATAAAAAACTTCAGATATTGAAGAGATTGTAGAATTAACCCTTACCTAGAACATTCAATTGGTCGAGGGTATGTTTAACCTCCGGTATAATGACCACAGTATGTTATTATGTTATACCACAACCATATTCATATTTATTATGTCATACATGATTCATTAATGAAATTATATTACCCGTATAATAATTATTTCTATGTTAAATTAACATTTCAGGTAATAATTGCTTTCTTTATCGTACGCGATTTAACATGTTATTCTTGATCATATCATTTAGATCATAATTTACAAACATCCAGAATATAACACATCATATATATATTATATAATATTTATAATATAAATATTTATAATATACAACTATGGAATACACCGTTTTTGGAGATGGTAGGCAGTACGTATGCATAAACATTGTTTCCATTTTCATATCGTATTGATTGCAAGTAAGTGAATAAGATATATATAAGTATATATATATATTAAGTAACATTATTTATTCCAAATATTACATACTGGAAAAACAATATATACTTTTATAATCATCGTTGAATGGTGAATGTGGAAATGAATATCATCGTGTCAAGGAGACAGTAATCTGTACATGTGCACGATCGAAAATATCATTATATTTTGAACGATCGAAAATATCATTATATTAGTGTCTTGCAATACATGGTTCATGGCTCACCAACATGTCTCCATGTTTGTCATAGGCAGTAGTTCCTCATTCCTGTTGTTTGGTTTTGGATGTGTATCATTTGGATTTCTGTTAATGTGATATTTTGTGGAAAGTGAAGTAGGATTTTGAAATGAAAATATATTTTCAAAATAATTTTTTTTATAATGGAAAGTAGGATTTCATTCAAATTCTCCAGAAATTAGAGAAGTGTGTTTGAAAAGAGGAAGTGTTTTGATTTGTAAAATTTGGTATGTATTTGGATTTGATGTGTAAAGGATATGTTTGAACCATGGAACTGATTATTGTGGGTCAAATTTGTGTGGTTATGTACAGTGAGGGTGTGGGAGAACATGTCTATTGATGAAGTAATGGGGATTGGATAAATGCACTCATGACAGTTCATAACGTTCCATATTTGAGTTTAACATTTTATAAGGGAATGGTGGTTTTAAACTAGGAAGTTGAATTTTGGGAATTGAATTTGGTTTAAAATTAGGGAATCATTATTTTTAAATTTTTTTGGTAATGTGTAAATTTTGAAAATTTATATTAAATGGGACATTTGAAAAGTAGTTTGTAGTGGGGATGGAGTTCTTTTGGCTTTTTAGCTAGTTGTTTTGAGCTCAGGGTGTTTTTTCCTGATTGATTTTTGGCATGGTCCCAGTATTGACAGTGTTTTTCATGTTGTTCTGAATATTTTTCCCATAATATCTCCAAAGATTGTTAATGTGATATTCCTAGTTTCCAGTTCTTTTCATTTGTTTCCTATTTATCATAGTAAAAGAAATCCATTAGAGTCTGTTGTGAGGTTTGTGGAGAGAGCGTGTGTCTTTGGCTTGAAGGGAACCCCTGAGGGTGTTAGGGTTCATACCATCCCATGTTTATTTGAAGGTCCAGTTCTAGACTAGCAATGATAGTTTTCATCATAGTTGTTAGGATTTGGGGTGTCGTTAAAGGGTAGTCAGTTTTTTTGAGAGTTCTCTATCTGGGGTGCAGGGTGTTCCAGATGAACCTATTCTTAAAGAATATTCTTCATTGGTGTTGGATCCTAGTTTATCAAACTATTATCTTGAGTTCCCCTAGTATTTCCAATTATAGTATTTTAACATTCTAACTTCCATACCTTTGAAAACACGCCACCAATTTGGACATTTGAATCAGTGGGAGGAAGAAGCAGTTGGGAAAAAGAAGACACAAATGAATGATTGTATTGTAGGAGATACTTCAGCAATCTGGGGCCCAGCCACATGTACCTGGGTGAATCATGAGAAATGTCTAATGTTATAGAGGGTGTGTGTATCCTTGATCAAGATCATTTTTTCAGATTTTGGACGGAAATATCCACAGTTTCCTTGTTTTCTTTTCTTCATAATCGCATGCTCAACCTTGTTTTTGGGTCGTGATGAGCTCATTCTAACACAATAGAAGTAGTTTTATCTATATGTAGTGTGGTTTCTATATCATTAATATTCCTAGAAGGGTGTTGATGAAGCGTTGTCGTGCATGTTGTTAAAAATATTTATACTAAGTGCAGCATTGTAGATGACCTAGGTCAATCTCTTGAGGAGCCTTTTCCAATCACTCACTAAATACATACAATTCAATAAATATATATATGTTAAATAAAATAAATGAAAAGGAAATTTATGAAATGAGAATGAAATACTAAAAGTAAATATGCAAGTTCAATGAAGACAAAATGAATGCAAACAGAATGATGTTTGATAGAAAGGAGATCCTCCCAGGAGATTATCCAGAGTGAACATTCATCATATCTTTTTAAGATTGAAATATACTAAATGATCATTCTCCATAATATGCATGAACATGCAATTATGCCTATGGTTTTGAACATAAGGTACACTCAACGATCTCAATGATACCATACATCCACCTCCTCGATCGAGGGAGAATCTGACAGAAGTGAAAGCAAATCTTCGGGTGGCAAGTGGGGACACAAAGGTTCCTTGCCCACTAAGCTCCCCCTTAGTCTAACTCTAAGTAAACAAGAAACTATATGAAATTAATGATCAAATACTTGGGTTCACCACTGAATTGCTCCCCTGATAAATTCCTTGGGATAGCTACCCATTATCATTAGCATAGAAGTTCACAGTGATGAAGAAAATGGGGAGAGAAAACAAAAGATAGAATGAAAAGTGAAGAAAGGAGAAAACTTGAATAAATATATGAAATGATAGTAGAGAATGAAAAAAAAATACTAAATTACATATAATGTCCAACAAAGGCTATTCCTATGTTTCCAACCCTATGAAATGAAAAAGGGTTACACTTTTATAGGGAAAGGGTGTGAAAATTTTGCTCCAAAAATCATCCTCTGGAAGTATGCGCATATATGACCTTCTTAATGAAATAATTTGGGACATGTTCCTTATTTAAAGCTATTTCCCTTGATATCCTCTGTAGAACCACGAATTTGAAGATTCATTTTAAAGGAAATGAATTAGTTATGGCCGCCTCACTCAAAGTATTTAATTCTGCTAGGCAGACTCTTCATCTTCCAATGCACCGTGTTCCAACGCATTAATGTCCTTGACAATGAATGACTCATGTGCGGAAATGTTAATTAAACATGTTCCACATGACTTCTTATAGATCCAGGTTAAATTAAAGCTCTAATAGTTTGTCCATTTATGAGATATGGTCCCCATAATAAAATTTTCTAGTTCTGTACACAGTTTTTGAGGCCTGGTTTGTGATCTGGATTTGAGCTACCAAATGACTGATAGTGCATTGCGTCCAGAAGGAAACAATAAATCCCATAGAAAATATAAACCTATGAAAGAGGAATTTTGAAATTTGGATCTGTTTATAAAAGGTTATCGCAAAAACATTATAATAAATTAAAACTGTTTAAATCCAAAATAATCCATTTTTTCAATTAAGCTAAAAAATGTTCCTAAAACATAAAATGTGACAATTTTCGTTGAAATAATACATTGGTTGTATTAAAAACAATAAAATTACGAAAAAAATAATTTTAAATTTTTTTTCTATCAATTCCCCCACACTTAAACATTTCACTCCAGGGCAATCACCTTATACCAAGGTCAAAACAAACTTCTCAATGCACAAATGACAACACAACTCAATTATAAAATCAAAGAAAATATCATGACTCCTACATAGATCAGAATTTAATAACACCTCGAAAATCATATGAATCCATTAAATTTCATGTAAATCCTCATATGCATTTCGTACCTACCTCCCTGGAAAAATATTTCTCTCTTCAATCATTGATATTTTAATTGGGAGTTTTTTTCATTCTCAAAACATGTTTTATTTCCATAGGCTTGCTATCCTCCAAATATCTCCACATCATAGTGTCAAAAATATGTCAATCATGAGGTATTTTTCATGGGTTGTTATGAGGCTGAGGGTTGGTAAGATTACAATGTAAAAACATTTGAGGAAAAATGAGGAGGGTTAGGCTCTAAAGTGAAGTAAATGCATGAAAACACATTTTCTCAAGAATGGTGTGATCCTCAATCACCTAAAAAAACTAGTCACCTCCAAACCCCTCTTCCTTCACGACGTTAACACTTGGGATTTAAGCATCAATAATTTGCATCCCACTTTTCCCCATCTGTAGCATTGTTTCAGCTTGAATTCTGATCTGGATTTCTCTTCAGAATCATGTTTTTGAGGAAAAGAGATGATGCTTTTGATCTTAAAAAATTGGTCAACACACAGCCCATATGTGATGATATTTTTGTCCACCCATACATCTTCCCATAGTGACATTTATTCCACCCATGTAGCAATAAATATGGTAACACATTCAATTCATCTCAAACAGATTCTTCAGGAAAGCAAAACAAAGCCCACCTTCTCCCTCCCCCACACTTGAGTTCAACAATAATCATGCATTTAACTTCTAGAGTAGGTTGTAAAGGGATAAATGGATTGTAATGTGGCTGCCTAAAAATGTATTTTATGGCTTCTAGGGGCTTAAAGAAAGTCAGATGTTAAGGTAGGCCAAAATAAGAGTTCAATGCAAAAGGGATTTCAAAGTGACGCCTCAATCATACTTGACACATTCCATGAACACTCACAGCTTTGAAAAAGTGAAAAATAGAAATTTATGGATCACACAACAAGTCTCAAGACTCTAAATAAAATGTTAAATGTAATAATATGTCAAATAGGTATAGAAAACTCTCAGGTTGGGCATGATTTTCATTTTGGATAGCACTAGTGCACATGAGTTTTACAATAATCCAAACATCATCAGATGAAAAGATCAGAAATCAGAAAAAAAATCCATTCTATAATCATTTAAATACTAAATTATTCAAATCAATAAATGTTCCAAAACGACTAAGATGGTTTGAATTTTCCCCAGTATTCTATTCAGCTCCAGATTCCTAAAAACACACCATAAAATGAAAAAGGTAAACAAGAAAATTTCAAAAAAAAACAACAACTTGAACAATAAAATTAAATCACACACTAACGAAATTACAACACATAAGAGAAATAACGAAAAATAAAGAGAGAATCTATAGAAAAGGTAAAATAATTTTTTTGACCCCCACGTGGATGCTCGGTTTTTACTGCCCCTAGTCAGGAAATTGCAGTGGATTGTCCCCAATCAGATGGGGGATGTGGCTTCTTTGAGAAAAAACACCACATGCGACTTTTTCCAGTGTCCATCAGTAGACACTTCTATTTGAGAACCCAGAAAAAAATAAGAATGTTCCCAACCCCCAAGAATGAATAAAGATAGAATTTGAGTTCCAGAGTGGGAGGGAATAGAATAGAGGGGTGATCCCTATGATCTTCTATGGTGTCCTCCATATGGTATGAAAGTTGTTGGAGAAGAGGCAGTCGCACCACTGCCAGCTTCGCCCTATCTTCTTCCTCGATCACCACCACTTCGTTGGTCTCTTTTCTATAATCCAAGGTCTGCTCCATTTCGGTTGTATTAGAAATGTTAGGAAAGGAGAATTCTGAAAACATTTCTTCTTGAATAAGATGAAAACATGATGAATCAATTAAGAAATCATCCCTTTCAATTATGTTAGCTATGAAATTGATCTATTCTTGCAGGACCATTGGAAACTCCATCTGAGTAGGTGAATCTTCTTCATCATCTTCCAAAGAAATAGATAGGTCAAAAGGTTCTGATTGTTCAATATCTAACATGGGAAGATCAAGTTTCAAGTTATCTTCAATGAAGTGATTCCAGAATTCTTCCAAAAATTGTTGATCTCCCATAAGTGCATCAGCAGGCATGTGTACATCAGGGACCTCCTTGAGCAATGGTTGAGTACGAGATGATATGAGTAATTCTTTTAGAAGCTCCTTCTTACCCTCCTCAGTTTCATTGACATAGAAAATGATTGGTGAAATCTCTTCCACCACACGTTCAGCTTTAGGTTCCGGTTCTGGTTTCTCTTTACAAGAATGTACGTATTCAGAAATCAACTCTATTAGACTCACCAATTTTTCCACTACATTACTAATCCTTTTTTATTTAGCATCAAGATATTCTAATACTTCTTATGGCACCTTATATTCATCAGTTCATGCATAAAAATATGAGTTGACATTCACTATGAACAAACATATTTTTTAGTTTTTGAAATTTCTGATTTTTTGTGTTTTTTTAATGACATGAAGAAAAATAATTTAAAAAATTTTAATAAAAATAGAGATTGAAGACCAAATCGCTTCCAGGATACAATGCCAATTTGATTTAGCATTGTCATGCACACTATAAAAATATTTATACTAAGTGAAACACAGTACCTGACCTAGGTCGATCTCTTGAGGAGGCTTTTGCGATGAATCACTCACTAATTCTAAATCACAATATATATATGTGTGTGTGTGTTAAATAAAATAAATGAAAATAATATTTATGAAATGAGAATGAAATAATAAACGTAAATATGAAAATGCCATGGAGACAGAATGAATGAAAACAGAATGATGATAGACAGAAAGCAGATCATCCCGTGAGATTATCCAGAGTGAACCTTCATCGTCTCTTTTTATGTTTCAAACCTTCTTAATGAGCATGCTCCAGATAATGCATGAAAATCCACTTTTTTATATGGTTATGAACATACGTTAAAGTAAAATATCACCAAGAGACCATACATCCACCTCCTCGATCGAGGGAGAATGTGACAGAAGTGAAAGCTATGCTTCGGGTGGCAAGTGGAGACACAAATGCATCTTTCCCACTAAGATCCCCCTTAGCCGAACTCTATGTAAAAAAGGAACTATATAAAATTAATGATAAAATACTTGGGTTCACAACTGAATTACTCCCCCGATAAATTCCTCGGGTAAGCTACTCATTATCATGAGCATAAAAGTTCACAGTGATGAAGAAACCGGGGAGAGAAAACAAAAGAGAGAGAGAAAAGTAAAGAAAGGAGAATAGTTGAATGAAAATATGAAATGCTGTTATAGAATGAAAATAAAATAAAATAGAATACTACACTACATATTATGGTCATTAAATTCTTTTCCTATGTTTCCAACCCTTTGAAATGAAAAAGGGTTACACTTTTATAGGTAATGGGTGTGAAAATTTGGCTCCAAAAATCGTCTTCCAGAAGTATGCACATGGATGGCCTTCTTAATGAACTAATTTGGGCCTTGTCCGTTATTTAATGTTATTCCCCTTGATCGCCGCTATCTTCCCATGATATATAAGCTTCATTTTGCAGGAAATTAATATGTTATGGCCGCCTCACTAAGAGTATTTAATTCTGCCAGGCAGACTCTTCATCTTCCAATGCAGCATGTTCCAATGCATTAATTTCCATGAAAAGGAAAGAATAATGCTTGACCATATTAATGAAACTTGTTCCTAAGGATGTATTATATATACATGTACAGTTCTGGCTCTAATGGATGGTCTTTTTATGAGATATGGTCCCCACAATTAACTTCTCAAGTTCTGTACATAGTTTTCGAGGCCTGGATTGTGAGCTGGATTTGAGCTTACAAATGACTGATTGATCTTTGAGTCCATAAGGATAAAATGAAGCTAATAGAACATATAAACCTATGAGAAAATAATTTTTCAATTTTTATCAGTTTATAAAAAGTTATGGCAAAAATAAAATTAAAACTATTCAAATCCAAAATAATCCATTTTCCAATTAAGCTCAAGAATGTTCCTAAATTTTTTTTGACATTTACCATTGAAATAATACATTGGTGGAATTAACAAAATGAAATTAAGAATAAAATAATTTAAAATATTTGTTCTATTAGGTTTTGGGATCTTGAATAAATAGTCCCATTTTTTATTTTAGTTTTATCAATGTTGTATTTTTTAGGGGGATGTTTGGCTTCATGAAATTAATTGGTGGTGTTTTTAGGAACTTTCATATTTCCAGCACCTCTTCATGGGTTTTCCTCTAATATGTATTGTATTTTTGGGTATTCCACGATCCTAGTGTCATTGTTTGCTGGTTTTCCCAATAATTTTTTTAACCCAGGTAGTGGAGATGTTCTAGTACCATGTAGAAAGTGGGTTGAGTGTGGATAATGAATTCCCAAGTCTTCAGTTTTTGTAATGATTTTATTTGGTCTATGTGTAGAATTTTAATATGTTCGGTTTTGGAGTTCTCAAATTTTTCTCAACAGAAGTGGTCTTCTCAAATTTAAATGCCCTTATGTTATTAGAGTTCTTATGGTGGGGAGAACCCTCTTGTGTTATCCCCTATTTATTCTGGAGTGGTTCTTTCTTTAATTGGTCAAGTGTGACATGTGTTAGCAATGGTCACCCTAAGGTTCATGGTTCTCATTTTATTTTTCTGGTCATGTACTTGAGCTATGCTAACTGTTAGTTTAGTAGATTTCTAGGGGCATAATGTGTCTATGATGGGGAGAATTTTCACACAATGACCATATACTCCCTTTTATTTTATTCTTCTCACAATCATGCATCGTTTAGAAAATATAGGTATTGGGTATCAATTTTAAAAAATTTGGCGCTTAATAATATTGATTGGTTTTGGACTGGTGTATGGGGATCACACAGTTGGCAATAACTATGTGGTCGGCCAAAGTGTTGTGGAATATCTCATTACTTGAAATAATTAAATATTCATAAGAATGAAATAAATTAAATGTTTAATACTTAATAATAATAACATTATTGTGTAGAAAGAAAAATATTTTTTTCATTACTAAAAAAAATTATTAATTTATTTTTTCATTAAAATTGTAATATATAAAATTATTAATCATTTTTTACTAATGTTTTTATTTTTTAAAAGTAAATAAATAGACATATGATTATGATTATGATTATGATTATTTATTTTATTATTATTATAATTATGAAAATTAATGATGTTATTATGATTATTTAGTTATTAATGTTATTATAAACATTATTAGTAAAGTCTTGTTGTGGTTATTATTTTTAGAATGGTAATTGTTAATTATAATAATAATTATTTTCATTATAATTTATATAATAAATATAATTATTCCAACTATTATTATTATGTTATGTTTTAAATAAGGTTTTTCAAGACCCATGAATGCCTTGCCCCTTTCTTAAATCGTTATACAACCCCCCCATCTCCAACGAAGCATAGAACCAACCTATTATTTGTGAGTGAGAACTCACCAAGAAAAACACCCTTGATCCCACCCCTGTATGGTGCACATCTTCCCCTACCTCTCTGTTATTCTAGTTGCCCTCCATACCTCCTCCACTACCATCCCACTCCATCGCAGTAGTAGAACATCCCATCCCTCCAACCAACTCATCCACATGTAGTGTACCTCTCCTTGTTTCACCCTCATGTGTGAACCCCCCCCAAACCGAAAGCCTCTAAGGAGCCACATATCCTTCCCACTAGTGACCACATCTCCTCTTGTAATTATGGTCAAATCCCTCGGTATGGAGTTTACTCTCCTTTCTATCTCAATTTATAGGGTTTCCTTGTGTGGTTTATTAGTTTGAAAAACCCAAAAATTCTAAATTGTTCGATCTTTATTTCCCTTTGATGCATGTATAAATATACATTATAGACTTTTTTCGATTTGAACCCCTTTTATTTCGTGTCCATGGCATAAATGGTTGGTTTCATGAGTCCTTGTTTTATGATTTAAATTGGAACATTTAATTGATCTACTCATTCCATGAAATGAATTCGGGTCATTCTAATGGTTTTAATGTTGGACATGAGTCTTGGACAGTGGGGTTTTCATTGGGTGATAATGTTCATTTAATGAGTATTTGGTTTTAAATTGAGGTTACACCTCAAATATTTAATTTTTGGGGTAATTCACTTTTATTCCAATGGGAAATTCAAATGGGAGAGTGTTTTATCTCTTGCACTAATTCACAGTAGGCCACTTTGAAAGTTCATTCCTGGAATAGGGGGCCTTGAGGCATTTTTAGGTTTTCATATAATGATATTTACATGTGGGTCGGGTGGTTTTGTAAAATTTTGAATGCTTGGGGGAGATTTTACATGGATGGAATGATGGATTTCTTTGAACAATGGAATATGATTTTGAAATGTGGTTTTATGCACTCTTTATATTTGATAAAAAAAATTGACAATTAAGGTTATAATTATGAATTGCACTTGATTATTGGGATTTAGGTCAAATGTTTATTTGAGTCAGATTCTATTGTGTTTAAAGGGGATTCCTTTTCTTAAAGGGATGTGTTGGTTTTATAAAGAGAAAATGGAGATCTCATCATGAATTTGGTTATTCTAGAATGTGTCTATTCATTCCCATGGAATTGGATCTGAACATCAAATTTTAATAGACGTAATTTGGAAATTTTTTTATATGAGTGATGGTTTGGTTGTCACTTTTGAAGTGATGTTGATTTTCCCTTGAATTTTTAAATGATATAATGATCTATTAATTAATTAAATTAAACCATGGGTTGGGGTTTGATTTGCGTTTTGTGGTTTATTGTTGTTTATGATAGTGTGAATAGTCCCCAGGGACCTATTCTTATAGATTCTATCTACCGCTTGCGAAGGTGAAGCGGTTCGGGATTTTTTAGTTTTCTAAATCCATATGAGGTATGGATTTTAAGTTGTTTTTTGTTTCACAGATTCTCATTTTGGGTAATTATTTTTTTATGGATTATAGTATTTGTGGGGTAGTGTGTTCCACAATGCTCTGTGGTTTCGAGCTGCGGGTGTCAAGAATGTCTACATGTGTATTCAGAGGGAAAGACACACACACACATATAGGGAGATATATATAGACACATATTCCTTCTTTTTAAATTTTTCCTCAAAGTATGGGGAATATGTGCAATATATGTAACGAAATAATCTATATCTATAAATTCAAGTGTGTTTAAGTGTGAAGTGTCGGTTCGAGTGGTTGTCTTAAAAAAGCAGCATGTTTGAGGTCGAATATCAATGCATTAACCTTTAAATTTATAAATATTTTATTTCATTCATTTCAGATATTTTTTTATTAATTATTGATATATAATTGTCAGAAAAAAATTATGTCTTAAATTGGATTGGTTTTTCTCTAGTGATGTATTTAAATAAATGACTGCATTGAATTTGTCACATCAAGTGATTAATGAATTGCCACTTTTTCCATTGTAAATGTGTATTAGTTTTTAAAAGGTGGTTTGGGATTCTAAAATGGGTTTCCAATTGTGTTTCTGGTTTTCAATGTATCGTTTGTGGGGTTATTTAAGAAACAGTTTAGCATATAACGGTTGTGCGAGGCAAAGATGTAATTTTTTTAAAATTGGTTATCCTAAAAACTCTCCTTAGATAGTCATCTTGACAATATATTGTTATACATTGTTGGAGGTACTCCATGTATCACTCATTTGAGATCAAATATTTGAACGGAGGGGGACTTGTTCCTCGGGGTGACTCTGGGGTGGCTTCATTGTGTGTGTTGGTTGTGTGTGTTGATAGTGTGTGATGAATGTTCTTATGATTGGATGTTTGTTTGAAATTGTGGATCATTTCCCTTTTAGTCTGAACAAGGTATCCTAACATAGTGTTTGAATTTTCAGTGAGCAAATGTTATAATCGATTAGATTATATGCTATCTTGTGGCCCATAGAAGGGATGTTATTTTGTTATCATTCCTAAGGGATTGGGCCCCTCACTCATGCCAGGTAGGGAGATAATCGGGAGTTTGGGCATTATGACGTCATTGTGTAGGGAATACCTTCAGGATGAGTAACATGTTTATTATGTTTGGAATTCACCACGAGATCATAGGGTTTTAAATTTATTTCCGGAATTATTTATCTATGGTTCATGATTGAGGTGGATTGCTTGGTTGGTCTCCTTTTCTTTTTATTTTCCAATGCTCTAGTGTGAGCACTACTTTTTTCCATCGAGTATGGTACATCACATTTATAAATGGGATAAAAAGATTCTATTAAAGGTTATAGATCAAAAATTAATTGTTTTACACTTTCATGTGCCTCCATCATTAAAAATATTTACACATCATTATTTTAAAAAAACATGTTTATATTAAGATGGGAAATGGGTATTTATTTTCTTAAAAACGAAAATGTTTGGAAAAACGATTTTATATATAGTTGTTCAAAGGTAAAATTAATGTTTCATTAATTAAAGGATGATCATTGTTAATAGATTATGAGGCAAGGCTATAGAGTTTTATTATGAATTCCTATAGTTTAACTTTGTTTTTAGTTTCGGGTGCTGCTTATTTCTCAGTATCGCTCGCCGTAGTGACATGTAGGGTCAAATGAAAATATGTACAATTTTATTTTTCTTCCAATACTAGTTCTCATTTTAACTATCCATAATTAATTATTTTCTTGTATTTATTTTATGGTCCAAATTTCTCCCACCTTTTTTGTTTTGATTCCCTGCACTAGTTTCCATCCTGGGGGGATTGGGAATTCCCCTCGATACATGTTTATGATCGACTCAGGAAACCGGTTCAGGGTAGACTTGGGAAGGGTTCTGAAGAAATGGTATCGTTGAGAGGTTTTTTAATTTTCGGTTTCTGGTAGATAAATACTAGGATTGTCGTGGCTCCGTATGTAGGTTATGTGTAGTTGCATGATCACCATATCTCGTGGTGAGACCTAAGTTACCAGGGGTATTTTGTGTTTGGTGTATTGTTTCCTTGTTTTGGATTGAGAGATTATAGTGGATATGAATTGGGTTATGTAGCGGTCTCACATGAGGTGGTAAACCAATTGGATTCCATGTTATTAGTTCGGGGCCCTCTAATATTCATTCCTAAAATGTGTAATGACTCACTAAATTGTCACTAGGTTAGCCATAGGCATTATTTCTTCAATCTGGGGGTTTTTTGTGGGTTTTGTTTCATTTTGATTTCGGTTAATGTGATTTTTTTTACTATGAAGTGCAATTTTGAAATTAAAAAATATTTTCAAAATAAAAGTGGTATTGGAATGGGAAAAGTGATTTCATTTGAATTGGTTTGAAATAGGAGAAGTGGGTTTTCAAAGGGGATGTTTTTAGATTAGGAGAATTTGCTATGTGTTTATATTTGATTATGAAAGGATATGTTTGAACCTTTTCACTCCTTATGGAGGGTCTCATGTGCATGGGTATGTATGGAGAGGGCGTGGGGGCACTTTTTAGTGGATGATGTATGTTGGATTGGATGAACACACATGTGATGGTACATACGCTGCCATAAATATGTTTAAAATGTTAAAGGGGAATTGTGGTTTGAAAAATTGGAATGAGAATATTTGTAATTAATTTTTTTTAAAAGAGGCATTCATATTATGAATGTCATTTTGAAATGTGATCATTGTGATTTTTTTTGAAATGGGTATTTGGAAATGATGTTTTAGTGGTTCTCGAGTTTCTTTGGATTCAGATCGGGATTTTTTAGCTCAGGAAGTTTCTTTTGATGGAGTTTTTTATTGATCCCAGTTTCTATTGTGTTTTTAATATTATTCTGAATAGGACTCCCAAAAAGTCTCCAAAATGATTGAATGTTTTATACCTATTTTCTGATTCTTTTCATTTGAATCATGTTTATCGATGAAATTGAAATCTATTAAAGTTAGTTGTGTGGATCGTGGTGATAGAGTGTGTATTTGGGTTGTAGTTAACATCTGAGGGTGTTAGGATTTGTAGAAAATCAATTGTATTTGAGGGTCCAATTTTGGACTAGTTTAGATGTGGTTCATGATATTCATTAGGATTTGGGGTGCGGTTAAAGGGTGTCGGTATTTTTTTGTTCCCAATCTGGAGATCGGGGTGTTCTAGGAAAAACTGGTTTTCATGAATCTTCTTGGTCGATGACGGCTCTTATTTTTTCAAACAATTCTCTTCTGTGCCACCAATATAGACATTTAGGGAATTATACGCAGTCTCTCTACATCCCTTGGAAAAATTCCACCATTATGATCAATTGAATCATCAGGAGGAAGAATAAGTTAAGTAGTGGATGATTTAATTTCCTGATTGTGAGGAAGGAAATGCTTCATCCATTAGGATCCCAACCATAGGACATAGGGTAAAGCTCGGACACAGTCAACAGTTTAAGAGGGTCTGTAGAACCTCGTTCTAGGTCATGTTTTAATCCACTGGTTGAAAATATATAAATTTCACATATTCTGTTATTAACATCATCACAAGGTCATCTGTGTTGTGTTGGTGTGTTGAGATCACTCTACCACAATCCATGTTGCATTACATTTTGTAGTGTAGTTTCTAAATCATTTGGATTCCTTGAAGGGTGTTGGGACCGTGAGTAAATGGAATCATTTTGATTTTAGTTTGACCTTAGTTGTTTTCTTTAGGGGGTGTTTGGCTTTATGAAATTAATTGGTGGTGTTTCTGGGCCCTTTAATAGTTCAAGCGACTCTCTGTGGATTTTCCATAGATGTGTTTCGGCTTCATAGGGGATTGCTCTATCCTAGTGAACCAATGTGATGATTTTACCTATAATAGTTTTAACATTGGTTGTGGATCTTTTCTGTTATCTATAAGTAGTCGGGTTGATTTAGTGATATGAATTCCCTATTCCTCTTTTTCGGTATGGATTTTAATCTTTCCATGTGGAGAAATATAATGATTTCAGTTTGGTAGTACCCACATTGCCCCCCGGAAGAGGTTTGCTGAAATTTTAAGGCCACCATGTTAGTGGAATTATTGTGCTGGGGATAACCCTCTCGTATTATTCCCACGTTCTTCTCATGTTTTTTCTTATTGAATTAGTCTGGTTTGACATTTTTTGGGAATTCTCACCACATGGATATGTGTTTCCTTTCAGTTTGTCATGGCACTTATGTAACACCCCAAGCTTCCATGGTACGTTTCCCTTTGAGTAATGAAATAGCTTGCATTGGATTCAGTTTATAAATTTTATCTTTCAAAATGGACTTCATTTTTTTATTTGGAATATCAAAATTATACTAGGGTGAATTTTTGGTATTTTTCTGAAAACATTCAATTTTTGATGAATAGTGAAAAACACTGAGTTATTGGTTAAACCTGACATTTTATTTAAATAATTATTTATTTTATTTAAATTTATTTTAGGTCAAAATAGATACGTAATACCTATATAAGTTCAATGTAATTCATTGGATTCAGTTTATAATAATTGTAGACATATAAAAATTTTATTTAATTTTTCACCGTCTTTTACCCATCTACTAGGAGAATTTGAAAATTCACATAAAACATAATTTTACCACCTCTGTGAGTAGAATTAATAAAATCCAAGAGACACGGTTAATATAAAGGAGTAAAATGTGGTTCAATAAGATAAAAATTATTTTTTTTGAATAGTAAATTTTTACTTTTATTTACCACGGTAAAAAGTAAATAGGGTAATTAAGGTTAAAAATGAAATTATTATTAACCTAACACATGTCCTAATTCTATTTTCTAAGTATAATTCGACCAAAAAAAACCTTAGGAATGAAATATGTACCTCTTTGGTCCACTTGGATTAGATTAGGACATTTATTATTATTTAATTAAAAGAAGAGTTAAAAGAGTTAAAATGAATGTTTAATAACTAAAACATTTTTAATATAAGGGTATAAATAAGATAAATTCGATTATAAATATTCGTTAGAAATATAAAACCATTTCCTACATAATGGTATTTTATTTATAATTTTTAGACATTAAATAATTTAATTTATTTAAGACACAATGATGATGCAGTAATTACCTTATTAGTGAAATATTAAAATAATTGATATTATAAATACCCAAATAAATACAATTTAATTCTTTTTATGAATTCCAATAATTTTCTCGGATAATATGATATATTATTATTGGTTATATGAATTTTATTCTAAGTAATAATGCTGTTATAAATTTATCAAAAACAAAATACCCAATAGTGTCAAAGTGGACATAAAAGAGTCTTTAAAAAAAATATTATATTATTAATTGATATTATATTCCTAAATATCAATGGTTTTACCAAAGGACTTATATAATGATAGGTTTATCATTAATGGACCACTTGGGAAATCTTGGAAGTATATAGTAGGTTTATTATCTACATAATATAAAAATACAAAGAGACATGGTAATTGTCAAACTATTTAACTAAGAGTTAAATCTAAAAGATAAGGTTACTATAGTGACCCAAACCTATCTAAAATATATTGGATGAGTGGTTTTCAACCCATACCCACATTCGACTATGAATAATCCACTTTGGAACCATTATAAAGCGAATATGAATTTAATATAAATTAATACTTTATCTTTTTTCAAAACAGCGCCCCCTTATAAAAGGACACCACTTCTAACCAATTCCTCACACCTCTCAAGCCGTTTGGCTCATTCATAACCTGCACAATTAATCTACCTACATCCCTATCCACCTCCTAGAAGCCTTTGCTTAGGTATAAGGAACTTCTAGAGTCCTTTTTGGTTCAAACCCAAGGGTGTTACCTAAATTAAAGGTAACGATTTCTCTTAGCTTCTTTTATTTAATTTTACTTCCCCAAACCCTAAACTCTTATTAATATTTTCATTTTTAACAAAAACAGTATCCTAAATATAATAGGATATTTTTATGAGATGTATTCTAACTACAATTACACACACATCCTTCAAATGGGTGAAAAACATATGATTATGTGGATGGCAAGCAAACGCCTCGTGGAAAGATGATTGTTCAATTATCTCCTACCACCTCTCATGGTGTCCATTATAATATAACTATAATTAAATATGATATTATTTATATTTATTTTATATATAAGATACTTTAATTCCATTTTATAGCATACCATAATTCGTTTCATGTTATATATATATACAATAATTTCATTTGAGGAAATGCGGACTACCGCCTCCTCAGATTGATATGACTCGTTCATACCCTACATGGAACGTATAACAGATGGTTTTAATAAACTCAATCAACCCATATAAGATATTATATTATACTGTAATAATAATATACCTATTTATCATTTGTTTTTGATTCCTTTTAAAATGATAAATGAAATAGAAGTATCCTTTGTGCGTACGTATGGACTACCGTCTCAACGAACACGATGAGATTCATTCCCCATAGTATAAATTCAAATATAATACTCATTTTATGATAAAAAATATTGTTTAAGGACTTTATATCATTATGTATATGAATAATATACAACCTATCCATAATAAACATGGTTTATGTAACAAAACATATAATAGAAAATGATAAGTTAACACCCAAAATGACGATAATATTAAGATATTATTAACAAAGAAATGTTAAAAGATCATATATGATATCATATTAATGTATATGATTCATGTATATTTTAATAAAAATTATTTTACCATTATAAAGGAGGTTAAACTACCTTCATGCAATGAAAAGTACAAGGTAAGGGTTTATTTCACAATCTCTTCATTATCCAAGGTTGTTTATATGTAATTATATTCTGGGACCTCTTTATCATCCACATCCATGTTTCATAAAAATGTATTTCAAATCATTATCACTATTTCACAGACTATGTTTTGAAGTCATTTATACCCTTGTTTTACTTTTTATATGATGTTTATAAAGGAATCATTCTGTTGTTTTCCAAACAAGGTCCGTTTTAAACATTTCGACAGAATTAAGGTAAGAATGTATTTATTAACTTATAATGTAGGTGTGGCTATTTTCCACCATTATAAAATCGTTGAAGCTTACCGTAAAATCTTCTAAAAATATTTTCAAATTAAATGTTTTCTTTTATAATTAAGTGACTTTTAAATGATTTCAAAAAAGAGATATTTCTCAAAAATATATTTGATTTCATCTATGTCAACATCCTTTGATGGATTTTATGCTTATTTGATGTTGATTTATTATGATAAAAAACATCCATATTGTATTGATGGTTTTGTGATATGTTTGACTATGGATGATTTATTTTTATACCATTCATGGTTTTTGGAGAATGTATAGACATTTCGTATGCTAGTTTTAATACGAATGTTTATGATATGTTTAAACCTATTACTATGAGGAATTCATTGGACTTAATAAGTGATGGGTGGAGCCCACTATAGCTCATCGATGCATTAGTAGGTCTCATGAGACAATCTAGTTTCTTGGCACGAGGCCTTTACAAAATATTATTTTTAGACTTGGCACGAGGCCTTGGCTATGTGGTTATGATAGTATAGCATTATGCATTACATCATTATGAAAGTGGATATTGATATTGAATGTGATTATTCGACTAGTAGAATATCAATGTGAATAAGTAAATGGAATTATTTCATTTTATCTTTATCATATTATGCTGAATTTAAAGTTTAAAAGTCTTTTGTTTTAGTTATACATTGCCTTAAATGTTTATGTTTATTTATGAATGTTTTCGCCATATTTTTATCTTTACTGAGCATATAATCTCACCGCTTTCAATGTTGTATTTTTTCCAGGATATAAAGAAGTATTTTATTAATGACTTGCTGGGATAGTATGAGGGGATATTAAGACAATATTTTGTTGTAGTTTTTCACTTTATGATGTAATGAAAACTTTAAGAATTTATCTAGTTATTCCACGGCTACTAAATTAATCGGTCTTTCGAGACATGATCTTTTGTGATCTTGCCAATGTTATGTAATAATGCACCGACTCTGGGTAACTAGGGTTGGGGAATTACAGTTGGTATCAGAGAAAGATTATTACAAACCTTAGAAGCTATATTTAGATAAACTCCTATTAGAGCACATATACCTAAGATGAAATTTTGGGATTAGTACAGAAGAACTTCCTATATTTTTGGTATTGTAGAGATTTTGTGTGTTTTCCGAGCAATAAATCCAATTCATGATATGAGCAGGTAGAGGTGGCTCTGGAATAGATGTACCTAGGGTTAAAACCCTAAAAACACCACTTTGAGCTAGACTCGAATGAGAACTAGTGCACAAAAACAGTCTTTTCTGCACCCTTGGTTATGACACTCCCGGGCGTTATGCTTAGGATAATTCTCCTTTTCATTATGAACGATTATGAAGTGTTTATGAGTATATAATTCCTCAATGAAAATATTTTTCTGATTATGGATTATACCCATAAACTGTTCAATTTATGTTAAGTGTTTTACATGTATGGAATTATGTATTTTGATTCATAAACTGATCTAGTTTATGCCTTTGTTTAGAAATGGAGCCTAGTGGAAGGAAAGGAAACTGTTTCAATGCAAGAACTCCATGTCAGGATTTCCCTCCTGCTCAAGATAACTATATTGGAGCTGCTAATGCAACTGGTGCTGCTCAGCTAATCACCATACTGGGACAACTCACTCAGGTTATGAATAACAACCATACATGTATGGAGCATCCTGATCCGCAGCTTGGATGATCAATGTTAGATTGCTTCATGAGGAAACAAACACCAACATTCAATAGGAGTAAAAATCCATTAGTAGCTGAGAAATGGATAAGTTCCCTAGAGAAAATATTCCAGGCTTTGGGAAGTAGTGAAAGGGAAAATGTTATCATGGCAGTTTATCAACTCACTGGAGATGATGATCAATGGTGGTCATTGATACAAAACACAAAGTAAGATGATTAAGTATCAAATATGGAATGGAGGGAGGTCAAAGAGAATTTCTTAGAAAAATACATTCCTTGTGACCATCGAGTAGATATAGAAGGGCAATTTTTGAGTCTGAGTCAAAAGGAGGATGATAATGTTGCAAAGTATGAGGCTATCTTTACAAGGTTAGCAAGGCATACAGCAGATAATATACGTAACCAGATGAGTAAGATTGATCGTTTCTTTTATGGGTTAAAACCATTTCATCGTCGAGCATTAGTCTCACAATCATTCTCATCATACGAGGACATTGTATCATGTGCTATCAAGACGGAAAAGGAATTATCTAAGTCTTACGACTTTAAGGCAAAGTAGGAAAAGAAGAGATCTGCTGACAACTCTAGAAATGGAAATAAAGGGAAGAAGGGAAATGTTGATTATCCATCCTACAGTAAATGAGGGAAGAAACACCCCAGTACTTGCTTGAAGGGAACGATAGTCTATTAAAAGTGTGGTGAAATAGGCCACCAATCTCACGATTTCAAGGGAAAGAGAGTTGTTGTCAACGTGGAATGCTATAATTGTAGAGATTTGGGACATTATGCAAATGAATTTTCTTAGAGTTAGGGGAACATACCACAGAAAAGAACAAGGGATCAAAGCTAAGACTATGCTATCACTACTGCTGAGGTAGAAGCTCTGAAAGAGTTGGTGGAAGGTAATTTAATGGTTTTCTCAAATTTAGAAAATGAATTATTTGATTCTAGATCATCGCATTGTTTCATATCTTCCCAGTTTGCTAAGAAAATTAGATATTTCAAATTTGATTTAACAAGGGGCTTGTATGTTAAAACTCTTAAGGGGAGTATCATTGCAACAATGTTTTCTGAGTTAGTCCCCATTAGAGCATATAAATGTTCTTTATCCACTGATCTCATTGTCATACATATTATTGAGTTTGATATAATCCTTAGAATGGATTGGATTTCAGACCATGATGTGAAGATTTGTTGTAAGAATAAGGAGTTTATGATTATTTATGATGATTATAAGGAACACCTTTGTTTTATAGCAAAATTATCACCACCTAATTATTATCTAGATCCACCCTCAGTAGATTAACTAAATTCAATTATTGGGGGGAAGATAATGAAATCACTATGGGTGAGGAAGGGAATGTTCAAATAAAGGATGTACCCATTGTGAAAAAAATATGTAGGCATGTTTCCGGAATATTTACCTGGACATCCTCCAGAACGAGAAGTTGAGATTTCCATTGATTTAATTCCTCGAATAAGGCATGTATCTAAGACCCCTTATAGAATGGCCAGTGTTGAATTAGTTGAACAAAAGAATAAAATAGAGGAATTGAGTAATAAAAGATTTATTCACAGTAGTGTTTCTCCATGGGGTGCCCTTATTCTTTTTGTTAAAAAGGAAGATGGATCTATGAGGTTATGTATCGACTATAGGGAGATAAATGCTATAACAATAAAAAACAAGTATCCTCTACCTCCCATTGATGATTTATTTGACCAGCTTAATATAGATCAATAATTTTCAATTATTGACCTTCGATCTGGATACCATCAGTTTTTTGTAAAGAAGGAAGACATTATGAAGACAACATTTCCAAACAGGTACGGGCATTACGAGTTTACAGTAATGCCTTTTGGGATGACTAATGCACCCTCTATTTTCATGGATCTAATGAACATAGTTTTCAAGGAATATTTCAATGACTTTGTAGTGGTATTTATTGAGGATATCTTGGTATATTCCGAATTCTATGAAGATCATGAAAACCACTTGTGCATTATCCTAAAGACTCTGAGAAGAAATGAATTATATGGGATGTTTAGCAAGTGTGAATTCTGGCTTGAGGATATTTCTTTTCTTGTCCATATTTTCTCTAAATATGGAATCTCTATTGATCCGTCTAATACCAAGGCAATACAAGAATGGCCAGAACCGACGATTATAACTGAGGAACACAGTTTTATTGGTTTAGCTGGTTATTATCGACGTTTCATCCAACATTTTGCCCGATTGGCTAACCCATCAACAAAGATCACACATAAAGGGGTTAAATTTGTGTTGAAAAAAGAGTGTGAAGATTGTTTTGAATAACTGAATATATGATTGGTCAATACTCCTATATTTACATTGCCATCAGGGAATGATGGGTTCGTTATTTATAATGCTGCATCGAAGAAAGGACTTGGTTGTGTCCTTATGCATAATGATTGGGTTATTTCCTAGGAATCACGAAAGCTAAAAATTCATGAGCAAAACTATCCTAATAAAGATATTGATTTAGCTTCTCTAATTATTGATTTGATGATATGGATACATTATCTCTATGGTGAAAATATGAGATATATATCCATCACAAGAGTTTGAAGTATATTTTATCATAGAAATTACTCAACATGAGGCAAAGGAGATGACTTGAACTACTCATGGATTATTATTTCACGATACACTACCACCCGAGGAAGGCAATAATGTGGAAGATGCTTTGAGAAGAAAGGATCAGAGAGTTTTGAACATGATGAGAATTGAATGGGATCCTATTTTCATGGATCTAGAGAAGATGAATATGGGAATTACCATGGAAGGGGAAACATTGATACATTTTCAAATGGTTTCCAAACCATCATTACTAGAAAGGATAAAGAGTTCTCAGACCTATGATGAAGAATTTTAAAAGAAGATTAATGCTGTGAATGATGGGATATTGAGTAACTTTGTGTATGAAGATGGAATTTTGAAATATGGGAAGAGAATTTGTGTTCCCAGTATACTTGATCTAAAAAGGGAATTGTTGGATGATGCTCATAGATCCAATTTCTCTACACACCCTGGGAGCACCAAAATGTATAGATATTCGAAGGAAGATTTTTGGTGGGACAACAGGAAAAGGGAGATTGCTGATTTTGTGTCACGGTGTATGGTTTATCAACAAGTGAATGCGGGAAGGCAAAAACCTAGAGGAGTCATGCAACCTCTTCCCATACTTGAGTGGAAATGGGATAATATCACGATGGACATTGTCATGGGACTACCAATGACTCCTAGAAGGAATGATGCAATATGGTTCATTGTTGATCGTCTTACCAAGTTAGAACATTTTCATTCTATAAGGGAATATTTACCACTTGAACGTCCAGAAAGGATATATATTAATGATTTTGTGAGACTTAATGGTGTCCCCTATCGATTTTTTCTGATCGTGATCCCCATTTTACTTCAAGATTCTAGAAGTGTCTTCAGAAGGCGTTGGATACTGAACATCATTTGAGCAATGCCTACCACCCTTAAACAGATTGAAAATCAGAACGACCTATTCAAACCATAGAAGACATGTTGAGATCATGTTAACTTGACTTTCAGGGTATGTGGAATCAATATTTACCTCTGGTGGAAGTTTCCTATAACAATAGACTCCATTAAAGTATTCAGATGGCACCATATGAAGCGTTATACAGAAAGAGATGTCGCACTAAAACCTGTTGGGATGACGTTGGTGAAGGAAAACTCATAGGCCTAGAACTGGTGGAATAAACAATGGGAAAGTTAAAGGTAATCCAAAACCACATCAATGCATCTCAAAGTAGGCAGAAGAGCTATGGCAATAATCGAAGGAAGGATTTGGAATTTCTTGTAGGAGATCATGTTTTCTTGAAGGTATCTCCATAGAAGGGAGTTATACATTTAGGTAAGAAAGTTATATTGAGTCCCAGGTACATCTGAACTTTCAAAATTCTAGAAGGAATTGGGGCTATAACATACCGTTTGGCAATGCCGCCAAATCTCTCCAAAGTTCACGATGTGTTCCACGTATCAGTGTTGAAGTAATACATGCTTGACCCAACGCATGTACTCACCTAAGAGGAATTAGAACTGGAACCTGATTTGTCCTATTGCGAAGAGCCCATCAGGATTCTTGATACAAGAGAACAAGTGAAGAGAAACCAGACAACTCATCTGGTAAAAGTTTTATAGAGAAACCATAAGATGGAAGAGGCAATGTGGGAACTTGAGGAACTTATGATGAAGAACCACCCAAGTCTTTTTATGCAATAATATTCTAGAAATTTAGAGGAAGATATTATTTTAAGGAGGGGATAATGTAACACCCAAAGCTTCCATGGTATGTTTCCCTTTGAATAATGCAATATCTTGCATTGTACGCAATTTTGAGATTCTAACACATTGTGACCTATCAAACTAGCCATTCTGAATAGTAATAAAAACTTTTTGAAAATTTATAAATTTTATCAATCAATATCGACTTCATTTTTCAATTCATAATATTTCGGAATATAGAAATTATCCTAGGGAGAATTTCTGGTATTTTTCTGAAAACATTCAATTTTTGATGAATAGTGAAAAAAACCGAGTTATTGGTTAAAACTAACTTTTTATTGAAATAATTATATATTTTATTAAAATTTATTTATGGTCAAAATAGATACATAATACTTATATATGTTCAATGTAATTCATTGGAGTCAGTTTATAATTATTTTAGACATATAAAATTTTTATTGAACTTTTCTCCGTCTTTTACCCATCTCCTAGGAGAATTTGAAAATTCACATAAAACCTAAAATTTCTGCTTTTGTGAGTGGAATTTAGAAAATCCGAGAGACGCAGTTAATATCAAAGAGTAAAATGTGGTTCAATAAGATAAAAATAATTTTTGGGGAATAGTAACTTTTTACTTTTATTTACCACGGTAAAAATTAAATAGGGTAATTAAGGGTAAAAATGAAATTATTATTACCCAAAAACATGTCCTAATTCTATTGGCTAAGTATAATTTGACAATAAACTACCTTAGAAATAAAATATGAACATCTTTGGTTCACATGGATTAGATTAGGACATTTATTATTATTTAATTCAATGAAGAGTAAAAAGAGTTAAAATGGATGTTTAATAAGTAAAAAAATTTAATATAGAGTTATATATAAGATAAATTCGATTATAAATATTAATTACAAAGATAAAAATATTTCCTACATAATTTTATTTTATTTATAATTTTTAGACATTAAAGAATTTAATTTATTTATGACACAATCATGATGCAGTAATTACCTTATTAAAAAAATATTAAATTAATTGGTACTATAAATACACAAATAAATATAATTTGAGACTTTTTATGAATTAATAAAATTTTATATGTTAATATGACATATTATTATTGGTTATATGAATTTTATTCGAAGTAATAATTCTGTTATGAATTTATCCAAAACAAAATACCAAATAGTGTTAAAATTGACAAAAAATAGTTTTTAAAACAAATATTATATTATTAATTGATATTATATTCCTAAAAATGTATGGTTCTACCAAAGAACATATATAATGATAGTTGTATCATTATTTAACCACTTTGGGGTCTCTTGTAAGTATATAGTAGGTTTATTAACTATATAATATAAAAATACAAAGAGACATGGTAAATGTCAATCTATTGAACAAAGAGTTAAATCTAAACGATAAAGTTACTATAGTGAACCAAACCTATCTAATTTTTTTTGATGAGTGTTTATCGACCCATAACCACCATAGACAATGAAAAATCCACTTTTGTGCCATTAGATATCGAATATGAATTTATTATAAATTAATACTTTATGTTTTTCCTAAAGAGCCCCTCCTCCCCCTTATAAAAGGACACAACTTTTAACCAATTCCTCACACATCTGAAGCCTTTTGGATCATCCAACCAATGAAAACTTATACTCCCTACATCCCTATCCTCCTCCTAGAAGCCTTACCTTAGGCATAAGGCACTTCAAGAGTCCTTTTTGGTTCAAACCAAAGGGAGTTACCCAAATTAAAGGTAACAATTTCTTTTGGCTTCTTTTTTTATTTTACTTCTCCAACCCCAAAAATCTTCTTATTATTATTTTTATAACAAAACCAGCATCCTAAACATACTATGATATTTTTATAAGAATTATTCTAACTACACTTACACACACCTCCATCTAATTGGTGAAGAACATAATGTTTCTGTGGGTGGCAACCAAATGCCTCATGAAACGACGATTGTACAATTATCTCCTACCACCTCTCATGGAGCCCATTATGATGGAACTATAATTAAATATGATATTAATGATATTTATTTTATATATAATCTAATGAAATTCCATTTTATATCATTATATTATTCGTTTCATGTTGTATATATATATATACAATAATTTCATTTGAGGAAGTGCGGACAACCGCCTCCCCAAGGTGATATGACTCCTTCATACCATACATGGAACGTATATAGGATGGTGTTAATGAACTTACGAAACAAATATAATATATTATATTATACTAGAATAATAATATACCTATTTATCATTTTGTTTTTATTCCTTTTAATTTGAAAAATTAAATGAAATTAGTGTTCGTGCGTACGTACGGACTACCGTATCCACAAACGCGATGAGATTCATTCCATATCATATATATTCACGTATAATTATCATTTTATGGTTAAAAATAATTTTTATGGACTTGATATAATTTTGGATATGAATAAGATACAAATTATCCATAACAAACACAGTTTATGTAACAAAACATATAAATTAAAACAATAAGTTTACACCCGAAACAGCGATAATACTAAGATATTATTAACAAAGAAATGGTAAAAGATCATATATGATATCATATTAACTTATATTATTCTTTTATAATTTAATAAAAATTATTTCACAATTATACAGGAGGTTAAACTACCCCCAACCGTGGAAAAGTACAAGGTAAGGGTTTATTTCATAATCTCTTCATTATCCGATATTGTTTATACGTAATTATCTTTTGGGACCTCTTTATCATCCACATCCATGTCTCTTAAAAATTTATTTCAGATCATTCTTACAATTTTATAGACAATGGGTTAATGTAATTTATACCATTGTTTGACTTTTTATAAGATTTTGATAAAGGAATCCTTTCGTCGTTTTCCAAACAAGGCCTTTGTTAAAATTTTCGACAGAATTAAGGTAAGAATGCATTTTTTAACTTATATGGAGGGTGCAGATATTTTCCTCCATTATAAAAACATCGAATCTTCCATTAAAATATTATAAGAATATTTTCAAATTAGATTTTTTCTTTTATAATAATGTGACTTTTAAACGATTTCCAAAAAGATATATTTCTTAAAAATAGATTTGATTTCATCTATGTCAAAATCCTTTGATGGATTTTAAGATTATTTGAGGTTGATTTATTATTATACAAAGCATCCATATTATATATAAAGGTGTGTGATATTTTGACTGTGGATGTTTTATTTCTATATCATTCATGGTTTATGGAGAATGTATTGACATTTCGTATGCTATTTTTAATACGAATGTTTATGATATGTTTAAACCTATTAATTTGAGGAATGATTTGGACATAATAAGTGACGGGTAGAGCCCGCTATAGCTCCTAGATGCATCGGTAGGTCTCATGAGACAAAATAGTGTCTTGGAACGAGACCTTGACAAAATCTTATTTGTAGTCTTGGAATGGGGCCTTGGCTACGTGGTTATGATAGTCTGGCATTATGCATTTCATCATTATGATATTGGTTATTGATATTTTATTTTACTATTAGACTAGTAGAATATCCATGTGAATATGTAAATGGAATTATTTCATTTTATCTTTTCCATATTTTTCTTAAGATCAATTTTAAAAGGATTTTGTTTTAGTTATACATTGCCTTAAATGTTTATGTTTATTTATGAATGTTTCAACTATATTTTCTTCCTTAATGAGCATCTCAGCTCACCCCTATCAATGTTTTATTTTTCCCAGGATGTGAAGACGTATTGTATGAAGGACTTGTATGGATAGTATGAAGGTATATGAAGACAATATGTTGTTGTAGTTTCTCACTTTATGATGTAATGTAAACTTTATGAATGTATCTTGTTATTCCAAGGCTACTAAACTAATCAGTCTTTCGAGACTTTATATTTTGTGATCATGCCAATGTTATGTAATAATTCATCGACTCTGGGTAACTGGGGTCGGAGTGTTACAATATACTCGAGTTGGGTTAACTATTGGTTTGGTGGTGTTATGGAGCAGAAACTGTCTACTATGGGGAAAATTATCAAACCCTATCCTCGAATGACATTTTATTTTATTCTTCTCATGATCTCGCATCATTTGGAAAAAGAAGGGTGTGGGTCGCGATTTTAAAATTTTTCACGTTTAATAGTTTTGGTGGGTTTTGGACTAGTGAGTGGGTGTTGCATGATGGGTGGTAACCATGCACTCAGCCCGGGATCCAAGCAGTTTTCCATTACATAAATTAATAAAATCATTACAAAGATGAAATAAATTAAATTCTCACTAGATTGTAATAATAACATTATTGTGTTTATAAAAAAATTATTATTATTATTACATATTGTTAATAATATTATTATCATTAAAATTGTAATAAATATAATAATTATTCAATAGTTATTAATGTTTTCATTATTTATAACAAAATGAATAAAATTATTATTATTATTATTATTACTATTATTATTATTATTATCATTATGGAAATTGATGTTGTTGTTATGATTATATAATTCTTAATGTTATTATAAATATTGTCATAAAAAAAACTGTTGGTATTATTATTAAAACGGTTATTATTATTTATTATTAAAATGGTTATTATTTTTTTATTATTATAATTATTATAATTATTTTAATTAATATTGTTATTAATAGTATTATAATATTTATTTTTTATGTTTTGAATTTGTTTTTATAAGAACCTAGAGGTTCATCCCACTTTCTTGCAGTGTCTCACAACCCACCCACCCCCACTCCTTCTCCCATGAAGCACACCACCCCCCAGTCCTTGTGCATGCAACATCACTAATTCAGACACCCTTACTCACTCCTTTATACATCACACAACTTTCCCCCACCACCCAATTGTGCAAGCCATCCTCCCGCTCTCCACGGCTCCCTTACCTATCCATCGCATCAGCTAACCACCCCTCTCTCCAACCAACTCTCCCACCGGCAACACTCATCGCTCTAGCTCACCCTCATGTGTGACCACACCCCCCCCCCCCCCACCATCTTATGGCCTCCAATGCACTGCCTCTCCTCCATCCGGGGATTATTTCACCTCTCGTCTTCTAGGGTGAAACCCTCTCCCATGATTTTCCTCTACATACTCTCTTTATTTCAAGGGTTTCCTTGTGGGGATTCAATGTTTCATGAATCCTATATTTCTAATATGATTCTGCTTTATTTTCTTTTCAGGAAAGTATAAATATATTTGATTTCCTTATGTTGATTTGAACCCATTTTAATCATTGGACTTGGTATAAAGGGATGGTTTCATGCTTCTATGTCTTATTATTTAAATTGGAACATTTAATTTTTCTAGGATTTCCATGAAATGCATTTGGGTATTTCTAATGGTTTTATGGAGGGGAAATGGGTCTTGGAATATTGGGTTTACATTGAGTGAAAATGATATCGTAAATAGAATTGTGTTTTAAATTTATGTGTATCCTCAAAGGATTTTCAAATGGGGTCTTCCACTTTTATTACCATTGGCGTTTGAAATGGTAGATTTGTTTATCCCTTGAAAAATTCCCAGTTAGGAAAATTTAAATTGGTTTGATGGAAATGGGTGGCCAGGGGCCTTTTTTGGGTTTTAAAATAATTTGTCCCATCAGTGTGTTAGGTGGTTTTGTAATGTTTTTAAAGGTTTCATGAGTTTTAGCATTAATGCAATGGCAGATTTCTTTTCACAATGGAACATGGATTTGAAATTGGGGTTTATTAATTATTTATGTTAGATAAAATATAACAATTAATTTTTCCATTATGAATTACACTTTATCATTGGTATTTAGGAAATATAGGTTTCTGAGTGGGCATCCTTTCGGTTAAACTAGGATTCATTTTCATAATGGGGTGTTTTGGTTTTATAAAGAGAAAATGGAGTTCCCTTGACTTATTTGGTTAATCTTGAGGGTGTGTACTCTTTCCCTTGGAATTGGATCCGAACATCAAATTGTTTTAAAAAGAATTTCCAAATGGTATTCATATGAATTATGGTTGTGTTTTCACAAATGATGTGATATTGAATTTCCTTTTATTTATTAAATTATATAATGATTAATAAATAAGTTAATTGAAAACCATGTTTATGGTTTTATTCTGTTTTTGTGGTTTCTTGAGGTAAATGGTTGTGTGAAAGGTCCCCCTTAAACCTATTCATGTGGATTATATCAACTTCCACCAAAGGAGACATATTTCGGGATGTTTTTGTTCGCCCCCACCATCAGAGGTATGGTTTTTTTCTATATCATTGTTTTTCACCATCATAATTAGGTTCTTTATTTGTTTTATAGTTTTTACTATTTTTGGAGTAATGCATTGAACACTACTTTATGGTTTCGAGTTGTGGGTGTCAAGAATGCATTCATGAATATGAATTGGGTAATATATATATATATATATATATATCCTCTCTTTGTACATATTCCCACATGGTGTGGGGAATATATTCAATGCATCTTCGGGAATATATATATATATATATATATCAGTGTGTGTGTGTAAATTCATGTGTGTGTAAGCGCAAAGATTCGGTTCGGGTTGTTTTATTAAAAAGGACATGTTTGATGAAGGTCCTCTATGAATTAACCAATAAATATTAGAATCACTTATTTATTTTATTGGACATATATTTTTGATATTAATTATAGATATAGAATTGTTAGAAACATAGTCTATCTTAAATAGGACTGGGTTTTCTATGTTGATGTATTGAAATAAATGACATTATCACTTTTTTCACATCAAGTGCTTGATGAAATTCCCCTTTGGGATTTATAAATTTGTTTTACATTTAAAATTGTGGTTTGGGTTTCCCATACAGATTTCCAACTGTGATTCTAGTTTTCAATGTGGCGTGTGTGTGTGTGATTATTTAAAAAATGGTTTAGCCTGTAATTGTTGTGAGATTCCCAATTGGCATTATTGTAAAACATGTTATCTTGAAAACCCTCCTGGGATGGCCACTTTTCTAGATTTTTATGAATGTTGTTGGATGTATGTCATGTAGGACTCATTTGAGATCAAATAGTTGAAAGGTGAGAGACTTGTTCCTCAGTGTGACTCATCAGTGACATATTTGTTTGTGTGTTGGTTGTGTGTGTTGATAGAGTGTGACAAATGTTCTTGGGATTGGATACTTGTTTAACATTGTGGATCACCTCGTTTTTAGTCTGAACATCGGAACCAACCATAGAGGGTGAATTTTCTTGGAACAATTGATGCACTAGTTTAGATTCTTCTCTGGATAGTGGTCCCGATCAAGGGGTAATATTTTCATCGTTACTATGGGATTGGTCCCCTCATTTAGGCTAGGTAGGGTGAATATTAGGTGTTTTGTCTTTATAACATCATCGGGTAGGGCTTGCCTTAGGGATGTGTCACCTGTATTTAATGGTATAGATTAATAAGGAGCATATAGTTTTCCCCATGTATTTTTGAAACTAGTTATTTGCAGTGGATTATTGAGGTTTATAGTTTGGTTGGTCTCTATAGAATTTTATTTTCCATTTCCCGTGTTTCATGTACGGTTCATCGATTTGACAAAGGGGAGAAAATGTTTTTTAATGGTTGTGGAAATGGATTTTGAAAATATTTTAAACTTCCCTATCCATCTTTCAACTTAAAGGTTTATGATTCATTCTTGGAAAAGAAAATATTTTAAATTAGGATGGTAAATGGACCATTAGTTGCATAAAATATAATATTTGTAAAAAAATTTATTTTATATATTTCCATTCAAACCGAAAGTAATGTTTCAATATTTAATGGATGTGAATTGAGAATAGATTATCTGGCTGGACAAATGAGTTTTAATATTCACACATATATATTATTTTTTAGCTTCTGGTTTTGGTTCATACATGGTTTCGATCACCATAGTGTCTTGTTATTTGAGGTCGTTGGTGACCTATATAGTCACATGATAGTGTTTACAATTTAATTTTACTTCTGATGAAATTTTTCTTTTTCTATGTCATTATTTTATAGGACTAATTTTTCACACCTATTTAGTCTTGGTGACAGATAGTTGTTTCCGTCTTAGAGGAATCAGGAACGCCCCTTGGGACATGATGAGGGCCAGCTCAGGTGAATGGTTCAGTGTCAACCAATGATAGTTTTTGAAAATATATACGTCTGATACATTGGATAAATATATATATCTCATGACATAATGATGTGAATCATGTTTATAGGACTGATCTTATATAGGAAGATGGGGAAACCCAATCCATTACAACGAAAGGACTTCAATTGGGGGTGACTGTTTGTCCCACCAAGAATGTGTAGTAACCATGAAGATGGAATATTGGGAAACCCAATCCATTATGTGATGTTGGGTTATGTAGATTAATTACATGGATAGAACAACAACATGGGATGGGGGTGTGTCCCGCTCAGTGGGACAAGTTCCCATAAAGTTCCCTAATATGTTCATGAAATTCTTCATTACATACAAGGAATGAAACCACATGTTTATGTATGCCACAATTTTAAATCATATTACTATGTTACGATTCAATGGCCTATTCTTTTTATCTCATTATGATCCATGTCTTATTTTATGTTATGCATTGATGGTGTATGATCTATATTTAATTATTATTCCTTTCTTATGAACTACCAACATTTGTGCCACAGTTAATGTTTATGATCATTGACATGAAGGGTATGATATTATAATGTTTTGATCATGTTAAAATACCCATTATGGTCATCATTATTCTTACATATCTTCCATGATTTCCCATACTTATAATTGAACCTCACCCCTTTATTCGGTTTCCTTCCCCAGGTTATGAGGAATGGTTTTTCAAAAAACTATGAAAGGTGGATATTATTATGGGAGATGTTAAAGATCATTCAATAGGATATAATACATTTTTTCCATGTTTCCAAATACATTAAACAATTGCAGTCCTCTAGATTTTATTTTTGAACAGAACTAAATATTCATCTAAAATGACGTAATATCCTTGAATGTTAAGACTTGGTCACTATAGTAGGTATTAAAGTAATGTTCGTTCAATCTATGAAAAATAAGATGAGAAAACATTAATGGTTTCCCCAGGATATCACTAGTGATGTCTCTAAGGATATGTATAAGGATGAGAAAACATTTAGGAAAATTTTCTAGAATTTTGGCAAATGATAGAGTGAGTGGTTCCCAAGAAATACTTCCCTATCGAGATACTACTAGTGGTATTGGATCAAGCTTACATGTACCTAGGGTTAAAAACCCCAAAAATATGTTCCATGATAGACTTGGGGTAATCTTGTACATGAAAATAGGTGTTGCGGCACAATTGGTTTGACACTACAGGGGTATATGCATTGGGAATTTAGAAACTCTTCACAGACCAACATGATATATTTATATATAAGATAGATATGAGTAACATAGGATAAACAAAAGGTGTAATAAATTAAGGATGTCTACATGATTTGGATATCATATAAGTAATTCATTGATGATTATGTGTTTTTATACAATGATAGGAAATGGTCACACTATTCTTATGGTTCCAGTCAATGGCAGGGACCTGAAGGAACTGGATTAAGGTTAAATGTGATGGAATATTTTCGGATGATCAGTCAAGTGGGATGATCACTAGGGTGAAATATATCATGATCATTCATAATCAGTTTTCATGGAACATAATTAATATGGGTTACCATACCCATCTCTTGGACTCACTAAGGAACAGAAAGAAGGTATTCACAAAGAGTTCAGGTACTGGAATCCATAGAGGGAAGATGATGTTGTCTCCTTTGTACCAAGAATTTTAAAATAATCACATAAGTTAATGACATAGAGTAACAAGAATTTGTTTCCACTATGGAAAATATGGAATCAAAGAATGTTAATACAAGAGAAAAATGAAGAGTACGTATTATGACTAACTAGTAGTGTAATTTTTTTAGTGACAATTTTTTTATGTGAATAATATTTAGAATTTTTATTCCTTTAATGTTATTAAGATAAATTAAAAGTTTATTTTAGTTATATATTCATAAATTTTCATTTTTGGTAATTCATTTCATGAGGTAATGGATGTATTAGAAATTGATCCAAGGATAACATAATAATGGAATTTTGTTTAAAGAATTTTATCAATAATTACTAAATGTTTTGAAAGTGAGACAAAAAAATGTTATCCTAATAACATATATTCTGCAAAACCAATGTCGTATGAAATCATCATATATTTATGAAATTGAGGGTCTCAAAATTCCTTTTATCATTCACTTGTTTTTTATTGATGTCCTCAATCACTCCCTATAACTATTTAGACTTTTCTTTCATGTACAATCATTATTCCAAACCCATATTCTCTGTTGTGGAAACCTAGGTATATGTTACTTTGGGTAACCATTATGGTTAAAAATTCCCATTTTTAAGGGATTTATTTGTATCTATTTTTATGATGTTGGATTCTATTATAGAAACTATCATGAATTGAACCTCTTAAAATCCAGACAAATTTAGAGGGAAAATTTCATTTTCTGTGGGGTAGAATGTAACGCCCCATGATTTTGAGATTTATATTGTTTAGAATTAATTTATATTTTCATTATTTTTTAATATTACATGAAACTAGAAATCGTTATATATATATATATATATTGGACCACTAATTTGTGAATTCCATTCAGATGAAATACCATCTAGGCTTGCGCTACACTCAATACCAACTTGGTTTGCACTATAAAAAACCAGCTTGGTGTATGAATCTTTTAACGAGTTTTGTTAAAAAAACCTTTATATTTACATATTTAATTAATTAAATTAAATAATTAAATCTTATCCACTAAAAATATTTATAATAATAGTAATAACTACTTTCCAAAAAAATATTATTGTTTTATGTAAATAACACATTTCTATAAGGAATGATAGGATTTTTTGAAATGTCCATATAGTTTAAAAATATGAGTATAATGAATGAACAAATTCTAAAATTATATTAATTTTAGACACAATTATAAATTTATAATTATAAAATAGGCTTCATTTTATAATTATGATCATCATAATTTTCCTAGGATTGAATTTTGGGATTTTATAGATAAACCAAATTTTTTGGATGAGTAGGAAAAAATACTTGTTTTTAGTTAAAAACATGCTTCAGTCAGATTAATTATTAATAATAAATGATTTTAAAAATATTTTTTCATGTCACATTTTATATTTATTACATCTATTAATACAATTGAATTGGTTATTATCCTTTTCAATTTGAAAATTAATATAAAATATTAACAAGCATTTGAACTTTTTCCAACATAGAAACCACGTTCTATCCTCCTGTCTATTAGATTAGTACTAATCGTAATTTTTCTTCTTCTATGATGTGAATTTCAAATATAAAAAATATAGAATTATATTCAATCTAATATTTAGATTATAATTAGACCTGGTTAATTTTTTACCAAAATGATTAGTAAAAGCGATTATAACTAATATTTGTAGTGATCGTCAAATTAAGATTTATTAGGGACTCAACAATAAAATTAAGGACCCAAACGACCTAGAAACGAGTCCATCACCCATTTTCAATACATATTCGGCCATTAAAAAGAAATTATTGAGTTTGGATGATTTGGTAAGACCGTTGTTAGGTAAAAGCATGTGAACAAATAATTTGTTTCTAAAAATTCAACAGTATCATTTTTCATTCTCTATAAAAGGCCACCACCTATACCAATTCCTCACACATATGAAAAATTTTGAGGTCGTAAAAGATATACTCAAGTATCCTACAAAAAATCCTTCATTATACCTTAATGAATCCCTTTGGGAAAAAAACCTCTCCAAAAAGCTGTTTGGCACAAACCAAAAAGTGTAACCCAATTTAGTTGTAACGTTTTCGCTCCAGATCCTTTCCATTATCTACCTTCTACACCACATATAGTATCTTTTTTTGTAATACCCCCCTAGTTCCATGATTTTTTTTATTTATATGGTATTATGTTGAGTGCTGGCTCTGTGATGACATGTAATTCAGAGTCCGAGAGTGGTGGGAACATATTTTGAACTATTTTTAATTTTCATTAAATAATGGTGGGAGAGGGTGTAACGCCCCGACCCAAGTTACCCAGAGTCGGTGCATTATTACATAACATTGGAATGATCACAAGAAATAACAAATCTCGAAAGACCGATTGGTTTAGTAGCCTTGAAAAACACTAGATATATTCATAAAGTTTTACTTTACATTATAAAGTAAAAAAACTACAACAAAAACATAGTCTCCATATTCCAAACTCATATCCCCACATAAAATCTCTGCAGGTCATTCATAACTTATTTCTTCACATCCTGGGAAAAATAAAACATAGAAAAGGGGTGATCTCAAATTCCCTGTAAGGATAACAATATTGCGGAAACATTCAAAAATAAGCATAAACATTTATGGCAATGTATAACTAAAACAAAAGCCTTTTAAACTTGAACTTCAACATAGTATGGAAAAAGTAAAATGAAATAATGTCATTTACTTGTTCACATGGATATTCTACTAATAGAATAATCACATGAAATATCAATAACCACTTTCATAATGATGGAATGTATAATGCCAGACTATTATAACCACATAGCCAAGGCCTCGTGCCAAGAATACAAATATGATTTTTTCAAGGCCTTGTGCCAAGACACTAGTTTGTCTCATGAGACCTATAGATGCATCAAGGAGCTATAGCAGGCTCCACCCATCACATATGAAGTCCAATGCATTCCCATATGAAAAGGTTTAAACATAACATAAACATTCGTATTAAAACTAGCATACAGAATGTCAATACTTTCACCATAAACTATGAATGGAATAAAAATAGCACATCCACAGTAAAACATATCACAAAACCTTCAATACAATATAGAAGTTTTGTATAATAATAAATAAACTTCAAGTAAGTGTAAAATCCATCAAAGGATGTTGACATAGATGAAATCAAAACACTTTTAGAGAAATATCTCTTTCTATTTTTAAATCTTTTAAGAGTCATATATTTATGAAATAAAAAATTTTCTTTGAAAATATTCTTATAAGCTTTCAAGGGAAGCTTCAATGATTTTATAACGGCGGAAAATAACCGTACCCGCCGTATAAGTTAAAAAAACACTCTTACCTTAATTCTGTCGAAAAGGTTAAAAAGCACCTTGTTTGGAAAAAGACAGAAATATTCCTTTTTAAACCACATATAAAAAGTCAAACAAGGGTATAATTGACTTTAACCCATATTCTTGTAAATAGTAAAAATATTTTGAAATAAATTTTTAAGAAACATCGATGTGGATGATAAAGAGATCCCAGTATATTATTACGTATAAACAAACTTGGATAATGAAGAGATTTTGAAATAAACCCTTACCTTGTAATTTTCATTGGTTAGGGTAGGTTAAACTACTGTATAATAGTGAAATAATTGTTATTAAATTATACAATAATCATATACATTCATATGATATCATATATGATCTTTTAACATTGCTTTGTTAATAATATCTTAGTATTATCGTCGTTTCGGGTGTTAACTGACTCATTTTCTTTTATATGTTTTGTTAAATAATCCATGTTTGTCATGGATAGGTTGTATATTACTCATATACAGAATGATATCATGTCCTTAAACCTTATTTTTAAATCATCAAATGACAATTATACTTTAATGGATACGATGGAGAATGAATCTCATCGCGTTCGTGGAGATGGTAGTCCGTACGTACGCACGAGCGACAATATCATTCTTTTGATATTAAAATAATATATAAATGGATGGTATATCATATATAAAGAATCATTAAAATGTTATATTTATTATTTACATGAGTTAAACATCATTATTATACCCATCCAAATAATAATATATTGAATAACAATTACACCACGACGTGGAGACGGTAATCCGTACGTACGCACGTATAGTGACATGTTATTCAAAGGCTGCATTGAATACTGAATATGGTTGTACCATATTTATAATAACATCATATTATATATAAGATACTGGATTTATTATTTTATAATGGTAATAACAATGAATGAAGAAGTGGAAGAAGAAAGGAACTTGAAAAGGGGTGGTGAAAACATTACATCTTCTTCGGGTTCTTCCTTTTGATTTGATCAAAATGGCTCCTTAGGTTGAAGTTATGATCCAAATAAGGCCTCTAGGTTGTAGTGAGGGAAGTTTGGAGAGTATTGGGGCATATTTTGGCCGAACCAAAAGGCTTTGAAGGTGTGAAGAAATTAGAAGGAGGAGTGCCCTTTTATAAGAGGGGTGTGGGGCACCTTTGGAAAAGCTAGAAATATTAATTTATAATAAATTCATATTCGGTTTCTAATGGCTCCAAAGTTGATTATTCAAAGGTTAAGGTGGGGATAGGTCTAAAACCATTCAACCAATATAATTTACACAGCTTTGGGTTACAATATTAACCTTATCATTAAGTATTAACTCTAAGTTAATTAGTTTCACTTTTACAATGTCTCTTTGTATTTTTATATTATATGGTTAATAAACCTACCATATTCATACAAGAGACCCCCCAAGTGGTCCATTAATGATACAACTATCATGATATAAGTCTCTTGGCCGAACCTTATATTTTTAGGAATTCAATATCAATTAATAATATAATATTTGTTTTAAAACTCTTTTTTGTCAATTTTGACACTATTAAATAGTTGATTTTTGTGAATGATTACTTCGAAAAAATTTAATTAAATAAATCCTAATATGTCATATTATCCTAGAAAATTATTTTAATTCATTAAAAGTTTCAAATTATATTTATTTTGGTATTTATAATATCAATTATTTTAATTTTTTACTATTATGGTAATTACTATATCATCATTGTGTCATAAATAAATTAAATTATTTAATGTCTAAAAATTATAAATAAAATATCATTATGTTTGAAATCTTTTTATATTTCTAATGAATATTTAAAATCGAATTTATATTATTTATAACTCTATATTAAAAATGTTTTAGTAAATAAACATTGATTTTAACTCTTTTAACTCTTCTTTGAATTACATAATAATAAATGTCCTAACCTAATACAAGTGGATCTAAATGATAATATTTTATTCCTAAGTTTGTTTTTGGTCGATATACACTTGTCCAATAGAATTAGGACATGTGTTAGGGTAATATTAATATCATTTTAACTCTTAATTACCCTATTTACTTTTAACTGTGGTAAATAAAGGTAAAAAGTTACTATACACCAAAAATTATTTTCATCTCATTGAACCACATTTTACTTCTTTATATTAACCGTGTCTCTAGGATTTTCCAAATTCTATTCACAGAAGCGGTAAAATTATGTTATATGAAAAAAATCAGTTTTTAACTACAACTTAGTAGTTTCACTATTCATCAAAAATTGAAGTTTTTCAGAACAATGCCAAAATTTCACCATAAGCTATAATTGATATTCCGAATTCAAAAATGAAGTCTATTTTACAAAATTCCAAGCATATAAGATGCATTAATTAATTTTATAATTAATTCCTGCTGTTACAACAAATAGCGTGTTTTTAAGAAACAATATATATCAAAAGATTGACAATTTTTTATATCCAATTTCAAAGTGAAATTAATTATAATGAACACCATTGGATAAAATGGTAAAAATATATTCTAATTATACTCTAAAAACACTAAATAATATAATTTATCACTATAAATTATTTTGATGTAAAAAGTTGTTTTTACGTATTTTTCACTATTCATAAAAATTGGACGTTCTCAGAAAAATTCAACTTAGGATAATTTCGATATTCTGAATCCAAAAATGAAGTTCATTTTGAAATATAAAATATATATAATTTCAAAAGGTAGGTATTACTATTCATAACAGCTAGTTTGATTGGTTGTGGTGTGTTAGAACTCGATGTTGCGTACAACACACGCTATCACATTATTCAAAGAGAAGCGTACTGTAGAAGCTTGGGGTGTTACATTCTCCAATCCTTCAAGTAATTTTGTACTCAAAATTTCTAGAATATTATCTCATGAAATGACTCGTGTGGTTCTTCATCATATGTTCCTCAGGTTCCCATGTTGCCTCTACCATCTTATGGTTTCTCCACAAAACGTTTACCAGACGTGTCATTCGGTTTCTCAGTACTTGTTCTCTCGTATCAAGAATCCTGATGGGCTCTTCGCAATAAGACAAACCGGGTTCCAGTTCTAATTCCTCATAGATGAGTACATGCGTTGGGTCAGGCATGTATTTCCTCTAAATAGATACGTGGAACACATCGTGAACTTTGGAGAGACTTGGCGGCATTGCCAATCAGTAAGCTACAGCCCCAATTCGTTCTAGAATTTCGAAAGGTCTAATGTACCTGGGACACAATTTTCCTTTATTAACAAAATGTATGACTCCCTTCCATGGAGATAACTTTAGGAAATCATGATCACTGACTTGAAATTCCAAATCCTTCCTTCGATTATCGACATAACTCTTCTACCTACTTTGAGCTGCTTTGATGTGATTTTGGATTACCTTCATCTTTTCCATCGTTTCCTCCACCAGTTCTGGGCCTACAAGTTTTCATTCACAAAAGTTATCCCAACAGGTTTGTGTATAACATCTCTTTCCATATAACGCTTCATATGGTGCCATCTGAATACTAGAATGGAATCTATTGTTATAGGAAAATTCTACCAGAGGTAAATATTGATCCCACATACCCTGAAAGTCAAACGAGCAAGATATCAACATGTCTTCTAAGGTTTGAATAGTCCATTATGATTATCCGTCTATCTGAGGGGGGTAAGCAGTGCTCAAATGAAGTTCAGTATCCAGGGATTTCTGAAGACATTTCCAGAATCTTGAAGTAAAATGGGGATCACGATCAGAAACAATCAATAGGGGTACTCCATGAAGTCTCAAAACATCATTAATATATAGTCTTTCTAGATGTCCCAGGGGTAGATCTTCTCTTATAGCAAGAAATTTTTTTGACTTGGTAAGACGATCAACAATAACCCATATTTCATCGTTCCTTCTAGGAGTCTTTGGTAGCCCAATGACAAATTCCATCGTAATATTTTCACATTTCCACTCCGGTATGGGAAGAGGTTGCATGACTCCTCCAGGCTATTGCCTTCCATCTTTCACTTGTTGACAAACCATACATCTTGACACAAAATCAGCAATCTCCCTCTTCATGTTGTCCAAACAAAAATGTTCCTTCAAATCCCTATACATTTTGGTTCTCCCAGGGTGTATAGAGAAACTGGAACTATGAGCATCATCCAGCTATTGCCTTTTTAGATCAAGTATATCGGGAACACAAAGTCTCTTACTGAATTTCAAAATTCCATCTTCATACACAATGTCTCTCAGTCTCCCATCAATCACAACTTTAATCTTCTTTTGAAATTCTTCATCATCGGTCTAAGAACTCTTAATGAATTCTAGTAAAGATGGTTTGGCAACCATTTGAAAAATCATTGATGTTTCTCCTTCCCTAGTTATTCCCATGTCCATATTCACTATATCTATGAAAATTGGATCCCTTTCAATTCTCATATTGTTCAAAACTCCATGATCTTTTCTGCTCAAAGCATCTGCCACCTTGTTTTCCTTCCCCGGGTGGTAGTGTATCGTGCAATCATAATCCTTGAGTAATTCAAGCCATCTCCTTTGTCTCATGTTGAGTTCTTTTTGTGAGAAAATATACTTCAAAGTCTTGTGATCAGTATAAATCTCACATTTTCCACCATAGAGGTAGTGCCTCCATATATTCAAAGCAAAGATCACAGCTTCTAACTCTAGATCATGAGTAGGATAGTTTTGTTAATGAATTTTCAATTGTCGTGATGCATAGGCAATAACCCTATCATTATGCATAAGAACAAAACCATGTCCTTTCTTCGATGAATCACTATAAATAACGAACCCATCATTCCCCGATGGTAGAGTCAATATAGTAGCATTGACTAATATTCTCTTCAGTTCTTCGAAACATTCTTCACACTCTTTTTTTCAAACAAATTTAACCCCTTTACGTGTGAGCTTCGTTAATGGGTTAGCCAATCGGGCAAAATTCTGGACCAAACGTCGATAATAACCTGCTAAACCAATAAAACTACGTACCTCAGTTATACTCGTCGGTGCTGGCCATTCATGGATTGCCTTAGTCTTAGAAGGATCAACAAATATTCCATCTTTAGAGACAATATAGCCAAGAAAAGAAATCTCCTGAAGCCAGAATTCACACTTCCTAAACTTCCCATATAATTCATGTCTTCTGAGAGTCTTCAGGTTAATGCGCAAATGATTTTCATGATATTAGAACCTTTTGGAGTATACCAAGATATCATCAATAAATACCACCACAAATTCATCGAGATACTCCTTGAAAACTCTATTCATCAGATCCATGAATACAGAGGGTGCATTAGTCAATCCAAAAGGCATTACTGTAAACTCATAATGCCCGTACCTAGTTGAAATGTTGTCTTCAGAATGTCTTCCTTCTTCACACACAACTGATGGTATCTAGATCGAAGGTCATTCTTTGAAAAGTATTGATCTCCATGCAGTTGGTCAAATAAATCATCAATTCGAGGTAGGGGATACATGTTATTTATTGTTATAGCATTGATCTCCCTGTAATCGATACATAACCTCATAGATCCATCTTTCTTTTTAACAAAAAGAACATGGGCCACCCATGTAGAAACACTAGGGCAAATAAATCCCTTATTACTCAATTCCTCTAGTTGTTTCTTTAGTTCAACTAATTCTACAGTGGCCATTCTATAAGGGGTCTTCGATATAGGCCTTGATCTAGGAATTAAATCAATGGAAAATTCAACTTCTCGTTCTGGAGGATGTCCAGGTAAATCTTCCATAAATACATCTACAAATTCTTTCACAACATTTACAAACTCTATTTGAACATTCCTTTCCCCACCCAAAGTTATTTCATTCTCTTCCTCCCCAATAATTGAATTTAGTTGAGCTACTAGGGGTAGATCTAAATAAGAATTAGGTGGTGACGATTCTTCTCTAAAGATAAGGAGTTCCTTATCATCATCATAAAGAATCTTAACCTCTTTCTTCTTACAATAAATCTTCGCATCATTTTCCGAATGCCAGTCCGTACCGAGGATTATATCAAACTCAATCATAGGTATGATGACGAGATCAGCAGATAAAGAACATTTATGTGCTCTAATGGGGACTGATTCACAAAACATTGTTGCAATGATACTTCCATTATGAGTTTTAACTGACAACTCCCTTATTAAATCAAATTGGAAATATCTAATTTTCATAGCAAACTGGGAAGATATGAAACAATGTGATGATCCAGAATCAAATAATGCATTTGTTAAACTTTAGAAAACCATTAAATTACCTGCCACTACGTCTTTCAGAGCTTATACCTCAGCAGTAGTGATAGCATAAGCTTGGCGTTGATCCGTTGGCCTTTTCTGAGGAATGTTCTCCTGACTCTTAGGACATTCATTTGCATAATGCCCCATCTCCCTGCAATTTTAGCACTGAACATTGGTAGCTTCCTTCTTCCCCTTGCAATCACGAGCTTGGTGGCCTTTTTCACCACATTTGTAATAGACTCCCATTCCCTTCAAGAAAGTACCAGGGTGTTTCTTCCCACATTTACCACAGGATGGATATTCAACCTTTCCCTTATTCCCCTTATTTCCATTCCCATATTGATCAGGAAGTCTCTTCTTCTCTTTCTTTGCTTTAAAGTCATAAGACTTAGAGAATTCCTTTTCGGTCTTGATAGCTCATGAGACAATGTTTTCGTACGATGAAAAGGATTGTGAGACTAATGATCGATGAAGAAATGGTTTTAACCCATCAAAGAAACGATCAATATTACTTCTTGGGTTACGTATATAATCTCCAGAATACATTGCTAACCTTGTAAAGATAGCCTCATACTTTGTGACATTCTCATCCTCCTTTTGTCTCAGACTCAGAAACTGCCATTCCATATCTGCTCGATGGTCGCGAGGAATGTATTTTTCTAAAAATAAATCATTGAAATCCGTCCATTACATAATTGATAATTCATCATCTTCCTTCATATTTTGAATCAATGAACACTAATGATCAGCATCTCCAGTGAGGCGGTAAACTGCCATTATAACTTTTTCCCTTTCACTACTCCCCAAAGCCTGAAATATTTTCTCTAGGGAAAATATCCATTGCTCAGCTACTAAGGGATTTGTACTCCCATTGAACGTTGGTGGTTGTTGCCTCATGAATCGATCTAACATTGATCCTCCACACTGCGGATCAGAGTGCTCCATACGGGTAAGGTTATTATTCATAACCTGAGTGAGTTGTCCCAGTATGGTGATTAGCTAATCAGCACTAGTTCCCTCACCAGCTCCACTATAATTATCTTGACCAGGAGGGAAATCCCTACATGGAGTGCGTGCATTGATACGGTTTCCATATCTTCCACTAGGCGCCATTTCTAAACAACGGTATAAACTAGATCAGATTATGAATCAAAATGCACAATCCCGTACTTATAAAACACTTAACATAAATTGAACTATTTATGAATATAATCCATAATCATAAGAATGTTTTCTTTGCGGAAGTATACACTCATAAACCCTTCATAATTATTTGTAAAGAAAATGAGAGTTATCCTAAGCATATCCCCTGGGAGTGTCGTAACCAAGAGTGCAGCAAGGCCGGTTGTCGTGCACCAGTTCCCGTTTGAGTCTAGAACAAAGAGGTGTTTTCAGGTTTTACCCCTAGGTATATCTGTGCCAGAGCCACCTCAACCTGTTTGTATCCATACAAGGATGTATTGGTCAGAAAACTCACAAAATCTCTACAATACCAAAATTCTAGAAAGTTCTTCTATACTAATCCTCAAAGTTCATCTTAGGTCTACCTACTCTAATCAGAGTTTATCTAAATCTTGCTTCCAAGGTTTTTACTAAACTTCCTCTTATACCAACTGTAATGCCCCGACCCCAGTTACTCGGAGTCAGTGCATTATTACATAACATTGGCATGATCACAAGAAAGATAAAATCTCGAATGACCGATTGGTTTAGTAGCCTTGTAAACACTATATATATTCATAAAGTTTTACATTACATCATAAAATAAAAAAACTACTACAACAACATAGTCTCCATATTCCAAAATTATATCCCCACATAAATTCCCGGCAGGTCATTCATAACTTACTTCTTCACATCCTGGGAAAAATAAAACATAGAAAAGGGGTGAGCTCAAATGCCCAGTAAGGATAACAATATAGCGGAAACTTTCAAAAATAATCATAAACATTTAAGGCAATGTATAACTAAAACAAAATCCTTTTAAACTTGAACTTAAACATAGTATGTAAAAAGTAAAATGAAATAATTCCATTTACATATTCACATGGATATTCTACTAATCGAATAATCACATGAAATACCAATAACCACATTCATAATGATGGAATGCATAATGCCAGACTATCATAACCACATAGCCATGGCCTTGTGCCAAGACTAAAAATAAGATTTTGTCAAGGCCTTGTGCCAAGACACTAGTTTGTCTCATGAGACCAACCGATGCATCGAGGAGCTATAATGGGCTCCACGCGCCACATATTATGTCCAATGCATTCCCATATGAAAAGTCTTAAACATAACATAAACATTCGTATTAAAACTATCATACGAAATGTTAATACTTTCACCATAAACTATGAATGGTATAAAAATAGCACATCCACAGTCAAACATATCACAAAACCTTCAACACAATATAGAAGTTTTGTATCATAATAAATCAACTTCAAATAAGCATAAAATCCATCAAAGGATGTTGACATAGATGAAATCAAAACACTTTTATAGAAATATCTATTTCTATTTTGAAATAATTTAAGAGTAATATATTTATGAAATAAAACATTTTCTTTGAAAATATTCTTATAAGATTGCAAGAGAATATTCGATGATTTTATAACGGCGGAAAATAACGGCACCCGCCGTATAAGTTAAAAAAACATTCTTACCTTAATTCTGTCGAAAAGGTTAAAAAGCACCTTGTTTGGAAAACGACGGAAAGATTCCTTTATAAACAACTTATAAAAAGTCAAAAAATGGTATAAATGACTTTAAACAATATTCTTGTAAATAGTAAAAATGTTTTGAAATACATTTTTAAGAAACATGGATGTGGATGATAAAGAGATCCCAGTAGATTATTACGTATAAACAACCTCGGATAATGAAGAGATTGTTAAATAAACCCTTACCTTGTACTTTTCCTTGGATATGCTAGGTTAACCTCCTGTATAATAGTGAAATAATTTTTATTAAATTATACAAGAATCATATACATTCATATGATATCATATATGATCTTTTAACATTGATTTGTTAATAATATCTTAGTATTATCGTCATTTCGGGTGTTAAGTTACTCGTTTAATTCTATATGTTTTGTTACATAAGCAATGTTTGTCATGGATATGTTGCATATTATTTATATACAGAATGATATCAAGTCCTTAAATATTATTTTTAAATCATAAAATGATAATTAAACTTGACTGGATACGATGGAGAATGAATCTCATCGCGTTCGTGGAGACGGTAGTCCGTACGTACGCACGAGCGACAATATCATTCTTTTGATATTAAAATAATATATAAATGGATGGTATATCATATATAATGAATAATTAACAAGTTATATTTATTATTTACATGAGTTACATATCATTATTATACCCATCCAAATAATAATATATTGAATAACAATTATACCACGACGTGAAGACGGTAAGCCGTACGTACGCACGTATGGTGACATGTTATTCAAAGGGTGGATAGAATACGGAATATGGTTGTACCATATTTATAATAACATCACAGTATATATAAGATACTGGATTTATTATTTAAGAATGGTAATAACAATGAATGAAGAAGTGCAAGAAGAAAGGAACTTGAAAAGGGGTGGTGAAAACATTACCTCTTCTTCGGGTTCTTCCTTTTGATTTGATCAAAAGGGCTCCATAGGTTGGCTTTATGGTCAAAATAATGCCTCTAGGTTGTAGTGAGGGAAGTTGGGAGAGAATTTGGGGAGAGTTTTGCTGAACCAAAAGGCTTTGAAGGTGTGAAGAAATGAGAAGGAGGAGTGCCCTTTTATAAGAGGGGTGAGGGGCACCTTTGGAAAAGCTAGAAATATTAATTTATAATCAATTCTTATTAGGTTTATAATGGCTCAAAAGTTGATTATTAAAAGGATAAGGTGGGAATAGGTCGAAAACAATTCAACCAATTGAATTTAGACAGGTTTGGGTTTCTATATTAACATTATCTTTAAGTATTAACTCTAAGTTATTTAGTTTCACTTTTACAATGTCTCTTTGTATTTTTATATTATATGGTTAATAAACATTCCATATACATCCAAGAGACCCCCAAGTGGTCCATTAATGATACAAATATCATGATATAAGTCTCTTGGCTGAACCTTAGATTTTTAGGAATTTAATATCAATTAATAATATAATATTTGTTTTAAAAACTCTTTTATGTCAATTTTGACACAATTCAATAGTTGATTTTTGTGAAACTTATAACAGAATGATTAATTCTAAAAAAGTTAATTAAGTCAATCCTAATATGTCATATTATCCTAGAAAATTAGTTTACTTCATTAAAAGTCTCAAATTATATTTATTTGTGTATTTATAATATCAATTAATTTAATTTTTTACTATTATGGTAATTACCGCATCATCATTGTCTCATAAATAAATTAAAATTTTTAATGTCTAAAAATTATAAATAAAATATCATTATGTAGAAGATTTTCTTATATTTCTAATTAATATTTACAATTGAATTTATCTTATGTATAACCCTATATTAAAAATGTTTTAGTAAATAAACTTTGATTTTAACCCTTTTAACACTTCTTTGAATTAAATAATAATAAATATCCTAATCTAATCCAAGTGGACCTCAATGATAATATTTTATTCCTAAGGTTGTTTTTGGTCGAGATACACTTGTCTAATAGAATTAGGACATGTGTTAGGGTAATATTAATATCATTTTTACCCTTAATTACCCCATTTACTTTTAACTGTGGTAAATAAAAGTACATATTTACTATTCACCAAAAATTATTTTCATCTCATTGAACCACATTTTACTTCTTGATATTAACCGTGTCTCTCGGATTTTCAAAATTCCATTCACAGAAGCGGTAAAATTAAGTTTTATGAAAAAATTCAGTTTTTTAACTACCACTTAGTAGTTTCACTATTCATCAAAAATTGATGTTTTTCAGAACAATGCCAAAATTTCACCCTAAGCTATAATTCATATTTCGAATTCAAAAATGATGTATATTTTAAAAAATTCAATACATATAAGTTTCATTAATTAATTTTATAATCAATTCCCACTGTTACAACAAATAGCATGTTATTAAGAAACAATATATATCAAAAGATTGACAATTGTTTATGTCCAATTTCAAAGTGAAATTAATTATAATGAACACCATCGGATAAAATGGTAAAAATATATTCTAATTATACTATAAACCACTAAAAAATATAATTTATCAGTATAAATTATTTTGATTAAAATTTTTTTTAAAGTATTTTTCACTATTCATAAAAATTGGACGTTCTCAGAAAAATTCAACATAGGATAATTTCGATATTATGAATCCAAAAATGAAGTTCATTTTAAAATATAAAATATATATAATTTCAAAAGGTAGGTATTACTATTCATAACAGCTAGTTTGATTGGTTGTGGTGTGTTAGAACTCGATGTTCCGTACAACACACGCTATCACATTATTCAATGTGAAGCGTACCGTAGAAGATTGGGGTGTTAAAGAGGGTTTTTATAACATTCAAACCGGTGCCCCGATCAGAAATATGAGGACACCATTGATCTAATAGTTTTACGATTCACCTAGAAAGGGCATAACATCGACCAGAATGGGTCAACTAAAAAATATAGTTTTCTAACTTTTTTAAAGGAAAATAAATGAAATAACAAATTTTTTTATTTTTTCTCTTATTCTTTAAGTTAGTGCACTTCAGCACTGTGGTGTAGTGACAAGAGACACTAAATCTCATTAATAAAACTCATTAATGAATAAGTGTAGTGACACTAAAATAATAAATGGGTTATCCTTCTCTTACTAAATAAGAATTTAGTGTTGAAGAACTACCTTGGAATTCATATAACGAACGGAGAAGGAACCCTCTCCAACGAAAAACACCAGTAGATGAAAAAGTTAAAATGTCATCCTTGGGGAGTGGGATGAGATCTGGAGCTCAATGCATGATGATGAGAATATATCCTCGACTAATCCATTTCATAGATAAGATGATTTGTTCTAAATGAATTCGCCATTTAACATGTTCTGTAAATTCAGCGATGAATGTGAATAAATAAAAAAATAGATTGGCTCATGGACCGATCTTCATTGTGGGGTGGTTAATAATGCTGGATAAAGGGGATATCTTTTTTTTTGTTATTATTCTTCCATTGTTTGTTCATTGTTATAATTCTTATAATAATGTGTCGGGGTATATTCAAACAAAGACCCAAATCATTCATGGGGGGTTCTTATGTGTGATTTCATCCACTATCCTCTCCTTGCATTCATCTTATTATTCGTGGTGCAATGAATTTGGAGGTGACAAATATCAATGGTCTAGATGACACCACAGGGGATAATTGGTTCATCTTCCTATGGAAGGAGACCGCGAGAGATGGAGAAATTGGACCGGAAGAGAAAGCAACAATGCGGGCCACGGAACAAGGCTACAACTGTTGCAGGAGACTGCAGCAGTGGAACAGGGCTGCGTAATGAGGCAGCAGCAGTAGGCCCCGGTGTCATTCATAAGCTGCCGCAAGAGATGACGGGGGAGCAACGCATCATGGTGGAGACATGGGCCACCAACAAAGAGCTCAGTGGCAGGTGGACGTAGCCACCCATCCATGAAGGGGGCTTTGTGCGACGTAAATCTATGGTTTACGAACTACCACCTGGGTGGGTGTGGGGGGGGGACCTAGCGCTTGCCCAGGAGGCTGTGTTACCCATGTGGCACATGTCTGTGAAAACCGGACACTGCACACCATCCGTGATCGAGTATAATCATACTACCTATGTAGACTCTGATGTAGAAATAAACCGGAGGATGTGAAACTAGGCTCCTGTGTAGCCTCTCTGGTCAAAATTGGTTTGACTAAGTCGGACATGTTTTGATAAGAACCCAAACAGTGGGAATCCTGGAAAATTGGACAGACGGAGATATCGGGGTGAGTGTAGCATGGCCCAATGGGCTTGTCCACTAGGCAAGGCTGGACCAAGTCTGTCCAAACCAAACATGGTCAGGTTGGGTCTACCAAAATGGGTCGGTTCATGCAGGACCCTCAGGTTGGGTTGGTCAGGCCGTGCAAACCATGTGGGACCAGGATGGGGCACAACATGTCCCTATATACTCAAATGCAAATATCTATCATACTAGGAGTCCAATTATTGTGACGTTTGTGGCATTGCAAACCATGCGGTGGGCCGGTACTTCGAGTATAATAAAAGTGTGTGTTTGAGGAAGAAAATATATGACCAATGTCTTGAGAAGTAGATTCTTCTAGAATCAATAACATTGGAGAGAGAAAATCATACAGCTTGTTATGATGCATTGGATATGCCGAGCAAACCTCAGTGGTATTGCCGACAAGAGGATCGCATCGGTCAAGTATCCGAACAGTCCTCAATGGTCCATCAGCTATGTGGACCTCAGCGGTCTAGTAGTTTAACAGACCTCAGTGGCTAATTAGGGATGAGTCCCTCAATACTACAATATGATTCAACATTTTGACTGAAAATAATACCTACTATACATTAATTTATACCTTCTTTGAGTTGTCTTCTCTTTGTGGTATTGATGTGTGGTCTTGTTGTGTGGTATTTCTTTGTGTTCTTACATTTGTGGTTTGGGGTCCCTACTGAATATTGTGTTACTCACCCCTACACATGGATTCGCTCGCACATGTCGTGTCTCGTGCAGGTGATCTACGCTTCAACGGAGACCTTGGTTGTCCGGGACTAGGTGGTTCCCAATGATACAATATGGATGATACATACTTCTTCATCTACAAATAGATACCTTCCACCTACCCTTCAGGTCTGGTTTGAGCATATTGGTCATGGGAGTTATAATTTCATTTCTGGTTTTGGGCTTGTATTCTTTCCCCTTTTTACTTTTCAATGTGTACTATACTTTCAGTAGCTGTCTTAGTGACATTTGTGGTTTATATAGTGTTTAGCATTCCATAGTTTGTGTTATGTGAATATATACATGTTTAATGGAAATTACTTCCCATTTTGGAAATTCCTTCTCAGTGATGGTCGCCATCCCCTGGCCTATGGAATGTGGGTTTGGGGTAGCCATGGCACGGGCCCAGGGGGAAAGGTCAAGATATTATTATTTTTTGTGTGAGAACACTAATATCCACCACATACTATGATGTTTTTATGCAATTTTTCTAACATACTCTTACAAACAACTCTATCTAATGGATGTTGATCATACAATTTTTATGCATTGAATACTATTACATCACAAAACGATGAATGTTCATTTCTCAGTCACAACCCATCATAGTGGACATTATAATTGACATTGTTTATATATATAATATATAATATATATTATATTTTTAATCATATTCATTGATTTTTCAATAAAATTCAAATTATCCTATATTTATTTTTAATATGTTAATCTTGTTTGGGAATGTGAGTATTGTCACCCCTCAAAGTTGTGTCATTCATTCACACACCACATGGAATGTATTAAGGATGAGTTTAGTGAAATTGTTTGATTTATATAATATAATCATGATACAGTAATAATGATACATATATATATATATATGTATGTATGTATGTATTCATATATATATATATATATATGTCATTTACATACTTTCTTTCAATACAAAAATAAAAATAGAAATAGTGTTCAACCCTACGTACGACTCACTGTCTACATGAATGGTGTATACCATTTTATTATTATTTACACTAAAAATTATTATAATATGAATATACTATATATAAATAATATATATATATATATATCATTTTATATATTATGGATTCATGATATAAGTATAAGATCCAAAGATGAAAAAATTAAGACACAAGGGATGAAAAAATTGAATATTACATGAAGTGAAACCTTATAAAAAGAGTGTTAAATAATTGGTAATATAAGTTTATAATAAAAAGATATATGGTAATAGATATAAAAATATTATTTAGAAAAATATTTATAAGAAATATATATTAATTATATTGGAATATTGTATGAATACATGAAGATTCCAGACATAAGGTAAGGGAATTTCATATCACATTTAATTTTCGTGAGATAAGTATTATGTTCTCCACTATTTCCATTAGTTTGGTGTTTATGCTACACTTGATTTCATACTATTTATATTGTAATTAAATATATGGGTATTAATATTCCCTTTTCAGGATACACTATTCATGAGGCTTATGTTTCAAAAATTACAAAATTAGTAAAAACGTTTTGACTCAATTTTCCTTCATTGAGACTTATGTTTTCTTATGAAACTAATTTTTTTTGAGGTGTAAAAATAACCATTTTAAATTTCATATAATTAATCTCAATATTTTTATGATATTATATGCTTCATATACGTTCCATTCCTCAAATGGTGATAATGATCCCAGGATACCAAGTTATAAGTCTTTATTCAGACAATCTCATTATTTCTCTAGATTGTTTATCTTTATGCTTCTTTTCATGAAATATTATGATCCATATCATAGGAGAATTAATGATTTTCCTACTACTTTATTATTTCATGAAATTATAATTTATTTCTACTAGTTTCTACTATTTGGTACATAATATATTTCAGAAAGTGTGTTTAGGAAAGCTCGACTTTACCCTCTCTTCGGTCAGAAATTTATGTTTTCTGAAAAGGGATTCCACAATTAATATACCATTCATTAAAAATATCAAAAATAAATTTGTACCATTAGTAATTAAACAATCTTTTTAAGGTTATATTCTTGTCATTTATCGAATAATTTTCTTTTCTACCTTCTTTACCTTTGCAAATGGGCGTTTCTTTTGACCACGTAGGACATGTACAGATTTACCCACCGTTATTTCATCGAAGTTCTCCTTTTCATTATTAAAATGGTTAATCAATAATAAAATATTTTTTTAAGTATTTTTCAAAGAATAATTTTTTCAAAATGGTATCAAAATAATTTTTAATGTTTTCATGGAAAATTTTTTTGAAAAAAAAAACTCAAAATTACATGTTTTCAAAGTGCTTTCAAGGAAATTGTTATTAAAACGTTATAAACTTATTTTATATGTTTTCAAGAAAATATATTTCAAAAATTTATCATGATTTGTTTATAAATTTTAAAAATATTATCAATATAATGTTTTTCAAAACCATTTCAAGCTTTCTTTAAAATATTTCATGCTCTTTCAATGGAATACATTTTGAAAATGTTTTGAAGCATATTTTAAAAAAAATCAAGGAAAAATGTTTTCGAAATGATTTCATTTCATCAATATATGTTTTCAATGTATTTTCTTTGAAAATGAATTTCAAATGGTTTAATTTTTAAAATGACTTTTTCAAATAAGAATTTAAATTTTCATCAATAAATGTTTTTAGACTATATTTCAAAATTAGTTCCATCTAAGATGATATCATTTTATGTTACTCATTTATTTATATGAAATGATCTAAAGGATACACTAATATCCTTTCTATTAATGTGTTATGGTTAATGAACTGGTCTTTAAAATACCCATTTCCCATTTATGGGTAATATTATTAAGAAACTCGTTCTCTTTCATAGGTTATATTATTTTAAAACCTGCTATTTTCATGAGTTATGTTTATGATGAAATGAGTATAAAATCTATATCTTTCCACATGTTATGATATGTTTGGATATTTATGTTATCCATTTCATTACATGGGTTACAATATGTGATTGGTTTATTTAAGATCATGTGGGACATGTATGTATGATTTTATTATTTGATGGGTGGGACCTATATATCACTCCAATGTAATGGGTAATAATTTATATCTCATGAGATAATGATGGGAATCAAGTCAATCGGCTTGATACATTATGAGAATATAAGGAAACCAAATCCCTTACAAATAAAGAAAATTTATTGGGGATCATTGTATGTCCCGCCCAGTAGGTGTAGTCACCATGATGATGATTGATTTGGAAACCAAATCCATTCTGGGAAGATGGGGGAACTAGATCCCTTATATGGAATGAACTATGACTGGGGATGGTGGTGTGTCCCACCCAATGGGTGCATTTCCAATGAATTACCATGATATGTTCTATAAATTCTTCTTGACTCAAATGGAATGATATTACATGTTTATGTATGGAAAAATTCCATGTCTTATTTTTATGTTATCCTTTGGTGGCATATTACCTTTATTTCATTATGATCCATGTCTGATTCCTCTATAATGAATTCACGGACTAGGCAATTTATTTAATTATGATTCATGTAATTTGAACTACCAATATTTATTCCAAGATTCATGTTTATGATCATTGAAATGTATGGTATGGTCTTCTAATGTTTTGATCATGTTCACATACCCTTTATGGTCATCATTACGCTTATATATCTACCTTGTTTACCTTTACAGAGCATTTTATCTCACCACATTATTATGTTTCCTTCCCTAGGTTCTGAGAAATGTTTTTAAGATGAACTACTAAAGGTGGAGATATCTATGGGAGTTGTTGAAGATCATTAACCAAGATAAAATATTTTGCCTCATGTTTTCAAAGACACTAATCTGTTACTGTCCTTTAGCATGTATGTTTGTAATGTACTGATTATTCATCCAAATTGATGTAATATCAATGTATGTTAAGCATGGGTCTCTCTAGAAAAGGGCATAGAAAATTGATTTTATGGATGTGGGACATATCAAATAGTTTTGCAGAGGTTTTTAAAAACAATCTTTTGGGACATACTATTGTGAATACTATTTGCGATTGGGATATAACCCATTGCAAAAGCACCTATCGCAAATAGATTTAAAAATAACAACAATTAAATGGAATAAAATCATGTTAAAAGTATAAATAATAAAATCATATTAGAAAATAATAATACTAACACTAATACTAATAACATAAATAATATTAATATAATAAAAATAACAATAAAAAATATAAATATTAATGAAATACTAAAAATATTATCATTAAAATAAAAAATAAATGAAAATTAGACTAATTTTAATTTTAATATAATAATAATATTAAATTTCTATTAATAATATTATAAAATTATTATTTTTATTATTAATGAAAATATAATATTGGGATTAGTATAATAATAATAAAATTCTATAAAAAACCTCAATATTTGAAAACATATTAATTAAATAAAAATTAATAAATAGTAAAATAATAAAAATAATAAAAAATAGAAGTAAAAAAAATAAAATATGAAATAAAAAATAAAAAATACAATATTCAGGAAAAATAAAAAACACACTATATAGAAATTTAAATTGTTAATATTAAAAAAATTACATTCCCATGTTTTGTCAACAATAATATATTCATCACTAAGGGTAAGTGTCTTCTAGTGGAGTTAGATGAGATAGTGTAGAGAAATCCATCCATAAACCATGAGCAGGAAGTTTCATATACCACATATTAATGGGAGTTTGTTGATACCATCGATGCTTCTCCAATTCCTTCTATTGTTGATGTTTTCAGATCTCTTACTACTTGTCATGACCCGTCCTTGTGGCCCATGCCGTGACAACCCAAGCCCGCCTTCCATAGGCCTGGGCCTAGGGAGTAGCACCAAAGGCGTAGATCGTGATAAAAGGGAAGGAATTTCCTTTATATAAGTAAATAAACACAACAGAGTTCTCAAGATGAAGTAAACACTAAGTAAACTGAGTACAAAAGTATGTGCGGGAATGTAACTGGGCCAGAATATAAACCCTACTAATAGTACAGTACAACAGAAAAGAAGGAACTGCTGCCATGAGGTAAACCAGCAACCACTATGTTGTCCTCTGCATATCCCACCTGAAGGGTGGGTACAAATGATCTCCTCAGCTCCTCGGTTCCGTCCGTCCGCTCCGTGTACGTCCTGCCAAGTGGTCCACTTCCAGGTACGATCCCGCTCCACAAGACTCCACCTCGATCAGTGCAGTGTGTCGTCTGCATCCAAGACAATGTAGTGCGGGCATACCCTGTGTTGGGGTGAGTATAAGATACTCAGTAGGAACCCCGAGACCCCCAACGGTCTCCCATAATCCACATAGGATAATCCAAAACAGAAATATACAAACAAAAAGTATCAACCAACTCTACTTAGGTATATGCCCATACATATACCTAAGTCATCAATTCCATTTCAGCTCCAACACACGAGCCAATGATCAGCCCAGTCCACACATGAAAGCACAACCCAGTCCACATAGGAAATCAAGTCAAACACATCGATGATAATGACTGAAAGTCAAGACTCAGCTGACACAGTATACTACTTATGAAGAGGGGTGGAGATGATAGACGTAGCCTCTAAATCATCTCCCATGCCGAACCCATGTAGGATCCAAGTAAAGAAGTCGTCGGTGCCGAACCCACGTAGGATCCAAGTATAGTAACCATCACTACCGAACCCACACAGGATCCAAGTACATACTTCATCACTGTCGAACCCACAGAGGATCCAACTAAAGTCGTCATCACAGCTGAACCCATGTAGGATCCAAGTACAGTCTTCATCGTCGTTGCAGTCGCAGCCGTCTCTAGGGTTCTCGCACACAGCACTATCGATTCTGGGAGGGTCCACTCCACAAGAAAATAGGGTCGATACATCAACTATCACAAAGTATAGTTTTTATGTATCCCATAGTTCCGTCTCGTCATAAGGAACTCAACGCGATAGATGGCGCGTCAAACGAACGCCCGGTCTGAGAGATATTGGATTTTCCTTCCTAGGGGCCCGGATAGAAATATGCTCGTTTATAAATTGGCCGATATCCAAATTAATCTGAAACTGACATAGAGTATCGCAAAAGGACCGTCTCGTCGAAATAGTCCTAGTTCCACATATGGCGCGCCTATCAGACGCACGATCCTTATGTTGTTTAGGTTGAAGTGAATTACGTGCCCGGTCCATTAGGCCCGATGGGTTGATGGGTCGGGTCGACTCGGTTTTGGTGGGTCCGACCCAGTAAAGCTGTCGGACCGACCCGGTGAGTTGGGTGGTCGGGCCCGAGGGGCGCGGCCGGACCCAAAGTGGCGCGGCCCGACCCAAAGATGCTCAGCCCGACCCAACAGGGCTCGGTGCGGCCCAGCCCGGCAGGGAACACGGCTTGGAGGGCTCGGCCCTTAAGCCGACCGGTCCGTGGTGGGGGCGTGGCCCCCTGCTGCCCGAACCAGTGGCACCTTATGAAGTCGCCCTCCCAAACCGGACGGCTTGGATGACCGACCATCTGGTGCATCCGTCCATCATGGGCAGGCTGCCGGTCGTCCAGCGTGGTGCCCCTCTGGCGCCGCGTTCCAGCGCTGCCCTGCCAGCCGATGGGCCGGCCGGTTCCTCAATGCGGCACCCACCTGGCGTCGTGGTTCGCCTCCGCCTGGCTGGCCTATGGGCCGGCCGGTTCTTCTGCTGAAGCGGCCTGTGTAGCGGGTCGTGGTTCCTCCCACACAACCGTCGTGACGATGCCGACCTCCTATGTCACGTTCCCAGCACGTCACGATGGGGTCGTGCCTCCTCCGCCTTTGCTTTCCAATTCTAGATAAAATAAAAATGATCAACAGAGGGTTGTTGGGCCATGTTCATTCTGCCCGCACCCTCCACATAAAGCGATAAAAAATGGTCGAGGTAAACAAGATGATCAACGACAAATCAAAGTACAATTTTAATCCAATAAAATTAAACCTAACCACTTACCTCAACAAATGTTGATGAAGGTCGGTGTTGCGGTTGACAGCGTCACAAGGTGAGGATTCGTAGACTTCGACGAATATCATCTGAGGAGGAAGCAGTGTCTCGCCTTTTTATCATGGAGAGAAGTAAACAAGGCGTGACATCGATGGCGAGTTCCAACATTGGTGTCACCTCCCTTGTCGCGGATGAAGAAGAGGATGGAGAATCTGGGGTCACCGAGTTGAAGTTATTCGTCAGAGTGTTGGTGTTCTTCAACAAAGGAGATGAAGCGTTCTTCTAAACTCAAGAGCTCTCTCCCCAAAATCTCAACACAACAAGCCAACCAAAAAAAAAATAAGGCCTCTCTTTATTTTATTAAATCATGCCATGAATTCAAAAAATTAAAATTCAAACACTTAATTAAATTAATTGATGTGGTTCAATTAATTAATTAAGTGTGTGTTGGCAAGAATTAAAGTGGGAGAGTGGGGAGAGGAAGAGTTACTCAATTAATATCAAGGTGGGTTGCCAACATTAAAGAAAGGAGTCTAATGGGGAGGTTTAAGGGGTTTAATGAAAGTTAAGGGTTGGGGCTCGTGTGAGGCCCACCACACAATTATACTCACATGGGTAGTATGGAGCTTGTGGGTCCCACCCCAACTCCCCCATGTAGGATTTAACCAATTTAGATATAGAATAAAAATTGTTCCACAATTTTTTATTAACTTCTTATTTTAACCACAATTTAATTTCTCCTCCTGTGCAAACACAACTTCGGTAATGGTCCCCTTAAGCAATTACAGGCGTTACGAGTTCATCGGGGACCTCGGTTTTCAAATTCGATCCCCGGTTCAAAAGATATAGAAACTCGCTCGTTTTTTCACTGAACGTACCCCGAGATAAACTTTGTAAATTGATTCTGGGCATACCGGGCCCCGTAATCGGGTGCCGTCATACGCCACAAACTCGTAAAATTCCAAAGTATTTAAGAAAAAACATTTCCCTGAAATTTCTGGGTCATTAAAGTACTCCCACCTCAGGTCATTACTTCCCCGTAAAGCTACAACAAAAACTAGGGAAGCAAATGAGGGTACTGTGCAAGAATATGAGCCCCCCACATCAATATGCTCTCCTGGAGGTTCCTATGCTGCAAACGAATGCACACCAGAAGAATCGACCGTCCACATAGGACCCACTCCTTTCGATCCTCGATCTCCACCGGGACCTCTGTGAATGTAGTCATGTCATCGATATCCAGCTCCTCGTGGTCCCTGATATTCGTTGGGTCATGCATTTATCTCCTCAGCTGAGATACGCGAAAGACGTCTTGCACCCGGTGCAACTGAGGTGGAAGGGCCATGCGGTAAGCCACCTCGCCTACCCTGTAGAGGACCTGGAAGGGTCTGATGAAGCGCGAAGATATCTTTCCACCCTGGCCAAATCTTCATAATCCACATCAAGGTGAGTCCCGTAAGAAAATGTGGTCGCCATCCTTGAACTCCATTGGTCTCTACCTCCTGTCAGTATATGACTTCTGTCTGCTCTATGCAGTCCCCATCCACTCCTAGATGATCTACACCTTCTCCATCATAGCCTGAACCATCTCTGGTCCAATGAGTTCTTATTCCCCAGGGTCAGTCCAGCATAGAGGTGATCTGCAGGGTCTGCCGTACAGTGCATTGTATGGTGCCATCCAAAAGGTGGAGTGGTAGCTTTTGTGGTACACAAACTCCACCAAGGGTAGGTGATCCTCCCAGATGTGACCAAAGTCAAGGACACATGCACAAAGAATATCCTCAAGAGTCAGAATGGTCATCTCTGTCTTGCCATCTGTCTGAGGAAGAAAGGTGGTGCTCAAGTGTAGCTGTGTCCCAAATGCCTTCTACGACCCCTTCCAAAGCCGGAATGTAAAGCGAGAATCTCGATCGGAGACGATAGACGATGGCACACAATTAATCTGTACGATCTCCTGAATGTAGAGGCATCCCAAGCTCTCTACTAAGCCCTACTCCTTGATCAGTAGGAAGTGGGACGACTTGGTGAGTCGTTCTATGATCACCCAGATTGATTCGTGTCTTCTGGAAGTACCTTGAATCCCTGTCATGAAATCCATGGATATCCCATCCCACTTAGACTCCAGAACCTCTAATGGCTGTACGAAGCATGCTGGTACCTAGTGCTCCGCCTTCAACTACTGGCAGGTGAGGCATCATGAAATGAACTCTGCCACAGCCTTCTTCATACCCGGCCACCAGTGCTGTCGTCTGAGATCCTGGTACATCTTCGCTACTCCTGGATGTACCGCTAGAGAGGAAGTGTGAAACTCCCTCAAAAACTCCACTTGTAATGCAACTAGTACCATGGTACATCCCCTTAAGTGGAGTAAGTGCTCTCCTCCTACAGAAAATCCATCAAGTCCCTACCCTGTGGAAATATGAGCACATCACGTCTCACAGTCAACGTCCCCATGCTGTGGCTCTCTTACCCGCTGAAGTAGTGGAGGAGTGACTGTGAGGGACTGAAAGAAGGATTCCCCATTTCAATCCATGAAGGATACCTACAAATAAGCAAACTACTCTTTTGCCTCTCCAAGTAGGTGAACGACCGACCTCCTGCTGAGAGCATCAACTACTATGTTCCCCTTCACTGGAGTATAGAATATCTCATAGTCATAGTCTGGGAGGAACTCGATCCATTGCTGATGTCTCAGTTTTAGGTCCTTCTGCGAGAAGATGTACCTGAGACTCTAGTGGTCAGAGTAGACAATAAAGCACTCACCCATCAGATATTTCCGCCAAATATTCTAGGCAAAGACCAGTACTTCTAACTCTAGGACATGGGTAGCATAGTATTTCTCATGCTACCTCATCTATCGAGAACCATAGGCGATCGCTGCCCTCTCCTGCATGAGGACACACCTGAGTCCGGTCCGTTATGCATTGCAGTAAACTACGTACCCTACGCCCTCCTCTGGTGGCCTTAGGTTTGGTGCATTTGTCAATCTCTATCTCAGCTTCTAGAAGCACTGCTGACATCTATCTGACCACAAGAAGGGTTTCCCCTTCTTCGTCAAAGCTTAAAGTGGTGCTGCAACTTTGGAGAGGTCTGCACAAATCTCCGATAGCACCCAGCCGGACCTAAGAAACTCCAAACCTCCGTCATGCTCTTGGGTGGCTCCCAAGATATTACCACCTCAATCTTCGTTGGGTCCACTACAACCCCAGCCTCTGAAATGATGTTTCCCCAGAATTTAACCTCTCTAATCTAGAAATGTCACTTCGGGAGCATACCACAATGCTGGTGCTCTCGGAGTGTGTCCAGTACAACCCGTAAGTGGTAGGTGTGCTCCTCTTCAGTGGTCGAGTAAATTAGAATGTCGTCGATGAAAAATATGACAAAACGATCGAGTTAAGGCAGGAAGATCCTATGCATAAGAATAATGAACACTTATAGTTTGTTGGTTATGGGGAATGGCATAACCAAGAACTCCTAGTGTCCATACCAACACCTGAAGGCCGTCATCTGCACATCCTCATCTCGAACACTGAGTTGATGATAGCCTGACCTGAGGTCTAGCTTCGAGAACCATCGTTCTCCCTTGAGCTAATAGAAGAGGTCGTCAATCCGAGTAAGTGGATAATTGTTCTTTATAGTCACCTGGTTCAGTCGAAGGTTGTCGACACACTGTCAAAAGCTCCCGTCTTCCTTCTTGGAAAAGAAAATCAGAGAATCCCAGGATGAAAATCTGGGTCGAATGAATCCCTTGCACTTCATGTCCTCCAGCTGTACCCGTAGCTCATAAAGATCAGTAGGAGCCATCTGATATGCTGGAGTAGATATCAGTGTTGTCCTGGGGTACAGGTCAATGTATATGTCTACCTATCTATGATGAGGAAGTCCTGGTACATTGTCAGGAAAACCATCTGCATAATGATCCACCACAATAGGAAAACTCAGACTCCACACATCAACTGCTCCTAGGATGAGTCTAGCCAACTGATGGGTGATCGACTGTCCTCTCCTCTACGTAAGTCCATCCTGCACTGCAAAATCTCCCTTCTAACCGGTGAAGGTGAACCTGCTACCATCTGTGCGGACACACCATACCTTGTGCCTAATACAGTCAATTTGAGCATGGACTGTCGATAACCAATCCAAGCCCGAGATGATTTCATAAGGCCTCGATGCTACTAGAAGAAGATCAAAGTCGAAGCTCTCCCCTATTAGAGTAATCTCACACTCCCATTACCAGTGCGTTATTTTCTATTATTCTCCCGTAGGAGTCTCTAGTCGTAAGGATCGAGCCAACGGCTCCATCGAAATCTCTGAGATCCGAACAGGGGCAACAGTAATGAAAGAATAACTCGCTTCTATGTCTATAAGAACTACAGCAAAGGTGGAGTAGACATAGATAGTACCTCGAATCATCTCAGGTGTGCTATGGTCGTAGGCCTTGACTTCCTGGAGCTGAGCCTGCAACTGTCTGCTAGCCCCCTCTGGTCGGGGTGGCCCCCCTGGTGGTGGTGGTGGAAGTTCTATGAAGCGTCATCCACAACATGCTGCTCAGCTGGCTCCCCAACCTCATCCGCCTACTCCATGCAGACCACGATGGTCGATCCTATGCCTCTGCCTGGGTGGCCCCTCAACTGTCTACTTCTCCTCTGCATGGTGGGTCGGGCAGTCACGAGCCATGTGGCCCTGCCCGACGCATGCATAAAACTACCTGCCTCTCGTATGACTGGCTCTTCTACATGTTCCATGCACATCCGAACTAGTATCCTGAGGTCATCCACCTGATGGCATGGTCTGCTTTGACCTCTATGACATCTGTTTACTACCAGAAGCAGAATACTCTACTAAGTGTCGCCATGCGGTAGGCCTCACTACTGGCGTAGGCTTAGTAAAAATTCTCTCCATAAGAAGGGCTCGCTCCAGTACTCCTTCCTGCGTCGGAATGCTGAGGGAGATCACCAAATCTCTGATCTCATGCCTCAATCCCTGCTCGAAGGTTCGGGACCAGATGAATGGGTCTCGTACCATGTCTGTGGAGTAGCGTGAGAGGTAAGTAAATCTTGCCGAGTATTGGGATACTGTCATGCTACCCTGCCGCAGCATTAGTAACTCTTGGATGCTCACCATAGTGAGGGTTGCTGGAACAAACTCCGAGCAGAAGAGGCTTTCAAAGTCCGTCCAAAGTAGTGTTTCCTCGTCATGAACCCATAGCATCAGGCTCCACCATCTACCTGCTGCTGCATGCATTAGACTCGTGGCAAGGGTCACCATAAGATCATCTGGTGTCCCTACTAATCTAAAGACTTAGACGATAGCCTCAAGACAATCCTCGGCTTCCTGAGGGTTCATCTCTTTGTGAAACCTAGGTGGCCTCTTTCACTGAAACTCATGTAGTGCACTCGAGCAGCGTGCAATCTCCACTATAGGGGATGGTGGTATTGGTGGCCCGGTGGGTAGTGGTACCACTGGTGCCTTCGCTATAATGGGGCCCTGCATTGAGGCCTCGTCACTCGACGGGCTTCCATCTCGCATGTAACTAGAAACCCTAGCTAGCTGCTGTCGTGGGGCCATCCTGAAAAGTAACAGGTACGCCACGGTTAGTACAGTATACCTAGTGAGCTGACACAATGTAATCACAATGAAATCTTTTGAAACACACCTGCAATCAATGTTTTCGGGCACTGAGTCTGAAATCCGAATTCAGGGTCCTCGTGTATGGATACGTCAACCACCGTGCCAACACTGCAATCCATGTACTGAAAACTACACACAATACTCTTAACCCTATTTCTTCATAGAAGAAACTATCCGAGTCCTGAGTTATGCTGTAGAACCGACTCCTCTGATACCAATTTTTCACGACCCGTCCTCGGGGCTCATGTCGCGACTACCCCAAGCCCGCCATCCATAGGCCAGGGGCTGGAGACTTTCACCAAAGGCGTAGATACCTATAAAAGGTAATGCATTTCCTTTATATATGTAAAGAAACACAACAAAGTATGCATGATGAAGTAAACACTATGTAAACTGAGTACAAAAGTATGTGCTGGAAAGTAAATGGTCCAGAATACAAACCCAACTGAAAGTACAGTACAACAGAAAAGAAAGAACATTTGTAGTAAAGTAAACCAGCAACCACTGTGTCATCCTCTGGATATCCCACCTGAAGGGTGGGTACAAATGATCTCCTCAGAACCTCGGGTACGACCGTCCGCTCCGTGTATGTCCCACCAAGTTGTCCACCTCCAGGTACTCTCCCACTCCACAGGACTCCACCTCAATTAGTGTTGTCTTTCGTCTGCATCTAACACAATGTAGTGCAGGCATAGAACGTTCATGGGTGAGTATACGATACTCAGTAGGAACCCCGAGACCCCCGAAGGTCTCCCAGAATCCACAAAGGATAAACCACCAAGGAAACATAAAAAAACAAAGTATCAACCATCTTTACATAGGTATATGCCCACACATATACCTAAGTCATAAATTACAGTTTCACTCCAACTCACGAGCCCGTGTTCAACCCAGTCCACACAGGAAAGCACAACCCAGACCACACAGGAAACCACGTCAAACACATCGATGATAATGACTGAAATTCAAGACTCAGCTCACACTAGTATACTACTTACGAAGAAGGGTTTAGATGATAGATATAGCCTCTGAATCATCTCCCATGTCGAACCCACATAGGATCCAATTACAAAAGTTGTCGCTGCCGAACCCACGTAGGATCCAACTACACTAACCATCACTGTCGAACCCACGTAGGATCCAAGTACAGTCGTCATCACTTCCGAACCCACTAAGAATCCAAGTACAGTCGTCCTCGCTGCCGAACCCACGTAGGATCCAAGTACAGTCGTCATCGCCGTCGCAGTCGTAACCAGCTCTAGAGTTCCCGCACACAGCATGCTCGATTCCGGGAAGGTACGCTCCACGATCCAATAGATTTAATACATCAACTGTCACAATGTCTAGTGTTGATGTATCACAATGTTCTGTCTCGTCAAAAGGAACTCAATGCGACATGCGAAACATCAATCGGAGGCTCAGTCTGAGAGATATTGGCTTTTCCATCCTAGGGGCCCGGTTAGAATTATGTTCATTTCTAAAATGACTGATACCCAAATTTATCTGAAACTCATTAAGAGAATCGCAAAATGACTGTCTCGTCAAAAGTGTACCAATTCTGCATATGGTGCACCAATTAGACGCATGGTCCTTATGTAATTCACGTTAAAGTGAAATACGGGCCCGGTCTGTTATGCCCGATGGGCTGACAGTTCGGGTCAACTCGGTTTTGGAGGGTCCGACCCAGCAAAGGGGTCGGACCGGCCCGGTGAGTTGTGCGGCCTGTTCTGAGGGGCGCAGCACGGCCCGAAGGGGCTCGGCCCGACCCGAAGGGGATCGACTCATCCTGGTGGGGCGCGGCCCGGTGGGGCACGGCCCAGCTGGGTGCGCGGCCAGGTAGGCCTTGCCAGCCGACCGAGCGGTCCGAGGCAGGGGCACGACCACCGGCTACCCGAACTGGTGGCTCCTTATGGCGCGGCCCTCCCAAACCAGCTGGCCTTCTGGCGCACACGGCCCGCATGGGGGGGGGGGGGGCTCTTCCATGGTGCGCCCTCCTTGCGCCGCTATCCAGCTCCGCCCGGCGGGCCGACGGGCCATCCAGTTCCTCATCGTGGCGCCCTCCTAGAGCCGCGATTTGCCTCCACCCGACCGGCTGACAGGATGGCCAATTCATCCACCTAAGTGGCCCGTATATAGGTCCATGGTTCCTCCCACACAACCGGGGCGATGGCGCCGGTCACCTTTGTCGCGTTCCTGGCACAGCGCGACGACATCGTGCCTCCTCCGCCATTTCTTTCTAATTCTAGATAAAATAAACAAGATCAACGGAGGGTCGTTGGGCCGTGTTCGTTCGGCCCATTCCCTCCACGTAAATCGATAGCAAATGGATGAGGTAAACAAGATGCTCAACGAAAAACTAAATCAAAATTTTAATCCATTAAAATTTAAACTAATCACCTACCTCAACAATTGTTGATGAAGGTCGGCATCGCAGTTGGCGGCGTCGCGAGATGAGGATTCGTAGAAGTCGACAGAGAGCGTCGGAGGAGTAAGCGACGTCTCCCCTTTTTATCACGGAGAGAAGAAAACAAGGCATGAAGTCGATGGTGAGTTCCCACATTGGTGTCTCCTCCCTTGTCGCAGAGGAAGAAGAGGATGGAGAATCCAGGGTCGCCGAGTCGAAGTTCTGCGTCAGAGTTTTGGCATTCTTCAACAAAGGAGATGAAGCATTCTTCGAAACTCAAGAGCTCTCTCCCCAAAATCTCAACACGACAAGCCATCCAAAAATAAAATAAGGCTTCTCCTTATTTTATTAAATCATTCCATGAATTCATAAAATTAAACTTCAAACACTCAATTCAATTAATTGATGAGGTTGAATTAATTAATTAAGTGTGTGTTGGAAAGAATTAAAGTGGGAGAGTGGGGATAGGAAGAGTTACTCAATTAATATCAATGGGGTTTCCAACATTAAACAAAGGAGTTTAATGGGGGGTTTATGGGATTTAGTGAACGTGAAGGGTTGGGGATCGTGTGGGACCCACCTCACAATTATCATCAAATGGGTAGTTAAGAGCTTGTGGGTCCCACCCCAACTCCACCATGTAGGATTTATGCACTTTAGATATAGAATAAAAATTGTTCCACAATTTTTTATTCAATTCTTATGTTAACCACAATTTAATTTTTCCTCCTGTGTAAATGCAACTTCAGTAAAGGTCCCCTTAAGAAATTACCAGCGTTGCTAGTTCATCAGTGCCCTCAGTTTTCAATTCTGAGTACCAGTTCAAAAGATATAAAAACCCGCTCATTCGTTCATTGAACGTACCCGAGCTAAACATCAAAAATTGATTTTGGGGCACAGCGGGCCATAGAATCGGGTGCTGTCAGATGCCAAAAACTCATTAAATTTCAAAGTATTTAAGAAAAAAAATTCATTGAAATTTCCAGGTCATTACAATACTACTGCAACTTCCATTGATGTAATTTCTCCTTCTCCCTACACATAATCTCAGTAATCACACCATGATCCCACAAGTACTCCTGATACAATTTATTAGATGATGATGGGTCTCCATAAGCTACTGTCTAATTGGATGTCAACTTCGCATCAGTACCATAATAAGTCATAGGATTCAATCGATGCATGATACAAAAAACTTGGCATTTCTCGAAGTTGTAATGGGCCACCTGCATCCACGATGCGTCATCAAATCAGTGGACATTGGCCTGATCATCATTCTTAGCCTATCCCATAGTGTTTTTCAAAGGCTTCATAGCTTCGTATGACTATATCAATTTCATTTTATAATCAAAATAGTTAAAACATTATTTGATGTTTTTTTAACTCAAAAGAAATTATAATAACAAAAATATTATTCTAGTGATCACCTATAATATCTATAGTTACTGTATTGTTGAAAATCCTCCTATAAATGATGAACTCTATATTATCTGGATGTCTGAATTTCAATATTAATATAAAATAATCCATTTACATATAATGTTATATAAATTAATTTTAAAAAATACATTCCATAAATTCCCTATGAATTCTAAATGTATGAATACCATGTCGATGTATCACCTCCTGTCCCCCATGGTTTTTTAATGTATAGATGTTATCCTTTTAAAATTACCACCCAACCAGTGTAAAGATAATCAATTCCAAACCTGAGAAGAAATGTAACTTGATCATTGGGCATGACCAGACTCATCATAATCTATCACTCTTTTATAGAACATTTCATTCTTTGCCAAATTATGAAAAAACTAATGACAATGCTCATGCCTAAACCACCCCAATGACTTCTTGATAGATACACCCAAGGTCACATTGATGGGATTCGATAAACCCTAAAAATAATTAATACTATCGTGTTACTAATTATACATGTTTCAAAATAAATATTATCTATTTATCTACCATCCAATGATCAATAATGGGTTGCTAAACTCCAATGGGAATAGAATACCATGGGACCCATGCTTCATAGAAATAATTGTGCAATATAGTTATCTTCTATCCAAGAGCTATAAGCATAATGAATTTAAAAAAATTATCATACAATTATTATATAAATGAATTAATGAAGGATAACTAAAATAAATAGGTAATCATAACCCTGCATGCATGGACCGGAGCTATGATGTGGTCATCACTTGGGGATATGGTCTAGAAAATTTAATTGAATAATATCATACCCCCTCTATGTACTCTATGAACTGATAATAGTCTAAGGGTCGGAAGATCCAAAATCCAACTCTTCAAATTGTAGATCATCTTCTCGCAAGTGACGAAACAGATTCTTGTCCATATCATACACGAAATGATTGTTTTTAGAAAATACATTTAAAAAATATATATATATATATATATATTATAATATTAATTTAACATTATCAATGTTAATATTTTTCCTCCTATTTATATCAGAAGATTTCAATGTCTTCATATTCCTCATCTACATCATCAATTTCCCTTTGAGTTTCAATTTCATCCTAACATTTCATTTCAAATTCATTTATAACATCATTAACATAATTTTCATCATTGATACATAGATATGGGGGAAACCATCTTTATTTGTGTCACTTAATTAAAAATATGTATTGGAAGCAGTCACTTGAAAAATTTCAATTCATTTACTTTCACCAGAACCCCATTAACATTGAGTGAACTGATTTTCTTGAGATTTAATTTTTTTATGCTCCGCCAATAAAAAAAATATCATGAAGTAGCAAAGTTGTTTTCATAATAAATTATATTTTCATGATAATCTAATATAATATTTCATTTATTACAATAATACTTTAATATTAAACATTAATGATTCCATTGGACTGATGAACATGAAATCCAATCTTAGTATCCAACCACTAATATTCAAAAATCATTATGTAATTATATCCCTTATAACGTAGTTCAATAATTTCATCTAGTATACCATAAAAATAATCATTTTGTCTCTATGATGAGATCCTATCAGTAAAACATCATTATTTACTATTTTTTATTCCCCTTATGCACATATATGAAATTAAAAACAATTCTCCACATGTTCATTATAATATTTAACCATTTATATAGGGGGTTACTCAATACAGAAAATCAATTATCAATTTTATTAGCTTTTATAAATACCTTATTTTTTTTATAAATCATCTACCAATATAACAAGAAATAAATTGATATTATATATTGAACCATAAATAAGATAAGTTACTAGCTTTTGATACTATTAAGAAAATTTTTTTGTCGACGTTCATCAAGATAAGATGTTATAAATTGTGCAAGATATTTATCGATATTTTTATAATATAACCTAAAAATAAAAACCTATTTTATTGATAAAATGATTATAGAATATGTGACAGGATTACTCATAGTAAATATGGTTCCATTTATTCACAGTTGTGAAAAACAAATGTATGAGCTCTGTGATGTTAATCATCTGAAAGCCATCATTCATGGACTCCACAAATCTATGTTCAGGTTGATTAAAAACTGATAAATCATTTATAATTTCATCATCAAATTTCCATCGTTATGTCCCATGAATTTTGGTATTGAGGGATCTTCATATTGAAAATAATGAGAGTAGAAAAAATAAAATTCCTCTTGCAAATAAGCTTCTCCAATTGAGCCTTTAACTTATGCTTTGTTAGATACTTATTTCATCAATTTTCATATGAATCATTTGAAATGAGTATATATATAGGAAATTTAATAGACCAACAAATTTATCATCAAGGATAAAATTAAATATCTAGTGTTCCATTGATTCATTGAATGTCGACGAGAAGATTTCTTTCAGTTAACATAAAATAAATAATAAATATTCTTGTAATGTGTTTAGTGCATTGTTGTATATTATCATGACACAAAAGCCTTGGAAAAATAATATATGTTTGTTATATCATCTCAAATCATAGAATTGAGAAAACCTCATAGACTAATTATAAGATTCCCTTCCATTATAACATGATAGTCACGACTTTTTAATCAAAAAATATAACAATATCGAACACCTATTACCAAATAGAATGCATAAGGTTTTTGGAGCCTCAAATATGAAATCCGCTAAGAAAATAAGAAATTAATTTATTTTCATATTGCATAAGATGATTTTGGATTCCTTAATATCAATTATTAGATGTTTTTGAATAGTTAATGTTTTTGTCAGCTGTAAATTTGGGAAAGTTCTAATCATGCAATTACATTATATTTTTTCATAACATATGTATCGAAAAATATTTAAAATAAATTATCCAAATATCCATTCTCAATATTCATTACATACAACATGTGGTGGACCAATAATTCTTAAAAATACTATAGTTCCCAAAAAAATGATCAGTATTATCCTATTTTTCTCTTTCAAAAATCCAACAAATTTCCGTTGGTTTTTAATTGGTCCAAATGTGATGGGATGTAGTGAATAGTGAATAGTTTTTTTACTCTGTACCTATGATCATTGTTGGATGTCCCTCACATTTAGTTATGCCTTTTCTTAATTGATATTTGGTCAATTGATAAGGATGATCGATTTAAAGGAATCTCTGATGACATTCGACAAAACATGATTTTTCCATTGATGATAATAAACACATTATTGTATCTCATTCAGTATAGAATTGATTTTGGCCCATGTGTAATCCAACCAAATAATATTCCATACGATGGTAAGTCACTATTTCCCAGCTTCATTGGAAATTTCATTATGAAATTTTTTTCCAGTATCATTAGATGTACTAAAAACACTACTCTATTATGCATTTATCTCATCAATCAATTGTTTGAAATAAATATCACTATTTTTTAGATTTCCTTAGATTATTAAGTTCAAAAATATATATGGATCCTTCATGAACCTCTTTTGAGGTAAATTTTTAGGAGTGATAAAGACATGACATGATAAAATTAAACTACCGTAAGAACAAGATGGACAGAAACCATTAGTCAAAATACCCAATATCACATTCTGGGCTTATGAATAAACAAATAGATGAACCTGGGGAAATTTTTCCTTGAATCAGAATAATATGGATGATTTATTATTTTACCATATGAAATATTTGTTTTGTGATGTGACATTAATGTTGTTGTGTTCTAAGACGTACAATAATGATCTAATATATTTGTAAGTGGAAACATCTAAACTATTTTACAGGAATCATTCTAGAGTTCATTATTTGAGAATATTTACCGCATTGTTGTAGGAATGTGTCAGCCAAATCTTATTAATAATTTTTACAACAATATAATCTGTAATCATTTGAACATGCATGAGTCTTCTAATAACCAAGACACCAATTACAAACCAGAATCTTTCTCTCATGGAAATTTTTAGGTCGCCTATTTCATTCATGTAAGAGTTTTTTAAAGATGGGTAACATATGATAAAAAAATAGAAGAATATTTAAATTCATTGTTCTTTAAATTTATAATAATTTCAATTACTTCATAGTTATTTATAGTATTTATTTGATAATTTATACTTACCCATGCAATGTTTTTAAAATATATACTAACAAAAACTACATATTAGTAATTACTACTAATTTATACTAATTACCACTAATTACAGATTGCATAATTTTAAGCAGATCGATGGAAACTCTTTTACCCAACGAATCATCTCCTTACAACATTCTCAGATAAAAATAATTATGAAAAGTCTATTCTAACATACACATATCCACTTCTTAATGAACATGACTCAAGAGCAGGGATGCATCCCCACACTGCCCTCAAATCTCATGAATGTTAAAATGTATATTCATATGTGGGATTATATTTTTCAATGTGATTTTTGTGGTACAATGTTTCATAGAGGGGAGTCATAGGGTAAATGAGTTACTTCCAATATGTTGGAAATTGTTCCAATTTTTTAGTAATTATTACACTGTTGGAAATTTTGATGATTTATTTTAATTATTCAGATTATATCAAATTATTCTATTAATTTCTAATTATTCTGATTATTTATAATAATTCTAATTATTTAAATAATTACGATTTATTTCTAATTATTTCTATTTAGTCAAACTTATTGATAATTATTAGTAATTATTTCTATTTATTATAAATTTATGATATTTGTAACTGATTATTACAAATCATTACTAATTATTGCTAATTATTTCAAATTGTGGCAAATTATTACTATTTACTACTAATTATTACCAATTATTACTAATAATTCATCATTATTACAAATCAATCCTATATATTCCTAATTATTAAAAAATATTTGTAATTATTAAAATTGATTTATAATTATTATAATTTTTATTAATTATTACTAATTATCACTACTTATTACAATTTATTACATATTATTAAAATTTATTTCAAATTATCGCTAATTATTTCTAGTTATTACAATTTATTATTAATTTTTACAAATTATTAAAAATTATTATAATATATTACAAAATACAAGAAATTATTACTAATTATTACAATTTATTACTAATATATCATAATTATTTAAATTTATTCCAAATTAAAGAAATTTACTTCTAATTATTTCTTATTATTTCTGATTATTCTTAATTATTACTAATTATTAATAATTTTTACGAATTATTTGTAATTAATTCTATTTATTATAAATTCTTACTAATTATTAATAATTATTCCTATTTATTATTATTTATTACTAATTACTATAAATTATAAAAATTTATTATTAATTATTACTAATTATTTAAATTTATTAATAATTAATATAATTTATTACTATTTAACACTAATTATTAAAATTTATTACTAATTAATAAATTTTAGGGTTAATTAAAACTAATTTTTTCTAATTTGGACCATTCATTACTAAATATTTCAATTTGTCACCTACTATGACTAATTATAACTTATTATTAATATTTAACACAATTTATTACAATTTGTTGCTAATTAATTGAAATTATAAGTAATTATGAAAATTTAATACTAATTATTACTAATTATTTCTGATTATTAATAGTTTTTATAATTATACAATTTATTTCTAATTATTACAATTTCTTACTAATTATTACTAATTATTACATTTTATTACTAATTATTACAATTTATTAATAATTATGAAAATTTATTACAAATTATTACAAATTATACTATTATAAAAATTGATCAATAAACATTACAATTAATTAGGAATTATTATATATTATTAGTAATTTTTATAATTTATTACAATTTCTAAATAATTATTTCAATTTATTGCTAATTATCATTTGTTATTACAATATATTACTATTTTCTAATTATTAAAATATATAACTAATTACTAATTATCGTAATTTATTAGTAATTACTAATTATAGAAATTTATATGTAACTATTACAATTTCTAAAATTTTATTATTAATTATTACTAAATATTACAATTTATTTGAAATTATTTTATAATTATTACAATTTATTATAAATTATTCCTCATTATTACATTTTATTTCTAATTATTACTATTTATCTTTCATTATTTATATTTATTATCATTTATTTCTAATTATTACAATTTATTTCGAATTATAACTATTTATTAGTAATTATTACATTTTATTAAAATTTATTACAAATTATTTTCAATTATTACAATGTATTACTAATTATTACTAATTATTAATAATGGTTACTTATTATTACTTATTATTACTAATTATTACTATTTATTACAAATTATTTCTAATTATTACAAATTATTACTTGTTTTTACAAATTATAACGTATTATGGAAATTTATTAAAATTTATTACTAATTATTAATAGTTATTACAATTTCATTCTATTTATTATTGATTATTTATTTTTATTTTTAATTACTAAAATTTAATATTAATTATGGCTAATTATTACTTATTCCAATACATTATTATTAATTATTACTAATTTCAACTAGTTGCCACTAATTATTTCTAATTATGACTAATTATTATAACTTACAACTATTTATATATATTTATTTCAATTTATTGCAAGTTATCAGTAATTATAACTACTTATTAATAATTTTTTAATTAAATCTAATTAATAATAAATAATATAATAACTATTAATTTATACTAATTAATTCTAATAACATGTAATTATTTTTAAAAATAAATAATGATAAATAGTACTATTAAATTCAAATTTAATTTAATAACATCAAATTAATAACAATTATAACTAATATAAATGAAAATTAATGGAAAAAATTAGAAAATTGATTAATACAATAAAACTGAATCTTTTAGAGGATATAAGCTGTGAATAATGCTCTGATTTAGAATTTTATAACGCGATAATTTTTTATAGATAAAAAGTATGTAGAGAGGGGGAGAGGGGTAGAGAAAAGAGGGGAGTGGGAAAAATGGATGAGGTATATATATGAAAGATTATTTGCGATGGAACCACGCACAAATTCTAACAGACTATTAATTAGGGGTTGTAGCTAAAAAGGTATTTTTAACGAGTGTTGTCGCAAATAAAAACATACAGACATAATATTTGTGATGGGAGATAAATCCAGTCACAAATAGTAAGAAATGATGTTCAGTATTTGTGACATGATTATATGACCGTCACAAACACCCTTCATGTTTCATAGATCGTAACTCTTATCAACCTTATTGAAAAGGGGACAATCTCCTAGTCACAAATAACTAATTATTTACAATGCGAAGAGGGTATTATCGCAAATAGTCCATCTAGACAGACAATTTGAGACGAGACTCTTCTCCTTCGCAAATATCTATATTTCCCACAGTGAGTGTGCTGGGTTTGATAAAACCTATTTGGGTTGTGTATTTTAAATAGATTGTTTTTCGGTAGTGATTTTCCTTCAAATTTATATATATATAAATATATATGTATATGTTGTGACAGACATATGGTTTTTGTTTTAATGATTGTGTTTGTTATTTTAAAGGAATGCCACCATGAAGGCGTGTGCTAGTTGGGAGACAAGAGAATGTTGCCCTGAATTCTCCCCCAATAGTAGGGCCAGATGATCCAGTGGTTCTAGATAATAGGGAGGAGAAGATCTATGGGAACAATTATTATTTTATATAGATGTCGGAATAGGACCCAAGGTGGTTTGCACCTAGTATTTTCGAGCTGGCCAGGGAGTTTCAGATGCATCATCCTCTAACCTTTACCAGAGAGGGTGGTCCAGAGGTAGTTGAGTTATTTTTAGTGTCTATCCATAAAATTATTGATTATTTGGAGGCTCATGGTGAGAAGCTAGTCAAGTTAGTGTCATATATATTGGGAGGTCACAAAAAGAGTTAGTGGGATATCATAGTATAGACATAGCGGGTAAAGGGAATGATGCAGAAAGGGTTTCAAAAAATGTTTTTGGAACATTACTACCAGAAACTCTTGAGGCAGGACAATGTTGTAGGGTTTATGAGGCTGTCTAAGGGGACAATGGTGGTGATGGAGTACGCAGGTCATTTCACGAACTTGAAACATTTTGTTCTCGTCTTAGTGGGAGATGAGGCAGATTTGAAAATATTCATTCATAATGGACTTCTGCTTGAGATTAGTTCCCATTTCAGTATCATTTGGTTGAATAGGTTTTTGTGGAGATGTATCATTCCCTCATCTTAAACGAAAACCTCAAGGGGGCCTTTGATAGTAGACATGCAGCTCTTGTGGGGTGAACCCATTGTGTGGCTTCTGATAGTAGGAAGCGCCACATGGAGAATCTCTACCAGGGAAGTGGTGGAAAACAAAAGAACAAAATAAGTCCCTCAGGTTGGTGACTAGGTCTGTTGCGATTAGTTTGGTAGAATAAGATACGTGTGAAGTCAATGTTCCAGAACACTGTTTGACTGACGAGCATGTTGAATTTTGGAACATGTAGAAAGGTTCTGCAGGAACCCGTGACAGTTTGAATATGATGAAGGATATAGACCATTGTAGAGACCATGTATGGGGAAGGTAATCCTGTATCAGGTGGGCAGGTGGAGCTCCATTGGTCATACCAATTGGGGAGGTTGACGTAGAATTTCATTGCAAAACTGTCCATACAAGTAGGGCAGTGTAGTGTAGGGTACGCATGTTGGATCCCAAGGTTGAGGGGCCTGTCATATTTAGGCAGTTTAGTCAATATTTGGAGTTGGTGATACTGAAAATCAACCTTTTGAGGTACTTTCCTTGTTTCTTCCACACTCGATATATATTTATTTGAGATTGCAGCCACGAACTCCTTTATCTCTTCACAGTAAGAAGTTGTGTTGGGTCTAATTGTGGAAAGTTAGTGTGGAGTTATTACAATTGATACACCATTTGGGGAGATATTTGATAATATCATATAGTGTGAGGATGATTCATTGGAGGTTGGCTCCTATCAATTTGTTCGAAATATTTTTGTCCTTCATATATCAGGTTTTGACCATGTTTTGGGAATGTTCTTTCTAGGGTTATACAAACACTTCATATATTGTTATCATCATAGTGTAACATTCACATATATTGATGGAGATACTTATGTCCTTCATGGTGAGTCTGATGTCTGGGCTATCCGATGTGGGATAGTTTTCTAGAAATAGGAAGAACTCACGACCCAAGTTGTATTCCATATTTTTGATGATGGAGGATTGGAAAAAATTGTTTTTCTACTTGTGGTGGATTGGTATAAAAATGTGTTTCCTGAGGATTTTTTGGGATAAAAACCTGAGAGGGTTAGGGAGTTCTTGATCAAGTTTCTACAAGGGACATAACCTATTTCAATTCCAAAATATCATATGGTTCTGGAAGAATAGTGGGAGCATACAGTTTAGCTGGAATAGTTAGAGAGAAATGAGTTTATTCATCTTAGTATGCCTTTATGGGGATCCCCAGTTCAACTTTCCAAGAAGTAATATCGACTGTTGAGGTTCTGTGTTGACTGTTGACAACCGAATTTGATTATGGTTAAGACCTTATACCGACATCCAAAATTTGATGACATGTTTTACCAAATAATGTGTGCCTAAATTTTTTCCAATATTTATATGAGATCATGATATCATTAGTTGAGGGTTTCTCATTCTAACGTACCACAAATAAATTTTTTGGAGTTGGTAAGGGCTATATGAATTTTTAGATTGGCCATTTGGATTGACCAATGAACCATCTATGTTCATGTACATAGTGAAATAAATATTTGACCCATATTTGGACTAGTTTTTTGTTAAAGTTTAGAGGATATATTGGATTACTCATGATCTCTTGATGATCATCCCAATCATATTGAAATCGTTTTGAGTAAACTATTAGATCATTGGATTTATGCCAAGATATCAAAATTCCAGTTCCAAATTGATAATATGACTTTTTTGGGACACATAATTTCATATTCATGTTTGTAGGTGGATCCAGAGAAGGTGCAATCTATTGTGTATAGGGAGAATCCCAATAATTTTTTTGATGTACTGAGTTTTCTATGCGTGTCCAATTATTACGGTAGGATCATTATAGATTTATATCATTTGGAAGTTCCACTATATGGCTTTTCCAATTAGGGAGTTATGTTTGCGAGTTCAGTGGCATGTAATAATTCTATTCGAGAGATGAAGATGTAGTTTACTATTCCATCAATTTTGATAATACCCAAACCTAGTAAGAGGTACACCTTGTTCTGTGGTGTGTACAGTGTTGGAATTAGGGAATTTTTTTTGCAATATGATAATGTTGTATCATATTTGTCAAGATATCTGATACCACAAGAATGAATATATGATATTCAGAATCTTGAACTAGATATTGTGGTTTATGACTTAAAATGTTGGAAGCAAACATCCTCTCTCAGTGGGATTTGGATCTATGGTAGTTGGGTTGGATCGATTATCTTTAATACATTTATTTCATGATGGTTTATGCACTAATGAAAATGAATAGTGATGTGGATTCTCTATGTTAGAAGACATTGAATCAGGTTGTTCTGGAATCCAATTCTAAATGGATAATAATTCCTTGTTTGTTATGGTGTACCTAGAAGTACTGGATGGGAAAGGGCATATGACTCTTTCAACTATTGGATACATGTCCATTATTTTGAGCAAAGTCAAGCAGAGTCATCTTCTGGATATAGAATGTTTGTAAATGAAGGATATTCTCATGGCGGGGAGTCACCTTCTTCTAAGGTTGTTAGTGCTATTGGTATTTTGTATGATCTATTCCATGTTTTGTTCTGGATGGTGTGAAAGAATATTTTATTCCCAACTACCATCCCTCAATGTGGGAAGCACATCCAGGTTTGTAAAAAATGTTTCGAGATCTTCTTAGGATGTATTAGTGGGAGTGATGAAGAAATAGTTTGAAGGTTTTTTTGCAATGACTTTCCTATCAGCATGTGAGGGTCAAACATCAGCTCCCAGGTGGGTTCTTATAGTCATTTTCCATCGTACAGTTGAAGTGAAATTATGTAATGATGAACTTAGTAGTGGGCCTTCTAAGGATTCCTCTAAACTGTGACACAATATGGGTGGTTGTGGATTGGATAAAAAAGGCGCTCATTTGTTGCTGATCCAGGAGATTTACACAGTTGATCTGCTGTGTGAATTATATGTTCTAAAAATAGTGTTGTTTCATGTTGTTCATGGAAACATAGTTTTAGATCATGATCTACATTTCACATCGTGCTTCTACAATGGATTCTATAATATTCAAGGTAATTCAATGTTTTTTTAGTACAGATTACCACCCATAGAAAGATGGGTAGTCAGAGAGGAAAATTCAAGTGTTGGAATAACTATTGAAAGATTGTGTCCTGTATTTTTGTTAGTTTTTTGGAAAATAACATGTTTCATGTTGAGACTTCCTATAATAATAGTTTTCAGGAAATATATCAGATGGCACTAATAGAGGAACTTTATGGGAGGCCATGTATTCCTCTGCTATGTTGGTTAGAAATGGTGGAGTCCGAGCTGTTTGGACCGATGCTTCTGCAATAGACGTTTGAAAAGGATAAGTAGATTCTTAAATGCCTGTCCATAATTTATAGTTTACATAAGTCATATTAAGATTTTCATTTTAGACTTCTTGAGTTTGTGTTGGGTGATAGTGTGTTCATACGTGTGTCACCAAGGTTGGGTGATCGTCTATTTCAAAATCACGGAATGTGGGAACCAAGATATGTGGGGACATTTTAAATTATGGAGAGAATCATACCAATGGAATATATATCGTCTCTTCCACAATGATATAGTGGTATGAACAATGTAATTAATTTTTCAAAACACAATCAATATCACTATGATACCCCCCATAAGATAAATAATGAGGGAGTAGTGCTTGAGGATGATGCGTCCTTCGAGGAGCATCTGATTTTTATTATGGAACATAGTGAAAATGTCATGTGGGGCACAACTATTCAATTATATTGAATGTGATGGTAACATAGGAAGGTTTATGAAGAATATTCAGAGCGAGAGTAAGATATTTGGTTTATGTGTACATATATCTTCTCTTCAATAATTCAATAATGATTATGAATATTTGATCGATGATGAGATATCATAAGGTGGGGAGGTTGTATGATCCATGATTTCATGCAGGTATGTCCTTTTTTAAATTTTTGGTTCAATCCCCTTTTTTCATTAATAATTTGGATCCAGTAATATGTGGGGTGTTGGGGGGTTCTAGGATTCAAGATATGAGAATGGATAATACATGACCAATCTGATCATTGGGAATGGTTGGTGCACTATTAAAAAAACAATGCATAATTCCAAGGTAACCATTTAGTATTTGGAATAGGCTTTTTGCATTGTTGGTGAAAATTTTTGAAAACTGTGTGGCATGTCCTGAAGATCGTGTTACCCAAATAACCTCAGTTACATGTGCATAGTTTGTTCAAAGGTAGGAAATATTATGGTAACCCTTGTACCCAAATAAATTTTGGAAAATTTACAAAAAATCCAATACATGATTTTTAAACCACACTTGATTTTCCCCCCATTATCTCCCTCTCATCCCTAGTGTCGAACAAGATCTATCGGTGGCATACAAGGGTGATTATCTGTCTTCTCTAGGTTGTTTGGTGTGTCATTAATTGCAATTCAATGATGTTGGTATGTCATATAAAGAACCAAGCTTTAGTTAAATGGATGTCACACTTATTTTTCACAATACATAATTCTTTACACAAATATATTCACAATGACCATAATAGTTTATTGTATTTGGAAACATGGGAAATAATCTTTTATCAGGGTGAATGTTCTTCAAAATATCTAAAAACGATCTTCCACATTTGATTTCCTCCCTAAAAAATTTCATAATATTATGGGGAAATGAAAACATAAAAAGGGTGAGTTTAACTTCTCAGTAAGGTTTGGCATTGAGAACATAAAACAAACAATATACTTTGGAATGTAAAAAGATGAACATAAAGTTAGAATATCCAAATCATGGGTCATGAAATAAGTCTTCACAGTACGTAAGGAATAGATCATAATGGAACATTAACCATGGTAAAATAGAATTGGAATAAAACATGGAATGGAGAGATATAAATAAGAACCCTAGGACTTCAATAAAGTCATGAGAAAGAGGAATATATTAACAATAACAACTTGGATCATATCTTAAAAATGGGGCTACTAATTTTAATTTAGACATTCATAAGCATATCATTAATGTCCATCCCCAAGGTGTCATATCACCAAGGTCAATCCCAAATGTTTAATATTACCATCTTACATCCCTAAGGGGTCATATCAGCAAGGTCTAACCCCCAATCTTCATATATACAATGTCCATCGCTAGGGTGTCTTATAAAAGTTACCAATGTTATTTACAAAGGTATATTAAAACATGTCATCTATGTAGATTAATTTCTGTATGCAATTAATTATATGGATATAAAGGTCCCACCCATCTCATAATGAAATAATTATAACTTTTTCCCCAAAAAAATTAATAATTCTTCATTTAATAACCCAAAGAACAACCAATGGGTTTCATAGACACCCTTCCATCATAATCAATATAAAATAAAAGGATATCATAAAATGAATTATATATAAATATTTCCATCATATAATAAATGTAATTAAAGTAATAATAGGGTTAGAATAATCACCCTATGTCATTTAATGTGGAATATAATTTTTATAAAACACATAAGCTTAATTCTTCAGGAAAATATCATGTTTTCTTAAAAAAAACTTTTTCTTTTGTCAAATTTCCACGAAATTTTAAAATAAAAAAAATAAATTCAAAATAAACATGAATTTTTGAAGAGTTATAATCATGGAAAATAAGGTTTTATGAAGACTTAAAACTCCATTCAATCAATATAATTTAAAAACATTATTCTCGTACTGTTGCTGGAAAAGTCCAAAAGTACCTCATAAGGAAATTGTGTGAAGGATTGATCCCATACCATTTTCTAAAAATACAAAAATTGGTAAAATTGAATTTAAAAATAGTAAAAAAATAGATATGATATGATATATTTAGTAGGAATGTACATAGATGATAAATATACCCAATAAAATTCTTAAATACAAACAATATTGAAAAATAATAAGATAGTGAAATCACCCCATACCATAGGTCTGATTTCTAAAATAAGTATCCAAAACTATAGTATTGTGGGTATAAATAGATTAACAACTTGTAACAAAACCATAATAATAATTTTTATATCATATATTATTCATTTCTGACATTATTTTACCCGTTTATTTATCAATTCCTTGTAAATGAAACATTTTGGGTAATAATTGTTTTATTTATCATACATGGTTAGACTTGTTATTATTGATCATATTAATAGATCATGAATTAAATTCATCCATAAAGTATAAATAATTTATATACCATAAATATTCAGTATAGAAGTATATATAGTAGTTAGATAATTGAAATTGAAAACATTGTTCATGGAGATGGTATGGAGTAATTACACATGAATATTGTTTCTATTTCCTTATTGAATGAAATGGAATTATGTAAAATTTATAAATATATATACATAAATCCTATAGAATTATATTTTCATATAATTCATGGTTATTTATAATATATACATTATAATAATTCTTGAATGATTAACGTGGAGAATGAATCTCATCGCGTCGTAGAAACGGTAGGTCGTACGTATGTTTGAGCAACTATATCAATCAACTAATTGTTAAATGGTTTGGAATTGGATGTTATATTAATAATAAAGAATAATTATCATGTAATATTCATTATCTACATCCATTATACTCAACATTATATCAACCCAAATTAAGTACTGTTGAAGGAAAAATTACACAACGGCGTGGAAATGGTAAGTCGTGCCTACACACATATGGTGATATTGTTATTCGTAGGATATATAGAAGGAGTTATAATTTTTTTCCATTATAATAAAAATATATCCCCAGTTATAGGATAATGAATTTATTACTTCTGTATGTAAACAACATATGAATAGGAAGAACAAGATGAAAATTACATTGAAATAAGGGATAACACGATTACCTCTTCTTCGGGTGTCTCCATTTGATTTGCACAAAAGGACTCCTTAAGATAGTTTTATACCCATAGGGTGGACTCTAGGATGTGTTTTATGAATTTGGGAGGATAATTGTTTAGGTTTTGGCTGATCAAAATGGATTCGGAGTTGTAAATAAAACATAAAGAGAAGTGCTCTTTTATAGGAGAGGTGAGGTGCACTTTAGAAAAATCATTAAATATTTATTTATTATAAATTTATTTTTATATTATAATCACTAAAAATTGATTCATTTCGAGGATAATAAGAGTATATGTCTTAATACACATAATCAATATGTTTTTGAAAAGTTTAGGTCACAAATTCAACATTGACAGTCAACATTTCCCCATAGTTGAAAACATTAACTCTTCTTATGTCTTCTTGAATTTTCGTAATATATCATTAATATAGATACTATAAAATGCCATGAGAACCTAAATATTATCATTAATTACATTTTTAACATTATCCTGGTGATTTTTCAAAATTTTATATTTTTAAGACTATTATTTCATTTAAGAAAATTGTAATTTTTTTAAACTCATTTCTTTCATGTTGGACAGTATATAGCAATACATTTTTATAAAATTCATAACTAATTTATTACTTCATAAAAAAGTAATTATCTCATTCCTAATATGTCAATATCATATAAATGTTTTTATCACAAGAATATGTTAAAACTTCTTTTATTTTTATATTTATCACTTAATTTATTAGGATGTTTCATTAATAAATTAATCAATGCATCATAAATAAGTCATAAATAAATTTATTTTTATAATGTATGAAAATTATAGAAAAAATACAATGATGTTTGAAATATGTTTTTTTTCTCATTACTATTTATAGTAAAATATATCAATTATATAACCTGACATTAAAATTGTTTTACTATAGGATTCATGTTGATGATATATTTTTGTTTACATTATATGAATTACTATAACAAGTCATTTTCACTCCCATGTTGTTCTGAAATGTATAAATAATTTCCGTAAGGGTTTTATCCCTCTCCTATGACTCTTCTACTACGATTATGAAAAAATTTATTGTTTTTTTTTATTATTATAAAATTGTTTGTTACCAATATTTACATGATATTCCAAATAACTCTGATAAATTAAAATAATTACAGAAGTTACTATTAATAATGTAAATCAACTAAAGGGAACTATTTAAATAATTACAAAATTTTGATTCCAAATATTTAATACATTTTTCTAAAACAGAAACACATAATTGGCAGAAATTAAATTAAAATTAATTCTAGTTGTCAAAACCAGAAAGCTGGTTTTTTAGAATTAAAAAACTATCAAAATATTGTCAGCTGTTATTTTCAAATATAACATTGAAATTAATTTCAATGACTATAAATAGAATATATGATAAAAAAATTAATTCAGTTACACTTTAAAAAAATAAAAATAAAATCAATCTATATAAATAAATTATAGAAAAATGCAATTTTGAAATAAAATGTAGAATTTTTTACATTTCATTAAAATTATGAATTAAATTATAAAAATACCAAAAATTTAAAAAAAATGAAAATTTGGATGTCCTAATTCCAATTAGTATGTTTATTCTGTGAAATATAACATAAAAAATTGTAAAAAACTATATTTAAAAATGGTTCTCCCTCAGGAAAATGTTTAACTATTTTTTTAATAGACCTTTTTCCATAAAAATGGAATTTCATCTTATATGATATCTAGTGTACATATAAAATGAATTAAAAAAATTAATTTTAATAAATTAGATATATATTTCAGTAAATAAGTCCATAAAGAGTGATTTTATTAATTTTGTAGACTCACTAATTTTCATTCAAAGAGATTTTTAGAAGGAAAATAATATTATTCATACCTTCCATTATAATGACTAGGTTATAATATTTATTTTTCACATATACTATGTCTTGATGAATTTAATTAAAAAAAAAGAACATCAAATTGTGTGTAACACAATCTAAGGATTTTGTTATGTATACTAAATGATAATACGGTGTTGCGTATAATGCAACCTAATATTCATGTTGTGAAAAAACCCATGACATAAAAAATGAAAATGTATCTATATCATAAAATCGTGAGGTGTCACATTACACCCCCCACTTAAAATGAATTTCTCCATAGAAATATTTTTACGGTAATTAAAGTTTTACTACTTTAATGATTCTTTCATTGAAACTCACATTGAAAAAACGAATACTAAAAATTAATTTTAAATTGGAATGTTAGAAACATAATGGTTACCCAAATTAACTCTTCAAAGGGTTTCAAAATAGAATAACATATGTGGGAAGTGAAAAAACGAATATGGATGAAAAATCTATCCATGATGTTTTGATGGATAGTGATAGAGAACAATGTATGGAGAAAGTTAACAAACAGAATACTGTAAATCTATGTTGATTTAAAGGAAAATATGATTCATCCAATAAGAATGTAGTAAGATAACATTTTTGGTTTCCCAAATCCGTTCCCAACAGATGAATAACATTAGATAAATTTTTTTATTTATTTTAGTACAATCTCATTGTTGGACATTCCATGAACAATTTCAACTTCACATCTAATTCAAAGAACTGAATTTGTTGTTTTAATTCATTAAGTGTTAAAAGATCTCGTCATCCATAAATAGAATTATAAGATATTGAATATGTCTCAAAAAATGGTTAGCACATGTTATCAATCATGTATAACTACATATATGGTGAGATGATTCATTATTCTAAAAAACTACATCTGGTGTTTAAAATAATCATTTCAAAAATTTGATAAACATATAATCCTTCTGAAAGATGAATATCCAAAACTGTTGGTAATGGATCCAAAAATCAACAAAACATTTATACTCCACATATCATAAGATATCTCATGTTGGTCACATATCCAAAATGTGAACACCTTTATCTTTTGTTCTTTTGAGTCAGAGTAACAACCTGAATTATCAGATATCCTTCATGAAAACAAGAATGTTTCATAATTCCAAAACATGATGGATATATTCCTTAAGTCCCAAAATGTTGTATTGTTATTCAAGGACAACATAGTCACCTTGGAAAAAATATCATAATTTGTTCACAAGAAGCATGCATTATCCAATTTACATATTCAAATCCAACATATCTTTATTCAAACATCGCTATCATAAAATAATGGACATATTAAGGGTAATGTTCTTCTTAATCATGTGTTATCCAAGTATATCACCTTATACTTAAATCAATTAAATATTTTCTTATGAATTTTCAACATATCATTTCTAATCCGTAATTAAAAACATTTATTGAAAAAATTTATATATTTCATGATTCATATAACATAATCTTTATAATCTGAAACATATAAACGTCAATCATACTATTTTATTCTAAAACCATTACTCAGGATCAATCACCTTCATCATTATTAAAATATTAATCATGTTTTAAGGTTTTTCAACCTCAATACTCTTAGTTTTAATGTAAAAAATACTATATGAATCTCATATACCTATTACTTGTCATTTACAATATCATTATCGTCATCAGAATGTCCAATACTTGTACCATTTTCATGATTCTCATCATGATATTTCCAATTAGAAAATATATCTTCATTATTCCCATTATTCCCACATCTAAAAAATTCATTATTGAACCTTGTTCTATGTAGTTCTGGCTATAGATTATAGTAAGAATGAAATGTCATAAAAAATACATATCAGAGATTAAAAAGACATATGTAATTTAAATTACATATAATATTTAAATCAATGAAAGCTTAGGTTTATTACAATGTTATTCATGATTATCACTAAAAAATATTAGTTTTTATATTATACTTGACTTATCCATAGGAAATCCATAGACATATCCTTAGAAATATCTCTAGAGATCTCAGTAAATTTTTCACATACTAGTTTCCAAAGGTTGACTAATCCATCACTCTAATACCAACTCTAACGATCCAGGCATGAAAAAATGGGTGTTAAATTTATTTTTTGGAATACATAATACATTATACAAATAGAGGTCAAAAGATCCTGTTAGTTTAGATTCATAACATGGAAAAGAATCTTCATACATGGTGAAATCCCATCAAAATATCCCATAAAGATCTTCCCCTTTTGACTTCCTACCAAAAAACGTTCATTATATCTAATGGAAAAGAAAACATAAAAATAGTGAGAACAAATTCCTAGTAAGGGTAAACATTGTGATCATAAAACCAACCATACACATAAGAATATAAAACTGTAAACATAATATTGAATATCAAAATCTGAAGTCATGAAATAAATCTTCAAAGTTTGTCGGGCATAGATCATAGAGGACAATTAACTATGACAAAAAAGAATTGGCAGAAATAAAGAATTATGAGATATAAATAAGAACATGAGGACTTTCATCAAGGCATGAGAAAGAGTAATATCATAAAAATAAGAACATGGATCATATCTTGGAAATGTGGCTACAATTTTTTATTTATACATTCATAAGAATATCACTATGGTCCATCTCCATGGATTCATATCCCTAAGGTCCATCCCCATGGTGTGATATCACCAAGTTCCATCCCAAATGTGTTATATCACCGAGGTCCATCCCCAATGTCTCATAAAAAGTTACAAAGGTTATTCACAAAGGTTTCATAAAATGTTTCATCTCTTGGGATTAATTTCATTACCTAATTAATTAGATGGAGATATAGGTTCAACCATTCTCTTAATGAAATTATTAATAAAATTTACATTAAAATATAAACCAATCATTAGAGCATAGCCTAATAAACAATAAACATGTTTCTTAAACATAATTGCATCATAATCCATATAAAATAAATGGATTTAATAAAAATAAATCCATATAAATAATTCTATCATAAAAAAATAAACTCAAAGTAATAATATTGATAGAAACATAAATCTATGTTATATTATATGTAAAATGATTTTGAAAAAACATTTGATCTTAATTATTTAGGAAAATATAATTTATTCTTGAAAAACTTGTTTTCTTTTATTATATTTCCATGAAATTTTAAAAGACATGAATTTAGTTGAAAATAAATGTGATTTTTTAAGATTAATATTCATGGAAATACGGAGTTACGAATACATAAAAATATTTTCATTCTGTATAAGAAAAAAAATACATTCTTCTTTTACTCTTACTAGAAATGTAAAGAAGTAACATGTATGGAAAACGAATGATAGATTCCTCATATACTGATTAAAAAATAACCAATGGGTAAAATTTAATATAAAACATTATTTAAGAATAGAAATAATATTATATATTTACAAAACATAGATGTGGATGATAAATATACACCATTAAAAACTTATGTATAAACCATCTCGGAAAATAATGAGACTGTGAAATTATCTGTTTCCTTTTGTATGATTTCATCCATATGTGTCTGAAACCCCAGTATTGTGGGTTTAAAAATATTATTAACTAATAAAAATTATTATTACAATTATGATATTATATATTATTCACTTATGTCCGTATATTAACAATTTAATTATCAATTCAATATTAAAGAATAATTTTGTATAATTATCATTTTTTATCGTATATATTTTGACTTGTAATTTTGTTATCTTATTATATAGATCATGATTTTATTAATTAAATAATTTAAACATGTTTTATATATCATAAATATTATGTATATAAATATATATAATTGATAGATAAATGAAATAGAATACACCGTTCATGGGGATGATAGGATGTATGTATGAATGAACATTGTTTATGTTTCCATATTGAATTGAAAAAAAGAAAGTAAATGATATATATATATATATATATCCAGTAGAATTAATATGTAATATATTTAATTACTATTATATATAATTAATTTATTATCATTCTGGAATGGTTAACGTGGAGAATGAATCTCATCGCGTTGTGGAGACGGTAGGTCGTATGTACGAACGAGCGAAGATATCATTCAATTAATGATTAAATTGTATATAGTAGGATTTTATTATAATTAAAAAGAATAATTATCATGTTATATTCACTATTTACATCCACTATACTCATCCTTATATCTATCCAAATTAACTTCTGTTGAATCACAAATTACACCACGATGTGGAGTTGGTAAGTCATATGTACACAAACATGTTGATAATTTTTTTCATATGATGCATTAATGGAGGAATAATGATTCACCATAAATATAATAACATCTAATAATATATAATATACATTATTTATTACTTTACCGTGGACTCAAAATAAGAATAGGAAGTAGAAGAAGAAATGAACTTTGAATGATGGAATAAAATGATTACATCTTCCACGAGGGTCTCTATTTGATTTATAAAAATAAAAGTAGTTGTGTTGGTTTATTTAAAAAAGGGTGGCCTCAAGGAATATGTAATTTATGTTGGGAGGAGATTTGGGCCATGTTTGGGAGATCCGATGTAACACCTGAAGCTTCCATGGTATGTTTCCCTTTGAATAAAGTTGTAGCTTCCATTGTACGCAACATTGAGTTTTAACACACCACGACCAATGAAACTATCCTTTATGAATATTAATACCCAATTTTTGAAATTTTATAAATTTAAATTTTCAAAATGGACTTCATTTTTCGATCCGGAATATCAAAATTAGCGTATGGTAAATTTTTGGTATATTTTCAAGAACATTCAATTTTTGATAAGTAGTGAAGAACACTGGGTAATTTTGTAAAACCGAATATTTATTAAAATAATAAGTTATTTCATTAAAATTTATTTTTTTGTTAATATAGATAAATAATACCTATATATTTTCAATGAAATTTATTGGAATCATATTATAATAAGTTTAGATATATAATATTTTATTGAACTTTTTACTGTCTTTTACCCAACTTTTAGGAGCATTTACAAATTTGTATAAAAGATAATTCTAATTACCTATATGAGTTGAATTTCAAAAAAACTGAGATACATAGCTGACATCAATATTTATAATATGGTTCAATAAGATGAAAATAATTTTTGGTGAATAGTATCTTTGGAATTTTATTTACCACGATTAAAAGTAAATTGGGAAATTAAGGGTTAAATTGATATTATAATTACCCTAAAACATATAGTAATTCTATTTGATAAATTTAATTCGAAAAAATCAACCACTGGAATAAAATATGATCATTTTGATCCACAAGGATTAGATTAGTACATTTATTATTATTTTATTTAAAGAAGAGTTAAAAGTGTTAAATTCAATGTTTAATAAGTAATTTTTTTAATATTGGGGTTTATAAAATATAAATTAAACTATAAATGTTCATTAAAAATATAAAATATTTCCTAAATAATGGTATTTAATTATAATTTTCAGACATTAAATAATTAAATTTATTTTTAACATAATGATGATGCAGTAAATACATTATTAATGAATGATTAAAATAATTGATATTATAAATATCCAAATAAATTTAGTTTGATACTTTTGAGGATTACATAAATTTTATTGGTTAATATGAAATATTAGGGTTTATTAAATAATTTTTTTTGAAGTAATCATGCTGTTATGATTTTCAAAAAAACCAAATACTAAATATTGTCAAAATAGACATAAGTGAGTTTTTTAAACAAGTACTATATTATTAATTGATATAATATTCCTAAAAATAAAAAATTCCTCCAAAGGAGTTATATAACGGTATATATATTTTTATTGAACCACTTGGGGGTTTTCTTGTCTAGTTATAGTATGTTCATTAACTATATAATAAAAAAATTAAAAAGAGCCATGGTAAATGTCAAACTATTTAACTAATTGTTAAATCTAAATGATAAGGTTAATATGGTGACCTAAACCAATAAAAACATATTGGATGTGTGTTTTTCGACCCATATCCACCTTATCTTCTAAAGAAATCATTTTTGAGCCATTAGAATCCGAAAATTAATTTATTATAAAAAAATATTTCATGCTTTTTCTAAAGAGACCACCACATTTATTATAAAAGGGTACTTCCCCTTCACTTAAATTTACACCTCCAAAGACATTTGGATTGTTCAAACACTGCCCAAATATCCTCTAAACCATCCACCCATCTACCGAGAGTCCTTAATTTGATCAGAAAGCGATCCTATGGAGCCCTTTTGAACAACTCAAAAGGAAAGACCCGAAGAAGAGGTAAAAATTTCACCACCCTCTTCTAAATTTTTTTCTTCGTCCATTTCCACTTTCTTTGTTGATTCCATAAGAAATAATAAATACATTACCTTATACATACCATGATGTTATTATAAATATGGTACAACCATAATCTTTATTCAATCCATCAAATAAATTACAAAGTGACCATACATGCGTACGTACGGCTTACCGTCTCCACTTCATGGTGTAATTTGTTATTCAAACACATCATTATTTGGATGGGTATAATAATGAGTATAAATGATGTAAATAATAAATATATAATTTTAATAATTATGTATATATTATATATCATCAAATTACATAATATTTTACCATCAATATAATGATATTGTCCCATGTTCGTACATAAGGAATACCGTCTCCACGAACGCGATGAGATTCATTCCCCATCATAATCATTCAATAATTATTTTAAATTTAGAATTAAAAATCAGGTTTATGAACATAATATCACTTTGTATATGAAATAAATAAATCAAATCCATAACAAACATGTCTTACCTAACCAATCATATTATGGAAAATGAATAAGTTAACACATGAAACGACGATACTACTAAAATATTATTAAAATATAAATATTATAAGATCATATATGACATAAAATTTATTATATTATTATTTTATAATATAATAGAAATGTTTTAGCTATTATATATGAGGTTTACATACCACCAACTTAGGGAATGTTCAAGGTAAGGGTTAATTATACAATCTCCTAACTTGTCTGAGGTTGTTAATACGTATGTATCTACTGGGACTTCATCATCATCCACATCAATGTTTTCTTAAAATGTAATTAGATGAGTTATTAATATTTACTATACTATGGGTTAAAGGTATTTATACACATATTGATCATATATTATTTTAAAGTAATCTTTTTTTCGTTTTCTAAACAATTCACATTATGACATTTTCGAAAAAATTAAGTTAAGAATGTCTTTTTTAACTTATACGGCGGGTGCGGCTATTTTCAACCTTTATAACATCATAGAACCTTACCATACTAGCTTATAAGAATATTTTCAAAATAAATTTTTTATTTTATAATTATATGTCTTTAAAATTATTTCAAAATAGGAAGATATATTTCAGTAAAAAATGATTTTATTTCATCAATGTCAACATCCTTTGATTGATTTAAAGATTGTTTGAGGTTGATTTATTATGATACAAAACATCCATATTGTATTGAATGTTTTGTGATATGATTTACTGTGGATGTGTTATTTTTAAACTATTCATCATATATGGGTAATGTATTGACATTTCTTATGCTAGTTTTAATACGAACGGTTATGTCAGGTTTAAACCTTTTCATATATGAAATGAATTGGACTTAGTAAGTGATGGTTGGAGCCTGCTAGTTCTCCTTTAAGAATGGGTAGGTCTCATGAAACAAACTAATATCTTGGTAGAAGGCCTTGAAAAAAACTTATTTGTAGTCTTGTCACAATTCCTTGAGTACGTGGTTTTGATGCCTGGCATTATGCATTCTGTCATTATGAAACTGGCTATTGATATGGTAATTAATTATTCAACTAGTAGAATATCCATGGGAATAATAAAATGGAATTATTTAATTTATATTTGCCATATTATGCATAACAGTATGTTTGAAAGGTTTATGTAATAGTCATATACATTTTTTTTAATGTTGGTGATTATTTATGAATGTTTTCACTATATTTTAATCCTTACTAATCATCTAAGCTCACCCATTTCAATGTTTTACATTTCCTAGAATAAGAAGATGTATATAATGACTGAGATGAAGTGATAGTCTAGGAATAGTCTAATGGATATGAATGTGTCAATTGAGACATTTCTGTTGGTTTTTTTTTCGTGGTGTAATGAAAAACATATGAAAGTATCTAGTAACTTCAATTCTATTAAACCGATCGGTCTTGCAATGGCATGGACCTCTCCGGTCCATTCCATTGAGAAAATGTGGTGTCAGAGGTGTTCTGGGAGGTCATGGCGTCTTGGGGTGCATTTGGGTGGACTTTTAAGGAAAGTTAAAGGGTAATATCTTTCACACGGTTGGTGCTCAGTTTTCCTAAACCAGACGGCCAAACCGTGCAAGGCTGGTCTTGTAGGTAGTGGCTAATGAAAAATTAGTGCATGGTTTGTCTAACCGTGCGGGCTAACCGTGCGAGGATAGTTTGACGAGGGAGAAGGTAACCAACGATTAGCGCACCATTTGTTAAACCGTGGGGACTAACCGTGTGGGCACATAATGTTATATCCTTAAATTATGGATCTGAACTCTTTGGCCTCTAAATGGTTCTTTTAAGCCCCTAAGCGGCCATAACTCGTGATTACACTTCCTTGGAGGTAGAATAACATCTCTCAAGTGTTTTGGATGTGATCCATAGGATTTTCTTCGTGAATCTAAGATGGTTTCTCAAGGAAAGTGATCGATTTTATTTGGTTTCATAGATCTACCTAGATCTACTCCTCCTCTTCTATCGAGATCAACGATCTATGCCCGTTATGGGTAGATATAAGTATGTGGATGTTGATTTTGATGAGCTTTGGTCTTGGTTGTGTTAGGAGATGAGATCTAGGGAGGATCCTTGGTGATTCGGCCCGGTCTTCCTGGGTGTTCTTCGACCGTTGTAGGTTTCCTCGAAAACATTTGAGGTAGGGGATTCGTTGATTTTCAAATTGTTTATATGCAATCATATAGTTATCATGTTTTTTCCAATGGATCTCAATGGAATTGACCGAATTAAATACATTAACCAGATTAAAAGAATTGGTTTGATCGCGTGTTGTTGCTTTGTGCCATAATAATGTTTTGCCTATTGATTTTCTAGATAGTGTGATATATATGCCTTGATTGTTAGCATGTTTCTATTGATGAAATTGATAAAGAATGTAAATCCGTAATTAATTGATAATTAATTCGATAACGATAAAGAGGATTGTAAATGAACCCGGTTTTTATTGTTGTGGATGTTTTTCCAACTTGGTGTTAATCAAAATGAGGCTGATGATGTGTTTAATTCCGTCGGTTGGTAAATAAGAAATCTGTTGGTGCTTGTTGTTTAATGGTCGGATGCCCTATTAAACAACCAAGAGACTAAATTGATGTGATGTTTGTTTTCCTGCTGCTTGTGCTGTGATGTGACCCTGGGAGGGTGTTGTGATATGTGGGGGCATGGAGGCCTTGTGGTTGTGGCAGCGGATGATGCCTATAGTGGCATGATGCATCAGTTTATGCATGTGGGTGTCAGGGAGAACACTAGGGATAATGGAATGGGATGAATGTGGTTGTTGGTTTCATATGGATTCATTGGTTGTTTATCTGATTTTCTTTTCCCCACTGCTCAAGGTAGATGGTCTTTCTTACCCTTATTCTGAAAGGGGCGAAGACATACGGGGTATGTCACGTGGTATCCATGTTTAGCCTCTCTAGGGAGAATGGGTCTATGCCCTTGATATAGGTGGCACAGACTCGACGGGTAGTACATCTACTCATAGTGTTGATCCCCCTTGTTTTTATTATCATAGGATGATTTTCTAGAATGCCTGGGAATATAGGAATGTAATTATATAATGAATTATTGAATGATTGATGTTAACTCATGGGGATGGTGATGCCGGAATATAATGATGAGGTTATAACATTGAAGGAACACTTGACCTTGGGTGTGATGTTGATTAATTTAATGTGGGTTTGCTCATGGATAATTAATGTTGTAAGAATTAATTAACGTACAATGGAACCGATAAAAAGGGAATGAAGTAACCTATTAAGGCTCTTTAAATGGACGTGTGATTATAGGATACCTAGTCTTTGATGTGGAAGCCCGGAGTCTGAGAGACGTTAGATGCAGTTATGCTTAAGACTAAGTTATGCCCATAGTGTGGTTGTGAGTTATAATATATTTTCTACATTTTGTGTTTCAATACGCTAATCCACCCTATCAGTAAGTGAAACTGGCACCTCGGGGATTCTGAGCTGTGGGGGGGGGGTGTTTTCCCAAACATTCCAATGGGAGGGTGAATGGCTGACTACACCCTTTGACCCCACTCTCTTCTCTTGGTAGATACTAGTTCGATTAGGTACGGAGGTTTGTTTTCCCCATATATGTATGTAGAGGGTTGTAATGTCTTTTGGTTATTCAAACACATATATTCTAAATATAGTATCCTATAGACTACTATATGTGTAATGTGTATAGTCTTTGATGGATTGATGATCCTTACTCAGTGTATGGGATGTAATGGCTTGAGGTATAATACATGACTTATGATACACTTTATGCGAGTTGTGGTGGCTCCAGGAAACTACATGGTTACTTTTGGTTGTAAGGATGGTGTGGTTCTTAGCCCAGGTGTCTGCAGGAAATCCATTGTGGTACACATGTTTTAGATTATGGAGCTTTGCCCAGGTGTATTCGGGCATGCATTTGGAGAGAGATGCACAAGACGTATGTCATTGGGGCCAAGTGGAAAACCAGTGGGGAAGTAGTATCAGGGTACCCTTGATATTCTTTTCTATATGCTACATTCCTGTATGTGTTACTTGGTGAGAGTAGCCATGGCGAGGATGGTAAAATAGTATACCTATTAAGGTGACGAGTTAGTTTCACTTGTAGATCACTGTTCTTTAGCATGCTTTCTTTACTTTTGCACGAGAGGCTTCGAGGAGAATCCTACTGAGTATAATGTTATACTCACCCAACGTATATATAAACTATTTTTCAGGTCACTTGGAGCAGGTTGGAGATCAATCTGGTTACTACTAGCTTGTGGCTGGAGGAGCTGTTCAGGCTTGTGGTTGCTACTGTTCCACATTCTTTTGGGTACTTGTAATTTTCCCTTTCAGTTGTAGTACTTTTTCATGGTATTTCATATATGTACATGGGTTTCTTTTATATTTCAGTTCTCAGTTGGAGTTGGTTAGTGTCTATCTTATCTATCTCTTCCTTATGTGTTCTCTTAGAGGGTAATACCTCCCATTTGTGTGTTTATTAGACGCTGGGTGCTAGTTGCCAACCCGGGGCCTAATGGAGGTGAGACATGGGGGTCATTATCTCCCTTTTCATATTACCATCCCGGGAGGGGTACACTTTGTGGGGAGGGGGTCATGACAGAGTGGTATCAGAGGCTTTGGTTGAGGGATATAATGGAGTTTGGAATTTGTCACATGTGAGGTTCCATGTGTTGGCAGGGAAATAGTGTCATTCATGTATAGAAAGTGAGGTAAACATTGGAGACCGGCAGAGACATAGGCATATAGGCCCCCCTATGATCTGATGCATAGACCATTAAGTTTACATTGGCTACTAAGGTGATCCTAGTTGCAGGGTAGAGACCTAGGAAAGGATCATGCATCATTCTTCTTTGTTCCTGTGTTTGAATCGGTAGACCTTAGGATAGGTTAACCAAAAATGAATAAAAAGAAAAAAATTTATTATTTAATGTTGAGTCTTCCATATTCCAGGTTTAGGAGATCTAAGTGTTTGTTATTCTGCAGTTATGGCTCTAGGTCGATGTCCTCGTCTCGTTTGTGTAGAAGATGTCTAGTAGGATGTTCTAGCAGGTCATCGTAGGGTAGAGGTTTACGAAGACGGCACTTAGAGGAAGACAATCCGAGTGTTTCAGTGCTATATTCTACAGAAGTACGAGGGCTCTGTTTCAGATGTAGTCACGAAAGACTGGTTGGAGGAGGTCGAAATAAGATTCAGTCCAATCTGTGATCGGATGGAGCACTAGGTGTCATTAGTTGTGAAAATACTATGTGGAGTAGTAAGGCAGTGGTGGTTCATGTTCCTCGGGGATCGTGGGGAGTCAGGGATCTCATGGGAGGAGTTCCGATACAAGTTCAGAGTCGAGTTCCTTTCCTCGACTGCAAAGGAGTCCAGTCGCCAGGAGCTTCATATCCTTCCACAGGGGAGCTCCAGTGTTCGGGAGTTTGAGATCCATTTCAGGAACCTTTTAGGATATGCTTTGGACCTGTTACCAGACGAGGAGGCCAGGGCGATGCTTTTCGAGGAGGCTTTGCATCTAGAGATCCAGCACCAGGTCACCCCATTTATGCTGACGACATATCTCGAGGTGCTGGTGAGGAAAAAGGTTATCGAGAGGACTTTGGCCACTACCGGATCATCATGAGAGGGGAATCATCATGATTCTTCACGAAGCAGAGCTGTAGTCCATGTTTTCCATTTTTCATGGCTGAAGAGTTTCCGTTCAGCCGGGGGTAGGTCCCAACCCTTCACATCTCTTTTCTCCGTAGGCAGCAACTCTCAGGCCAATTCCAAGGGATCATGCACTTGTTTTTCTTGTGGTGGTCATGTCCATCAGCATCGGGAGTGAACGACCTTTCAGAGCATTCATTGAGCACAAGGGGTTATGCTCCAAGTTCGTCCTTTGAGGGAGTTCCAGCTGAGGTAGAATTAGCTAGTTTAACCATCTTTAGATCACCAGAGGGGAGATAGGGTGGGCATAGGACAACCCCGTGATGCTCCTCGTTCTCATAGAGAAGAGCACATTTATGGTGGTGGTCGTCATCAGGGTCAGAGAGGCCATGGAGGAGTTCGTGGTCAACTAAATGCTCTAGCGTTTGCAGCACTAGACGTGCCAGATGTCGTTCTAGGTACCCTTTTCTTGTCATACACCTTTGTGTATGCCTAGTTTGATTCAGGAGTGACATAATCCTTCATATCACTTACCCTTGTCCATGCTTTGGGACTTTGTGTAGAGAGGCTTCCACTTCCCTCTGCGTTGACTATACGAGTTAGAGGTCGAGCTGACTTGTTTGAAGTATGTAGAGACTATGAGCTACAGTTGAGGAAACACCACTCTTGGGGAGAGTTCCTATTTTAACAGATACAACCATATGATGTCATCCTCGGTATGGATTGGTTGTATTCAGTGCAGGATATCATGGATTGCTTCAGTAAGAAGGTCGTTTTCTTTGGTGCAGATGGATAGAAAGTGGTGTTTGTTGCTGAGCGAGATCCACAGATGGGTCATAGGTGTGTTCCATCCTTATCTTTCATGGTGGCTAATATGATGTTGAGTTCTTCAGTGGTTTAGCGGTTGGCGTTTACTAGGGTCGTAGAGGAGTACCCTGATGTCTTCCCAGAAGAGGTTGTAGCATTACCCCCTCGATGAGAGAACGAGTTTGGGATCAAGCTACAGCTAGGAGCTTCTCATATCTCTATGTATCCATATAGGATGGCCCCTTCTGAGTTACGAGATATGTATATACAGCTTGATGGTCTATTGCAGTGCGGTTTTGTTCTACCAAGTGTGTCCCCATGGGGTGAACTAGTTCTGTTTGTGAAGATGGCCGACGACGGTTTGTGGTTGTTTGTCGATTATAATTACGTAAACAATGTGACAATAATGAGTCACTAACCTATTTTTTGGAATGATAATTTATTCGATCAAATGAAGGGCGTATGTTGGTTCTCAAAGATCGAATTGTGGTCAGGATATCATCAGATGCGTGTGAAGGATGAGGATATCCCAAATAATACTTTCTGTTGTCATCATGGGCATTATGAGTTTGTCGTAATGTCATTTGGTGTGATTAATTATCTAGTTGTGTTCATGGGATTGATGAATGTTGTGTTCTGTGAGTTCCTAGACAAGTTTGCGGTAGTTTTTATCGATGATATCCTTGTGTAATCCACATCGGGAGAGGAGCATGAATAGAATCTACGATCAGTTTTGGGAGTTCTTAGTCGACATCAGCTATTCGGGAAGTTTTAGAAGTGTGAGTTTTGGGCTCAAGAAGTGTGTTTCATGGGGAATGTTGTGTCCCAATTGGGAGTATCTGTGGATCCATCGAATATTGAAGTAGTTGTGGCTTGGGAAGCTCCCAAGACAGTGTCAGAGGTGCGGAGTTTCCATGGACTCGCAGGCAACTACAGGAGGTTCATAGCCAATTTCTCATGGGTTGCAACACCTCTGATTGCTTTGACCAGGAAAGATCAGGCTTTTATATAGACTGATCTGTTTTTGGTAGCGTTCGAGTATCTAAAAGGGAAGTTAATAAGTGCTCCAATCCATTGTCTTCCAGCTGATGGATTTTAGTTTGATGTCTTCTGCGTTGCTTCACATCTGGGGTTAGGTTGTGTTATCTTGCAGCATAGGGTAGTTTTTTCTTATGGGTCTCGGCAATTGCATCCCCATTAATGCAACAATTCCACCCATGATCTTATGTTGGCAGTTGTGGTGTTTTCTTTTAATTTGTGGAGACATTACCTCAATGGTGAGCGCTTTTTTGATTTCACCAATCATAAGATTTTGAGGTAAGTTTTATCCCAATGTGACATGAACTGACGACATTGTTGGTGGATGGAGTTCTTACATGAATACGACTTCGAAATATCATACATGGAATGGGGAATGTTGTAGCTGATGCGCTGAGCCGAATGTCACATAGTGGTGTTGTGCGTGAATCCAGTGATTCCTAGAGAGTAATGGAAGAACATTCTACATTACATCTAGATATGGGAGAAGTTGGGAGTAGAGGCTATCTTTTTCAGATGACGGCGCAGTCATCCCTGGTGTAGAAGGTGGAAGAGTCCCAGATGGGAGATCTTGAGATGGAGGTCTAGAGAGACCAAGTGGTTTGTGGTGAGGCCCCTGATGTTTGGTTTGAGGATGAACTACATAGAGTGTTGTATCATTGATGGAATTGTGTTCCCATGGCGATGCACGAGACGGTCCTCAGAGAGTTCTATGGTTCTCCTTTAGCGGTGCATCCGGGTGTGACAAAGATGTACCGATCCTTGAGGAGTCAGTTTTTGTGGCCTTGGCTAAAGCGTGTGGTTGCGGAGTTTGTGACTCGATGATTAGTCTTCCAAAAGGTGAAGGCTGAACACAGTGTTCTTGGTGGTATTCTCCAACCATTAGTGATTTCTCAGTGGAAGTGGGAGGACATCTCAATGGACTTTGTTACTGGTTTACCTCGAGCTCCTATAGGTTATGATGCTATTTGGGTGGTAGTGGATTTTTTAACGAAATCATCCCACTTTATAGAAATCAAGGATTCAAGCTAAGTGGATGTTTTGTAGAGGAAATATTTGGGGGAGGTGGTGAGACTTCATGAAGTTCCTCGGATGATCATTTCTAATCGAGATCCTCATTTTACCTATAGGGTGTGGAGAGGTCTCCAACATGCTTTTGGTTCTCTGCTATGCCTTATCACCTCTTGTCATCCTCAAACAGATGGTCAGACTAAGTGAACTATCCATACTCATGAAGAAATGTTGCAATCTTGTGTTCTTGATTTTATAGGTTCATGGATGAGCCACTTACCCCTAGTGGTGTTTTCCTACAATAATAGTTTCTATTCCACCATTTGTATTGAGATGCATGAAGCCTTGTATGGTCGGCCTTGCTGTTCTCCGTTGTGCTGGACTGGGGCCAGAGAGTCATCAATTCTCAGAACAGAACTAGTGCAGAATACAATAAAGATGGTTCAGTTGATTCGTGAGAAGATGAAAGCAGTTCAAGATCGATAGAAATCATATGTTGATCCAAGGTGGAGACCCTAGGAGTTCAATGTTGGGGATCATGTGTTTTTGAAGGTGACTACCCGTCATTGGCAGCAATGGTTTGGTCGTGGGACTATGATTTCTCCCCGCTTTATTGGTCCAATCGAGGTGTTAGCTCGTGTTAGTGTTGTGGCGTATCGAGTATCACTTCCCCCGCAGATGAGTAAGATACATGATGTTTTCCATGTATCAAAACTATGTCTCTATCTTCATGATGACTCCCAAATAATCAATTGGGGATAGATCGATGTTGATGATGATTCCACCTTTGAGGAGTGACGAGTGGAGATCCAAGACCTCAAGGAGAAGGTGTTGCGTGAGCGTTCCTTCCCAATAGTTTGTGTCTTGTGGTGATACGGTGGCATGGAGGAGAGTACCTGGGAATGTGAATCATAGATACGTTCTTAGTACCCAGAGTTGTTTGATGTTTTACTCTTTCCATGTATCATTATAGCTGATTTGGTTATGAATCATTCAATTTTATGAGATTGCTCCCTTTGTTGATTTGGTGGATTTCTCTCTTTTGAGAGGTATCTCGGTGGGTGGTTGTTCAGAACCTATTTCCATTTCTCTTTAGGTGGGTTTTGGATTCTCGAGGATGAGAATGTTAGGATTGGTATCTAATGTAATGGCCCAGTCCTCTTCCGTCCATTCCTTTGAGAAAATGTGGTGCTGGTGGGTTTGCAGGAGGTCAAGGTGACTTGGTGTGCATTTGGGAGGAATTTTAGGTAAAGCTAAAGGGTAATAGCTTCTGCACGGTTGGTGCATGGTTTCCCTAAACCGTGCGGACAAATCGTGCAAGGCTGGCCTTGGAGGTAGTGGCTAGAACACGATTAGTGAATGATTTTTCTAACCGTGGGGACTAACCATGTGAGGGCTATTTGACATGGAAGAATCTAATGCACGGTTAGCACATGGTTTGTTAAACCGTGCGGACTAACCGCGTGGGATCTTAAAGTTAGATCCTAAAATTATGGATCTGAACTCTTTTTCCCTTAAATGGTTTGTTTATGCCCCTAAGCGGCCATAACTCGGGATTACCTTTCCTTTGAGGTAGAAGAACCTTTCCCAAGATTTTTGAAGGTGATCCGGAGGCTTCTCTTCGCGAATCGAAGCCGATTTCTCAAGGAAAGTGATCACTTTTGATTGGTTTCTTAGATATACCAAGATCTGATCCTCCTATTCTCTTGGGATCTTAGATCTACGCCCTTTATGGGTAGATATAAGTGTTTGGATGTCGATTATTATGATTTTTGGTCTTTGTTGTGTTAGGAGATGAGATCTAGGGAGGATCCTTGGTGATTCGGCCCAGTATTCATGGGAATTGTTCGATAGTTGTAGGTTTACCTCGAAAACCATTGAGGTAGGGGATTCGTGGACTATCAAATTGTTTATGTGAAATCATATAGTTATCATGTTTTGCCTTTGTATCACAATGGAATTGACCTAATTAAATAATTTAACCAGATTAAATGAATTGGTTTGATCACATGTCGTTGCTTTGTGTCGTGATAACAGTTTGTCTCTTGATTTGCTAGATAGTGTGATATATATGCTTTGTTTGTAATTATATTTATCTGGATGAAATTGAAAAGGAACATAAGCCGAAATTAATTGATAATTAATTGGATAATGATAAAGATGCATCTAAATGAACCCGGTTGTTGTTGTTGTGGATGTTGTTTCATCTTGGTGTTAATCAAATTGAGGTCGATGATGTGTTTAATTCAGTTAGTTGGTAAACCTGAAATCTGTTGGTTCTTGCTGTTTGAAGGTCGGATTCCTTATTAAAGGGCCAAGATCCCAATTTGATGTGATTTCTTTTCCTACTGCTTGTGCTGTGATGTGACCTAGGAGGGTGTTGTGATATATGGGGGAATGGAGGCCTTGTGGTTGTGGTAGCAGATGATTCCTAGAGTGGGGATATGCATCGGTTTATGCATATGGGTGTCGGGGAGGACACTAGGGATGATGGAATTGGATGGATGTGTTTTTTGGTTTCTTGTGGATTCTTTGGTTGTATATCTACTTTGCTTCTCTCCACTGCTCAAGGCAGCTAGTCTTGATTACCCTTCTTCCAAAAGGGGTGAAGACACATGGGGTATGCCACATGCTTTCTGTGTTTAACCACTCTAGGGAGAATGGGTTTACGCTCTTGCTATAGTCGGAACAGACTCGACGGGTAGTACATCTACTCACTGTGTTGAGCCCCCTTCTGTTTAGTTGATATTGATGCTTTTCTAAAATACCTGGGAATATGGGAAAGTAATTCTGTAATGAATGTTTGAATGATTAATGTTAACCCATGGGGATGGAGATGTTGGAATATAATGATGAGGTTGTACCTTTGAAGGAACTCTTGACCTTGGGTGTGTGTTGATGAATTTAATGTGGTTTCGCTCATGGTTAATTAATGTTGGAAAAATTAATTAACGTATAGTGGAACTGATAAAAATGGAATGAAGTAAACTATTAAGGCTCTTTAAATGGTTGTGTGACTATAGGATACCTATTCTTAGAGGTGGCAGCCCGTAGTCCGAGAGACATTTACTGCAGTTCTGTCTAAGACTTGGTTATGCCCATATTTTGGTTGTGAGTTATAATATATTCTGTACTTTTTGTGTTTCTGTATGCTACTCCCCCTTTTAGTAAGGGAAGCTGGCACCTCGGGGATTCTAAGCCCTGGGGGTGTTTTCCCCAACATTCTGATGGGAGGGTGAATGGCCGAATACCCCCTTTGACCCCGCTCTATTCTCTTGGTAGATACTAGTGCCATTAGGCACAGTGGTTTGTTTTCCCCGTATACGTGTGTAGAGGGCTGTAATGACTTGTGGTTATTAACACACAAATATTATTGATATAGTATCCTATGGAATACTATAGGTGTAACGTGTATAGGCTGTGATGGATTGAGGATCCCTACTCGGTGTATGGGATGTAATGGCTTGAGGTATAATACCTGATGTATGATACACGTTATGTGAGATGTGGTGGATCCCAGAAACTACCAGGTTACTTTTGGTTGTAAGGATGGTGTGGTGCTAGGCAAGGTGTTTGTGGGCAAGCCTTTGTGGTTCACGTGGTGCATATTGGGGAGCTTAGCCCAGGTGTATTAGAGAAAAACTTTGGAGTGAGATACCCAAGACCTATGTCATTAGGGCAAAGAGGCAAACCAGTGGTGAAGTATTAGTGCGGTAACCTTGGTATTATTTTCTATATGGTACATTATGCTATGTGTTACTTGGTAATAGTATCAATGGTGAGGTTGGGAACTTAGTATAACTGTTTAGGTGACGAGTTAGTTTCACTTTTTGATCACTGCGCTTTAGCATGTTTCATTACTTTTGCACGAGATAATTCTGAGAGGATCCTACTATGTATACTATTATAATAACCCTACGTATATATAAACAATTTTTTTTGTCATTTGGAGAAAGATGGAGATCAAGATGGTTACTACTTGTTTGTGGTTGGAGGAGCTGTTTGAGCTTTTTGTCGCTGCAGTTTTAATTTGTTTTGGGTACCTGTAGTTTTCCCTTTCAGTTTTAGTACTTTTTCATGGAATTTCATAAATGTACATGGGTTTATTTTATATTTCAGTTCTGAGTTGGAGTTGGTTGGTGTCTATCTTATCTCTCCATTCTTCATGTGTTCTCTTTGAGGTTAATGCCTCCCATTTGTGTGTATATTATACCCTTAGTGCTCGTCGCCATCTCGGGTCCTACTGGAGGTGGGTCTTAGGGGTCATTATCTCCCTTTTCACATTATCAGCCCGGAAGGGGTACACATTTTGGGGAGGGGGTCGGGACATGACTTTCGGGACAAGATCCATTCTATCATGCCAATGTAATTTAATAATGCATAGACTCTAGGAAACTGGGGTCGGGGCATTATAATTGGTATTAGAGGATGTTCATTACAAACCATGGAAGCTAGATTTAAAAAAACTATAATCAGATAACATTACACTAAGATATATTTTGAGAATGGGAATAGAAGAACTTCCTAGAATTTTGGTAATGTTGAGATTTTGGGAGTTTTCCATGTAATAAATCCTTATTTGTAAATGAGAAGGTAGAGGCAGCTCGGGTACATATGTACCTATTGGTAAAACCCAAAAACACATCATTGAAATTGACTAAAAATGGAACTGGTGCATGACAACGGGCCTTGATGCACTCTTGGCTACAACACTCCCAGGGGATATTCTTAGGATAATTCACATTTTTTTAACAATCCATTATGAAGGATTTATGACTATATACGTCCTTAAAGTAATATTTTTTATTATTATGGATTTTATCAATAAAATTTTCAAATTATGTTAAGTGTTTTACATGTTTGGAATTATGTACTGTGATTCACAAACTCATCTAGTGTTTCCATTGTTCAAAAATGGAACCCAGGGTAATGAATGGAAACTGTATCATCCAACGTAATCCATGTAGGGATTTCCATGCTACTCATGATAATTATAGTGGATCTGGTGATGAAACTAGTTTTGATCATATTATCACCATACTGTGACAACTCACTCAGGTTATGAATAATAACTTTACCTGTATGGAGCACCCGGATTCACAAATGCAGAGGATCATTGTTTGACCACTTCATGAGGTAGCAACCACCAATGATCCATGGGCTTACCAATCCATTAGTAACTGTGCAATGGATACGTTCCATAGATAAAATATTTCATTCATTAGGGTCTAGAAAAAGAGAAAACGTTTTCAGAACTGTTTATCGCCTCACAGGAAATTCATATCAATGGTGGTCGTTAAACCAAAACCCAAAATAAGATGAATATGTATATAACATGGAATGGATAGTGTTTAAATAGATTTTCGTAGAAAAATTCTTTTTTCATGACTATCGAGTGGATATGGAAAATAAATTTCTGAGTCTGAGGTAGAAGGAGGATGAGAATTTCACAAGGTACGAGGCTTACATTACAAGGTTAGCAAGGTATGTAGCAGATTATATATGCATCCCAAGGAGTAAGATTGATCGATTATTTGATGGGTTAAAACCATTTCTCCATCATGAATTTCTCTCACAATCAATCTCAATGTACGATGATATTTTCTAATGAACTATCAAGATAGAAAAAGAATTATACTCATCTTATGACATTAAAGAAAATAAAGAGAAAAGGTGATATGTAAGAAACTCTATAAATGGAAATAAGGAGAAGAAGGGATTATTTGAATATCCATACAACAGAAAATGTGGGACGAAACACCCCGATACATGCTTGAATGGAATGTGAGTCTATTACAAGTGTGGTCAAAAGGCACCCAAACTCAAGATTGAATGGGGAAAAGGAGGTTTTCAATGTTGAATTATACAATTGAATATAAAAGGGGAATTATAAAAATGAATTTTCTAAGGCCCAAGGGAACATACCGTTGAAAATTACAAGGGAGAAAAGCCATGATTATACGATCACTAATGTTGATGTTGAAGCTCTGAAAGACGTGGTGGTTGGTAATATAATATTTTTCTCTAGTTTGAAAATGATTTATTTTATTCTGGATCATCACATTGTTTAATATCATCCTAGTTTTCTAATAAAATTAGATGATTTCAATTTGACTTAAAAAGGGAGTTGTTAGTCAAAAATCTTAAGGTATGTATCAGTGCAACGAAGTTTTGTGAATCAATTCCGTTAGGGAATATAAATATTCTTTATATGCAGATATCATAATCATAACCATGATTGAATTTGATATAATCCTCGAAATGGAATGGGTTTGGGACCTCCATTGGAAAATTTATTGTAAGAAGAAGGAGGATTCAATATTCCATTATGATTAGGAGTACCATATCTTTAGCGAAAAACAACACCACCTTATTCTTATCTATATCCACCCCATTACGTCCACTAAATTAAATTATTGGGGAAAAAATAATGAAATAATTTTGGGATAGGAAAATATTTTTTCAATAGAGTACGTATCTATTGTGCAAGAAAATTTTGATGTGTTTTTAGAGGATTTACTTGGAAATCTCTAGAATGAGAAATTCAGTTTTCGATGGATTTAATTCTTGGTTCAAGGCCCATATCGAAGTCCCTTTATAGAATGACCACTATGGAATTAGTGTAACTAATGAAACAACTAGAGGAATTGAGTAATAATATAATTATTCACCCCAATGTTTCTCCAGGGGGAGCCCCTGTCCTTTTTTTAAGAAGAAATACATATCAATGCGGATATGCACTAACTAGAGGGAGATCAATGCTATAAAAATAAAGAACATGTATCCCCTACCTCACATTGATGATTTTTCGACCAACATCATGGTGATCAATATTTTTCGATGATTGACCTTCAATCTGGAATTCATAAGTTTTGTGAGAATAAGGACGACATTCCGAAAACAGTATTTTGAACAAGGTACGGGCATTACGAGTTTATAGTACATCCTTTGGGATTGACTAATTCACCCTCTGTCTTCAAGGAACTAATGAATATAGTTTCAAGGAATATCTTGATGACTTTAGAGTGTTATTTATTGATGATATCCTTATATACTCAAAATTCTAATATGATCATGAAAATCAATTATGCACTATTCTAAAAACCCTTAGAAGAAATGAATTATATGGGAAGTTTAGAAAGTGTGAATTATGGCTACAAGAGATTTCTTTTTTTGGCCATATTGTCCCTAAGGATGGAATCCATGTTGATCCCTCAATGTACAGGGAAATCCATGAATGGCCAGCCCCAACATGTATAACTAAGGTATGCAGTTTTATTGTTTTAGTAGGTTATTATCTACCTTTCATCCAGAATTTTTCCCGGTTGGTTAACCCATTAACCAAGCTCACACGTAAAGGGGTTAAATTTTTTTTGATAAAAGATTGTAAAAAATGTTTTGATGAACTGAAGAGAAGATTAGTTAATTCTCCTATCAAGACTCTACTGTAGGGGAATGATGGGTTTGTTATTTATTGGTATGCTTCAAGGAAAGGTCATGGTTATGTCCTTGTATAGAATGATGGAGTTATTGCCTATGCATCACAACACCTATAATTTCATGTAAAAAACTATCCTGCTCATTATCTTGACTTAGCAGCTATAATTATTTCTCTGAAAATATAGAGACACTATATCTATAGTGAAAAATGTCAGATTTATACTGATCACATGAGTTTGAAGTATGTTTTCTCACAAAAATAACCCAACATGAGGAAAAGGAGATGGCATGAACTACTCAAGGATTATGATTTCACTATACACTACCACCCAAAAATGGAAAATATGGTGGCAGATGCTTTGATCATAAAAGATCATTGAGTTTTGAACAAGGGGAGTGTTTAAAATAATATATATACATGGATCTATTAAATATGGATATGGGAAATACCATGGAAGGTGAAACAAAAATGTTTTTTCCAATGGATGACAAACCATCATTACTAGAAAGGATAAAATGTTCTCATAATGAGGATGTGGAATTTCAATTGAAAATTAAAGCTATGAATGATGGGATATTGATCGACTTCTTATATGAAACAAGAATTTTGAAATTTGGGAATAGACGTTGTGTTCCTGATGGGCCTGATCTGAAAAGGGAATTGTTGGATGATGCTCATAGAACCAATTTCTTTATACACCCTAGTAGTAATAAGTTGTATGGATATTTGATGGATCGTTTTTTTGGGACAACATGAAGAAGGAGATTGCAGATTTTGTGTTGATATATATGGTTTGTCAACAAGTGAAAGCTGTAAGGAAACATCCTGGAGGATTCATTCAACCTCTTCCCTTACAAGAGTTTAAATGGGATAAAATTATGATGGAATTCTTCATGGGGATACCGAAGACTCCTAGAAGGAAGGGTCCAATATGAGTAATTGTTTAATGTATTACACAATCAACACATTTCCTTGCAAGAAGTGAATATTTACCACTAAAACGTTTGGAAAGACTATATATTAATGAATTTTTAAGACTTCATGGAGTTCCTCTATCAATTGTTTCAGATCGTGATCCCCTTTTAACATCAGGATTCTAGAAAATCTTCAGATGGGACTAGATACTTAAATTTGTTAGATCACTTCCAATCAACCTCATAGTAATGGACAATCGAAACAGACAATTCATACCTTAGAAGTCATGGTGTGATCTTTCTCACATTACTTTCAAGGTATGTTGGATCAATATTTACCTCTGGTTTAATTTTCCTATAATAATAGCTTTTATTTAAGTATTCATATGGCAACATAAGATGCATTATAAGGAAAGAGATGTAGAAAACTGACTTATTTGGATGATGTTGGTGAAATAAAACTCACAGAACCAGAACTTTTTGAAGAAACAATGGAAATATGAAGATTATAAAAACCCACTTCAATGCATCCCAATGTATGAAAAAGAGCTATGCTGATAACTGAATAAGGATTTTGAATTTCATGTAGGAGACTGTGTTTTCTTGAAGGTATCTCTATGGAAGGCTATTATTCATTTTGGTAATAAGGTTAAATTGAGTCCTAGTTACAACAGACCTTTCGAAATTCTAGAATGAATTGGATTAGAATCTTATCTTTTGGAAATTCCTCTACGTCTCTCCAAGGTTAATGAAATGTTCCACATATCACTGATGAGACAATACTTTATTAATCCAACGCATGCACTCACCTATGAGGAAATTGAACTCGAACCTGATCTGACTTATTGTGAAGAGCCTATCAAAATTCTTGATATTAGAGAACAAGTGTTAAGAAACTAAATGACTCTTCTGATAAATGATCTATGGAGAAAACATAAAATGGAATAGGAAATTTGGGAACCCGAGGAAATTACGATGAAGAAACACCGATATCTATTTATGCAATTATATTCTATTAATTTTGAGGTTGAATTTATTTTAAGGATAGGAGAATGTAACACCCCAAGATTTTATGGTAGGTTTCCCTTTGAATAATGTAGTAGCATGCGTTCTGCAAAACATAGATTTTTAACACACCACGACCAATGAAACTAGTCGTTATGAATAGTAATGCCCTATTTTGGGGATATTATATATTTCAATTTTTAATATGGACATAATTTTTGGATTCGGAATATCAAAATTAGTTTTGGGGAAAATTTTTGTATTTTTCTGAGAACTTTCAATTTTTGATAAATAGTTAAAAACATTGCGTTATTGTTCAAAATCTAATTTTTATTTAAATAATTTTTTATTTTACTTTTATTTACATTAGGTAAAAATATATACATAATACCTGTATATGGTCAATGTAATTCATTGGAATCATTTTATAATTAGTTTAGATATATAAAAATTTATTGAACTTTTTACAGTCTTTTACCCACCTTTGAGGAGCATCTTCAAATTTCCATAAAATGAAATTTTGAAGCTTTTGTGAGTTGAATTTCATAAAATTTTAGAGGCATGGTTGAAATAAGTATGTAAAATGTGGTTTAATAAGATGAAAAAAACTTTTGGTGAATAGTAACTTTTGACTTTCATTTACCACGATTACAAGTAAATAAAGTAATTACGGGTAAAATTATATTATAATTACGTTAACACATGTCATAATTCAATTGGATATGTGTAATTAGAAAAAAAACAACCTTAGGAATAATATATGATCCTTTTTATCCACATTGATTAGATTATAACATTTATAATTATTTTATTTACAGAAGAATTAAAGGTGTTAAATTCAATGTTTAATAATTTAACCATTTTTAATATACAGCTAAAGACTATATTAATTCGACTCTAAATATTCATTAGAAATGTAAAAATATTTCATAATTAATTGTATTTTATATATAATTTTTAGAAATTATATAATTTAATTTATTTATGAGACAATGATGATGCATGAATTACCTTATTAATGAATGATTAAAATAATTTATATTATAAATATCCAAATAAATTTAATTTGAGACTTTTAATGAATTAAAATAAATTTATAGGTTAATAAGACATGTTAGGGATTATTTAATGTTTTTTTAGTATTAATCATGTTATTATGATTTCCAAGAAAAATAAATACTAAATAGTGTCAAAATTGAAAAAAATGAGTTTTTAAAATAAAAACGATATTATTAATTGATTTAATTTTACTAAAAATCAATGGTTTGGCCAATGTACATATATAAGGATATATATATTAATAATGTACCTCTTGGGGTTATATTTTTGTTTTTATAGTATTTTTATTTACCATATATTATAAAAATACGAAGAGACATGGTAAATGTCAAACTATTTAACTAAGAGTTAAATCCAAAAGATAAGGTAAATATGGTGACATAAACCAATATAAATCCTACTGATTGAAGGTTTTTAAGCCCCAACCCACCTTATACTCTAAATAAGTCATTTTTAAACATTATGTCCAGAATATAATTTTATTATAAAATAATATTTCAAAATTTCCTAAAGTGACCCTCACCTCTCTTATAAAAGTGTACTTCCGCTTCTTTTAAATTCCCAACTCCAAATCCTTTTGATTCGGCAAAACCCTGAAAAAATAACCTCTCGCCTATCCTAAATTAGATCTATATCCCTTAAAATGTTCATAAATCCATCATGGGGTTCCCTTTTGATCAACTCAAAAGGAAAACCCCGTAGAAGAGGTAATAATTTCACCACCCTCTTTCATGTTATTTTCTTCATCCAATTCCTCTTTATTTTATGTTTCCATACCAAAATAATAAATCCATTACCTTCAAAATAATTTGATGTTATTATAATTATGGTTCCACAATATTCATTATTTTGTCTATCCTATAAATGGAATCTTATAATATGTGGGCCTGTATGGCTTACTGTCTCCACGTCGTGGTGTAGTTTGTTATTCAAACAATTCATTATATTGGTGGGTATATTAATGAGTATAATTTATGTAAATTATAAATATAACATTATAATTATTCTGTATATATTATATACCATCCAATACATAATATTTCAGCATCAATATAATGATATTTTCTCTCATGCGTAAGTATAGATTACCGTCTCCACGAACGCGATGAGATTCATTCTCCTTCATAATCATTCATGAATAGTTTTCATATTTTGATTAAAAATAGTATTTATGAAAATAATATAATTATGTATATGAATCAAATATGTCCTATCCAAAACAAATATGTCTTACGTGACTGATCATATAAAGTAATACGAAACAATTATCAACTGAAACAATTTTACTACAAAAATATTATTAAAAATGCAATATTATAAGCTCATATATGATATCATATTTATGTATATGATTATTCATTGAATTACTAACAAATTTTTAACTATTATCCATGAGTTTATCATATCGTCGACTAATGAAATGTATAAGGTAAGGGTTAATTATAAAATCTCTTTACTTATATGAGGTTGTTAACACGTAAGTATTAACTGTGACCTCCTTATCATCCACATCCGTGTTTTCATGAAAATGTAATTAAAACTTTTTTTACTATTTAATAGATTTTGGGATAATTTCATTTATACCTTTATTGATCATATATGTTTTGAATGAAACATTTCCCTCATTTTTGAAAAAAGTACTTTATGACCTTCTTGAAAAAAATAAGGTAAGAATTTCTTTTTTAACTTAGACGGTGGGTGGGTATATTTCCCCCTATTATAACAATGTCAATGAATCCCATTCCATATTATAATAATATTTTTAAAATATTTTTATTCCATTATAATTATAGTAATTTTAAATTATTTCAAAATAAAAATGTTAAATTTATTTAAAAATGTTCTAATTTCTTCTATGTCAACATCCATTGATGAATTTTATGCTTGTTCGATGTTGATTTATTATGTCACAAAACATCAATATTGAATTGAAGGTTTTGTGATATGTTTTGACTGTGGATGTGCTATTTTTACACCATTAATGGTTTAGGGATAAAGTATTGACATTTCTTATGCATGTTTTAATACCAATGTTATTTTCTGATTAATCATTTTCTTATGAGGAATGCATTATACATAGTAAGTTACATGTGGATCCCACTATAGCTCTTCGATGCATCGGTACGTCTCATGAGACATACTATTTTCCTGTAACATTGTTTTGACCAAATATTATTTGTAGTATTGGTATAATGCCTTGAAAATTTGGTTATGAAGTCTAGCATTATGCATTCCATCATTATGAAATTGGCTGTTAATATTGCAAGTGATTATTAGACCATTAGAATATCCATGTGAATATGTAAATGGAATTATATTATTTATATTGGCCATATTATGCAATAGTTTTTGTATAAAAGGTTTTTTTATTCTTCTACATTGCATTAAATGTTTATTCTTATTTATGAATGTTTTCTCTATATTTTTATCCTTACTGAGCATTTGTTCTCACCCCTTTCAATGTTTTATTTTTCCTTGGATTCAAATATGTATATTAGGACTGACCTACTTGGATAATATAAGGGATAGTATAAGGGATAGGAATGTGGTTAATGGAGACAATGTTGTTTTTTTCATTTCATGATGTAATGTAAAACTTATGAATGAATCTAGTACTTCCAAGACTACTAAACTGATCGGTCTTTCAAGACATGATTCCTTATATCATGCCAATGTTATGTAATAATTCACCGAATCTGGGTAACTGGGCTCATGGTGTTACATCCAATGGGATATGGAGTTGAGAATATCAGAGAAAGATAATTTCTAATTTATAGGAGAGGGGAGAGGCACTTTAGGGATGTCTTGAAATATTAATTTACTATAAATTGTTGTTTGATTTCCAATGTCTAAAATTGATTCATTACAAGGGTAAATTTAGGAAATTTCTATGAACTCTAAAAAAATAGGTTTTATGGATGTATATCTCACAGAATTAACCTTTTCATTTTGATTTAACCCGTAATTAAAAAACATTAACTTTTACCATATCTTCATGAATTTTCATAATATATGGTTTCTATAGTTTCTATAAAATGACAAGAAAACCTCAATAAGGTAATTAATTAAATTGGAAACATTATATAAGTCATTTTGATGAATCTTTGGTTTTATGTACTATTATATCATTTAATAAAATCGTATTTTTTTTTAAAAACTCATTTATATCAATTTGGACACAATTTAGTAATTTATTTTACGTAATGTCTTAATAAATTTATTCCTTTCGAAAAAATAAATAAACTCATATATCACATTTTAATTTCATCCAAAAACACTTCTATGGCATCACAATGATTATATTTCATTTATTCACATATTTATAACATCATTTTTTGAATAATTCATTAATAAAGTAATCACTGAATCATCTTTGTGTTAAAAATTTATTTATTTATTGTACGAAAAATAAAAATAAAATACAATTTTTTAGGAAATATTTTTATCTATATTGAAAATTGATAGTCTATTATATCAGGTATATAACCCAAATTATAATTTTTTAGTAAAAGAAATCTTTTTATGTAACATTTTCCTTTACATTAAATTAATTGTTATAACAAGTTATTTTAACAACCAAGTTGTCCAAAAATTCAAAAAAAAAACAAATTAACTGTTTATTTAGTCTCATATTACTCATAAAATAAGATTATTAAATACATTATGGTAGTTTTAAATTATTATAATTGTATATATTACCTTAATTTCCATGATTTACATTTTAAACATGGAAAATAATAATAACTACTAAAATTACTATTCATAATGTCAAAAAATAAAAGTGACATATTTACATAATTCCTACCTTATGATTCCAAATATTAAATCCCTTTTTCTACATTCAGAACACATAATTGACATAAATTTATTTACAATTAATTTTCATTGTCCAAACTAGAATGCATATTTATAAGATGTAAAAAATATCAACTGATTGACATGTTTTTATTTCCAACTTAATGTTAAAATTACATAAAATTACCAAAATATGATTAAATTATAAAATCATATTCCAATTAAACATTAAACCAACTATAATGATATTCTATCTATATAAATAAATTATATTAAAAGGAATTTTTAATTAATATGCAGTATCTTCACTATTTAGTAAAATTTATATCTCATCATAAAAATTCCAAAATTTAAACAAATGTAAATTTTGATTTCCATATTTCAAATAAAAAATTTATTATGTCAAATAGAACATATAAAATTGTAAAAAAACGTGATTTTAAAAGGGTTCACTATGAAATGCCGGTAGAAAAATATTTTTTTTAAATTACTAATTTTACCTGATAAAATAAAATTTACTCTAAAATCATACATAGAAATCATAGAAGAAGAATTGAAAACATTAAATTGCATATATTACCCATATATTTCACCAATAAAATCTATAAAGTGTGATTTTATTATTTTTTTGACTGACTTATTATAATTCAAATAGTTTTTATAAGGAAGTGAATACTAGTCAGATGTGCCATTATAATGACTAGATTATAATATTTAGTTATCATTTATAATTTTCACGTGTGAAATGAATTCTATCATATGTTCTTAAAATTTTATGTAACACAAGCCAAAAATATTGATTTGTATACTGTAAGCTATTACTGTGTTGCGTATAATATACGCTAATATTTGTGTAGAGTAAAACACAAGACACTAATGAAATTAAAAAGAATATATCTCCTAAAATCTCTGGGTTTCACATGTATAACATCTCACATGATTCTCATTTTAGATTATGGTTTGCATCATTCACTTATCTTTATCTGAAGCTCTAATATACCTCTTTTCTAGTGAGATATATGTTTAATATTTATAAGGAGGTTGAATCTGGTTTTATGGTCCCATTTTGGAGTCCGTTCACCAATAGAATCGAGGTAGGTGTTATACATGATATATCGCATAGGTTCATTTTATATTTTTTCATGCTTTTTTTCTCATTTATTATTTTTGTTTTCCTTTTGGCCCCTCAGGTGAGGTTTGATAGAATTGGTTTTTAAAGGACGAATAGGGATGCTCATTGTAACCATGGGATTAATTGAGGATGATTTAGCATATTTAGGGCCACCCATGTGCCATTCTAATATTCCTGACCCAAGGGGTTTGTAGATGTGGCATGGAAAATGGGTTTAGTGGGATTAATGGGAATTTGACCATGGAATTATGTGTTTTCTGTGAAATGTAGAAATAGGTTAATAAATAGGACATGGTTAATTATGTTAAATGGTTCAATTCAAGTGAATTGGTGTATTTTCCTATTGATTTTATGCAATAAAAGTGGGAAACGTGTTAAATGTTAATGTGATAAATGATATGGTGATAATGGGTGGTGGTATAAAATTTATTTCCTTGTTGATTGTTATTGGTTATGATCAATAATGGTTTGAGTATGCCTAATTGTTATATGTTATGTGTGGTAAATGGGTCAAAATTTAAGTATGTCCACATGGCGTTGTAGTGGGATAATGGATTGAGGCTCCTTCCATGTGTCAGGTTGGACTAATGCTCTAACCATAGTAAAGAATGAATGGGTTGGGGAGTCGGACTCATGCTCTATGCCCAAATGGTTGTATTTTTTTAAAACTAAATGGACGGGGGATCGAGGGTAAAGTGATATTTATTGGATGTGAAATGTTTTGATCCCATGTGAGGTAGGGAACATGAAATTTCTCCCATATCAGTTGAACTTGATAATTTTACCTATTGTATTGAACACATGATGAATGTGAATTAAAAAACAATGATGATATCATTAATGTAATTGGGAATAATGCTAGGAATTATTCATGCGTACGTTCTCAACAAATGGCTCTTGAATGGTACTCTATTTAATGTTTTGTTCATTCATGCTGGCATGCACTATCTGTTTCTTGGATATTATGTAGACACCATTGGTGGTGGAATACTAAGTTTTACTCACACCCTTCTCCGTCCGTCATTGGGTTACAGATATAACATCATGGTTGAAGGGTAGGAAATGGGAAATCCCATATCCTAGTAATTTGAGTTGTGTATGGGACATGCATGGATGAGCTTATAGACATGGAATCAGGGATATTTTTTGGATTTCGCTTTTTGTATTTATATTTATTTTTGTTAACCTTAGCGTAATTTATCATGACATAAAATGTTGATCTTTGACTGTGGTTTGTACCGAGATTTGGTAGAAGTTACATGAACAATTTTATTTTTTATTTCACTTATTCCTATATTTATACATATCATATATTGTGGCTAATATTATAAGATGTTATAGTCTCTCAATGTGAATAATCTAGACCCATGCTCATATTCTAAAACCTCTAGAATAATGGGAGGTGTGCTTGAGGTCAGGTGGTGACCTTGCTTGGGGAACCAGTTTAGTGGATGTCAGTCTAGGAATGTTATAATAATCAAAATATATTAACTTATATTAATCCCCCATAGATATAATGGATATGTGACAACTACAACATAAAATAAGAATATTACCAATATATTATTGTTTGGTATAACTTAGTCATGCATCAAATGTCAGATTTCAGAGAATCCTATTGTTGCAATTCATTTACACTCATAGTCATAGCATCCCCATTATAGTAAAAATATTATCTAATAAATAATATTAATGATGAATATTTATTCTAATATAGTCACCTAAGATGTTAAAAATTTGGGAATCATAATACATGAATGTAATATTGGATCAGATTATTTGTATTGATATATTAATTGGTAAAATAGACAATTCATATATTCAGTTATTATCAATTTGTTGTAATTTTTTTCCTGATGTACTATTTTCATTCCTAAGTAGTAGATTACATCACATTGAGATTAGAGACCAATATTGTGTATTTTTAATGATTTTATAATGTAATAAATTTTATATTCTATTGGGGTGTTGTAAAAATAATTTAAATTAAATGATATTTAAAGATAAAATCAAAATTTATTTAGTTTCTCCTATAAGATAAAAGAAAATATATAAAGATATAATACCAAACCTTGGTTTATATCATCCTTATAAACCAATCCCTTTATAATTATATGATTATAAAATTATGGAAAATGAGTGAATATATGAGACTTAAATATGTAACTAAAAAACTCAAAATTCTAGGGTAAAAATAAATGATTTAAGGGTTTTTTGTCAAGATGTAATTTACAGTGATGAATTTGTGTAATAATTTTATTTGTTAAATGGTCAATTGAAGTTACACGATATTTCAGGGGTTTAGTTTGCTTAGTTGAGAAAAAATTTATTAAATAGGAAACATTACATATATATCTATTAAATATCTATATAAATTATAAAAATACAATTATTTTAATAAAAAAATATTCATTTTAATTCAAATAATGAAATATTTCATCGTATATAATTAATTATTATCAAAATGTATCATGAAAAATAAAATATTTATCATTTTATGTATTTTTTTAGTCTCATTCCAAATACTTTATTTATTATATCTAAATAAGCGTGATTTTTTAATATATTTAAATTTAAATTAAGAAAAGTCTATACAAAAATATTAAATAATTATACTTGAAATTATTAAAATATTTTTTCATACACTGATAATTGTATATAAATAATACTCTATATTTTAGATTAATACTTCTTATGATATCTAAAAATAATTCATATAAAAGTAAGTCAATGGTGGTATTTATAATGAATAATTTTTATAATAATGATATTATTGAAATATCCAATAACTTGAACTTCCTAGGCATGTGATTTTCCTTAAATTGTAGTATTTTTATTTCACTATGTGCACTATCCAGGAAAAAAATTTATCATCCATCTAGTCTGTCGTGCATTAATATATCTACATTTTCAGGATTATTTCTACTTTTGAAAGTCCTAAACTCTCCCATTTTTAAAAAAATTCATAGTGTTATTACAGTCATTTTTCTAAACATAAAAAAAAATTCGATAAAAATGAACAATGGCTGAACAATTCCTTCAAAGGTCATATTATGATGCATAAATCTTACTATTAATAATAATACATAAAAAATGACATATTTATTCACAACTAATCAAATAATGGTTATGAAAAAAAACATATGTAGTAGATCATACCCTATTTACTACTTTACATCAATGAAAACTTGTCAAAAACAACCAATTTTACCAAATGAATAATAGAAATACACATACTGTAACGGCCAATTAACCCAAAAAACAACATTATTCTCCTTAATGGTGTGATCTGATTACCAAATAAATACTACCACTGTTACTAAATTATATAAATAACTTTATAAATCAACCCTATAATGACTCTAATTATTCATACATCTAACCCTAATTTAATTCTGTTGGTATATAATATATATGTCACAGTATATGGGGAATGAATTAAACATCACAATTTTACTATAAATCACATTGTTTTCTGGTGATTCATAAAAAAATTATACGTTTTATCCATTTTTATACTTTATTTGCTACATTTATTTTCATAATAAAAAATTATTCATATTAATAACTCAAGAAATTGATTATTGTGAAATAACACCATGGTTATTTGTTTTAATATTACACATTTGGGATTTGGATACCTTCATTAAGTGAATCCATCTATTAAAATATATGTGTTATAATTCGAAAATAATTTATTCTTATTAATGGTTATAAAATATAATAATTTTTTTGGGTTTATTTATTCCCTCAACTAAATATTGTCCTCTGAATTTAAATTAATAGTTTAATATTATTATCCAATATTTGGAGTTAATAGAGATATAGTTTATCATATAAATTAAATTACATTATTTACATAAAATATACACATTTATATCATTTGAACATTTTAAAAACACCAGAATTACAATTTTTTTATTATCTCCAGGAATTATATTCATTATGATGTTTATCCAACCCGATATTAAAATTTATACATCCATTCCCACTAATGGATGTTTATTTGTTTAGTTGATTTTTTACCATGGACCCCATGTGTCATACTTTACTTGAGAAATACCCCCTTAAGTTTCTAATTCGCATGTATGGTGTCTAATACACAATATAACTGGTGACATTATTCTTTAAATACTTTATAATGTAATTTAGGAATTAGGAATATCTATTGAAACTAATGTCTACTATTTTGATTAATATATTTTACTTATTAACAATTAATTTATCCTATGTTTCTACTATTAAAATTCTAAAAGAATATTTAATATTTTCTCATATACCAATTGTAACACAAAAAAAACATGTTCATTAGTCTAGTACAACCACATAACTCTTCATAATTAGTTTTCATAAAATTTATTTTATTTTATTAATGTACGTGAAACATAATATAATTTCAATTAAATATTAAAAATTTAATGCAAAAAATAAGGAAAATAAATTAATCTAACCTTACTCATTTGATATATCTATAAACCCTTCAAAATCCATAAACCAAACAATACAGATTATATAGATGGTTTCCTATGGATTCTTTATTAAAAAAATGAATTATATTACAATTTATTATTTGATTTATAACAATTGTTTATCCATTATATATTTACAGGATATTTTTGATTTTGAGTTTTCATGATTTATTTACAAACAATTAAATAGAAATTTAGATATATTATAAAAGTATACATTTTTCAAACAAAAAGGGAGAATTATGTTTACTCCCATATTCTATTCAAGATAACTTTTCCTATTTATTATGTGAAACCAATGTGGAAATACTGAAATTTATAATATTTATACATATTCACAGATCGTGTGAAAAATATTTGAAATCATGTCATGTGAATAAAGTGCAATGAGGGATATAAAAATAAACAAATACCATTATTCTGGTAGAAAACCTGAATACCCTTGAGTACATTTATTTTTTTTCACAATAAAACATTGAAAAAAATAAATTTCACCATGTTAAATGAAACATTTTATTAATGAAAAACATGATACTAAATAGAAATAATAGGTATAAAAAGAAATAATTTTGATGCATGTGGGAACTCATCAATATATTTCTTTGAAAAATAATCCTTTTATTGTGAGAAGTTTATAACAATTATTTACCATATAAAATATAAATATTTTCTTAAAATTCCATTTTCAAGTTGATTATATGTATATTTGTGTATCATATTCAAAACAAGTGTTCATTTTTTTTATCTTTTTTTAGGATAACTAAATCCAATGTAATTCAACATGAGTTGTGTACCCAATTATGTCCATATTTTTTATCCTTCGAAAATTATTTACAACCCAATGCATTAAATAGCTATATTAGGCTCATGTAGCTTCGAGAGATCTATCGGTATCACTCTTCACCATATATATAAGGCTAGATTATCATAACATGAAAAAAATTAAAAAATTTCATATTTTCATAATAAAAATAATGTTGAAATAATTTAAAACCATATGATATATTATTTTTATTTATCTCATAAATATGAGAAGAATATTATTTTTACATAGAGAAAATTTTAAAAATAAAAATTTAAAAAATATGGAGAAAAATATTATATTTGAAAATAAAAAATTATACTAATAATGTAATATTAACAGAATATATTTTAAATGATAGTAGTAATAATTTGTCATTTTTTATATGTAAACAAATATTCATTTCTCACTTTTTTAAAAAGGACAAAATTAATCCTTTTATAAATCTTTTAGAATAGAACTTTTAAAACATTTGTGAAGCAAGTAAAATTTAATAACAATTTACCTTCAATAACAATTATATTATAATTATTAAAATTCATTAATCCTTTTAATTAATAAGTATGTGAAGGGGAAATAGTTTAAATCATTTTATAAAACATTTTAATACAAAATCCCTTAATTTAAGTCTCATCTAGTATTGTATATTTCTAACTCTTAATTATAATAATTATATTAGTGTTATAAATTAATATAAAATATTTTAATTTTTATTATATTATAATAATTTTATAAACTTCTTTTACTACATTTTTATTTATTTACAAAAATATTTACGTTCATGTTGGATGTTTCTGGGTCATTCGGTTTAAATCATGAAAACTACATAAATATGTTGGATGTGATCAAATGGGTTATGGTAAAATTATATAAGGAATCAAAAACATGATATATTTAACATATTTATTAATTATTTAATATTTTAAACCATACCAATTAAGGTGTCCTTGAAAAATGAACCACATTATATCTTGGAGATGACAGTCAATACATATGCAAGAATGAGATTTAAAATTTTCTAATGGATGGAAATGAACTAAACCAAGAATCATAAATATGTTATAAATTTAATATTTTTATTCACTGGACCATTATTGTATGGTTGACATGCACAAATAATCACATCTCTTCATGGAGGTGGTATTTCACATGTATGAAAAGGTGGAGTTATCAATATCCAATGGATAGAATGTGTAAGAAGGTAAGATATATATTACCATAAAATTATAATAATTATTTCAAAAATATTATACATATTCTATTTTTGTATAAGTATATCCTACCAGATTTAGTAGATATGAAAAACAAAACACATCACTTATAGGGGGTGGAAGACCACACATCTCCATAAGCATTGTTTTCATTTTTCAAATGAATGAAATGGGGATGGAAAATTGAAATACCTTAATTATATTAAAATTAAATTATATAGAACATAATTATTTTATTATTTCCTCATGGTTGACGAATATATTATTGTTGTAGATAATTAAATGAGAAAAGAATATGTCTATTTGGACTTATATATTCTCCTAAAATATCTCACTATGGATCTCGCTTTAACACTATTAGTATTGGTCTAATGACTATACCAATACCTCTAGGATATGGGGATAGATTTTGGGGAGCTGTGTTTGTGTGTGATAACCCCTATATATTCCCTAGAATTTGTTATATGACTATAATATCATTTTAACAATATAGAATATAATATTTATACAATAAATTCATCAAGGATTTTGTACAAAGGGAAAATTTGGATCATAAATCACTTATACATAATAAATCATATTTAATTTTTTATGACATGTAATCTAGGAGTCTAAAATATCTAGTTCTCCATAGTATATATACAAACATAATGATATAAATCAATGAAATTGCTTTGTTAATTTCCCAGTAATAATTTGAATAAGGTTTTTGATTATATATAACATTTATGTTCATAATCAACATCATCATATTGTATTAATATTATCATCATCATAATAATGATGGAAACACTTTATTAAGACAAGGAATGTGTAAATGTATAATAATGAAACATCATGTCATTGTGGTCAAATACCACACATAGTTGTGAGAAATTATAGAATTATGTTCATTCATAACATATTTTACTAAACCATAACATAATCATTGTTAAAAAATATTCCATCATATTGACACATAATACACATAATCAAATGTGATACATCAAATTACTTAATGCATGTGAGGGTTGTACAATTCTTTTCCCACACATCACATCATAATATTTACATAATCAATCATTTACCATATATTCATAGGAACTTTAAAAAATATTTTCTTAACAAAATTAGGATTAAAAAATGAAATGGGATCACCTATTTGTAATCAAAATAACCATTATAGTGTGAAGAAGAAATGACTCAAGATGCGTAAAATATATGTTTTAGAATAAAACTTATTTTTGGAAATCTTTTTATTTTTCTTATTAATCATCGTGGTAACATGTATATCAAAAAATGAAAATTTTCAAATGTTGAAGGTATATTTAAGAATCTATTAATAAATATCCTCATGTAATTTCAATGGAAAGAGGGCTAGCCCACTGAAAATGAGTTGGGTTCTAGAATCCCTATTGCATAAATCACCCATTATTTTGTCTGTTTCTCTACCACATGATCCATAGAACTAATAATATTAATACATATTTTCATGGGTTAATTATATTAAATTTTTCCAATTTATATCTATTATAATTATTCATTTCTAATTTATATAACTATTTGTTAAATGTTATTTTTTTGATTTGATATTTCCAGTGAATTTTATATTTTTTGATGTTTCTAATTTTTTTAGAGTACATTTATTTATAAGTATAATTAATTCTAGATGATAGATGACAAATATTTATATACCTTTATATATCATAATTAAAATTTCGACACCAACCATAAGTCTTCTGATATGAAGATGATTGATAGTGTCCTCATTGCTGATTAAATGACTATTGATGAGATATTGTCGAATGGGTGGGATGTGGAAGACTGAAATTTATAAATTTCCTAATTATGACACATCTAGTAGGATACATTAGTAAATATAATTTTAATATAATAAAAAAATTAAATTTATGTTATTTAATTTTTAATAGATTTTTTAGAAAAGAAAGGGAAGAAAAAATTGAGATAAGATTTTATAGATGTTAACTCTTTCATTAATGTACCTTCTCTTGTACAACACTAAAAATTACATGGTGTTTGGAGTCGGATTATTATATAATGTACCATTGTATTCTAATAATACTTAGTGCGAGTATCAGGGTTGATATTTAGCTATGTAATATGGGGAAGGATTGGTTTTCCAAGGGGAGGGAGATGGGATATTTATACTTCATGAGAGGGGTATTTTGAGAATAAAATATTGAATAAAATACTATATAAAATTTAATGCTTGTGTTATTATTATTTAGTAAATTATAACCCATATCTAAATTAATTATCCATAAATTTAGAAACTTAATTACATTATAACAATAAATCATTATTTTAATTAATTGGAAATTTGAAAAAGAATGGAATATTATTTTAATGTAATACGTTAAATTTTACTCCTGAAAGTACTTTTTTTGTTTGAATATTATGTTTATTTTAATTTATTTATTCATTTATGAAATTAAATATGTTTTTGATTAACCTAATGTTCTATTAATTATTAGATCATTGTTACATCATGGATGATATAATTTAGGATACAATGGTTTTGTGGAAACCTGTATTTTTAATATTATCCTAAAAATTAATGTGTTTCCAAAAAATTACCAAAAAAATTACCTTTGGAAAATATCAATGCATGGATTCCGTAAGTGTATTAATTTTTGAAATTATATTTATATCATATTAAATATTTATTTTTAATATAATAATTATGATTTTTATAGAATGAATTATATTACATTAAAAAATGTGCTTTTATTTATTTTGAGTTTTCTAATCATGATATTTATTTTTTAGTATTATAATATTTATAAAATTATTTTTTAATAATGATTAATTTTATATCTACCACCATTTATTATTTTTAGGTTAAATTACTATTCTAATAGTTAGGCTACTATTCCCAAAATTATGGTTACAAATCCCAATTACAAGTTACTATTATAATAGCCACATTACCTTTAATAATTATCCATTAATTATTTCACTGAAAATATACTAAAATTCTTTCTGTGGTTTTATATATTCTTTTTTTGTATTTTTATTGGATCATTATTATTTTTTCATTTCTATAGTGTTTTATGTGGGGACTATGATTCTATTAGATTAGGCTGACCCAAATGTTTCCATTTTACCACCCCTATATTTTATTCAGTGTATCATCATAATGTTTTGAATTTTATTTATTATAATAAATGACTATATTAATCATATTGACTTATTGATTAATGTGTTCTTTTCTCGATGTGATCTATTAATGTACTCTTTTTTGTAAAATATTATAAAAAATATTTATATTTGAACCAATTATATTTTAAAAAGTATTTTTCAATATATTATTCCACCTATATAAATTTCATCCATAAATTTAAACTAATTTTCATGGTTGAGAATCGGTTAGGGTACTTTTTTTTAATTTTTTCCTCTAGTTCCCATGTCACTTATTTATATGTATGGTTCCTCTAGAACACTTTCACAAGGTGAGCTGTCTTGTTTCATTGAACAGTTACATTGTGGTCAGATATCTTCATTGTATTCCCCCTATATAAGAGGGTATTCCCCAGTTTTTTCACATATGAGTTTAGTACACGTGAGGGGTCAAGTATGTACATATATAAGAGTGATTCATGGAACCCATCATGTACATGATCCATATTTTATTAAACTAAATTTAAAATTCATATATGATCATGTATCTCAAAGGGTCTATTGTAACTAGGGATATGCTTCCCTTTCTATCAAAACCATAAGACACTCATCCATGGTGATATTAAAAATTAAATATTATCTTAAAAAAAATATTCCAAGTCCTTTCGAATGTTTCCATCATAGATAGTCATCTGACTATTAAAGTCTATTATATGTTGTAGTATGGATTAAAAAATCCCTGTTATCCCTTTCACAAGGTTGGTTTCAAATATTTTTTTTCTAAAACATAATTACAAAATGTGGGGGTTCTATATCACATCCCATAAAAATCATCAAATGGACCCATTTGAGTAATCATATAGACAATATTGGTATATTAGAACTGAATAATGGGTATATATTGATCTCATTCTACTTTAAATTCTATGGTGTAAGATTTTTTCATGTCCTTGAGTGTATGACTAGTAATTTTTTAATATCCATCAAATTTTGAGTGATATGTCATGTTGAAATTAAATTCATTATTCAATGCATCTTTCCGAATACTCCAAAATTTAGATGTAAACCTTGGATCATGTACAGATATGATAAAATGTGGAACTCCACAAAGCCTGAACACCTCTTTTATATATATCAGGGAAACATGTTCATGCAATAAATATTAATGAACAGTGATGAAGTGGGAATTCTTAGTAATTCAATCCACCAAAACTCATATCATATTTATTACTTTGGATTTCTTTTAGAGTCTAATGAAAAAGACCAGGGTGATTTTCTCCCATTATCATGTGGTCATAGGAAATTTTTATATCATTCCCTTAGATATTTGCCTCTATGATTTATATTATTGAGATACCAATAATCTTGAGATATTTTCATCAATATCCATCATCATGATGTCTCATAGGAAATGTTCTTAATGATTAAAATACCTTCTGGAACTTCAAGGATGTATGGTGAGTGATTGTATATACACATTATGAAGTAGTTCATTCTTTTTCTTAGGTCATGATCGGGCATAAATTCTAATTCTAAATTAAATTAATCCTTCATCATCAATGTCTATCTAATGTAGCTTTCATTAATTTACTGCTTCCACAATCTGTTTTACCATCAAATCAACCATTAATTGTTGCATGATCTTCAAATGGAATGATGGTTGGGTATTAAATTTTTATTGTTCGAATGTATTTCCAATAATAAGGATCTCTTGATCTATACATTTTATATCAAAGAACATACGACCGTTAATAGTCTATATCATAGTTAATATAGAGGGGACTTTTCTAAAAATTGATAGGCAAAAATTTTGTGTAATTTTTTATTAAAATTTAAATGTTTTATGTGTTTTTCATTGTTAAAATTCTCTATATTCAATGGTTTATTAAATAGTGGTTTATTTTTAATGTGTAAGGGATGTGTATTTAAAAGAGAATTTTTTTTCAATTTTGAATTCAATTCATGATTATTAAATTCTTGAATCATTCATAAGTGAAAATATATATAAAATTATAAATAAATTTGGAGTAAAAATAAAGGAAAGATCTTTGGATGGACCAAAACCCAACCATCAAGCCATAATGTTAGGTATAGAGAGGCCTAAATGGCCAAGAATTGAAAAGGGAAGGCCCATAGGATCCAAAGTCAGTAAGGGGATCAAAACCCATGATGTAGACAATAGGGTAGTGATCCCATTGGCTATTTTTTTTATGGGTCAATGTCCGAAAGGGTGAAGTGCACGACCATGGTATCTGTCAAGGTAGGAAGGGAATAACACATCCCCGTATCTGGAATCTTATTGATGGATCTTGCATTGATGCAAAAATTTTACGGTCACACACCAATAGGATTTGATGTGGGTTGCTATCTCCACCACAATTCCATTGTGCACTGCCACCCACCATTGTACTCTACCTCCCCGTATTCACTATTAGCTTCCTCCACTCACTCTTTCCACCCATCTTCACTACACTCCACCGATCCACTATGCCATTAACATCCATTTCCAAAGCACTTACTCGGTACCCCCTTTACTGAACAACATTGTGTCACCTCTGGACTTTTTGAATATTAGATATGATGAGGATGAAACCCTCCCACATGGCCATTCAATTGTCACTACCACATTCATCCATGTGGGACTGCAGTATCCAAACAACAATTCCACCACTGCCCCATCTCGGCCATTGGTGTTTATATTTTTTTTCTATGGATGACCTTACCAAAACCCATTAGAGAACCAATTATAGACATCAAATCCTTCACATTTCACTACTTCTTTATTACTGGGGAACCTACTCTCCCTCACTGTTGATTGTATCCACATGACCACAAACATAGAATCCATATCCACTGCTCCAAATCCATGAGATCAATATCTAATCACTGCAAATATTCTCTATCTACTATGAAGGACATGGGGAGGAGGGGATCTCTCCACCACCACTCTTATTATTGCCTGCTACCATCAGTGTGGATTGCCTCTAGATGCCATGGACCATGAATGTGTCCCTTGTTCCACATGAACCACTAGTTCTATATAGAACCAATGTATTTTTCCATGACACCATGAATAACCAATGAAATATCCCACATGTGGACTCCTTACATAGACAAAAATTAACACTTTAAATCAATTAGTGGCCCAAAATTTCTCTCACTCGTGTCATTAGTAGCGTGAGATCCCCACGGATCATTAGGACCCTTGAAAGTCAACAAGGGAGACCATGTTATACCTCTATTCCTATATATGGGGCCACAACATAGTCATTTGAATAAAATAAAAACACATGATCACACATAGAGAGATGACCAACATCTAAATAAGAAACTCACACACCGAGAAGAGGAAATGCAGATCCCACTACCAAGGGGGGCCCATGCATCACTTACTTCTGAGGAAACGAAGATCATGTTTCCTCCCATGTTTATCTTCATTCATCCATTATTATTTATTTTTCATCTAAATTAATTCGTTATTCCAAAATTTAAATAACCCCACTTACATGGAGGTATATAGAACCCTTTTGATTTAGTGAATAGATGGGGGACCACATTTTTCCTTGTTTGAGTTTTTTTAAATAATTTATCAAAAATTATTTTCATTTTTATTTAATGGTTTTCAATTTACATAATTTTTATATTTTAATTAAATTTTATTTTTTAATACATTATTCTTAAATATCAAATCTCATTTATTTATGTACTTATTCTAACATTTATTTATTTTTTAATCATGAAAATCGGTTGATCATTAAAAAATAGGAATATGAGTGATTTAGTGATAAATAATCATGCGAGGAATAAAATATTTTCTAATTTGATTATTAATGGAATGAAAAAAATATATTTGATATTGAATTAATAATTTAAAGGATGAATTGTATATTGTCAACATATTGATAATTCTGAATACAAGGTGTATATGATAAATGATTGTTACTTCATTCACTTATTTATTTTAATCAATATCCAAAATATTCATTCTTCATAAAAAATAATACTAGCGAACAAAAATGGGAAACATTACCTAAATATGGTCACTCTCCTCTCATATGAATGTGAAAATCTCCAAATTCTATTGTTTTCTAGTCTTCAAAATATTTCTCTTTTTTATTTATATATAAATTAGTGAAAAATAGATTATAAAAGTAATATCTGGAGACTATTTTTTTGGATACCACTAATACAACAGCCCCAAGGGAATTATATTGATTTTTCCACACCCTACAACTTATGTGGAATGAAATTTCTTACTGCTCTTAGGATCTAATGTAAATATAACACTTACAAATTTTCATTACAATAACCTTAATTGAGTAACTACTATATTTTGACACCAAGATTGAAAGTACTTTGTCAACTAGGATTATGAGTATTAATATAGAATTTTTTATGTTAAAATTTATTTAGATGACTCAAGAATTTATATTGAATAACAAATCCTATCTATTAGTCCATAACAGTACATAAGGGAACATTGTTCCGCAAACATTTTCAGCAATCAAAATCATTTTACCATGCCTTCACAACAAAATTATTTTGAGTTGAATCTTTACATGAATCTTTTTCTTATTATATTTCTTATCTTTTTAAGAAGAATATACCAATCAGAAAACTTCAATAATTTATCATTGTTTTCATGCTTTAGGCCAAGGGGAGTAGTTTGGTATAACATCAAGTTGAATGCATTCCACTGTTCCCTTGAGGGATAACATAAGGAGTGGATTTAATTCTAATGAATTTGATAGATCCTTAACTAGGATGATATTCAAAAAATTTTAATGTAGAGTTTCATCCCATGACTCCTGAAAAATAGTAATTTGAAAATAAATATAGGAAATTTTACAAGCTATTAGTGAGACTTTTATCATGTCTTTGGAATAATTAAAAATGATTTTTGAATGCTACCTGCATTACATCTTGGAGGAGCACCTCCTCTTTTTCTTCATCTACCATGAATTACTAGAAAATGATATGAATTTTTGGGATATATCCTCTGGCAGAGATTTTATTGTAAAATAACGAATATAATCCTATAATCTCATTGTGAAGTTAGCTTATAATTCACAAGATTTCAGATATTTGTTTAAATGAGTCTTGTAGCTAATTTAAAATAATGTAAATTTCCATGGAATCAAAAATAAACTTAAGGGAATGCCCAATAGTGATTCAAGGGTTATAAAACCAAACTAGACCAACCTATTCAAATTAGATAAATTTTTAAAAGAAAAATAAATTCAAGGAACTATTCCAACAACCATCAAAATATACCTTCAAGAAACACCATGCATTTCAACAATAACCTTCCCAACATATGAATTTTTAGCAGTTGACAACAAGTGCACCATCAGCGAAGAACCAATAACTACAATCCAAGGATGGCAGGATAAAATAATGTTTCAAAGATTAATACAACATGTTAAATACTATTCTGGGTGTTCTAACTAATACTAGGAAATCTACCAACCAATTTAGTTCCAAATTCCATAGATAATGTTATCGAAATAAAAAACCGAAGTGGAAATGTTCTTACATCACCACCACCATGTTTGTTAGATAATTATAAACATAAAAATAAACCACTCCGACCAAAATATAAACCATAAAATTAATTATAATGGACAAAATGGAATGAATAAAAATAAAAAGGTTTCATTCTATTTTGGGTTTACTTGATCAACAATTGTTTTTGTAGGGAATCTTTAAGAAGAGATCTAGAAAACCTTCTATATGGTAGAGACCAACATTCCTTCGATAGAGAAAATATGACAAATTATAAAATTTTAAATTATTATTAATTAAATATCAACAATGTGAAATAAGCAAGAAGGTGATGAAAGATGCATATTTAAAATTATTTTCTCAGTCATGATCACTCCACCATTTCCCAAAAAAAATTCAACTAGGACATTTTTTATTCTATGCCCAATGGGTTCATTAAAATTTTATAATATTTTATGTGATATCATAGTTTCTATTAATTTTATTTTAAACCATATCCTCTCATCATTGAAATAAGTGAACTAAATCTCATAGAGTAATTTTACTACAAGAAAACCAATCCACTCTTTCCCATTAGAAGTTGTAGAAGATGAGATGGTAGGAGTTGAAAGACTAATTGTTCCAAAAAAAACATACTCACTATGGGGGAAGGAGATTCACCAGGTAATTAACTAATTATCATGGGATGACCATTCATCAAAAAATAAAATAAAATAAAAAAGCTGCATCAAGTAACACTCACCATAGAGCTAGGAGATAGTAAGGATAACTTCAATGTTCATGAATCCAAAAGGAATCATACAAACAATCACCGCTCTTTTTAATGTTCCTAAAAAGGTACTGATTCCTTCTATGATTCAAGTGTAGTTTTAGAATTAATTGATTTCAGATATCACTTTACTGTACAAAGTTTCTAATAAAGAGATATTACAGAAAAATTCATTAAATTATAACTTTTATCTTAAAAATAAGTCACCTAGGAATTCGTTGATAATGTTCTAGAAGAAATTTTTTTGATAACCTATTTGAAAAAATTAATATTTTTGAATTTAGATATTTTAATTCATTATAACACATATAAAAGACCTTGAATCTTTAAATAAATCCATTTCCATTTGACTTAAAATATATGTATCTATATGATGGGGAAATTTTTTTGGTTATCATTAGTGATAATCAATCTAGGACCCAAGAGAAAATAATTATCGATCTCTAAAAATTTTTTGATGATCTATAAGATGAAGTAAGTGAGACATATCCAAAATCAAACCCAATATCTTCTCCCATAAGTGAATTTTAATATTACAATCTCAACCAATTAGGAAGACCTAATAAAGATTGATCCTCACAATAATGGTGGTTTTAAAAATAGAAATTGAAAAATTGATGGCATCTGTCATCATTTACCCAATTTCTGACCCTATATGGGTTACCCTCATCCATGTAGTTACGAAGAAAACATGATTCACCATTGTCGAAAATGAGAATAATTATTTAGTTCCCATGATAGACAAGAATAGAATGCGTGTATTTACGGGTTATAAAAGGATGATCCCAGTCACACTATAGTTCCATTTCCAAATCCCATTAATTGATAAAACGATAGAAAAACAAGTAGGAACGGAAAATTACTCCTTTTTGGATTTCTTTTCATGTTATTTTTAGGTATCAATTTCTCTAGAAGATGATGTGATTAAATCTATCACCTATCGTTTTGGGAATTTTAATTAAAAAGGATGCCTTTTACAGTATGGAATGACCCAGGTATATATAACCAATGTATGGTATTAATATTCTATGATCACATTTTAGACCTTCTAGTTTCATTTCTCAATGAAATTTCTACCTTTTGAAATTAATATTATAATTTCATGGGAAATAATGAGTGTTTTTTTAAAATATGTGTTGAAAAAAATTCAGTTTCTCACATTGAAATGTTTCACAATATGCATGAAAAATAAATATATCTACGACATATCATATAAAAAAGGAATTATAGTGGAATAATATAAAATTGAATAGATAATCTATTTCCCACACACCACATATGTGAGACACATTAGAGCATTTTTGGTGCATGTAGGATTTTATTGAAGATTAATTATGGATTTTAGTAATATATCTCTTCCACATTCAAAGTTTCTCTTAAAAGAGTAAGAAATTATTATTAATGATAATCTTATGAAACCATTTGATGAGAGTAATTAAAAAATAATTTCCCCACCAATAATATAGACACCATATTTGGAAAATATGTTTGATTTGATTTGTGATGCATCAAAACAAGTTGTTGAAGTAGTTCATTACCAATGTATTTAAGGAAAACCCCAAGTCACAACAAATTTATTAGGAGCCATGGATACCAAATAGATAAAAGATGAAGACGATGAAGAATATATTATTATTATTATTTCTATTAGATAAATTAAGGTCACCTTTACCTGGAACTAATGTAGTTACTATTTTGGAACATGGGGAACATAATTTCATGGTGAATAAGGATGATTCCATAATATGGCTGGTAAGATGGATAATATGCATAAAAGGAGTTTAATCTAGATATAAAAAACAAAAAATGATCTTCAAAACTAGTTTTAGATCACCTTAGTAGGCTACCCAGCATTTCTAAAATGGATATTTGAGACATGGTCCCATTAAATGATCACATGCCTAGAGAGCTTGTCTACATGTTAGAAGGTGGAGTACCATGGTATGCTGACATAGTAAATTATTTTCCCACATCTTAGGTACCTTATATTTTAATTTCCTATAAGAAATATAATTTAAAATGTGAATCTATATTGTATATCATCAAGGATCACTTTTTATAGGAAATATTAAATGAAAACATCATAAAAGTTGCTTTCCGAAAACTGAAATAAAATATATTTTCAATTTTTTGCATTAACTTTAGTATTGAGGACACATAGTACATCAAGTAATGGCTAAAAATATATTGGAATTTGGAATTTTGTGTCCTAATGTTTTTAAAAATGCTCATGATTATTTAAAAATATTTGTATTGAGTAAATTTAATTAAAACATTTCAACAAGACAAGAGATTTCCCCAAAACCCATCACGTTTTTGAGATATTTAACGTTTGTAGATTTTTTTATGGGACCATTTCCAATTCTATTGAAGAATATTATATTTTAATTAATAATATATTAGGTCTCTAAATTTATGGAATACAAATCCATAAACAATGATGATGCCAATATTGTGTGTGATGTTGTCAAGGATGGCTTTTTTTAGGTTTGAAATGATACCAAACATCATTAGAGACCAAGGGTAACATTGTTTTCAGTATAGAAAATAGAGTACATTCTCAAAAAGTAATGGGTGTAGAATAAAACGTTAAAACTTATCATCCCCAATCAAATGGACATGATGAAGTACCAAAAAATGATATTAAAGGTCATTTAGGGAAAACAGTACAAACTAACATAAAATATTAGAGAGAATGGATTAAATAAACAATATTTTAATATCATAAGACATGAAACCCACATATAGTTATGATCCCCTACAGGTATATTTATGGGGAAACCAGTCATCTAACAATGGAATAAGAACAAGAATACTATTTAGCTACTAAAAAAGATAAATTTGGAAGAATAGAGTTTTTTAAAAGGGAGAAATCTTCAGAAACAATAGCTAGAAGAAATACAAACAATATATTTTTATAATTGAACAATTTGTGTAGAAATAAACATGTTAGACCATCAAAAATTTATTCAATGTAAGACCATTCAAAACAGAGACAACTTTCTTCTCTATAATTCCATAATAAATTTATTGCTTATTAAAAAAATTTATAACTTGTAAGGACCAATTATTTTTACTAATTTTTATCATTTTGGATCAATTTATATCTAAAAGGAAAGGGAAGTAATCATATTCACCATATATGGACAAATGATGAAGATATTCGAAGGGTGTTTACCTTACGAACTGATAGAGGTGCTCAAAATCATCCAACCCACCTACTAATTTCTTATTTTGATGGTAGGTTGAGACAATAACATTAATAAAAAAGAAAATTTTGAGAGGAAACCTTATTTTTACTATTTTTTAGTATTTCAGATACAATTTCAACTTACATCACCCCATTGAGATTTAGTGGAATGATTCTTGAACTAGTATTAGTTGTTTTGATTTTCTAGAACCGTCATAGGTGGAAACCATATGGAATCCCCAAACAGTGGAGGGAGAGGACAAATAATAATTGTAATTGGAGTTCTCTATAAATTTTTATGTTTTAGAGTCCAATAATTTATATATTAAATCTTGTTTTTAAGCATTAAATAATAAAATTTCATGAAAAAAGATGAATTATTCTTTACTTGACTAATATAGGATTCACTGGTTTCTTAGGAATACTTTGATTCCATCTTTTCCATTTCAATGAAAATTAAATTTAATGAGAAAAATATTGAATTAATTGATTAAAATTGAAACATGGGAAATAAAATAAGGGGTCATGGTTAATTTATTCATGTAAATGAAATTTCCCAACCAATTTTCATTCTTGGAATATCTAAAATTTTTGTGATATAATTTGTTATTATAAATAAATAATTTAAAAATTTCCCAACATTATAATTCCCATTCCTAATAGGATTTCTAGAACTGGAACTATTTATTTATTAATGGTTATATTTGTTGAGTGAATTTGGGTCATGCCACCTGTTTGAAAATGAATTTGAACTTATCAAAATTATTGTTGTCCAAAACACATTTTAAATTATTTAAAAATATTTTCAAAAAACAGTTATCATTAAAATGACACTATTATATCAAAAATTTATTATCCCCTAGAAAACATGAATGGACATGTTTATTAAATTCCATTTTTATCCATTTCTACCCTCCTAAAATAATTTCAAAGAATTTTAAAGTTGAAGTGTTGAGGTGAAGGGTGTCATGGTGTATGGAATGATTAAAATTGAATCGAAATGGAGTTGGAGTGCGGTTTTTAAGAATAAAATAATTTTTTTGAATCATTAATGAAACATCAATGTTTTTCCACTCTAGCTAAAAGTAGATAATTAAAACAATAATTAAACATGAGAAAAATGAAATGTTATATGGAAAAACCAAAAATCTCCATTAATAGACTAATGATATTTATTATATGTGGTTATGTGTAGGATCTGAGTTTTATTATAATGAATAATTTTGAAAAAAATGAAAAGGTTGTTTGAAATGGTGAAATATATTTTACTAGGGAAAATATCAAGAGGGTGAAAAAATAATTCATTATTCTTAACATAATCTTGATATTTTCATTATGGTTTTGGGAATTTAAGAGTTGTTAAAATTTATTGTTAGAATGACATTAAACTTTTGTTTCGATATTATTATTTATGAATTAGGAGATAAACCTTTTCCATGAGATTTAATTTTAAACATTAATTACAACCATACATAATCCGCACAGTCATTTGAACCATAATTTATAGAACTTGTGATTTGATATGATTTTTTATCTAAATAAATTAGGATAATATAGCTCATTTACAACACTATTCACATAGAGAATTTATTCCTAATATGGTCATAAATTTACATGAATGTAATCATGAGGGATGAGTGAAAATTATGAATATATGCTAAGAATTCCCTAACGATCTATCGAATGTAACATAACCAGCCTAGAAAGGCCAAGATGGTAGTGAATGGCACATGGATTGACAATAGTGGACTATTATTTCATGTGAGATCAAATATGGAGTAATGGGCCATGTGTGGTGATCCCCACAATGAGTAGGTATAGGATAATTCCCACGTCGGCACTTTGTATGCCCACAATGTGTGTTTGTGTGTATAAATACGAATGTGACTGCCCATCCCAAAATTATTTTCCTGATAGATGGCTCATACACCCAACAATATAAGTGAGGATTTTCTACCTCTATGATATGATTTGAGATGTGTGCTCCTCTGTGAATCATCATTGTGTTGTCGTACTCCATCACCCTTAATTCTATATCAGCTTCCTGCTCCTGATGACCCACCCTCAATATCACCAAACTCCACTACTCAATTTTATATCCGTCTTGCATCATCATTACACTCACTTAAGACCACCTATTCTGACTACTATCGAGTTCCTTTGTCTACTGAGAAGGCCGAAGGTGTTGAGGATGATCACCTCCACCATGGCTATTCGAGAACTAATTCCATCTTCATCAATCTAGGCCCCTATGGTTTGATCACCATTTCCACCACTACTACCACTCTATAGTAGTTTTTTAGCATGGAATAAGTAGAAGACCAACAAAAACACCACTAGACCACCACTTCAATCCATATTCTCCACCACACATTTCAACTCATTTCAGCCAAGAGAACATACTCATCGTCTTCATTATTCATATCTACAAGAACACCACTACAAAATCTATCCCTATCTCTCCCAAACCTATATATAAAGCCCTGATCACCTATAAGATCTGCAAACAACTATTAATTATGGAGGAAAGAGGAGTGTTCTCCACCCCAAATAATACTGTTTCATATCATCCCCAGTGTGACCACATCCAGCTACCATGCACCATGAATACGTCCCTTATGGTATATGAACCACCACTTCAATATAGCATTGAAATACAAAACCATTCAACATTTAAAAACTGAATAAATCATCCCTAAATCCATGTGAAATCATAAACTACCACAGTATATTGGTGTATTAAATTTCCACACTTATTGGGATTCAAGAGAGTGAGATCCCTATGGAACTTAGGGATTCTTGAAGGATGATGCGTGAGGCCAAGCATTTATTCATTTCCTATAAAAGGTGTCACGTAATATCTATTTAATGAAAAGGTGAATGATCAAACCAAAAAATGGATAGAACACATGACTGAAGAAAAACCATATCCCAGAAATATAAAAAACCGAGATCCCACTACCAAGGTGGACCCCACAATCACTTACTGCCGAGAAGAAGTGGCTCGTACTACCTCTATTATTTTTCTCCATTCCTATGTTTCTCATTTTTCCCATATAACATGAATCATTCATCCTCAATTTCTGGGACATTCCATATCTTGGAGGGGTAGAAAATGTTATTATTTTTTGAGTGGAATAAGGGCCCCATTTTGTGACATTTGATTTTTTAAAAACATTTTATAATTTTTTTTATTTAATAGTTTTGAATTAATTTATTTTTTAAAATAAATAAATAATGAATATGTCTTATTTAAATACTAATATTAAATATATTGTATTCAGTACATTATTATAACATTGCTTGATTAATTTTATTGAGTGTCCCAATAGGATGATCATTAAAACAATCATGTAAATGGGTGACTTCAGGATTACTAATTATGTAAGGAATGGATGATGGAAATTTTTTAATATTTGAGGAATTTAAATGAAAAATTTGGAATTTCAATAATAATTCTGTGATGACCCATTTAGATTTACACAATTTAATGAATCTTAATTATATTTCATTAAGAGAAACAATTGTTACTCAATTCTGTTAATTATTATAATCAAAATCAAAAGATTCATTTTTTATTAAAACAAACCGTGATAACATCACTTAAGTGAAAAAAATAACATAATCCAATCATTTATCTCTCATATTAATCTCACAAACACCATACTCACTTGTTGTCCAGTATTAATAATCTTCTTCTTTTTATTTTATTTGAAAAAAGTTAAAACTAGATTAAAACAGTTATCTTAGGAGAATAATTTATTGGTTAAAACTAATACTACACCCCCTAGGGAATTAAATTTATTTTATCACACCCCAATAGAAGAATGAATCAATTATAGCATTAGAAAACTTATTCACCCTTTTTAAATGGTAGAGAATAGAGAAATCATAGTCCATGTTGAGGGCTCAAAAAATTCCATTACACATGATGGGTTCCTTTAATGTGAAAATATACATTAAACTACTATGATATGAATATATTTCAAACTTATCACTATATATATAGTGTCACTAAATCATCAAGGATAAAATCATCACTACAAAGTCTAAATAATGCAATATGTAGTTATTCTCGAGGATCTTATACTATCATAAATATTATAATATGTCTTTTTCATTATATATGAGTTCAAAACATAATCATTTTTTCAAATCAACATTTAATACCTCAAAAATTTCTCCACATGTTTGTAGTGTGATTACTATATCATTTTTGGAGTATTATTTATATCTTCAAGGAATTCTAGACGTTAATAGATCCATATATACATTACCCATGCTCATGTTAACTTCATTAATGGGATATTATATATTTATAAATATCTAAAACAATGAAGGTAGTACCATTAAAATACATGAATACTATATATTTTAATGATTCTTTTCGGTCAAGTAAAATTTTCAATTTATCTCTTCTTTGAATGGGCCACTAAAATAACCTCACTTATACTAATGTTCCCAAAAAACGTGACTTCTTATATCCAAAAATCACAATTATTGAACATGGAATATATAATATTTTTTCACTAATGTCTCCACCACAATCCAAAGTTACCTTTCATATTCCCAATACCGCTTTAATAAATTAGAATATTGCAAATTGACAATATCATAACCATTGTGTTTTAGTATTTTTATACTTTGTTCATAAAATCCATGAATATTTCTAGTGAAATATTTTTTTTAAGGGAATCCATATTAATTCATTGTGCACATACCTCATATAGAAAGCTATATTCCAAATATCTTCCTTCTTCACCATTACCTATACATATTCAGAATGAATATCCCCCTTTAGGAAGTATAGATATACTCTTAGTTCACTAAATAATTCATCAATGCTTGGGAGTTGAAACGTATTCTTTATAGTGATCTTGTTGAGAATCCAGTAATTGATTCACAACTACATTGATCCACTATTACTGATAAAGAGAAGTGGTTCACCCTATGGTGATACAATATTATATATGATCCTTTTTTGAAAATTATCTCCCATCTACTTACTTAACTACTCCATTTTGATATGAGAAATACTATATGAGAAATTTAAAGAATGGAGTCACTCAAGGTATAAGTTCTATTGATAAGTATACCTCATATTCTATGGGATGATCGAACAACTCATAATGAAATACATTCGATCAGGATGGTAATTTCCTTCGAGTTGATATGATCCATTGACTCAATCATTTATGAATGTTATTCTTATTCATAGGCTATCCACACCCATACCATTGATGTATTTTACAAAGGAGATCCATGATTTTTCTTAATTTTGTAGAGAATCATGGGATGGTTTGGAATATGAATATATATTCCCTTTTCCCAAGAGTTTATTTGTGATACATATAAGGAGATCCATTCCATTCCCGGTACTTCATGTAATTCCACTAAGGAAAGGATTACATGATTCAAAAGAATAGTATTCTCTAAGATGTAATGAGGAGAAGAGTGCCAAACATGTCTTAAAAGGACCACATCATAAGGTGTTTTAAATATATATCCACTTCAATTTGTTGCGGATTTGATTTAATAGATCTAGAAAACATTAATATATAAAGGAATGATGAAAATGAGAATTAGTTAATTGTTTTTTCATTATTAAGTTAATAAGATGTGTAAATTGTTGGAAAAACAATTATGATTCACATCAGTAGAAGTGACAGAATATTTTTCCGCTTTCTCCTTTGTAATTGTAAGTTTCTGATGTTGATTACACTCACGGACCAAGGATTTGTTACACTTGATTTAGTAGGGAACTTGTTCACTAAAATATATTCACTGGTCAATTGGTTAAACAATTATAGGGTCCATCCATTCCTTCATCAATTTGGATAGTATCATCATGTCTCATTTGAATTTATTAGAGTGGAGGACTTATCTCTTGTACATGAAGAATTTCATCATTCCTTTGCTGAAATTCCAATGATTTTTCTTCCCACAATATCTATGTGTGTGTGTCTGTATACTCTTTCATCCTATGATATATGGCCCACTATCTGGAAAATATATTCTTCTTTTCTTATTCTAATTCCAAAAGGACTAATCACAAAATTCCATATCCTCCTTGATATCACATCGAACCAATTCATCATAACCTCTTAGGTATTAGATAGAAAAATACATTCGAAGGTGTGGGTTTAATCAACCGGTGAAGCTATATATTTGCCGATTTTTGTTGATAAAAAACTTAGATCCATATGTTTTATGAATCATGTGGTTTTTTTCATAATCCATGATAGAACCACCTACATTTATTTTCTCTATGAATTCTATCGACATAAATATTCAAATATTTTTAGTTTAACAATATTTAAGAAATATTTTCTTAATGTCCCCCCACACCTTAGCATCCATTTCATCCTTTGTCTTGGTGTTCTTTATCAACATCCACAATTTATCTCTTTATCCATATAAATGATAGATTTATTAATTCACCTACCTTTTCTAAGAAATGTAGAGTATAGAAAATATCATCTACATTTTTTGAAAACTCCATTCCCCAATAAGAATATTAGACTATTCTCTAAATATTTTAGTTTATTTTTTCATTAAAAACTCAAACTCAAGATTGTATTTCTTATTTTAAATAGAAAATAACTTGTGGATTAGATTATTGTTCATAGCCTGAGATATTTTTTGTAATTATTTCCAAAATGTTTTGAACTCTAAATACCATTGGATTCGAGATGTTATTTGAACCATATTTTAATTGTCCCTCGCATTGGATGTTGGACTATTTTCTTATGGTTCCCACGATATTCTAAAATATAAATGGGATGAAAATAATGTATGTATACAAAAGAGAAATAAATAATTTATTCCTTTATGAAATTCACAAAAAAAAATATCTTATGGGATCTATATGTTTATTATTACACTAAAATAATGCTTCAAATATGGTTACATATATATAGACTTATCCTAATCGTTTTCATTAATTATTTCTAATCCTAATTCAAAAAATAACTTATACACACTATAATAAAAACTATAGTGGACCAACTTTTATTTACATGACTATTTCATCGTTTTAATGATAAAAATCATAATGGTAATTCTTTTAGGGATCGATAGGTAATGTATCTTAGAAATATTAGGATAAAACATCACATATAAATAATAAATAAGAAAATATAATTTAAATAATTCTACTATACCCTACTTAAAGCTCGTGTAGTACATGTAGTCACCTGAGTATATATATAAATTAAAGATGTGATCTAAAATCCTAGTAAAATGTGGAATAAAAGACAAGAATCAATATAAAAAGGGTGAGAATAGTCATATTCAACAAATAATGTGCATATGATAATCATAATAATCATGAGGGAAACATTTTACAAATGAATAGAATGTTCCAACACCATAAAATGAAACATCATGTCACAATGGTCAGATAACACACACATAGTTGGGAACAATGATAGAATCATGTTTATAAGTAATATATGTGCATTAATCATAACCATATAAATATGAAAAAATGTAGAATAATGTTCAAAGATAATAAATAAATTATCATGAAATACATCAAATTACCCATCTTGATATAGAGATAAATAATTCTAGGCCCACCAATCACATTATAATATTTACATAATCATCCATTCCACATATAATATATAAAAATTTAGTCATCAAATAACCTACAGAAAGGAATGGTTTTATGAATTATTTTATAAATAATGATTTCAATTATAAACATGGGGTTGAAAATTGAATATGGAATATCATATTTGTAACACAAATCATCAATCATGAGTGAGGAATACAAGAATCAATATGAGTTTAAAATGTGTTTTGGAAAGAAATTATTTTTTAAAATCATTTTATTCTGTTTATAAGTCTTTTTCCTAACATGTATATAAAAAATGAAATTATAATAATAGTGGATGGATATATAAGATATATAAGTAGAATAATCTTACCAATAGTGAAGAAAAATAGGGGTAACCCAATGAAAATGTGTTGGGTTCGAGAATCACATTATATTAAATAATTCTTTATTTCGTCACTTCTTCCGCATGTTAAATCATGGAAATATGATTATTAAAACATTTTTTTATAATTCAATTATGATATATTTTTAAATATTTAATCAAATCAAAAAAATTGGATTATAATTTATAAAACTTTATGTTAAATATGAATTCTTTTGATATAATTTTTTCCTAAAAATTTTCCGTTTTATTTTGATATTATTATTTTTGTTTAGGTTCATTCATATATTAGTATAAAAAATATAGTAAATAATAATAATATTGATACCTTTACATAATTTATCATTTCAAAAATTAGTTTCCTGATATGTAATGGATTATTAACATCCCCATTGTAGAACAATAGATCATTGACGGGATATTGTCAAAAGTGCATGAAAGAGAACTTTGAAATTCATATATTATATTATTTTGATAAATAATTTAGTTTAAAATCATTATAATAATGCTAAAATACATACTAATTAATTTAATAATATTTTTTTAATATAATTTGTAATGAATGAAATAAAAGAATAAAATTGAGAACTTTTGATATAAAGTTACTATTTCCATACTATCTATTCTCTTTTATGACACTAAAAATCCATTGATGATTGGAGTTGGTATATTCTAGAGGTTCAACAGATATTCTATGAGGATTTTTAGTGATTATTTAGGCAGATATTTGGATTGGAATGTGATGGAGGAGTCGGGTTCCAATGGGAGGGAGGGAGGTTATTATAACAAGAGGATATGGGTATTTTTTTAATAAAATTATATATCATTGGTAAATATATTAATAGTAAAAGTTTCAACATTATAAATCATATATGGTTTATATAACATGATTTTTTGAGTTTTAACAAATTTATAATTATCATAAATTATTTTAATTAAATGGAGTGGTTGGAAAAATTAGATAATATAATTTTTATGTAATATTTTAAATTTCAGATAGTAGAAAGTACTCTTTATGTTCCGAATTTAATTTTATATTATAATAATGAGTAATTAATTAAATTTAATATATTTTGCATAAATTTGATGTTATATTAAATATTATATCATTATTACATCATGAATGATGTAATTTAAGATACAATGGTTACGCAAAAAACTTTATTATTACCATTCACATGAAAATTGATGTATTTAATATGAATAACTAAATATTCACCAACATAAATTTTCAACATGGTGATCTAAAAAATGATATTTTATTTAGAAAATTTATTTTTTATAATAGTTAATTTTAAATTTTATTTAAAAAAATTATTTTTATAATTTACATTAAATATAGTTTAAAAATGTGCTTATATACTATCTGTATTTTTAAATAATAATTTTTTTTTGTAGATTCATAATAGTTATATTTTTTTATATTAATCAAGATAGATGTTATTTATATCAAAAATTATTATTTTTATGATCAATAAAAGTTTCCACTCACTGGTTACTATTCCCAATTGTTGTGTTAGCATTCCAACTGTCACATTACATTCTATGAGTAATGCTATATTATTTCACTCAATTTTTACTAAAATTAAACAAATTCCTGTATATTTTCTTTTCAGAATATTTATATTGATATAAAAATATATTTTTTCATTTCTAGTCATTGGGGAGATGATTCTAGTAGATTGGGGGATCCATATTTTTCGTTCATTGGTTTTATATTATATACTTCATGTCCAATTGCAATGTTTGGTGTTTTAATTAGTATTTTATCTAAATATACTAATGATATATAGTAATAAATTAATAATTTTTTGGATTTAATATGTTATCTATGAATATACAAATTACAACATATAAACACTTTTTTGTGAATTAATTTTCATTTAATAATTATCGGTCATCACACCCCCATGTCATAGTGTATTTCTTTATATGTTGTTTTGGGATGTGGAGTTATTTCATTCATTTCAATAAATCTCCAACTCAAAAATTGAATATTTTAGAGGTTACACGACTATAAAATGTTTGTGGGAAACCATGAGGCTTCCCTTCATGAGGATCCTTGTAGTTCAATTTGAATTGTGCATGATTTGTTAGCAAGGGATCTGTATTGTAATGTGCTGACTTTGTAGCCCTCAGGAGAATCTATTGTGGGACCTAGGTGTGCCTAAGGTGCAGAACATTACATTCACATGTTTTAGTAAACCATTCAACTATAGTTTATTTGAGTCAATTGTTTTTAAAATAGTTTTATTATGGATTTCATTTAGTTTTTCATACTAGGTGGGGAACCTCAAGATGTCATGTTGGGATTGGGGTAGTTTTTTAGGGTGGTGGATGGTATGTCTAACCCAACAGCCTCTTAGGAGAGACATTGTAGCTCATAATTTGTCAAAGTAAATGATTCATCAACAATTGACACCGGTTTTACCTGATCATGTGTCCAAACAATGCTAGTTTTCTAAGTGTTTAATGTTTTTGGTAATCCATAATGTTACCTCCCCATTTAAGAGGGTCCTCACCCCTATTCTCACCCATATGAGTCAGCAAACCATTCAGAGATCATGGAGGTGTCCCCCCTTCCACCTCACTTGATTTTTTCCATTCGAACGATGCATTCCTTAAGGTATGAGATCATTTATTCAAAATTTTCCACTTTTTCCATCCTCCCTGTATTCATTCATGAATTTGGAATCCTATATGATCCATCGGTTTCAAATGGAATGATTATTGTGTTCTAGGGGGTTCTAATGATGGGAATTTCGGTGTCTCGGGGTTTTTAACATCATTTCTAATCATAGGGAGGTTGTTTCCATTTAAGAAAACTGTTTTAGGATATCATTTCATGGTTTCAACATTTTTTATGAAGGTGTTACAATGAAATTTTATTTTTTTCAAATTCTATTGTGATTAGAAACTATAAATTTCCCTTTTATTATGGTATAAAATATAGGTTTATCCTAGGTATTAATTTAATCAATTTATTAATGTTTTGATCATGGTCTAATTGTTTTCCATGTAAATAATTTTTTCATGCTTGAAATAGACTATTTAAAGATTCCATTAGTAATTTGAGTTTAATTATGGATTTTTTAATTAATTTCAGGTTATTTAATGGGATATTACTTGGTTTTTGTTGTTATAGATAGATCACACATTTTTAAATGTAAGATGGTTTTGAAATATGGTGTTGACCCTTAAATTGATTAAAAATTTGTACTTTTTTAGTATTTCAATTGGCAATATGATTTTTTTGGGGTTTATTCCCTTGTGAAAATACTTGATGGATTGTTTAAACTGGAATCGTGGTTGTTGCTATCCCATTGGCCTAGTTTTGTTTTAAAAAGAGGAATATTGTTCATGATCGGTAGTTGTGAAACATTATAAAATAAATGTGTGATTTCTTTAGACTCCATAAAATGTTTTATGTGTTGTCTTTCGAAATTTGTTATGGAAATAATGGAATTGACCATGATTTTGAATTTCAATATATAGATCCCCAAGGAAAGGGTTAATTTGAAATATTATAAATTATTAGTTGATTTAATCATTTTTTCGACAAATGAATTGGAAATTACTATATAAAATATGTAATTTATTAGACCTTAAAAATGTTTTCTTTTGTTTTAAAGGCCAATTTGGTTATATGGTTTAAAATTTATTGATGTAATAAAACCTTTATTTCCTCTTCCTTGTTACCACATGTGTGTTGATTGTGGTCATTATGTTATACTTTCTTCTCCCCTGGTGTGAGAAAGTGATTGTTAAACATTCATTGAATGTATTGGGAATGTGAACATGCATCCTTTCATGTTAGGGGTTAGGGTAGTTTTGGATATTGTTTATGAGTTTGGAATGGATTGTTTTCACTATTCCTAACTTTATTATAGATCATTATATATGAGTTACTAAGTGTATGATCTAGAATTTTCCTCTAATTTTTTTACATATAACTAGTTTCCTAGTAGATGTTGTCAGGATAAGGGATTGGTGGGGGTATGTTCTTACAAATGAGGATTGTGTAGGATACATGGATTATATTATTGTCATAAAATATCATTGTACTTATTTTGGGTGGTTTATTCATATAAAGATTGATTTTTGTAACATTAGTGACCTTTGTATATAACCTTTAAATATTCATTTTCTCAATTATTTTTCAATTGAGGGGTGTTTGATCTAGTTCTAAATAGTATCTTTTCCCATGTTTTATTTTATATGGAACCCACATTGATTAGGAATAATTTTTGAATGTGTTATGTTATATATATATATATATAGGTGGTGCTAATTTTTATTACATTAGTGAGATGGGTTTTTCCATTGAATATTTGTTTTCAAATAAGATTTTGAGATCTTATGTTGATAATTTTTAATTACTATTATGTCACTATTTTAATATGTATTTCAAGATGTGTTTTTTTAAATTGGTTTCATCCTCTAAAAATAATTTATGAATACATTTAGAATTCTATAAAAAACTGTGAGTTGTTTTTATGAAATTGTAATGTTGTGTGTTGTTTCAAAACCTATTTTGGTGATGGATCTGTTTTCAGAACACATTTATCCATATTAAAAAAATGGAAATTGTTTAGAATTGTTAATATAGTTTTTTTCATGAAATGTATATGCTTTAATATTAATTTTTTATCCTTATATTTCAAAATATATTTGATTAATTACCCAATCGAATAAATTTACTAGCTTCAGAGTGTTTTGAAAATATATTAGACTTTTTAGCTGACACCTTCAAATTTTGAAGTTCTAGGATCTCAGTGAGACCTGTCTATTTTGTTGTGGCCAATATGGGGTGAGTTGGGTGGTGGTGAGAAACCTATGGATTTATGGAGTTTTTTTAGCCTCATATCATGTTGGTTTCATTATTAAACTTTTCCTTTTTAGTTTTTTAGTTCATATTTTGTTATACCTGTATGAATATCTTGTTTTTAAAGATGTTATGTACACAAAAAAATGGTTTGGGTCATGGAAGTTGGATATAACATATTTTTCATGATGTTTTTTTATATTGGAATTTAAATTAGTTAATTTCTACTTTCATATAATTAATTTTGGATAAACATTCCTATTAGAGTTCACACAAATTTGAGACACATTTCACTAGCCTATGGGGATTGGGGACACAATGCAAGAAAGAGAATCTAGTTGTGTGTCCATTAAAATTCACTCATAGGGAAGTTCATTAACTAATGGTATCAGAACCCTTAGTCTTCTACAATTTTTAGAAATTGTGATTTTTTAGTTTCTGTGTTAAATGGAATTTCTATGTAGAATGGATAAAAAGGCTATCAGAGCATGATATGTATGTGTAGGGAGACAGTCTAGATAGCTCATTACAATTCCAAAACACTAGAAATAATTGGTTTTTGGGATTGAAATTATCAAATGATGGGTTCTTTTATCTATTTAATATGTTGTTTCATTTGATTTTCATTTTTGGTCCCTATGAACTTTTGATTGATATTGGGGACTACTCTATAGCTTTGGAGTTGAATGGAACTTGAGCTATTGAGTTCTCTCACGAGGCCTGGGAATCCATGTGGTTACCATGTGTTTGTGTCATACCTTTCGAGAACAGTGTGTGTCATGGTTGACACTGGATCACCCAAACTATAATGGTCAAGCCATATATAACACTATTTCTCTACATCTATCCAACTATGCATCATCGTCCATTATATCATTCCCCAAAAGTAATTTTCACTTGTTTTCAGTGGAATGATTATTTTTTGTTTCCCTTTCAGGATATGTTTCATGTGACCCATGATTTATTCTTACATATATATTATATGAGTTTGTTTTTAAAAAAAAAATTAAAATTAAGGGGTTTTGTAAAAAACTATTTTTAATATTTTTTTTGAATAAATTATAAGGGTAAATTCCTATGTTTTTATGAAATTTTTTTATGAAAATTATTTTTCCATAATTGAATATTGAAATTGTGGTGTTTTATGAAAATGAATTAGTTTTGAAATAGTAATTTAATGTTTTTCAAAAATGGGCTTCATGTTTTGAAAAAACATTTATGGTGATGGGTTTTGAATGTTGTATGGGATTTTGGATTCAATTATGTGGTTTTGCAGGTTTAGAAAAATGTGTTTGTTTTACAAAGGATGTCTTATATAAATATTTTGTAATATTTTCTACTTAATGCACAAACTGGTGTAAGGTGGTTTTTGAATTTTTGGTGAAATGGTGGTTCCAAAAAAACTATTCTTGTGATGTGTTTCTTCTTGCCTCATTTGATGGTTTCTATTTTGGATTTGATTTGTTTCATGTAAATAAATTAGATGGTTTTTATTTTTGAGACATTAATATTGTTAGTCCATGTATCTAATATATTATTCCCTATATTGGTCAAAAAGGATTCTCTAATTCTAACTCCAACTTACAATTCAAGGGTTGTGGTTGAAATGTATTTTTATTAGGTTTGGAAGCAATGATGTTGTTGGAAGAGATTTATATGGCCCTATGTTCTCCTAGGACACCTAAAGCATTGTGGGTGAGAGATATCAAGAGAAAATTAATCAATTTAACATTATATCATGGGAGTTTTTTGTTCCTCAATAATTATAAGAATGATGTTTCATTATCTGGGGTTTGGAATGATGTATAAATTTTGATCCATTTATGGTTGTTTTTCTAGTTTGATGAGATTTCCATTTGATGTTGTGAACATGTTTTTATGATATTCTATTATGGTTAGTTTATTAGATGTTTTCTCTTCACGTGGTGTTTATTTTTGATGATTCTAGTTTGGATGGTTTTATGGAAGGTTGAAATTAAGTTTAATGGAATTTTATTTTCTGTTGTGGAATGATTCCCCCCTCTCCCACCCTGTTTGGTATTTTGTGGTTGGGCGATGAGTTTTGTTTTTTTATTAATTATTTTGGGAAATAGCTATTTTTTGTAGTTGGTTACCCCCATTATATTTTTAAGCCTAGTGGTTCTTGTTTTTAATAATTATCGAAGTATTTTGGTGAAAAAATAGGTAACTCGAGAGTGTGATACCATAGTTGAATGTGGAATTCAAATTATTGTTTGGTCGTTGATGTTTTTCAAGAAACTCTGTGTGAGGGTGATCCCAAGTTTTTTTACCTACATTATTTTCTTATTTCATGGACCAAGGTGAATGCTAATATAATTCTAGTAAGGCTCATAAGGTTTTTCTTAATTCATTTTGTTTTAACAACTTGTGGTTTAGATCATGTTTCTCATGTGGTTGTTTGTTGTTTGGGGATGAGTTTCACACTATCAAGTCATCTATACCAACTGGTTAGATTAATTTTAAATAGTGGGGAGACAATTTTATAGGGATTATGAATGGTGGATATACCATTTTTTTACTCGAACATTATGCATGGATTCTTTTTCAAGGTTCTTTTTTAAGAGTTACACATAGATAATTAGATATATTATAGTGATCAATTTTATAACATTAAATGATCTATGTTGATGTAATTGAGGATAAACCTTGCCGATTTATTCATTTGGATTGATCTAATTGGGATATTCTAATACTTCTCTTGATTTTTGTTAGAATGGGACTTTTTTGTTGAGAAAATGGGCATGGTTTGTAGTTGTGACACCCCATAAATTAACAACGTTAGGTTTGTGTTATTTAGAGTAGTGGAGGTGTGGGTTGCATTTTTATAGAGTCTTGACTCAGATCATGGATTCATTTAGTCTTTCCTATTTTATATTGTAAATGTGTAGAGTTAGAGGAAATCAATTTATCCTCTCCTGATGAGGTGATATTATAATCAATGTTTAATTGTGTATGATTTTTTGAATTGGATACACATAGTTACTTCCAAATACTGTGACCCATACAAGAAACTATTCATGGACATTTGTGTGTCTGATGTGTAGCACCAAACTATGACATAGTTTAGTGAACCATGTGTAATTTTTATTTTCTCAATTTATTATGATCGTGTCCTTTTAACATCTTCAATATGGTTTTTCAATTCATGTGAAGAATAAATGAAGAAAATGATAGGAAAGGGGTGGTTCTAGAGTAAGGCGCACTATTTTTTAAATTTTGTGGCCTCTCAAGAGTAAAAATGTAATTTAGAATTTTTTGGAGTAGTGGAACCCACATGGTTGGCTCACAGTTAGCTTAAACGTGAGGAAAACCATGTCAGTAGTCCACTAGTATAAAATAATGGAAAATTACCAAATTTTCCTTCCAAATTATGAGGTATTTCTACCCTCTTATCCCTTCACATGATTCAGGTGATCCCTGGGTTCCCTTAGAGGTGTTACTACATCCTCTTCCCATGATTAATTCTCTTTCAATGGTTTTCTTAAACGTTATTATAGGTAGGTTCATCCTCATTTTCCGACCATTGTCCAACTCCCACTCTTTTTTTAGGGTTTTTCCTTCCTCCATGATCCCTAGAAATCTTACGGCCTGATTTTAGGTTTTTTAGTGGTTCTAATTAGATTGATTTTATTGTATTGTTATTGTAGACACCATTGATTTCCTGTGGGTGGGGACTCTAATAGAGGTGACATTCTTCAGGATCCCCCATCTTCTTTTCATTATCTTTGAGATAGGCTTTTTAACACAATTTTTTGAATTTCAAATTATAATATAATTTTTCTTTTTAAATGCATTTTTGAAGGGAAGAAATAAATTTACTATCCCTTGGTTAATTTGAAACCATTTAATAATGTTTTGATCTGGGTATAATTGGGTTTTAATGAGAATCATATGATTTCATTCATGAAATTTAATATTTAGTATTTATAATATTCCTCTAAAAGGATTTATGGATTTGTAAAGTGTTTTCAAATTATATAATGGGATCTGAACCAATTTTAATTTTCAATGACTGAAAACAAGGTTTCAAATTGATTTTTGTTTTGAATTTTTTTTACCACTAAATTGTTTAAAAATTTGTACATTTAGTTATCGAAATTAAAAATTTAAAATGTGTGTTTTGTTTAAACCCCTGTAAAATGAATTGAAGTTTTTTAAAACAGATCGGTGGACATGATTGGACATTCAAAATTGTTTCATGCTTAAAATAGGAAAACTTCATTTGATGTATAGCATTGAAGAATTTTAAAATTATATGATATTTCATTATTCATATTCAAATATATTAAGAGGTGTTTCATGAAATGTGGGGTGGAAATAAGTGATTTATTCATGCGTTACATTTTCAAATGAATGACCAATTTTACTAGGGGTGAATTTTCAATTTTATGAATGTTTTAAAGATTCTCATCATTTTTTCAAATGGAATTTGGGTTAAATTTCATCAAATGTGAAATGGCTTGTATTTGTAATATATTTTTTTATTTTAAAAGGACCATTCAGTAATTTGGATTTAAATAGTTTATATGAATGACCCAATTAATTTCACCTATCTTTCAACCAATTCTATGTTGGTTTATGATCATTTCCAAATACTTTCTATTCCCCATGTGTGAGAATGTTCTTATTATACCTTAAGTTCATGTTATATAAATGTGTCATACCATCATTGGGTGTTATGGGTGAGGGTACCATTGGTTATCACTTATGACTGATACAAGGAATCTTTAACTACATCTCGATCCATTTTTATTCATGGGATTTAGGCTATTATGTGGTATATCAATATTTTTCCTCTAGTTGTTTCACAAATCACTAATTTCCCTCTATTCTTGTGTGGAATAAGGGATATGTTTGGTATTTTATTTCCATAGAGGCATGTGTGGGATAATTGGAAGATTTTATGGACAATTCATATATTGGATTATAGTTTGGGTGGTTACACCCATATAAGGATAGATGATTGGATCTTTCGTGACCTTTAGGAAGGAACATGACATTCATATTTTCTGTGAGTACTTGATTGAGGGGAGTTTGATATAGTGCGCAGTTGTATCATTTCCACTCAAATATTTGATGTGGAACACTTCATCAATATTTGTCATTTTATTAATTCCTTTTTATATATATATATATGGTGCCTTCATGATTTGTGTAACCCGTGAGAGTTGAGTTATTTCCTCTAAAAATATGACTGCAATGTAATTTGGGAAAAACGTTTTTTAATTTTTTTTAAAGACTCAAATTTGAGTACATAGATGTGGATATATAAATTGATAATGGGTTTAAATATATATTTTTCTATCAAAAAGCTAAAATGTAAATCATTTAATTTAGATTAAACAAGTTTCAGCTTTTTGGTTAAATCATAATGGTGTATGTTCTTTTGAAATTGATTTGGACGATTTATTTTTTTCAATGCACATCTGATATGTTTTTGAAAATAATGAATAATTTTTTTGAATATCTATTATTGATTGTTTTTTGATTTCCATGAATTCAATCTATTAAAATATAAATTTTGTAGCTCTATTTTTGAAACTATCATTGATGAATAGTCTTATTAAATTAATTGCATAGTTTCAATGGTTGAGGTGATCTACTAGTTTTTTAACACATGACTACAAAATTTTAGGTTTCAGGATAAATGATGGATCATTCTTGTCATTTTTAGACAACATGGGGTTAGTTGGGAATTTATGAGAAACCATAAGATTCATGGAGTTGGCTTCAAGAAGATATTGGGTTGGTTGTTTCGTAGTAGATTTATTTCCATTAAATTTTTTCCTAAATTTTCATAACAACATACATATTCTATTATTTTATGTTGTTATGTCCATGAAAAATTAATAGTATCAATGTAGTTGATTATGAATTTTGTAGAAATATATTTAATTTTTTGGTTCATATAATCACTTATTTCAACTATATTATCTCTTTTTTTAAATCCCTACCAATGGTGATCTTAATTTTTCTAAGAGATTTTCAATGGATTGTGGGGAATAATAACTCTATTCAATCATTGTGGTAAATTGGGTAAGGTTTGATTTGAATGGAAACCAAGATCAGTTTATAAAAAATGGTATTAGAACCTTTTGGAGGTTTATTTAGTAAGAATATATGATTTTTTAGTTTCGGTATTATTTTTGAATTTCCTGGTAGATAAGAAATTAAGGCTATTAGACATTGAGATTTAGGGGTGGGAAGTGTCTTTCTAAAACTTTCCCATCCCATACCTTATGCTTTCATGAGTTGATAGTATTCGTGTTCAAAATTCAAGGATTTCATATTTGTTTATTATGGTTTATAATATTATTGATATTTCTAGTCCCCATTAACTTTTGAATGATATTCTGGACCACTATATTGGTTTATTGGGGAAGGGAACTCATGTTATATAGTTTTATAACATGGACATGGAAACCATGTTGTTGAGTCACCCCATTATCAGAATGTGTGTTTAATGGTTGACACTTGGTCACCCATACTATGGTGGTAATGTAATTCTTAAGACTATTTCTTCATTTCATTCATACTGGGAATCCCCATGAAATCAATATTTCACCAAAATTATTTTTAACATACTGTATGTGGAATGAGATGTGTTTAAATCCACTTATGTATATATTTACTTCCACCCTTTCTTGTTTGTTGTGTAGTTATTTTGGGAACATGGTTTATTAACCCTTTTTTAATAAATGTTTATTTGTCATTTTTTTTCCAACTAGGTTTTTTGAATTAACGGGAATAATAAATTCTGGTGGTTTTATGAATTGTTTTACCAAAATTGTGGTTTCCATTATTATCATCGTAAAATTATGTGTTCCAAAAGGATGTTTTGGTTTTGAAATATGAATGGAATGTGTTTTGAAAAAAACATTGAATGGAAATTATGTAAGAATCATGTTATTTATAGAAATGTAGTTTTGAATGATTTTTTTTCTTTTATTGTTTAGAAAAAATTATGGGTTCCACTGAGGTGGTTCTGTTTATATTTTTTCTGGGATTTTTTTTAAATTCATACATAGGTGGTATGTTGTTTAAAATATCATTTCGGATATGGTGGTTTTCAAAAAAAAATGATGTGTTTCTGTAATCCTTGTTTTAGGGTTGTTATAGGGGTTTGATTCCTTTATTTTAAATGAATCATGGGGTGTTTTTTGATAATTGACATATGATTATTCATGTCCCTACTGTTTTTTAACCTGTAATGGTTGAAATCATCTATCGAGTTCTAATTCACTACCCCAATCCATGTGCATTGGTGTTTGACAACCATTCATTGAGATTGTCAGTAAAGAAGTGGTTAATAGAGATTGGACAACCCTCAATTATCTCTAAACACAAGATTCATCATAGAAAGAACTGTTTTGGTATCATTATTCACTTGGATACAAAATAGTCAGAGATTTTTTTTAATCCTATCTTCTAAGAGGGATGTTTTGAAGCATGGGTTTTGGATTAGGAATCAGTTTTTATCCATTTAATGAGTGATTTGTTTTTTGGAACACATCTTTTAGAGGTTGCATCATTAGATTCATGAGATTTGGTTATGGCTAATTTTATGTATGTTTTTTGTTTTGTGGGGCGCTATTTGTGGAATATTTACATTAGGATTATTTGATGGTTATTTGAATATTGTTTTCTATATCGTTGTGGAATGATTCCCCTCTATCTACATCCCACATGGGTGATCTGTGGCTAGGATGAGAGTGATAATTTTTCATCCACATTGTTTGGAAAAAACATTATTTGTGGGAGTGGGCCGCATAATTTCTTTTGGGTAACCCTAGTTGTGCTCATTTTTTATACCTATGAGAGGCATTTGGGTGCATGATTGGGTAACTAGGGTGTGTGATAAACCAGTTGGGTGTGGTATACTAACTGTTGTTCAGATTTGGGACTATTGAATGAGGCACAATGTGAGGGTGATATAATGTTTGACCATATGTTCTATACATGGTTTGTAACCCAAGGTGAGTGATTGTATCTTTCCTTTTAGGATGTTGTGGTTTTTTCCTTTTTTAAAATCCTATGTTATTATGGATTAGATTATGTTTCTCTCATGGGTTTTCATGGTTCGGGGATGAATATATTGGTATAAGTTCCTCTATACCATGATTTTGGATGAACTCTAAATGGTGGGGATACCATTTTAGTGGAATTCAAAATGGTGGGAAGACCATGTTAGGTATCACGTGCCTTATAGGGCATCCCTGTTGAGGTTATTTTTTTGGATCTTCGTAAGGCATTTAGTTGCCTTTTAGTGGATCAATTAGATCCATTTTTAGGATCATAGTTATTTGATGTGAGAATAATTCATGTTGATTGGTTTTTTTTTCATAGGTCCTCTTGGTGGATTCTGATCATTATCCTACTTTTATTTCAACTAGGAATTTTTTTGGGGAAATAAATTCATGGTGGGAATATACTTACATAGACTTTTGTCGCAATATTATTATTTATGTCTTCATTTGATAAGTATATGTTTGGGTTTCATTTCCAAGGTGTTCAGACCTAGAATAAAAATAATTATATGGTTTCCCCACTAGTCACAATTATACTTCGTGGTTAGAGTGAATCCATGCAACCTACCTTCACAAAAAGTCTTTTTAGTTATTCATAAACTATACATGGGTTTTTGTCACATGATGAACATTTTTAAATACAAATAATGTAGACCTTAGGATAAATAATGAGGGATTCATCTTCTCTATGAGGTTTGGTTCATGAATTGTTCAAGGTATGGTTAATGACGAAGCAAGTGTACGGTTGGTTTGTACTTCATGATAAGGAAATTTCACATCATTCACATGGGATTTCAAACCATATGGGATGGATTCATGTTAGTCTTGTGGAGGTTCTATTTTGAGGTGTACACGTTTTTACCTATGCTGTCTCTCAATAAAATCCTTGAAGCATTAAATTTTTGGTTTACATTGGAACCATTATGGTTGTTGCGGTATTTTTTAACCATGATTCCAAACCCTACATCTTATCCAGGTGTATAATTTTTTTATTCCGAAATTTACCTCATTAATTATGGTAGATTTCACCCCTATTATTCTATACATTATTCGACCTACCAAATGGATCCCATATACATGTTATGCCTTCATCATCCCTAGATTCATGCCCTTTAAATGTTTATTTCCATGAGGTCTAATGTGTGTTCTTCCTCATTTAACCTCCTTCATTTTACATTTATTATTTGATGGTGTTTTATTCCCCCATTAACAATAGAAAAAATGTGGCATGAATTTAGGGATCTAGTGGACCTAATGGTCAGGATTTTTCTGTTTGTGGGTTATTGATAGTACTTCTATTCTTATAGTTGTGGCCACCACTGGAAGAGACGTGTTTTTGGATTTCATTGCTTGGTTTCTTCTACATTGAAGTAGGTTTTATGATTAAATTGATTGAATTTGAGATTATAATTTTATTATACTTTATAAATTCCTTTTATATTAATTTAGAAGTTTATATTATAACTCTTTTCTGATTTTCAATAATTTTTTAATATTTTGAGCTTGGATTAATTTGGTTTTAATATAAAATCACTGATTTTATGCATGAAATGGAATATTTTAGTTTTTTGGATTATTATAAAATGAATTATGATATATTGGAATAAGATTTAGGTTGTTCTATGTGATTTGAACTATTTTTTTAATGAGTTAAAATAGGGTTTTAAACAGAATTTGGTTTTAAATTAAGTTAATGACCACTAAATCATTTTTAAATTCGCAATTTATGATATTTCAGTTGGTAATTTGAAATGTCTATGTGGTTTACCTTCTTTTTTAATTCATTGATGGATTTTTTAAATGGGATAGTGATTTTTATTGACCTTTAGGCCTTATTATTGTTTTCAAAGATGAAGATCATTGTCGTAGTTTTTCTTTGAAATGATTTAAAATAATTGGGTGATTTATTTGGAATATATAAATTTATTAATAAGAGTTATTATGAAATCCAAGTTGGAAACAAAGGATTTTATACATATTATATTTTCAAGGTACAAAATCCCAGTATTATGGTTGGTTTTAAATGTTTTAAATTACTGGGGGATTTACATAATTTTTCCAATTGGTGTTTGGAATGTATCTTATAAAATTTTAAATGGTTTGGGATTTTGTGTTATGTTTTGGTGTTAATGGAAATATTTTATCATTGGTTTTATACAATATATGTGGACAAAACCCCATATTTTCAATTTATATTTATCCAATTTTTGTGGGTTATTTTTCAGTATGTGATACTTCCTTCTCCCCTTAGGAGGTAATCAACATGATATTTCATGAGATCTTGTTATGTGATTGGGGATATATATCATTGGGTGTTATGGGTGGTGGTATTTTTTATTATTATTTATGGTTTATACATGGATCATTTTCACTAATCCTCGCATCATTATTATTAATTTGATAAATCTCACTTTGTGGAATATCTATCTTGTTCCTTTAGTAGATTCACATGACCCCAGTTTCCCACTAGTCATGTTATGCATAAGGGTTATGTGGTGGTTTCTCATTCAAATGAAACTTGTGTGTTATACATGGATTATGTTAAGGACCTATCATATGTATGTAGGTATTTCATTTGGTTGTACCCATATATAGTAAAATTTAGGGAACGATACTGATCATCGAGTAGGTATATGACACAATTATGTGTCTGATGACCATGTAATTGTGTGTGGTATAATCTATGATTTGATGGAATAATTTCCCAGTATTTCATTAATATGAAACACTCCAATAATATGTTTAATTTTAAAATTCCATGTCTCATATTTATAGGTGGTTCCTATTTTTATAAACGTATTGGTTGGAATTTTTCCATTGAAAAATAGTCATCAATGATTTTTTTGAATAAAAATTTTATAATTTTTAAAGAATCTACTTTGAGTTCCTTAAAATTGATTTAAAATTAGGGGTTGATTTTAATTTCAAAATAGTCCAATCAAAAAATTTTAGGTAACCATTTTAATTTAGATAAAATATCCATGAGTTGTTTTTTATTTGGTGATAATGGTGTGTGTAGTTTTGAAACATATATTGCTGGTGAATTTTTTTATCAAAACCCATGTGTTAGGTTTTAGGGAAAAGGGAAAATGTTTTTAAAGTGGATTTTGGAATACTTTTTATATATATAAATATATTTCAATAATTATTACATTTAAATATTTATTTTCTAATCAAGCATATATTAATTTCCTTATTCAATAAATTAAATAGTTAAAGTCGGTTCTTGTTACCTACTTCAATTTTATAGCATGAATAAAAAATATCTAGGTCAATGATTTTTATTGGATCAATTTTTTAATATATACCATTGTTAGATATGTTTAGTTTTGGTGGGAAACCAGAGGTTTCATAGAGTGCGGATTAAGGTTTTCTTGAGTTTGTTGGTTTATAGTAGTTTTTTATAAGTTGTGTTTCTCCATTATCCTTCCTTCTTGTATCTCGTCATTATAGTTGTTTTGAGGTAAAATAAAAATGGATTGGATCGTGGTTGTTGGTAATGATCAGTTTGGAAAAGTTTTATTTATTTTGGCTTCAGTATTAATTTAGTTGCACTATTTTATATCATTTTTGGGAAAACCATTCTCTCTAAGATTCTATGATTCCTAGGAACTTCTCTCAAGACTACGACGATGGTGAATGGCCTTAGGGCATAGTGGTGAATTGGGTTGGCTTCCAAGTCAAATCCATTCCCATGCATATTTATTATCGTTTGGTAGGGTATGTTTGAACTCGAGTGCAAGATAACACATGATTATGGGAGGAGAGGAGGTTCTCGTTGATTATGGAGGGCAGCGGAATAGTATTAATTTCTCTAAAAACATAAATATTATAACTTCCAAATCATTGGAATCTGGGTCTAGTACAATCCAATTCAGATGATAACACACTATGGATTGAAATAACATCATCAAATAAGAAATATGTTGACATTTTTTTCCTTTTCACTTAGTTATAACATTAAATAACTTCATTTACCAAGTACTGTGGTGACATATTTTTACCACATTAACTATTCATAATGAAAAAAAAGGAAAGTAATATCATTAATACATTTAATCCTCCTAATTCTAAACCTGAAATGAATTTCAAAATATTAAATTTCTATAAGTTTTTGAAATTAAAATTAATATAATTTCCCAAAATTCAACAAAAAATATTTTTTAGGAAATTCGGTTTTTAAGCATAGAAATAAACATATATCAAAATAAAATATATTTTTGATTTCTTTAGAATTTTTTAGAGTTTGTATAATAATATTTTACTTATTGTACATTAATCCCAAATAAAAAATATATATTCACTAATATATTAATTTTATAAAATAAAAATTATAATTCTATAAAAATAATCATTTTCACTATACAACCATTTATAAATCATAAAAATGAAAAAACATTCATCGTATAATATTTTTTCATATTTCTTAAAACATTGAACTTATTTTTAGAAAATTTAATTTATAATATACAGAAATTTATCATTTAAATTAAACCATGTAAATCATTAACAAATATTTTGTTAAATAAAATATTCCATTTTTGACTACAAACTTTTCAAAAATTATTTATAAAAGTGCTATTGTAATAAATGCATAAAATGAATAATTATAGTTCTTAATAATAATATACTTATATGATAAACTAATATTCCATATTCATCCTTGACTTAGTAGGTCATGGATTCTCTATTTTATTTTTTACTAAAAAATGAGGGTGTATTTTTCCGACATAGAATTTTCTAATTGTCATGTAACTTCTTCAATCATGTGTTTTTTCCAAAAACATATTACATAGTGATTCACCTTACATGAAACTACCTTATCAATAAGATAAAAAATATAAACTAGATTATAATCGTATGAGATATCCTTCTCTAACAATATGAATTTATGGGTAGAACATGAGATGCATCAGGTACATACATCATAGAAAAGAAAAATGAATCACATCTTGTACATAATATATAAATAGAGGTAACTATAATCTATAAGAAAATAATCGTACCGTTTCTAGAATTTGAAATGAAGAAATAAACATTATACTTAATGTAATACCATAAGGTTTTGAAAATAAATATTGAATTCATGAAACACTGAGCCCCTATAAAACAACACATTTTATAATCTAGCCATTAAACACAACATCACCTCCACTGTGTTTTTAATTTTGAATAATGATCATCTAGAGTTGTGATCAGAAAGTCACTTAGAGTGGGATAGATCAAAAATGATTTTATGTGAATAGTAAAATACCCTTATGAATAGTAATATAACCCTTATGAATATTAAATAATGATATTATTTTATTTTCTTAAGTTAATATTATAATTAGATCTTAATAAATTTTTCAATGTGATATAAAACTAATTATTCCTTTTAAATTGTTTTTTAATTGAATATGATTTTATTTATAAATTAAATTAATCAATAATAGAAAATAATTTCTGAAAAATGTATTTTTTTTGAATTATATATGTAAAAAATTTGTTTGGGTTATTTTTTGGGATTTACCTAAAATTCATGAATTTTTGTAGAATAGTGAAATGTGGTAAATTACCGTATATACAAATTATTAGTTGAATACATTCTTTATGACATAATGAGCGATCTGAGGCCACTTGGTCCGAACTCAAATGCACTTTTTACTATTAGGGGTCCCATGAAAAAACATTATTGGTTTCTTGGGGGAAATATTAAAATAATGAGTAAAATATTCCAAATTCACTCTTCTTATCCACTAGAAAAACCACACATCACTCTCTCTTCTCTTCCCTCCTCTAAGCCTTGAATCTCCTAAATTATCAACTCAAATAACCTTCCCTATACAATCACCAAGTCATATAATATCTTGGTCTTTCGAAAATACCAAATCCCCTTCCCTTAATGAGGTTCTCAATGTGTTTATTTGATGAGGTAAAGCACCCTTCATTTTAATTTTTTTTTCACTTCAATTTATCTTCACTTGTAATATTATCCTCACCTTGTCTGTCCAAATGAAAATAATAACTCTTGTATCATCTATATACTATACATATATCATGTTAATAGAATAAAAATTATCAATATTCTTACCCTCTCTAGTTTATTTTATAAACGAAATCAATGACCATGACATTCCAATATATAAACTTCGTGGATGATGATGTTTTGTTCATAAATTTCTTCATTATTACTGGTCCTAAAACCATTTATTTGGTTAAAATAAAATAAAATATATTTATTTTATCCTACTTAATATTCATGAACTAGTATATGTACATGGTATTATATCATAACACCAAAATAGTAAATAATAATCTAAATACCTCCAAATAAATGTAGTTGTTGTCCTTAATATTTCATCTAATAATTCATCCTAATTACATATATAAAATGATATAAATGACCATTAACACTTATTTAATTTCATAAATAATATTTAATTACAATTCTTGAAATTTACATCCATTTGACATAAACTCCGTTACATAAAATCAATTAAACCGATTATGAAAATCATGAAAACGAATACTCAGGAACAACAGAATTCAATATAATAACTTCTCATTAATAAAATAGATTAAGAATAAAGATTTATGATAAAAAAAATACATGTCTAATTGTATCTTAAATATTTTATTAGTAAGTGTAATTTCAAATTCCAGGAGAGTAAGTTAAAGAGAGGAACACATTCAGACAAAAGGTAAGGTTTTCCCACCCGAACCTCCATTTTCATTCAGGTTACTTTTATTGTATAATTACCTTATATAAATTGTTATTTATAATTATTTTCACATAATAAATTATTTTTGAGTGTCATATATATGATTACTAACCAGAATCCATCATTATTTTATGTGGACTTTAATGTTTTAAAAGGAACATTAAATATTATTTTTGAAATACATGTCTGATTCATGGTAATTTCTCAAACTCTTAACTACAATCATGGGAACTATAAATCTTATTTTAGATACCATTACCTTTCTGAAATTAGTCATTTTATTTTTTAAATACTATCATAATTCAATTCTGTAAATATAAAAATCTATTTAAAAAGAACTATTATTTTCAAACAAGAAGAGTTTTTTTCTCATGAATTACTTTATGATATTGTAAGAGTATCTTCATCTGTTTCAAAACTCTTATTGTTTATTATATAATATTGGAAATAATATTTCATGATATAATCTACATTATTTAATTTAATGGTTTATTATTATTTTTACAGTGGATATTCAATCTTAAAAACATTCACCATTTTAGTGTGAATGGTTAGTGCTTTAGTTTAATGTTTAGGGATAGTTATTTACATTTCATATGTTAGATTCAATATGAATGTATATGTTTTTTATGTTTATCCCTGCTCATATGAGGAATTAATTTTACTTATTGTGTGATGTATGGGTCCCGCTATATCCCCTCAATGTATAATTAGGTCTCATGATACAAATAGATGTGGACTTGGCTGAGACCTCTCCAATTTTCAGATATGGTTTTGCCCGAGGCCTTAATAAATTTTAGATGTCTTTACGAAGGCCTTGAAATAATGTTCTAGAATGAGCTTTATATGAACTTGCCTCATTATTAATCTAGTAACTGGATGTTCATGTGGTTATTAAATTACTATTATGCCATTGATTATGTCGGTATTATTTACTCAGCTCATATTTTTACCATATCGCATTCCAGATTATTATTGGAAAAGGAACGTGTTTTCAATTATTCACAATGCATAATGTTTATGTTTATGTTATGTTCTATTTTATTTAATACTCATACATATTTTTTGAGCTCACCACTTTCATTTGTTTTATTTTCCCATGATTTTAGAATTTAGTTATGAGTGACTTACATGCATAATCTTGAAGGCTTCGATGTTTTAAAGGGACTTAATTATTATTTTAGTTCCATTCATGATGTATTGTTGATATTATATAAGTATATTGTTTCCACAATCTAATAAACTATTTTTTCCTTCTGGAAAAATTTTACTTGTATATTTTCCAATGTAATAAATTAAATCCTCGTTTCCGGAAAATTGGGGTCGGGTCCTTACAGTTGGTAATAGAGGAAGTTTACAAAAAACACGGAAACTAGATTTAGAAAACGTTTGTTAGGGAACAAATACCTATAAATGTCTTTGAGGATAATCATACAAGAACCACCTAGTATATTGGTTTGGAATAGATTATGTGTATGTTTCTAGAAAATATATCCATATCGGGACACTGCAAGTTGACGTGGTTCTGGCACATATATACCTAGGAGTGAAAACTTTAACAACGAGTTTTAGGATCGACACATGGAATCCTTGATCATGAAAATGGGCCTTACTCTGAACCTAGTTTGACACTCCTATGGGATATTCTTAGGATAATTTACATTTTCATTATGATCCATTTTGAAAGATTGAAATGTAAAATTTTCCTCAAAGAAACCATTTTTGTGATTATGGGATTAGCCATGCGTAGGATTTCAATTTATGCTATGATTATTCTATGATAAGATTATACATTATGATTCATAACCTAATCTAGTTTATGTAATAATCGATATATGGTGGCTAGTGGATGAAATGGAAACCGCATGAACATGTGTATCCCATGTAGGGATTTCCCTCCGACAGGCACAAGCCTCCCTATGTTTTTCATCACATGAGGATATATTTTAATGTGATATCAAGACAAAAAATGGAATATTCCAGGTCTTGTGACTTAAATGGGATGAAATAGAAGATGTGGGTTGCTGAAAACTCTGAAAAAAGATGTAAAGAGAAAGGGAATAAGGGAATATTTGAATTTCCACACTATGATAATTATGGAAGGAAACACCCAAATGCATATTTAAAAATAAAAGGAGTATGCTAAAAATGTTGATAGAAAGGCCATAATTCTAGTGGTTTTAAGGGGAAGAAAGAACTCATTAATGTTGAATGCTATAAATTTATGTAGATGGAAAACTATGCTAATGATTTTCCAAAGATTCATGGAAACATGCCACAGAAAAGGCCAAGGGATTAGGGAATTGTTTTGGCAATCACAACCGCGATATTAAAGATATTAATGATGTGGTGACAGGTACTTTAATCATTTACTCAAACATAGAAAATGAATTATCTAATTTTGTATTGTAACATTCATTAATATCTTCACAATTTTTAAAAACAAAAATTCCAACTTGATTTAATAATTTAGTTATCAGTCAAAACTCTTAAGGAAAGTATCATTGCAACAATTGTTTGTAAAGAAGTCCCCATCATGGAATACAAATGTGCTTTTCTTATGATTTTGTTGTCATTCCCTTGATTGACATTGATATAATCCTTAGTAAGGATTTTATTTCGAACCAGGATGAGAAAATTTATTGCAAGAAGTAGGAGGTTACATTTTTTTTAGGATGATGAAAAATCGCTTATCCATAAGGAAGAAACATCACTATATGATTCTCATCAAGATCCACCCACAGTATCTTTACTGATTTCAATAATTTGGGAGGATGGGAATTATATAACTATTGGTGGGTAAGGGAATGTACCTATAAAGGACGTATCTATTGTGTGTGAACATGTTGATGTCTTTCAAGAGGATTTACATTGACAACCCCCAGAGAGGGAAATGGAGTTTTCCATTGACTTAATTCATGTTTCACGGCCCATATCAAAGACCCCTTATATAATTTCCACTGTAGAGTAAGTGTACTTGAAGAAACAATTGGAGGAATTGAGTGATAAATTATTTATTCGACCTAGTGTTTCCCTATGGGATCCGTTATTCTTTTTGTTAAGAATAAAGATGGGTCTATGAGGATGTACATTGACAACATAGAGATAAATTCTATAACAATAAAAAACAAGCATCCCTTACGTCGCATTGATGATTTATTTAATCAACATCATGAGGCCCAATATTTTTCCAAGATTGATCTTCGATCTAGATAACATCAGTTTCTTGTGAGGAAAGACGTCATTCCAAAAACAGAATTTTGATCAAGGTATTGGCATTACATGTTTACAGTAATGCCTTTTGGACTGAATAACACACCCTCCATTTTCATCAATCTAATTAATAATGTTTTCAAGGAATATCTGAATGAATTTGTGAGCGTATTTAATTATGATATACTAGTAGACACCAAAAGATACGAGGATCTTGAAAATCAGTTGCTCACTATTCCGAATACTCTTAGAAGAAATGAATTATATGGGAAACTCAGTATGGGTCAATTTTGGATCCAATCAGTTTCCTTTATGGGCCCCTTCGTCTATAAATATGTAATATATGTTGATCTGGCAAAGATAATGGATGTGAAGGAATAGACTACCCCAACAAACATAACTGAGGTACCTAGTTTTATTAGTTCAGTTGTTTATTATTGGTTTTTCATTCATAACATCACTCGTTTATCCAACACAATGACTAAGCATACACATAAAGGGGCTACATTTTTATGGAAAAAAGAATGTGAATACTGTTTTGAAGAATTAAATAGGATGTTAGTGAATTCTCTGATCTTAACCCTACCACCAGGTAATGATGGGATTGTGATATTTAGTGATGTATAAATGAAAAGACTTAGTTGTTTCCTTATGAAAAATTATAGAGTTGTTGCATATGCATCACAGAAGTTGAAAATTAATGAACAGAACAATCCCACTCATGATCTTATTTTTGCAGCAGTAATATTTGTTTTGAAGATATGAAGAATATGTATCTACGGAGAAAAATTTGTGATATATACAGATCAAAATATTATGATTTATGTCTTCTCACAGAAATAACCCAAAAATAAGTTAATGAGATGGCTCGAACTACTAAAGGATTATGATTGTACTATTCACCACCACCCCAAAAAAGAAAACAAGGTACCATATGCAATGAGTAGGAAGGATCATCAAGTTCTCAAAAAAATGTGGATTGACAAGGATCCCATGTACATGGATCAAGTAAGGATGGACATGGTAATTATCAAATAAGGTGAAAAATCATTAGTTTTTTAATTGTTTCCCTAACCATAACTATTATAAATAATTAAATCTTCTCATCCTGATGATGTGAACATTCCAATAAAAAATTAATGTTGTGAAAGATGGGAAGATGGATGACTTTGATTGTGATGATGGTGTTATAAAATTTGGGATGTGGCATTGGGTACTAGTTATACCTACTTTAAAAATGGGGTTATTGGATTATTCTCATAGTTCTAATTTTCTATAGATCCTTATATCACTATGAAATATTTTTATTTTATGGTATATTACTGTTGGGATGACCTAAAGTGGAATGTTGTAGATTATGTATAGTGATGTATAGTCTATCAAGAAGTGATGGTAGAAAGGAAACAATAAAAATAATTCATGAAACCTATACCTATTCCTACATGGAAGCATAATGACATCAACATGATATTTGTAACTGGATTACCCAAAACTCCAAGGAATAATGAGGCGTTATAGGTAATTGTGGATCAACATTCAAAATCTGTATATTTCCCCGTTATAAGGGTAGACGTTTCACTAGATCACTTTGAAAAAATATATATCAATGAAGTTGATAGACATCAAGCGGATCCTCTCTCAATTGAGTTTAATCATGACCCATGGTTTACATTGAAATTATTGAAAATTCTTCATTAATATTTGGATACCGAACTTTGATTGATTACTCCTTACCACCCACAAACTGATGGGCTATAAGAGAGGATGATATGAACCTTAGAGGACATGTGGAAATCAGGTTCACTTGACATTCAAGGTATGTGGGATCAATATTTACCTTTAGTGGGTTTTACTACAATAATAGTTTCCATTCAAGTATTAGAATGACACCATATGAAGCATTTTATGGGAAGAGATTTTGAACACCACCATGTTGAGATAAAGTTGGTGAAATGAAGCTTGTGGGCCCAGAGCATATGGAGGAAAAAATAGTGAAGGTAGATACTATTAACATCATATCAAAATATGTCAAAGAAGAAAAATGAGTTAAGTTGATAATCGGAGGAGGGATCCAGAATTTCATGTGGGAGATCATGTTTTCTAGAAAGTGTCTCCATGGAAGGGAATTATATGATTTTGAACGAAATAGAAAATGATCCATAGGTATATTGGTTATTTTAGAATTCTAGAGATAATTAGTGCTATTTTATATCGTTTGGCTATTCTTATTAGACAATCCAAGGTACACAATGCGTTCCATGCCTCATTATTGAGAAAGTACATGCCAAACCCAACACAATTCTTCACTTATGAAGGTGTATATTTGTATCTAGACCTATATTACTCTAAAGATCCTATCCAGATTCTAGACACTTAAGAAATTTTTTTGAGAAATTAAAAGGCTTGTATGTTAAATGTAAATTTGCGATACCATAAAATCAAAGATGCATCTTGGGAGCCTAAGGAGCTTATGTTGAATACATAGCTGAATAATTTTATGTAACAATTTGTGAATTTCAAGGATGAAATTTTTGTAAGGAGGGGAGAATGTAACACCTCAAATTATTGAAAATAAATATTTAATACATGAATCCCGGAGTATGTACAAAACAACAAATTCTATAATTTAGCTACTAAACACATCATTGCCACTGCTATGTTTTGATTTTCAAGAAATGATTATCTAGAGTTGTGATCAGTTAGTCATTTGGAGTCTGATAGAAAAACATGATTTTTTGTGAATAGTGACATACAATTATGATAAGTAATATGAATAGTTATATGAAACTTATGAATAGTAAATAATGTTATTATTTCACTTTCTTAAGGGAATAATATAATGATATCTTAATTAAATTTTTCAATGTGATATAAAACTAATTTTCACCTTTAAATTGTTATTTTTCAAATTAGCTATGATTTTATTTACAAGTTATATTAAAAATAGATAGAAAGTTAATTTAGAAAAATGGATTTCATTTTTTTATTTTACATATCAAAAAATTGAAAGGGTAAATTTTTGGGATTTTTCTAAAATTCGTGATTTTTAATAAATAGTGAAATACAGTAAATAACCGTATATACAAATTATCTATTAAATAAACTATTTATGACATCATGAGTGATGAAAGGATACAGGGTTCAAACACAGATGTACTTATTACTATTAGGGGTCACATGAAACAACACTATTGGTTGTCTTGGGTAAACGAAAAAATAATAATGGGTAAAATATTTTAAATTCACGCCTACCATCCACTATAACCCCCCCCCCATCACACCCAATTATATTCACTCCATTAAGACTTAAATATCCTCACTTTATTGGAAAAATACCCTTACAAAGTCACTCTTCATGTCCAATAATATATTTTTCTTTCCAAAATACCAGAACACCTTCCCTTAAGGAGGTTCTCAAGAAGGTTATTTCAAGAGGTATAACACCCCTCGTTTTCATTTAGTTTCATTTCAATTTATCTTCTTTTTTTATCCTTTCCCAACAACCTATATCCCAATTACAATGATAAATCCAATATAATCTATATACGTTAATTATATCATGTTAATGGAAGAACCATAATCAATATTTTTACTCTCTCCTTTTTAGATTATAAACGAAATCAACACCCATTAGGATCCAATTTATAACCTTCGTGGATGTCAATGTTTCGTTCTTCAATTTATCATTCATTACTTGTCATGAAACAATTTTCATGGTGTAAAAAGACTATATTATATTTATTATTACTTAATTAATATTCAGTAATATGTATATGTACATGATATTAAATCATATGTCCAAAATAGTTCATAATAATCCCAATACCTCCACATAAAATGATGTGGTTGGTGTTAATATTTAATATATTGATTCATCCTCATTACATGTAAACCAATGATATAAATGACCCTTAAAACATGTTTATGTTCTTAAATAATATTAAATTTCAATTCTGGAGAATTACATCCATTCCACATATAATCCATTACAAAAAAAGAAGTGAATTTATTAAGAAAATAAAAAAAATTGAACACTCGGGAACAACAAAACTGAATATAATAACATAAAATTAAATACATGAATGAAATAAAAATAACTATGATAAACTAAATTCATGTCTAATATTTTCATAAATAAGTTATTAATATTTCTAATTTCATATTCCAAGACTTGGAGTACAAGAGTAAAACACATTCGTACTTAAGGTAAGGGGTTTCCACCTGAACCTCCATTTTCATTTGGGTTAGATTAATTGTCTAATTACTACATTTAAATTATAATGTATTATTATTTACTCTTCATATATTTTGTGTGAGTGTTCTATATATTTTTACTTACTATAATCCCTTCTTATTTTATGTGGAATTACATTATTTAAAAGGAACATTCTATATTATTTTCGAAATACAAGCCTGGTTCTAGGGAATTTCTCAAACTCTTACCTATTTTCAATGGAACTCTAAAATATTATTTTAGCAACCATAACCTTTATAAAATCTATATTTATCTGTTTAAATACTATCTTAGTATAGTTAAATATTTATAATATGAGTTTTCTAAAAGAAATATTCCTTTTATAATAAAAGTATTTTTATCTCAATAATAACTCGATGATTTTATAAGACTATCTTCATCTATTTCAACACTCTTATGGATGTTTTTGTAATATTGAGACTAATAACTCATTATATAATCTACCATATTTAATTTATTTGTTTATGATTATTTTTTATATTTATGTTCTATCTTAAAACCATTTACCATTTACCATTGAATGAATAGTGTGCACGTTTAGTGATCAGGGAATGTTATTGAGATTTTTAATAATAGTTTCTATATGAATTTATATGGTTTTTATGTTTATCCCCAATCATATGGGGAGTTGATTGGACTTTTTATTATATTTTTGGGGCCCTCTATATCCCCTCGATGAATCGGTAGGTCTAATGAGACAAATAGACATGGAATTGGCTGAGGCCCTTCACATTTTAAGATGTGGTTTTGGCCGATGCCTTAATCTTTTTGAGACGTATTGCCTGATGCCTTGATTAAATGATTCATAATGTCTGAAATATGAACATACATTATTATGAATTAGTAATTTTAATTTCATGTGGTTATATTATTATTAGAATACCGTTGATTATGTTTTCATTATTTACTCAGCTTGTATTCCTACCATAATATGTCCATGTTTATTATTTGTAAAGACATGTGTTTTAATTTACTCAAGATGCCTAGTGTTTATGTTTATGTTATCTTCCTTTGTATTTATTACTCTTTCTAGGGGTTTTCTTTTTCCCATTCCTTATGTTTCATTTTCCTTGGATTTGAAGAAGTTAAATATTAGTTACTTGGAAGCATAATCTAGGAGTCTTGGATGTTTCAAATGAAATAAATTTGAGATGTATTTCCTTTCATAATGTAATGTTGAACTAATTTATCTATATTATTTAAAAATGATACTAAACTACTTGGTCTCCAGGATTTAAATTCCTTGTTTATATTCCAATTTAAAAAAATAAGGCACTGGCTCCGGGAAACTGGGGTCGGGTCCTTACACTTATCATTCCATTTCTATAAAAATGTATAACACTTTTACAAAGAGATAATTTAAGAAAAACATGAGCACATTCCTCCAAAATGTAATCAATCCTCAAATGATCTGTCTAAACCCTATACATAATATGATATATCCCCATATATTACTAAATTATATTTGATTTCTCTACCATTTATTGTTTCATTTCATGTCCAAACAACATCCATTCACTAACTTCATCATCAAAAAAAGTTTTTGGTAAATACTTTCAATTTACTACCTCAAGTGGTGTCATTTCAATGATTGAATGAAAATTGTTATTATAAAAAAATTCTACCAAATAACGATATAGATCCCACCATCTAGGATAATATAAAGGTGAAGCCGGAATAATATATTCCAAAGAGAAAGTCTTAGTTGTTCATTCTGAAACTTTGTTAGATAGATGATGAAATGTTTTTAAAAAATATAACTTTTTTCCCAACTATTTTTGATGACCATTCTGAATATTTTCAGTAAATTTAGAGTACTGATAAAATAAAATAGAGAGAGGGAATCCATATAATATGATTGTTTATTTCTGATAAATTCTAGCGAGTTTATCAAAATAAATATTATCTTCAATTGGTGGAAAATTCATTGATTTAGTTAAATGACCAATAATAAACAAAAGAAGATTATTACCTCAAGATGAATTTGTTAATACCACAAAAATATTCATGATCACATTCTACCATTTAAATTTAGTCACTAGAAATGATTTAAGAATCCAATTAATTAAATGTTTCTTAGTTTTAATCATTTGGCTACTCAAACATTCCTTGGCAGCATCGATATTATATTTCATCATACAGTTTCACTAATAATATGGTTGATGATATCTACTTATCTTTTTAATAACTTAATATACTAAAAAACTGATATTATCCTTCACATAATAATTATTTCTTCAAATATGAATCAATTGGAACACACAACATCATTCAAAATATGATAACACTTTTTTATCAGACATAATCTCTAGAAACATTGACATGTACAATGAGTCTACCCTTTATTAGAAAACAACATATTCCATTTGAGCATCATTAATTCCTCATATAAAATATGAAACCATTTATAACTAAGCTAAAATAGATGAAGTTTATGCATAAATATTTTTCAAGAAAACATTCCATAAAACATTAAATATTTGATCATGTTACAGTTATATATATTTAATTATTCTTTATATTTTTGACTCATGGAATTATCTAAAAAAAATTTCTTATATGATAGTGAATATTTCAATCACATTCATTAATTAGTAGAAGCCATATTTTTCCCCCTGATCAACTATGAATGAGGAATTATATACATTAAAATTTTAGGACCAGTTTATATTTCATATTTCTCCCTATATTAAATATTGATCTATAATTTTAATGAAAACATATTATATCCATTCCAAGGCCATGTGTTGGAAAAATCTGATCATGTTATTTTAATTGATGAGATGCATACATGATATCATTATCATTATATATCATGACACCACTGAGTCAAATCCATGAATCCAAACTATAAATAAGAAATTAAACATTAATAATTGTAAAGACTGACATTGGTGGATTAATGAATATTATATACAATTTTTTAATGAATTCACCACAATATATTAGCCAAATAAATTAAAATAATTTTCAAATTAAAATTGATAGAGTGATATATAATTGAGAATAATTGTAAACGAATTTGTACTAGTAACCCACTAATCCAAGGAATTATTGTGTTTCAGTGACATTTTTAGGACATGCAATCTCTTCCAAAATTTATTTTTTGTATGATAAATCATTATAATAGCATTAGAAAACAAATTCCAATGAAATGTAAAATATTGTATCCATAACTCAAATTTAATATTTTCTTGGATAAAATTATTTTCACTTTATGCCTAAAAAATAATCTTCGCCAATTTCTAATGATCTTCATAACATTTATAGTGAAATAAAATATTATTGGTAAATAGAAACACATTTATCCAAATAATCATCGAATAATATATTTTTTATATTCATAAATTTAATGGGTATATTTGTTAAAAAAAAGGAATAAAAAACTCATAATGAATGCACCTAGTTCTAAATGAATTCCTAAAAATTTATGATTCTTTAACATATTGTAGATTATACCTAGACATGAGATCAATCTTCAAATAACATTATACAACCTGGAGCTGATTGAACAAGTCATAAATATTAGGAAAAGTATTGGTTTTTTATTTAATTATGTTATTGAGTTCTCTATAAATAGTAAAATCAATCATGTAACCATCATTCAATTTAACAAATAGAACAAGGGAACCCCCAGGAGAAGAGATATGATAAATGAAACCATTATCATGATTCATTATTAACTAATCATTCAATTATAACGATTCAAATGAAGATATTTGATAAATAGGTATTGAAATTAAATTTAGCATCAAGAAATACGTCAAAATATACTCAACCATTCGATCCATAATAAAACTAAAAAATAATTTGGAGATGAATTCATATATTAAATAACAACTATAAGATCGCTTATTTTTTTTCTAATAGTAAATATTTTCAAGAATATATTCACTTCCATATTTAATCAATTTCTCATATTCATGACACATTATCAAAGGAATGAACTCATTCAAATAAATAAATTGATACTCACTCTGGTTATATAACTATAAATTCTATATTAACATTATAGAATAAATTCAAATCCATAACTACAGTAACATCAAACTATAAAATGGGTACGAAAACAAATTTTTTAGATAAAACTATTGAAAATATGATAACATTATGTTTTTGATAAATTCTTTTTGTCTTTATAGTACCCATGAGAGTTTTTACCATGACATATGACTGTATTTATTTTGAGGGTATTACAATTTAAATAGAAAACTTCTCAAAAATAATATAATATGGTGGTACCTAAATACAGAAAAATTACTATAATAATAATATATAGAAAAGCTAATTGACAAAAATATATTTTATGGTCTAAAATTATTCTAAGGTATAGGAAAATACACATCCACACCTTTTAACATTCAATATTGATGAATCCGATATTTTGTAACATAATTTGTAAATTCATTAGTGTAATGGACAACCTAATATCAAATAAAATATGGTTATACAAGATTAATATCAAATTTTATGTTAAAATTTGTATTGGAAATTTTCTCCATGCTTCCATATGCCAAAAGACATAGGTTTAAAAAGCAGTAACACAATTATGATTGTTGACTAAAATAAATAAAATGTATTTAACAACATTTATGGAATTTAGAGACATACCCCCAGATCTCATTGTTAAAATATTATCCATTTCTTTCCAAATAGACTATTTATTTGTTTCATTGTCAAAGATTTACAAGGGTGACAGAAAAATAAATCTCAAATTTATCACCATAATGAATAAATTCGAAAAAACATTCAAATTCATTAGATTTAATTTTTGGTTACAAACATGGTTTTAAACCTATATAAAATCTATCAATTTTACTATCATGGTCCAAATCAAAATTTGGTGCATACTTGGATAGGAAAAAAATAATTTCTCACAAGAAGCTATTGATTCATCTTTTTTTATTTTTGGGTTGAACCAGAGGGGTTACACTATGAGTTCTATTTATAGGGTTTCATATTGTGTTTATCTACTTCCTTAGTAGCTGCTAGATATTGAAACTCTGAATCATATTTTTCTGCTGAGTACATCCTGTTTACTACTTTCAGTGATTTTACCCTTCCATATACTCACTGACTGTTAGGAACAGATATTCGGGTGTTGTACTTCTAGGATTTAGTCTCACACCTTGTTTGGTTCATTATTTTGAGCCCAAGTAGATTATATTACTGTAGGTATATACAATGGAAAGATCCCATCGACTTCATGTACTTGACGTGATGTGAACCTGGAGAGCATGTGACCATGCCTATGCTTGTGATGCTGAGGAGATGTTTATATTTTTCTTTTGTACTTTGGTTTAGTTCTGGTTTTATTCATCATTGTGACTTTTTTGGTTGTTTTTATAGATGTGTGTACTATTCATAGTTATATGCATGTGTGTGTTCTAGTTATTTATCACCTCAATCTTCCGCTATTTACTATTGTTGGATATTTATTGCTTCTACTATTGTATTTTTGATTCTCTTCCGCTATGTTACTCTGCCAATGAGGCATAATTTCCCCACTATCACAACAAAGGCCCTCGCTACTAGTTAGCAACCTCTGGTGTTCGGGGAAATGCGCTTGCGGCAAGGTGACCAACAAAGTACGGGACACCTCTGGGTGGCTTCCGGAACTGGGACATTACAAATTGGTATTAGAGGAATTCATTTCTCTTGTTTTAATTTTTGGAACCTTTAGCCTGGGATAGGAAAGAATAGGTACATGTTAATAAGATGTGTTCGGGAGTAGCTAAACCATGTACAGGGAAATGCCAATCTACCTCATTTATTGTAATTTTTATGGTTTGCGATATACATTTGATTTGATTTTCACCATTAGGTGACTCAGATATATAGTGCAGTTATCATTGATATTATTTAGGTTCTATTTATATCACAACCTGATGAAGTGAGGTTATGCCATATCATTCATCATATAAGAACTTGATAGAATTTACATGTCATGCATTCATTACATGCCACCTAGGATTCATTAGAAATTTCATGTTGTTATGATAGATGTTGTGTAGAATATTCACGTTGTTGTGATAAATTCCTTGATAAAAATACCTGCAGTTTTGATAAGGTATTATTTTGTGTAAGGGTTTTATTGAATGGATGCCAATCATTGGTTCATGAGATGTTATGGGCCCTTAGGGACCAGAATTTGGGTGATCGTTTCCTTGTTTCCTTTATTATAGCAAGTAAAAGATTCCCAACATTGATACGCGGGGAGTATGGGCCATCATTGATCAGAATTTGGCACCTTTATTGTTCTTTTCAGTGTTTTCTGGGTTCTAGAGTAGTTTCTGAGGATTACATTCTGGAAAAACCCAGAATACACTCTGTGTAGTGTTATATAAATTCCATGTGTTCTTTTGTTTTGGAAGAAACGGTTTTTCTTAAGTAAATGTAATATACTTTATGTACACATCGTGTATTCACTGACCATGTCGTAGGCCATGTGGGCCGAGACAAGGGATAGGGAAGGACCGGTGGGAACACGCATGTACCAGACAAACACGCCTTGTATTGTCGACCCCGTGTCCGCCCATGTATCAAACAACACGAACAGATAAGACCATAATCTATGCACGCCGTGTCTGAGTTGAACACGTCGTGTAGTCTGGACGAGGTACTTGGCCATGTCAAGAACAACACAGGTTAGTGTTATCCCTTCACAAACATGCCACGTCCCTTTCAAAAATTCCATGTATTGTGATCTGTGTGTAAGGTCGTGTCACATAAAACACGGGCCAGTTGAATCATGTCACGTACATTCCATGTCTATCTTGAACACGTCATGTTTTCTATTTTTTGGATAGCCAAGTGGCTTAACCATGTAAAAGAACTCGGGTAGGTAATGTGGATTCAATTACACACCGTGTGTTAAGACAACACACCATGTGTTTGGGGTGTTACACGACCACTGTATGTAGGAGTACACGCCCATTTCAATGAATTAACGGAACACACCGTGTAAGAATTTTAAATTCCATGCATTCATGTTTTACGAAACATGAATGCTTTGATTATCTTGTTCCCTTATTCTGATTCTAGTTTTTAGTCCTTCACAATCTTGATCTAAGGTATGCACTTGACCTTGCATATCCATGCCACCGAGACATGCTCCAGTTGTACGCCAGTGGCCAGAGGGTGATCAGACACTGGACCTGGTAGACTAGGGACTTCCTGTAGATGCTCATGTTGTGTCGGTCCTGGCACCAGTAGTTCTACCTGATGCCAATGCTGATTCCCAATTCTGAAAAGGCTTTATGAGCATGATGTAGACCATTCAGGGGGCACCGCCTCCTACCTCGTCGATGGATGATTTGACGCTAGTTTTCCAGCAGCAACATCCTCCCACCTTCTCAGGGAATAGAGGAGCCTATGCTATGGAGTCAAGGAAAGAAGCCATGCTGAATATCTTTTAGCATCTGGAGAAACCTCCAGGGAGGAGGCTCATGATATCTACCTATATGCTTTGGGAATCCTCCATGAGGAGGTGGGATGTGATCTCATAGGCAGGACGTCAGCAGGTTATGGCATGGGAGTAGTTTGAGCGAATCTTCTATTACTACCTATATCCGGAGACCATGAAGGCCGATCGAGCCCAAGAGTTTATGAGTCTGGAGCATGGTACACTTTAATTTATGGATTATTCCTCTCGTTTCACTGAGCTTCAGTGATTCACACCCTTCCTAGGAGGTGTTGAGTTATTCTTGGCAAGGAAGTTTGGGGATGGCCTCAGACAGGACATCCTCTCTCAGGTGAATATCTTCAGGTTGACTTCCATCGCTTCCATCATCAACCAGGCACTGATCACGAAGAAGAATTTTAGGGAATCTAGAGTTGTTCTCCAGGGAGGCTTGACATCCTGAGTTTGTGCTTCACCAGCTGATAGATGAAAGTTTCGTAGGGAGACTACACAGGGAGATCCGAGTAGGCTATATGCATCCTCTCATAGCCATATGGTGTGCTACCAGTGTGGGAGAAGCAGGAATACGAGGAAAAAATGCCAAAGATACCTATGTGGAGTACTGATATTATGGAAATATGGGTCATCTTCAGTGCTTCTGTCAGATATTCACACCAGTAGCTGGTGATAGGAGTTCTTCTATGACTTCGTGTTCGGGAGCAGCACCACCAGTTTCTCACCAGTCAGGGAACTAGAGTTCATCTGGCTGTTCCGACCGAGGTGGAGGCCATGGTCGTGGTGGTCAGTCACCAGTCATTCAGTGACATCAGTGTGGATCACCTCAATGTTTCCAGGCAGGGTCACAGGGCTGTGGAGTAAGCTAGACATTTGTAGTGGATCATACCCGATTATAGAAGGATATCGTACCTTCTACAATTCGAGGTACGATCATAGTTGCCTCAGTTTTATCTTCATCTCTTTTCTATATAGTGGCTTCCCATATCGTTATATATGTTTCTATTATAGAGAGCCTCAGGCTCCGTATCTTTTCCTCTGCCGATGTAATGAATTTAGACACTCCGTTGGGGACTAGAGTGACAGGTGTACATCAGTGTAGAGAGTGCCCTCTAGAAATTGGTGGGTGTCACTTATTATTGGATCACTAGGTCATAGAGATCACAATTATGATTTAATTCATGAAATGGAATATTTTTTTTGGTTTCATGCATTCATCAACTGTTATCATCGTATGGTGATTTTCATATCACCAGAGGGAGGACCTTTTCTTCATAAGGGCGAGTGGGATGTCCAGGCGAGCAGAGCAGGTCTAGAGCATCTTGGGTTGGGAGCAGTTACAACTGTGATTTCTATTCTTTATTTGGATGACTAGGGGACTTCAAAGTTATGCATTCCTCTAGTGGAGGATTTTTTTAGTGATATCTTTCTAGCGGACATTTCATATTTTCTTTCAGAGTGTGAGGAATACATTTCTTTTGAGCTTGTTGTAATGGAAGCACCGGTGTCCATTCCTCATTATACTATGGCTACACTGGAGCTATTGGATTTCAAGAAGCAGTTGGAGGTTCTGCTTGAAAAGGGTTTCATTCGACCAAGCACTTCTCCCTAGGGTTTTCCTGTCCTTTTGGTGATGAAGGCCGAAGACACTCTCAGGCTTTGCGTGGATTATCGGAAGCTGAACCAGTTGATGGTCATGAACCGATATCCCTTACTGAGGATTGATGATCTCTTTGATCAGCTTCGAGGAGCCCGAGAGTTCTCAAAGAGTGACTTGAGGTGCGGTTAAAATCAGTTTCATGTTATACAATCAGATATACCACTTACATCCTTCCAAAGCAGGTATGGTCTATACGATTACATGGTTATGTTGTTCGTTCTCACGAACACGCCAAATTTTTTCATGGAACTGATGAACCAAGTGTTTTATCCATACTTGGAATACATTAGTTTGGTCTATGTGGATGATATCTTGGAGTAATCTCACAATCAACACAACCAGGCTACCCATCTTGAGATCGATTTGAGTACAATGGGAGAGCATCAGTTATATTTTATGCTCTCAAAATGTCAATTTTGGGTAGAAAAAATTTACTTCTTGGGCCATGTTATCTCAAAGACAGGAGTGTCAGTAGACTGAGAGAAAGTGAGAGCAGTAGTTTCCTAGGAGATTCTGAAGAACGTCTTTGAGGTGCAGAGCTTCCTAGGGCTAGCTAGATACTACAGATGTTTTATACAAAACATTTCAGGCTTAGTAGCAGCACTGATGAGTTTGGCTAAGAAGGGAGTGAAGTTCTTATGGTCAAATTCTTGTGAGTAAACCTATTAGGATCTGAAAGGTAAGTTGACTTCAACACTGATACTAGTATTTCTAGAGCTAGGAAAGAGCTATAATATTTATTGTGATGCTTCTTGTATCGGGCTGGGAGTTGTGCTTATGCAGGGTGACAGAGTCGTTACGTATAGGTCACGACAGTTGAGGCCACATGAGAGGAATTATCCAATGAATGATCTTGAGTTAGTAGATGTTGTTCATGCCTTAAGTTGTTGAAGAAATTACCTTATGGGAGATTATTTAGTTGTTTTCACCAACCAAAACAGTCTCAAGTACATCATCACTCAGCATGATCTGAATTTGAGATAGAGAAGGTTGTTTGAGTACCTTCAATGTTTTGACATTGATCATGACTATTGTCCTGAGAAAGGCAACACAGTGGCTGATTAATTTAGTTGGAGTGTTCAGATATAGGCAGTTCAGGAGGCCAGTAGTGAGTGGTAGCTGATGGCCCTAATCTCAGAGATGCATTTGGAGGTTCACGACAAACAGGGGTAGAACTTTATTTCTTCTATAGTTGTTTCCTCTACCTTTCTTGATGAAGTACTAATAGGCACCTATCACATTATAAAGTCCTATTCTTGCGGGAATGTGTGTCAGGATAAGACCCTATTCCTGGATGGACCATAGGAGACGATGAGATCTTGCGTTTCCAAGGCGCGTGTGGGTGCCAGTAGATATATGTGAGTAGCTGGTGAGGGATATTCTTTCCAAGTATTGGGATGTCCTTCTTGGTGTCACAAAGATGTATTGTTATCTACACTGTTATTATTGGTGGCCAGATATGAAGATAGTTGTTTCTGGTTTCGTCATGAGGTGTTCCACTTGTCAGCATGTGAAGGCGGGGCATCAATGACTATCAGGGCTTCTACATCAATTACCCATTCCCGAGTGGATGTTGAACGACATCGTGATGGATTTTATGACAGGGTTTCCGATGTCTCTTTGATGGAATGATGTAGTTTTGGATGTTATTGATAGGCTTACAAAGGTCTCTCACTTCTTTCCGTTGAAGGAGACTTTCAGTGTTGATGAGATGTGGTGGTTTTAAATCCAAGATATTGTCTGTCTTCATGGAGTTACACACTCAATTCTTCCAGAAAGAGACGCTCATTTTACTTCTTGAGTCTGTAAGGCACTCCAAAAGGCTTTGGGTACACATGTACTTTTGAGTACAACCTACCACCCCTAGACAGATGGCCAGTCCGAGCCTTCAATTCAGGTTCTAGAGGATATGCTCTGAGCATGCATTCTGGATTTTGGAGGTTCTTGGAAGAAGCATATACCTCTTGTGGAGTTTTCCTACAAAAACTGTTTTCAAGAAACTATTCAGATTGAACCTTATAAAGCATTGTATAGTAGGACATGCAGATCACACTTATGTTGGCTAGAGGCAGGAGAGGAATCCTTGCTGGTACATCGTCTTTTTTAGGAGACCACAGAGTAGATAGAGTTGATTCAGAAGAGGATGTATATTACAAAGTCTTGTCAGAAGTCTTATGCTGATTAGAAAAGATGACCTCAGGAGTTCGAGGTTGGAGATCAGGTTTTCCTGCATGTGACATTGTGGATGGGACAAAAGAGGGTTAGGAGATAGGGTAATAATTCGGTGAGGTATGTTCTCCCGTTTGATGTTTTGAGAGAGTTTGTACGGTTGCCTATCAGTTGCAGTTACCTCAAAGGTACCGGGATATGCATGATGTTTTTCACATCTATAAGCTCCAAAATTTCTTTTGAGACCCGTCTCATGTATTTCAACCTGAGGAGGTTGAGCTCGAAGTGGATGTGTCGTTCAATGATCCCCCTATCCAGATTTTTGATCGAATAATGATGGTTCTCAGGGGCCGGTATGTTCCTATAGTAATGGCGCTACGACAGCACGGGCGAGCACACGATGTGACTTGGTAGAGGGTGGCTAAAGTACGATCATTGTGGACATAGATTTTTGGGGTCTCTTCTTCTACTCCACCATGATTGTGAAATTTAGGGACGAATTTCATTAAGGGGGGACATTTTGGAGAACCTGAATATTCTTTTTAGGTATGTATTTCTTTTTTCTGGTGTTTTTGAGAAAATAAGAGTTTCTAGAAAATTTTGAAATTCATGTCGTGTTCTTTATGAATACATGCCTTGTGTTGGTCGTGTCATGGCCACATACCCAGTCATGTGGGGTGACGGGGAGGCCACCTAAAGTGGAGTACGAGAAAGGAAAGTTCATGTTGTGTACTTCAAAATTACAAGTCGTGTACTTTATTTTTTTTTCATTAAATGCAATGGGGTTGTGTCTGATGGACATAACTGTCACCTTTTCAACCTAGTTTGTCCTAGTGCACCGAGCAGTTGTAGATCTTTGACGATCTCATGGCCGAGCATCTTCCCTGCGAATCAGACACTGACGGTTGCATTGGAATCACATTAGTGAGTCCTATGTTCTCCTAGAGCACCATCTGCTGATTTCTCTTCTTTTGTGATTTATCAGGTATTGATTGTTTTATACATTTTCATAGATCTACAACATTCTATATAGATTCAAGAATTTTGGTTCAAGTATCTTGATCTCCCGACCATGAGGTAGGTGGTTAGTGTAATTCTCTTTAAATTCATTGACTTTTATTTGCAAATTTTCCCAATACACATGAACTGGGTATTGCACATTTACTGTTTTATACCTATTGATTGTATGCTATGCTTGTATGCTTGATTAGATGATATTTTTTGTGAATACGGTGAATTTTTGTGCTTTGGATGTGATGCCCATGCATGTTTTCCCTGTTTTGACCTTTGGGACTAGTTTCCTATTTGGCTAATGTTTAATTTCCATGCATTGTATTGTAGGATGGTGTGACTATTTTTTTGACATGTTGATAGGCTGTAGAATTCTAGCCAATTATTTCTTAAGGTTTACCTAGGCTGTTACGCATTACTACACTTTCTCGAATTAAATAGGGCTATGAGAACCCGGGGTATAGACCATTGAGATAATTAACGTTGAGGGCTTCTCCTGAGTGTCCTTATAATTATATGATGTGAGACCACATGGGGAATTAACATTGAGTGCTTTCCCAGAGTGTCTGTATTTCCTCGAGGCGAGCCACAGGGGGAATTGGTGTTGACGGCTTCCCCAAAGATCCTTTAGTATGATACAAGACTATAGTGGGAATTGACGATGAGTGCTTCCCCAGAGAGTCTATAAATTACCTGAACTAGAGCGGTGATACTGTGTGTGCTTCCCAGAGGGTTGCTTGTACTTGTTGGGATGAACCATAGGGGTTAGGATGTGAATAATGCCTAGAAGGGATAGATATTGTTTTTAGATACTTGCTTAACCGGTGTATGATATTGAAACTGGGGATTGTATTCTTCAGCTGAGTACTTCCTGTTTACTGCTTTCTGGAATTTTACCCTACCAAATACTCATTGGCTGTTGGGAACAGATCATCGTGTGGTTACCAACGGGGATTTAGTCTCACACTGAGTTTGGGTCAGACATTTTGGACCAAACAGATTATATTGTTGCATGTATAAACAAGGGATAGCGCCCTTTGAGTTCAGGTACTTGACATGTTTTGGAGTTGGAGAGCATGGGACCAAGCTTCGACTTCTGATGTTGGGGAGCTGTTAATCTGTTTTTTTGTACATTGGTTTATTTCTGATTGTATTCAGCATTGTGACTTGTTTGGATGTTTTCCTAGACGTGTGTACCATGCAAGATTTTATATATGTGTGTGTTCTAGTTGATTATCATCTCAGTCATCCGCTGTTTACTATTGGTGGATATTTATTTCTTCTTCTATTTTATATTTGTTTCACTTCCGCTGTGTTACTCTATCAATGAGGGAATAGCTTCCCCACTATCAAACCCTATTCCCTCACTGCTAGTTGATAACCTCTAGCATTTGGGGAAATGCGCTTAAGGAAATGTGACCAACCGGTTATGGGGTGACTCTGGGTGGGTTCCAAAATCGGGACATTACATTTTGATCAATGATTCCCCAAATTATTTCATTACCTATAAAATCATATGGAAAATAAATGATGAATTTCAATGAAATAACATCCAAATTACATATTAAAATGGTTAGCGGAAGAAACATACTAGTAGGTCTCTAGTGTTATTCCATTATTCTCGGACATGTATAACAATATAATAATAAATATGAAATCAAATTTTTCATCATTAACCTCTAATACCAATATCTCATGTCAGGCTACATCTTGGTAGTACCATGGTTTATAGTCTAATGTGAATGGTATCCATTATCCTTCAACTACATATTTATAAGTAGAGGAAAGACTATCTAGGTTCAGACCCACAATTCCCCAACAAGATACTAAGACCACATACCTGAGGTCTTCCCACCATTTAGAATTTCCAAAATGAATGGGAACATAGTGTAAATGATTTCTCAAGAAGATCCCACTCATAAAATAAGGTGTAAAACTTTTTCGAATACATGTGTACCTACCCACCATGTTATTCCACCACCACACTCAACATAGTGAAAATTCATCAGAGACCCTTCTTCCAAAAATTTCATCAAGGCCTATGTCAATAATCTCTGTATCAAATCATTGATGACCACATTAAATTTTCATTGAGTATGTGTAATATAAAAAAATTACAGATACTGCACAAAACATTTAATTCAAAAGTTGATAACACACGGAGTGAAAACATACATAAATATTTTTTTATTAAATATAATGTTAACCACTCTGTAATGTAGTATTATCAAAAAAATTTGGGTTCGTTCATAATTTCATTCAACAAAAGATCATGGATAGGTTAGTTATTAACATGATTTCATTACTATAATGATCCCATTAATCCACCACATTTATTTCTTACATCAAGAAACATATGACACCCATACCAGAAGCATCACTGAACACATCATAACCAAGTCATGATATTAGAATAATAAAATATATATATGAAGTCACAATCACCTTTAATTCCTTAAAATATCTTAGATATTTTTTATTCCCAAAAAATTACAATGTTATGGCTTAAAGTTGACATTAGATATGAAATCATGAATATATACTAAATAATCTTCTTTTCATAACCATCCAACACCCAGAATATTTGGATCTCAGCAATAATAGGGCAGGTCAGCTCAGGGTAGCCGGGCTGTGTCTTAGGGTTGTGGTATAGGTCAGACATATGTAGAGCAATAAACCCAACATGAGAAGGATCACAGTACTTCTACTGTCAGAGTTATTATTCTGGTTCCCTTTGTTTTATCTTCTATTCATTTTGATACTTTATCTTCTCTCTTTTTTATATTTGTGGCCACTTTAGAGAGCATTGGGCCTTATGTTTATACCTATAAGAGCGTCAAAAACTTGAAACTCTATTAGGGATCATAAATGTATGTGTGCATTATTGTAAGGAGTTCCCCTTTGAGATAGGTATGAGTTATATTCTACGAAACCTCTATGTCTTAAGGTTGAAGGGATTTTATGTCATTCCTATAATGTATATGATGGTATCCTATTATGCCTTTGTGGACTTCTATTTTCACAGGATGATTTTTCCATCACCAGTTGGTGGATCTTTTCTATAAAAGGGATAATGAGGCTTCCAGGTGAGTCGAGTTGGACCCAGCATCGTGGGTTGGGTGGGATGACAGCCTTGGTTTCTGGTTTATTTATGGATGATCAGGAAACATAACTCGAAGATTTTTGACCAGTGGGTGATTATTATAGGAATGATTTCCTGGAAAAATTCTCAGGATTACCTCTGGTTAGAGAGGTTGAGTTCTCTATCTAGATAGTTCCAGGAGCAGCACCGATTTCCATTCCTCCATACAGTATTGCTACGAAGGATTTGCAAGAACTCAAAAGGTAGTTGGACGATATAGAAGCTATGGGTTTTATCTGACATATTACTTCACCTTACGGTTCACCATTAATTTTGTGAAGAAGGAGGATGATACCCTTAGGTTATGTGTGGACTATAAGAAACTAAACAAATAGATAGTTAAAAATTCGATATCCCTTACCATTTATTAATGACATGTTTGATCAACTTCGAGGAGCTCGATTCTTCTCCAAAGATGATAATGGTCAAGATATTACCATGTACATGATTGACCATAAGACATACCACTTATAACATTTTATGACATTTTGTCTCACGAATGTGACAAAAATTTTCATGGCACTGATAAACCGAATCTTCCATCATTACCACGATTCCTTTGTGGTGGTTTTCATGGATGATGTCTTGGTGTATTCTCAAAAAAACATGACCATTAAAAACACCATGATGTCATTTTGAATATACTTAGAGATCACCAGTTATATGTTACAGATGAAAAATGGCACTTCAGGGTGGATTAGATTCACTTCCTAGGTCAGGTCATATCTGAGGCTGGAGTATAAATGGACCCCGAGAAGGTGAAATCTGAATTTACCAGGGAGAATCAGATGATTTTTTTGAGGTGTGGAGTTTCTGGGGGATAGCTGGTTACTACATGGATTTTATACATGACTTCTCATGTTTTGAAAAGATGATGATGGTCTTAACTAAGAAAGGTGTGAAGTTTGAATGGTCAAATTCTTAAGACACAAACTTTCAAGAGTTTACGGGACATCTGACTTCAGCATCGATACTGATACTTCTAGAGCCAGTAAAGAGTTACACTATGTACTGTGATGCATCGGGTATTGGGCTAGGAGCAGTACATATGCCGGGAGATTGTGTAGTTGCGTATGGGTCTCAGCAGTTGAGGCTACATGAGTGAAATTAGATGATGCATATTTTCTGCAGTTGTTCATGATTTGAGCTGCTGGAGTCATTATAGACTAGGGATCATTTTTTGGGGTACACAGACCACAAAATTCTCATATACATCTTCACTCTGTGTTTTTTTAATTGGAGACAATGATGATGGGTTGAATACCTTCAGTCATTTGACATTGGGAATGTTTATATGCCTAGGGAAGGTATTACAGTGGATGACTCACTATGTAGGAGGACAGAGTAACAAGAATTTCAAGAGGCCATTAGTGAGTGGACGATTATGGATTTGTTCTCGGAGATGCATTTAGATGTGCACAATATTCAGGGACATGCTTATCTTTTATCATTGGATGTTACCTCTACCCTAATGGACAGAGAGAGGAAGTGGAAACTATCATATTCTAAAGGCCTTGTTCTACAAGATATTGTGGTAGGTGTGGTCCCCCCTCCAGGATAGACCATAGGTGATAATTAAGTTGTACGTGTTCCTGACGTGTGTGGGTTCAATGGGATATACTCAAGGAGCCAATGTGGGAGTTTCCTCATTCATCTTGGACAGTGCATCCCCAAGTCTCCATGATGTACATTGACATTCACTATCTGTACTAGTGGACATTATTGATGTGAAAAGTATCTAGTTTTGTTACATGGTGTTCCACCCTTCAACAAGTGAAGGAAGAACATTAAAAACCAGTAAGAATTTTACATCAACTATCAATTCGAGAGTGGAAATGCAATGATGTCATGATGGATATTGTTTTTAGTTTACCAAGGTCCCCGAAAGGTAATGATATTTTTTGGGTGGTTGTTGATAGACTTACGAAGGTCTCTCACTTCTTACAAATCAAGGAGACATTTGGTGTTGATGATCTTGGAATGATGTATATTTAAGAGGTGGTACGACATCATGGGGATCGTTTTTCTATCATATCAGATAGGGACTACAACATTAAGTGTTGTTTCTCTAAGATTTTTCATAGGTCTCTATGTACACAACTGAAACTGAGCACAACTTCCCACCTTAAAAAAGATGGCCAGTTAGAGCACACGATTCCGGTGCTAGAGGAAACTTTGCATTCATGTGTCCTAGACGTTGGTGGTTATTGGGAGAACAATATAACCCAAACTTAATTATCCTAAATTAATATCTTTTATACTATGGTTCATTTGGTTCCATATGGAACGTTTTACAGTAGTCCACGTCGATCACCCCTGTGTTGGCTGGAGGAAGGAGATCCAGCTATGCTGAGACCTCATCTTGTCCAGGATACTACTCAGCATGTTCATATGATTCAGAGATGGACAGATACTACAGAGTCTAGTCATAATTCGTATGTCGATCTATACAGATGATCCCCAGAGCCTAAGGTTGGAGATCAGGTTCTCCCATGTGTTTCACTAATGTTGGGAGACAAGAGGATCAAGAGATAGGGTAAGATTCCACCATGATATGTCAGGCCATTTGAGATTTGTGAATGAGTTGGGTTGGTTACCTAACTGTTATAGTTTCCAGATACGTACTGAGCGATTCATGACGTATTTCAAGTTTCTCAGTTGTACCACTATCACTCAAACCCATCTCAAATTTTTTATCCTGATGTGGTTGAGCATTAGGTTGATGCACCCATTTAGGAGCATCTAATTCCTATAGTTTACAGGAGCTTGATGGTTCTATGAGGATAGTCAATTCCTCTAGTTTAGGTTCTATGGAAGCATGGTCGTGTAATGGACGGTACATGGGAGAGGGATGTTGATGTATATTCTTAGTTTCCATAGTTATTCTCAGATAATACTTCACCACCCTTTGAATGGAAATTCGGGGACGAATTGCATTAAGGGGAGATGTTTGTAGAAATCCAGTTCTTTGTAAGAGGTATTGTCTCTTCACTCTTCTTCTCATTTTTGATGGTTTTGAGAAAACATGGAAAATTGGGAAAATGATATGTTTTAGTAGAACACAATGTGTACTCCTATGTACATGTCGTGTAACATAGCTGTGTTGTATGGGGATACACGCTTTGTGAGTTTGTCAGCCTATGAGAGAAGAAACATCCACAACACACTATGTAATATATATTACATGACATGTAGTCATGGTGGCATGGTTGGTGTGGGATTTTTAAAGTATGCAAGTTAATCTATGAATAGAAAAATGATATAAATTCCTTGTATACTAATTTACACACCATTTACTACTAAAAATAGGCTTAAATTCTTATTACCCTTGTTTTCACTTCATCTAGATGGAATAATGGCCGGGTGAAGAGGAAGGATCCATGAGGAAATTTCATTCTCCTATTTCGTCATTCAAAAACTTATTCATGTTTCATTGCTCTCATTGGATTCCTCTTAGTAAGCGATTTCTTCTCCAAGAGGCATTCTTACTGATTTCTTCTCTTTTGATATTTATTCACAGTTGAATGATTTAACTCTTTTCTTAGATCTATGTCCTTCTAGGGTAATTAAAGGTCCTATGACGGTTAATTTCTCTTGTGCGACATCAAGGAATGTGGTCTCGTGCCTTTCATTAAAATTTGAGTAGTTTAGGCATGCCAAAATGGTACAAATCCTTTGTGTAATTTTTTTTTTCTCTAGAATTGAAACTTGTTGATGCTTAATGATTTTTATGTATTTTATTATATAAAATTGAATCATTTCACAACTGAACTGTTTGATTTTATGATACCCTAGGGGTGTGTTCCCCATTGTTAGCTATTTGGAAATAACACCTTTGAGGAGTGTAAATGTTTTCCCTTTATGAGTTGATTAGAACAATTTGTAGCTTTGTGAAATTCCCACACGGGCATTTGTGATTTAATGTTATGTCGTAATTTAATTATCATGTGTTGTTTTGGAAATGAAATGATAAATAGATAAACATGGTAATTAGCCATGGTCGAACCATAGTCTTAGTTAAATGACGCGGTCGGGCTCATGTGACTAATTACACATTCTTTACCATGGGTTAACCATTGTATCAGTTAAAAGGAAATTGACAAACATTAGAGGATAATTACTTAAAGGCTTTGAGAAAGCCACAATTTTTGTGGTTAGGATTACTGAGTCTTCTTAATAAATTTTGGTTGAAACTTTCATCCATCGATGGATACTTAGAATGGGCTCTTTTGGAATCTGAATAAATGATTAAAATATGAAATGCTGATATACTTAAATGTGAAATTGTTATGTCATGAGTTTATGATTACATTGGTATGGGGAGTCAATGGGCCTAGGACGGACTTAAATTCCATTGTAATTTTTTTTAAAATAAATGGAATGACATAAGACGTATTTTCAAATCCAAATCACAAGCTATGATTCAGTAATAACCTTTTTTCTAGATGATCTTTTAAGACATTCACTCAGTTTACTTCTATATGGGGGATTGAAAGGCTAAGACCATATCTCAAGATAGTTTTATTTATATGAAAATAAACTAATAAATAACATAGAAAGAATAAACGGATTGTTTACTATAATACTTCCTAGTTAATGTTTTTCTATTACTACAATTGCATATATTCACTGACTGTTAGGAATAGATCATTAGTGGTTGCCTACTGTGATTAGTCTCACACCCAGTTTGGTTAATGCTTTTGGTCCCAAATAGGTTATATAGTTCTAGGTGTTGACCAGATAAAGAACCCTTATAGAGGTAATTGATTGTTGCTTAGGAGAAGGAAAGCATGGGACCAATCCGGTCTTGTGATGCTTCTGAGTTTTATTTATTTTTCTACACTTGTATTATTTTGTATCAGATTATAGTGTATTCTATTTTGGATGCTTACATAGAACATAAAACATGTGGCATCATCATTTTTCTGGTTTGTGACAAGGTTATTCATCTATTAGACTTCCTATATTTTGATTGAGTTGTATACTTTTACTGCTTCTGCTATTTGTTTATATTTATTCCATTTTGGTACGATCTGCCAATGAGGAAATATATCCCCCAATATCACACCCTAGCCACTCGCTTTTAGTCGGATGCCTCTAGTGTTTGGGGAAATTCTCTTGAGGCCTTTGTCGAGAACCGGTCCGGCTATCGGTTTAGGGGTAATATGAGTCAGGATGTTATTATTAACGCTCATTAAATAGTAAATAATAATGATTATAATAAAATAGAAATGAAATACCATTGTTCTTAGGATTTTTGAGAAAGAATCATCAAGCTGGTAATGAATAGTCCCCTATTGGCTAAGGAATTGGAATTAAATGTATATATATGAAGGAAAGATAATGTAGCACCCCAAAATGTAATGAAAAACTTATAAATGGATAATTACTCACTAAAATGAAGATTATTAAACCCATACATTTGATTCAAATTTTTGATACATGAATAATTAATAAAGATATATCAGGTCAGTCTTCATCATTATAAAATATTCACATATTCCAATATTGGTAGTTTTCATGTCTAGGTCCAAATAAGTATTGGACACAATATATCTTACAATAAAATGAATATAATCCCCCTATCCAAGATTTAATATCTATAATAAAAAATTAAATGAATTTCATTTGGATTACTAAAGAATACAAGAAATGATATTTCATGAATGGAAATGAATTACTATTGTAATATTAATGAGTTGTGAAAATATATAAATTAAAGTGTAAATATACAAATAATGAATGGTAATTGAAAAAAATAATATTATATTGTATATGTATTCAATAATAAGTCGAAAAGTGAAATTTAAAACTTTTATAAAAAAAAGAATTTATGAAAAAATATAGAAAATGATGGGGAAATCGTACCATACATTAGGCATTCCTGTAATGTTATATAGAAGCATTAAATCATAATAGTATTATTTATGATTAAATTAAGGTATTACATGAAAAACTATTATGCTTAGACTCTTTATAGTGATAATAAAGGGGTATATATTTAGGTATTTGTTGTGAAATACAATGGATATAATAAAAAATTTTGTTGGGAAACATCAAATATTGATAAAAAATTATTATTCTATAATTCAGAAGTGGGTTTCCAATTATTATTTTTTTGAATACCATGACATGACATTTCATAAAAAAATAACGTTTTATATACTTTTATTTAATTTAAAAATAATATTTAATGTAAATAATAAACAATGAAGAGTAAAAATAGTTTTTTAGTGGAGTAAAATATGTATTATTTTATGAAAATTTCATTCTGGTTTGCTGGTTTATTAATATAAATTTAATTTATTCATGTATGTAGTTATACATATATTATGTCCTGAAAAAGATAAAATAAATTTATAACATCTCTTTTAAAATATAATACACTAAAAATATATACCATGTATGTATCCTATAATTTAATATTTGTACTAAATTTTAACTATAATTAAAAAGTAAAAAAATACACATTATATTCTTATCATATGTTCACTAAAAATTTGATAGAAATTTTGATAAAATATACCAATAACTAATGGAAATTATTTTAATAAATAAGTCTTAAATGGAAATGGTTTTAGACTAAAAACATTATTTGTAATGAATAATGAAATATTATAATAACATTTTTCTCTAATTTAGAGTCAACAAATTTCCAATGGTTCTATATTATAAACATATAAATATATTATTTTCCATTATAAGTGTGTTTATAACATTAATTATGTTCGTTGGAGAATTCAATCATGTATAGTTGTTACTTGTACATTGGATATAAATTGTTGACTCAATACAACCCCTGAGGATGTCTCCTTATCCAGTAGTTATCTGAGTGTTGCACCTTAATCCTACTTCCAATAGATAAGGGGTTGGTGTTAATCCTCATGAAATAATATCACATGTTGATGAATTATCTTATTAATATTTTAACAATATCACATCCCTTATATAAGATATATAAAAATGTAACATATATATATATATATATGTATGTAAAATATAGTATATATTTATTATAAAAATTATATGTATATTGATATTTAAAAAAAACCAAATCCAGTTACCTGGAAAAATAAAAAACAAAATGCCCAATAATAAAAGTAATCCTCAAATAAATATAATAGGTTTATTGAATGAAATTTTAACATAGACATGGAAAATGATATATCTCTAATTTTATAAATGTTTTCAATGTTTGTTTTTACTGAATGATAATATTATTAGGATTGAAATGTTCTATTATTAGAAATTTTTATATTCCAATATTTGGTAGTCGAAATTTTGAATCATTCAATATTAGTGTAAAAATAATGTCTTTTAGCATAATGATTAAAGGTTATTTATTTTTATATATTTAAATTTCTATGAAATAATGTTTTTCCCTTTGAATTATGTACTTCTAGATTATATATTTTCATATTTTATACAAATTATTGAAATATATTTTAATTCATCTTTCACGAAATATGAATTTCATTGTTTTTTTAAATATTATCTTGAATTGAATTGATAATTATTTTCCAAATTTTATTATCATTTTTATAGTTAATTCCCATAATCATTAATTTTCCTTATAGTATTTATCCCTCCCCTAAGAATATTTTTCCACTCATCCCATATGGATGATTTTTTCACACAAGAATCATCTCCATATAGGGACTATCCCATAAATATCATTTACAGATTATATAAAGATGAAGTAAAATCCTATAAAAATCAATCATTTTATTCATAATGTGTAAGTAAAATGACATAAGATCCCATTTCCTGGAAGGTACACCTTTAAAGAGTAGACATAATTTTATATAAATAATTTCCAGCACATAAACAAAAATTCATGTTCTATTATGAAGGAGTAAAATATAAAATCATCACTCAATTCCTATTTTTAAAAATATTCATGGAATAAATGTGTAGATAAGGAAACTGTTATATTAAACTCATGGTGGGTTCTAATGAATCCTGAATAGGAGTCATAGGGGAGCGAGCTTGTTTGGTTCTCTCCTCCATATTCAATATTTTTACAAAAATGGGTGAAAATTATTTTTAAAATATTATCATCAGATACAGTGAGGAATAAGTAGAAAAATGACACCATCCATGTTGATATTAGTGATTTTTTGATAGTGTTTTGCCTAAGATATCATCCAAGGAGTAGGTTCATGACTAAATTTCAAAATGTACAGTACCTAGGGATTGAAAAAAAATGAGAGATTAAACATCATCAAACATATGGTGATGGAAATAGTATACTACTTAAGGTAATGATAGAAGGGGAAATGGATTTTGAGGGAGATAATTTTAGGTAAATAAGGTTATTATTCTCACCCACTTATTTTTATAATATGTTTTATATGTATTCACTATATAATCATATTAGTTTTTTTCCAAACATGTTCTGCTATGTTAATTTTTTGAGATTGTATGAATTGAATTGAAAATTATTATTGTTTCCTTATTCATTATTTATTCATAGTGTTCTATGGTTCATCCTGGATTACTTTTTCATGTTGTTTCTCTATTGGGTAATGATCAATTAAAAAATTAATTTTTATATTGATTATATTTAGATGTTTTAAATAAATTCACTCTTCAATGATATTGAATGATTTATGTGGGGTTTTAATGGGAGTACCGAATGTGTTCATTTTCATTTCATGTTGTCATTATAAATTAAAAATTTGAATCATTATTACACTAATCTATTTAATAAAATAGGAATATCAATGGATTATTTATCCATTGATATTCAACTAATGTAACTCAAATGGACAAGGATGCAGATTGTATTCCTAATAATGAATCTTCAATATGAATATTGTATTATAGTTATATCAGACGTAAGATTGTTCAATATGAATAGCGGATCACTCAAGGGTAGTTAGGTGTTTTAACAATTTATTTTACATCATTTTATCACTTTTACGTTCAATCATTAAATCTGATCATAGATATTTTCTCAGTTAATGTTAGTCCAGTTTCTCCTATATTCATTAATTATTCATACTTGTTATCTCTTTAATTTATTATTTAAATATACAGCATTTTCCATTAATCATTATTAACAAATTTACATTATTTTAAATGTCATTCCATTACCCAATCACATTTCTGTAAACATTTGTACACTCATATTTTTTTCCTTTAACATAAAAACATTTCCTATTGTCTAAAATGACTAACATATTTGATAGTTTTGGTTAGATTTTATAATTTGTGATTTCGATATTAGTTAAAAGACCAATACTTAAAAACTAGTGGCATGTATAGTTAAGGAGATTATGACTAATAGTAAAAAACCAAAGGCATTAAATCAATAATAAAATTTCGTTAAATTTACTCTTATAAAATTTTCATGTTGATTTATTTATACTGAGACATGAAATTGTTAAATCATAAAAGTTCACATAGACTAAGGATTTTGTAGTGGATTTAGAACCATGTAATAATAATATTATCACACAACATTATTCCTTATGTTGTTAGAAATTTTTTGAAATGGAGATCATATGAACTAACTGTGTTGAGAACAAAATGAGGATTATATACCCCCTCATCCTTGGAATTATAATGTTGAGAGTCCTATATATATGGTTTTATGACATCTAATAGTTCTTATAACCCCATATTATATATGTTAATCCCATGGTTCTAGGATCCATGAGATCAATCAATCTTTCCATTCCAATTTCCAATCCTTTAATGTTTAGCTCAATGAGGATTCTTTAGTTTTTATATATATTATTTTGTGATAGGTTTCAAATAACCATTACATGGTCATAGAAATGACGAAATGAGGATTATATTATTAAAAAAATTTAAAAAAAATTAAGTGAAAGTTCTTTCTCTAACAACTTAATGCAGAAATTATTGATACCATAGACCAGATGGTCAATTGTTTTGTTATAAAATTTTATTGAATGAGAATGACCATTGTTATGTGGCTTTATATTTGTAGGTTTTTTCTCAGATGGAGTAAATTTCCATGAATATTGTGAAGGATTTTCAATAAATGTTATGTAGTGTCCCAACGACCAACTATATCCCCATCATTAAATGGAAACCTTACATAGCAATCACACTCACTACCATAAAACCCTTATTGGCTTATAATCTATCCATGAATTTTTTGATATTTATGCCAAGGAGATAACAATGTGTTTATAAAAAATATTATAACTCCAAAAAATGTTCTAGTAGAATAACCATTTCAAAGAAGAAGAAAAATTATATCATACAAGTTGATCCTAAAAATGATTTAATTTTCAATGAATATTTACATTGAGAATAAATTCAAGAATATGGAATGTTTTGAACCTAATAATTTTTTTTCCAATTCAATTTTCCAACCTATTACTATATGAATTAAAACCATACTCTGTATGAAGGTACATTTAATTCTAGAGATAACCCATTTTTTAATAATTGTAATTGATTTTATTAAAACAACACAAACATCTTCCGAGAAAGAGCAGTGCATGTTTATATCTTTTACTACACCAAGATTCCCAATATAAATAAAACCTGAATATAAAAATTAATATATTGGTGATAATAAAAATTCTAAAAAATGGTTAAAGTCTTTATTGTCTCAATTTTTGGTTGAGATTGTTTCCTTAAAATATAATATAGATTATAGCTTCTCCAACCTAGAATTAAAAATAGAATACAAAGCTAGAGATTTCAGTTTTATAAATAAAGAAAAACAACAAAGTTCAAAAAAAATCCAAACAAAATAGCATGGTTTTCACCATAGTAATATGTTCAAAATCCCAATATAATATTATTGTATAGTCTAGGAATGATAATATGGAAGATCTTTCTAATTATTAAAATCAATATATGGGAAAATATAAACATGGAAACCTATATAGGAAAGTCCAAATTGAATTGAAATATGATGAATCACATAAAATATATTAAAAATAGTATTAAGTGTGAAAAATTGAAATAAAAAAATAAGGAAGTTGGGATTAAGGAAAAACAAAATTCATAGTATGTTTTTCATGACTTTTCCACTATAATACCCATACTACAAAGTGTTAAGAAACATAATGATGATCCTGATTATATAAAATTCCAGGACATATTAAAAAAATTAACATTAGAATGACTTTTCTTGAATACTAAAACAAAATTACCTACTTATAACATCATATTTTATTTCACTAAAAAGATCCCAAAGAAAAACAAATCGACCTCATAGGATGAAACAACTAAGATTTATGGAGGTTGAAAGTAATGAAGGCCCTGGGCATCTTCCCCCACAAGATTCACCCCATTTTCTGTATGAGAACTCATACCAGGGAAACAAAAATCCTCTGCTGATGTTTTTCCTTGGAGGCCAAGAAATATGAAACCTTTTTCCCTCCCTACATGTGTGAATAACATTGATATGATTATTCAAAAGACCCTTGTATTTTCTAATAGCATATGAGATCAAAAAAAGGATGGTACCTGATCCTTATATAGAAATATAGAAAGATATGCAATTAGTATATTTTAATTTTCCAAATTTTTTATGGATTAATGATTGATATTATATGGATAATTTGTGATACTAGGCTATAAGACAGCGTGTGATTCTAAGGCTCAGAGTGCTCGAAACAAATGTATGAAAACAAAATAAATATTTAATAGCATGGGAACGTGGTACTACAGAAAAAGAGGAAAAACACCTAAATGACTACCCATATAAAAATATTTTATGGAACTGTTGAATTCATAATTCATGCTTTACCTTATGCACAACATAACATTTCTCAGCAGGGTCATTTTTGAAAACGTTGATGGGGTTGAAAATTAGAAAAAAAAAATAAAAAAAATTTATTTCATTTATGTTTAGCATTGAAATATATGTCCTCAATAATTTTATGTCCATGTAAATTATATTAGGGTTGGATAATAATCCCTAGAGACTAGGACACCATTGGAGAAGAGTATTCATGGAATAAGACAACAGAAAATGATCTGGTTGTCAATCATCATTCCTGTACAGTTGGAGGATCTCGTCAATGTCAGAAACACTACTGTTACTCATCAACAATCGATTCAAAATCTAGGAATGGAGTTTTTTATTCTGAATTTCACCATTTTCATAATCTTGAATAAGAACGAGTTATTTCAATGATTAGGAATTGATCTTCACATAGTCAGTAGATTTAATTGGGCATAAATAATTATTTTTGGTTCATTGATTTTCCCTTTTCAATTATCCTTTTGCAATAACAAATTTATGCCAAACAAAAAATCGTCGGGGTTTGTTCCTCACTTTTACAATTTCATATTTCTCCATCCTTCCATCACACATTTATCAGGGGGTTTTCATTGGCCCACAATTTTATAAATACACAATAATTGGCCATTGAAAAATCGTTCATCAGTGAAAAAGTTCTACACCTAGGGATGAACCATGATCAAGGACTCAATCGAGATGAGATTGTGGTGGTGGACTACTAGATTTAGATAAAAAAGGATTTTTGAATTCCATTCAAGCTGGTTTTTTTATGCATGAAATGCATGGCTTAGTCGTGGTGATTTCTGAGTAGATCCAGGCCTAAAACCCAAGTATCTGGTGACTAGTGGAAAGGAAGAACACTGATAGGAAGATTTCAGCTACATATGAGGTTTTAACAGTGCACAAATTTAGCCAAAGTAGATCCATTATAGATCAAGAACTTCCATAGAAACACAAAATTTATTTTGGAATTATATGTCATGTGTGGTCCCCATGATATGATGGTAGGGTTCTGACTGAATTTTAGGATCCCATAGTGTGTGACCCCTATTATACGGTGTGTGACCATCCCCGGACTACACGATGTGTACTCCAAAGAGTACATCTCTAGATATAACCCTATGAACATAGACACCGACATGGATTGGTGTACACAGACATGACTTTGGTACTCAGTTACGACCAGACAACACATGCCTAAAACCATGTGTCTCTACAAGATGTGTTCAAATCCTAAATGCTATGTATAAAGAGACTACATGACATGTGTGGATTTTCTAAAAGTAAATAAAAGGGATATTAGAACATGTTTTATACTGCTTGGGACATGATGTATACACCCAACAAGATTTATTGAGGATATTAATTTTCCTCATTTTCACTAGTATAGGTTGAGTTCATACCCTAGGTACTTTTCCTTGAGGGTAAATTGTTGAATTACGTCCACATCAAAGAATTTCAATCCACTATCATCCTATGTGGAGTATATGGAATCAGTGTGAACTACCTGAGTAAAATGTAAATCCTCTATCCAGGGGGTCACATCATTAGGGTCTGTGGAATCATTTTAAAAATTCTCCTTATGAAGTGTGTTGATATAGATTGGGCTTTTGGTATCCCCTAGTGGTTATGGGTGTCACCCCAATCTATTGGTCAATGCTGGTCTATCATGGGTTCATCATGTCCCTAGTGGTCCTAGGTGTGACCCCCATATCATTATATCACATTCTCCTTAGACATGCATGTTATCTTTGTGTTTGGAGAAAATGAGTTAGACCTCTTCCATGAGTGTCTCTTGTGATACCATCACTCGTTGATTGTGATCTCTCCGAATGAACGATGCATCGAGTAGAATATTATGGTTGGAAGTAGGTCATGAATGACTAATGGAATTTTCTCTCTCTGTATTATATCTAGGTTCTTTTTTTATTTCATGTATCTATGATACATTTTTATACAATGTATTGAGCTAACTATACATGGTGATTCTTGTTAAGTGTTTTTGTTGTGTCCTACTGAGTATTGTTATACTCACCCCTGTATGGGATTTTCCTGCATGTGTCAAGTCATGTGTTGAGGATGCCATTTTGGTTGTATCATAGGAGGACATGGAGCATGTGGAGCATAGATAAAGCTTGGAAGGCTGAGGTGTTTATCGGGGGTGTACCATTGATGTATTCATCACCTTTGGAGAATTTTGGACACTTTACCTCTTTAGTTGGACTAGTGTAAATACTCTCTTTATGGTGGGATTGTTATAGGCCTTATATAATTTTCATTTATATACTATTGTATTGTGGTTGGGACTTTGTAGTGTTATTCATGCAATCTATCAGGGTTTTACATTTTATCATTGTGTGGAAAGAAGATGTGTGTGTTTGTACAATTAATTTAGGATAATTCCACCCATTTTTGGGAAATGCCTATACAATGTTAGTTCCTCTCCCTTGCCCAACTGATGGATGGTTTGGGGAATTCATGGGATGGGACAATATATTATTGGTTAAGATAGAGTTTTATTAGAGGTGGTCAGTTCTACTATTGGTCAAGGAGACTATGAGATAGATTTTTTGTAGAATTTTTAAGTGTTTCGAGTTCAGATTTCATGCTAGACTCTAGTGTTTAAGTGGAAATGGGCGTATCCATACACCAAGACTCTTCCAATGTACATTTCCTCATAGTACATGAGAACATTGGTTACATGAAAAAACAATGGTACATGCATCATATAGGAATTATTTTCTTTAACATGTCCTTCTTGAGTCAGCTCCAAAGATATTGTATTTTTATTGTGGTAAACCATTTTTTATTTTAGGATCCCTCTAGATAGATAGCCATCATTTATTTCCTCTAATGATAAAACAAATGATTCACCTAGTGATGTGGAATCGATACAAGGGCTGGTAATAGAGATAAGACAATTGGGTGGTTTACTAGCAATACCACCACCGTCAAGCAGCAACACCTACCAGCACTACCAGCAGAATATGCATGCAAGGAGAGAGCATTGAACAAGTTTTAGTGGTAGTGACCAACCTAGTTTCAGGTTGATCTAGAACCCCATATGGATGAGGATTGGATATATTTATTCACATGTTTTTTCCACCATGGGAGGAAGCCTTCCAATCAGACAAAATTTCTCATCAAAATAATTCTTCTATGCACTGTTAGGTGATGGTGGCTTTTTGTGTCTCAATCACATGAAAAGATAGCTCTATCCCCGATAGACATCATGAATATCTTCATAGTGGAGTTATATCCAACCAAATTTCAATCGGTATGCATATAGGATCTCCTAAATCGGTAGTAGGGATGTATGACTATGGTAGAGTATTGAACAATGTTTATATATCTCTCATTCTATTATTTGGTTATACTGTCAGGATAGTTCATCATTGCATGAACCTTCGAGCAGGGCATGTTCCAGATAATCTAGGAATCAATTGTATACATAATCATTTCTACTTTGGATAGAGTATTTGAGTGATCTCTTTTTCTAGTATGTTTTCTATAGAACATAAAACAGCCTTGGGAGCTAGCAGTGGGAACCCAGTAGTTGAGACATCAGTAGAATATAGATAGCAATTTTAACAGGGATCCATGTGAGTCGAGAAATTCATAAAGAACTCCCAAGAATTAGGTACAGTGGTGCATGTCTCCTAGGGTGGCTCGAATCAGCCAAGGTAAAAGCGATGTTTCCCTTGTGACAATTTGTGACATCAAAAATTAGATTGCGAAACCAGTAATATTGCTGATCGATAGAAGGTTGAGGGATTTTCTATAAAAAGGCAGAGATAGGAGTATGTGGGTCCTCAAGGTAGAGTATGTGGAAGAGGTGCAGGGAGGGTAGTAAGAGGTGGTTAGATGTTGGATATATGACCAACACCACCCCTAGGGTGTCCACAGTAGGCTGAGGGAGCTGGTGGGTAGGCAAGAGCCTAGCTGTAGACTATGTAGACCTATAAGCCTGAGGATCTAGGGATGATAGGAGGTATGATCTATGACTTTCTATCATAAATATATCTTTAATAGACCCATTTTTATGTCATTATTTTCATACCAAAAATCTTATTCAGCAACATATAGATTCATGTTGAACCATTGACTTGACCCTTATGCTTGGAAACTCTTATTGTAGGAGACTCGATGATAACACAATAGTGCCAACAGTGTGACCTGACTCTTGTAGGTGATTTTTAAAATGGGATATCTTAGTACTGGCCTAAATGTCTTATAAATTCATTCATAGTATTTACTAGTTATATATAGTTCATCCTCGTATTGACTATTTTAGGAAAATAGTGCAGTGTGTCTACGGTGATGGGACAAAGTGTTCCTTTGTCCGTGAAAGTAAAAGTAGGGTAGGGTAGGATTGACTAATTCATTGGAGGTTGTATCATATTACCTATCATTTGTCTATATTATTCCTTATTACTATGGATGCTATGAGTCATCAGTTTTCTATAGTAGTTGTGGAGTGTGATGAAATACCTCAAAAAGATTTTCTAGGTTTTTATCCGTACAGGCAGATAGAAATATGCATTGATCTACACACATGGATGGAACCACAATCTACAACTGCATATTCATTCTCTACCACAGAGCATCATGAGATAAGGGTATAGTTGGAGCACATAAAGAATACAGGGTTTGTGAGACCTCATATTTCAACATGGGTGGTCCTAGTTTTTTTCCCACAATGGTAAATTTGTTCTTGAGCTTATGAGTGGATTTCTAGAGCTAGAACCATGTGGCTGGGAAGATTAATTATCCACTAGTGAGGATCTGTGACTTATTTGATCATTTGGAATGTGCATGATGGAACTCAAAGAGTGTCCTCATATCAAGATATCACCATCTACTGGTATGAGTTGAGGATATACCAATGATGGCCCTCATATGTTGTTATGATCACTATATGAACATGGTGATGAATTTTGGAAAGAAAAATTCCTTATTAGTTTTTATGGGACTCATGAACCCAATCATTCACCCATTCTAAGAAAAAGTATTGGTAGTCTTCATCAATTAAATCCTTGTGTATTAAGAATATGAGTAGAAACATATGATACACGTAAAGATAGTCCAGGACATACATTGATAGCACCATAATTATAGGAAGCTCTCAAAGTGATAGTTTTGTATTTGAGAAGTCCATTTTATATGGAACATAAAAATAGGGTCTAGATTTGTAGTGGATATAGGGAAAATTATGGAAGTACTATATTGGTATTCACCCAAGAGTGTTATTGATTTGTAGATATTCCTTAGGTTCACAGGGTTATATTAGAGGTTTGTACCCTATTTATCTAGAGGGGAAGAATCCTTGAAATCTTCTACGAGGATGGGGAATCCTTTTGTGTGAATGAATAATTACCTACAATACTTATAGGAGTAAAGGTAGAGGTTGATGAGTGATTCCATCTTGAGGATAATGGAGGAAGGTGTTGAGTATTTAGTATTCTACGACGTAATAGGAACCAGTCTTGGAGGTGTCCTGATGTAGAGGAAATCAGCTATTTCGAATGGTTCACAAAACCTGAGACTACATTTGAAGAATCATGTGACCCGTGATATGGAGTTATTAGTGGTAGAATTATTTTTGTTGATATGGTTAGACTACCTAATGAGAATTTAATTTTTCATCTACTCTAACCACAAGAGTATCAATTAAATATTCTTTTAGAATAATCCCAACTTTATAGAGAAATGATGATTGGATATACTCTAGGATTTTTATTTCACGATGGTTTATACCCTTGGGATGGGGAACATGGTAGGAGATGCTCTCACTAGGGGATCTATTTCATAGATGTCGAATGAGGATTCATTGTAGTTGGACTCATAATAGTTACCCTTTGTGGATTGAGTTAGTCCAGCTTATATCCATTCGATGGTTGTCACCCCTCCATTCATTCAGCGAGCCTAGGATGCAAAACATGGGGTACCGAATATGAGACACTAGGTTCTCAAATATCCATAGGTATTTCTCCTGATAAATAATAAATAGGTGGCGACCATATAGAAATCTTTAGAGGACACATAATGGTACAAATAATGGTACAGGAAAATGTTTGGGGGAGTTTCATACATCCCCTTTAGAGGTACGTCCAAGGGTGGAGAAGATGTAACAAGACCAGCAACATCATTTTGCAGTGACATGAATAATTTATTGATTTTCAGAGTATATAACATGATTCCTTAATTCAACAGAACTAAAGGATGAGCACTAGGTTCCATCATTATTAGTACATCCTGTTTAGGATAATTAATAAAAGTGGCATGACATATCGATGGACTTCATGATAGACATTCAAATTACATATAGGGTACACGATAATATTTGGTTGATCATTTAACAACTACCCACGTTATCCCACTTCCTTTATTTTTGAGAGAAGAGTTCAATAGAGAACTTGGGATGACCTTTTGTTTAGGAGATAGTTTGGCTCTTGTAGTTCCATCAAAAATTGTTTCAAATAGTGATTCTCTCAATACAACCCTATTGAGTATGGAATTACATGATGAATATGTGACCTATTTTCACTTGTGCATAGAATTTCAACAACAAATAAACGACCATACTGAGTGGACCATTCATGTTCTGGAGGATATGGTGTGAACTCTCATGTTAGACTTTGGTAATAATTTGGAGGATCATCTACCACTGGTGGTGTTGGAGTACAAAAATAGCTACCATTACACCATTAGTATGTCATTTTTAGTGGATTTTTATAGGTGACCCTGTATGTCAACACCTTGAAGGACTGTCCTAGGAGTGTCATCATTAATGGGCCCAAAGTTCATACAAGCTATTATAGAGAAGGTACAGATCATCCCAGAGCAGATGAAGACTGCACAAGGATATGATAAGCCTTATGATGAAAGTTTATGGGGGACTTTGAATTTCGAGGAAGGAGACCATTTTTTCCTTTATGTTTCACCACAATGGAGATTGTAGAGATTTGGATACGGAAAAAAGTAATATTTGAGGTTCATCGGCCATTTCTAGATATTTAATAGAGTTGGAGTGGTGGTATACCACTTTGATATACCTCCACAAATATATTGGGTACACGAAGTCTTCCACGTGTCACTGTTGAGGAGGTATGTGCATGACCCACCATACATCATATACTAGAGTGAGATAGACATAAATGAAGGTGAGACTTTTTTGGAGTATAGAGTTGAGATCATGGACCCTCAAGAGAGAATACTTCATGGGTAAATGATTCATTCACTGCATGTCTAGTGTCACCACATGAATCTCAAAGTGGTCACATGGGAGTGGGACGCATATAATCATTATTAGTACCCTCGTCTGTTTTAGTGGCCATTATTCTAGATTTTTTGGGAGGTAAAGCCATAGGGTGGGGGGAATGTATAGTGTTAAAATTTTGGTGTATTATTTTCATATATTATTTGGATTCTTCCAGTGACATGATGATGAGATAACATGAGATTCCAAGGCTTGGGGTCCCCTGAAGAAATGATTGAAAAATTTTAAAAATTTTAATAGCATGGACAAATATATTTCATGGAATAGATAAATAATTCTAAATGTGTTTGTAGATCAGAATTAATTGGGAATCACTGAATCCATAATATACGTTTTAAATATTGTGTGACCAAACATTGATCAGTGCAAGTGGATTATGAATTTTATATGGTGTCGGGAAATAGATAATATAAATTAAAAGAAAAATATATATTATTTTTATACAGTGTAGTGACCTATTTCCACTATATGTTTACATATAATAAAATATTACCAGGGTTATTCACTGAACCCTGTAGATGTAGACACCATTTGAGGCGTGAATTCCTAATGGAAAACAATAGATCAGGATCAGATCGTGGATTTCTGGGCCAACATAGTGAGATGATCTCATCAATGGAAACAACATATCCTTTCCTCGAAAATTATTAAAATGAACTCTGAGAAGGGTATTTATAGGGAATTTCATCCTTTTTCATAATCATATATGAACATGAATCAAATCAATAAATAATAATTGATACACACATAATCGGTATATAAAAGAGGATATAATTTATTATTTATTGTTCATGGAATATCCATCTTCAATTATCCTTCAATGATAACCAATCTAGGCCAGACAAACAATGTACAAGATTCATTCCCCCCTTGTATGATTTTAAATTTACCCATCCATTATTTGCACGATAATCATTTGAATATAAATTTGGACTATGATTCGACAAATACCCAGTGATCGACCCTTGCCTAATCATTATTTAGTGCAACAGATCGACACCACAGATGCGACTCGTGATCGGTGATGCCTTCGATATTCAATTAAAGAGGTTGATAACAGACCGTAGATCCAAATGGATTTGTTGAATACATTCAATATAGTTTTTGATGCATAGAGGTTATGTCTTGGAGATGGATATTTTTGTGTATATTTGAACATCAAAACCATATATATGGTGACTTGTGGTATGGATGAACTTCGATCTGTAGATTTTGTTCAAATAGGAGGTTTTTGGGATGCATGGATCAATGCAGAGGAGATCCCTAAGGGATATTTATATTCCCAAGAAACACAACATGTATTTCATAATTACACATTGTGTGGGGCCACTGACTGTGGTGCTAGGGTTCTATCCAATGTTATGAATCACATGGCGTGCGACCCCTATGTCACGACATGTGACCTTCCCCGGAAGAATCAAAATGTACTATAGAGAGTACATGGACAAGTTAAATAGTACACGACTAGATTGGACATTGTTTACATAGGCATAAACATGGCTTGGCGTACACAGACTAATACAGAGACACGACTTTGGTACCAAAAAATGACTAGGTGACACGTGTAGGAACCACATGTCTCTACACAATGCATAAAAATACTACATGTTTCGTAAATGGAGAATACATATCTTGTAGGTATTTACACATGAGAGAGTCTTGGGACATAAAAAAATATCTTGTACCCCCAAGGACACATTGTAAACTCCCAACAAGAGTGCTTGAGGCTCTTTGATTTCTTATTTTAGACTAGTATAGTTTGAGTGCCTTCCCTTGGGCCTTTTCCTTGAGGGTATAGTGTTGAATTTAATCAACATCACTAGACGGTAATTACCTCTAGAGGCCTACTGTTAGATATAGTTGTGGTGTCCTTCCGTGAGACTAGAGTGAAATATTCTATCATCCATAGTGGATTTTGTGGAATTAGCATTACCACACAAATATTGATGTTGATCCACTATCTAGATGATAAAAATAGCAGGGTTTGTCAAATCATTATCATATGATCCCCTATGATGCAGTTTGATCCTGATTGGGATCGTGGTGTCCCCCAAATGTTCTGTGAATGACCTCTTATTTGAGTATTGTGGTTTATCCTGATTGGGTTTGCGGTGTCCCCTAATGGTCTGGGGTTTGACATCCTTTCTGTGTATCAATGTATTATTAGACAAATGGATTACTTTTTTGTGGGGACCAAATTAGTTATAACTCTTCATCGAGTATCTCTGATGATATCATGGATCATGCAGTAGGATATCATAGATTGAGAGATGCTTCATGCATAAACTTGTGGATAGATGATGGTTATGACCTCCTAATCGCATGGTGTCTCTCATGAGTATATTTGGGTTCTATTTTTTACTTATTTTATATGTAATACATTTTTACATATTTCATTAAGCTGATGATACTTGGTTCCTCGGGTTTAGTTTATTTGCGTTTTCCTAATGAATATTGTTATACTCACCACTGCATGGGCTTTTCCCAAACATTTCATTTATTGAGTTGATGGTGAAAATTTTGATGGTTTTCTATGGGGGTAGGGAATGGGTGGGGGTTATATAGATCTGGGAAGAATGAGGTGTTTACCGAGAGCAAACATTTTACTTTTTCCTCAACCTTAGAGTAGGTTGGACTCTTTATAGTTTCAGATGTACTTCTGTATATACTATCTCTCTATTGGGCTTGTATTCTTCCATGATTACAATTTCATTACATCAAATTTTTCTCTAGTTGTGGTTTATTAATGTTATTCATGCATTATTTTAATTTTTAAAATTTCATCATTGCGTGTATTTGATATGTGTGTGTGTGTACTTCTGAATTGGGATAATGCCTCCCATTTTTGGGAAATGCCAAATGGGTGCTAGTCACTGGCGCTTGGCTTATCAGAGGTGGGATTGGGGAACTCACGACAAATTCCCCAATGGGATGTGTCATTAAATATAGAAACCTCCCTCAATTATAATCCTCTTTCATCTATTAGTTATCAAAAGACCTTAATTTCAAAGGATAATTTCAGGAGAATGTTCAATGCCCCAATGTGAGTATTAATATATTCTTATTTATTTTTCTCATATTCAATCCCTAATAATCCATTCCTAAAAAATATATATATAATTAAAAAAATATCATTAATATAATTATTTATTGTTATATTAATGGATATAACCATTATCTATTTTTCCCCATCCCCTAAGAAAAAAAAAGAACCCAACTTTGGTTTTATGCGAACTACTGCCCCTTGATGTAATGTTTTTATGTTTGATCATGATTTTAATTATTTATCTGGACAAAAATGTATTATAAAAAAATATTAGTATTATAATTATTCATCTTTTAAAAATATATTATCTAAAAAAACTTATATCCATACTTACCCAACAAATTATATCATGTACATGTTTGGGTCGTTCTAACAACATACTTGAAATAATATATAAAACAAAATCATAAATTACTATAGGAAAAAAAATACTAATATTAATAAAATTTATTAAAAAATAATTTTATTATTGCTTTTTAATGTTTATAATTTTTTTATCAAAATATATTTCATTGATAAAATTACCAAAATAAGCCAACACTGATTAAAATTTCATGAAAGATTAAGAAAAAATATAGAATAATAATAAGAATATAATAAAATATGATCTTTTCCAAAATAAACATAGATAAATATGACCTCTAATATGTCATAAAATAATCATAATTTTACAATATAGATCATAGGAACATGGTCATATCGAATTAAGACCCCGATTAGTGTTTCATTGACATTATTTCGGATTCCTTTAGTTATAGTCCTTCTTAAATGAATATAATATTCATGAATTATTTAAACCTTCCATTCCAAAAAATTATATTTAATGTTCTACAAATATCTAGTAAAATATATTCCCACAAGGAATAGTTTTTTTATAAAACATTCAAAAAAATTAAATTATAACATTTTAATGAATAATCCTAAATCCGAACAATACATATTCTCTTCCATGTCTATGTTTTTCCTAAAAAATTATTTTAATTAATGAAATAAATGATTTTATTCCATTATATTATGTGTATTTATTTTATATATTTTTTTAAAATAAAATTTTCAATGTTACTGTAATGTGATAAAAAAATAGACATCCTAACTGGCATAACAAAAGATTTTATTTTCATTATTTACTAATCCTGATTTTTAATCATGATTTTTAATTTAATTTCATCTATAAATAATTTGGAACCCTCTATAATAATAGTTGGAAAATATTTATCCTTTAAATATTATATATTTTTTAAAAAAATTCACTTACTATTTTTATAATTGTTTAAAAGGTTTCACGAACGGTCCTGTAATTTCACATATATTTTTTACCACAGTTTATCCATTATAATATAATATTATTTCTCTGCAAAATTTATATTATGAATAGATTAATTTTGTAAAATAATTTTTTTTTGATATCAAATGATTTCATATGTTTATGTAATGTTATAAGATTAATAAACACATTTTCCATGTTCTTGTTATGATTTGTTAATATTTCATATGAAATGGTAGAAATATTAATGGATGATGATGTGTGTGTTCTTAATTCACAATAAAATTAAATATTGTATGATTTTATCTTTTATATAGACAGGTTTCATGACCCGTCCCTTGGGGACCATGTTGTGACTACCCATATCCCACCTCAAATAGGCTAGGGGCTGGTGACTAGACCTAAGTAGGAATATCCAACAAATGAGAGGCATATTCATATGTACAAGTACACACAACCCCATATCCATGATAAAAATGCTGAAACTAAAAACACTAAGTAAATAAACATTAATTCCACTGAAATACCATGAACACAATATGACAGTAAAAAACTAAAAAGTAAATGGGGAAAAAATGCATTCCCAACCAAATGGGAAATTATAATCTACTGAATATCATTTTTAGAAAATCCTACATGAACTGTAGGAGAATAATAGTGTTCTGAAGTCACTGAAGCACACCTCGTCTATCATGCCACTCTCTAAGCACCACCTAATCCTTTTCAACCAAGGAGTCCTTCAATGAATCGATCATCTGGACAGGATAAGACATGTGCGAGAAAAAAATGTGAAGAGGTGATTTAAACAATGATCGGTATAGACCCCACAACAATAAAGGTACAAAACTAATAAATACATAAAGAACATCATAAAGGAAACACATGAAGTACACCAAAAATGAAACTCATGATATTTACCATAATGGAAACACATGAAGTACAATCAACTCAGTCATCTCACCTAGGTATAACTCTAAAGAAGGAAGAGAAGTGTTTCTAGTTTTAATTCATACTAACCTAAGTCACTATGAATCTAGAAGTGTCGGTGGTACTCGAAGCGTCATCAGAACATGGATCTTCAATTGCACAAGGAGCGTCGGTGGCACAAGAATTGTCAATTGATAATTTAGCATCACTGGTGCCAAGATCATTGATGGTGCCTGGTATATTGATATAAAACATAGAATTGATGGCTCATGGAGAATCAACAGACACAGAGCATCGATGGTACATAGAGAATTGATGGTGAAAAGTGCGTTGATGGAACATGGAGCTTCGATGGGTTATGCATCCCCCAAATTAAGTACTTATCAAGATCACATAGTCACTACCAGAAATGGGATTTTGCTCGTAGCTTTCTTGTTCCGAGAGAACCTACACATCAAGAAATAAGTACTTATTCGAACATCCATAAAACTCAAGTAGAGTATCTCAAATATTACTCCTCATCTCAATGGTCCCAACAATGCAAATGTCTCATCAAACATACACACTATTTGTAAGATATTTCTAATTTAATAAAAAGGTGTTTGTTCGGTCCAGGCACAACCAGACATGGTTAGGCTGACCCGACCTGACACGGATTAGCCGGCTAGACCTGAACCAGTCAATATGGGATGACCGTATGGATAGTTGGACAAAAACCCAATTCATTAGTGGGTCCCGCGTTTTGCGTGCTGGTTTTGCTCTGCCTGATGCGGCCCACCCTTGGCTGCATCCTACTGGTCCACGCGGTCACCCAAACGCACATCCAGTTAGTTCCCCTAGTCAACAAAAATATCCAAGACGTCCAACACAACTTTTATTTATGTCTAATACCCAACCACCTCTACAACAGGTTCCACCTCTGATGTAAATTTGAGTTGCGTCCCGCCTGCCACCACTGCGGCCACCAACTACGACCCCTGCCTGCCGCCCACGACTTGCACTACTATGGAATTCTCCTCTGTTATGGTCCATCCAGAACCACAACTGCGTGCATGAAGCCTACCACCCCATTAGAATCCCATCCGTATTGCACCCCGCAGCCACCCAACCTCCCACTCGATTGTGTGCTGTCCTTGTCAGCCCACTGCACCACCACCCCTAACCACCATTCTACCTCACTAGATGCCAAAAAATGAGGATAAATCATAGATCTATCTTCCTCGTAACATGATCTAAATTGTTGTTGTGTATGTTATTAGGTCTCCTGGAATATGGGGGTCAAATCGTACTCGAAACAACACGGAAACATCGAGTTGGGATCCACGAGTTTCAAATGGTGAGGAACTTGATGATCAGAGGGAGAGATTCACAATGAAACAGTCTATCACCAATGGTTTTGAAATATTATGAAATGATCAATATTCAGAGATGTTTAGATTAGAAATGATCAAATTTTATCCCACTAATAATACCTAAAACATAATCCCTCTGATAAGAACAATCAAACCATTTATCAATCTGGTCATGGGTTGGTAAACGTTCTCCATTGAAATTACGAGTAATGAATCAAAACACAGAGTAACAAGACATACATAGATATTGGTTCATTCTATGTCAATAATCCATTAAAATGGATGATTTTTCGATCTTCATGATGATCCACCACTCTATCTTCATCATCCATCAAGAGATATTACTCCGGTTCTCTCTATAGTTGATAGTAAATTCCTAGGAAGAGAGCATAACATTGGGCTCTTGTTCATTTAAAAAATGAATTCACATTTCATAATCTCTTCCATGCAACATCATCATGTTGCTGAAAAATGAAAAAATAAAATAATATTAACATTTATTTTATTATTTTAAAACATTAAAAAATTAACATCTGTAGTGGACCTACTCTATTTTTGGTTTAGTCTCGCATAACGAAAAAACACCTTAATAACTCAACTATGGAATTAGATTTCTAATCTGATTTACCATTTCTGAGTTAATAGTATTTCAAAATAAACTAATTTTATTAATTATTTTATTTATAATGACACCCTTTTTGAACTTATCAAAACATGACCCGCACCAACTAAGGTTAGGTCATTCATAGGGTAAATCCACTACTTTGAGGGAAACGATGCCCAGATATTTTTGAGTGGGGAAGACGTTTATGTGTTATTCCACTTTTTCAGAAAAGTATCATGTGTCTGGTATTAAAAAGATAACATTCTGTATACCATCATTCTCTTTACACAAAGCCTAGAAATTACTAACTATCTCAGCGCCACATCTTTTAATTTTCCACAAAATTATTTAATTATAAATTAAGGAAAATTTGATCCATTACATTCTTCACACCATCGGGATTTAAAAAACCTGAAAGCCTAAAAAAGGGCACCCCAACAAATAGATGAGGGTATTGAGAATGAATCTGAGCCTCACACTTCCATGTTCTCTCCTGCAGATTCCCATACTACCACCAAAAATGAAGCAGAAGAATAGACATCCCGTGAAGGATCCTCTCATGTCGATCCTCTACATCCACCTGCAACATTGAAAAATTCACCACATCGTTAATGTACACCTTTACCCAGTTGATGATTTTTATGGATAACAAATTTACCTCTCCATATGAGACACATGGAAGAAATCATGAACCCAGTAAAATAACAGGGGTAAATCAAAGAAATATGACAACACACCAACATTGCCTAGAATCTAAGAAGGGCTAATGTTAGTCAGAGATAACCCGCCAGCCTTGAATCATCATAAAAATTCGAAATGTGTTGAGAAGTGAAGGAACACATGGTATCCATCCTAGAAAACCAAAGTCCTTTTCCACTTTTCAACATATAACTTATTCCGGCTCTGTGGAGTCCTCATCCGCTCCGTGATGATCTGCACCTTCCAGGTGGTAGTCTGTACCATCTATGGGACCATGAGTGATAACTCCCCTTGGTCTGTCATACAATCTGGTGACCTAGATGGTTGATCCTGCAAGCCCTCGAACACTGAGATACTAATGTTGGTGTGGTAGAGGTTGTTATACCTAAACTCCACCAGAGTTAGGTGGTCCTCCCAAATATGGACAATTTCTTGGATACCAGCCCGTAGCATATCACCAAGAACCTGCATAGTCCTCTCTTTCTGGACATCAATATAGGGATGCAACTTTGTGCACAAGCGGAATTCTGTACCAAATTCCTTATGCAATCCCTTCAACAATTGGGATATGAAATCAGCTTCACGATATGATATGATCATTAAAGGAACTTTGGGAATCAGAACTATATCCTACACATAGAGGTGTCCCAAGCTCTATATTGAACTATACTCATAGATCATTAGGAATTGAGCCGACATGGAGAGTCACTCAATGATCCCATAGATGGTATAATATCACCTTTAATTTCATGGAAAACCCCTCATGATGTCCATTTATATCCCATCCAACATCCACTATAGCACCTCAAGTGGTTTTTTATGTCCATTGGTACCTGGTGCATTGATTTCACTTGTAGAAAAGTGAAGAATTGAGAAACAAACTCATCCACTACCTTAATCAATCATGGCCACTAGTACTAACATTGGAGGTCCTGATACATCTTCTCTACTCCTAGATGTTTGTCCAAAGGGGATGTGTGAAACTCCCTCATGAACTCCTCCCACAACATCACTAGTATTAATATTCATCCATTGAAATGAATGAAGTGATCCACACATTTCTAATATCCATCAATGGAATTACCTGTGGACATATGGATATGTAAAGTCTCACATTCAGTGTTTTCAATATATGCCTCCCCGACTGACTATAAGAGTGGAGCGGCAGCTACCATCGACTGGAGATAAGATGCACCATCTCCATCCACATTGGATATCTATAACATCACAAACTTCTCTGACGCCTCACTCAACAACTACAAGATGGATCTCCTACTATGAGAATCTTCCACTATGTTCCCTTTCCTAAGAGTATAGATAATATCACAGACATAGTCCTGGAGGAACACTAGCCATCATCTCTATCTCATGTTAAGATACTTATTTGAGAATATATACTTGAGACTATTTTGGTCAAATTAGATGGTCAAACACTCACCCAATAGGTGATGTTTCAATATATTAAATTCAAATACTACCAATTATAGTTCTAGATCATGGATCATGTAGTTATTCTCATAATGCTTCTACTATTCTAAACTATAGGCAATCACTGCTTTCTCCTACATCATGACACAAAAAAGCATGGTCCCCAATTCATCACAGAACACCATGTACTCAACACCCTCATCAGGTAATATCATGATTGGGGTGCTTATCCATCTCTGCCTAAAATACTGAAAGAACTACTGGAACTTCTCTATCAACACAAAAGGCCTCCCTTTCTATGTCAAGGCCGTCAAGGGTGATGCTACCCAAAAAAGTTTGCTACTAAACTTTGATAGTACCCATCCAATCCTCTGAGACTTTGAACCTCACTACCATACATGGGTGGATCCCAAGAAAGTATCTCTTCAATCATCACCGTATATACAAAATCTCCATCCTCTGAAGTGAGGTTTCAAAAAAAAAGTGGACCTCATAAATACCAATGTGAAACTTTGAGAGATTTCCATAATGACTGTGCTCTCAGAGTGAGTCTAGGAACATCTTCAAGTCAATCGCATGATCCTACACAAAATTTGAGTACACAAGGATGTCATCCATAAAGAACATGATGATCTTGTCTATGTAGTCTTGTAAGATCCTATTCATGAATCCCATAAAAACCTCTGGGGTGTTCCTCAAGCCAAATGTCATCACTAGGTACTCATAGTGGATATATAGTCATCTATAGGCTATCTTTAGTACATCCTCATCTCGTATATGAATCACATGATATCGATATCATAGGTTTATATTTGAGAACCACCTCACCGACTTCATATGATTGATGATGCCAGGAATCAACAGTAGTGGATACTCATTCTTCATGGTCACTATGTTCAGGATGCAGATGTCCACACATAACACTAATGTGCCATCTTCCTTTGTAGAAAAAATACAGGGGCATCCTTGGGTGAAACAAATTTGAAATTCAAATGCTTTCTTATGTAATCCCCCAAACTTTACCATCAAAACTCGATGATCTAAGAGGGAAATCCAATATTATGGTGTAGATATTTTTGATGTACATGGGTAAAAATAAATACATATGTACACCACCCTACAAGGAGCTAATATAGGAACATCTTCCGGAATGATATCTTCATATGCATCCACCCCTGTAGAAAATTGAGGGCTCATATCATACACTACACCAAGGGTCATGCTAGCCAACTGGTGTGTGACCAACTACACTATCCTACATGTAAGTCTATCATGTATGTATTGGGTTTCTTTTTCTCCCAAAAAGGTAAACCTGGTCCAATCACAATGAACACACCATAATCTGTGCCTAAAATAGTCAATCTATTCATGGACATTGGATAACCAATCCATTACATGGATGAAGTCATAAGGAATCGACGCTTCTACCATTATTTCTGAACCAAAACTATCACCCCTATGAATAAGGGACCACTTTCACCACCAGTGTGTGATCATAAAATCTCCTCCTATTGGATTCTATAATTATTGGGATCAATTCAACGGTTCCCTGATCATCTTCATGTATTGAAAAAGGGTCATGGAGATAAATGTCACGAATCGTACCTTGGGGTCCATACCATGACATACCCCAATGCCACCTCTTGAAGGCCATGGAATGGTGACTAGGTCAGAAGTTGTCAATCCTACAAGTGGGAGGCATTTTTAGGGACACATTTGCACAAATGAACTAACAAGCCAACACCACAAAACTAAAAGGTGAACACTATGTAATTGGAAACCAGAGTACAATAGCATGTAATGCACCGAGTGGTAAAACTGGGCTAGTATACAAGACCCAATAAAAGAACAAGAAATAACAAGGTACAAGGGGATCTCTTATGGTCATCTGTCGAACATTCCACCTAATCTCTAGAGTAGTCAAGCTACTCGAAGATGAAGTTTATGTCTTATTGTCCAGGTACTATTGGGAACCGTATAGGGCTTGGACACCAAGTCCATCGTCATAACATTTGTCGGTCCCATCTCCCGGGGAGCCTATATCGAAACATCAATCATTTCCACCAGACACAACACATGTCGGCGAAGCCCGTGCAAGGGTTAGTGACTCAGTACGTAGTAGGAGACCCTGAGACCCCCAAAAATCTCTCAGAAATCCACAAATGAAAATCCCACAAAACAACCACGAAGTAAAACATAAAGCCACATCCACATAGTGAACCACAAAGCCAAAACCAAGATGTAAACCACAAATCCAAAACCATGATTTAACAACAGCGATTATGAATACTCATCTCTACTTAGGAATATTCCCATATATATTCCTAGGGCATCCAGATATACTCATCTCAGCAACAAAGAAAACATAATGCTCTGACCTCAACGCCATTACTAGGATTTCTAGAGAAGGATCAATGTGTAACTCAAGGATCAGGAGTACATGCTCCATGAGCTGGCCATCCCAGAAGCCACCCGTCTGAGAGATGTACTTAAAGAGGTACAACTCAACCATTCCTAATGGTATGTTTGAAAGGATGTGGTCTGTTGGGAACATTCTACCAGAATATCCTCTAGTACCCGACATTAGAGGCCTCGCTTTCATGGTATTTCCCCCTTGGAATGAAAAAAGGAAACCAAGTGAAGAGGTCCACTCCATCATACTGAATTTAGCTGGGGGAGCACTCCTCTAGTTTAACCCATGATATCTCAGTCACTCTTGTAATAAATGGCTCGCACCTTAGTCTGTCGAGGGAGCACTAACTTGTACTTTGGTATCGATTACATCAAGTTGATGGGCCTGATCCTTTTAACATAGAATTGAATTCGAGGTTGATACAATACCCCTGACGTACCCTCTCCCTATTGCTACTTGGTGATGGGGGAGTACTACTCTATAAGTGAGGAACCGCACCATACCCAGTAGGTGAGTACAACTCTACTAGTTTGATAACTCTTTGGGGACTAAAGCCCTAGTATGTCAGGGGAGTGCCTACCTAAGGCGAGGGGACCTTCACCTTGGCATGACATGGGGTACGTACTCTGCCAGAACAAGGTGTAAAGAGAGCACGCACCTTGAATCGGTAGGGGAGTACAACTCAGTGACCAGAGGACTCACGCCCTGGTAATGTAGTGGAGTAACTGACTCTATCTCAATATTTGTTGTGGGGGACCCGCACGCTAATATGTCAGAGGAGTACCGACCAAAGGCTAGAGGACCTGCTCCCTGGGATGGCAGGAGAGAACCTACTCCTAACTTAGAGGACACGCACCCTACACAGTATGGGAGTGCCTTACCGATCAGAGTAGCCTCGAACTTTGTCTAACACAACCCAGGACGACCTAGCCCGCTGGGCCTGGCCTGGCCCGCCTAGGCCCAAACCTGCCTGATGGGCTGCGGGTCCAGACCGGCTTGTGGCGCAGCCCGCCCGGCTCACCCCAGCCGACCATTGTGGGATGCCTCCATTCTCCGTGGACATTACATAGTCCCTCCTGACACCTGCTCATATGACCGGGTTCTCTGGTTGCATCCCCCTTGTCAACTCGCATTGTGGTTTGACTTTTCCAAGTAGCGCCACACTCACGCCAGCCAGGCTGGCGGCACCTGTGTGCTAGCTATAGCCTGCCTGGACTGTCAGACGCACTCCGGTGGCCTGTTTTACACACCAATTTTCCAGCGGCCCTTATGGGATTTCCTCTTCTCTGTGATACATTCGGATTTTCCTTTCCATCAATTATATGGAGTCAATGACAGGGAATGAACATGCGGAGGGGGCATTGGCCTTATTCTTGTCATCTTTCACCCTCCACATCAGAGGATAAAAACTGGGGTGGTTTCGGGGAGTGTAGTTAAATGAAAAATAAATCAATCCAATCATTGTACCCCCCCAATATACCCTCCCTCATAAACGAGAAACTTTCCAATCAACCTATTCGTGGGTTGATCCACATCTTACATTTTAAAACAATGAAGAACAGGGATGATCATTAAATAAAAAAACCTTACTTTTTATGTCATCTGATGTAGCATTGTTCGTCCATGAGGGGCTAAGACGTCGACATCACATCCTATCTCCAATCATTGAAAGGAGATTCATGTGGTGAAGATCGACCAGCATTTGTCATTCTACACAGGGGGGAATTCCATCAGTGTTTTGACATATATTCTGCAAAATTTCTAATCCATATTTCCACAGCGCATCAATCTATAAATAGGATTATGTCACATCACTCCAATTATTATGTGACGCTGCATCATTATGATGTATCATTTATGAAATAACATCGATGTTACACGTCCTAAAATCATGGTTATGCTGCGAGTTTAATAAGCCATTAATGAGCATCACCAATGCTAATCGCCATTGCCATGTCGCTGCCCCGCAGTATCACCATCCGAAACTCAAATGTTAGAATGAAAATAAAAAAATTCTATTAAATTATTTTATTATTTTTCATGAAATTTCTGAAAATTAACATTTCTTTTTGGGCCTTGATGGGTGAAGTTATGTCATTTTTAGTCGAATACTAGTGTTTTGAAATCAACAGTGCCTTCAAATTATCGATCTGAGTGATGGATCATAAGAATGGAAATTTTTCTTTCACGTTTATTGAAAATACCTTAAACAAAGTTCAAAATAATATTATGGGATCTCTGAACATCGGAATCATGTGTCGTTGAATTTCATAGTCTCGGAATAATTCCATATAAATAAAAATTTTACATGGAAATTCTGAGACATTACATCCTCCCCACCTTTTAGACTTTTCGCCCCCGAAAACCCAAAACCCAAAATTACTAGTGGAAACTATCTCAAAAATGGTTTCTATACTACTTCTATGAACACACCATGAAGATAAACTGAGATCGAACAATCTCATGTAATTGCTTGGTCAAAATCATGCCACAATGGGAACATGTTTCTTTTACTATAAGAAGAGAGAAAAGATAATGTATTATGATTCATCTACGTAATGGGGGTTCAGCGGCTCACCTCCAAGCTAACTTGAAACTGATCAAAAAAATAACCTCATAGTTCACAACCTACCATGGATGCACTATGCCAAGTGCCCCCCATGGGTTTTATGCATTCATGGATGATACTAACGCATGAGATTCATTATGAACGAAACAATGCTTCCCATTAATGAATGATGGGTCTTACTGGGCCATCAGCCTAGATCCTCCAGAGGCCTCACCAATAGACGAAACAAGAAGACATACACTCCCACATGTGTCATGTTTACTGAGTATATATGGTTAGTAACCATTCCTCACTACGAAAACATCTTGTGGTCTTACTCTTCCACCAAAACATGTCTCAATTAGGACTGCTTACGAAAGTCTAAACCATGTAGCCTGAACATCCCTTTTTCTATAAAAGAAATCCCTTCTCCACCACAAGGATATACCAAATTTCTATAATATTATCATTATTATGGACTTGAAAGGTAGTATTCCATACCCATAATGATATAGTAATGTCTTAATGCCATGAATTTGAGATCCTAACAATAACTCTCACCTCGAAGAGCCAGGTCACACTACTAGTGTCTGTGTGTGATCAGTGGGTCTCAACCATTGTGAGTCTCATCGTGTGATGGTGAAATCCATGGTCCAATCAGAACCTCAATGTCTCAATCTGGACTCACATAAAAATGAACGCCCAACACCTATGTTTATTTGTGAAGGAAGCAAAAGAAAAGACAAAGGTTATACCTCGATCATTGTTTAAAGCTTCTTGGACATGATCCATGAATACGTGCAACTATCCTCGACTGTGTCATCTAGCTCCCTAAGCCTAAAGGGGAATACCCTCAGCTGCTTGTCTATCTCTTCTATGTTGCATACCACCTTGTGGAAATCCATGATCCATGAACTATCTTTTCCAAGGCGGTTTGTCTACCGGCACCCTCTCAGTAGTACGGCGTGTTGGGAAATCTCTATTGATATACCCTAATCCGTTACAAGAGTAACACCACCTCTAATGGGGCTGTTCTACCCATTGGTGCTAGAGTTATTCCACATACCCACGTGTCTGTATCCAGGCACAGGTTTCCCTGTTATGTCGTGATCACGTCTCCACTTTTCTTGTAGCTCAATTAAACAAATATACTTCATGGACATTTTCATAGGTCACATAGAAAAGCTCCTACAACTGGAATATCTCAACAACCAGGGCATGTTCTTGTACCCCAACATGCATTGTAATGATGAGAGTTATCACTGATGCCTGGATTTCTCAGCGCATTCCTTGCTCGATGGTCTAGGACCTAACCTAAGGGTCTCGTACTATAACTACTGAGTAGAGAGAAAGATAGGTGAATTTTATTAAGTACTCTTCTATTGTCACACTACACTTCCATAGGTGAAAAAGATCTTGTATGAGTATAGAGTGAAATTTCTCCAGAAAGAGATCCTCTCTGAAGCAGGGCACAATGTCTGTCCAAGCGAGGGTCCCCTCTCCATGAGTACAAATCGTCAAATTCCATCATCTTTCTGCTGAGCCCTGAATAAGGCCTATATCCCGAACATCCATATTGTAGGGTAGTGCACTCAATAGGAGGTAAAAACACGTAACTACCTCAATACAATCCTCCGCTACCTGAGGATCTGTCTTTCAATGGATCCTAGGAGGTCGCCGCCTCAGGAACACATGTAATGCGCCCATCCTATGTGCATTCTCACCCTAAATTTCTAGTATAAATGGTTTCTCAAGATGTGGAGGAATCGCTGGTAAAAAATCCAAAAGTAACTCCCCTATAACAGTTCCCTACACTGATGGCTCCACTCGGAGAATATCATCATCGAGATCATGCTACAGAATCCTACCAGGATTTCAATGTGGAAGCATCAAAAAATGTTTCAAGATGAACCATGGTTAGATATATATCTGGAGAGCTGAATCTAAATGTAATATGGAAATCAAAACCATCAATACAGGATTCACATTCCCTTAATTTTTGTGCAACCAATGCTTTCATGTACCGAGTTGGGTAACTGGTGTCCAGAGTTCATGTGTATGGATGCTTCAGCCGCAACACCAACACTGGAGTCCCAGGCCTGAAATATGAACTCAAAACACATAACACTTTTGCTCACAAGAAAAAAAAACAGACCCTTGGTCGTTGAGGTAGAACCAACCACCTATGATACCACATTTTCACAATCCATACAATTGGTCCCATACCATTTCATACTCCAAGCTCGCCTCCTGAAGGCCACGGTTGGGCGACTAGCGCTGAAGGCATCAGCCTGCAAGTTGGGGTAGTTTTTTTGGATCAATGTACAGACGTGCACTCAAAAACCATCACAAAAAAAGCTAAAATGTGAACAATAAGTAATCCAAAACCAAGTTACAATAGTAACTAATGCACTGATTTGTCAAACTGGGCTAGTATACAAGCCCAACAAAAAAACTATAATCATTAAGTTACAAAGGGATCACAGATGGACATATATGGAAGATCCCACCTGATAACTAGATTAGTAAATATACTTAAATCGTATGTAGTATTTCCTACATTCCTAGTCCTACTGGGCCACGCCTAGTCCTAGACCACCCTGTCCACCGTTGTAATATCTGTTGGTCCCATATACCTAAGTGGATAAATCGATACATTGAACATCTTCACCAGACACAACATGTGTGGGAGAAGCCCATGCATGGGTGAGTAACTTAATACTCATTAGGGGACTTGGAGACTCTCGATGGTCCCTTATAAATCAACTAAAGAAAACACCACCAAAGAAGACCGAATTAATCCACAAAGACACCACCACAGAGTATACCACAAAGCCAAAAACATGAAGTAACCCAAAAATAAAAAACCACAAAATAAACGAAAAATATTTTTCATAGTCATATCTACTACGGTATATTCCCATACATATACCTAGGTTGTACAGATATACTTTTCTCAATCAAAAATAAAATAAAAGGCTCTAACCTCAATGCCATTACTGGGATTTCCAAGGAAGGCTCAAAGCATAACATAAGGATCATGATTACATGCTCCATGAGTAGGCCATCCCTGATGGAATCGTTCTGAGATATGTACTCCATTAGGTACAACTCAACCATTCCTTATGTTACATCGGAAAGGATGTGCTTCATCAGGAACATTCTGATAGAACTTCCTCTAGTTCCCAACACTAGATTTCTCTTTGTCATAGTCTTCCACCCCTATGAAAAACCAAGGGAAACCAAGTGAAGAGGCCCACTCCTCAACACTTCATACAGTTTGGGGAGCAATGTTATAATATATCCCAAAATATCTCAGATGCTCTAGTAAGAAGTGGCCCACACCTCAGTCCATCAATGGTGCACTAACTACTACCTTAGTATCGATTACATGAAGTGGAAGGGCCCACTCCACCTAATTGTGTCTTAAAGTTGAGGGAGAGCCAACTCCAATGAAAGAACTTCTACCCATTGCAACTCGGAGATGGGGGAGTACTTCTACATATGTGAGGATGTGAACCATACCCAGTATAAGGGTACAACTCTGGTAGTTTGTTCAATTGGGGGGACCCTCACCCTAAAAATCTAGAAGTGTGATGACCCCATGCTAGAGGACACACACCTTGGAACAGCAGGGGAGTACCAAATCTGCTAGAACAAGGTGTAAAGAGGACCTGCACACTGAATCTGTTGGGGAGTAACACTCGATGACCAGAGGACACCCGCCCTGGTAAAATAGAGGAGTAAGAAACTCAATCACAATATCTACTTTGGGGGAATTCACCCATGTACATCATAAGAGTATCGACCATAGGATAGAGGACCTGCACCCTAGCATGGAATGGGGGAACCTACTACTAAAATATTGGACCTAACCTCTACCCGGTAGGGGAGTGCCTGACTCTATTTGAGTTATGTATAGAGGACCCAGAGCCTAGTCCAAAAGGGGAGTACTGAATCGGAATATAGAAGAACTTTATCCGGGGAAAATGAACCCTCACCGAAGATGTGGGTTGTCCCATCTCTATTGGAGAAGAGTAGTAAGGAATGAACATGCCTTGTGTGGTCAAAGGAGTAGTTTTCCTAACTCTCACCACCCGAATCACCTTGATTCTGTACCTCGGGCTATCGGTCGTACCTCAACATCCACAATTTTCCACAAAGAAGTTACCCAAAGGACATCCATGTCATTGGTTTTCCAACATTATAGACAATGCGTCAATCAAACGCCAAGTTTTTTAGTTATAGGCATTTTAGTACCGAGGGCCTGGTCGAATAAGTGCTTGTTTCAACACTACCATACTTCAAAATTTTCCAAAACTCAAGTGTTGTATCTCAAAATAATCACCTTGTCCGAAGTAATTCATCTCCGCAAACAGTTCATGAAAAGGATGTCTTGTTTAGGTGGTGAGGCCCTGTAATCGTAACTAGGTTGAAATGGGTCCGTTTCGGGTCTGAAATAGTCGGTCTGACCACTCCCAAACCTGTCTAGGTAGACCAACCTGTGTCCAACCGACCTTAGTCTGATCCATATAGGGTCTACATGGCCTATTGGGCCATCCTGATTGGTCTAGCTCACTTGGCGGCGTGACCCACTTGGCGGCATGGCTCGATAGGCTATCCTCAGCCCGCCTTTGCGGGCTGCCTCCCTATTCGCCAGATTTGGCACAACCACGTCCGACACCTGCTCATGCAGCCGCGTCCACCGTCTGTGTTCTCCACATCAACACGAATGGAATGATGACTTTTCACGTGGCACCACGTTGGATCCACAGGACTCAAGAACTGTGACTTCTGCTGCCGAGGTGTGCCTTCTCCTCCCGTTGTCTACCGATCTGATAGCCCAAATCTTCTCCACCGGGTATGCGGCCAGTTCCGCCGCCGCCCGTATCTTCATTGAGCCACCAGACACACTCGGGGGTCCCTTTTTTCATATCATTTTCTCTCATGGCCTCCATGGTATTCCCTATACACTGAAATTAATCCGAATATGCCTTACCATCAATTCTAAAAATATGATCACAAGTAACAAACATGCTTAGGGGTGTTAGGATTTGATCAGGTAGGACCACATTCACTACGTCAGAGGATAACAACTAGTGAGGTTTCTGGGAGTGTATTTCATACCAATATAAACAAATCCTGATTTTGAGCCCCCAATGATACCCTTCTTCATGAACGAGAGACATATGGATCAAACTAATTTTTAGTTGATAAACATCTGTCATTTTAAAAGAACGAATTACTTGCATGATCTTTAAACGAATCAAACCCCTACTTACAGTGTTTGAGGTCGCGGAATTTGTCCCCAAGGGGTTAAGACATTGATTTCACTTCCTAGATCCGGTCATTGAAAGGTGTCATAGGTTGTGAAGATGTACTGGCGTTCTACATTCTTCGCTATGGAGGAAGTCTGTTGGAGGGTCTCTAGATAATCCTCCAAAATTCAAATCCATATTTCCCTAGTGCGTCGATCTATAAATAGGATCATGTCACATGGTTCCCATTATTATGGGACACCATGTCATAATGCTATTTCATATACGAAACAACATCAATGTTACAATCCATTAAATCATCGTTACGCGGTGAGTTCAATGAGCCATTGACGAGCCTAAATTATGTGAATCATCACTGCCATGTCGCAATCCCGAAATGTTGTCGTCCGCCACTCAAAATTGAGAAAGAAAATAAAATAATTAATTTCAATTATTTTATTATTTTTCACTATTATTACAAAAAATAACATTTCTAATCGGCCCTTTCCGGTTGATTTAAAGTCAATTTTAGGCGAATCCTAGCATTTTGAAATCCATGGTGCCATTAGATTTTCAATTCTAGAGATTGTTCAATATATAGAAAATCTAGTTCACATGTTTATTGAACGTGGATTATAAAAATTCAAAATTCTGTTTCGGGCTCTCCAGACCCTGATGTCCCATGCCATCGAAATTCATGGTCTCAGAATAATTCCATATAAATAAAAAAATTACACGGAAATTATGAGATGTTACAAGAAAAGAGTGGCTGACACATGTTTCTATGAAAAGTGAAGCTAGGGTGGAAAGGATACATCTCAAACCTCTAATCATATCTAGATCACCTAGTTTTTTAGCCTCAATCTCTTGAATCTAGCCTCATCCCTATCCAGCAGCTCCCTAAGCCCATGGTGGATCACCTGGTGGTAGTGTTGGTAGTACGTCGAACCACCACCCACCTCAAAACACCACTTTAGCTCATCTACCACGTCCGCCGCCTCGAGGACCCCCTTGTTCTTTGTTTCTAATATGCATCTGTAGTCCCTCAACAGCCTGCTAATCATCCATATGGCGAGTCATGAAATCTCAAGCCATCTGTCCTCGACCGCGAGTGAGTAACATAGTCGGTCCTTCAGCCGACTTTCTATACCATGGGAGCCTCACACTACTGACATCATGTCCTGGGTTCATCCCCAGAACATTATAATTAACATGGATCCTTGCATCATCTTTCAGTTACCGACTAACAAATATTCAGCTACATGACTCCCATTGGTAGCCATTACAGCTGGTGTCTCCTTCTATAGAATTATCTATACTAGAAGATCTCTATCCCGTACCCCATCATATGTGTGGATGATAAGGGATATCATGGATTCCCTGATCTCCTTGAACAGTCCATAATCAATGGTCTAGGCCCTAAAGAATTGGTCCAACACCATATCTGTAGACGAGCAAGAATAATCTGTAAATCTCATCAAGTACTCTGCTAATAACATGATGCTCTGCTGTAGATTAAATATCTCTTATACACACATAGAGTGTAACACTGGGAAAAACTCCTATACAAAGAGATCCTTTATGTATTTAAAATTTAAGGTCATATCTCCATCTATCTAGATCTCCAATTTCCACCATCTCCCCTTTCATCCTGTTTGAGGGATCATGGATAGGATATCCATCTAATCAATATGCTTCCTCACCATATAGAAGAAACATATAATCACCCCAAACCAATCATTAACTGCTTTGGGGTCTAGCTCCCCCCTAAACCATATAGGTCACTACCTCTGGAACTCATGAATTGAACTCATCCAAAGTGCATCCTCTACCTGTAACATTCGTAGTAACTACTACACTCTGAGTGGTGGAATCACAGGTTCATGACCGGGGGGTTTTATTTGTGGTACTGTCCCCTATACATGTGCCTTATCATTATGTGGATCATCCTCATGATCATGCATCAAAATCTAGGATGGTAATATGTATGGATTCGTCCTAAAATAGATCATTATGTGCCACATTCAATTGAGTATAATCGGTGAGCTAACGATTACTCAAGAAGGACAGGATAACACACTCAATCCTAAACAATTATTGTTTCATTTGGTTTTCACTACGCCTAGTGTTTTCATTTACCATGATGAATAGAAGCATTTAGAGTCTTGGTGTATGGATATGTCATCTGGCACACCAACAATGGATTCTGCATCATCAAAGCTAAACATTAAACACTCGATATTATTTCACCAACCAATATCACAGATGATTGTTTCTTAACCTATAACTAACCTATCTCTAATACCACTCTATAATTACCAGCACCACATATTCTATTACATGACTTCCCCAAGCCCACATCCAATTGACCAGGGGACGGAGACTAGTGCCAAGTACTATTATCCCACTAATGGGAGGCATTTTCCTATATACCTCTACACACACACCCATATCCAAACCCAAAACGTCGAAACATAAAATAATAGGTAAATAAGAATGATTAAAACTAATATAACAACAATAGGGAATAAGAAAAAAATATAAAATGTAAACTTGCCAGAATCCAAGCACAACCAAAAGGAAAAGTATAATCTATTAGATCTCATCTGTATAAAACCCTACCTTAAGGGTAGGTACAGAAATAGATGAATAAAGTCACTAATGGAAACCATATTTTTGGGGCCTCTCAATAAGATCCTCTCAGTCTATATCCCCCCATGACTCTGTCAATGCCTCGATTATCATCACAAGACACGACATGTGCTAGCATTGACCACACAAGGGTGGAAAAAATAATACTCACCTGGGACCCCAAAACCACAATGGTACATGACTATGAAATACTACATGTAAACCAAAAAGGAATCACATGAAGTACCACACACTGGAAACACATGAGCTTCATCATAATGGAAACACAAAAACTATAGTCAATATAGTCAGCTCAGATTTGTATATGTCTAAAGCACAAAGAGAAGGGGTTCCTGTTATGGTATATAGGTCCTTCAGTTTCTGTGACATTAGAAGTGTTAACAACACACGAAGAATCAATTGTGCTGGGAGTGTTAATGGCATATATAGAATTGGTGGCACACACAGTGTCAGTGGCACATGGAGTGTCGATGTGGCGCAGAATGATTTTGGAGCTCGGGATGCCAATGGGGAACATAACATCGATAGCACATGGAGTGTCGACGGGGTACAGATCATCGATGGCGCACAGAGGTTAGTTTGTGCATGGAGCATCGATAGTCCATAGTGTTTTGAAGATTCAAGCATCCCCCAAGTCACGTAATCACCAAGATCACAAAGTCATAGTCAACTGCAAGATTCAGCTGGTAGAAAACTTTTTCAGGAGAACCTACCTATCAATTCATTGGGTCATATTATGACTTCAACAAAAACTCAGTTTGATTATATAAAATGAAGTGTCTTATCGCATGGTTCCCAACACCAAAATGACTCGTCAAGAAGACATTCAATTTGAATGATATAGACAATTTAGTAAAAAATAGGTTGTCTGATCTGGGACCGACCCGACCTGGTCCGACCCGACCCGGTCTAACCGACCCTACCGGACCCATTTCCACCATCTCGACCAAACCTGATCAGTATTGGCCAGCCCAAACCTTCTCGGACTAATGGGCTACTGGACCATCTGCTACATTGTTAGACTACCTGCTTTTCCACTAGAGTGGCCCGTTTCTCCAAAGAGTCTCACATCACACATACTTTTTCTGCTCCACCGGATGTGGCCTTCTCTGTTGAAACCACATGGTCTACGTGGTCACCCAAACATGCAGCCAGATGGATCACCTAGTCAACACAACCACCTACCACATTAAAAATAGAACGTCGATGTGTCTCCTACCACATTACAGCCACCATGAGTTCTGCCTCTAATGTGGCTTCCCTCCACGTCCTTCTTCCCCTCACCGTGACGTCCTGTTGTGGCACCTCTCTTCCACCCACAACCTTTTTCGTCATGGTCTCCTTCTCCCTCATGGCCCCCCTTGACTGTGGCTACACGCCCCACCGGTGGTCCTTCTATATTACGCACCACCAAAACATGAACTCCTTCCCAACCACAAGCTGTCCTCACCATCCCACCACAATTCCTCACCAGATGCACGAATATTAGGTGAAATTGTAGATCCAGGTTCCTCATGACGTGATCTAAACTATTGAAGTGTCTTCTATCAGTTTTCCTTGAATTCGAGGGGTCTGATCGTACTCAAAACCTCTTGGAAACATCGAACTGGGAATAGGGGGTTCTAATGGTGACGAACATGAATAATAGTGGGAGAAATGCACAATGAAAAAGTATAGAATCATTGGAAAACAGTTATTGGCCAAAGATTATTATTTTAGTTAGTTTTGGTTAGACAGGATAAAACAATACGTCCATAATAATCCACACAACATAATATCTCCATCAATAATAATTGAACTGCAGATCAACTTGTTCGTTTGTTGGTATGCATTCATCATTGAATCTAAGAGTATGGAAAGAAAACACAAAGTGGTAACCTATACCTAGATTTTGAATCATATTACAATGGGGATATGTTATCGTGGGTGATTATTCATGAACTCTCATGATCCACTACTCTGTCGTCTTCTTCTATCAAGAGAGATTCCACCTATTATATCTGGAGCCTCCAAAAAATTATACGGTAATGAACCTAACTCTCAGTTACTATTCAATTAAAAAAAGGAAATTTTTTCCCCGTCACTATGTCACAATGTCATGATGTTGTTGTTAAAAGTCAAAAATAATATAAACTTATAGTATATTTAATTCTTTTACAATGTCCAAAATTGACATTTGAATCTGACCCGTTCCAGTCGATATTATGCCTTTCCGAAGGAAAACACCCCCTTAATAACTCAACGGTGGTCTAAAATTTCCAATCCAAGTAACCTTTTATGATTTATAAGGATTTTGAAATAAAATATTTTTTATGTAATTTTTTTATTTATTTTTATGCCCATGGGGATGTTTTCTATAGATGACCCACACAGTAAAATGTTAGATCACACATAGGGTAAAGCCACTACATTGAGCTCAAAATTTCCCGTAGATATTTGACATAGGCAACCGTTTATGAGTTATTTCAATTTTTCAGAAAAATAATGTGTTCATGATATTTAAAATATAACATTTTTCAAACTATCAGTCCATGCACACCGAGTGTCGGAATGGTATGTCGTCATATCCCATGGTCTCAAAATTTTCACAAATAATTTCTAAATATAAAATTTGGAAAATCTAATTCATTCTATTGGGAATGGAAATAATGAGAATTTTAGCATAGATGTGTGCATATTGGGTTTGATTAGATTTTGAGGCATTGACATAATTAATTTCTTCACATGGGAATTATTATAATTATTTTCACAATGTTTGTATAGGAATATGAATTTTCCATATTACATTTTTTTTTATCAATTTATTCCACTATTTCAAGATTTATTTCATTTTCAATAAAATCTATTTTTTTCATGTTACATGTTATTTTTAATGTATTTTACATTCTTATGTCTTTCCCAGATGTTTTATGATTATTGATATGTATTTTGATCGATGTCATCACTTTTATAATTCCATAAATAAATTTCTATGATCATGGAATTCTATATCATATTTAATGATTATCATCTATGGTGTTATGATATTTTATTAAGATATTTTTTTCTTCCTCTTTTTTATATTCAAGTCTATGATCTGATAAATTGTCATTATTTTTCCATTATTGATATTTTGATCACACCCCATTCTTATGTTTCTATTTATACCTGTTATGAAGATGATTATAACATGTGATATTTCATTTTATGATTCAAAAGGAAACATCTTATGTAGAAATGATTTCATTTATTATAAAATCACATGTTTATAAAGCTAGACTTTAGGGCACTAAACCTTTAGGTATGTGGGTGGTGCGACTATTTATGATAAATATTATTTAAATAATAATATTAATGTATTATTTATGTTATTTTTACATGTTCCTATATAGTAGGTATTAGATTTGTGAATATTTATTTTTTATAATTATGTTAATGAAGCAATAGTTAAAACCCAATAGATAATTCTAGCAGATATGATATTGTATAAGATAACGTCTTGAAATTATTTATGGTATATATTAAATAGTTTTCCTAGAAAAATAGTCCCTATATATATACTAAAAAATAATATTACATTGAATATATGTTCCTTGGGTAGTGATATCAAAATAAGATTATTATGTATTGAGAAAACCATCCACATGTTTATGAGAAAGGATTGTAACTGGAAAAATATTTTGATACACATAATGGATATTTTTTTGTTAATCACCTTATATTTAAATAATATTTTTAAAATATATTATATTAATAAATTATGATATGAATCATTAGAGAACTCAAACTAGTGAAACCAGAATTTTATAGATATTGGTTATGTTCAACTGAACGCTAATATGATAGATTTCATGAGTAATAAATTTCAATGGTGAATTTTCATGAGATCCTTTATAAAAATTATATTTTGATGTAATTTTTTGGTCACTCACGATAAAAATATTTGGATTTAATAATGTCTTTATACCAAAGGAATAATGTTATAATTTTATCTATGGAAAATATAAATTTTGTTTAAAAAATAAATCTAATGAGATTGGAGGAGTTAGAAACCTTATAATGAGGATAAAATAGTCGTTAGAGCTTAATATTATCAATATAAACATAGTTTAAATCTTTAAAAAAATAATAGACTGATGGAGCTTCATTATTTATTTTAAAATTAATGAATAATGAATTATGATTCAATATCCAACTTGTCAAAAATATTTGAAAAAGAACCCAAGGGATTGTCTCAATAGAATAATTAAATGGTTCATGTTTTGGAGGATTGGCTATTGACCAATGGATTATCAAAGAGATATAATTAGTTCATTAAATATAGAGTGTGTTATAGAAGTACCTACAAATACAATATCCAAGCATCATGGTTTCAAACTAAGGGTGTTTGGGAATTAAAAAAATTAACTCTCTAACCCAGGAATACTGAGGACAATATGGATCAGTGAACATCATGACCAAGGGAACTACTTTACTACTAGAAATAGTTCATGAATGAAGAGGAAAAAATGTACTCTAACAATCCAATTTAGATTATTTTTTATATTAAATTAGGTTATAACCTCTGTAGTAATCCTATGATGTTTTATATGAATATTAAATCACCACCGTCATTATTTTACAAACGAAGCAAAATTCTAGTTGTATTTATACTACATCCTATGTCAATGTGTCTAAAAATATTATCCATGAAATAGTATTTATTTTACATATATATAAATTAAATATTAGTTTTATAAATAGATTTTCCCTCTCCATATAGATGTAATATTATTTATAATAATGAGAAAACAATTAATTTAAATCTATAATTGTGTATACATGGATGATTATAGACTACCTATATAAGGAACATATAAAATGTGTGACTTCATATCAAATAATTGTACAATCTTGTTTTAAATGGTTTGAAAAAAATCAAATTATTTGGGTTATAATTGTTCTGAGATGTTATATATGTTTCTGAGTATGTAAGGATCAATTTCTCTAACAATTATAACCTATATCGTTTTTATCATTTAGATATCTTAATAAATTTGGTTAGATAATTGATAATTTAAATATCGAGGATAAAATATATTTATAGAATTATAATGTAAAAACATGATATTTAGTAATATATTTTTTCTAAATCAATACTATGTTTATGAGATATATTTACAAGCAAAAAATACTAAATAATAAGTAAAATAGTTGGTGAATATTATTATGAAAATTTAATAATTATAAAACCCATAGTATATAATAATATTATAATTAATTTTAATTTACTACATAATAATCTTATTAACACCTTATCTCTTAAAAGATAAATTTTTCATCATAGTATTTTCTTATTATATTTCATACCAAGAGTTTAAAATAAATATTATGTTAAATTTCATACAAAATACCCAACAAAAAGCATAAATAACCAACAAAATATTATTATTGAAATTTAACAATTATAAACTAGACATTAAATTCGAGGGTATAAATAAAAATAATTACATTATCAAACCAATTTAATGATCCTACCAAATATAAATTTATTTATTAATACATTAGAAATAAGAACTCTATCTTTATTGACGTCGTTTTATTATTCAAAAATGATTTTAATTGATTATTTTGAAAATGGTTTTTAAATAATTGATGGAATTTTTATTATATTAATTTTTGAAATCATCATATCAAAATTATATTAAGGTGATGATTTGAGAATTCCATGAAAGGTGTGATTTTTTTGTGGAATAGTTAGAAATAAATATTTTCATTGAAAATTGTATTTCTTTAATACTGATTAAAAAAATAATTTTGTTTTGAAATAGTTTTAGTGTAAAATGAGTTCTATTATTCTAAATATGATCCCATTAATTTAATTTGAATAATCATTATAAATTATTTAGCAAAATAATTTTTTTTTACTGAAAATGCATTTTCTAAAAAACGAATTTTCATCGTGCTTTTGTAGTTTAATTTTAAAATCAATTATAACAATTAAGTGTTTTTAATCATGAAAAATTATGTCCAAATTTTTCATGTAGGTCCCTATATTAGAATTATTAATAGTAACCTTAGTAAACATGTTTACAGTGATAAAGGGTCACACAATTATTGTTAAAAATAATATGATAATGATGAAACAATAACCCTAAGAGTTGAATGAATTTTATTATATAATTATATCTCTACCATAAATATGTAATTGATGAATAAGGGAACATTCATACATTTTCCCATGTTTTACACCTTTATAATATTTAATCTAATATAATGAATATTTTTACACTATTGATTTTAATAACTATAAAATTTTTAACATATGGATTAATAGAGGGTATTTTTATTTAAAAATATTCATTTGAATAATTTTTTTACATATATATTTTTTTTAATTTTTACTGTTGATAAATTTACATTTCAAGATTATATAACACTGATGTTGTTATTATCAAATTAAAATAAAATCAAAGAAAATGATACTAAAAATATTCAATGTAATATAATTTGACAACAATATTGGAATGGATTAATTTATAATATAAATATAGAATTTTATAGGGGTTTTAATTATTTATATTCGAATTTAATTAATGTCTTGTAGTTTTAAAATTCTAATTAATTAATTAGATATAAAATCTACGTGAAATTAATTTTCCATGAAATAGATTTTAAAATTATTTAAGGCTATAAAATCATATTTTTGAATAATTTTATAGTTTATGGTTTATTATATCAAAAAATTTCCATTTATGAGGCGTTTTCCCTTTTACACTAAATATATTGACCATTATAGAGTAAAAACGTTGCATCATAGTGACCAAAAAAAGGGATAATGGGGGTTTAAAATGAAAAAATAATGATAAAAATATTTCTAAAGATATATTAATATTAATGGATATGGTTATTTCAATCAAAAATTATATGATATTATAATATTATATATTTTTATCCTTTTGGATATGTACATTAATTTATATTAATTTAATATTTTAGGACATTCCAAGAGTGCTCCCACACTCTCATATAAAAGAAATCCTTTACTTCTCATTTATTCAACGATATAATGCCTTTTGTTTCGTCCAATAACAATTCAAATACGTTATTAACATACCTAAAAACTTCTTAGAGTCATTTTTTTATCCAAAAACTATCATCTGAATGAAAAAGTCCTTTACCATAATAGGATGGTAAATGAAGACGTATCATTATTAACCGAGTGTTTTAATTTTAAATATTAACCTACCTCAATATAAAAATCCAAATTATTTCCTATATAATAAAATAAATTTGACACATATAATTATTATTTGATATGTTAATGGTATAACTTATATAGGTCTCCAAACATAATGAAATTGGAATTGAATCCATCCTTCATGTGGGTGTCCCACTACCGCCTCAAGGATAATGTAATTCATTTTCCATCACCACCTTTTACAGCAGGTTATAATTATTTATATGATATATATATATATATATGATATTAATAAAATATTTATTGATATTTTGATATAATATTTTTTATATTTTATTACAGTTCTAGTTAGTGAATATTAATAGCATCATTCATGCATACATTTGGACTACCGCCTCTATGAAGCGATAAGATTCATTTTTCATCACCGCATCACATGGATGATTTAAATATATATATTTAAATGAAAAATATCTAATTTATTATATGATGATAAATCAATAATGAATAATAATAATTTCACTATAACCATATTGATCATTGATAAATAGAAATGTTATAACTGCGTACATATGATAGTCTAAATGGTTCTAACATATTTATATTTTCCTAACCTTCAGTCATGGATATTTTTAAAATTAATATTAATGTATAAAAATTAGAATTATTTCATAGTTATTATTTTATTGATGAATTATTAAGGATCTTTTTTATCACAATCAAACTACTGAAATTATTTTTTACAAATGAGTTGAATATCATCAAATTGATCCATGTCAACTGAATGGATAAATTAACTGATTATAACATGTAAATAATTGAAATAAAAGGGATAATAAATCAGAAAAAAGGTTCTAATGTAAATAAATATATAACATAATTTTATAGTCAATAAATATAGATAACTTATGTGATGATTCAGACTCATGGTATGTGATACTATTTTAAAAACCGTCTTTTATGATTTCGTTTACAAATCATTTCATCCATGTCCATATAATTTAAATTATTATATTGATGTAATTATATGGAAATATAATATTTATTAATGTATTTGTTTATCCTTTTACATTATTTCAATGTTTTACAAAAGGAGTCATTTTACAGAATCTTTTGACATTATTTCAATGGTTTAAAAAACAATTGTTCTACTTTAACATATAGTGTAACAAGTAATTTCATAGCATTGAAACCATTATTTAATATTTTTATTCCATTATATCATTACATTTTTTCATCAATGAAAAACATCCCTTATCATATTCTCAATAATCATGGTTTTTTTAATTGTTTTTAATGGAATGGGTATTTTGATATCCATTTTTTATATGGTTTCAAATATGATTTCAAGGGTTTTATGATAAAATTATGTAATATTATAATGTATTATTCTTGATATCCTTATTCAAAAATGTTTTTTGTAATTAGAGATCCTAATATTGCATATCTAATGGGTTTAACTCCCTCACATCTAAGGATATGATTGTTTGAGACCCATTCTTTCCATTGATATGATGTCATGATCCCCATTATGGATCTTGATTTATAGTTGTTCACAATTATAACCCTCCAATGAATTGAGAAATTATTAAAATCTCTAAATCATTATATTTTGTGTTAACAAATGTTCATTGCAACATTATATTTCCTATGAATATTATGGATTCAGGTACAGACATGAATTTTATATGATTGATAATGAATTTTCATAAGAATCATTCATTTAAAAAGGTATGATAAATTTCATTTATTTTAATTTAACCATTATAATTTTTTTGGGTAAAATGTATGTTTTATGAAGATTTTTTTCATTAGTTCTCATTTGTTATAATAAACATTTATTGTTATTTTTTTCCTTAATGTTTTATTATAATATCCTTTTTTGAAAAATGTTTTGCATTAAATATGATTTCATTGATCTTAATGTTTAATGGAAAAATATTTATATGATATAATGGTTCTAATATAGGTTAATGATTTTTTTTATTTTTATTTACCTTACAATGATTTGCTTCCTCATACCAAAATTTTATATTTTTTTAATATGATTTAAGCATGGCAAAGTGAAAAAAGGATGTGAAGATGAATATGATGATGATTTTTCATGAAAATAAATCATGTTTTACTTAAAATTTATTATATTTGGGTAGAAATGGATAATAATTAAATGAGTCCACCTTGTAGTAAATGGGAATTTTACATATTATTTATGACCATATACTATAATAATAAAAACCTAAGTGTTCTTTGTGAGTTCATGAAAATAAATTATATTCTAAAGAAATTCTATTATGTAATTTTTTGTCTATGAATTTATATTTTCAATGAGAGAACTGTTTTAGGTAACTATAGAAGATGGTATTTTATTTTATAATATGTTAAAATTAATTTATACGCTTAATCTTTAGTAATCAATGGAGAATAATATTTATTTTATTTATATCAAATGAGTTGCAGATAACATGGTAAAGTATTTTTATGTGTCTTATGTCTTAATAATATGGCTTGTTTTTATTTTTCATTGATATAAATTCAATAACAATTTGATTTCGTGTAACTGGTTTGATTTAGTATTAGCCAAATTAATGATGAATGTGTAGGAATAGTGGATGGTTTTTTTAATGAGAAACCAAATATAATGTGAGATATAGGAAAAAAATTTGGTTAGTCATATATAGACATCACCGGTTATGATTAAAAACATGATCCATGTTTAGTTTCTCGATGCATAAAATTAGAGAGAAATGATTCTTTCTAGATGTTAGGTTAATAGAGATCATAATTTTAAAATTATTCATTATCTTATGCGTCAAAAATGTCATAGAAACCCTTTAAATATATTGAAATATTAGTAATATGTTTTTAATGTTTTAGAGGAGAGAATAAAGAAATAATTCAGCATGTTGAAAAGGAAGAATTCAGTTAAAACCATGAAGGGGAAAATGTAAATCCTAATGAAATAATTTAAATTTTAAAATGTGGGGAGTAAGATGAATATGAAAATTAATATTCTATTGGAAATATCAAGAAAATTATGAGCAAGACTATGCCAAAAAATGTTTATCAATTCTTAATACCAATACAGTTTGTGATGAGGGAACTACAAAAGGCGTATTAAAGGTATAGATTATATCAGGGATAATGATTTCTTATTGATGAATAGAGGGAAATGATTCAAATTTTTTATTTTGGTAAAGACATATTGACCATTATGATCAAAATGCATGGTCAATGGATTATGAAGAATTTTGAATGATTGGGGTGAGTATATATTGGAATTCAAGAACTATGATTTACAGATTTTCATATGTTTAAAATAATTAATCCCATTTTGATATTTTTATGTGATTTTAATGTGATTATAGAAGTTTTATTTGAGTTTATTAGTTGGCGGTATTTGAAAAACATATTTTAAATTATAATATTATTTAAGGGGAAACATCTTTCAATATTATTAACACATGTTTTAATGTTATATTAATCATTCATGGTATATATGAACTTTTTAATTGTAATAATTATGTGTTATTATATTTTTGGAGTATATTTTTCATCCTAATATATCCATGTGTTATGATTGGTCGCCTTGTGCACGTGCCCTGACTACCCCATGCCCGCCTCCAATAGGATAGGGTCTGGTTACTTGCATCAGAAAGGAATATCCCAATAGGTTAAGGCATTTAATTTAAACCAGTACACACACACACTCCCACCCACATCCCAACAAAATAAAATGGGAAAACATGTATACCATTAAAACAAGACTGTGTATAAAATAAACCTAAATGTATGTGTTCCAGAATATGAACTGAACAAAAGAACTGAAATAATAGTATAAAAATGAGAATTGATGGCCATCTGCAGAAAACCCCACCAGAACATGAGATTTGTGAAGACAATTGAAGCCTAAGTAGTATGTCATATTCATGCAGACCTACTGGGATCAACCATATCATAGGCCACCAGGTCCACCTTCGTAGCGTCCGTTAGTTCTGTCCCCCTTAGTCCCTCCATCGAAACGTTGATCGTCTGCACCAGATATAACACGTGTGGGTGAAGCCCAAGATGGTGTCTATATAACAATACTTAGTATGGACCCCATGACCCCCAAAGTTTTCCTAGTAATCTACGTATGAAAACACCATAAATAAATTACCACAGAGGCAATAAAATATGAAAAATCTGAAACCCATAACACAATAAAAAAGGCACAGCTGACAGTAGGTCTACTTTTATGGTAGTGATAGTAGCATCATCTGTCATATCATCGAACTCATAAAATACTTGATAAATCCACCAATGTTGGGTAAATGGGGTATTACAGGTCACACAGAGCCCCTTCCCACTAATATTAGACCGATGTGGTACTCATACCAGGTTAGTACCATGTGTAAGCGAGGTCACAGAGAGATGCTCCCCACCGTGGGCCTGTCGGGTCACACAGAGCCTCTTCTCACCATGAAAGAACTGAGGTACTCCTTCTATCATGTAAAGTTCGTCTGTCAGGTCACAAAGAGCCACTCCCCACTGATTGTCTATCGGGTCGTAAACAGACACTTCCCACTAGGCCGCCATCTAGCAGTCATCAGGTCTCAGCCAAAAGTAGGGTTCTGTACACAGTGTGCTTGGGAGAACCAATACTAAATCCACTCACCTCATCTTGATATCCATTAAAGTCAACATATATAATTCAAAAATATTCACCGAATCAAGAGGTTCCCAACACTGTAAACACATCTTCAATCAGACACGCAGTTTGCAAGATTCGAGCATTTTAGAAAATAGGGGGCTGGTTGACCTGGGGCCTGGTCTGACCTAGTAGGACATACCCAACCAAACAGGACTAGGGTTACCACATACCCCTTTTTTAAATAGATACCCCCGACTAGACCTAGTTCGGGTCGAGGTCAGTCTAGTTCGGCCTAGCAAGTGGGCCAATATGACAACCCTGCTTTTATTACAAACTTATACCTGATTTAGTACATAAAACCTTCATTTGATTCAACATGGAATATCAAGAGGTATAGTGTATTTGGGGCTTAGGAACATTAAATAACAACATAAACCATGAAATACAAAATCTTTATTGAAAAAATCCATTACATGACTACTACATTCTGTCGTACTTAGCATTGGATGGGATAACCTGAGGACATGGAAAAGAAAACCGTGAGCAATAAATCCCACCAAAGGAAATAATCATGTAATAAAATGAGGAATAAAATAAAAGTTAGAAAATAGGCATATCAATTGATCACAAGAGGATCATAAACATAAATTCATGATATATCATGGTAATCATAACATGGAAATGTGGCAAAATCACTTAACATGGAATTAGCATGAGCAAAGGCTCATTGCACATGGAGCATGAGTAAATTTTCATTTCACATGAAGGATGAGTAAAAACTCGTTGCACTTGAATTATCATGAGTCAGCACCCATTTAACATGATGTATCATGATACTATACTTTTCCCAATGCATTGGAGCACTATCAGGGAAAACCATTCTAAAACATTTCAATTAATGCATAAGTGTGCCACATGGATCATAAACCATTGAATCATTCAAAATAATCATTTATTCCATGGTAAACAAATGTTTAATACAAAAATGAAACTCTTTAAACAATAAGTAAATGTGAATAAAGTTGGATACCCTTGATAGAGAAATGGGCAGGGTACTCACTACATAATGACTTTGGCATGGAAAAACGCGGTGCAATTTTAGCAACATAACGATGTAAAATAAGAACTCATAAAAAATGGATGATGAGAGAGAATGGGGTGTCAAATTATATTTATTTGACATGGATAGTAAGGGGTTAATTTAGATACATGTCCCATCAATTTAATGGAATTTAGAAACATGATACTAAATAATTACTTGAATGTAAATGAGGAGTGGGAAATTCCTTTCAGAATTTTGGCATAGTAACAAGTGTACATGGGAGGAATTTAATTAGAGATAAAGGGTTATCTCACCATTAAAAAATAAATAGGGCAGTATACGGGAGTGAGAAACAATACCCCACAATTTATAATTGAAATTAAAAGTGCATAATAGCTTAAACAAATAAACAAAAATGAGAAAGGAAGAAGAAGCCTTACTTGTATGTGTGATTACAAAGGATTGATTGAGGATTAATATAGGATTATTGGGAGCTTGGGGAACCATGGGAGGTTTCTAGGGAGAGTAGGGTAGATGTTGGATGAACTCCAAAGGCTTTTAGTGAGGAGAAATTGGTATATTGGTTGGGTTTATATAGAAATTCTGAGGGAATTATTGATTATTTATGGTTGGGACACCTCACATTAAACAAATTCAAACCACAAAAAATCCCATGGTTTTTTCCATTGGTTTCTCCAATGGGGAGTGGAAAAAAATATTTTATAAGGCCAAAGTCCGAACTTGATAAAATAATGGGGTTTCTCTTGTAGAGGTGAGTCACACTCCCATGAAAAACAATTTATAAAGACAAGATGTTTAATAAGCCTTGAAGGGTCCATTAATGATTTGTAAAATAAGTCAAACAAACCCAAAAACACATTATTTAAATGAGAAAACTTATATTGGAAGATAATAAGGATTATAGAATTTTATTACATCAATATTGATTCATTATGATGTCATAAAACACATTATATATTTAAACAATATTTAATTTTTACCCAACAATTTGACTGTCTCAGAAAATTATGAAGAATTCACCAATGGATATTATCGATGTCCTGATTCAAGAAACAATAATTATTTTATATAAATAATTTTCTTAATATGTTAATTTTTACTTTTAAAATAAAAACCAACATTTATCGAAAATTGACGGGTTTGGACAAAAATGGCTTTTGAACCTTAATAGAAATTACAATTTCTTTCATAAAATTATACAATAATTTATATTTAATAAAAATTAATTTAATAATAACAATATTATTTTAATAAAATATTATTGAACACCTAAATATATTAATTCATCAAAATATATTTCGTAGTTGAATATTAACTAAAAACACTCTTTGATCTTTAAAAAAATATTTACAAGGTAACAATAATAAAATGAATGTATATTCATTTTAATGTACCTAACCATAGTTCTAATGTCTTGTTACATAACCCCTTATAACACCCACATAAGACTGAAGGGTAAGGTTTGCGATGGTGACCAACTCTTGGGGTGGCTCAGATAACATTGCTCGGGTGGTAATCTCTATCAACTTCCACTTCTCTCTTAGGCGGTCCCGATCGAGCATAAAATATTGAAGATCTTCTTGGTCTTGGTCAAGAGCGAAGCCCATTAACGCCACCTATTTTTTGAGTTCTGAAAAAGGGGCTTCGTTTGGGTCACATATACTAGATGAGGCAATCACTTCCTTTGTATGAGTAAATTGGATTCGTTAAAGCGAAATATTTATACTAATCATGTGATCACTGTTCAATGTCTATATTAGCAACTGTCACAATTCATAACATAAAACCAATTAATTTTATATTTTATATAAACATTTAACCTAAAGATACATTTAATTAGATAAAGGGGGATTTCCATTAATGAATGTCTGGGTCGTTACAATCTTCCTCCTAAAGAAACTTCGCCCTCAGAATTTCCTTTTTGAACACTAAAACAATTGCTGGTAACTCTGCTTCGTCACATACTCTGATTCCCAGCACACTGGTGTTCTGCACCTTTTCCCATAATGGGATGCATATGGTGACCTTTGGTGCTCGAGTGGAAACTGTTATTATAATTGAACTCAACCAGAGGAAGATGTTAATAAAATCATCCTTTAATGTCCATTGAGCATCCTCTCAACATGTCCATTAGTGTTTGTATAGTCCGCTCGGATTGGCCATCAGTTTGAGGATGATAGGCTGTACTGAATTTCAGTTCATTATTCAGAGCATGTTGGAGACACTTCCAAAACATAGAGGTGATCTTAGATCTCGATCAGACACCATAGACAGTGGTATCCATGCAGTCTTACCACTTCCCTAATATATATTTGTACCAGTTGATCCAATGAGATATCCATCCGAATATAAAGGTAGTGTGAAGATTTTGTAAGATGATCCATAGTAACCCATATTGCATTGTTTCCTTTGGATTTCTTCGGATGTTCGGAGACAAAGTCCATGGGGATATTATCACATTTCCATTCTAGTCTGGGCAATGGTTGTATCATCCCCTTAGACTTCTGCCTCTCATCCCTCACATGATGACACACCAGACACATTGATGTATATTCAGTGATCTCCTACATCATATTATCCCACCAATAATGCTCTCGTAGATCTTGATACATCATTGTGCTTCCTGGGTTAATAGAGAAATTTGAACTTTGTGCATCATCCAAAATTTCCTTCATCAGTTCCAGACATGATGGAACACATTGTCTTTTCCCAAATCTCACAATTCCATATACATTAACATTAAACTATGAGAATTTACCTTTTCGATAGCTTCCACTTTTTCCCAAATTCCCACATCATCCTTTTGAGCATCCATTAACCATTACAAAATTTATGGATGAGCAATAATCTGTGAAAGTATTGATGATGTTTCCTTCATTATGATTCCCATGTCCATCCTCACCAAATATAAGACGATTGGATACTTTTCAATTCATATCAATGATAGGATTGATGGGTCCTTTATACTTAGAGCATCTTCCACCTTGTTCAATTTCCCAGAGTGGTAATGGATTGAGCAGTCATAGTCTTTGATCACCTCTAACCATCTTTGTTGGAGCATATTCAACTCTTTCTCTGTGAATATATATACTTGAGGCTTCTGTGGTCCATATATATTCCACAATTCTCTTTAAATAGATAATGCCGCAAAATTTTCATAGTGAACATCACTACATCTTGCTCGAGGTCATGTGTTGGATAGTTCTGTTCATGAACTTTTAATTTCCTTGAGGAATAGGCAATGGCTTTGTCATTTTGCATCAACACACATCCCAAGCCCTCCAACGAAGAATCAATGAATACAATGAAAAGTACTCCACTTGTGGTTAAAGTGAGAACATGCGCACTTATAAGCCTTCTTTTCAACTCCATGAAGATTTCTTTTGCATTCATAAAATAAAGAAAACTTTACTCCCTTATACATTAGCCTGGTAAGAGGGTTCGACAATCGTGATAAATTTCTCTCAAATCGTCGATAATATCCCGAAAACCCCCAGAAGCAATAGATATCTCTTACTGATGTTGTCCTTGGCCATCCCTCAATTGCATCTGTTTTGGAGGGATACACAGATGTCCCTTTTCATGTGATGATATGGCCCAATAATGATACCTCCTTCAACCAGAACTCACACTTTCTGTACTTGGCATAGTGCTTCTCCTTCGACAAGGTATCTAGTTCAGATCTTAGATTCTCCTCATGATCCTCCTAGGTTTTAGAGTATATCAAAATATAATCTATATATATTAAAAAAATTGCCTAGTTAATCTCTAAATACACTATTCATCAAGTCCATGAAGATTTCTAGAGAATTAGTGGTTCCAAAAGGTATCACTATGAATTCATAGTGCATGTATCTTTTACGAAAACCAGTCATGGGGATATCTTCCTTCCTTGACCTTACTTTATAATATCCTGACCGAAAATCAACCTTGGAGATGTTTTGTGATCCATTAATTTGATCAAAAAAGTCATCAATTCATGGGAGAGGAAACTTTTTTTTATCGTGATTTTGTTGAGATCACGATAATTGATGCAAAGGCGAATTGATCCATCCTTATTTTGGCGAAGAAGTCCGGTGCACCAAATGGTGAAGCACTTGGGTTTATAAACCCTTTATTCATATTATCTTGTATTTGTTTCTTCACCTCTTCAAGATCCACAATATCCATTCTATATGGAGTTTTGGATATTGGAAATTCCCCCGGTATATGTTCAATTGAGAATTCGACATCTCTTCGCGGAGCGAGACGCGTCAATTCCTCGAGAAACACTTCAGCGAATTACCTCACAATATGAATTTCATCTAGGATGGTTTCTACCTTGAACACAATCATATGAGCTGTATACTCATGCTCCTAGGGCAGTAATATCCATGCTTGAGATTATGGAGATAAAAAAAATTCATCTTCCTCCTTGCACTTGTAATGAATCGGTGGTCAATTCTTCACATGGAGAGTGATTTACCTCTCATAGAAATTTATGTGGGATCTATATAAGGAAATCCAATCCATGATAAGAATAACATAAATTTACACTAGAGGGAGTATGATGAGGTTTTCCAGGAAGTTCAATCCATGGATTATGACAGGGGAAGGAGTTATATTCAAGGGATTCAATAATCGCCCTATTTTCCATACTCACTAACATCTCCACATCCATAATTTGTGTTGGTTATGGTATTGTTATACTAAACATTAAAGATATAAAATAATGTGTAGAACCAGAAACAAAAAGTACATCGGTTATTATTGAATAAATAACTAGCATACCTGTCACCACTTCATTGTCAGGGTTCACATCAGTAGTAGTGATGGAAAAAGCTCACCCTTTCTGCCTTAGAGGATGTTGGTGGCCTCCGAAAACCCATGGCATAGGTAACCTACGAGCAAGATACCCTAGTTCTTTGCAGTTTTAGCAATTAACCATGCGTTGATGTTTGAATGGAGTGTTCCTATCCTCTGTCTTAGTAGCGGGTCTTTCTTTATGAATGTTAACAGCCTGGTGACCTTATCTTCCACACCTAAATAATTTTTTTGTACACTTCAAGCAATTTCCAGGGTGCATCGGTCCACAACATTGGCATGTGGGGTACGGGATCTTCATAGCACATTTAGATTTATCCATCAGTCCACTAGCATTAAAGTCTAACTTAAGCTTCGTATCCCCATGATACCTCAGAGATTCTATGATCTCTATTTCGACCATGATTGAACATCGTAAAATTTCCTCATAGAGGTCGTAGTCACATATTTCCAGTGCTTCCCGCATGCTAGGTTTTAGCCCATCAAAGAAGTGGTAAACCATTCATTTAGGGGTAACGACAAAGCCGAAAGCGTATCGTGCATGCCTTGAGAAGTTTTACTCATACGCTCCAACAGATTAGTCAACTATTTTATTGAGGGAAAGAATGTCTCATTCCATCTTAAGCTGGAGGGTGCACGGAAAATATTTATCTAATTTTTTTTTCCGGAAATCCTTCCATTTCAACATCTCGATCTACTCCTCATGATTCATATTTATGATCAACATCCACCAATGATCAGCTTCACCATCCATACGATAAGCATCCAGGATAACCTTCTCTTATTCAGAACATTGATGGATGGAGAAGAACATTTCAATGGAGTTGGTCTATTGTTCAGTGATTTAGGGATCAAATGATCCATTAAAAGTAGAAGTCCATTGTATCATGAATATCTCAACAGCAATTTGTTATTTCTTAGGGGGGGTGAATGCTCATCTGGACCCATGTTTCTATTCAATTCTTGAGTTAGCTAAGAGAGAATCGTGACAAAGTTCGCAATTCCCACTCCCATTGGATTGGGCATCCCATTAGTAAATTAATCACATTGATCTTCAAATTAATTGTTAGCCCGAGTCCTCCTATTACTGGCCATTGGATGAAATAAAAGGAATGTTAGGGGAAACACATAAATGGTAATACAAGGACAAAACTGATGACTTATAAATATCTCATATTTCCCTATCTTATGAATCTACTGGCTTTAGTCTATGTTATCCATAATATACATTATAAAATATGTTCTTAGGGTATTTTTTCCCCTTAATAATGGTTCATAATATGCTTGTGAATTTACCAAAGCATATCCCTTGGGAGTTTCGTGACCAAGAGTGCAGCAAGGACCGTTTTTGTGCACCAGTTCCCATTCGAGTCTAGATCAATGTTGTGTTTTCGGGTTTTATCCTTATGATACATCTGTGCTAGAGCCGCCTCTACCTACTTGTAATCAAACATGGATGTATTTTCTTGATAAACCACTTACTCAATACCCGCAAAAACATAGTGATGTTTTTATTATACTTAGTCTTATCTCTAAGGCTTTACCAGGGTTTTCTAATCCTTATCCCAAAAATAACTAAACCTATCCTCTCATACAAACTATATCAACCCTTCTTTTATTACAAACATTAGTGTGCCACATTAATCATAAAGCATTGAATCACTCAACATAATCACTTATTCCATGATAATCAAATGTGGAATACATACATGAAACTCTTTTAAAAATAGGTTAATGTGCATAAAGGTGAATACCCTTTATAGATAAATGGTCAAGGTATTCACTACACAATGACTTTGGCATGGAAAAACACGGTTCAATTTCGGCAGCGTAACGGCGTGACATAAGAACTCATAATAAATGGTTGATGAGAGATAAAGGGGTGTCTCATCATATTTACATGACATGGATAGTATGGGGGTCATTTAGATACATGTACAGACAAATTTAATGGAATTTAGATTCATGATACAAAATAATTTCCTGAATGTAAATGAGGAGAGGGAAATCCCTTTCTAAATTTCGGCATAGTAACGGGTGTACATGGGAGGAATTTTATGAGAGATAAAGCGCTATATCACTATTAAAACATAAACATGTAAATATGGGGGAGGAGTTTAACCGTACCCCAACATTTATAATTTTAATTAAAAGGGCATAACCACTTAATGAAAATTGGACAAAAATGAGAAAGTAAAAAAAACCATTACTTGGAAGTGTGCTGCCAATGGCTTGAAGGATTCTTGAGAGAGGCTTCATGGGAGCTTGGGGCACCTTGGGAGGATTCTAGGAAGAGTAGGGATGAGGTTGGAAGAACTCCATAGGATTTTATTGGGGATAATGTGGGATTTTGGGTGGGTTTATATAGGAAATGTGAGGTAATTCATTATTATTTAGGGCCGAGACACCTCACATTAAACTAATTCAAACCACAAACCAGCTCATGGTTTTTTCCCATGGATTTTTTCAAAAGGGAGGGGAATGAAATATTTTATAAGGACAAAGTCAGTACATCATAAAATAATGGGGTTGCTTATGTGGAGGTGAGTCACAATCCCAATAAAAACTATTTTAGAAGACAATATTTTAAATAAGCCTTGAATGGTCCATTAATTCATTTTAAAATAAGTCAAACAAACCCAAAATCAAATTATTTTAATGGTATAACATATATTGGCTGAATATATGGCTTATAGTTTTTTATTAAACTATTATTGGGTCATTATGATGTCATAAAACACATTATATATTTAAACACTATTTAATTTTTACCCAAAAATTTGATTGTCATAGAAAATTATAAAAAATTCACCCTTGGATAATTTCGACATCCTGATTAAAGATATAATTTTTTTATCTAAAAATATTTTAAATATGTTAATTTTCACTTTTAAAATAAATAACATCATTTATAGAAAATTCACAGGATTGGAAAAAAATGGCTTTCGAACCTTAATAAAAATTACAATTGCATTAATAAATTTGAACGATCATTTATATTTAATTAAAATTAATTTAATAATAATAATAAAATTTTATTAATATATTATTTATTACAAAAATCTTCTAATTCATCAAAATATATTTCTTAGTTGAATATTAACTAAAAACACTATTTCAGCTTTATAAAAAACTATTTACAAGGTGAAAATAATAAAATGAAAGTATATTCATTATTATATACCAAAATAATTTACATAACCATTATGCTAATGACTTGTTAAATAACCCCTTATAACACCCACATAAGACCAAAGGGTAAGGTGTGTGATGGTGACCGACTCTTGGGGTGGCTCGGATAACATTGATTGGGTGGTAATCTTTATCAACTTCCACATATCTCGTAGGCGGTCCCGCACGAGCTTAACCAGTTGAATTTCGGCTTGGGATTGGTCAACAGAAAATCCCAATGATGGCAACTATTTTCCGAGTTCTGAAAAATGGGCTTCGTATGGGGAACATCTACTGGATGAGGCCATCAATTCCTTTGTCTGATCAAATTGGATTCTTTAAAGCCCTATATTTATACAAATCATGTGATCACTGTTTAATGGATATATTAGAAATGGTCACAATTCATAACATAAAACCAATGATGTTGAAATTTTATATAAACAGTTTACATAACGAGACATTTAATTAGATCAAGAGGGATTTCCATTAAGGAATGTATGGGTAGTTACACCCATGCTCAATTGGCCTCAATAGGCCCAACCAACTTTGACTGAGGGTCCAGCCCACCGGTGTGAGTATGGCCAGCTGGGTTTCGTGCACGACCCGCCATCTTTAACCTAGTTCACTATGGAGGTAGACCAGCAGTGCACCACCTTGCAGGGAAGCAGCATCTGAGCTGCGTCCGTCTCCAGCTGGCCTCGCTGACATAGTCCCACACCCCCAGTGAAGGTCGACAGACTATTTCCCGCAATGCCAAAGTGGCCCAGATGTGGGCCAACCCCTTCACATGACCTCGGCCTAACACAACTACTCCTGCCTGGTGACGTGACTCCCACATGGCACCATGACACCCACCTGGAGCAGCGACTCCCACCCTCGTATCATCCGGTCGTAGTTGTGCACCACCATCTTCCAAAACAGGTGACGAGTGACGCCCGCCTCCGCTTATTCCATAGGGTGATTTGGACCTACCCCCTTCACATGGCCAATGTGGGCCGACCGACACCAAGTCGGTGGTTTCATGCTGACAGCACCTTCCGTGGTACACCAGAGTTGCTCTAGTGGTCTGATTTCTTATACGTCTGCGTCTACGGGCTCTCGGGTCACCTCCATCCCTTCTAAGGCCCTAAATTTAAATTAACACCACTTTGAGAATGTGGCCAACAAGAATAATTGAGTAGAGGTTCTAATGCCATTCTCTGGTTGTCGTAGGCCATGCACGTTAGTTGTTTCAATAAAGGGGGAGGTTCAGGGTTGAAGTTCAATCAGTTCATGTAATGTTTGAATCGTGAATAATAAATCTCCCTGAAAAGTCAGTCTCCCATATAAACACATGAAATAGGGATCAAATTATTAATGGCATGATCCTTGTTTTTCATTTCTAGAATAATAATATGGAAGAACTTTGAAATAAAAATCCAACCCCTACCTCATTGACATCTGATTCCAAAGCGGTCATCCTTGAGAGTTCATGGTGTTGACTTCGTAAAATTCAGCTCTGTTCATTGAGGATGTGATGAAGGTGATGAATTCTCGCTATCATTCTTCACCATTAACCGATGTAGGGTGGTTCTATTGGGGATTTGATAGAGTGTTTCCAAGGTTAATTTTAAAATCTCCAATGTGCCCAAAATAATTACTAGAAACATTTTGCAACGTTATAGTTTGTTTGTGATGTCACGTCGTCACACTATTTCATTTGGGAAGATACATAGCTATTATTATACCTTTATTGCATCGTTATAATTCATGATATGGGCCCTTAATGAGCCTCATTGATGCACCTGTCACCAACCCATTTCTGAACTGTAACGTCACCCTCCGCCACTCAATGGGTGATAAAGAATATAAAATATTTTTTTATGTTATTTTATTAGTTTTATCAAAAGATATGAAAATAAAATTTCCAATTATGACCTTTTTCACTGAATTTATGTCTATTTTAGTTGAATCCATGTGTTTTGAGTTCAACAGTGCCCTTAGATTTACGATCTGAGCCCCAGTTCAAAAGAGTGAAAATCCAGTTGCATGTTTTTTGAACATACATTAAAAAAAGTTCAAAAATTAGTTATAGGATATCTGGGCCTCAGAATCATGTGCTTTCAAATTTCACAGTCTTGAAATAATTCCATATAATTATAAAAATTACATTGAAATTTTTAGATATTACAATCTACCCACCTTTGGGCTTTACATTTCCAAATTCTAAAAAAAACTAAACAAACAAATGGAGGAACTGAGCATGAATATGAGACTCCCACTTCCATGTACTCTCTTGGATGTTTTTGTTCTACCATTGAACTCACACCACAGTAATAGAACACCTATATTGGACCCATTCCAATCGATCATATATCTCTACCAAGAACTCTGAAGACATCACCCCATCGTAAATGTCCTGCTCATCCCAATCAATGAGCTGGGATGAATCATGCACGTATCTCCTCAGTTATGACACGTAGAATAAATTATGTATTTGTTTTATCTATGGTGAATAGATAAGAGGTATGCCACCTCGAAAAATCTTCTCAGGATCTTAATGGTCTTGCTACACCATAGAGATTCATTTCCACCCCAACAAAATCTATGTAACCTCCATCATGGTGAGACTCTATGGAACACATGTTCTCCATCCTCAAAATCCATGGTTATCTATCTCTTGTTGGAATTTTACTTCATCCTACTCTGTTCATCCCACATCCGCTACTATAAGATATGCACCATCATGATGGTAGCTCGTACCATCTCCGGACCCATGATTTTTGACTCCCCTAGGTCTATCTAACATATGGGTGATCTAAAAGTCACGCCATACCAGGCCTTGAATGGTTCCATGCCAATGGTTGAGTGATAAATGATGTTATACGAAAACTACAATAGTGTAAGGTGGTCCTCCCAATTATGAACAAATTATAGGATGGAGGCACGTAGCTTTCCCTCCAGAGTCTGTATGGTCAGCTATGTTTGACCATCCGTTTGGGGATGAAAAGTTGGGCTCAAGTGCAGCTGAGTCCTAAACAACTCTTGTAATTCATTTTATAACTGGGATGTAAATCATTCATCATAGCCTGAGTTAATCGTCGATGGATCATCGGGGTGCCACACTATCTATTGGATGTAGAGGCATCCAAATCCCTTTACCCATCCATGCTGATATATCTGTAGGAAATGAGATGATATGGTGAGATGATCAATAATCACCCAAATAGAATCATGCCCTCTAAATGTTCGTGGTAACCCCATTACGAATTCTATCAAGATACCATCCAATTTCCACTCTGGTAACTCGAGTGGATGGGTCATGCCTGCTAGAATCTAATGAACGACAGTCATTTTCTGAAAATTGAGGCATTTTGAAACAACCTCAGCCTCTACTCTCTTCATTGCCAGCCTCCAGTACTGACGTCAGAGGACCTAGTACATATTCTCCACTCTAGGATGTACCGCTAAGGGGATGTATAAAACTCCCACAATACCTTCTCCTAAAATGTCTCTAGGACTATGGTGCACCAAATAAAAAGGATGGTGTGTTCCCCACCTATAAAAAATCAATCAGGAGCCCATCCTAAGGATAACTGAGAACATCGGGCCTCACAGTCATCATCCACCATTTTTTCCTCCTAAACTCACTGTAGGAGTGGGGGAGTAACAGTCATCGAATGATGGTTAGCTCATCCATCATCATCCACAATGGCTATCTACATCACAGAAAACTGCTTTTTTTCCTCACTCAGCAGCTGTAAACAAGTCTTCAAGTTGAGTGAGTTTTCCACTATGTTTACCTTCCCATGTGTATAAACAATCTCGATGTCGTAGTGCAGATGGAATTCTAGCCACCTCCATTGTCTCAGGTTCAGTTACTTCTGATGGAAGATATAACTAAGTCTCTTTTTGTCAATGTAAATCGTAAAACATTCACCCATAAAGTAGTGCAGCCACATCATTTGGGAAAAGACAACTTCTACAAACTTCAATTCATGGGTCACGTAGTTCTGCTAATCTTGTCTCAATTATTATGAGCCATTAGCGATCACTGCTCACTCCTGCATCAGGACACAACCCAGTATGGACAATGATGCAACATAGAAAACTATATACTCAACTTCCTCCTATGGTACTCTCAATATGGTGGCATCATTCAGTCTCTTACTCAGCTCCTAGAAAATTTTCTAGCATTTTCCCTCCAAATGAAGGGATTTACCCTCCATTTCATGGCTGATAAAGGTGTTTCTACACCAGAAAATTCTGGTGCAAACCTCTGTTAGTGACCAAAAAATCCCATGACGCTCTACACCTCAGTCACACTACTGGGTGGACCTCAAAAAATTATTTCCTCTATCATAGCTGGATCTATAGAAACTCCAGAATCTAAGATGACATGACCCGAAAAGTGGACCTCCAGAATCCAGAACTTGGTCTTGTAGATCATACCATAATTCAGGGGCTCTCATACTGTATCCAAGACTATCTACTGCAGTGTAGTGTTCTCCTCCTCCACCGCTGTGTGTAGCAATAATTACTACATGAATACCATGAATAATTGGTCAAGGTAAGGCTAGAATATCCTATTCATGTGGACCACGAATACTTATGGGGTTGTGGTCATGCTTAAATGCATCAATAGAAACTCATAGTAGTCGTACCCACACCTAAATGTTTCCTTCGGTGCATCCTCATCCTGTACCCGAAGCTGGCGATAGCCTGATCTGATTTCTGTCATTAAGAACCCCATTACTCCCATTAGCTGGTCAAAGTGGTCTTCAATTTTCAAAAATGGATACCTGTTATTCATGGTAACTTGGTTCCAGCACCGGAAGTCCATGCAGAACCTCAAAATCCTATTTTCCTTTTTGGAATAAAATAATTGTGGCTACCCATGGTGAAATGTTTGTCCTTACAAAACACTTCATTTAAAATTCCTCAACCTATTCCCTCGGCTAATGAATCTTCATTTCTCCCATTCAAATTTAATATACCAACAAGGATATCAGTGTCATCTTGAGGTACATGTTGATGAAAAATTCAACCTATGTTGGGTAAACATAAATCAAAATAATATTTCATAATTATTGGGTTGGATATATTTTTTGATAATTTAGGTTTGATAGGTGAATTTTTGAGTAAACGAGATGTTTTGGACAGTCCATTTTTACAAATAACCCTGACAAGTGACTGAATGATCTAGAGGTAGTTCAAAAAAACAGATACAAGGTGGTGCCATTTTGTACTGTTTTCAAAATTATTGGGGTCCAATGTTTTGGATTTTAGGAGCATTTAGAAAAGTGGATTTCCTTAATGATCTCACAAAAATATTGAATGGTAATGAGTTTCACGCAGAAGGGCATCATGAATTGAATTTCAAAAAGACAGGAAAAATGTTGACGTTGAGCTATGAGATTTTGATGCACATCGCAAATAGCAGTGTAGAAGAGCATTGCAGTAGTGGAGTTAAGGATTTTATTGAATTATCCTCAATTATGATGTGCCATATGATCTGAAAATTTCCAAGGATCATCGATATATAGAGATAATTTTGGTAGGAATTTTGAAGCTCTGCAATTTTAGCTGATGTGGTGCTAACATTGCGTGGAAGGTTCTCAAGTCAGTGGAATTAGTTATAAATACGCCAAAACCGCCTTGAAAAAATTATAGATATAATTTCAAGAAAAAATTTTAACTCTCAAATCAAAAAGGAGGTTCATGGTGGTAGTGTTATTTTCGAAAAGCATGGGCTTTGTAGCGGAATATTTAGTTCTATGAAAGTGGTGTGTTCGTCGTTGGCTCATTGAGCTTCGCAATGAAGATTAAATATGATAGCTTGGACTCTATTATGTCCTAGGCATGGTGAAGGTATGATATCTGAGAATCAGTGTGCTCTACAAATCAATGAGCTCTGTGAAGGTGTGTGTTTCGTAATGAAGTAGGGCCTACGTGAATGCTTGGTTGAGCGTTGCAAAATTGGGAGCATTACAAAGTAGGGAGATTTGAAAATGTATTACTAATGGTTGTTTATCAGGGATCAGTAGAAAAGGGGTATTCATCATTTGATGAAAATTTGACTTTAACAGGGAATCTACATATATATAATTATTTACTTATTAAAGATAATTAAAGGACCTACAAGTCATTAAATTTTGACTAGATCTTCTGATGAAGTAGTGAGATCACATCAGTTGAGAGATAATTTTATTTTTCAAATTTTTAATGGTTATTAACCATGAGGAAAAAGGATGCTGCATCAAACTTGTAAATAGTGGTGCACTTATAGTGGATTTGTTACATTGGGACCTCACCAGTGTATGCTCCTGGGATGTAGCCCAGTGAGGGATAATCAAGTAAAATTACTATGTCTTGTGCATGATTTAAGATTCATTCATACTATACAATGGTAAGGAGAGAGAGACATGAATTTTTTAAACCAAAAAATAAGATCAATAGGGGAAGTAGTTTAAAATATTCATACCCTAATTCACCACCCTCTCAGGGTATCTATCATAGTGGACATAACAATCGGTATCATAGGGAAATGTAGATATCAGTGTTTCCCTCTAAAATGGATGTCACTAATCATTAAGGTACTGATCATCGATGGGAATAATTTTTTTTCTATGGAAGAATTAGATTCAACACTACTTATGATTAGTGGGAATGGATGTGTTTATAGTAGCAATTCATGGTATTACATTTGATATTAATAGTAGTGCATTTTCGAATGTTGAGTCAAGAGATCTGGATGCTGATGCCAATATAATGAATGCTTTAGGGGGAACACTATCCAATGCTATATATACAATGGTGATGTCATTCAAAACATCATAGTACATGTGTGAAAATCTATTGAATATATATGAAGGAGATACAATGGTCGAAGAGGAAAAGTGACAAGTTCTATGGAACAAGTATGATGATCTACAAATGAACCTGAATAAGTCTGTTGATGCATTCCAGGAAAGAAAAAATATTCTGGTGTAAGATTTCCAAGGATGTGGATATTTAAATAAAGACATAAAGTTGGTGAAGCGCATCTTGACGAAACATCCACCTTAGTTCAATACAAAAGTTTCAGTACAGAAAAATAATGATTCGAAAGAGCTGACACTCAGCAATTTGAATAGTACCTTGGTTACATATGAAATGAGGAATGCTGACAATAAGGATATGGAAAAGTGTAAATCTAATTAGTACGAATTCATGGACATGAAAAATCACAACATTGATGATTATCTGGAAGAAGAAGAGACATATGAGGTGATGTTATTTCATTCTTCAAATCTTCATAGTTGAAAAGAAATGTTCATGGGGAAACTACAACTGGCTTGTTTTTGACGTCGTAATATTGGAAATTTTGTGGAATGGTACCCCATGAAGATACAAGAAGATCAAGAGGATGAATATGAAATTAAAAAGACTAAATATTCAGCCTATGTGATAGGAATTAAATAGGTAAAGAGAAATTTGTTTAAGAAAAAAAGTATTCTTTCACAAGAACGTGATAGTTAAGATGAATCTATGTTTGAAGAGGTTGAATAGATAGATATCTGAAAAGATTTTGGATATAATGCTAAGGTGGTAGTCACTACTAGAAATTAATGATATATCCACAATTTCAAAATGTGGCTATAAGCCCCAAAACCATGGATATAAGATAGAGCTACGGTTCCATGGACTGTGGATGGTATTGGCACGGATATAAGGGAAAGGATATAGCCATGGTTTCAAACTGAGGACAAAAACCAATTTTTATGCCTCCAACTGTGGCAACAGGCCTATATCCACAGTTCAAATAGTGGCTATAGCCCAATAACAATAGTATCAAACCATGGAAGAACCATAAGCCACATAGGGACCCTATTAACAGTTTGATACCATGAATATAGGCCTATAGACCTTATTTGAAACCATTGCTAAATGCCTTCCAATTTCTTAAAAAAAACACCCCACAGCCCCCACTCACCCAGAAGTGCCTCTCTTAGCCAATGGATAGACCCACCAAGCACACCCCCTACCTCCATGACACCCCCACTCTCCCAATCATGGATAGTCCCCCTTCCACCCCTGACTCCCCTCCCCACTTGACACCCCCGGGACACCCACTGGATAGCCACCTTAGAACCATGGACAATCCCACTAGACACCCCTAGAAACACCCCTGGACACCCCCTAGGCACCCCTGGTCACCCCTCCTCCTAGACACCCCATGGACACCCCCACTAGACCCCCCATCCCCCACTAGACAAACCCTACACACCCCACGTGACACCCGCTGGAACCACCACTAGATACCCCCAAGTACCACGCCAGACAACCCCCGGACACCCCCAGACAGCCCATTTGGACACCCCTAGGACACCCCCTCCACTCAATACACCCACAATAGACCCTCCTAGAAAATCCGATGGACACCCCCAATGGACCCACTATACATCACCCACATAGATACCCCCTCATGGAAACCCTCCCAGACACCCTTAGACATCCCCTCGACATCCTGGATAGCCCCCTTCCCCTACACCCCCTCACCCCTACCCCCTCCCTACCCCCGACACACTCCCCCCCAACCCGCTCACCCCATGAACAACACATCCTAGATAGCCCCTCCCCCTGCACCCACTCACTTCCACCACCCCATGAATCCCCTAGACACTCACCCACACCCCCCTTCACCCCCTGGACAACCCCTCAGGGGCACCCCGCACCCATGCACTCCTACCCTCTTCACACTTCCCGAAGCCCCCTTAACAACCTAGTCACCCCACCCACCCCCTCTACACCCCTCCCATACCCCTGGAAACACCACCCTCCCTCCTGGACACCCCCTCCTGATTCCCAACTCCCCCTGCAACCCAACACTCCCTAACCATGCACACTGCCTCCCTGCCCATCCCCCTTCACACCCACTACCCCATTTTGCACTACCCCATTCCCCCTTCACCCCAACTTCCATCAAACAACACCCCCACTACCCCCTCCAACATTCCCCCCATCTGCCCCCAATGTCACCACCTATATAGTAATTATTATAAGAATAATCTTATAGAAATTATATAAATGAATAGAATAGAAAAACAAAAGTATAATGGTTAAAATAATTTCTCAATCATATTTGTAACAGATGCCTGAACCTGAGAACAACTATAATAGAAATAGAAGGGTAGAGATTGGCTCAATTTATAAGGATATGACAACCAATCATGTTCAACACCACCATGAAGTACTAAGATCCACTAATACCAGGTCCACTAAATTAATATATGATCATTATACCATTTATAAATGACTTGAGATGTATTGAAAAATACCATGTAGGTATTCTTATATATATAACCCATAATACTCCCAAAGAACGATGTGAGAACTAACAAAATATAATTCTTGGATCACCCTACATGGTATGATGGTAATGAAATAGATTTCCCCTTGTTATAAAACACATCACCTCCTGCATAGACTCCCCCTTGCACCCACTACACATGCATGCCCCCTTGAACCCCCATTGCGCAACCCCCCATGCACCCCCTATATAGCCCCCCACCCCCCTAGAACACACTCTCACCCCTGTACACTTGCACAAAACATCTTGCACACCTGCACACCCACTGAACACCCCCACTGGACACCCCTTGCACCACTCCAGTTTGACACCCATTTGACGACAATAATGGGACTCCCCCATACACACTCGTGCCCCACTGCATAGCCCCTTCTACCCCCTCAACATCCCACCTTACACCCCTTAACGATCCATTTCACCCTCTTCACAGACCTATCACCTTTCAAACACCCCCTTACACATACCCCCTTGATCACCCACATCATACCCCCTTTCACCACCCCCTTTCACCACCCCTAATAGACCCTCTTGCGCCTCCCATTTTAGAAACCCCCACTGCACACCCCCAATCCTGGAATGACCACCCGGGAAACTCCCCATCCCACCTGGGCACCCCCTGGACAGACCCCTCCCCCTACACAAACACCCCACCCCCACACAACCCAATATACACCCCCTTACACTGCCCTTGCACCCCCTGCACTCTCCCATTTAAAAAGTGGAGTGCAATTCCACATGAATAATCCACTGTATTTATTTCATGACATCCAATTAAACATTAAAAATGAGTCATAACTGTTTCATGATTCAATAAATGAGGCATTACTGCTCATGTTCCATGTTAACCAGGTACCATTTAAAGCATTAAATTCATTAAAAAAGGAAATTACATTTTTACGATCCAAGGAGGGTCACTTAGTTCTTACTTGGCCATTATATCACTTTCATACATCGGAAATTCCATCTTAATAGTCTAACATCATTTATAGGGTGTTCTGGATCAAAAAAAAATTTATTAAAAGAGGGAAACCCCCTACAGTGATATTAAAAATGAGCATGTATGATGACTTCATTATGACTAACTACAAAATCATGTATAAGGAAAACATCAATGCTATAATGTTATGCAATGTATATGAAAGGGTGTTTTTGCAGACAGTGCACCATCATTGGAGGGGTTTTATTACAAAACCATGACTTCATTATCAAACGAAAAAATTATCTTAACTGACAAATATAAAAGAATATAAATTGAATATAAACAAGAAGAATAAACAAGGAATCTAAATTCAATTTAAAACATAATTGAATTAAAGAGGCTAGTAGAGAAACCCTAACTAAAATGAGCCAAGCCACACTTAGTGTTGAATCTTTTATCAATGACAACTATAATCTACATCATCCATCATCAGAGAATATGAACTATTTCATATAGTTTAGGATTCCATAACCCCTATTTATGTGTCATCATTTCCAAGAAAACACACACGAGGAACTTTATATATATGATCAAATGCATAATACAATTATGTGGTAGGTTAGATTAGGGTCTTTTAAACATCCAAGGAATTGTAAAATACACACATACATCCGTTTATAATCTCATAATGGATATTTTAGACCACTAAATTGTCATAGTGAAATGGAATAAAGAAGCAATAAGTAGTATGTAATTTTTCTACTCAAGGAATTGGATGAGGATAAAGGTATCTCTTCATATAGTACATGATGGGATCTTCTTGGGTGGGTTTAACACATCAACAATATGGTGATGCTCATTCAAAATATTAATGATCTGAATACTATCAATTAAAACATGCCCATATTCCTCTATAACATCACATAAAAAATTATTTCCCCCCCTGCCCTACATACCCCCTACAGACACCCTACTCCTTCCCCACTACACCCTGGTCCCCTGCTGGTTTTCCCTCCCCCAATCCCCCTGGATCCCATTCCCCCTGCCCCACCCCATTGCATCATGTGCCCTAAAGATCCCATTGTAGACCACTACCCTCCCCCCTTGCATTCACCCTGCACCCCCTCCCACTTCCTTACAGTCCCCCCTGCAGACCACCCCCTCGCCTCGCATCAAAAATGATGATGATCTCTATGATATTATTAGTATGAAAAATTCATGGCAGTCATTGATGATGGTGGTGAGAAAAATGAAACATTCCAAATGTGAATAGGGTTCATTTTTTAAAAAGAGACAATTGAATGGATAAGAGAGAAAAATGATCAATATAGAGTTATCCATAAGATCTATTATTTCCCCCCATGAGGCATTGACTAGGCACAAATACAACTATAATAGGGTGGTTAATGAGGAACACAATGCTAGTACAAAGTGGTTTTGTGATGGGGAAATAAGAACCTAGTGAGTGATGGAACTAATAAGTATTCAAGAACTAGTGGTTTTAGTATAGATTAGTACCAAATGACTTCCAAGGTGGTACATGTATCATATTTAGTGATGAAATAGTGGATTTATTCACTAAAGTATAATGTGGGGGTTAGAAATATACTGTCATCAATGAAAGGAAGACCACCCTACGGAGGATATGGAACTTTCTCATAGTGGATTGAAAATAAATATTATTTTTTTATAGTATCATGGTATAACTCATGGATGTAATTTTTCATTGAAATGATTTATAAAATAGGGGAATACTAATCATTTTGGAGTCCATAGTCTAAGGAATAACAGTGTATAAAAGATTCCTAAATTTCATGGATGGCCAAAAGATACCCAAATGAGCACCTAGAGGAGACCCTTGTATGGAGAACACCGTAGTAAATTTTTAATGTACCAATAGGAAATACGGAGGCCAACTATGGGAATGTTTTTCACTATGGTAGAATCTTGAAAGATGTGTTAAAGAGAGATGTTGGAGGACCCATGCATTCAGGGATTGGGTGTGATTGGTGTTATATGTTTTGGATATACATCCAAAACTACCTAATGAGTTTGATGATGGAAATTTCAATAGGGATTTTCCTAGAAACATGGGTATGTTGTGATAAGTGAAGCACCATTCCATGTATAACAATTAGTGTAAGACTACTGAAATTTTTTGATAAATAAATATGATAATTAACCAAATTTCATGAATCTCTTTATTGAAAAAAAATACACTCTATTGATAATGAATATATGTAAAAAATAATAAATATGATTATGATTTTAAATAAAGATAAATTCGCATGATGTATGGTGTGTTGACCTAAACCATATTTGAAGGGCCACAAAAGAAATACCATCACAACGTAGAGGTAAAAGGTTTTTCATTGTGGAACAATATTTAGAGAATTTATGCGAATTAAAGGAATATTTTCAACAATATTAAAGCCATGTTGAATTAAATGAATTATTGTGAAAAATATAGATATGGTGAATTGATTCCCACCCTTAGATAAAAGGTGATGGTTTTAAGGATCTATATAACTTGATAGAGTAGTTAGAGAGATTATATATGAGATATATCAGATTATATATATTTATCAAAAGGATTAAAGAGACCAAATAATACCATTACCAGATATGGTTCAATTCAATAAGTGGTTTATTGAGATAAAAAAATTTTAATTACTTCATCAAAACAATAATGAAAAAATACTACAATGTAATTCCATCCTGGAATTATCTTCATCTAGAGAAGAGGAGTTTTACGTCTATGATTTTGTGGGATTCATAAATTCAACCCTCACACTATAGAGTTGTTCTCATATTGAATAGAATAAGGAATTTATATTAATATGACGGGAAAATTAGAATCAAATAAAAACCATGATGAAGGTGAAGTCTCATGTTGATTATTGAGTTATCTTCATGTCACTAATCTATCAATGATGACTCAGATGTCTATAACCATTCCCTCATTATCATAATGTAGTGGGTTGGTATATAAGAAGTGGGTGTGACCAATTATTGGAAATGAACCTTTCCAAACCTAATTATAACACATATTGTGATTAGTTCTATAATATGTTATACTGAGAGAATGTCACTTGTATGCCTAATATTTGGGAATAGTATTTTAACACTTGTCATGCACACCGCCTCCCCTACCCATTCCCTACACACCCCCTACACCCTGTACACCCCCTTCCCACCCCATGCACCCCCATCACATTCCAAAGAACAGCCCCAGTGCACCCCCAGCACACCCCATACCCCTTCCCCATGCCCCCTCCCCTACACACCCCCCTGTCAACCCGACACCACCAACCCATACAATGCACCCGCATGCCACCCTCCACATTTTATTCCACATGAAACACATAATGCAAGGAAAGGCATAGAGAAACACTCAGTTATATGTCACTAAATATGTGAATAAGTATTAATTTTATTCTAACAAGGTCCTTGTGACATTAACACTCAAGGAAAGGATTTCGTGTATGAAAATATATTCTATCAAAATCATGTTATTCACATAGTGGTGAATGTTCATTACATCATTTTCCTACTAGGGAAATTCTATATTAAATGTCTAACAACACCTAAATGGTGTTTTGGTTCAAACAACTATTTTAGTAAAAATATGGAAACCCGCTATTGGGATATAAAAAGGGTCATGTACGATGTGATATTTATGAAAAAATGTCATCAATTATAAAGAAAACATCAGTTCAATAATGTTATTAATGGTATACCACTATGTGTTTCTGTAGATAGCGCACCTCTATTTGAGGGGATTTATTACAAAACCAAGACTTTTTTATCAAATGAATAAATTATCTTATCTAAAAAATATTCAAGAATTTAAATTTAATATAAACCTGAATAATTACAAAGCACAATAGAATCTATTTAATAATTCCATTAATTAAAGAGGCGAGGAGAGGGACCCTACCTCAGTCTCAAGGCGTGTTGGATTTAGACGATGATAACTCGAATCATCCTTTATTCCTCTTGCATGAATATCCAAATTCACATATATATAATGAATCATAGTCCCAATGTACATATTCTCATTGATGAATATGAAGAACGAGGTCCTTAGATATTTTTTTATACTTTCATATACCCCTTTACACTGACACATGTATGCATTATCCATATCTATATGTAACAAAACCTAGCCCCAATATATATATTCATACTTCCATCAGTGAATATATATAATTGGGAAAATTATATATGTATATTCCTACCTATGAATACACATGTAAGCATTCTTCAATGGAGACATGAATCCACCTAATCTAAATCCCCTAAAAACAGCATCAGTCAATTTCAAATTGTATCATACTTTCATATCATTCAGAATAAAACGAATAATAAATAACATAATCATTCCATATTTTTTCCTTACATGATTATTTCCAAAATTAGGTTATTCATGAAAAATGGTAGGTGAATCGAATACATCCACAATAATCAATAATTTATATATACCATAAATTTCAATGAAGAATCATCAACATATATCAATAACATGAATTCATGTTCTGCTAAATTATTCAACTATTTTAAATTAAGGTACATTGGTTTAAATAGTTTTTTTTATTATGATAATCTATACGGTCCTCTTAATAATGGAGATGTATTACTAATTACACAATTTAGTAAAATAATAATTTTTACATTTTGAATCCCTTACATGAAATGATGATTTAAAAAATCACAGCATGACGGTATGGAATGAAGAATGGTCACACTTCCATGAATATTAATATCCTTATAATATGTAAATAAAAAACATTTGTTCACCAAAAAACATAAACACTCCAAATGATAAGGTATCCAAATATCATATAATCTCTAAGAATATAAAATAAGGAGTGTAGAATAATAGTATAAGGAATCACCATGGATCTCAGTGTGATCGATCACATGAAGATGACAAATAAAGTGAAGGGTCATGGATTGGGGTAGGATGGAGGAAGAGAGAAACTCTAGGAGAGGAGGGTTATAGATTGACATGTGGGTCAACGTGAGTAGACGTTCGCCGTGTGGAGTTTCATAATGAGGAGGGAACCACCATCATATGAGGGTTGTAGATCAAGGGGAGGGTCACCATGATAGGAGGGTCACTATGAAAGGAGGGTCTCAATGAGGAGGGTCACCGTCAGGGCAAGATAGAGGAGGAGCCTATCATGGGTGGAGGTTCAATCAGGGGTGGAAGGATGAGGAGCATAGGGGAGCTCGATGAGTTTTGAAAAAAAATGTTGGAAAAAATTTTAGCAATAATTTTTTAATTAGAACATAGATAAAAAAAAGATAACTTCAGATGAATATAAAACCATGGCTATTGGTCTATGTATATAACATATATTTTTAGTATTTATTTGTAAGATGTTATCATGATGAATAAAAAACTGATGCTAAAGAAGAAGCTTATGTAGAAGGATGATTTGACAAGGGGAATTAGAAGCAGATCTTAAAGAGATATATTTTTTGAGTTAACCAAAAAAATCCAACAATGTGGTACATGATGAAAAACATTACATGAAACAACATGATGAAGAGAAGTCTAAACAGGTAAAAAATTGAAATAACTATGTATTTTTGGCTGGAGATCCTAAAAAGGTTGATGGATATAAGATCATGGATAAAAAACAAAAAAGGGAGATCAATGTCTTTAATAAAAGAGTGAATGGTAAAATAAAGTTTATCAAAGAACATGAAGAAGAATTCATTGGCATAAGAAGAAAAGTTAATGATCAAGGGAAAATCCTAACTCCCAATATGACATTAGAAATGCAGATCACTCAAATACAGGAAAATTTTAGAAGTGAGAAATAGTGGTCCGGTTGAAAGGAAGCAAAAATCATGTTCCATGAGATGAATGATGTGGGGCTAGACCATAAACAGAATGTGGGGAATGTTAAAGTTATAACGCAACCATTCATTCCAATATTGATAGTTGGTTTTGACACAAATCAGAATCAGAATATTAAGTGATACCAATGTGAAAATTGTAGTGCAGTAGTGACATTCTAGAATGAACCATATATCAGGTGTTATTAATGCAGAAATATGGGACATTAAAAATTTGTGTGTTCCAATTCCAAGATAAACTAAAGGTAACAAAAAATAAAGTGGCTAATTACCAGAGCTTTATATTGTAGAAGATCCTTTGTGGGACATAGTTTTTGGTGGAGAGAATTTGGGGACATGGGCAGATATTTTCCATCGACCACATAGAGGAATGTGGCTTGGAATAATAAAATTTGTCTCCAGACGCAAATAAAAAACCCAGTTGGTGTTTTGAAAATGAAAAATCGATTTGCAGCTCTTCTTGATGAAGCTATGTCATGAAACTCCATGGAAGATAATCAGAAAGACATACAAATCAAAGAAAATAAAGTCCATAAGAGAGCATGTATTGGTTCATGATGATGTCTTTAGACCTATCTCATCATGATCCATATATGTGAAAAGGTATTACATTCTTTTCATTGATGAAAATAGTACAATGTCATGGGTATTTGTTATTTCCCAGAAGTTTTATGGGTTCAATTGGGTAAAATAATATCAGATGGAATCTGAAAGGATTCATGGGGCAGAAAATTATGATGTTTTGTACTCACAATGGTACTGAATTCAGAAACCATCTGGTTGAAGGCTATATCCATAAACACGATATAAAGAATCATGTTTCTTTAGTATGAAATCTTCAATAGATTAGAGTGGTTGATATGAGATATCATATCATCAAAAACATGTCCAGAAGATGCATATAGAAAAGTGTCCCACCAGTGACATTTGAGCAATAAGAAGTGTTGATGTTGGTCTAAATGTCTAACAAGGTTCTGTTGTGTCTAATGGAAGGAAACATTATGGATGAGATGTGGGATGAGAAGAATCCAATGATGATTAACATTAAAAACATTTCAAGTATGTTCTTTTTACTCTACAATGAAAAACACATGAAATTTGAGCCACGTAGAGATGGGGAATAATACATGGATACTATTTAAAAACGAAAATTATATAAATTCATTAATAAATGGAATGGAAAATTAGTTGACATCAGTGATGTCACTGTTATGGAAAATGATGAGAATAATCAACAGCACAATGGAAATATTTATAATGAAATTAATGAGGTGGATAACAGTGCATTGGGAGAAGAAGTTGGCAATGCAGATTTATAAAAACATAACGGTGATGATAATTAATAAGTAAAATCTGCATCGCAATAGAAGCCAATGAGTCGAGATGAAATTCAGAGGAAGAATATCATTGGTGATCAATCAGCTACTATTTAGAAATTAAAAAGGAAATCACTACAACATACATCTTTCATATCTCAAGTAGAGTCTAAATGTTTTTCTCATGTAGGTGAATATTAAAACTGGGTTCATGTGATGAATAAAGTGCTAGACCAGAAAGAGAAGAATCATGCTTGGGATACTGTTTTAAGGCCAGCATATTAGAATATCATTTATACAAAATTTTTCTATCACAACAATATTAATGGATATGGAATAGTTATTTGAAACAATTCACGACTAGTATACATAGGATACTCCCAGATAGTGGGTATATATTTTGATGAGACATTCATATAGGTTTCAAGGCTGGTAAAAATCGGTATATTCATAGAGATTGCAGTGCATCGAAAATTCAATGTGTTCCAGATGGATTTCAAATATGAATTTTTAAATATGGTTTTGGAACAAGAAGTTTATATTGAGAAACCAGATGGTTTTCACATTCATGAATATGAGAACAAATCCATTCATTTTAAGGAAGCACAATATGGGATAACACATTCATAAAGAGCATTATACTCGATTATTGGTTAGTATTTGAAGAAGCTAGAATTTCAGCGTGGTAGAGTTGATTACAATATCTATTTTAAATTTACTATTAATCCAAGGATGATCATTCTGGTTTATTTCGATGAGATGATTTTTGGCGGATCAGATGAATCTCAGTGCAAATAGTTCTCTGATTTCATGAAAAGTTTGTTTGAAATGTCAAAGATTGGGGAAGTGATGTTTTTCTTAGGTTTGGAGGTGACACAAGTATGGAATGGCACATTCATTTCCAAATTCAAATATGCCACGGTGGTTCTACGAAGATTTGGAATTGAAAATTCCAAGGATATAAAGAATTTGGTTGTTACCCGGATGAAATTATCAAAATATGATGATGTCAATGCAGTTAATGTTACATAATATAGGCAGGTTGTCAAACATTTACTACACCTGATAACGACAAGACCTGAAATTGTTTTCTCCACATTCCAAACAGCATGATATCAAAGTAATTCCATGTAAATTCTCCTGAATGTAGTGAAAAGAATACATTGGAATATTAAGGGACCTTTTTATTATGGATTAATGTATAATGAAAAATATATACAAAATATTTTGTCATATACAGATATAGATTGGTCCAGATAAGCATGTGGGAGGAAATCTACACAAGGAGGTGTCTTCTATCTTGGTGGCTTGTGTCTTTCATACCTAATCAAGAAGAAATATTTCATTTCATTCAGCACTTCATAAGTTAAATATATTGTCACCACTAAAGCATGCACACAGAAATCGTGGATGAAGCAAGAACTTGATGATATGGGCGTTGAAGTGAAGTCTCTGGTTGGAATCCAATGTGATAATTCGAGTTCTATTAATATTAGTAAAAATCTAGTCCACCACTAAATGAAAAATCACATTGAGATCAAATATCATATTACCAAGGACAAGGTGGCACATGGGCTTGTGATGCAGGAGTTTGTTCTTACAGAATGATGGGTTTCTGATATTTTGACAAAGCACTTACCCAAGGAATATTCTGAGAGACATCGACTGGATTGGGGAGTCCAGTCAACTCTCAGATCATGAAAAAGTGTAGATGTGGGACACCCCTATCCCCATGGTATGATGTGTTTTTTCATACTATAATGATAGGTGTTATCTACAATGTGTTTGACCAAAAAGGAGTGGCCTTTGGGGTTGTTGACGAAGGGGGTGAAAGAGTTACTTCTAAAGGGAGATAAATTGTTGTAAAGGGAGAAAATATCATAGTGAAAGACACATGGGGAAGCTAATAGGTGGAGAAGGAAGATAGGGGAGAGCAATGACAGAGGGGAGAGTTTTAAATCCAACATTTCTTGACGTGACCTATAAACGATTAGATATCATAATAGATGAGGTTCTTGATGACATCAATTTATTGTTATCAGTATGGCATCCATGATTGGTGTCAGAAATGAAGTTATTCCTTGATGATCTTTTCACAATACTACTATTTCTCACGCTGAGCATTGCTCATGTGGGCACATAGTATGTGGTGAGTGAATCTTTGGTTGTCATCAAAATCTCAAGAGGAAAATGGTGGTAGATGACTGAAGGAGATTCAGTTAGGTATTAAAGTGGAGAGGATGGTTATCAGAAGTGTTGTCAACAAACCCAAAGGGGGATATAGTTGGGAATCATTCCCACAATGTAACATTGAAGAATTATTTTATTGGATTTTTATATTGACAATGCATGTTACTGTGGTGAATTTTTGAGTTCTAGAGTTTTTGCTGACAATCCATGTTGAAATAAAACCGTGAAAAATGAATGGATGATCGGGAGGTGCTAAAAAGAATATATACATGGTGGTTCCATTTTATAGTGTTTTAAAATTTTTCTTGAAAAAGATTATGGATTTTTTGAGCCTTAGAAAAATAGGATTTACTTTAAGATCTTAGAAAAATATGGAAAACAAATGAGTTTTGTGAAGAGGGGCTTCATTAATATTATTTTAAAAAGGAATGAAGAATGTTGATGGTGTGCTCTACTATTATGATGAGGTTTGTGAACAAGAGTTTAGAAGATCACTGTGAGGGAGCATTATAGTGGCATCACAAAGGAATTAATGGAATACTTGACTATTATGATGAGCACTGTGATCCACATATTTCAGTGGTGCTTCAGTTATATAGATAATTTTGGTGGGAATTTTGGTGCTTTTCAATTTGATCAGACATGGTGCTCACATTGCACAGAAAGTTCTAATGTCTGTGGAATCAGATATAAATAGGCTAGGACCCCCACTCATAAGATTATAGGGTGTCTTTAATGAATCATTTTTTGCACTCAAATCACAAAGGTGGTTCACAGTGGTAGTGTGCTTCACAAAAAGTAGGCGCTTCATGGTTTTTATTAAAGATCTGTGAAAGAGGTTTGTTCCATGTTGGTTTAGTGAGATTCACAATGGATGTCACTTTGTGATGGATTGATCGCTGGGATGGTCTAAGCCCTATGATGTCTTGAGCTCTAGGAATGAGTGTGCCCTGAAAAGTAGTGAGCTCTGCTAAGGTGTGTGCTTTGTGATATAAGCATAGACTTTATGATAGCTTGTTTGAGTTTTGAGAAATTGGAAGCTTCACGATGTAGGGAGGTTTACGAAGATACTTCCCACAGTTTTTTCTTATGGATCAGTGGAAAAGGGGTATTCATCCATCAATGAAATATGGACTTTAACTGACCATCAATATATAGTGAAGGATTCACTCATTAGAGATAATGAAAAGACCTAAAAGTCATTAAACTGTGATTTTATCTTCTCAAGAAGCAGTGAGCTCACGTCAGATTAGATAGTAGTGAGTTCTCAAATTTTTAATGGTTGTAAATCATTAGGGACAATGAGTCAAATTCTAACATATAAACAATGAGGAACTTATAGTGGATTTGGTACATCGGCACATCACTAATGTAAGCTCCTTGGACATATCTTAATGTGAGAGAACCATGCAAAATTTGTGTCTCCTATGCATTATTTAATATTAATTCATACTCCGCAAAGGTAAGGAGAAAGTGAAAAGTGGTTTTTTTTCTAACAACAAAATTAGATCAGAAGGGAATTTGGTTTTATTTCTTCATACCCTAATTCTCCCCCGCCCTCCTCAGGGTATCTCTTCTAGAGGATATGACAACCTCTCTATGAGAAGTTTGTCTTGAAACATCCATAGGAATAGCATCCTTGTACACATACACCACTACAATGAAACATGGAATCCATTAATCCATTGCACTGAGGGTGAGGCTAGAAAAATGGTGAATTATCGGCTGCACCCTCCTCAATGAAAATCCATCATGCACTGAAAGGGTTTCCTTGTCACCTGTGATGGAAAACGTGGTCCCATATTTGTGGAAACACCACACTATAGGACTAAAATATTTTATCAATTCATGGACTTTGGATACTCAGTCCATACCCATGATGATGTCGTAAGGCCTCAACACAGCTACGAGGTGATCCTAGCAAAAGAACTCACCTACTAGAGTCAGATCACACAGCCAACACCAGTGTGTAATCATCGAATCCCATACCATAGGAGTCTCTATCCATAAGGATAGAGCAAAAAACTCCTCCGAAATATCTAAGCTATGATTAAGAGTTGTGGAATGGAAGGAGTAACACAAACCTATGTCAATATGAACAAAATATAGGGTGGAGAAGGCAAATATTATATCATAAATTATCTATGGAGCACTGTGGTCATAATCCACTACTACCTGGAGCTGATCTCACCCATGTCTACCTGCCTCCTAATGTTGGGGTGGACCACATAGGGGTTGTGGCACTATCGTCTCAAATTGTTGACCACCGCCTACAACTTAGTCATCTCCATGGCCACATCCATAGCCCTACGGACCTCCATGTTCTAATCGTTGTGACTTCCTTTGCAGCATGTTGACCATTTTCTGATCATCTGTACGATGGGGTGGGAAGTCACGTGCAATGTGTCCCTGCCCACCACACGAGAAGCACTTCCTGGATCCCAAAAGACTTCCCCTAGACTAGGAGCCCCAAAATATTGACCTTGAGTCCCGGAGAAGTCATCTAAAAGGCATGGCCTACATGGGCCCCCGGGACTGTTGTCTACTGCCTGCCAAATACTCTGCCACCTAGGGACTACTGGCAGCTCTAGTTGTCGGTGCCTACTCCTCCATGTAAATATCTACAAGAATGGATCTCTCTAGAAACCCGAACTGGGTAGGTAAGCTGAGAGAAAACACTGATTCAATGATCTCTCGCTCGAGTCCCTCTTGAAGGCTTGAGCCCTGAAGAAAGGGCCTCACACAATGTTTGTTGAGTAGTGAGATAGATCAGTGAAACTGGTAGTGTACTCATCCACCATCATGCTTCCCTGATGAAGGTGAAGCAGCTCATGAATGCACACAGAGTTCAAGGTCATCGGAAAAAACATATCTAGGAATATTTGCTCAAATTCTGACTATCTTGAGGACACTTCATCGTCTGTCTGGGTGTTCAAGCACCACCATCTCCCTGCTCAGCCCTATAAAAGAATTTCTTCGAAGATCTCCATCTGGTCGGGTTGTGACCTTACTTAGAGAAAGACCCATATCACAGCCTCTAGCCAGTCGTTAATGACAATAGGATCTATATATCCCTTGAACCAACGAAGTCTCTATCTATACAACTAATATAGGGTACTGAGCCTACTAACATCCCCTATGGGAACCTCCGATAGTGGATGCTGACCACCTGGTGGTGGTAGCACTGGTGCATCAACCTATTGGGCCATCTCAAGCACTCGTCCCTGAACTGAAGCCTCAACGCTCTACAGACTATCAACATGAACTCGTATCGAGATCATGACTGGTCATCAACATAGAGGAATCCTGAAATTGATCACGATGAACAATGTTTATAAGTTAATACCTGGTTAGATTACATTTATTCAAAATAACCTATGGGGTTAATTATGCTACCAATGTTTTCATGTTTTGAGTCGAGAAGAAGAAATCACGGTCTTGGTGTACGGATACACCAGACGCCACACCAATTCTAGACTTAGTGAATTTGAAAGTTAGAATGGAAACAAATGAAATTATTTCCCCAAAACAAAACAACAGACTGTCGGTCATTGTGGTAGGATCGACCTCCCTTTGTATCCACTTTGTCAAGTACCATCCCCAGGGGCCCATGTCGTGACTACCCAAAACCCATGTTCCATAGGCCAAGGGCTGGAAACTAGCACAGGAATGAAATATCCCAAAAAGGGAAGGAATTTCCTTAAAAAATGTACAAACACATGCCCCACCACATCCCAACAAACAGAATGAGGGAAAAAATTATACCACTAAAACAATGATGAGTAGAAAATATAACTAAAAGCAATTGGCCTATATTACAAACCAAACAAAACAAATTGAACAACAAAGTACAAAACAGAGCACTGATGACCATCTACGGAAAACAACAGATTATCATGAGAGTAGTAAACCTACTAAAAGTTGTAGTAGTATTTCCTCTCTACCAAGTCGTACTTGGACCAACCTATTCCTAGGCAACCATGTCCACAATCATAGTGTATGTTAGTCCTGTCATTCTATGTACCTCTGTTGAAACGTCGATCGTCTGTACAAGACACAACATGTGTGTGTGAAGCCTGTGTAGGGGTGAGTATTACAATACTCAGTTGGGACCCCAAGACCCCCTGAAGGTCAATTAGTATTCCACAAAGGAAACCCACGAAAATAGAATACCATAAAGGTAATACCACCAAGAAAGAGATCAAACCCATAACACAAAGAAAAAGACGCATCTCAGAATAGGTATTCATTTAGGGCAGTGATAGAAGCATCATCAGTCATATCATCGAAATCTGTTGTTTCTAGAGAAACCCTCCCCAGTTGATTTCTGTGGGTCTAGTGGGTCACACAATTCTTCTTCCCACAATCCTTGGACTATTGTGGGGCTCATCCCAAATGAGTACCATGGGTATACTGGTTCACACAATGTGGCTCCCCCCTGGGCCTTCTGGGTCACCCAGAGTCGCTTCCTACACTAGATAAAATGATCTACTCTTCCATTCTACTATCATGGGGATTCCGGGTAACACAGATCCACTACCCAAAGTGGTCCAACCGGGTCACACAAAGCTGCTTCCCATAGGCTGTCATCGAGTAGTCATCAGGTCTTAGTTAACCGTAGGGTTCCGTAAGCAGCACTCATGGATGAACCACTACTCTAGAAATTTTAACATGTATATCTATGAAATTAATCACAAATCATGAAAAAATATCCACCTTATCCAATGGGTTCCAATTCCACAATGGTCTCTTCAATTATATGTGTGGTTTGTAAGATACGATCATTTTAGTAAATAATTGATATGTTGTGATGGGGCCCGGTCCGACCCGAACAAACCAGCCTGGGGTCCCAAAAACCCTTTGTTTAATTAGATGTATTATAACTATCCTTTATGGGTCGAGTTCTGCGGGGTTTGTACTAGCCAGTGAGCCATGCCGAAAAGGGATCGCTAGGCCTTGCTCGGTTTGACCGAGGGTCCAGCCCGCCATGTTTCCCGGCAGACAAGTACAGTCTGGGCTGACCCAAATGGTGCGGGTCCAGCCCGATGGGTTTTGGTCGGACCCACTGGGATTTGGTCAGGCTCTCTATCCAAAGCCTGGTCCACCAGGGTGGTGGACCAGTAGTTCCCCACCCGACTGGGATGCGGTAGCTGAGATGCATCCGGCTCTAGTTGGCCTCGCGGATGCGGTTCCCCTCTCAATAAAGTTGATGGGCCACAGACCACACCGCCCAGATGTCCCGGACGCATGCCACCACCCCTTCACGTGGTGGCCATCTAGAACTATGAATCCCACTACCATAGTCGGTTTATAGTGGCCTCCTACCACCGCAGTGTGCCGCCGTCCTCCCTCATGGCCAGTGAGGGCCATCCACCTTTGCTGCTGTCACAGAGAGAGGGGGCGCTATCGTGCTCGTGGTTCCACATTTGTGGCACATTCAGCGGGCCTCCAATGCTGCTCTGATGGTCTATTTTTTGATATGTCTGCACCTACTAGCCTTTTAGGTCTCTTACATCCCTACTCAGAACCTGGAATCAAATTGTCTCCACATCGAGAATGAGGAATCCAGGAACACATGATTGGAGGTGCTTGGGCATTGGTTTTGTCAGACCTGGCCCTCGGCATTATATGTTTAAATCAAGGGTTGGGGTTCAAGTGTTGATGATTAATCATTTCATGAAAGGTTTGAATCGCGAAAAGTAAATCCCCAAGAAATGTCTCCCTCCCCCAAAATTGTAGTAATTACTGATCATATTGTTCCTTGGTTGATTAGTGTTTGTTTTTTCTAGAAAAATAAGATAAGGGAAGAACATTGAAACAAAAATCAAAACCCTATCTCATTGAGGTTCGATGCAGAAGAAATTGTTATCAAGAGTTGAAGGCATCAATGACATCACATATAGCTCGGTTCATCAAGGGTGTGATGAGTATGTTGACATATTGTCTATGTTTTGTGAGGTTGTACGTTTTCATGGGTTTCCTCGTACTATCGTTTTAGATAGGGACGCCCACATTATGTCTGATTTCTAGAAACGTTTTCAGAGGGAACTAGGTAAACAGGTGCTTCTAAGCACAACATACCACCCTGAGACCAATGTCCAATCAGATCGTATGACACGGGTGCTAGAGGGCATGCTGCATGAATGTGTCTTAGACAATGGAGGCTCCTAGGAGAAGCATATACCACTATTTCAGTTTTCCTATAATAATAGTTTTTAGGAAACTATTGAGATGGAACCTTACGAGGCTTTATATGGTAGGCCATATCGATCACCTTTGTGCTGGATGGAGGCAGGTGTAGAAGCTTTACTAGGACCACGTCCAAGGCGGGAGACTTCAGAGCAGGTCCAGTTGATATGGAAGCAGATGGCTACTGCGCAGTCTCATCAAAAATCTTATGTTGATCGTTGTAGATTACCCTTGGAGTTTGGGGTGGGGATCAGGTTTTCTTACTTGTTTCGCCGATGTTGGGACACAAACTGATTAGGAGAGAAGGTAAACATTCACTGATATATGTGGGGACAATTGAGATTCTGGAGAGAGTCGGGCCTGTTGCCTATCAGTTGTAGTTATCACAGAGGTACCGGGCCATTCATGACATCTTCCATGTTTATCAGCTGCGCCATTATCACTCAGACCCATATGGCATCTTTTAGCTCGAGGAGGTTGAGCTTCAGTTTGATGCATCCTTTAAGGAGAATCCAATTTTTATTGCTGATAGTAGCACGATGGTTCTCTGAGGGTAGTCAGTTCCTCCCGTACAGGTGCTATGGAAGCATGGCCAAGTGCAGGATGAAACCTGGGAGTGAGAGACTGAAAAACATGCTTAGTGGCTAGAGTTGTTCACAGATTTATCTTCTCCACCCTTGGAAGAGAAATTCATGGACTAATTTCTTTAAAGGGGGATGTTCGTAAGAGCATGATTCTTATTATTAAGGTACGTGTTTCCTCTTTTCCTTTTACATAAGTGTTTTTGAGAAAATAAGGAATATGGGGAAAAATCCTAAATTTTATGGGTACACACCGTGTACTTTTCCACACGCCCTGTACATTGGCCGTGTGGGATGAGTACACAGGTTGTGTAGGCTTGTCGGCGATGAAGAGTGTAAAACCTGACTATACGCCCTGTACTTGGTAGTTACAAGCCGTGTAATCAATCAGCAGGTGAATAGTAAGGCAGTGGAGGCAGCCACCAGTGGAGACACAATACACACCATGTAATCTAGAATACAAGCCATGTGCTGATGTCGTCAGATGAATAGTACCACAGTGGAATGATATTGTCAGGGAAACAGTTTAAAAAATGAAAAGTACACAACGTGTACTTGAGAGTAAATGACATGTAGATTGTTTTATCTATTAAAACGAGAAGTAGCCTCCTCTGTGGACATAGGAAGTTTAGGATGCCATAGGAGAGCGGGAGGGACATCTAGACATTGGAATATCTCTCGATCACACACTGGGAACTCGATTCCTATGTCGTCGATCCCCTTTGAACCACACGAGAATTCTCTACCTTCTCCTAGATAATTTCTTAAGAATTATTTCCTTATGGAAAGTTATTTGATATTAAATGAGTGAATTTTTATCCCAGATCTACGTAATTCTTGGAATATTTGGGAGGATTCATTCACATATATCTGTCAGAGATGATCGAGGTAGGTGGTCTAGTGTTTATTTCCAACCGTTGAGTTGAATTTGTATAATGTTGTGCTATGAGCCCATGTTGGGGTGTCGTATAGCTGAGGACTTTGCTGAAAGGATATCCAGAATTGTATATATAATCTAATGATAAGTTTAAACTGCAGTTTGGGATCACAGAATGGATCCAGGACTACCCCGGGGGTGCGTTCCACTGTTTATCATTTTTCCAGGATACCCGAAGGTATTCCGGGATTATATTGTGAATGGTATTTTCTTGAGAGAAAGATTATATAAATTTTTTGTTTATGCATTGGGCTCGGCCCAGTTCCTTTATCCCATGGGTAGTGTTTATTAGCCTGAGGGCGGTGTTTTCTTAGCTTGAGGGCGGTGTTTGGTTAGCCTGAGGGTAAGCCTTGTTTATGCCTGTGGGCAGTGCTTTCTTGCCTCAGGGTCATATCTCGTATTCCTGAGGGAAATGTTCATTATGATTGAGGGAAATCAGCTACAGGTATTTGATTCTGTTACCTAAGGGTATGAATAGTACGTCTGAGGACACGACAATTTAGAATATTCCATATGGTGTTTTTCTATGTGGTACTTGCCAAGACAAAGCACAAGCTTGGAGATGATAAGTAACAATTAAAATTATAATGAAACTGGTAGTGATAGATACTTTTGAGTACATACTAGTTTACTACGTTAACTTTTGCACACCGCTGTTTCACATTTACACTGATAGTTGCGAACAAGCCTTTGGTGGGTACCTATTGGGATTTTTTTCTCACACCCTCTTTGGGGAATGTCTTCAGCCCAAATAGACTATATTGATGCAGGTGTTGATCGGGGAAAGGGTTCCTATACAGGTACATGATTATAGCAGAGGAGTAGGAGAGCATGGGACCGAGCTTTGGCTTGTGATACTGCTATGTTTTGTTTACTCTGATTTGTTTAGTTGGGTTATACCTTGTACTTTGAGTTTTATTGTATTGCATTGTATCCTATTCTGAATGCTTTCAAAGAATTAGTGACATGATCCATCTTTATATATATGACGACTGGTTCTATTTTACTTCATTTTTCCACTTCAGTTGTATATTGGTTACTACTTTTGCTGATGTATGTTATTTATCTTTTCCAATAATCTAAACTTTGACAAATTAGGGCATAGTTTCCAAACTAGCAGTCCTAGCCCCTCACTGCAAGTCAGAAGGCTCTAGCGATTCAGGAAATTCACTTGAGGTCATGTGACCAACTGGGTTTGAGGCACCCGTTGAGTGGCACCCGGATTCGAGACATTACAAAGTGGTATCAAAGGAGTTATTTTCTTTGACTTACTATTTAGATCCTTAGTTAGGGATAGAACAGACATAGTAGTTGGTAATGAGTTGTGCCTGAGAGTAGATAACCTATGTATAGGGAAATGCTTGTTAACATCGTTTATTAAATTTTTTATGATTATGCAATTTTACAGATGATGTGATTTTCACTGTTGGGAGACACACTTTTGGTGTGCTGTTTATATGTTATACATGGGTTCTATTTAGTTTCAACCTGATGAGATTAGGGCATGGCATCTCATGTATCATTTAGGCACATTTTATAAATCAAATTTCGTGCATTCTTCCCATGTCATGTACATGCATTAGAAATTGCATGTTGTTGTGATAGATGTTGTGTTAGAAAAGAAAGATGTTGTGATGGCTATTGTGATAAATAACTACTATTTGACAGGGTATTGTTATGTGAGGTTGTTGATAGGATGAACGCCAAAATTTGTTTTTTGGGGAGTATTGGCCCTCAATAACTGGAATTTGGTGGATAATTTACGTGTTTACATTGTTATAACATGTGTAATATGCCAGGCTTTGATTCTCAGGGAGTATGGTCCCTTAATGATCCGAATTTCACACTTAGGTGTTGGTTTCCCTATTTTTCTAGGTTCCAAAGTAGTATCTGAGGCTTACTGTCTTGAAAACCCAGGATACACGCCGTGTAGTTCTATGGACAGATGTCGTGTGTTCTTATATTCGGGAAGAAATGAAAACTTTTTATGTACATGCCGTGTGCCCTCAGTACATTCCATAAAGTCTCTTTCTGTGTCATAAACTGTGTGGGTGGGGACACGGGGTAGGGAATAGCTTGGGGAAACACACCGTTTACCGGTCGTACATGCCATTTAGTGTTGACCCAGTGTCCGCCCGGGTAAACTAACAACATGGATGAAGGAAACCTTAGGACATACACATCTTGCATACTTTGAACACGCCGTGTAGTCTGACCCAGGTACTCGGTCGTGTCAAATATAACAAGAGTCGGCGTTATATTTCCTAGTACACACCGTGTCCTCCTGGAACAGACCGTGTAGTGTCAGTCATATAGCTGGTCATGTAGCGAGCAACACGGGTCGGTCTGGGGCTTCTTTGAACATGCCTTTTCTTTTTGAAACATGCTGTGTAGAGTGACCTGGGTACCAAGGTCGTGTCACGAACAACACGGGCCAGTGAAGCCTGTCAAGTACATTCCATGTGCATGTGGGACACACCATGTAGTTTTGTTTTAGGAGAGCCATGTGGCTTATCCGTGTAGAAGGACTTGGGTAGTGAAGGGGGATTCAAGTACACACTGTGTATTCAGAAGACACGCCGTGTCCTTGGGGTGTTTCCCAACTAGTTTTAGCTAGAGTACACACCCATGTGGATGGCTTGTGAGAACACATTGTGTAGTTATTATACACACCCAATAACCATTTTTTTAAATCATGAATGCTTTCTTTCTATTTTTCCCTTCTTGGCCTCCACGTTTTCAGTCTTCGATAAATCATGATCTAAGGTGTTATTTTACCTTGTAGGTTCAGGCCACTGAAACAACCACCGGTTGTTCTCCAAGAGATAGGGAACAATTATACTTCTAAGATAGTGGGCCAGGGGGCTACAAATGGATCCTCCAGTAGTTCCAGATGCAGTGCTAGAAATAATACTGGACATATGAACGGATGCGTAGTTCCGGGAAGTCTTCATGCCGTTTATGCATACCTTCTAGGAAGCACCGCCGACTACTATATCTATGGAATAGCTGACTCACATCTCTTAGTAGAAACATCCACCTAAGTTTTCAGGGGATGGCCGACAATAGGATATAGAGTCATGTATGGATTCTATGTAGATGATATTCGGGCATCTGAAGACGCCTCTAGGTAGGAGGGTCAAACTCACTACAAACATTCTGCGTGACTTTACCAAGAGGTGGTGGGATGTTACCACCCAGTCTGAGCATCACCATGACATGGCGTGGGAAGCTTTTCAGGCATCCTTCTATGACTTCTTCTTCTCGGAGACGCTGAGGGTAGATCAAGCTCGAGAGTTCATGAATCTGCATTAGCGTTCCATGTGAGTGATGGATTATTCTGCTCACTTCACATAGATTCAGGGTTTTTCACCAATTCTTGTGGGTGATGAGATGTTGAGGACTAGATTATTTGAGGATGGTATTCGATATTACATTCAAGGGCTGGTGAATGTTTTCAGGTTGCCTAGAGTGCTTGCTATTGTGAATCAGGCACTGATTACAGAGCGGAACCAACGGGAAGCTAGTGGTGTGGGCTAGGGTGGGTTGACACAATTTTCTAGTGCTATTTCTTCTGGTAAGAGGAAGAGGCAGATGGACTTCTCACACGGTGGCAGTACTAGATAGAAAAATACATCAGGTGTCCAGGTCATTTGCTACCAGTGTTGTAGAGAGGGTCACAAGAGACCTCAGTTCCCACGAGAGCCAGTGGAGTGCTGAGCATGCGACAAGATGGGTTATCTCCAACGTTTTTGCAGGGTGTTTCTACTAGTGGCTAGTGAGCGGGGTTCTGTGAAGACTCTATATACAGGAGAAGGACCATCATCTTCTTACTAGTCGGGAAACTGGAATGCGTTAGGGTTTCCAGACCGAGATGGTGGTCGTGGCCATGGTAGCCAGACACCAGGATCTCAGATTCATCAGGGCGGTTCTTCTCATGGTCGCCAGGCTATGTCATAGATCCATTACACTAGGCAGACATATTTAGTGCAATAGACCCAACAAGAGTAGGATCCTGGACCTTCTACTGTTAGGGGTACTATTCTAGTAGCTTCTGTTTTATCCTCAGTGATTTTTGTAACGAGTTCTACACATAGCTTCATAACTGCAACTATTTTGGAGAGACTTGGGCTCTGTGTTTCTTCTTCTTTTGATATCATGATGCTAGACACACTGCTGGGAGCGAGGAAGGAAGGTGTACATTAGTGCAAGGAGTGCCCCCTTGAGGTTGGTGGGTGTCACTTTCTATGGGAGATCTATGTATTAGAGATGATAGATTATGATTTTATTCATGGGATGGACAACTTGGTACCCTTTCAAGACTTTTTAGATTTCTATCATAGAAGGGTGAGTTTCACATCACCAGTGGGTGAAGAGTTTCTATAAAAGGGTGAATGGGATGTCCTGGTGAGCCGAGCTGGACACGAGCATCGTGGGCTAGGTGGAGTGACAACCGAGATTGTGAATTTATATCTGGATGATCAGGGTACTGGTCCGAAAGATTCCCATCATGTTGTTGATCGTTTTATGGATTTCATACAGGATGAATTTTCAGGTCTTCCTCCGGGGCGAGAGGTGGATTTCTCTATTGATATTGTGCGAGGAGCAGCACCGGTGTCTAGTCCACCTTATCGGATGGCTACACCTGAGTTGTAGGAGCTCAAGAGGCAGTTAGAGGAGTTTCATGCCAAGGGTTATATCTGACCCAGTACTTCTCCTTGGGGTTCTCTAGTCCACATTGAAAAGAAGGTATATGGTACCCTCATACTTTGTGGGGATTATCGGAATCTCAACTAGTTGATGGAAAAGAACCGATATCCCGTACCAAGGATTGATGATATTTTTTATCAACATCAGGGAGCACGATTGTTCTTGATGATTGAATTGAAATATGGATATCATCAGTTATGTGTTAGACCATTAGACATACTTCTTACAACATTTCATAGTAGATATGGTCTATATGGTTACTTGGATATGCCTTTTGGACTCATGAACGTGCCAGCAGTTTTCATGGATCTGATGAATCATGTGTTCCATCCTTATCTGGATTGTTTTGTGGTATTCTTTGTGGACAACATCTTAGTGTACTATCACACTCAACATGACCATGCTACCCATATTGAGACCATACTGTGTACACTGAGAGAGTGTCAGCTATATGCTCAGATCTCAAAGTGCCACTTTTAGATGGACCAGATACACATCCTGGGTCATATAATCTCAGATTAAGGAGTTGCAGCAAACCAAGAGAAAGTGAGAGATGTAGTTTCCTGGGATCAGCCTAAGAATGTGTTTAAAATATGATGTTTCGTGGGGATGGATTGTTACTACATGTACCTTATACAGGACTTCTACCAATTAGAAGTGCCATTGACGGGTTTGACTAAGAAGGGTGTGAAGTTCGTTTGGTCAGAAGCTTGCGAGATAGCCTTTCAGGAGCTAAAGGAAAGGTTGAAATTAGCACCAATCCTGATACTTCCAGACCAAGGGAAGTGATATATAGTTTACTGTGATGCATTAGCTATTTGGATGGGGGCAGTGTTGATGCAGATCGATTGAGTAGTTGTGTGCGGGTATCGACAGTTGAGGCCAGAAGAGAAGAATTAACTGATGCATGATCTCGATCGGGCTGTAGTTTTCCATGTGTTACACTGTTGGAGACAATATCGCATGGGAAAGAATTTTGTGGTTTTAATGGACCACAAAAGTCTCAAATATATCTTTACCCAGTGTGACCTGAATTTGAGATAGCGAAGGTATGTTGAATACCTTCAGTCCTTCGATTTTGAGCTTTCCTATACACCTGGTAAGGGTAAAACAATTGCTGATGCACTAAGCTGAAAGATTCAGATATAGGTAGTTCATGGGGCTAGTTGTGAGTGTTTGCTTATGGATTTGTTCTCTGAGATGCATTTGGAGATTCACAGTAGTTAGGAGAATGCCTATATTTCATCCTTAGCTGTGAATTCTATCGTCATTGATAGAGTGAGGATAAGACAGCTATCAGATTCATAAGGCCTAGTTCTACGAGAGTCAGTGGAAAGTGAGGACCCTCCTCCTAGATGGACGATAGGTGATGTTGAGGTAATGCATTTCCATGGACGAGTATGGGTTCTAGAGAATATACGCAAGGAGATGATGCGGGATTTTCGTGCTTCATCTTGGGCAGTGTATCCTGAAGTTACCAAACTGTACCGAGACTTGAGACGTCAGTATTGGTGGCTGGGTATGAAAAGGCATGTAGCAAGTTTTTTTTACAAGATATTAAACATGTTATTAGGTGAAGGAGGATCATCTGAGGCCAGCCGGACTATTAAAGTAGTTACCCATTCCGGAATTGAAATGTGATGATGTCGCAATGGATTTCGTGACCGGGTTTCCAAGGTCACCTCATGGCAATGATGATGTGTGAGTTGTTGTGGACATACTCACTATGGTAGCTCACATTTTTCCGATCAAAGAGACCATCGGTGTAAACATGATCGGGAAGTTGTATATCCATGTGGTTGTACATTTTCATGGGGATCGTCAGTCTATAATTTTAGATAGGGATGACCGATTTACTTCTCATTTCTGGGAATGTTTTTAGAGGGCACTAGGTACAGATGTGCTTCTGAGCACAGCTTACCTCCCTTAGACTGATGGCCAGTCAGATCATATGATACAGGTGCTAGAGGAAATGTTTTGTTCATGCATCCTAGACGTTGGGGGATCTTGTGAGAAGAATATACCCCTAGTCGAGATTTCCTATAATAATAGTTTTCATGAAACTATTGAAATGGAACCTCTGAGGATTTATATGGTAGGCCATGCCAATCTCATTTTTCCTAGATGAAGGTAGGTGAGGAAGCTTTACTGGGACCATGTCTTGTTCAGGAGACTTCAGAGTAGGTCCAGTTGATACAGAAGTGGATGGAATCTATGCAGTCTCGTCAGAAATCTTATGCTAATCGCCATAGACGACCCTTGGAGTTCGTGGTTTGGGATCAGGGTTTCTTGTGTGTTTCACCGAGGATGGGACACATGCAGATCAGGAGACATGGTAAACTATTACCAATGTATTTGGGGCCATTTGGGTGTCTAGAGAGAGTTTGATCAGTTTCCTATCAGTTTCAGTTAGCACAGAGGTACCGGGCAATGCATGACATCTTCCATGTATCTCAGCTGCACCGTTATCACTCAGACCTGTCTCACGTCTTTCAGCCCAAGGAGGTTGATCTTCAGGTTAATGAATCCTTTGATGAGAATCCAATTAATATTGTTGATAGGAGCACGAAGGTTCTCGGAGGCCGTTCAGCTTCTCTCATACGGGTGCTATGGCATCATGGTCGAGTGTAGGATGAAACCTGGTAGTGGGAGATGAACGTACGTTCTCAGTGGCTAGAGTTATTAACAACATTATCTTACAAACCCTCGGAATGTCAATTCGGGGATGAATTTCTATAAGGGGGGATTTGTGTAAGAACCTGGTTCTTAATCATGAGGTATGATTTTATTCTTTTCCTTCTCCTTAAGTGTTTTTGAGAAAATAAGTAACATGGGGAGAATCCCAAATTTTGTGGGTACATACCGTGTACTTTTCCACAAGCCACATACTTTGGTAGTGTGGGATGAGTACACAGGGCATGTAGGCCTATCGGCGATGATGGGTGTAAAAACTAACTACACGACGTGTACTAGGTATTTACACGCCGTGTAATCAGTCGGTAGGTGAACAGTATGGTGGTGGAGGTAGCCGCTAGTAGAGAGATAGTACACGCTGTGTAATCTAGAATACATGTCGTGTACTCATGTCGACAGATGAACAGTACCCCGGTGGAAAGATGCCGTCAGGGGAACAGTTTAAAAAATGAAAAGTACATGATGTGTACATGAGAGTACATGCTGTTTAGTTTTTTTCTTTCACTTAAAATGGGCATTAGCCTCATTTGTTGAAAAATGAAGCTTAGGAATCCATAGGAGAGTGGGAGGGATGGCCAGACCTTGGAAGATCTCCCGACTGCACACCAGGAACCCGATTCCAACGCCGTCGATCTCCTTTGAACCGCATGGGTAAGATATTCCTTCTCATAGATCCTTTCAAACAAATTCTTTCCCTAGATAATGTTATTTTAATTTTAATGAGTGAACATTTATCCCAGATCTACGTCAATCTTGGATGATTTGAGATGTGTCATTCACGTATACCGGTCAGAGACGATCGATGTTGGTGGTATGGTTTTTATTTCCATCTGTCGAGTTGAATTTGTGTACCGTTGTGCTATGAACCCATGTTGGGGTGTCATATGGATGAGGCCTTTTCAGAAAATATATCTGGAATTTTATAGATAATCAAATGATAAGTTTAATCTACTTTTTGGGATCACTTCTTGGATCCAGGACCACCCCGGGGTGCGTTACTCTGTTTAGCCATTTGGCCAGGATACCCGGGAGTATGAAATGATTATATTGTGCATTGAATTTTCTTCAAAGAATGTTTATATAAATTACTTGTTTCTGATTTGGGCTCGGCCAGGTTCCATTAGCCTTAGGGAAGTGTTTATTAGCCTAAGGGAAGTGATTTCTTATCCTGCGGGTGGTGTTTGGTTAGCCTGGGGATAACTTCTGTTGATGCCTATAGGTATTAGTTCTTGTGCCTAAGGGCCATATCACATATTCCTGATAGAAGTCACCTATGTGTATTGGATTATATTACTTTAGCTTAAGGATAGTAAGTCTGAGGACATGACTATTTAGATTATTCTATGTGGTTTTTCCTATGTGGTACCGGCCAAGATGAAGCACAATCTTGGAGGTGATAAGTAATAATTAAAATTGCTATGAGACTGGTTGTGATATTTACTTTTGAGCACTTACTAGTTTACTGCATTTACTTTTTCACACAACTATTGCACATTTTCACTAATAGTTGGGAACGGGCCTTTGGTGGGTTCTTACTGGGATTTATTCCTCACACCATGTTTGGGTCATGTCTTCTTCCTAAACAGTCTATATTACTGATGGCATCGACAGGAGAAATGGTCCCTATATAGGTACATGATTGTAAAAGATGAGGAAGAGAGTATGGGACCAAGCATGGGCTTGGGATGGTGCTACTTTTTGGTTACTCTACGTTGTTTTTTTGGATATACCTTCTACATTGAATTGTGTTGTATTGCAGTGTATCTTGCTCTGACTACTTTCAAAGAATTAGTGACACGCTGCATCATTAAATATATGACTTCTAGTTCACTTTATCTTCAGTTTTCCATTTTAGTTGTATATTGTTTACTACTTCTACTTTTGTATCTTATTTAACTTTTACACTGCACTACACATTGAAAAATGAGGGCATAGTTTCCCCATTATCATACATGGGCCCTTGCAACTATTCAGAAGCCTATAGTGTTCGGGGAAATGTGTTTGTGATCATGTGACCAATTGAGTTCGGGACACCCATTGAGTGGCCCCCGGATCCAGGACGTTACAATAGTGATTCAGTTAAGCTGCGACATTGTGTCATCACATGGTTTCAGTTATGAAATAGTGTTGCTCCTATGCCCCCCCATTGTTGAATCAGTATGCCGCATGATAGGGAGCATTAATTTGACTTATTAATGAACCCCATTTCCAACTCATCAACACACCACAACATTGTCATCCTCCACTCAACAAATGAGAATTAATATAAAATAACTTTTTAAGTTATTTTTTTTCTCCCAACGTCCGAAAATAATCATTTCTATTCGGCCTTTGTTGGCTAATGTTAAGTCCATTCTAGGAGAATCCCAATGTTCTGTGTTCAATGGTACCCTTAGATTTACTATCTGAGAACCAGTACAAATGATAGAAAAACGAAATCGCATGTTTACTGAAAATTCCTTAGAAAACTTTTATAAATTTCAACAGGGCTCTCCAAGACTCGGAATCACATGCCGTCAAATTTTGCAGTATCAAAATATTTCGATATATTTAAAAAATAATTTACACTGAATTTATGTGACATTTCAACATGGGATTGAAAAGTTATTTTGAGTTTTAGTGATTACTGTTATTTTGGAAAAATATCAATATAATATTAGGGATTGTTATTTGATACTATTAGAATTTATTTTTGGAGCCAAGGCTTAATAATATTTTGTAATATTATATAATATTAATGTATATTTATATTAATTTACATTATATATAGAAATTGATAATATATCATGGTGATTTTTTGATTAGGGAACATAATGTTTTGGTAAGGGATTTTTAGAATGATCACAGTTATTTTCATATAGAGGTAAAATTTAACTTTGATGAATATGTGATTAAACTATCATTGAGTTTCGTTATTAGTCATGAATATTTTGATGAAATTTAATTTTAGTTATTTTCTATATGATCTATAATGATCCTTTAATGATATTGTTGAATTTTTGAGATCAATATAATATTTATTTACATGGAAATTTAATAATTTTTGCAATTATATTACCTTGTTCTAAAATTTTTTTATCTTAATACCTAAAGAGAAGAAAAAATGTAATTTTTCTATTATTTATTTATATTATCAATTAAATGTTTATATTAGTTACTAATTCCCAAGGTAACCATCTTGAATACTCATCATCTTGAAAAAATATGATATTATGGTTAAAATTATTTAAAATATGAAGTTATAATTGTAAAGTAAGAATATTTCATTACTTTATTAGTCTTGATAGTAATATAATTCATAAACCTTAGGAAAAAGTTCATAAATCGACATTCATTCTTATTACCATTATTACTGATGAATCAACGATCTCTTCACCAATCAAAGAATTTTGTTTTTTATCCATTAACATTAACATGACCATATTTTCTATCACTTTGTATTGGTAATTATGAGTTATATTTCTTATACTAGACTATATTTTCACTTTTTTTAATGGTATCCTATTCATGAACATATTTTTGTAATTTTTATATGACCTTTATATTTCCCTCCCCTATTGTAAAGAGGAAGTTCTACTCACGATAAGTAAAATGGTGGTTTTGATTATACTTTTTTCAAATATCAAATGTGTGATATATAAGAACCATATCATATTCTGATGAATAAATATTTTAAATTGTGGAAAATTTAAAGGCCCAAGATTTTAAAACTATTTCTATGTTTGATAGAATACAAAATATGCAACAATGAGCATATCTAAACTATGTAATGTTATTATTTAAATTTAATTATTATCACCTAGTCATGATGTTTTAGAGTATGAATAAGATTAACTAATTTTTAAAATAAATATAAATAATAAAATAAATATATATGTACATATATGAAATTTGGATATAGTCACTCAATATTTATTAAATTTATTTTCATTCAAAAATATTTTTTATCAAAAATGAATTACATTACATTCTATGATAAAATATTTTAATTAATATTTGTAACAACTAGAAAACATATTATTTAAGAGTAAATAATTTTTTAAATAATAATATAAAAATTATATTATATTTTTTTAATAAAAAAACAAAATGTTCTATGTTCCAATTAATAGAAAATAATACTCATATTAAATGAAAAATTTATTTTTGAATTAAGTATTGAAGGATTCCATTTTGTTTTAAAAAATTTTAATTGTAATATAATATTTCTTATATTTCAGATAATCCAATTATGTTCATGGGAATCGTTTTTACAATTTAATTTTTTATTAGAATATTATTTAATCAAAAATATACTTATCTGAAAAAAAAATTATGAAATGTTTTTCTGATTTCCATTCAAAATATATTAATCCAGATTTGATTTTATAATATTGGAAGGTGGATTCCAAATTTTTAATAAGTTAGTATAAATTTGGAAAATTGGTTCCTTTTTTGGGTTATTATGAATAGTAACCTTAGAAAATGTTGTCTCCACAATAAAAGGTAAATCAAGTAATCATAGTTTAAAAAATTATTATAGTGATTAAAAAGTGGTTCTAACATTTGCATTAATTTTCGTGGATGTTTATATCTCATCCATATACAAAAAAATGATGAATATATTACATTCTTGTTGCAATTTTCCTTAATATTCACCCTTGTAATATTGAAGTTAAAATGTAGCAAAAAATGTAACACTATTTCCTGTAATATATATTATATTGTTAAAAATGATATAAATATATGATAATATTAGTTGTAAATATTAAATTTAATGATAAAATATATTTTTATCAATGAAAATAATTTTTAATTTTTAATGATGAAATAATTACATTAAAAAATAACACACCCCTGATGTAGTAATTATACAATTGATAGTCAAAAAAATATATTGTATTTTTTTAAAATAATATAATCTAAAATAGAAAGTTATAATTGATGATTTTTTGGATATAAATAACATGTTATATAGGTTTTAATTCTTCATATTCGCCTTCGTTTATTATCGTGTAATTTTAAATGTAAAATTAAATGAATATTTATAAAATTGAAAATAATGTTTTTTATAATAAATATTATATTATTAAATTAATAAATACTCCAAGTGTAATATTTTCATCACTGTTAAGGGGATATTATTTATTATTTAATCCATGGTCTATTTATTATCAGTTTAATGTTTTATAGTAAATATATTAACTCATACTGAGTAAAAGTCATGAATTTATAGTTTTCATCAAAAGGGTTAATATAGGTTTAAAATTATAATATAAGGGGAAAAAATATTGAAACATATAAATATTTTTTTATAATCTTATTTATATTAATAATCATATTACATTATAATGGTGTCATTTTGGATCCTTTTTTAGATGAAAATAAATTGATATTAATTTAGTATTTTATGAAATTACAAGAGTGCTTCTTCTCTCTCTTATAAAAGGGGACATCTTCATATATTTTAATGAAACCTAATAAGTCTTTTGGTTTCAGCATTACCTTACCATATACTATTGGGAAAAAATCCCTCAAGGCATCATTGAAGCATTTTTGAGGTGATTGTGTTTGTTGACAAAGTGGACATCTGAGTGGTGATTGTTGACAAAGAAAAACAATGACATACAAATTTTTTTGAAAAAGAGGATATCATGATGGAATGTCATGTTCAAGAGCTGAGTTCAACAATCCATGTTTTATTCAAGAACTTCGACAAAAGGAATGGATGATCTCGAGGCGGTACAAAAGATCAGATACAAGGTGGCTCCGTTTTCCAGTGATTGACAAATTTTTGGGTCTCAAAATCGACAAATGAAGAAAAGTGTTTTTGGAAAAGGGACTTGCACGCCGATGACATGGAGTGTAAAAAACTTGCGCTGCATATTTTTTTCATGATCAGAAGATCAAAATTTGGCTTAGGAAACAGGTTCGCGCAAGTTTGGGAGTTGGTCGTGCACGTGTCTAAGAGGATAGAAGACTTGTGCGCCGAGACTGGGTCACGCAGGTGACTTGAGCACCGTCGCGCAGGGTGGTCAATTTGCCTATAAGTACTGGACCACCCCTCTTCATTCTTCACCGGAGTTCAACAATTTGATAAATCAGAGCTCATGTCACGTAGGTGTGGTGGTCACGCAAGTGGTGTGTGTGTTCGCGTAGGTGGGACATGCACACCAGGGTGATAGTTGCACGCCAGTGTTTGAAGCTGCGTGCCAGTGTGGAGTTGCGCGCCAATATTGGTTTGGGAATAAAAGGATGTGAGTCACGCAGGTTTTCGGATGAAGAAGGTTGTGTCGTGCAAGTGTCTGAGGTAGACTTGCGCGCCAGTTGTGACTAGCGCGCCAAGTTAAACTTGCGCGCCAAGTAAGGTTTAGTTCCAGCAGTGATTTTCGAGCTTCGGGGAAGCTGGAAGCTTGCCCGATATGTTCGGTGCAAAGAGAGATTCATCTACGGGTGAAATTTGGGCATCAGTAGAGAATCTACATACAGAGAAAGATGCATTCATTCATGAAAATGAAAAGACCTACAGGTCTATCAACTGTGAGTGGATTCCTTCCAAAAGCAGTGAGCAAAGGAAGAGAAAGAAGGTGATCCTCTCCACCGGCAGTGAGCCAAAGAGAGAAACAGGGAGTGACCCTTGGGGAAGCAGTGAGCTGACCCTAAACATTGCAAAGGCAGTGAGCCTGGGCGTAGAAGTGATCTAGCACGAACATTGTAATCCACAGCTAGTGAAGTTTAGTGGAATTGGTACGACCGACAACTTGTTGGCGTATGCACCTTGGACGTAGCCCTTTGCAGTGAACCAAGTGAAATTGTTGTATCTTGTGCATGCTTTACTTTCTGTTTAATTTGTGCAATAGGAAAGAGAGAGAAGAGTGTTTTTCTTAACAGCGAAACAAGATCAGAACGGGTGTTAATTTCAAATTAGTCATACCCTGATTCACCCCCCCTCCCAGGGTATTCAGCCTTTTGGACCTAACAATTGGTATCAGAGGCAGGTCGATATTAGGTCTTCTCTCAATGGAAGTCACTAATCATAAAGGGATTCCGATCATCGACAGCAACAACATTTAGCTATGGAAGAATTAGATGCAATACTACTTTCGATCTTTGGTAATGGATGTATTCACAGCAGTAATGCATGGCATAACAACTGATATTAGTAGTGGCGCATTATCAAAAGCTGAACGTAGAGAGTTGGATGCAGATGCCAAAGCAATTAATGCCTTAGGGGGAGCTCTATCCAATCATATATATACAAAGGTGATGTCATGAAAAACGTCACGGTCCATGTGGGAAAAGCTATTGAATATATATGAAGGGGATACAAAGGTTAGAGAGGCAATGCTGCAGGTGTTGTGGAACAAATATGAAGATCTGAAAATGATCCCGAATGAGTCTGTTGACGCATTCTATGACAGTGTAAATATTGTTGTGGAAGATATGCGAGGTCTTGGTGAAGTCATTGAAGACATAAAGATCATAAAGATCATCTTCAGGAAACTTCCACCTCGGTTCAATCTGAAAGTTTTAGTTCTAGAAGATAAAGATCCAAAAGAGCTGACACTGGACAATTTGAACGGTACCATGGTTGCATATGAAATGAGGAACGATGATAATGAGGCTGTGGAAAAGGGGAAGTCCAAAGAGGTGGCATTTAAGTCCATGAAGAAACTCACCATTGAAGATTCTAATGAAGAAGAAGAGACAGATGAGGTTATGTCATTCCTTTCTTCAAATCTACAAAGAGGAAGAAGAAATTTTAAAGGTAAACTTCCACTAGCATGCTTTCGATTTGGAAAGGTTGTTTATCTTGCAGTAAGATGCCCCATGAAATTTCAAGATAACGATGATGATGATGATGAATTTGAAATTACCAAGAATAAGACTTCATCATTTGTGAAAGGGAAGAAGTAATTCAAGAGAAATTTCTTCAAGAAAAAGAATCTCCTTTCACAAGAATTTGAAAGTTCGGAGGAGTCTGAGGATGGAGAGGTTGAGGAAATAGAAAATTGCAGAGATCAAGGGGTAAATTCCATGGGGGAGATTGTTGGTAATTTTCAAAGAAAGGAAGAAGCTGATGCTTAAGAAGAAGAAGAAATTGAAGGGAGAGTTGATATAGAAGCCGAATTGGAAGCAGCTCTTGAGGAGATACACGTTTGGAGAGACAAAACGAAGAAAGCCAATAAAGTGGTTCGTGAGGCCAAACTCTATATGCAACAACACGATGAAGAAAATTCTGAGCTATTAGAAGAGATTGAAAGACTGAAATCCTCAACAGTAGAGATCTCAGACAATATTGTTGAGTACAAGCTTAAAATTGAGGAAAAAAGAAGGAAATTGATTGTTTGACTAACACAGGAAAGGAGCAGGCCAGACATATTAAAGTGCTTGAAGAAGAATTGCTCAGTCTGTGACAAAAAATTAAGGATCAAGAAAAACTCTTGACCCCAAATGTGATATCAGAAAAGAAGGCCATTTAGAAGGCAGAGAAGATGAAAGACAAGCCTAGTAGTTCAGCAGGGAAGAAGCAGCAATTGAGCTCAGATGTTAAGGTCGTTTCATGTCTTAATCAGGAACAAAAATCTGTGACAATTGCAGTCAGACCGCAGGCAACCATCCCGAAATTGAAGGTTGATTTGGGCACAAAACAAAATCAGAATATTCAGAGATCCCAAAGGGAAAATCGTAGTGCTGAAGTATCACGAAGGAATGTATCCGATATCTGGTGTTATTGATGTGGGAAAATGGGACATTCACAGTATGATTTTTCCATAGCCAAGAGATATAGAAGGGAACAGGAATAGAGATGGCAGCCAAACAGAGAACTATTTTCCAGAACATATTTTGAAGGACACTGTTTTTTGGTGTGGAGGATTTGGGCACATGGCTAGGTACTGTACTTCAACCATTCAAAGAAATGTGCCAAAGCATAATCAAAACTTTCGCAAGAAGCAGGTCAATAAACCAATAGTTGAGTTAAAAATGTAGAGTAGATTTTCAGCTTTTCAAGATAAGGTTGGTCCATCATACTCCGAGAAAGAACAGAAGTCTCAATCCATGCCGAGTGTGAAAGAAAAAGTATGGACCAAGAAGAAGAAAAATGAGAAGGTCGTGGAGGCGGAGATTTCCCTTAAAGCATCAGATCGATCTGGTGTGTGGATCCTTAACAGTGGTTGCACATCCCACATGACGGGCAATAAGGATCTTGTTACAGGAATCAAATATGACAATGAAGTAGTTTTCAAATTTGGAAATGATGAAGGCATGAAGATTGTTGGCTCAGGGAAAGCCATGTTTGGGAGAAAATAGATGAGACATGCTGATGTCTTGGTAGTAGAGGGTCATAGTCATAACTTACTCAGTGTCAGTCATCTATGTGACTCTGGAAACTCTATCCGATTTACCAAGAAGATGTGTGCTGTGAAAGGAAAAGATGGAGTAGTTTTTCTATAGGGAATAAGGTCAAAGGGAAATCTCTACCTTGTAGGTGGGGAAGAAGATACATGTTTTTTACCTAGAGAGGAAGAAAACCAGTTGTGGCATAAGCGACTTGGTCATCTATGCCAACCATCTATGGAGGATCTCGTAAAGTGTGATGCTGCTAGAGACCTTCCCAAACTATCACATGATAGCACTCATACGTGTGACGTTTTCCAACAAGGTAATATCATCAGAAAGATATACAAGCCAGAGGAACAGAAATCAACTAGAGTGCTCGAACTGGTTCATGCTGATGTATGTGGACCTATCTCACCACGTGCAATAAATGGGAAAAGGTACTATGTTATTTTCATTGATTATTACAGCAGAATGGCCTGGGTATTTGTCATTACCCATAAGACAGAGGTGTTTAGTTGCATAAAACAGTACAAGAGGGAATCATAATGGATTCTTGGGCAGAAAATTTTGATGTTCCGTACAGATAACGGTACAGAATTCACAAACAGTCAAGTGGAAGAATATCTCAAGAAACACAGGATAAGGAATCATGTTTCATCCGTGAGAACTCCCCAACAAAATGGTGTGGTTGAAAGGATAAATCAAATCATCAACAACATGAACAGAATGATTCTTATTGACAAAGACCTACCAGATAAATTTTGGAAGGAAGAAGTTTTGACATCGGTCTATGTTTCAAACAGGTCTCTATTCTGTCCGAAGCGAGGGAAGACTCTGTATGAACTATGGTACAGAAAGAAGACAACGTTGAAATAATTTCTAATATTCAGAGGTAAGTGTTTCATTCTAAAAAAAGAAAATAATAGGATGTTTACGGCACGAGGAGATGAGGGGATATTCATTGGCTACTCAGGGAAAAGTAAAGCGTATAAATGCTTCAACAAAAGGCTAGGAAAAATTGTTGAGAGCAATGATGTCACTATAGTGGAAAATGAACAGAACACTAAATGACCCAGTGAATAGTTCATGTATGAATGTGATGATGAGGTAAGCAACACAGGGGGAGAAGAAGTGGAAGAGGGTGACTTAGAAGAAGATACTGATGATGAACACCAAAGTGTCAAGTCTGTGTCAGCAAGGAGGCCAAAGAGTTGAGATGAAATTGATAGGCAAAATATCATTGGTGATCAGACAACTCCAGTTCAGACTCGAATATTGAAATCAATATAGCAAACATCTTTTTTGTCTCAGGTAGAGCTAAAATGATTTACTGATGCAGCTGAAGATGAAAACTAGGTTCAGGCTATGAATGAAGAGCTTGAGAATATTGATAAGAACCAAACATGGGAGATTGTATCGAGGCCAGTAGATAAGAATGTCATCCGGACTAAATGGGTCTATCGAAACAAGATGGATGAATATGGAACGGTGATTCGGAACAAAGCACGACTAGTGTGCAAGGGGTACTCCCAGATCAAGGTAATAGATATAGATAAGACATTTGCACCGGTTTCATGGATGGAGAAAATCATATTATTTTTTGCCATAGCAATGCAAAGAAAGTTCAAAGTGTTCCAGATGGATGTCAAATCCGCATTATTGAATGGGGTTCTAGAAGAAGAGGTGTTCATTGAGCATCCCGATGGCTTTCCAATTCATGAGGATGAGAGAAAAGTTTGCTGACTGAAGAAGGCATTGTATGGGCTGAAACAAGCACCAAGAGCATGATACTCAAGGCTTGTTTAGTACTTGAAGAAGCTGGGTTTTCAGCGTGGAGGAGTTGATTACAATCTCTATTTCAGTAATGATAGTAATCAAAGGATGATGGTGTTGGTTAATTTTGATGACATAATATTTGGCGGATCAGATGAAGCTCAGTGCAGACATTTTTCGAAATTCATGAAAAATGAGTTTGAAATGTCAATGATTGGAGAGCTAACGTTTTTCCTAGGTCTACATGTGACACAAGGAATGAATGGAACATTCATTTCTCAATATAAATATGCCAAGGTGGTCCTCAGAAGGTTTGGAATGGAAAATTCCAAGGAGATGAAGACTCTGATTGCTACCCGGATGAAATTATCAAAAGACGAGGATGGCAAGGTAGTTAATATCACAGAATATAGGCAAATCATTGGAAGTCTATTGTACATAACCGCAGCAAGACATGATATTGGTTTCTCCACATGCCAAGAAGCGAGATATCAGAGTAATCCCAAGGAAAGACACATAATTGAAGTGAAAAGAATACTTCGGTATATCCAGGGCACAGTGGATTTCTTCTCGACATATACATACAAATCTCAGACAGAGTTATTGGGATATACTGATGCAGACTGGGCCGGTTCAGTAGATGATAGAAAATCAACATCAGGTGGTGCATTCTATCTTGGTGGATTGTGTATTTCTTGGCTAAGAAAGAAGAAAGATTGAATTTCATTGAGCACCGCCGAAGATGAGTATATTGCGGCCACTCAAGCATGCACACAGTTATTGTGGATGAAGCAGATGCTTGAAGATATGGGAGTTGAAGTGAAGTCTCCGATCGGAATCCAGTGCGACAACTCAAGTGCTATAAATCTTAGCAAAAATCTCGTCCATCATTTAAGGACAAAGCACATTGAGATTAAGTATCATTTTATCAAAGAGAAGGTTGAGCAGGGAATCGTGATGTTGGAGTATGTGCCTACAGAGTTACAGGTTGCACACATTCAAACAAAGTCCTTACCCAAGGAAGGTTTTCAGAGGCATCGACTGGATCTGTGAGTTCAGTCGATTACCCACACTTGAAATAGTGTGGATGTGGAACCCACCCTCTCCCTGAGGTATTATGTGTTTTCCCTAAAGTGATGATATGTGTTCTCTACTATTTTACAGACTACAAAGGAGTGTCCATTGGGTTCATTGACAAAGGGGGAGAAAATAGTGATTGTTCAAGGGGGCGACAATGTGGAGATTTGATAAATCAAGAATGATATGGGGAGAAGCTGACAAGTGGAGAATCCAGATAGGGGGATTTGAAGCTAGTTGAACATTCTTAGCCAGAGATTAGCTTGGAAAACATAGAAAATAGGGCTAAAGAGGTTTTAAAGATGACAAGGGATGAAGCTGTGAACATAAAGGGGGAGCGTATTAAATCTGACTATGCTAGAAGTGATCGATCAAAGAGATGATATCACAACAGCTGAGGATCATGATAAAAGCAGAAGAGTGGTGCACTAGAGTAGTGTTGGAATGTGGTAAAAATATTTCCAAACAAAAATTAGTTTTCCAACAAGTCCTTCAACAATTGGTATCAGTTTAGTACAAATTGGTATCAGTTTGGTGTCAATAGTGGATGTCAGAGATGAAGTGATTCATTGATTAACTATTCATTTACTCTTGTTTCTCACTGTAACAGCCCGAGATTTTATGAAAAATATTCTTTTTATTTCACTAATGTCTTTTGTTGTACGCTACACCAAAATTATCTTGCACAACACGCATCCTTGACTTGCCTTGCATTACACGCAATCACAACCTTCCTCGATAGCGTGTATAGTACGCAATACTGAGTTTCACTAAACAACGATATTTTATTAAAATATTATTAAAACTAGTCGTTATGAATAGTAATAACCACTTTTTGAAATTCTGTAAATCTTATTTTTCAAAATGAACTTCATTTTTGGATTCGGAGTATCGAATTTAGCCTAAGGTGAAATTTTGGTACTTTTCAGATAACTTTCATATTCTGATGAATAGTGAAAATTACTACATTATAATTAAAAACAATTTTTTTTAATCGAATAAAACATTAATTTGAGTGGGTTTAAAATATATTTAGAATATATTTTTACAATTTAATACAATGTTGGTCATTGGATGTAATTTCACATTTAAACCAGACATAAACAAGTGTCAATCTTTTGATAGATATTGTTTCCTAAAAACACGCTATTTGTTTTAACAGCGGGATTTAATTATAAAATTAATTAATGCAACATCTATGTTATGAATATGGTAAAATAGACTTCATTTTTGAATTTGGAATATGAAATATATCTTAGGATGAAATTTTAGCATTGTTCTGAAAAACATTAATTTTTGATGAATAGTGAAACTACTAAGTGGTAGGTTAAAAACTGAATTTTGCATAAAACTTAATTTTACCACTTCTGTGAATGGAATTTCGAAAATCCGACAGACACGGTTAATATCAAGGACTAAAATGTGGTTCAATGAGATGAAAATAATTTTTGGTGAACAGTAACTTTTTACTTTTTTTACCACGGTTAATAGTAAATAGGGTAACTAAGGGTAAATATCATATTACTATTACCCTAACACATGTCCTAATTCTATTGGATAAGTGTAATTCGGCCAAAAACAACCTTATGAATATAATATGACCATTTAGGCCCACTTGGATTAGATTAGGACATTTATTATGATTTAATTCAAAGAAGAGTTAAAAGAGTTAAAATCAATGTTTATTTACTAAAACATTTTTAATATGGGGTTAATAATAAGATAAATTCGACTATAAATATTCATTAGAAAGATAAAAAGATTTCTTACATAATGATATTTTATTTATAATTTTTAGACTTTAAATAAATTAATTTATTTTTGACACAACGATGATGCAGTAATTACCCTTTTAAGGAAATATTAACATAATTGATGTTATAAATGCTCAAATGAATGTAATTTAAGACTTTTTATGAATTAAACTAATTTTCTAGGTTACTATGATGTATTATTGTTGATTTAATCAACTTGGTTCGAACATATAATTCTGTTATGACTTTCAAAAAAATCATATATCAAATAGTGTCAAAATTGACACAAAATAGTTTTTAAATCAAATATTATATTACTAATTGTTATTTTATTACTAAAAATCTAAGGTTCGGCCAAATGACTTAGATAAGGATATATTTATTAATAATATACAATTTGGGGTTCGTTTGGCATGTTATAGTAAGTGTATTAACCATATAGTGAAAGAAAACAAAAAGACACGGTAAAAGTTAAATTATTTAACTTAGAGTTAAATCTAATTGATAAGGTTGAAATAATAACCTAAACTTGTCTAAATCCTATTGGTTGATAGGATTTCGACCCTTCCCCACTTTAGCTTCGAAATAAGACCCTTTGGAACCATTATAAACCGATTTTGACTTTAATATAAAATAATATTTTGAGGTATTCCTAAGGTGCCCCTCTCCTCCCCTATAAAAGGACACCTCCTCCCCCTCCTCCTCAAACCAATTTAAGCACTCAAGATCTGCCAACCCCTGCCAAAATCTCTTCTCCACTTCCCTAGAAACATCCTAGAGGTTCTGGTCTTCCTCAAAGACCAATTTTAGTGCCCTAAGAGGAGGTCTCAAAGAGGCGCTTCAAAGAAGAGGTAATTACCGTTACCAATTCTTTCATCTTTATTTCTTCTTCCACTTCTTCTTCTTAGGTTGTTTCATTATGAAGTAATAACATCAGTATCACTCATATACTGATATGTTATTATAAGTATAAAACAACCCTATTTCACTATCTATCCATCCTACGGAAAAAGAAATCACCGCGCGTGCGTACGTACGGAATACCGTCTCCACGCCGTGGTGTAATCTATTTTCCACCACCACCTTACATGGATGGGTATAATGGTGTAAAAAAATAACTATACATAGTTATTACAACATCATATTGATTCTGATATATTGTATAATCCACTTCAATTCAGTTCAATATTTATGGAAATGATATCATCGCTCGTGCGTACGTACGGACTACCGTCTCCACGACGCGATGAGATTCATTCTCCATGTTAACCATTTAAGAATGATTATAAAGTATATAAAGAAATAATAATGAAATATATGACATTATAAAGCTACTGGATTTATGTATATATATATATATGTATGTCATCTACTTACTTCCATTTCAAGACAATAAGGAAAGTAAAACAGCGTTCATGCGTACGTACGGACTACCGTCTCCATGAACAGTGTTTTTCATTTTATTTATCTATCTATTATATATATATATATATACTGAATATATATGATATATAAATCATATTTTATATTCTGGAAGTAAGTAAATCATGATATAAGTAATAATGATGTCAAGGACAACAAGTCAAAACACCTACGATAAATGAAACGATTTTACACAAAATGCTTTTTTAACATGGAATTTACAAAAGAACGGGTAATATAATGTCATAAGTGAACCATATATGATATCATAACAATGAATATGATTCTGGAATAAGTCAATAACATGATTTAAATCATTATACAGGAGGTTCGGACACTTACAAAGCAAGTCGGACATAAGGTAAGGGAAAATATCACAATCTCATTTTTATCCGAGATTGTTTATTCGTAAGTATTTACTGGGTTGTATTTTATCATCCACATCCATGTTTCACCAATATGTAATATTATTTCCTTCCACCTACAATTGTTTAAATCCAATTTTACCCTTCGGTGAGTTTTTAGTAAAAGATATGAAAGGAATCTTTTGTCGTTTTTCATACGAGGTACTTTTTGACTTTTCCGACAAAAGTACGAAGAATGTTTTTTTAACTTATACGACATGAATGGATTCTTAAAACATTATTTCCAAGAAGCTTCCTTTAAAAGTTTTCATGTTTATTTTTAATCAAATTCTTTTATTTTAAAGTTGTATGACATGTTATGAAAGGAAAAATGTTTTTGAAGAAGAAAGGATATTTTCCTCAAGAATGGAGTTCAAGTGTTTTATCAAAATTATTTTCCATCTAAGATAATAAAGGGTTCTGTTTTATCCCTATTATTAAATTGATTTGTTCATGTTGTGATGGAATTATTTTTATGAATTCCTTTATCTTATATGAATTCATTTATGATGTCATGATGTTTCAAGAATCCCATTTTTGTTACATGTGTTATGAGATGATGTATGTTTTATGATTATGTGGCACACATAAGAAAGGATTCATTATAAGATGGGTGGGACCTATATCTCCCTCCAATGCATTGGGTAAAGATTTTATATCTCATGAGATAGACATGGCTGAAATGGTAGGATATACCGGTTCAGTGAAACAGGACTGAAATAAGGGTTACTCGATGCAGAAAGGGACTTTGTCCACTAAGATAGTCTTGGCAATGGGTCTTGACTAACAAGAAATGATTCTCTATGATTATGTGTGTATGCCACAAAGTTTCATGTTTTATGTTATGATTATTGGGATTTCATTTCACTACTATGATTTATCCCATGTTATGAAATTATGCTCTCTTTTGCAGGTTAAGATTTCCAAAAGTTATGTTCTTATGAATATGATGTGATTGATATTTCTTTTGTATACCCTTACTGAGCATTTGAGATCACCCTTTTATGTTTTCTTTTCCCCAGGATATAAAGAAAGGTTTTAGGTAAAAAAAAAGGGAATATCTTTATGGGAGATATTGAAGATCTTTCACCACGATTAGAAGATTACGTTCCGAGTTTCCAAAGACACTAAACTATTACGATCCTTGTGTGTGTGTTTTTGTTATGTACTAAGTATTCCGCAAAAGTAATGTAATGTCCATGTACATCAGGCTTCGGGTCTCTACAGTTGGTATCAGAGGAAAGGTTTAGTCAACCTTTGGAAACTAGGATGCAAAAATGTTAGTGAGATCCCTAGAGATATTTCTAAGGTATGTCTAGGGGTGTCTCTAAGGTTAAGTATACGTATAGGTTATAGTCCTAGAATTTCTCTAACGATCTTAGAATTTAACCTAAGATGTTAGATATTGAGGGTACTACCCATTTATTATGTTGTTTTCCCTAGCATGATTTTTGCCTCTCACACTATTCTTTTGGGGTTTTAGACGATGGCTGGAACCCGAAGGAACCGTGTTGATCAATGCAATGGACAATGCAATGATTGTCCCCCTGAGCAACCAAACGATATGGGAGCTGGAATGCAAAATCTTGTAGCCATGCTCACACAACTTTCTCAAGCTATGAATCATGCAGCACTTCCAAACAAGCAAAGGAAGGAGCAACATTCTGTTGAATCCTTCATGAGGCAGCGTCTGCCATCTTTCAGTGGGTCTACTGATCCATTAGTTGCTGAACAATGGATTAGTACTACTGAAAAAATATTTTCAGTTCTTCAATGTTCTGAACATGATCAAGTCATCTTAGCAGTATATCGTTTGGAAGGTGAAGCTGATCAATGGTGGAATCTTATCAAGAATACGAGGCAAAGAGATGAAGTTGATTCCATGGAATGGGACGAGTTCAAGAACTTGTTTTTCAGTAAGTACATCCCTCGTATTCTTCGAACGAAGATGGAGAAGGAGTTTCTTGAACTGAAGCAAAAGGATGATGAATCTGTTGGTATATACGAAGCGAATTTTACAAGACTTGCAAGGTATGCATCTGGCATTATCATCCAACCTGAAAGTAAAGTTGATCGATTTTTCAGTGGCTTAAAACCAAGTCTTCGAAGGGCATTAGCTATAAGAGACTTCAGTAGCTATGAAGAAATTGTGCGTTGTGCTATCAAGGTAGAAATGGAAGTTGGTGTTACATATCCATCTCACGGTTTTGACAAGAAACGAAAGATGGAGTTCAAGGAGAAATCTCAGAATAATGGTGAAAAGAAGATGAATGTTTCCTTATGCACAAAGTGTGGAAAGAAGCATGGTGGAGATTGTCTTAAAGGGACTAGAAAATGTTTTAAGTGTGGAAAAGAAGGTCATCGAGCAGCTGAGTGTCGAAGTAATGGAAAAAGGGATTCTAATGAAGTGAATAAAGCAAACACTGCAGAGAACGCACAACCAACACTTCAATGCTTCAAGTGCAAGGAGATGGGACATTATGCCAATAAATGCCATAATCCAAGGGTTAGTGATGATCGACATGAGCAACCGCTTAAGGCAAAGTACAAAGGGAAGTCACATGCGATCACTATTGGCAATGTTGAATATGACAACGATGTGGTGGAATGATTAAGTTTTTATGTAATGGGATTCCAAAATAATGTTGTATCATGGAATATTGGAATATTTATGTATTGGTCTAATGTGGTATTCAAAGTGATTGAGATATTATGCGCATAGTGAAGGGAAGACGAGAAAATGAAATGATTAACAGTATTCATGAGCTCATGATTGATATAAGGACCAAGTGATATCATGGTTTGAGTATATAGAATTTTGAGGATTTTGGTATGTGGAAAGTGTTAACTTTTAACTGCATTCCAGTTTTCACTAAGGTTCAATGGGTATTCAAGAGAGTACAAGATTAAGGCCTTTTAATGTTTTGAATGTGTCCAACAAGATATATCTTATGATATATGGGGATCAACGATGGTATTAAATCTCTGGTAATCGTTTTCACTATGTTATGAGAATGGACTGCAGTATTATGGATAGGACTAAAGATTGGAATGGATTATGTTGGACATAAGTTAGTATTGTTTAAGGATAGAAGTTTTTCGATATTATGGGATGTTATAGTAATATAGTTTTAGAAAAAGGACAACCTGCAGGACGGGCGACAACCCATCGCTTCGGACAAGGCTGTGGGAATCGAACCCACAACCGAAGTGCAACTGGCCTTTATCGCCTACCACTGGCCTACAGGAAGTCCCTGTTTAGTAGAAACTAGTTTTATTATATTATGTAGTATGATATATGAAGTATAAGTCCATTTTAGGAACCATATATGATTAATCTCACTATAGATCTACTTATGCATATAATTTTTGCTAACCTTTTGTTTGAGACAGATGGAATGACCCGTCGTTCTATCACATAATCTGCTAACACTTCACGAATAACAAATTCAACTTCATTTATTTAAGAGATGAAGTGGAAATTGTTCAAGACACGAACAACAGTGAGATTGTACCAAAATAAATTAAGTATTTATTCTAATTCAAATTTTCAACTTTAGGGAAATGATCTTGAAAACCAAAAATGTTGTCCTAGTGATCTTATACCTGATGAATCAGATGGTACCTTATATCATCACAAATCTATGGATTTGTGATTACTGGATTTTCCATAGCCATGTTTTCTACCACTCTCCATCAGAACATGATGGTTAGATTTCTCTTCCATATCCATATTTTTACCTATGTGGAAACCCAGCGATTAGTTTATTTGGGTAATCGTTACATTTCATACTTTAGTTTTTAAAGCCAAGTTTTGGTTTTCCTTTTTACGATGTGGGATTCTATTAAAGAAACTTTAGAATAGTAAACCATTTATAACCCCGACGAATTTCGAGGGCGAAATTCATTTTAAGGGGGGTAGAATGTAACAGCCCGAGATTTTATGAAAAATATTCTTTTTATTTCACTAATGTCTTGTGTTGTACGCTACACCAAAAGAATCATGCACAACACGCATCCTTGACTTGCCTTTCATTACACGCAATCACAACCTTCCTCGATAGCGTGTATAGTACGCAATACTGAGTTTCACTAAACAACGATATTTTATTAAAATATTATTAAAACTAGTCGTTATGAATAGTAATAACCACTTTTTGAAATTCTGTAAATCTTATTTTTCAAAATGAACTTCATTTTTGGATTCGGAGTATCGAATTTAGCCTAAGGTGAAATTTTGGTACTTTTCAGATAACTTTCATATTCTGATGAATAGTGAAAATTACTACATTATAATTAAAAACAATTTTTTTTAATCGAATAAAACATTAATTTGAGTGGTTTTAAAATATATTTAGAATATATTTTTACAATTTAATACAATGTTGGTCATTGGATGTAATTTCACATTTAAACCAAACATAAACAAGTGTCAATCTTTTGATAGATATTGTTTCTTAAAAACACGCTATTTGTTTTAACAGCGGGATTTAATTATAAAATTAATTAATGCAACATCTATGTTATGAATATGGTAAAATAGACTTCATTTTTTAATTCGTAATATGAAATATAGCTTAGGATTAAATTTTAGCATTGTTCTGAGAAACATCAATTTTTGATGAATAGTGAAACTACTAAGTGGTAGGTTAAAAACTGAATTTTGCATAAAACATAATTTTACCACTTCTGTGAATGGAATTTCGAAAATCCAACAGACACGGTTAATATCAAGGACTAAAATGTGGTTCAATGAGATGAATATAATTTTTGGTGAATAGTAACTTTTTACTTTTTTTTTACCACGGTTAATAGTAAATAGGGTAACTAAGGGTAAATATGATATTACTATTACCCTAACACATGTCCTAATTATATTGGATAAGTGTCATTCGGCCAAAAACAACCTTATGAATATAATATGACCATTTAGGCCAACTTGGATTAGATTAGGACATTTATTATGATTTAATTCAAAGAAGAGTTAAAAGAGTTAAAATCAAAGTTTATTTAAAAAAACATTTTTAATATGGGGTTATACATAAGATAAATTCGACTATAAATATTCATTAGAAAGATAAAAATATTTCCTACATAATGATATTTTATTTATAATTTTTAGACTTTAAATAAATTAATTTATTTTTGACACAACGATGATGCAGTAATTACCCTTTTAAGGAAATATTAACATAATTGATGTTATAAATGCTCAAATGAATGTAATTTAAGACTTTTTATGAATTAAACTAATTTTATAGGTTACTATGATGTATTAGTATTGATTTAATCAACATGGTTCGAATATATAATTCTGTTATGACTTTCAAAAAATCATATATCAAATAGTGTCAAAATTGACACAAAATAGTTTTTAAATCAAATATTATATTATTAATTGTTATTTTATTCCTAAAAATCAAAGGTTCGGCCAAATGACTTAGATAAGGATATATTTATTAATAATATACAATTTGGGGTTCGTTTGGCATTTATAGTAAGTATATTAACCATATAGTGAAAGAAAACAAAAAGACACGGTAAAAGTTAAATTATTTAACTTAGAGTTAAATCTAATTGATAAGGTTAAAATAATAACCTAAACTTGTCTAAATCCTATTGGTTGATAGTATTTCGACCCTTCCCCACTTTAGCTTCGAAATAAGACCCTTTGGAACCATTATAAACCGATTTTGACTTTAATATAAAATAATATTTTGAGGTATTCCTAAGGTGCCCCTCTCCTCCCCTATAAAAGGACACCTCCTCCCCCTCCTCCTCACACCAATTTGAGCACTCAAGCTCGGCCAACCCCTGCCAAAATCTCTTCTCCACTTCCCTAGAAACATCCTAGAGGTTCTGGTCTTCCTCAAAGACCAATTTTAGTGCCCTATGAGGAGGTCTCAAAGAGGCGATTCAAAGAAGATGTAATTACCGTTACCAATTCTTTCATCTTTATTTCTTCTTCCACTTCTTTTTCTTAGGTTGTTTCATTATGAAGTAATAACATCAGTATCACTCATATACTGATATGTTATTATAAGTATGAAACAACCCTATTTCACTATCTATCCATCCTACGGAAAAAGAAATCACCGCGCGTGCGTACGTACGGAATACCGTCTCCACGCCGTGGTGTAATCTATTTTCCACCACCACCTTACATGGATGGGTATAATGGTGTAAAAAATTAACTATACATAGTTATTAAAACATCATATTTATTCTGATATATTGTATAATCCACTTCAATTCAGTTCAATATTTATGGAAATGATATCATCGCTCGTGCGTACGTACGGACTACCGTCTCCACGACGTGATTAGATTCATTCTCCATGTTAACCATTTAAGAATGATTATAAAGTATATAAAGAAATAATAATGAAATATATGACATTATAAAGCTACTGGATTTATGTATATATATATATATGTATTTCATCTACTTACTTCCATTTCAAGACAATAAGGAAAGTAAAACAGCGTTCATGCGTACGTACGGACTACAGTCTCCATGAACGGTGTTTTTCATTTTCTTTATCTATCTATTATATATATATATATACTGAATATATATGATATATAAATCATATTTTATATTCTGGAAGTAAGTAAATCATGATATAAGTAATAATGAAGTCAAGGACAACAAGTCAAAACACCTACGATAAATGAAACGATTTTACCCAAAATGCTTTTTTAACATGGAATTTACAAAAGAACGGGTAATATAATGTCATAAGTGAACCATATATGATATCATAACAATGAATATGATTCTTGAATAAGTCAATACCATGATTTAAATCATTATACAGGAGGTTCGGACACTTACAAATTAGTCGGACATAAGGTAAGGGAAAATATCACAATCTCATTTTTATCCGAGATTGTTTATTCGTAAGTATTTACTGGGGTGTATTTTATCATCCACATCCATGTTTCACCAATATGTAATATTATTTCCATCCACATACAATTGTTTAAATCCAATTTTACCCTCCGGTGAGTTTTTAGTAAAAGATATGAAAGGAATCTTTTGTCGTTTTTCATACGAGGTACTTTTTGACTTTTCCGACAAAAGTACGAAGAATGTTTTTTTAACTTATACGGCATGAATGGATTCTTAAAACATTATTTCCAAGAAGCTTCCTTTAAAAGATTTCAAGTTTATTTTTAATCAAATTATTTTATTTTAAAGTTGTATGACATGTTATGAAAGGAAAAATGTTTTTGAAGAAGAAAGGATATTTTTCTCAAGAATGGAGTTCAAGTGTTTTATCAAAATTATTTTCCATCTAAGATAATAAAGGGTTCTGTTTTATCCCTATTATTAAATTGATTTGTTCATGTTGTGATGGAATTATTTTTATGAATTCCTTTATCTTATATGAATTGATTTATGATGTCATGATGTTTCAAGAATCCCATTTTTGTTACATGTGTTATGAGATGATGTATGTTTTATGATTATGTGGCACACATAAGAAAGGATTCATTATAAGATGGGTGGGACCTATATCTCCCTCCAATGAATTGGGTAAAGATTTTATATCTCACGAGATAGACATGGCTGAAATGGTAGGATATACCGGTTCAGTGAAACAGGACTGAAACGAGGGTTACTCGATTCAGAAAGAGACTTTGTCCACTAAGATAGTCTTGGCAATGGGTCTTGACTAACAAGAAATGATTCTCTATGATTGTGTGTGTATGCCACAAAGTTTCATGTTTTATGTTATGATTATTGGGATTTCATTTCACTACTATGATTTATCCCATGTTATGAAATTATGCTCTCTTTTGCAGGTTAATATTTCCAAAAGTTATGTTCTTATGAATATGATGTGATTGATTTTTCTTTTGTATACCCTTACTGAGCATTTGACCTCACCCTTTTATGTTTTCTTTTCCCCAGGATATAAAGAAAGGTTTTAGGTAAAAAAAAGCGAAGATCTTTATGGGAGATATTGAAGATCTTTCACCACGATTAGAAGATTACGTTCCGAGTTTCCAAAGACACTAATCTATTACGATCCTTGTGTGTGTGTTTTTGTTATGTACTAAGTATTCCGCAAAAGTAATGTAATGTCCATGTACGTCAGGCTTCGGGTCTCTACACTCACACCAAGCATTGCTCATGTGGGTTAGAGTATGTGTTGAGTAAATCATTGATCGCTATTAGAATCGCAAAAGGAGAATGGTGGCTGAAGAATTAGCGATGTATCTTTCCATAAATGATTTTTCAACAATCCCAAAGGGGGATATTGTTGGGAAAAAATCCCTAAAGGCATCAATGAAGCATTTTTGAGGTGATTGTGTTTGTTGACAAAGTGGACATCTGAGTGGTGATTGATGACAAAGCAAAACAATGACATGAAATTTTTTTGACAAATTGGATATCATGACCGAATGTAAAGTTCAAGAGCTGAGGTCAACGATCCATGTTTGATTCACGAACTTCAACAAAAGGAATGGATGATCTGGATGCGGTACAAAAGATCGGATACAAGGTGGATCCGTTTTCCTGTGATTGCCAAATATTTGGGCCTGAAAATCGACAAATGAAGAAAAGTGTTTTTGGAAAAGGGACTTGCGCGCTAAGGACATGGATTGTAGGAAACTTGCACTCCATATTTTTTTCAAGATCATAAGATCAAAATTTGGCTAAGGAAACAGGTTCGTGCAAGTATGGGAGTTGGTCGCGCAAGTGTCTAAGAGGATAGAAGACTTGCGCGCCGAGACTGGGTCGCACAGGTGACATGCGCGCCATCGCGCAGGGTGGTAAATTTGTCTATAAATACTGGACCAACCCTCTTCATTCTTCACCAGAGTTCAACACTTTGAGAAATCAGAGCTCCCGGTGCATAGGTGTGGTGGTCGCACAAGTGGTGTGTCTGGTCGCGTCGGTGGGACTTGCACGCTAGGGTGATAGTTATGCGCCAGTGTTTGAAGCTAAGTGCCAGTGTGGAGTTGCGCGCCAATATTGGTTTGGGCGTAAAAGGAAGTGAGTCGCGCAGGGTTTGGGATGAAGAAGGTTGTGTCGCGCAAGTGTCTGAGGTAGACTTGCGCTCTAGTTTTGACTTGCGTGCCGATACTTGCACGCCGAAGTTGACTTGCGCGCCAAGTAAGTTTTAGTTCTGGGAGTGATTTTTGAGCTGCGTGGAAGCTGGACGCTTTCCCGATACCTTCGGTGCAAAGAGAGATTCATATACGGGTGAAAATTGGGCTTCAACAGAGCATCTACATACATAGAAAGATGCATTCAATCATGAAAATGAAGAGACCTACATGTCTATCAACTGTGAGTGGATTCCTTCCAAGAGCAGTGAGCAAAGGAAGGGAAAGAAGGTGATCCTCTCCACCGGCAGTGAGCCAGAGAGAGAGAAACAGGGAGTGACCCTTGGGGAAGTAGTGAGCTGACCCTAAACATTGTAAAGGCAGTGAGCATGGGCATAGATGTGATCTAGCACGAACATTGTAATCCATACCTAGTGAAGTTTATTGGAATTGGTACGACCATAAACTTGTCAACGTATGCTCCTTGGACGTAACCCTTTTCGGTGAACCAAGTAAAATTGTTGTGTCCTGTGCATGATTTACTTTCTATTTACTTTGTGCAACAGGAAAGAGAGAGAAGATTGTTTTTCTTTACAGCGAAACAAGATCAGAACAGGCGTTAATTTCAAATTAGTCATACCCTGATTCACCCCCCCCCCCCCTCTCAGGGTATTCAGCCTTGTGGACCTAACAATTGGTATCAGAGACAGGTTGATATTAGGTCTTCTCTCAATGGAGGTCACTAATCATAAATGGATTCCGATCTTCGATGGGAAGAAATTTCAGCTATGGAAGAATCAGATTCCACACTACTTTCGATCATTGGGAATGGATGTATTCATAGCAGCAATGCATGGCATAACAGTTGATATTAATAGTGGCGCATTATCAGAAGTTGAACGTAGAGTGTTGGATGTAGATGCCAAAGCAATTAATGCCTTAGGGAGAGCTCTATCCAATCCTATCTATACAAAGGTGATGTCATGAAAAACGTCCCGAGCCATGTGGGAAAAGATATTGAATATATATGAAGGGGATACAAAGCTCAGAGAGGCAAAGATGTAGATGTTGTGGAACAAATATGAAGATATGAAAATGACCCAGAATGAGTCTGTTGATGCATTATCTGATAGGGTAAATATTATTGTGGAAGATATGTGAGGTCTTGGTGAATTCATTGAAGACATAAAGTTCGTAAAGAGTATCTTGAGGAAACTTCCACCTCAGTTCAATCTGAATGTTTCAGTTCTAGAAGATAAAGATCCAAAAGAGGTGAAACTGGACAATTTTCACAGTACCTTGGTTGCATATGAAATGAGGAACGATGATAATGAGGATGTGGAAAAGGGGAAGTCCAAAGAGGTGTCATTTAAGGCCCTAACGAAACTCACCATTGAAGATTCTAAAGAAGAAGTAGAGACAGATGAGGTGATGTCAATTATTTCTTCAAATCTGCAAAGAGGAAGAGGAAAGTTTAAAGGTAAACTTCCACTAGCATGATTTCGATGTGGAAAGGATGGTCATCTTGCATCAAGATTCCCCAAGAAATTTCAAGATAACGATGATGATGATGAAGAAGATGAAATTCCCAAGAAGAAGACATCAGCATTTGTGAAAGGGAAGAAGAAATTCAAGAGAAATCTCTTCAAGAAAAAGAATCTCCTTTCACAAGAATTTTAATGTTCAGAGGAGTCTGGGGATGGAGAGGTTGAGGAAGTAGAAAATTGCAGAGATCATGGGGTAAATTCCTTGGTGGTGATTATTGGTAATTCTCAAAGAAAGGAAGAAGCCGATGCTGAAGAAGAAGAAGAAATTGAAGGGAGATATGATATGGAAGACGAATTGGAAGCAGCATATGAGGAGATAGACGTTTGGAGATCCAAAACGAATAAATCCAATAAAGTGGTTCGTGATGCCAAACTCTATATGAAAAAATAGGATGAAGAAAAGTCTGAGCTATTAGAATAAATTGAATGACTTAAATCCTCAACACCAGAGAGCTCAGAAAATATTGTTCAGTATAAGCTTAAAATTGAGGAACAAAAGAAGGAAATTGATTGTTTCACTAACACAGGAAAGGAGCAAGCCAGACGTATTAAAGAGCTTGAAGAAGAAGTGGTCAGTCTGCGACAAAAAATTAAGGATCAAGATAAACTCTTGACCCCCAATGTGATATCAGAAAAGCAGGCCATTCAGAAGAAAGAGAAAATGAAAGACGAGCCTAGTAGTTCAGCAGGGAAGAAGCTGCAATTGAGCTCAGATGTTAAGGGCGTTTTAGGGCTTAATCAGGAACAAAAATCTGTGACAATTGCAGTCAGACTGCAGGAAACCCTCCCAAAATTGAAGGTTTATTTGGGCACAAAACAAAATCAAGAAAATTCAGAGATCCCAAAGGGAAAATTGTAGTGCTGAAGTATCACGAAGGAATATATCCGATATCAGGTGTTATTGCTGTGGGAAAATGGGACATTCACAGTATGTGTGTTCCATAGCCAAGAGATATAGAAGGGAATAGGAATAGATATGGAATCCAAATAGAGAACGGTTTTCCAGAACATATTTTGAAGGACACTGTTTTTGGTGCGAAGGATTTGGGCACATGGCTAGGTACTATACATCGACCATTCCGAGAAATGTGCCAAAGCAGAATCAAAATGTTCGCAAGCAGCAGGTCAATAAACCAACAGGTGAGTTAAAAATGCAGAACAGATTTGCGGCTTTGCAAGATAAGGCCGGTCCATCATTCTCTGAAAAAGAACAAAAGTCTCAATCCATGTCGAGGGTGAATGAAAAATTATGGACCAAGAAGAAGAAAAATGAGAAGGAAGTGGTGGCGGAGATTTCCCTTAAAGCATCAGATCGATTTGGTGTGTGGATCCTTGACAGTGGTTGCATATCCCACATGACGGGAAATAAGGATCTTGTTAAAGGCATCAAATATGACAAAAAAGGAGTTTTCAAATTTGGAAATGATGAAGGCCTGAAGATTGTTGGCTCAGGGAAAGGCATGTTTTGGAGCAAAGAGATGAGACGTGATGATGTCTTGGTAGTAGAGGGTCTTAGTCATAACTTACTCAGTGTCAGTCAATTATGTGACTTTGGGCACTCTATCCGATTTACCAAGAAGATGTGTGCTGTGAAAGGAAATGATGGAGCAGTTGTTCTGCAGGGAAAAAGGTCAAAGGGAAATCTCTACCTTGTAGGTGGAGAAGAAGATACATGTTTTTTATCTAGAGAGGAAGAAAACCAGCTGTGGCATAAGCGACTTGGTCATCTATGCCAACCATCTATGGAGGATCTCGTAAAGTGTGATACTACTAGAGACCTTCCCAAACAATCACGTGATCACACTCATACGAGTGATGCTTTCCAACAAGGGAAGATCATCAGAAAGACATACATTCCAAAGGAACATAAATCAACTAGAGTGCTCGAACTGGTTCATGCTGATGTATGTGGACCTATCTCACCATGAGAAATAAATGGGAAAAGGTACTATGTTCTTTTCATTAATGATTACAGCAGAATGACCTGGGTATTTGTCATTACCCATAAGACAAAGGTGTTTAGTTGCATAAAACAGTACAGGAGGGAATCAGAATGGATACTTGGGCACAAAATTTTGAAGTTCCGTACAGATAACGGTACAGAATTCACAAAAAGTCAAGTGGAATAATATCTCGAGAAACACGGGATAAGGCATCAAGTTTCATCTGTGAGAACTCCCCAACAGAATGGTGTGGTTGAAAGGAGAAATCGGATCATCAACAACATGACTAGAACGATGCTTATTGACAAAGACCTACTAGAGGAATTTTGGAAGGAAGCAGTTTTGACATCGGCCTATGTTTAAAAGAGGTCTCTATTGTGTCTGAAGCAAGGGAAGACTCTCTATGAACTGTGGAACGGAAAGAAGCCAACATTGAAATACTTTCGAATCATTGTAAGTAAGATTTTCATTCTAAACAAATAAAATAATAGGAATTTTGAGGCATGAGGAGATGAGGGGATATTGCTTGGCTACTCATGGAAAATTGAAGCTTATAAATGCTTCAACAAAAGGCTGGGAAAAATTGTTGAGAGAAACGATGTCACTATAGTTGAAAATGAACAGAACACTCAATGACCCAGTGAACAGTTCCTGGACGAAAGTGATGATGAGGTAAGAAACACATGTGGAGAAGAAGTGGTAGAGAATGACTCAGAAGATGATACAGATGATGAACAAGAAAATGTCAAGTCTGTGTCAGCAAGGAAGACAATGAGTCAAGCTAAAATTGATAGGCAGAATATCATTGGTGATCAGACAGCTCCAGTTCAGACTCGAAGAATGAAATCATTATAGAAAACATCGTTTTTGTCTCAGGTAGAGCCGAAATGCTTTTCTGAAGCAGCTGAAGATGAAAACTGGGTTCAGGATATGAATGAAGAGCTTGATCAGATTGAGAAGAACCAAACATGGGAGATTGTATCGAGGATAGTATATAAGAATGTCATCAGGACTAAATGGGTCAATCACAACAAGATGAATGAATATGTCATGGTGATTCGGAACAAAGCACGACTAGTGTGCAAGGGGTACTCCCAAATCAAGGGAATATATGTAGATGAGACATTTGAACCGGTTGCACGGCTGTAGACAATCAGATTATTTTTGGCCATAGCAGTTCAAAGAAAGTTCAAAGTGTTCCAGATGGATGTCATATCTGCATTCTTGAAAGGGGTTATGGATGAAGATGTTTATATTGGGAAGCCATATGGTTTTTTCATTCATGAGTATGTGAACAAAGTTTTCAGGCTAAAGAAGGCATTGTATGGGATGAAACATGCACCAAGAGCATGTTACTCAAGGCTAGATCAGTACTTGAAGAAGTTTGGATTTCAGCGTGGAGGAGTTGATTACAATCTCTATTTCAGTAATGACAGTAATCAAATGATGATAATGTTGGTTTATGTCAATGACATAATATTTGGCGGATCAGATGAAGCTCAGTGCATACAGTTTTCCGAATTCATGAAAAATGAGTTTGAAATGTTAATGATTGGAGAGCTACCATTTTTCCTAGGTCTACAGGTGACACATGGAAGGAATGGAACATTAATTTCTCAATATAAATATTCCAAGGAGGTCCTCTGAAGGTTTGGAATGGAAAATTCCAAGGAGATGATGACTTTGATTGATACCCGGATGAAATTATCAAAATATGAGGATGGCGAGGTAGTTTATATCACATAATATAGGAAAATCATTGGAAGTATGTTGTACTTAACCTCAACATGACCAGATATTGTTTTCGCCACATGCCAAGCAGCGAGATATCAGAGTAATCCCAAGGAAAGACACATACTTGCAGGGAAAAGAATACTTCGGTATATCTAGGGCACAATAGATTTCAGCTTGACATATACTAACAAATCTCAGACAGAGTTATTGGGATATGCTGATGCAGACTGGTCTGGTTCAGTAGATGATAGAAAATCAACGTCAGGTGGTGCATTCTATCTTAGTGGATTTTGTATTTCTTGACTAAGAATAAATCAAGATTTCATTTCATTGAGCACCGCTGAAGTTGAGTATATTGCAGCCACTCAAGCATGCACACAGTTATTGTGGATGAAGCAGATGCTTGAAGATATGGGAGTTGAATTGAAGTCTCAGATTGGAATCCAGTGCGACAACTCAAGTGCTATAAATCTTAGCAAAAATCACATCAATCAATAAAGGAAAAAGTACATTGAGATTAAGTATCATTTTATCAAGGAGAAGGTTGAGCAGGGAATCTTGATATTGGTGTATGTGTCTACAGTGCTACAGGTTGCAGACATTCTAACAAAGGCCTTACCCAAGGAATATTTTGAGAGGCATCGACTGGCTCTGGGAGTTCAGTCGATTCCCCGCACTTGAAATAGTGTGGATGTGGAACCCCCCCTCTCCCTGAGGTTTGATGTGTTTTTCCCTAATGTGCTGATATGCGTTCTCTACTATGTTACAGACTACAAAGGAGTGTCCTTTGGGTTCGTTGACAAAGGGGGAGAAAATAGTGATTGTTCAAGGGGGCGACAATGTGGAAATTTGATAAATCATGCATGATATGGGGAGAATCTGACAAGTGGAGAAGCCAGATAGGGGGAGTTGAATCTAGTTGAACATTCTTAGCTAGAGCTTAGCTTGGACAACATAGAAAATAGGGCTAAAGAGGTTTTGAAGCTGACAAGGGATGAAGCTATGAACAGAAAGGAGAGCGTATTAAATCTGACTATGCTAGAAGTGATCGATCAAAGAAAGATATCACGACAGTTGAGGATCGTTATAAAAGCAGAAGAGTGGTGCAACAGAGTAGTGTTGGAATGTGGTAAAAATATTTCCAAACAAAAATTAGTTTTCCAACATGTCCTTCAACAATTGTTATCAGTTTAGTACAAATTGGTATCAGTTTGGTGTCAATAGTGGATGTCAGAGATGAAGTGATTCATTGATTAACTATTCATTTACTCTTGTTTCTCACACCAAGAATTGCACATGTGGGCTTAGAGTATTTGTTGAGTAAATCCTTGATCGCTATCAGAATCTCAAAAGGCGAATGGTGGATGAAGAATTAACGATGTATCTTTCCATAAAAGAGTTTTCAACAATCCCAAAGGGGGAGATTGTTGGGAAAAAATCCCTCAAGGCATCATTGAAGCATTTTTGAGGTGATTGTGTTTGTTGACAAAGTGGAATCTGAGTGGTGATTGATGAAAAAGCAAAACAATGACATACAAATTTGTTGACAAAGAGGATTTCATGATGGAATGTCAAGTTCAAGAGCTGAGGTCAACGATCCATGTTTGATTCAAGAACGTCGACAAATGGAATGGATGATCTAGAGGCGGTACAAAAGATCAGATACGAGGTGGCTCCGTTTTCCAGTGATTTCCAAATTTTTGGGCCTGAAAATCGACAAATGAAGAAAAGTGTTTTTGGAAAAGGGAATTGCCCGCCGAGGACATGGAGTGTAGGAAACTTGCACTCCATATTTTTTTCAAGATCATAAGATCAAAATTTTTCTAAGGAAATAGGTTCGCACAAGTTTGGGAGTTGGTCGCGCAAGTGTCTAAGAGGATTGAAGACTTCCGCGCCGAGACTGGGTCGCGCAGGTGACTTTCGCGCCGTCGCGCAAGGTGGTCAATTTGCCTATAAATACTGGACCACCCATCTTCATTCTTCACCAGAGTTCAACACTTTGAGAAATCAGAGCTCCTGTCACGCAGGTGTGGTGGTCGCGCAAGTGGTGTGTGTGGTCGTGTAGGTGGGACTTGCACGCCAGGGTGATAGTTGGTAGCGCAAGCGTCTAAGAGGACAGAAGACTTGCGCGCCGAGTCTGGGTCAAGCAGGTGACTTGCGTGCTGTCGCGCAGGGTGGTCAATTTGCCAATAAATACTGGACCACCCCTCTTCATTCTTCACCGGAGTTCAACAATTTGGGAAATCAGAGCTTCCGTCGCGCAGGTCTGGTGGTCGCACAAGTGGTGTGTGTGGTCGCGCAGGTGAGACCTGTGCGCCAGGGTGATATTTGCGCGCCAGTGTTTAAAGATGTGTGCCAGTGTGGAGTTCCACACCAATATTGGTTTTGGCATAAAAGGAAGTGAGTCGCGTAGGTTTTGGGATGATGAAGGTTGTTTCGCTCAAGTGTCTGAGGTAGACTTGCATGCCAGTTGTGACTTGCGCACCGATACTTGCGCGCCGAGGTTGACTTGCGCGCCAAGTAAGGTTTAGTTACAGCAGTGATTTTCGAGCTGCGTGGAAGCTGGAATCTTTCCCGATACCTTCAGTGCAAAGAGATATTCATCTATGGGTGAATATTATGCTTCAAAAGAGCATCTACATATAGAAAAAGATGCATTCATTCATGAAAATGAAGATACCTATGGGTCTATCAACTGTGACTGGATTCCTTCCAAGAGCAGTGAGCAAATGAAGAGAAAGAAGGTGATCCTCTCCACCGAAAGTGTTCCAGAGAGAGAGAAACATGGAGTGACCCTTGGGGAAGCAGTGAGCTGACCCTAAACATTATAAAGGCAGTGAGCCTGGGCATAGAAGTGATCTATCCCAAACATTGTAATTCACAACTAGTGAAGTTTAGTGGAATTCGTACGATCGGAAACTTGTCGGCATATGCTCCTTGAACGTAGCCCTTTGCGGTGAACCACGTAAAATTGTTGTGTCCCGTGCATGCATTACTTTCTGTTTACTTTGTGCAACAGGAAAGAGAGAGAAGAGTGTTTTTCTTAACAGAAAAACAAGATCAGAACTGGCGTTAATTTCAAATTAGTCATACCCTGATTCACCCCCTCTCTTACGGTATTCAGCCTTGTGGACCTAACATATACTATCATAACATATCTTATGAAATCATATAGGAATTTATTTTCATAAAACCAATCAATGAATGGTTTTGGATTATTCATTAGGATGATGTTCGAAGAAGTGATATCATTCTTAACTGAGTTTTTTTTGTATTTATTCTTAAAAAAAGTTCACATCTTTATTGTATATGATTATTTAACAAAATTTCTATATCAAATATTTTTAGTTTCGTTTATGTTAAAGGAGTAACCAATATTCATTTATATCCCCCATTAAATGGGAAATGAATCCATCAATCACTTGAGGTAAATTGTTTTCCATCACCATATATCATTGACAGTAATTATGATGGATTTATGGTATATATAATATATAAAATAATAATTTATTATTTTTTAGGCATAATATAACAATTATTTTCTTACCTTTTCATTTATTGACAAATGATAATTTCATTTGTGAATACATTTGGACTGAAACATCCCTAATGTGATTTTGTTAATTTTTCATTGACACAAAAAATGGATGATATATAAAACTATATTTGAAGAAATAATATGATAAGTTTTATATTTTTATCAATAATTAAATATAATATAATACATAAATTAATTCTTTAATTATTTTTCAATAAATGGAAATTTTACTCAATTATACAAACATCCGGCTGTCTCATTTCATGTAATGTAGTAAATTTCTCAAAACCATTTTTCATGGATGTCTTGAAATGTAAAATTTATTTTTAAAAAAGGATTATTGTTACATATATGCATAAATGATGATATTTTTTTTACCACAATAAAACTATCAAATAAATTTTGGATACATGAGATAATTATCATGAAAAAATCTAATGAGAGAACAATTGAATAAGTATTTCATTATAACATTGAAACCAGGGAAATTTATGGAATAATAAACATGAAAAATGTAATGAATAAATTTTATAATTAATTATTTTTAATTAATGATTATAATGAATGTACTTAATGAGATGGAGTTGAGGTAGCGGATTTTATTCAAAAAAAACATCTTCTAAATTTTCACTTATGAATCATTTTCATCCATGTATGTTTTAAAAAAATAATTGATGTATTTATATGAAAATTAAATACTTAAAAATTCAATTAATAACTATTATGAATTTGTTAAATGTTTTTAAAAATTAATCTTTTTTAAAAAATATTTATAAAAAGGAAATGGAAATAGTTTATTTTAATGTAAATGAGGACAACACCATTCTGCTATGAAACAACAGTTATTTAATATTTCCATTCTTTTATAAGAATACATTAATTTTTCATTAACAAAATTCATTCAATATTTCTGGGTAATTTTTGTTTTGAGAAAAAAAATAGCTATTTCGATATCCATAAATTCTTTTCATTTGGGGTCAATAATGTGTTATATGGTTTTATGATGAAATATTGTGGGCTTATAATTTTCTATTAATGATATGGTCGTTGGACAGAGATTTTGTTAATGAGATTTAATAATAAAGATTATAAACTGGGTTGAACGCCATTAATGATCTTGATTTGATGGGTTGATCCCCATTATACCTCATGATTAGAGGGGTTGAGCCCTATTTGATCCTATGATATGACAGGTTATCCCCATTATTTCTCTTTACTATAATGATTAATGATAGTTTTCATTGGAAAATTATGTTGGAATTCATCTGTATCATTATACCAATTTTATGGTTTCTGTATGATTGAAATGAAAATAATGCCTAGAGGACCCAAATTAATTTTCTACACTATATTATCTATTTGAATAGTAATATTGGATTTTAAAATGTATGATAAATATCACATGTTTTAGATAATTGTTTATACAATTTTAGAAAAAATATGTTTTATGAAAATATTTTCCCTTGATAGTCAGGTTCTTTATGAAACCCTCCTAATTACGATATTCCCTTATGTTTTCTATTAATGTTGTTATTGAAAAATAGTTTTCATTATAACCACTTTCCATTACATTATTAATTAAAGTAAAATAGTTATTAGTCTCTCATGGTTTTAAAATGGGCTAATGGGTTTTATTTTTTCCTTCTATGTCCATTACATATAATTTTTTGGTCATCCCCTATTTTTAAATGATTTTCACAAGGTCTAAGGATTGGCAATGGAAAGTAAGAAGTAATTTTGAATGTTGTTAGGTTTTTTATCATGAATGAAAATAATTTTTTACCTTAAAATTTATCTATTTAGAGAAAACAATTTGATATTAAATATATGTTTCTACCTTGTAATGTATTGTTTTTTATCAACGATTTATGACCTAATTCTAAAATTATATAATCCTAATATATATATTTAAATACAAGAAAAATAAATTCTATTGTAAAGACACTATATTATGTAATGTTTAATCTTGATTCCTTATAAGTTATGTGTTAGAATTTTCATATTAATGAAAAATTTATAAATTTGGAACATAAATTTTTAAATTAAATACAATTTTTAAATTTAAAATATTATGGCTATCCTGAGGTGATTTATTTATATTTTTATGAAATAATTTCTTTTTATGTTTATAATGAAAAATAATGTTTTTATAAAAACGCAAATTTTATGAATATATATATATATATATATGAAAAATAACATGGATATTATAAATCCTTTTAAATGATTAATTAATTATAATATTATTAAAAACATATAAAATTTAATAATTAAAAAACCAATGTGCATTATTTTAGAATATATGTTACATCTCATTATAATATAAAAATACTTTTTAGGATATTCTTTTAATTAAACAATTTATGGCAATAATCAGTTATGTATTTCTTTAAAATATACAAAAATATATTTTTTTATAAAAAAATTACATATATCATGAAATTTATGGTAATTTATTAATATATTATATACATAATTTTTAAATATAAAAGCACACTTTTTATAAAAATTATTTTTACGCATTCAATGTGATGATATCATAAATAACTTTTCAAAAGAATATAAATTTTATTTTATATATTTAATATATTATTTTTTTTAATATTATAATATTGTTTAATAATTTATACTTCATTGAAGGATAAAATTATGATTACTAATATTATAGTTAATGATCATGATAATAATACAACACTTATTTTCAAATACTTATTGTATCACCCATCCAATGGTAAATCTATTCTGATTAAGATTACAAACACATAATGGTGACCACATTTTTTTTTCTTACATGCAATTTTAAAATACAAAAAATAAATTTAATGAAAAGTTAATTTAATAGTATTTAGAATTAAAATCAGATTAAATTTATATAAAATTTGGGTTCATGAAATAATTTCTTTAGAGGGTCTATTTTATATAATTAGTATAATTTATATTATTTTATTAATGAACTAATCAACTATGTAAAGAACAAGATGGTTAAATAAAAAATCAGAAGAGTAATGGTATTGTAAAATGCTTAAAAATGTATGGAAAATTTTATATGAGACTTTATTGAACTTACCACATGAAAAATCCCTTATATATTATTTTTTCAACCATTTACCATATAATTTTTCTGTTTCCTAATTTATAAATAATGGGTGCTCAAAAAAGTACCCTTTTCGTCACTTATAAAAGGGAAACACTTCTAGACATTCATGTCACACCCATACCATCAAATTTTTTATTTAAAATTATTAATTTTCTCATCCTATAATAATTTGTGATGTTCTTAAATTTTTCGACTCATTTAGATACCAAAATCCATTCATTTCAATGTAGATTTCACAAAGAAAGTTTAATGTCATAATGTCAGTAATAATTAATCCTTATATTTTTCTTATAATTATTTACATAACAATAATATGATAACCATAGTTATATAATAAAATATATATAATTATTATACTGAAGTGTCATTATATTAATGGAACATTGTTTACTTATTCCTTCCCATACACTTAGAAAAATAGAATAATGTCAGTCTTGTGTTATATAGACAACTCCCTCAATGAAGTAATATTATCATTTTATATATTAATCTTCATTATTAATATAATACAAATGGAAAATGTTTACAAAACAAAAAATATTTATATAATATCATTAATATTTTATATTAAATATATATATTTTTATAAATAAACAATTTTTTAGCCATACTCACCAATTACATTATAGCATGTTCATGTTTCGGTAGGTCAAACCATCTCATTAAAAAATGATATCAAGCCCTATAATGGATGAATTTTGGAAATAAGATAAAAAAATTATTATGGTTTAATAAAAACATTAATGATACTTTTGGTTATGCAATGGTTATATTAATTATTTAACTATGTGTCTTTGAGTGCAATAATTACAGAAATCAGAACACAATGATTCTATTTTCGAACACACATATGAAAAAACATTATAACCTATAAATATTGTATGATAACATATAGTCCTTATAAATGAAATATTTATGAATATGGTTTTTAATAAGGAATATAATAATCCAAATTAGATTATTTAAAATGTTATGTCTGTGAAAAAAAAATCATGACCGTGGTACTGGTTTTGTTGACTTTTGTTTTGATTCATTTGGTCATCATCTTACATACATTAATATACATTTAATGATTTAATTTCTATTAATATTTAATTATTTAAAATTTTATTTCCAAAAATTCTTTAGGGTAATTATATCTCATAACAATTAACCAATTTGTTGATACATGTTTTTCCAAAATAAAAGTATAACATTGATAACAAATACTTGCATTCTTACTAATGAACATTCTTTTCCACATCCTTGTTTTTCATGTGGTAATTTTTTTAATTAATGACATCCATCTATTTTTATTCATTTTTATTCATCTTATATTCCTGTACCAATTTCGTGAAATAAATTCATTCAATGATTCTTCGATGTGTTTCTAAGAACATCCCAAAATGGTAATAATGGAAATTCTTTTAATTATTTACCACTATGGATTTATTATATTATTCTCTAATTTATTTTAAATGATACATTTTACAAAACTCTCTATAATATTATTTTTTTGAAATAATTGTCTTCTCCTTTAGTAACCGCTTATGAATGAAATTTTCACTGCATATTTTTAACAATTTTTCAATGATTTTGTGAAATCCTTTATATTTTATCTTCTATTATTTTTAAAGGATTATATATCATGATGCGTTGTTATTTATACCATGAATAATATATTATTGTATGATTCCTTCTAGAAAATTTTAGTTTTTCTCTTTTTATTTCCTAAGTTCATCTTATTTTATATGTTTTAGAAACCCTTAACATTTTCCATTCTTTTACGAATATACAATTAAGATTTGTTTTATATGGAACACATTAGAATAGATTAAAATGGTTGGGGTCCTATATCACCCTAAAATGAATAGGATTATGTTTGTATCTCATGATATAGTTATTAATGGACTTAATTATATTTTTTAAAAAGACATGGGCATAATTGGTTTGATCAAATTTTTAGGTCTCTGCATAATGAGATTGGGAAAACATGAATTAACATAATGGGGTTTTCACATTAATTTTCCTATACAAAATTTATCCACATTTTATTGTTTTTTATCATGTAATTCCACTTTAATAATTTTATTTTTATTTTTCACGAAATTCCATATTTTCATGTTACCCCTAATATTAAAAAAATTTGGCACTCTTATGTCATGTCCACAAGTTTTATGATTAGTTATAAGTATTTTATTCCGTTTCATAACATTTATTATTCCTTATTGATATTTTTATGATTTTATATGTCTTTATAATGTTTTATTATTATTATATACGGTCTTATGAAATTTATTGTGATATTAATTTGTTCCCAATTTAACCTTTAATTTTGTGATTTGGTGCATTAAGATATTTTTTCCCTTACCGAGCATCTAACCTCAATCGATTATTATATTTAAATTTCCCTAGTTTATGAAGATGAATATATCATGTGATATTTTCTGAAAAGGATCAATAGGGGAAACATTATGTATAAATATTTGTATGGGTTATAAAATATGATGTTTATATATCTAATCACCAAGTGACCAGATCATTCACTCTTTGATTTTTTATAATATATTTGATTTATATTATTTGAAATATGATATTTTTATATTATTTCTTTCATGTTTATATTGAGATAATGGATATTGTATATGATTATGGTTTATTTATTTTAGTTATTTGTTTATTTATTTTCAGGAATTTGGTTGAGAAAACTATATTGACCTAATTAATTATATATCCAAATATAAGATAACATTAAATACTTGTTATAAGGTTAAGAATATATGATTTTCCTGGATATAAGGTCCCTAACTGGATATAATATGTGGACGTAGGATTTGAAATATACGTATTGAGGATAGTAACTAGGAATGGTGAATATTGGGTATTAGTATAATCAGCCCTATTTACAAGAGATAAAGAAACAACTACCCAGAATATTTGATACTCATCTGGGAATATGATATCATTAAAAACATTATATTTCCAGTCCATTATAATGGATTAATTATAGTGTGGAATTATGATAAATGTATGAGAGAAACCAACATAATGAAATCTATATTTATCCATGAGTTATAAAGGTTGAATAGAATTCTAATTTGGTATTTCTATAGAGAAACAAATTTCATGATGGAATTTTCCTATGATCAGTTATTAAGTTTATATTATGATTTCAATTTTTCATATCTTAATTAAACACCTTTAGGTTTTTGTAATGGATGAATCATAGAAGGGTCAATTTAAGGATCGATGTTATTGAAGAGAAAGATATTTCCATTAATGGAATCTTAATAAGAAAAGATCTAGCATTAGGTTACATGTAATCATATCAATAAAAATTAAAAAATAATCACTATCAACATATAAATATATAAAAATCCTTAAAAACAATAAAGAGAAAGATCGAGTCTCATCAACATTGGGGTGAAAATAATGATGAAGTGAATAAGATTATATTTTATGTTTGTTATAATATATGGAAGAAACACCAAATATGATTTATAAAATGAATCATATAATGTTTCACAAGTAGTAATATTGTCCCTCAATTTTACAACCACATTTTTTTTCAATATATGAGATGTTATTTTTATAAAATTATCTATTATACTTTTTTTCTTATTTGATATGGGTGATTTTTATGATAGTATTGTGGTTAAGGGTATGAGAAGTTTTGGTTTATTAGAGGCACAAATAAATAGTGGATATATAATTCTAGCAACTAGCTTGTGGAGTTTTTGAATGAATACTAGATAATGTTGACAAAAATAACCAACATGTGTATCAAAAATAACCCTAGTGGTTAAACCACGCACACATGATGGACAATGTATCCAATTCGATGGAGAAATTGATGAAACAACTAATTTTCATTTTTTAGTAGGTTTTGATAATATTTAACAATGAATTTCAGATCAGATGGTTATATTCATAATTTTAGTCCCCATATCCTGAATCTTGTCCCCCCAATTGTCTCCCCATTTAATTCCAATTATTATATTTTATGGAAAAGATATAAAGCTCAGTTTTAATTTTACATGTGAAAAATAAATATTCATTATTGAGATATATACATAGATATATGTGTTATTTATGTTTTAAATGAAAGTAATTTGATTTTTCCTTCCAATATTTCTAGAGTGGTGGAATATCTTGTGTGTTAACATTGTTCCTTCATCAAATCAATATATACCATTCAATAAAGATGTTCTATGGGTATGTTATTACAGATCATATTAATATAAATCTTCATAATGGTCTATTAAATATATAACTGTAATCCATTGAGGATTGATAATTTTAGTCAAGGATGTATCAACATTTCAATGACATCCCCCCATTACTAGAAATTGAATTCTTATGAATATATTACATTTAATGTAAATTCATAAAAAATTGTTCATATTGAGATTCACTTATCCTCATTTATAATCTTGAATCAATTTTTTTCTGATGTATTGGTAATGGATTAATGAACATTAGAATGAGCCATGGATCTATTCTGGAATCAGGGAGCAATTCATGATCTATTCATTAATCACGAAAATATCATGTGAATTAAAAACCTCAACATTCATATAATGTGGAGTTAGATATGTTGTTATACTTCTTATGGTATGTGATAATCGAAGAAACTTTTTTATAGGAATTGGTTGTTTATCATGTTTGAAATATCATTATACAAGGATCCAAAATCAAATTATACAGTATTGTTATGTGATCTCATTCTCCATGAGTTTTCAATGTGACAGTTCTTTGATCCTTGATGAAACATGGAGTATTTCATCAAAAACCATGACACGGGATGTTAATTACCATTTTTGGATCTTTTATGCACTTTTTTCCTTAGTATAATTCTTGTTTTGGAATACCTTAATGTACTTTCATGATTATTGTCACATGTTAGTGTCTGTGAGTACGTTGTGGGACCAATTTATGATTAATAACACATTTAGTTGGATAGTAGATTTATTGTTAACGTTTTATGTTTATCACATGTATTTTATGTCAAAAAAATTTCATCATGATGATAAGATAAAATTTTCCTAGTAAACTCTACACTATTTTGTGTATTACCATGCCAAAGAAGTTATTTTTCTTATTTCTCCTAATATGGGGACTTTCCTGACATGATTATTTCTATAGGTGGAGTGAATATGATTTATTAATATGGTTATTATGGACTTGAAAACATTTTATGGAAATTATATTCTTATATAATATCATGTGATTCACTATATGTCATGAAAATGTCCAAGAATAATGTAAAATTGAGACCTAGTGGATGATGAGACGTACAATCAAATGATGACGAGTGGACTTCAAAAACATGATTCACCAGATATTATGTGGATACTGAGTAGTTGGTTCATGTGATGCTGAGTATTTTTTTCTAACCATATGTATAGTTCTATATGTCTCTCAATATCCTAATATTCCTTCTATCTTGGAGATAAAGTAGGCATGGTTGGGGAAAATGGTTTCATGGTCTGCACATGGGTGCTTTATATATGATTTCTCATTATAACTTCTAATTTTATTTCCATCATCTTATACATATTTTATAACTATGAAAACTAATCAAGGACACATTGGTAGTGTCCTACTAGGTCTTATAATGAAAACCTAGATAGTAATCATGATGTTCATGAAAACATCTTGTGAATGAATTCAAGAAGTGGAAAGTGGCCAATATAAGATGGTTAATCCATGATGCATGGATCATGGAGTGAAAATGGAAAACATTACTTTATAATGAAACATAATTAATGTATTTGACATACATTAACCCTTTTTTGAATTTCCACTATAGGAGACCATTTCTTATGTCATTATATGACATGTGTACCATCTGTTATGACATTCGTTATTTTATTCCATAATTTTTACTCTAAATTGTTTCATTTTTTGTTATAGGTTAATGAATATGATACTGAGGGTATAAAATAACCACTAATATTTCTTGGAACCTCTATTTGTTATGATGTACCCTTCATGATCACTGAGAAGGGAGGGATAATTTTATTCCATCAAGATATTCCTTCTCTCTACTATGTAATGAAATACATGGTTCATGTGTTTCAATTGTGGGGGTGCATTTCTGTCATTACACATGCCACAAATTCTAATAAAATTGAGATATAACCTGATGCATTATATATGGAGCTCTTGGTTATAATCCTAGATATGTGAGAGAAAGTCATTCAAGGGGAGATAATGCCACTTGACTGGAATATGTGAAATCATATATGAATTATGGTGGAGGCTTAGGTACAAGAGGATAATATTTTCTCCCAATGGAATGATTTTTGAGATATAACCATTATGGTAATTTCTGAGGATATGATGTCATTATATGTGGTGAATTGTAACAACATAATTTTTTCCAATGTATGAGATTTTATTTTTATAAAATAATATGTTATATATTTATAATTTAATTTATAAATTTGATTAATAAAACATATTTGTTTTCTACGTGTTAGGGTGTTTGTGGATGATATTTTCAGAATATATATGGGTGAATAGTTTATTTTTATTTCTAATGGATAGCTTGTGGTGTTCTTATAAGTTTTGTTGGCAACTACAGACTACATCGCTTAGCTGGTGGTCGGTCACTAGCCAACCATTATTCCCAGACTGGGTGAGAAATTAGTGTACCCAATGGTTTTTAATTTTACCTTTGAATTTGACAATTTAATATCCAATTTCAAAAAACATACCCACATTCCTAATTTTAACCTCATCTTATGAATATGGTCTCTCTCATTCTTCTCAACAGGTCTCTCTAATGATTGGATGAAATAGAGATGTTATAATGATGAGTTCTCCTTTGATCATTGAAAAATTATTATATATTATTCAAAGATGTACATGAATCTATGTTGGATATGTGTATTTCATGAATATCTTTTAATGTTTCATTTATATCTTCATAGAATGGTGTTGTAGTTAACGAGTTAAAGTTGTTGATTAATGAAATCCATATCTACCACTAAATACACATGTAATGTGGTTCATTGTTTTTGTGTATTCATCCTATAATTATTATTGGTGGAATATTGTTGAATGAATCATGTTATATATCTAAATATATAGTAGATTGGTTTAGGTATTAGTAGTTCAAGGACAATCCCCACGACAAGAGATAAATTTCTATGTTACAGTGAATATATTCTGGGAACTCATCATAGATTGATCATTGTGAGGATCTTTTCTAGTTAATATTGAACATTAATCTCTTTTACATTTCTAGGTTGGGGATGCATCAAATATTTCTCTCTATAACTAAGGATCTCTTCTAAATTAATAAATGATTTTATGATACATTCCTCGATCGACTACAAATCTGTGAATATTCTACATCTCATTTAGCACACCTAAGAATTTCTTACATTGGATGATTCCAAAAGGTACGTGATACTGAAAAATAATATTGACATTAACACTTATGTGTGTATTCATAAAAATTTATATGTTTTATATACCAAAACTAAAACATACATCCTTGAAGCGTGAGATCATTCTTCATGATGTGTGTCATTTTTGGTCTCGATCATTGTTGAACCCTAGTGTACAATTTCAAAGAAAAATTCAAATGAATTACGTTATCATATTAGGATCATGTACACACTTTATTTCTTTTTAAAATTATTATGTTGGAATAATTTAATATAAATTGTTTATTATGATGGATTTTTATTATTTGAATATCTAGTGAGACAAATTTTTGATACATGATGCAATGATTGTTTGTGTGGTATTCTTGTTCATGGTTGACGTTAATCACATGTTTTTTAAGTCACTTGTAACACCCCAAGATTTCATAGAGTGTTATTTCTTCAAAATAATTCAATAACTTGCACTACACGCTACACCGAGTTCAATAACACCATTACTTACAAAAAAAAGCCATTCAAAAGAGGTTATGAATAGTATTATCTAAATTTTAAACTTTATATAATCCTTATAATTTTTGAATCCATATTATGAGTTTCTTAGATATAATGCAAGAAAAAAAATCATTTTTAGTATTGCACTTTTATCAACTTTTAATAGTGAACCGTTTTTAAATACAATATTTTAAACTTTTTGACTAAATAGGGACATCAAAAAATTTAAAATGAAACATCCCAAGCTTCCACGGTACGCTTTCCTTTGAATAATACTGTAGCGTGTGTTGTACGCAACTTCGAGTTTTAACACACACCACAACTGATCAAACTAGCCATTATGAATACCAATACCTACTTTTAGAAATTATATATATTTTATATTTTAAAATGGACTTAATTTTTGGATTCGGAATAACGAATTTATCCTAAGGTGAAAATTTGGTACTTTTCGGATAACTTTCATATTTTGATGAATAGTAAAAATTACTAAAATTTAATTAAAAACAACTTTTTTATTAAAAATAATTAATAGTGATAAATTATGAATTTGAGTAGTTTTAAAGTATATTTAGAATATATTTTTACCATTTAATAAAATGTTGTTCATTGGACATAATTTTACAATTAAACCGAACATAAACAAGTGTCAATCTTTTGATAGTTATTACCTCTTAAAAACACGCTTTTTGTTTTGATAGCGGGAATTAATTTTAAATTAATTTCTGCCACTTCTGTGATTTGAATTTAGAAAAATGGATTCCATATTTGGAATCAGGATGTCCAAATTGTGTAAATAGTTAACTTTTATTTTTAGACATTTTGAATAATTACTGTGGTAAATAGTTTATTTACCATGGTTAAGGGTAAATCCGGTAAATAAGGGTTAAATAAATAATATTATAATAATACAAAATTACCCTAAAACGTGTCCTAACCTTATTGGTGGACACATACCCGACCATGGGCATCCTTGTGTTGATTTGGGGACCCCTTGGAGCCACTTGTATGTGGTAGGGACACATTATATTAATAAAGTTAAAATAAAAATAAAAATGGCATAAGCTTACATCTTTTAGAAGAACAATTTTTACATAGGGTTATACATTTTGTATTTTTGATTATAAATATTCATTAGAAATCTGAAAATATTTACTACATAATGATATTTTATTCATAATTTTTAGACATCAAATAATTTAAATTATTAATGACACAATAATGATGCAATGTTTACCTCATTAATAAATCATTTAAATAAATAAGATTATAATGATTAAAATATTATCTAAAACCGGTACAATTATTATTGGTTGATGTTATTTAGAATATGAGTCATCTTATCTTCGACCTCAATTATTTTTGGACCATTATAATCCAAATTTAATTTCATTATAAAGTAATACTTTCACTCTTTCCTAAAGAGCTCCTCCTCTCCCTTATAAAAGGAGACCACTTCTACTCATTCCTCGCACCTCTCAAGCCACTTGGCTCGTCCAAACTCTGCCAAAATACTCTCCCAACATCCCTCAATACAACCTAGAGGCTTTAGTTTGATCAGAAAGCAAACCTAAGGATCCCTTTTGATCACATCAAAAGGAAGAACCCGAAGAAGAGGTAATGTTTTCACCACCACTTTTCAAGTTCCTTTCTTCTTCCCCTTCTTCTTCCTTTGTTGTTACCATTCTAAAATAATAACTCCAGTATCATATATATAATGTGATGTTATTATAAATATGGTACAACCATATTGAGTATTCTATCCACCCTTTGAATAACATGTCACCATACGTGCGTACGTACGTCTTACCGTCTCCACGTCGTGGTGTAATTGTTATTCAATATATTATTATTTTGGATGGGTATAATAATGATATGTAACTCATGTAAATAATAAATATAACATGTTAATGATTCTGTATATATGATATACCATCCATTTATATATTATTTTAATATCAAAAGAATGATATTATCGCTCGTGCGTACGTACGGACTACCGTCTCCAAGAACGCGAAGAGATTCATTCTCCATCGTATCCATTCATGTATAATTATCATTTGATGATTTAAAAATGATTTTTAAGGACTTGATATCATTCTGGATATGAATAATATACAACCTATCCTTTACAAACATGTCTTACGTAACAAAACACACAAAATAAAACAAGTAAGTTCACACCCGAAACAACGATAATACTAAGATATTATTATCAAATCAATATTAAAAGATCATATATGATATCATATTAATGTATATGATTCTTGTATAATTTAGTAACAATTATTTCACCATTATACAGGATGTTATCCTACCCCAACCAAGGAAAGGTACAAGGTAAGGGATTTTCTTATCTCACATTCAATTCCGTGAGATTTCCATTATTCGCCACTAAATTATTGAAAGTGGTGTATTGTGTACTAGAATTTGATATATATTATCATGATTATCTTTATATTCATGTTATTCTGTAAATAATTTGGTGGTTATTAACTTTTGTCCATACGACTCAGTTGATTAACGTGGTAAGGGGTTTTCATCTCACTCTTTATTTCCATGAGATTCATGCCATATTTCCACTATTATCTTTTGTGTGGTGTATGTACTTCCCATAATTGTATTCTTTGTGTAATACACTTTAAATTATGTGTATTTACATTTTCATTGTATGATACCTCTTTCATGGGTTGTATGTTTCATAAGTTACCAAATTGATAAGGGTTTACTTCACAGTCTCTTTAATATCCGAGGTTGTCTTTACGTAAGTATCTACAGGGACATATTTACTATCCATGTCCATATTTCATAAAAGAGTTTTCAAAGGGATTATTTCTAAGGGAACTTTTACTAAAACATAATTTTAAATGTTTTAAATATTTATTCTTCTAAATCATACTCATTTATGTCCACGTTTTCAAAATGGTTTGTAAGGATTTATTTATATGAAAATGAATGTTTTTAAAGTTTTAATTCCATTCAAAAGTTTCAAAGTGGTATGGGACACTTTGATTAAAATATGTATTTAAATGCCTTACTTTCTAAATTGTGTAACATTAAAATGTTTTCATGAAAAAATGATATTTCTCTCAATAATTTTTTTAAAAAAAATTTCACCTATGTCAACATCCTTTGATGGATTTTAAGATTATTTGAAGTTGATTTATTATGATATAAAACTTACATATTGTATTGATGTTTTGTGATATGTTTGACTGTAGATGTGTCATTTATATATCATTCATGGTTTATGAGTAAAGTATTGACATTTCGTATGCTAGTTCCAATAAGAATGTTTATGTTATATTTCAACCTTTACTTCATATGAATGTGTTGGACAAGTATGTTCCAGGTTGGGGACTGGTTAAAGTAAGCCATCCAGGTTGGGGACTGGTAAAAATAAGCCCTCCAGGTTAGGGACTGGTAAAAGTAAGACCTCCAGTTTGGTCTCCGGTTATTAGAGGCACTCCGGGTTGGTGTCCGGTTATTAGAGGCACTCCGGCTTGGTGTCCGGTTATTAGAGGCACTCCGGGTTGGGTTCTGGTTACAGTTAGCCCCAAGGTCTTGGGATGAGGCCTTGACAAAGAAATTAAAGTTCAGAATTATGCATTCCAATATTATGAAAGTGGTTATTGATATTTCATGTGATTATTCGATTAGTATAATATCCATGTGAACAAGTAAATGGCATTATTTCATTTTACTTTTTCCATACTATGTTGAAGTTCATGTTTAAAAGGCTTTTGTTTTAGTAATTCATTGCCTTAAATGTTTATGCTTATTTTTGAATGTTCCGCTATATTGTTATCCTTACTGGGCATTTGATCTCACCCCTTTTCTATGTTTTATTTTTCCCAGGATGTGAAGAAGTAAATTATGAATGACCTGCAGGGATATTATGCGGGGATATGAGTGTGAATTATGGAGACATTATGTTGTTGTGGTAGTTTTTCATTTTATGATGTAATGTAAAACTTATGAATATTTCTAGTGTTTCCAAGGCTACTAAACCAATCGGTCATTCGAGATTTGATCTTTCTTATGATCATGCCAATGTTATGTAATAATGCACCGACTCTGGGTAACTAGGGTCGGGGCGTTACAGTTGGTATCAGAGGAAGTTTAGTACAAACCTTGGAAGATAGATTTAGATAAACTCTGATTAGAGCACATAGACCTAAGATAAACATTGAGGATTAGTATAAAATAACTTCCTTGAATTTTGGTATTGTAGAGATTTTGTGAGTTTTCTGAGCAATACATCCCTGTCTGGATACGAGCAGGTAGAGGCGGCTCTGGAACAGATGTACCTAGGGGTAAAACCCGAAAACACCGCTTTGAGCTAGACTCGAACGGGAACTAGTGCACGACAACGGGCCTTGCTGCACTCTTGGTTACGACACTCCCGGGGGATATGCTTAGGATAACTCTCATTTTCTTTACAAATCATTATGAAGGGTTTATGAGTATATACTTCCTCAAAGAAAACATTTTTATGATTATGGATTATATCCATAAACTATTTAATTTATGTTATGTGTTTTACAAGTTTGGGATTAGGTATTGTTATTCATAAACTAATCTAGTGTATGCCATTGTTTAGAAATGGCGCCCAGTAGAAGGAATGAGAACTCCAGTAATGCACATGATCCAAAGAGAAGGAAGGATCATATCTTTCATGGTCTTAAGATAGAATTTATAAGAGAAATTGTCTCCCATGTATTATCATCATATGAAGAAATAATATCATGTGTTGATAAGATAAGTAAAGAGTTTACTGAGTCCTATGTCTTTGAAGGGAAGCAAGAGAAGAAAAGGATAGAAGAGAGAACGATGGATAAAGGGAAGAGGGAAAAGAAGAATTTTCCCATATGTGGTAACTGTGGAAAGAAACACCCTGGAACTTGCCTGAAAGGAATGGGAGTTTGTTATAAGTATGGAGGAAAAGGGCACAAAGTACATGACTGTAAGGGTAAGAAAATGGTTTCAAATGTACAATGCTTCATTTGCAAGGAGTTTGGACACTACGCGAACCTATGTCCCAGTCATCAGATTATGCCGCAAATGATGTTATTGGATAATAATCATGTTATGATACTACCACAGATGAAGAGGAATGATTAGAGTTCTTATGTTGATTATGTCAATTGAGTGTTGTATGAACAATGTACTTGTTATAATGATTATGGAGTATATAAGGATTGTACTGTAGTACTATTTCATTAAGGACTTGAGATTGTGTGGAACAAAGAAAAGTGACTCAATAGCAGGATAAATTTTTGGAAAATATATGGTTGAGAGAATGATAAACCATTATATAGTTCTGATACTGAGGTAGTGATTTTCGAATAATACATGATTATTTTGGAAAAATTATATTGGATATTCTTGACTACCTTGGAACTCATTAATTATTTGTATATTCCATCATTTTTGGGGTTTAAATTTTTTTTGGATTGATGAATTATATTCAGCATTCTATATGGAATAAGGGAGCATGAATGTAATAAATAAAAAAATATGGTAATTAAGGATGTTTCAGTGTATTAAAAGAATACATGACGAAGGTATTCATATGATATTACGGGGTAAAAAGGATCTACATTATGTTTACCTTCCTTATAAATGTTGGACTGTGAGTTTGGACAGAAGTATTTTGGATAGTTCTAGTTTGGATTATTTTGGATTGCCATAAAAGGACAACCCGGAGGTCAGGCGGCAACCTGTCGCGTCCGGCAAGGCTGCGAAACTTGAACACGCAACCGAAGGGAGACAAGGGTGTAACACCCACCCCTGGCCCATGAGATGTCCTGGATTAAATAATGTAGTTTTTTTTAAAAGATCTGGTAGATGAATTATAAATTCATTTATTTTGGAACCCTATACGAATAGTATAGATAGAAAAAAAAATTACATTCTATTATCTTTTAGAGTGAAATATGATTTTGTGGTAGGAATTTATTAATGGATAAAACTATAATTATAATGTAAGTATATCTCCTTATGATATTATACAATCTCATAAATAAATTCCTCAACATTAATAAAAGGAACTTAGAAAAAAAATGTTGTCCTAGATGGTACCTTAAATCATCACTAATTTATGGCTTTGGGATTTTTGGCCTTTTCATAGCCATGTTCTCTACCACTCTCCATCAGATAATTGATGGTTAGATTTCTCCTCCATATCCATATTTTCCAACATGGAACCCTAGTATGTGTTATTTTCGGTAATCTTCATTCTTTCCACTCTTTGTTTTAAATAGAGGCCTCATTAATTCATTTTTCGATGTGGGATTTCAACTAAGATATTTTAAAACGTCAAAAATGTGTTATCCCAATACCCTATGTGTTGTTGAACTGATGGTATTTCAAATCATCATAGATTGATGAGTTTAAGGACCTAAATTTTATACTAGTTTGTGATTGATGACCTCAATCACTACCTATAAATATTTACGTTTTTCCTCCAATTATATGTCTCTAATTGCCACCAATGTTCTCCTAATCGAGATCATAATTTGGTGGTGACCCTTTCATTTCTCTTTTCCTCATATTAATACTAAATTTTAGTAACCCAATTTCCGATGTGGGTTTTCCCACAAATATATTTTCTATTTTCAACCTTTTATTTTTGAAGAACAATTTCAAATTGCGAGGACGCAATTTATTGAAGGAGGGGAGAATGTAACACCCCAAGATTTCATAGAGTGTTATTTCTTCAAAATAATTCAATAACTTGCACTACACGCAACACCGAGTTCAATCACACCATGACTTACAAATAAAAAGCCATTCAAAAGAGGTTATGAATAGTATTATCTAAATTTTAAACTTTATATAATCCTTATAATTTTTGAATCCATATTATGAGTTTCTTAGATATAATGCAAGAAAAAATTCATTTTCAGTATTGCACTTTTAGCAACTTTTAATAGTGAACCCTTTTTAAATAAAATATTTTAAACTTTTTGACTAAATAGGGACATCAAAAAATTTAAAATGAAACATTCCAAGCTTCCACGGTACGCTTTCCTTTGAATAATACAGTAGCGTGTGTTGTACGCAACTTCTAGTTTTAACACACACCACAACCGATCAAACTAGCCATTATGAATAATAATACCTACTTTTCGAAATTATATATATTTTATATTTTAAAATGGACTTCATTGTTGGATTCAGAATAACGAATTTAGCATAAGGTGAAATTTTGGTACTTTTCGGATAGCTTTCATATTTTGATGAATAGTAAAAATTACTAAATTTTAATTAAAAACAACTTTTTTAATCAAAATAATTAATAGTTATAAATTATGAATTTGAGTGGATTTAAAGTATATTTAGATTATATTTTTACCATTTAATATAATGTTGTTCATTGGACATAATTTTACAATTAAACCGAACATAACCAAGTGTCAATCTTTTGATAGTTATTACCTCTTAAAAACACGGTTTTTGTTTTGACAGCGGGAATTAATTTTAAATTAATTTCTGCCACTTCTGTGTTTTGAATTTAGAAAAATGGATTCCATATTTGTAATCAGTATGTCCAAATTGTGTAAATAGGTAACTTTTATTTTTAGACATTTTGAATAATTACTGTGGTAAATATTTTATTTACCATGGTTAAGGGTAAATCCGGTAAATAAGGGTTAAAATATAATATTATAATAATACAAAATTACCCTAAAACGTGTCCTAACCTTATTGGTTGACACATACCCGACCATGGGCATACTTGGGTCGATTTGGGGACCCCTTGGAGCCACTTGTATGTGGTAGGGACACATTATACTAATAAAGTTAAAATAAAAATAAAAATGGCATAAGCTTACATCTTTTAAAAGAACAATTTTTACATAGGGTTATACATGTTGGATTTTAGATTATAAATATTCATTATAAATCTAAAAAGATTTCCTACATAATTATATTTTATTTATAATTTTTAGACATCAAATAATAGAAATTATTAATGACACAATAATGATGCAATGTTTACCTCATTAATAAATCATTTAAATAAATAAGATTATAATGATTAAAATATTATCTAAACCCTGTCCAATTCTTATTGGTTGTTGTTATTTAGAATATGAGTCATCTTATCTTCGACCTCAATTATTTGTGGACCATTATAAACGGAATTCAATTATATTATAAATTAATACTTTCACTCTTTCCTAAAGAGCCCCTCCTCTCCCTTATAAAAGGAGACCACTTCTACTCATTCCTCACACCTCTCAAGCCACTTGGCTCGTCCAAACTCTGCCAAAATACTCTACCAACATCCCTCACTACAACCTAGAGGCTTTAGTTTGATCAGAAAGCAAACCTAAGGATCCCTTTTGATCACATCAAAAGGAAGATCCCGAAGAAGAGGTAATGTTTTCACCACCACTTTTCAAGTTCCTTTCTTCTTCCACTTCTTCTTCCTTTGTTGTTATCATTATAAAATAATAAATCCAGTATCATATATATACTGTGATGTTATTATAAATATGGTACAACCATGTTAAGTATTCTATCCACCCTTTGAATAACATGTCACCATACATGCGTACGTATGACTTACCGTCTCCACGTCGTGGTGTAATTGTTATTCAATATATTATTATTTTGGATGGGTATAATAATGATATGTAACTCATGTAAATAATAAATATAACATGTTAATTATTCTGTATATATGATATTCCATCCATTTATATATTATTTTAATATCAAAAGAATGATATTATCGCTCGTGCGTACGTACGGACTACCGTCTCCACGAACGCGATGAGATTCATTCTCCATCGTATCCATTCATGTATAATTATCATTTGATAATTTAAAAATGATGTTTAAGGACTTGATATCATTCTGGATATGAATAATATACAACCAATCCTTTACAAACATGTCTTACATAACAAAACATACAAAAGAAAACAAGTAAGTTTACACCCGAAACAACGATAATACTAAGATATTATTATCAAATCAATATTAAAAGATCATATATGATATCATATTAATGTATATGATTCTTGTATAATTTAGTAACAATTTTTTCACTATTATACAGGATGTTAACCTACCCCAAACAAGGAAAAGTATAAGGTAAGGGATTTTCTTATCTCACATTCAATTCCGTGAGATTTCCATTATTCGCCACTAAATTATTGAAAGTGGTGTATTGTGTACTGGAATTTGATATATATTATCATGATTATATTTATATTCATGTTATTCTGTAAATAATTTGGTGGTTATTAACTTTTGGCCATACGACTCAGTTGATTAACGTGGTAAGGGGTTTTCATCTCACTCTTTATTTCCGTGAGATTCATGCTATATTTCCACTATTATCTTTTGTGTGGTGTATGTACTGCCCATAATTGTATTCTTTGTGTAATACATTTTACCTTATGTGTATTTACATTTTAATTGTATGATACCTCTTTCATGGGTTGTATGTTTCATAAGTTACCAAATTGATAAGGGTTTACTTCACAATCTCTTTAATATCCGAGGTTGTCTTTACGTAAGTATCTACAGGGACATATATACTATCCATGTCCATATTTCATAAAAGAGTTTTCAAAGGGATTATTTCTAAGGGAACATTTACTAAAACATCATTTTAAATGTTTTAAATATTTATTCTTCTAAATCATCCTCATTTATGTCCACGTTTTCAAAATGGTTTGTAAGGATTTATTTATATGAAAATGAATGTTTTAAAAGTTTTAATTCCATTCAAAAGATTCAAAGTGGTATGGGACACTTTGATTCAAAAATGTATTTAAATGCCTTACTTTCTAAATTTTGTAACATTAAAATTTTTTCATGAAAAAATGATATTTCTCTCAATAATTTTTAAAAAAACAATTTCATCTATGTCAACATCCTTTGATGGATTTTAAGATTATTTGAAGTTGATTTATTATGAAATAAAACTTCCATATTGTAATGAAGTTTTGTGATATGTTTGACTGTAGATGTGTCATTTATATAGCATTATTGGTTTATGAGTAATGTATTGACATTTCATATGCTAGTTCCAATAAGAATGTTTATGTTATATTTCAACCTTTACTTCATATGAATGTGTTGGAAAAGTATGTTCCGGGATGGGGACTGGTTAAAGTAAGCCCTCCAGGTTGGGGACTGGTAAAACAGTTATTAGAGGCACTCCGGGTTGGTGTCCGGTTATTAGAGGCACTCCGTGTTGGTGTCTGGTTATTAGAGGCACTCCAGGTTGGGTTCCGGTTACAGTTAGCCCCAATGTCTTGGGACGAGGCCTTGACAAAGAAATTAAAGTTCAGCATTATGCATTCCAACATTATGAAAGTGGTTATTGATATTGCATGTGATTATTCGATTAGTAGAATATCCATGTGAACAAGTAAATGGCATTATTTCATTTTACTTTTGCCATACTATGTTGAAGTTCAAGTTTAAAAGGCTTTTATTTTAGTAATTCATTGCCTTAAATGTTTATTCTTATTTTTTAATGTTCCGCTATATTGTTATCCTTACTGGGCATTTGAGCTCACCCCTTTTCTATGTTTTATTTTTCCCAGGAAGTGATGAAGTAAATTATGAATGACCTGCAGGGATATTATGTGGGGATATGAGTGTGAATTATGGAGACATTATGTTGTTGTAGTAGTTTTTCATTTTATGATGTAATGTAAAACTTATGAATATATCTAGTGTTTCCCAGGCTACTAAACCAATCGGTCTTTCGAGATTTGATCTTTCTTATGATCATGCCAAAGTTATGTAATAATGCACCGACTCTGGATAACTAGGGTCGGGGCGTTACATCACTGATTTATACTCATCATGGTATGATAATTTTATAATTATATTATCTAACTTATTATGTGTATTAAAATTTATTTGAAGGAATTTTACATTGTGATCGGAATATGTTGACCATCGTGACAATTTTACATCTATAGGGGGAGTGAACACAACCTGAAATGATGGAGATGATGGACCTGAAGACATGGTAGGGATATAATAATTCAAAATTAGTGTCATGTGTTCAATTATTACAAATAGAATTACAAGTATAATACTTAATCAAGTCCTATTATATGTAAAATGGTATGATCACACGATTCCTAGTGGATGGAGTGAATGCGACTCACATGATGCCAATAGGATGTTGAGAAGTGTGTTAAAACATTACTAAGAAGAATGTTTAATAATATTGTGAATAGTTCTTGATGAATCCTAATATCATTAGATTATATTCATAATTTCACATAAATAGGTTTTGTTTGGGATCATGGGGGATTTTTTAGTACATGTAATCTTTATATAATATTTTATTTTCTTATTTTGATTTTTTTATCATGGAATTGACAAATTATACCTTTGCACAACCTGTAAGGATATCCTAAAGGGTTCATAACAGTTTTTATTACTCATTACATTCATGATAATATCGATCCACATGTAGAATTATTGTATAGGTATCCAAGGGGGTAGATAGATAATATATGAAGGATGGATCATTTTGAGGCTATCATGAACTCTATATGACACTAAATATTTATTTACTTATATACTGAACTAGTACTCTGATTTGACATGTATCATCGAGGGCCAAATTATTTTTGTGTTGTATTAAATCTGTTCAATATTTTACTATAAAATTTTTTATACACATTTTACTTTTAGTTTGTATATTTTATATTACATGTGAATGAATATGATTGCAAATACAAAGTCTTCCTACTGAAAATGTTTATAACCGTGATTATTCTCGGAAGCCCCATTCATATTATGAGTTGGGTATTAGTTCCGTTGACCCTATGGATTGGGCCATGTCATTTGGTTCATGTTTTCACAATCATTATAGTGGACTTTGAAGAGATATAATGAGGTCATCTAATACAGTGCATGGCAAAAAATTCCAAACACATACTCCATTAAATCTTCAATTCTATGAATGCATAATGATTGAAAATTTAGGTAATTGGTGACCTAACCATATAAAATCATGGATAACTGGGACCAATGGCCTTATTATCTATCATAGAGAAATTATTACTAATTTTATTTCTTGAATGAAATCATTAAAAGGTACATTACCCATACACATTAGTTATTTGTCTATTGGAATTTATTATAACCACCATATAACACCTCATTAATTTTCTAAGAATACTTAATGACCAAAACAAATATTTTAATAAAAAATAAAACAATTAGTGATACAAAATTGAAACTCAACACATTGTTTCTAAAAATCATGAAAATATTATTAAACAAAATTTATAAAAATTAAATGTGAATTCGGAAATGGAATGGTTCATACTATATAGATGAATAATTATTTGGAATAATGTTATCAAATTTTATATCCCCCAATGATATTCTATTAAAGGATGATTACGAACAACATTTAAATTAAATTATATTAGATTGTCCTTGATAGTGAGGAACAAATCACCACTGTCTCAAATGGTTTGAAAAATTACAATATTATAGTTAAGATAGTTTTGAGAAGGAAGATATCATTACATATTTATATGTTTGATATCACTATATAAATTATTCCCTAAGTCATTTTTCTTATTTAGATACACTTATAAATTTACTTTGTTATGTGTTAATTAAAATTCCATATATTCAATATATTGAAGAGTGGATAATGTATCAACCTGGGAATTTAGATTATAAATTTTCTATAAGATAATAAAATGATCGATAGTTTTCATCAAAATAAATAGAGGAAGAAATGGATCGATGATTTATTAGATGAAAATTATTAATAAATTATAACAATAATAAAACAACTATTCATTTAAAAATTAGTAATAATTTAATTTCATAAACAATATAATTTAATATATGTAAACTTTTAAAGGGTTATTTTTGAATCAACGTTGATTTTCATTATATAATGTTTTTTCATATGATTTTTTTATAAATTTATGTAATTTAATTTCTTAAAATAAATTTTAGTTTAAAATTAACCATATAAAAATTATCCTTTGACTATTATATTTTATATTTTTCTAATATAATTGATTTTATGTGAATAGTAAAAAAACCAGTTTTTATAATAAATGTAAATTTTATGAACTTATCGTTATATAATAAGGGAAAAGATGTTTATGAAACATTTTAGTTGATTAATTAATTTATTAGTAAATCTATGAACTATTTTATACTTATAAAACATAGGTTCAACAATTCAGAACATAAATAGAATTTTGTTCTAATTTAATTTTTTTCTTTCTTGTCATTTTATTCAATATTTTATTGTTAATATTATTTTTTTATTGTTTTGGAAGACACATAACTCTATATTTTTTTTATAAACTAATTTTTATCTTGAAATTCAATAACACTATTAAATTTATACCATATTAATATTTCAGACTAAAAGGCACACATTTTTCTAAAAATAATTTTTTTGTTCGGTGCAATGATACTAAAATTAAATTTCATAACATTTAGAAATTTTATTTGATAAAATTATTTTCTGATTTTAGATAAAATTTATCATATTATTATATAATTTTACATTTATTTTAGGTTATAAAATAACGATTACTAAAAATAAAGTTACTTACTATGATAATGGTACTACTATTATTTTCGAAGAGTTATTTTATTAATATATTGAAATTACTAATTAATAGAATAAGGTAATCACATAAAAATAATTATTTCAATCTAATTTTAGACCTATTTATAAATATGTCATCATCCATTCAATTTTTAAAAAATACTAAATTATATTAACAATAACCAATTGTTAACAAACATTTTTTCTAGAAGGTTGGTTTTCTATATATTAAATATTTTTATTTAAATGTTAATTATTCATTATTTATAAATTAAATTATATTAAATTGATATTAAATTGTGGTCCATTACACCAAAATCTATTATTATATTTTATTGTAATGTTTTAGTAAAATATTTATTATTTTGTTAGAAAATAAATCACCTTAGTTAAACTATGATAGTAAAATGAAAAAAAACATAAGGGTAACTATCTTGAAAATACATATAAAATAGTTGAAATTTATTTTTGAGTATTTTTAAACCTTATCACACAAAACAACAATTATTTCATTCTTTTGGAACCCTCAATTATTTAATAGTGTCCTTCCATTATTGAAAAATAATTGGTGATCATAGAGGGACCCTTTTCATCAAATATAAATGGGACACACTACACACATTCCTTCATCAACCATTTCTTCCATATAAGTTTTTAATCATGTAAATAGTTACGATCAAATAATTTTATATCAATTAAATATGCGTTATTCTTCAATTATTTAACTATATCCATTCATTTATAGTGGGAATTTGAAGAGATTGTTCAATGTTCCAAAGAATGTATTACTTACTATATATATTTTATTTATATTTATTTACATTCCATCCAATTATAATAATTTTTATTGGAAAAATTATTTTATAATTAGTATTATAAATTATAATTAAATTAAATGAAAATGTAATATTTTTTCATTCGCTTCCACACTGAAATATAGATGAATGTCGATCAGACATTGTGAAAATGAACGCCTCCACGAAGTAACATTATCATTATTCATTCTTACATTCATTAATTACATTGAACATATAAAATTTTATTCATAACAGTAATAAATGTAAAATACTATCAATAATATTATTTTATAACTATAATATTTCAATTTATAAAATTTTATAACCATACTCACCTATTAAATTAAAACAAATTATTCTTAGGATAATCAAACCACCTACTCGAACAATTCTATAAAACACTTTAATGGATTCATATGAAAACGTATTTAAAAATATTAATAAAATTCAATAAAAAGTAATTCTTTATTATAATTATGTAAATGTTATATCTAATATTTATATTAAAATATCTGTTTGCTAAAATAACCAAAATATAATGCAATCAATTCAATTTTCATGTAACTAAAGGAAAAAATATAATAATTAAATATCATTTGAGTATAATTTATCCTCCTTTAATGTAATATAAATGTATTTGGTTCTTGATAAGGAATATAATAAATGTAATTTTATTATTTGGTAGTTTAGGCACATGTGATGAATGAATCAAGGCCATGATAAGGGTTTTGTTGACCTAATTTACTTATCATTGGGTGATACTCTCTATTACATTAATATAGTATTAAATATTGATTTTAATGAATCATTACAGTATTTAATATATTAATTCATTCTATTCTATAAGGAAATTTACTATCATCACCAATAACACCTTATTTGATATATGTTATTCCAAAAAATGTAAAACATTGTTATGAATAACTCCCATTTTACAAATGAATCTTATGTTACATGTATATATTTTTCACATTTAATGTTTTTTCATTAATGAAATACAAGTATTTCATTTTTTTATAATCTTCATATTTTCCTTTACATATTTCCAGAAATGAAATTATTACAATTGTATATACTGTCTTTCTCTGAAAACAAACGACTTAGAAAGAATAATAGATGTATTTATTTTCATTATTTACTACAATAGATTTAGTGCATTGATTTTCATTTATTATTATTATTCATTAAACTAGATGTCACTATAATTAGTTTTTCAAAATTATTTTATTTTTTATTCATTAATATTTTTTTGAAATAAATTTTCACATCGACTCTTTTAGTAATATGTACAAGGATTTTTGAAAACGTAACTATTTTCACTTATATTTTTTTATAAGGTTTATCTTCCTTGAGGTGATTTTTTGATCACCCTATCTATGATATTTTGATATTATTTATTTCTTAAAATAATAATTTTTTATATCCATTTATTTTATATGTTCATGTAATGATATAGGTTAAAAAAACATTTATTCCCTATGTTCATTTGTATATGTTTATGATTAATTTTATAGGGCACATATATGTAAGTATACTAATGGGTGGGGTCATATATATCCTTAAAATTCATTAGATTATGTTTATATGTCAGGGGATAGTCATTGATGGGAAGAAATATTAATTTTCACATATTTATGGGAATAATTATTTTTCTCAAATTTTCAAGCATACACATAATGAATCTACTGATAGAGGTGTGGCCTTATTGGGGTTTGTAACCACGGTATCCATATTATTACCATTATGATACATTCATATTTTTATATGGTTATAAAACATTTTCAAGATACAATTGAGTATCATGAAATTCCATGTTATCATATCATGCATTATTTTTATTGTATTTCATTCTCTTTTGTTATGCACGCTTATTTTATGAATATTGGGATGTATTTGGATCCAAGTCCGAATTTGTATTGAAAACTGAATGATATTTTTATTAAAATATATTCTGTTATAATGTTATTGATTAATATTTATGGAAATATAATATTTTATTATGATATTTATATGTTCCTCATGTTAACCATAATTTTTTTGATTGGACACATTTTTATACTTTTCCACAAAATAAGATCCTCCTCACATCCCATTCTTATAATTCAATTTACCTAGGATATAATTTTGATTATGCGATGTGATATGTCATGAAATGTATCTAGAAGAGAGTAATAATTGATAAATGTATTCATGTGTAATAAAAACATATTTTTATGTAGATAATATAAGAGGCACAAAAACAATAGTTCCTTGGATTGTGTGACAATTTTTGATTTTATTTATTTTAATAATGACACAAATTTATTATTTTTATAATTTATATATTTTGTAAATATTGGTTATATTAATTTCTCTAAAGTAAAAGGTTTTGATGAATTAATTATTCTTTTTTTCAATTATTTATCTCACTCATAATTTTATCTGTGCCAAATTTTTTACTTAAAATATGTTTGTTTATTCATGTTGTAAGGAAACAGAATCATAAAATTACAATTTTTTATAAATAAATTCTGGATTAATTCATTTTAAAAAATTTATATTCAATAATATTTTTGGGACTAGAAACCATATTCATGGGAAAATACATTCTTTTTATATGATAGAAGTCCCTTAATTTATAAATTAGAGAGGAGAAGTTTTTTTTGAAAATAATTTTTTTATTAGAAGTTTAGGTCACTCATATTTATGATTAATTTACATTCACTGGTATTTGAAAATTTATTATTTTATTAAAGTCATGATGTTCATGTTGTGGAATGTTATGGGGATATAATTAGATACATGTTATCCACATCAAATTAGATAAAATGATTATTTATTATAGGCATTAAATTTTTAATTTTTTAAGAATTTTTCTATTTCCAATATTTTATAGTTGAAATAATATTTCCATTAATATTTGATTGAAATTTAGGATTTTGGTGATAAATGGTTGAGCGTTATTTTACATAATTATTACATCCTTAAAAGGTAATGATTTTAAATTTAAATAAATACATAGATATTTTATGTCATAATATTTAATATAAATTATACGAATAAATTTTAATTCATATTTTGAATACATAGATATTCATACATGTTAATTTTCCTTATAATTATGTCCACTCCCATATTTTCTTGAATCATCATGTATATATGAGTCACCTATAGATAAATATTCTATGTGGAGAGATGATCCAATGTGTGTGTGTACTAGATTCAAATAAGGATGAAATTTCATCTCGTAAGTATCATTTTTCAGGCATGTAAGAATGAATTCACATCCTGTATGCATCCTTTGTGGACAAGGATTGATATGGTAAGTATATACTAAAATAAATAAACATCATTTCCCACACATATAAAAAAATTATCTTCTTATTTTTTGTAAAATTACATGTCCAAACACGATTCATTTTTTAAAATGAAAATTTCAAATTAATGTGGAGATAATGCGTTTTTGAGTCTATAATAATGTAGGACTCCACTAAATGATATTGTGAATGTAAAAACCCAATTCTAGTAACATAAAATCATGAACCATATTATTACAAGAGAATAATATACATGATATCACATCAACTAGTATTAATCAATTTAGTAGTCTTTAATCCTAGATAGAAACATGACTCTTATTTTTCATTTGAAAGAAAATTAAAAATAGTTTTAATGTAAAAAATATTCTTCCTTAAAACTCATTAAATTAATGCATCTTTCAATACTAGATAATTGAGAAAAATGATGGTGATATAGAACCCTTGGAAAGGGGTGCATTCAGTGAATGGTATCCTATGTAAATAATAAATAATCAAAATGGAAAATATAACTAAAAAAAGAAAATCATTTAATCTATAACATGAGAAAAAAATTCCTACATGTGTAATCTCAAATTAAAAATATCATGGATTAAACATAATGCAATATAAATAAATTAAATTCATAATGATGGATGTCATAATATTAGTCATCGTAATATCTTATTTTCAAGTCCTTATGCTAAGATAGTTTATGTTGATGGGTATGTTTACCAAAAATCCCATTTCACAAGGCCAGATAAATGCTTTTTTCACAAAATACAAGACAATGCATTAATTGAAAATGTTATTTGAGTACCCACCTATGACTTCAAGACCAATACATTCATCCTACAACCTAAGATCAATTTAATATTTAAACAACATGCCTTATCAACACATATCTAAAAATATTAAAGAATATGGAATATAAATATTTCTACAGTAAATCAAATAATATTAATTTTATGAAAAAATATATTGAAATGGATTGGATTTTGATAAATAGTAATACTTATGAAAATAATTATGGATATCTCGGAAGAAATATTTTTACAAATATGATAATGGTCCAAGATAATGACAATGACCACAGAATTAATAATATAGGAAGATAACCATCAATTGTTTGTGAATATAGTTTTCATAATAAAATAAAATCTTCTGGATAAATGAATAAAATGGAAGAGAAACATTTAATATATATTTTCATTAAATAATTTTAATTGTAATCCATCTAAATAATATATAATATTCTATGTATCTTAAAACTACTATGGTTGCGGGAAAAATTGTTAAAATGATGTTCATTGAAAAATAAAATTTATCTAAATATTTCAAATGAAATTAAAAAATGTTTCTTTTAGAAAATATTCAAAATATTCAGTTCTAACATTATAAAAATTATATGATTATAAAAAATTAAAATAATAATTCAGTTGAGTAAATAATTTTTTTATAATAGTATCTAAAAATTTTTCGTATAGAAGAAATATATTCCCTGTCAAAATAACAAATAACATCATATTTTCATTAAATCATTTATATAAATGATTTATTTTAAAAGAGAAGAAATTTTGGATTAAAAAATGAAACTACTTAAATATATATGATATTAAAATAAATGTATTTTATGATTAATATATTATAAAAACCATTCGAAAAAATATAAACAGCCTTAGGAAATCAGATTGTAATGTTAATTCTTACTTATTTGGTAAATTTATAATTGTAACCCATGATTGAGTAAAAAATATTAAAATGTTTAAAAATATATATAAATATATATTAATTTTTAATACCTAGAAGTAGTGGTATATATACCACATAATTGAAAATAGGTGCATAATACCAAATATGTCTCAATTGAGTGGAAATTGATTGAAATACCTTACCTCACACTTCCACATAGTTAAACACGAATTTTCCTCCTATGTAATATATAAATATTTATAATAATTATATATTATAATAAATAAATATATTATATATCATATATAATACACTTGTAATATATTATGTTTATTTGATCATAATATTTCATTATTATTGATGTTTATGTGTTAACTACTTCATTTTTTTCATCTATGATTAGATTCACCAATTATGGTCCTCGTGTATTGATAAATATTATATCATATATATTATATTAATCATGATATAAAAATATTCATATTCACACTATAAATATATATAATCATCCCTGAAAATAGAACATGATAAATGAATCACATCACTTTGTGGAGTTCGTAATCCACACATATGCACAAATGTGGTTATCATTTTTTAATGAGTGTAAGTGTACATAGTATATGATATTTTAATCTTATAGAATAATTAATATTCAATAATAATAAAAAATATTTATTACATCCATTATAATGACCATGATTTAATAAATTATATTTTATTCATATAAAAAATATTTTATGCACAAATGTGGTTATCATTTTTTATTGGAATGTTTAGTAAATTATTGATGTTGCAAAAGAAGAAGACAAACGATAGTGTTCTAGTATTATTATTTCCTCTAATTTGAATTTGATCTTTTAGATTTACTTTTAAAAACCATCGGTTTGTATTCATGGAAAAACATTATAAATAGAACATGGATAATGAGGTTTAGGGGATATTATGTTTGTTTTTGGTTGAGATAAATAGTTTTATTGGTGTGGAGAAGTTATGGGGGAGATACTCTATTAGAAGTGATGTGTGTCTCTCAATTTTATTATTTACGTTATTTAAAATATTAGTAGGTAAAATTCATTAATAAATTAGTGTAAAAAGAATCATATTAGAAGGTTTAATGGTTTTATTATAAATCCCTAAACAAAAACTATTTAGAAAATTTTTAGGTCATTATAACATTTATCTTTTTAGATTAGACCCCGGTAAACTAATTGTATACATAAATGTGTTCACTAATTTTTTTGATTATTAGTATTTTTAATAATCAAAATAGAACTAAAAATTGCTATTTTTTAATGATTTTTCAAAATGTGTATTCCATTTATGAAATTACTTTCATTAATGTTTCATAAACTAAGTTAATAATAATATCGCAAAACAAGATGAAAAATTGGTTTTTGAGAAATGAATTTTTCAAACACAAGATGATTTCAAATTAAATTTATGAATAGTGATCATCATAACATGCATATAAATTAAAATATTAAAATATATAATCTATTTTTGTAACTTAAATCCTTTAAAATTTTAGATTATTTTAATTATTTAAAACCGAAAATTATTATGCATTTAAAAATATTTTTTATATAATAACCCATTTAAAATCACAATGAAATTGTAATTATTTTTAAAATATTATATTAAATAATATTTAATTTATGTTATTATAAAAATTTATTATAAATATCTTTATTTCCTCAAATTGGTCAAATGTTCATAAATGATTATTTCTATTCGAATATTAATGAAATTCATTATAGGATTATTTAAAAATAGTATGTTCAAAATATAACTACCCATACTTTACATACATTGTTAGTACTTCAAAAATTGAAGCACACTTATTACAACATATAACAATACCAGGAAAGGTCCGTATAGGTATAGAGTCATTAGAAACTGGGAAACAAAAACAACTGGTTCATAAAGCATCAACTTTTCCTCCAACTTATTTCATCATATCTAGAGTCCCTTTTTGGCATATCCTACTTAATAACCTTCTTCCAGACCTGGGGAAATAAAACATACAAAAGGGTGAGCTCAAATTCATAGTAAGGGTAAAAAAAGAAATATCAATCACATCATATAATTAAGAACATAACTTTTGGAAATCTTAACCTGGAAAAGAGATCATAATTTCATAACATGGGATAAATCATAGTAGTGAAATGTAATCCCAATAATCAAAACGTAAAACATGAAAATTTGTGGCATACACACATAATCATTGAGAATCATTTCTTATTAGTCACGACTCATTGCCAAGACTATCTTAGTGGACAAATTCCATTTATGAATCGAGTTCCCATCTCGTTTCAGTCCTTTTTCACTGAACCGGTATAACCTTCTGTTCCAGCCATGTCTATCTCATGAGATATAAAAATCTTTGCCCAATGCATTGGAGGGAGATATAGGTCCACCCATCTCATAATGATGTCGTTCTTATGTGTGCCACAAAATCATAAACCATATATCATAGGATAACCCATGTAATAAAAATGGGAATCTTAATCATCGTGACATCATAAAACAACTCATATAAGATAAAGGAATTCATAAAAATTATTCCATCACAACATAATCAAATCAATGTAATAATAGGGATAGAAACATAATCCTATATTATCTTAGATGGAAAATAATTTTGATAAAGCACGTGAACTACATTCTTGAGGAAAATACCCTTTCTACTTCAAAAACATTTTCCTTTCATTAAAATGTAAAACAATTTTAAACTAAAAGATATTGATTAAAAATAAACTTGAAAACTTGTAAAGGAAGCTTCTTGGAAATAATTTTTTAAAAATCCATTCATGCCGTATATGTTAAAAATTACATTTTTCTCGTACTTTTGTCGGAAAATTCAAAAAGTACCTCGTACAAAAAAAGGCAAAATATTCCTTTCCTATCTTTTAGTAAAAACACATCGAAGGGTAAAATTGGTTATAAACTATTGTAGAAGGATATAAATATTACATATTGAGGAAAAATGGATTTGGATGATAAATATTCCCCAGTAAATTCTGAAGTATAAACAATCTCGGATAAAAATTGAGATTGCGAGATTTTCCCTTACCTTAGGTCCGATTTGCATCGTTAGTGTTCGAACCTCATGTATAATGTTTTAAATAATGTTATTGAATTATTCAAGAATCATACATATTTTTATGATATCATATTTTGTTATATTCTTAGCTTCTTATTAGTAATATTTCATTACTACTTGTTATTCAGGTGTTTATTACTTTTTGTTATTATGCGTGTTTTTATATCCATGTCATATATCTAATACAACAGAATTGGAAAATCATTTCAACTACTTAATACTCATATCAGGATCACCATTTCATAAATCTGGAACCATTGTTTTGAAATTCCATGCCAATAATTAATTCACCTTTTTTGTATGCCATATTCAAAGACCAACCAGTTTACCAATTTCCAAATAAGCATGTCTAAAAACATGTGCATTCTAAATATTGAAAAGTCAAAAAATAATCGATTTTCATTTAATAAGGTCTTAATGAACTATCTCAACTAGAACATGGTTCGAAAATATGATCCTATATTGAGACATCAAAACACCATTTCTATACACTCTATGGATAGCATTGGATCAAACCCATTCATTAACAAAATTATGAAACCATAATAAAAACATGGATCTTCTCCTTTAACATATATAAAAAATATAGTTACTTTATTTACATCAAACCCAAAAAAAGGACATTAGGATAGTAAAAAAAGTGAAAACATAACACCAATTTCTAATAATTATTAGACATACTTTTAATCCCAATGATTATAAACCACATAGAGGAAAATATTTCATTTTAAATAAATAAACACTTCAAATCATATCATTATACATTTTGAAACAAAAAACGATTCAAAAACTAATGCACACTATAAAAAAATTTCAAATGCCTCACATGACGTTCAGGAAATCCTGATACATAAAAGTATCCAAATTAATTGTTTTGAAACATTCTAAAACATTATTTCAAAATATCTACCATGTTCCACATAAACATTTTATAATTAAATCCAATGAGATTAACATGTTTATCTTAGAACCCACATAATTTAAACACCACCAACCCATTTTTAAATATCCATGAAATTGAAGACACCAACGGAAAAACTGAGCCTGATCTTTTAAAGATCAATTAATACAATTGGGTCTATGTAAGCTATAATGTGAAAATATAATTACCAAAACCACATTCTCAAACCATGAAAAAAAACAACACACATTGTCTATAAATACCGTAATAAATACAGATGTATATAAATTAATAGGACTATGGGTAAATATAATTGACCAAAAATTTCAACAATGAAGCATTACATTGAATTTTGATATTCTAAAGGCACTGAAAATGACCATTAATGAATCCCAGAAACTCCTTGACATCAAAATGATCTCATCTAAATATCCTAAGATCAAATCACATGCTAAGAAGCAATACCAAATTAACCATATGAAATATAATTAATTAATTCATTAAACCATTAGTAGTAATGTTGAATGAAAACTCATTGTATATTCAGCTATTATCAAAACATTGTGTACCCACCATGAGTGGTACACAGTGATCACATATAAACATTTCTTGTAAAATAAATAAAGGATATAACAATATAGAAAGTAATTTAATACATTTTAGAAAACAAAAAGATAAAAAATAATGAACACAGTAATGAAAAACTATGAAAAAAATTGAAAAGTTCATCTTAAGACATCCTTTATGAATGATAGCCAAACTACCCAGGTTAAACAGATTTTCACCATTCAATAACTTATTCATCACAAAAATCAATTCTATAGAAATCTTAATTTCGAAAGGAAGAAGAATCATATGAATAGAATCCATCATAGGAGAATAATTCATCAAAGATTCCAATGAATAATCATGAAAAAACAATAAATTGAGTGGTTGGAGAAGATTGATGGGTTGATAGAAACCCATACTACATATGTTCATAATGGAGGGGAAAGATGAGTGATTGGAGAAAAAACCCCAAGTGGTAAATATTTTCATTTACCATTTTAATGAAACAATGTATTGTAACATGATCTATCCACCTATCCACCAACTATGTACCTCCTATATACTAACATCAAAACCTTCATATGTTATAGAAATATAGTTATCCAATCAATGAGCCGAACATGCACCCACATTTCCCAACACCAATACACCTCACATGGTTTCCTAACCCAATTCATCCCATACAAAAATACACTCAATCCCTCTAAAATTTGTCATATGGATTGGGTAAGAATATTTAATGAACATGAACTATGACCTAGACTCTACACATGTCACATGGGTTTTTCATTTCTTAGAAAGGATTACCCAAAAATGTTTTTTCGCTATGCTAAGCTAAAAATGGACTATAAACAAAATTATAATTAATGTGACTCATTGTTTCTCCAAAACCATTCACACCAAAACATGCACCATGGCTTGAATAATCCAAAACCCACACAACCATTAATAATGCTCTTAGGGACCACTTGAACACCCAAAAAACATTTTCATCCATGTTTTACATCTCAGACCAAAATCACATTGAATTATTTCCCTTAGAATCCTATTTCATGTCCTGACTAATTAGACCATTCTATTGAATCGAAATATGAATTTAATCCATTTTCTTCCATCTCGTATAGAAACCAAATATTAAAACCTCAAACCATTAAAATTATTGTGTATGTGAATCCTCAGTGGTCATACAAGCATAGAAAAAAACCTAAATCATTCACCTGTTATCTATAATGTTCTCATTTAGTTTCATTACACATGAAAAATTACCAAGAAACAAATTCAAATTCAAGGCACTCAAAAATCCAAATCCTAACCCATTTCAAATTTTCAAAATCAAATCACCAAGACTAAGCATAGTCGAGCTAATCCAATTAAACCACGAAATTTATAAACATCAAATTACACATTATAGTTATGGTTCTCCTCACCCAATGCATAATCTAATCGCTACCATCATCACATAATTATGACTTCAACAATTTTAAATAAATAATTAGACCTCCAACTTACATTCCAACAGGTTCTAGATACAGTTCCAAACATAACATGCGAAAACACTAAAATGAATGAAAATAATTATCCATACCCATCCTCGCCCTCCTAAACCTCAGGGACTCAATGCATACCTTTAATCAAAATGTGATGTAACGTCCCGATCCCAGTTACCCAGAGTCGGTGCATTATTACATAACATTGGAATGATCACAAGAAAGATCAAGTCTCGAAGGACCGATTAGTTTAGTAGTCTTGGAAACACTAGATACAATCATAAAGTTTTACATTACATAAAAAACATATTGTCTTCATATCCCCTCATACTATCCCTGTAGGTCATTCATAAATTACTTCTTCATAATCCTGGGAAAAATAAAACATTGAAAGGGGTGAGCTCAGATGCTCAGTAAGGATAGCATTATAGTAGAATCATTCATAGATAATCATAAACACTTAAGGAAATTTATAATTAAAACAAAATCCTTTTAAACATGAACTTCAGAATAATATGGAAAAGATAAAATGAAATAATTCCATTTAATTATTCACATGGATATTCTACTAGTCGAACAATCACATGAAATATCAATAACCACTTTCATATTGATGGAATGAATAATTCCAGACTATCATAACCACATAGCCAAGGCCTCGTGCCAAGACAACAAATAAGATTTTTCCATGGCCTTGTGCCAAGACACTAATTTGTCTCATGAGACCTACCGATGCATCGAGGAGCTATAGCGGGCTCCACATGTCACATATTAAGTCCATTGCATTCCTCATATGAACAGGTTTAAACATAACACAAACATTCGTATTAAAACTAGCATACGAAATGTCAATACTTTTACCACAAACCATGAATGGAATAAAAATAGCACATCCACAGTCAAACATAACTCATTCGATACAATATAGAAGATTTTATTGTATCACATTAACCTCAATCAATAATAATGAATTATGTTGACATAGATGAAAATAATCATCAAAAATATTTGAGAGAAATATCCCCCTTTTCTTGAAAACATTTAAAAGTCACACTATTTGTCAAGAAGCCAATTAAAAATAGATTTTTGAATCAATGTGTCCCATACCACTTTGAAATTTTTAAAAGGAGTTTTAATTTTAAAACATTAATGTCCATATAAATAAATCCTTAAAACCATTTTTTAAAACATGGACATTAATGAGAAAGATTTAGAAGAATAAGTCTTTAAAAATTTAAAAATAGTATTTTAGTTAGAGATTCTAACCAAAAGAGCGACACTTGGATACAAATAATTGAGGTAATCAAAACTTTGTAATATCATGAGAATAAAGGGATTCATGATATACTATTTCAAAGTACATTATATACACCACATAAAAGTGATTTGGTGTATAACAATAAAGAAGTCTCAATGGAATTTAAATTGAGATGAAATCAATCATAAAGGTCGTATCCTTAGGTTAAGGATAAATCAACGACATAATTATGTTTGAAAAATATAAATACATTCAATATGATTGGATATTTAGTGTAAATCAATAAGATGACATTCACACATATTCTTGTAAAAACAACACCAATTAATTGGATATTTAACTCAACAAATGGAGATTGAGTTAAAATTACTCGTATCAAGTTCATACCGATCACTTGAGAACTTATCAATGGAGTGATTATGTGTATCAAAAGTATATCCATAGAAAGGGGAGTGGAAAATATGACGTAAGAAAATGAATAGTAATTCTACAGATAATCCTGAGTAAAATAATCAATGAAGTATGCGTAAAGCCGAATGAGTGGAAATTGAAATCTCAAATTTCCATATCAATTTGGTAACTTATGAAACATGCCCCCATGAAATAAGGATCATACGATTATGATGTAAATACCCATAAATTAATGTATACTACACAATGAATACAATCATGGGCAGTACACATACACCACATGCAATAAATAAGTGGTGAACAATGGAATTCTCACGAAATTAAGAGTGAGATAAGAAACCCCTTACTTTGTAATTTTTCCTTGGTCGACGGTAGGTTATCCTCCTTTATAATGGTGAAATAATTTTTATTTAATTATACAAGAATCATATTCATTAATATGATATCATATATGATATTTAAATATTGATTTGTTAATAATATCTTAGAATTATCGTCATTTCGGGTGTTAACGGGTTCATTTTACCTTATATTCTTTATTATGTGAGCCATATTTGTTATTAATGGGATGTATATTATTCATATCCATAATTATATCAAGTCCTTAAATATTATTTTTAATAATCAAATGAGAATTATACTTGAATGGATACGATGGAAAATGAATCTCATCGCGTTCTTGGAGATGGTAGTCCGTACGTACGCACGAGCGACAATATCATTCTTTTGATATTAAAATAATATAAAATTGGATGGTATATTATATATAAAGAATCATTATCATGTTATATTTATTATTTACATTAGTTACACATCATTATTATACCCATCCAAATAATAATATATTGAATAACAATTACACCACGACGTGGAGACGGTAAGCCGTACGTACGCACGTGTGGTGACATGTTATTCAAAAGGTGGATAGAATACTGAATATTGTTGTACCATATTCATAATAACATCACAGCATATATATGATACTGGAGATATTATTTTATAATGGTAATAACAAAGAATGAAGAAGTGGAAGAAGAAAGGAAATGAAAAGGGGTGGTGAAAACATTACCTCTTCTTCGGGTTCTTCCTTTTGATTTGATCAAAAGGGATCTTAGGATGGCTTTCTGATCAAACTAAGGTCTCTAGGTTGTATTTAGTGAAGTTTAGAGAGTATTTGGGCAGGGGTTGGCCGAACCAAAAGGCTTTGAAGGTGTGAAGAAATGAGAAGGAGTGCCCTTTTATAAGAGGGGTGAGGGGCACCTTTGGAAAAGCTAGAAATATTAATTTATAATAAATTCATATTCGGTTTATAATATCTCCAAAGTTGATTATTTAAAGTTTATGGCGGGGGTGGGTAGAAAACCACTCAAACAAAATAATTTAGACAGTTTTGGGTCATTATATTAACCTTATCTATAAGTATTAACTCTTAGTTAATTAGTTTTCACTTTTACAATGTCTCTTGGTATTTTTATATTATATGGTTAATAAACATACCATATACATCCAAGAGACCCCCAAGTGGTCCATTAATTATACACCTATAATGATATAAGTATATTTCCCGAACCTTATATTTTCAGGAATTTAATATCAATTAATAATATAATATTTGTTTTAAAAACTCTTTTATGTCAATTTTGACACTATTCAATAGTTGATTTTTGTGAAACGCATTACAAAATTATTACTTCAAACAAAGATAATTAAATAAATACTAATTTGTCATATTAACCTAGAAAATTATTGTAATTCAATAAAAGGCTCAAATTATATTTATTTGGGTATTTATAATATCAATTATTCTAATTTTTCACTTTTATGGTAATTACTGCATCACCATTGTGTCATAAATAAATTAACTTATTTAATGTATAAAAATTATAAATAAAATATAATTATTTAGGAAATATTTTTATCTTTCTAATTAATATTTATAGTCTAAAATCCAACATATATAACCATATGTAAAAATTGTTTTTCTAAAAGATATATGCTTCTGTCATTTTTGTAATCATTTTAACTTAATTAAAATAAAGTGTCTCTATCACCTACAAGTGGCTCCATGGGGTCCTAAAATCGACCCAAAGATGCCTATGGTCCAACATGTATCAAACAATAATGCTAGGACATGTTTTATGGTAATTTAGTATTATTATAAAATTATTTTGTTAACCCCTATTTACCGGATTTTTACCCTTAACCATGGTAAAAAAAATATTTACCGCAGTAATTATTCAAAATGTATAAAATTAAACGTTACCTATTCACACAATATGAACATCATGATTCAAAATATGGTATCCATTTTACAAAATTCAAAACACAGAAGTGGTAGAAATTAATTTAAAATTAATTCCCGTTGTTAAAACAAAAAGCGTGTTTTTAAGAGATAATAATTATCAAAAGATTGACACTTGTTTATGTCTGGTTTAAATGTGAAATTATGTTCAATGACCCACATTTTATTACATGGTAAAAATATATTTTAAATATAATTTAAAACCACTCAAATTCATAATTTATCACTATTAATTAATTCGATTAAAAAGGTTGTTTTTAATTAAAATTTAGTAATTTTTACTATTCATCAAAATATAAAAGTTATCCGAAAAGTACTAAAATTTCACCCAAGGCTAATATAATTATTCCAAATCAAAAAAATGAAGTCTATTTTACCAAATTCAAAACATAAAAGTTTCATTTATTAATTTAAAATTGATTCCCGCTTTCGAAACCAAAAGGCGTATTTTTAAGAAATAATAACTATCAAAAGTTTGACACTTGTTTATGTCCAATTTCAATGTGAAATTACATAAAATGACCATCATTGTATTAAATAGTAAAAATATAATCTATTTACACTTCCAAACCATTAAAATGTATAATTTAACAATATAAATTATTTTGATTAATAATGTTGTTTTCAGTTAAAATATAGTATTTTTCACTATTCACCCAAATATGAAAGTTATCAGAAAGACACCAAAACATTATTGATAATAAATTATTATGTCCCGATTCAAAAGAAGAATTTAATTTTGTCAAATTTAATATATAAAAGTTTCAAATATTGGTTTTAAAAAGGATTCGACATTAAAAGGCGGTAAAATTTCATTTTTTGAAAAATACATCTTTTATCTGAAAAAATGAATTTGTTTATAAATCATGTCTTAGAAACACATAATATGGATTAAAATTATAAGGATAATATAATATTTAAAATTTAGATAATACTATTCATAACCTCTTTTGAACGACTAGTTTGGTAAGTCGTGGTGTACTTAAACTCAATGTTTCGTACAACACACGCTATTGTATTATTCAAAGAGAAGTATACCATGGAAGATTGGGGTGTTACATTCACCCCTCCTTCAATAAATTTCATCCTCGTAATTTTAAAAAATCGGTCTGAGAATGGAAAGTCCCACATCGGAAAAGGAGTCAATAAAAATATCACTTAAAATGAAATAAAGAGAGTTATAAAGGTCAACCATGATAACCCATACTCAGATTCCATGTAGGCAAACATGGATATGGATGATAAACTAAGTGTCATGTTCTGATAGAGAGGGATAGAAATCATGATCAGGAGAAAGTTAACAATAATATAACCACACACTTGTGTTGGGAAAAACGACCATTAGTCTCCTAGCTGGAATGTAAACGGATAACATTTTTTGTTTTAAGTTACATTACATAAGGATGAGGAATTCATTTATGATATTTTCTAAGAATATAAAGATATATACTTACATTTTAACTAGAGTTTCATCCTTTAATAAATTTACACCACTAACTCATTTTTTTAAACTATGAGTATTCAAGAAGACTTGGTCACACTGGAAGAGCTTGAATAAACTTCTATAGAATCACATGATCCATGCAGGATGAACTATATTTTTACATTGTCTTTATAGATTAATCAAAACCAAAATGATTAGTAAAAGATCTAATGATCCCCCAAAAGTATATTCCTTGAGAGAAATAAATACTAATCTTAATTTCCAAAATTAAACCAACAATACCCCAAAGTTAAATAAATACCATTCAATAATCAATTGTCCTTAAAATCCTTCAATATAATCCAAAATAATATTGAAACTCAAAACATATAAGAATGTAGTCTTCCACATGAAATTGTATCTCCAAATGACATGAAATACTCTTAAAGTAACATACATAAAAGTAATTTACCTAATCATTTCCATAAACAACCCAAATCACTATAAATCCATAATAAAAACATAGATAAAAATCCTCCATTACTCCTCAAATAAAATCCCATAATATTCTATTTTCCTTGGGCATATAGTGTTCACAACAAAGCGAACAACTTCCGAAATAACATCTATTACTTAATCACCAAATAATTTTCCTATACTAAGGGTAATCATTTGATAAGACATAAGATCCCAAATCAAATTATTATTGATCAATAAAATTATTTAACTAAATATAATAGTCACAATAACCAGGGAATTCACATAGTCCAGTGGTAGGCAATAAATCCCAATCACACTTTGATTGTGGGTTCGATTCCCACAACGTTTTCTGACGCGACGGGTTGTCATGCGGTCTACATGTTGTCCTTTTAAAAAACTATACTTTATAACAATACCAAAATGAGATAAATTCCTCAAAGTAACTATAACATAATTTAACCACAAATCTTATCTCATACCTTGCATTTTCATCCAAAATTATATTAACTTATAATTGTCTCAAACCCAATGATCATATACAACCAAATCGTTATTTATAACTATATCCACAAGAGAAGAGGTAATTCTTCCTCAGATATCATTCTCACATGTCAAACTGTAGGGTTACAAATAATAGAGAAAATTATTCCAATGTAAACCCATCAACAAGGAGCACTAATACTTTTTAAACATTTCTCCAACCATTTATTTCCACATAGCTTCTTCTTTGACCAAGAAAATATCCTATTGAATAGGGCATTCACTCGGGTAATGGCCAGGTCCCCTACATTTATGGAAAATGACTGTAAATGGACTCTTGGGACCAATTTTATCTTCTTCCATAGTACTCTACATTTTTCTTCAGCTATTCTTCACTTTATTTCCTTCCTTCCCACACATAAAGCATTTCTTGGTCCCATTGAGACATTTTCCCGGGTGTCTCCTACCAAATTTCTTGCATGATGGAAATTGAGGGTTCTTTTCTCCATGGTCTCCATTACTGGAGCTCTTATCTTTCATCACCTTTCTCTTCCTTGTTGAGTTCGTGAGTTGGTTAATTTATATGTTGTTGATCATATTTTTGGAAAACTGATTTGGCATAAAGACGATATCTTTAACGCCTATCGACATTCCATTTTGTTGCTCATTATCACCACCGTTCCGACCATGTACATCATTCTCAAAGTCACTATGACTTCCTTGGAATCTAGCGATTGACTAAAACCAGAAAGCATTGTGTGAGTAACAGTAGTCATAAAATCATTTAGAGATTAACATGTCACCATATTCTCAATTTGAAACACATTAGGATTAACCAATGTCATTTACTCTCATCTTATATATATATTACATTAAATATGCTTGTTAAGAAATTTTAAATTATCCTAAGCATATCACCTGGGAGTGTCGTAACCAAGAGTGCAGCAAGGCCCGTTGTCGTGCACCAGTTCTCGTTCGAGTCTAGATCAAAGCGGTGTTTTTGGGTTTTACCCGTAGTTAAATCTGTGCCAGAGCCGCCTCTACCTGCTCGTATCCAGACAGGGATGTATTGCTTCGAAAACTCACAAAATATCTAAAATACCAAAATTCTTGGAAGTTATTCTATACTAATCCTCAATGTTAATCTTATGTCTACATTCTCTAATCAGAGTTTATCTAAATCTAGCTTCCAAGGTTTGTAATAAACTTCCTATGATACCAACTATAATGCCCCGACCCCGGTTACCCAGAGTCGGTGCATTATTACATAACATTGGCACGATCACAAGAAAGATCATGTCTCGAAAGACCGATTAGTTTAGTAGCCTTGGAAACACTAGATAAAATCATAATGTTTTACATTACATAAAAAAACATCTTGTCTTCATATCCCCTCATACTATCCCTGCAGGTCATTCATAAATTACTTCTTCAGAATCCTGGGAAAAATAAAACATTGAAAGGGGTGAGCTCAGATGCTCAGTAAGGATAACATTATAGAATAATCTTTCATAGATAATCATAAACACTTAATGAAATTCATAATTAAAACAAAATCCTTTTAAAATTGAACTTCAACATAATATGGCAAAGATAAAATGAATAAATGTCATTTACTTATTCACATGGATATTCTACTAGTCGAACAATCACATGCAATATCAATAAACACTTTCATAATGATTGAATGCATAATTTCAGACTATCATAACCACATAGCCAAGGCCTCGTGCCAAGACTACAAATAAGACTTTGCCAAGGCCTTGTGCCAAGACACTAATTTTTCTCATGAGACCTACCAATGCATCGAGGAGCTATAGCAGGCTCCACCCGTCACACATTAAGTCCAATGCATTCCTCATATGAACAGGTTTAAACATAACATAATCATTCGTATTAAAAATAGCATAAGAAATCTCAATACTTTTACCACAAACCATGAATGGTATAAAAATAGCACATCCACAGTAAAACATAACTCATTCGATACAATATGGAAGATTTTATTGTATCACATTAACCTCAATCAAGAATAATGAATGATGTTGACATAGATGAAAATAATCATCAAAACTATTTGGGAGAAATATCCCCATTTTCTTGAAAACATTTTAAAGTCACACTATTTGTCAAGAAGCCATTTAAAAATAGATTTTTGAATCAAAGTGTCCCATACCACTTTGAAACTTTTAAAAAGAGTTTTAATTTAAAAACATTAATGTCCATATAAATAAATCCTTAAAAACATTTTTTAAAACATGGACATTAATGAGAAAGATTTAGAAGAATAAGTCTTTAAAACATTTAAAATGGTATTTTAGTTAGAGATTCTAACCAAAAGAGCAACACATGAATACAAATAATTGAGGAAATCAAAACTTTGTAATATCATGATAATAAAGGGATTCATGATATACTATGTCAAAGTACATTATATACACCACATAAATGTTATTTGGTGTATAACAACAAAGAAGTCTCAATGGAATTTAAATTGAGATGAAATCTATCATAAAGGATGTATCCTTAGGTTAAGGATAAATCAACGACATAATTATGTGTGAAAAATATAAATACAGTCAATATCATTGGATATTTAGTGTAAATCAATTAGATGACATTCACACATATTCTTGTAAAAACAACACCAATGAATTGGATATTTAACTCAACAAATGGAGATTGAGATAAAATTACTCTTATCAAGTTCATACCGATCACTTGAGAATTTATCAATGGAGTGATTATGTGTATCAAAATTATATCCACAGAAAGGGGAGTTTAAAATATGACATAAGAAAATGAATAGTAATTCTACACATAATCTTGAGTAAAATAATCAATGAAGTATGTGTAAAGACGAATGAGTGGAAATTGAAATCTCAAATTTCCTTGTCAATTTGGTAACATATGAAACATACACCCATGAAATAAGGATCATACAATGATGATATAAATACCCATAAATTAAAATATATTACACAATGAATACAATCATGGGCAGTACACATACACCACATGCAATAAATAAGTGGTGAACTATGGAATTCTCACGAAATTAAGAGTGAGATAAGAAACCCCTTACTTTGTAATTTTTCCTTGGTCGACGGTAGTTTAACCTCCTTTATAATGGTGAAATAATTTTTATTTACTTATAGAAGAATCATATGCATTAATATGATATCATATATGATCTGTTAACATTGATTTGATAATAATATCTTAGAATTATCGTCATTTCGGGTGTTAACAGGTTCATTTTACATCATATTCTTTATTATGTGAGCCATATTTTTTATTAATGGTATGTATATTATTCATATCCATAATGATATCAAGTCCTAAAATATTATTTTTAATCATCAAATGAGAATTATACTTGAATGGATACGATGGAAAATGAATCTCATCGCGTTCGTGGAGACGGTAGTCCGTACGTACGCACGAGCGACAATATCATTCTTTTGATATTAAAAGAATATATAATTGGATGGTATATTATATATACAGAATTATTATCATGTTATATTTATTATTTACATGAGTTAAACATCATTATTATACCCATCCAAATAATAATATATTGAATAACAATTACACCACGACGTGGAGACGGTAAGCCGTACGTAGACACGTGTGGTGACAAGTTATTCAAAGGGTGGATAGAATACTGAATATGGTTGTACCATATTTATAATAACATCACAGAATATATATGATACTGGAGTTATTATTTTATAATGGTAATAAGAAAGAATGAAGAAGTGGAAGAATAAAGGAACTTGAAAAGGGGTGGTGAAAACATTACCTCTTCTTCGTGTTCTTCCTTTTGATTTGATCAAAAGGGATCCATAGGATGGCTTTCTGATCAAACTAAGGTCTCTAGGTTGTATTTACTGAAGTTGATAGAGTATTTGGGAAGGTTTTGGCCAACCCAAAAGGCTTTGAAGGTGTGAAGAAATGAGAAGGAGGAGTTCCCTTTTATAAGAGGGGTGAGGAGCACCTTTGGAAAAGCTAGAAATATTAATTTATAATAAATTTAAATTCGGTTTCTAATAGCTCCAAAGATTATTATTTAAAGTTTAAGGTGGGTATGGGTCGAAAACCACTCAACCAATAGAATTTCAATAGGTTTCAGTTATTATATTAACCTTATCTTTAAGTATTAACTCTTAGTTAATTAGTTTCACTTTTAAAATGTCTCTTGGTATTTTTATATTACATGGTTAATAAACATCCCATCTACATCCAAGAGACCCCCAAGTGGTCCAGTAATGATACACCTATCATGATATAAGTATATTGGCCGAACCATAGATTTTTAGGAATTTAATATCAATTATTAATATAATATTTTGTTTAAAAACACTTTTATGTCAATTTTGACACTATTCAATAGTTGATTTTTTTGAAACACATAACAGAATGATTACTTAGAAAAAGTTAATTAAATCATTCATAATATGTCATATTAACCTATAAAATTTGTTTATTTCAATAAAACGCTCAAATTATATTTATTTGGGTATTTATAATATCAATTATTCAAATTTTTCCCTATTATCGTAATTACTGCATCACCATGGTGTCATAAATAAATTAACTTATTTAATGTCTAAAAATTTTAAATAAAATATAATTTTTTAGGAAATCGTTTTAGCTTTCTAATGAATATTTATAGTCTAAAATAAAACATATATAACCATATGTAAATTTTTTTTTCTAAAAGATATATGCTTGTGTCACTTTTGTAATCATTTTAACTTAATTAAAATAAAGTGTCCCTATCACCTACAAGTGGCTCCATGGGGTCCCAAAATCGACCCAAAGTTGCCTATGGTCGAACATGTATAAACCAATAAAGCTAGGACACGTTTTAGGGTAATTTAGTATTATTATAATATTATATTTGTGACCCTTATTTACCGGATTTACCCTTAACCATGGTAAATAAAATATTTACCACAATAATTATTCAAAATGTCTAAAAATAAATGTTATGTATTCACACAATATGAACATACTGATTCCAAATATGGAATCCATTTTCTCAAATTCAAAACACAGAAGTGGCCGAAATTAATTTAAAATTAATTCCCGTTGTTAAAACAAAAAGCGTGTTTTTAAGAGATAATAACTATCAAAAGATTGACACTAGTTTATGTCTAGTTTAAATGTGAAATTATGTTCAATGACCCAAATTTTATTACATGGTAAAATTATATTTTAAATATAATTTAAAACCACTGAAATTAATAATTTATCACTATTAATTATTTTGATTAAAAAGGTTGTTTTTAATTAAAATTTAGTAATTTTTACTATTCATCAAAAATATAAAAGTTATCCCAAAAGTACTAACATTTCACCCTAGGATAATTTCGTTATTCCGAATAAGAAAAATGAAGTCTATTTTACCAAATTCAAAACATAAAAGTTTCATTTATTAATTTAAAATTGATTCCCGCTTTCGAAACCAAAAGGCGTATTTTTAAGAAATAATAACTATCAAAAGTTTGACACTTGTTTATGTCCAATTTCAAGGTGAAATTACTTAAAATTACCATCATTGGATTAAATGGTAAAAATATAATCTATTTATACCTCCAAACCATTAAAATGTATAATTTAACAATATAAATTATTTTGATTAAAAAAGTAGTTTTCAGTTAAAATGTAGTATTTTTCACTATTCACCAAAATATGAAAGTTATCAGAAAGACACCAAAACATTATTGATACTAAATTATTATGTCCCGATTCTAAAGAAGAATTTAATTTTGTCAAATTGAATATATAAAAGCTTCAAATATTGGTTTTAAAAAGGCTTCTCCATTAAAAGGCGGTAAAATTTCATTTTTTGAAAAAAACTTCTTTTATCTGAAAAAAATGAATTTGTTTATAAATCATGTCTTAGAAACTCATAATATGGATTCAAATTATAAGGATAATATAATATTTAAAATTTAGATAATACTATTCATAACCTCTTTTGAAAGACTAGTTTGGTAAGTCGTGTTGTACTTAAACTCAGTGTTTCGTACAACACACGCTATTGTATTATTCAAAATGAAGTATACCGTGGAAGATTGGGGTGTTACATGTGACCTAAGAACTGAAAATATATTCCTAAATTTCCATGCCTAATTCTTTGTTTAATCATCCACCAAATCCATTTTCATGTCATCATTTCAAATGGAAATTAAGCCCCCATCACTATAGCTCCTCACTAGCACCACAATTCATTATAACAGATACACTATTATTGTTACACACACGAGACCCTTTATGGATGATGATCAAAACACTGTTACGAGTACTTATCCCCAACAATATGTGGGTTATTGTCACAATATCACTCAATAATATCAAACCATCATGAACTAGGTTGTACTCAATTCCAACCTGATAATAATAAATTGAAATTTCTCTATCACCAATTAAAAAAATGAGAAGACAGCTATCTCTAATTCCACGTTTCTAGGCCTGGGGTCCACAAAATTCACAGATATACATTAAAATAAGACAATACATGAGAGAAACCACCGTGGAGGGATCATATCAATCTAATAATGTAATTTTTTATAGTTATGAATTGATCTAGTTTTATATTAGTGTGCTTAGGGATATGTATTGATATTGGGAATGATGATATGTAAACTAAGTGTATGAAAATATTTCATCGAAACATAACACCACAAAATCATCAAATTTCTATAAGACCCTAACTATAGGGACAATAAAAACCCATTTCAAGCCATGGGTATCCCTGGTTGCATGAATCACATAAGACTCACATCAGTTCACATCATACTCAAACTTCCTACATAACTCAAGCACATAGAGAATACAATCACATAGAATTGGATCCATTAGAAAAATACAAAAGAGTGTAACTACAAAGTAATGTATCCAAAATACCATTACCACTTAACAAATAAATGCTCTTTTATATACCTTCCACAATCCTTAGTACTCATTTGACTACAAACATCACAACGTATAAGAGCCAATAGTCCGCTATCTCTCTCCCAAAATTCCACTAACAAACCATATGATTAATTTTCATGGTTATAAATCAATTCATAATATAATGGTTCCAATAATCATAAAATATGGTGTCCTTTGAAACTAGGGTGACATATAATATTTTTTTATTTTTTTAAATTTTAATCCATTTTCAAGTTATTGATAGTGTGTAAAGAACACATGAGATGGTTTACATTGAATATTTTTTCAATTTTTGACAAATTATTTCATAAACAATAAATGAATGTTTATGGATTATTTATAAGACAATGAATGTTTTCCAGGAATTTCTAAGTTCATTTTTTTGGTAACAGATTCTAAGGATGCCTGTACGTGTCAGGAAAATCTGAGGTTGTGAAATTGTATAGGAATATTCCTTGAGATGGTGTCCATTATTCCTGATGTAATGGAGTTTCATGTTAGTGGATCTAGCTGAATGATGTGTAATGAAATACGAATAGTGATACTAGGATTATATAGAAGGTATTCTAATAAATATTAGAAAAATAACATCATTTGGCGGAAGTTTTTTTAGTAGGGTTATGAGGATAAATTTCCTCATAAGTACTTTATGAGTGAACAAGTCCTGAGAAACCCGTTAGTGAAATTTATTAGTGCTAAGTAGAATTTAAATGGAGGTATTGTGAAGGACTTATGTAAATTGAGTTTAAAATTTTATAAGATCAAGGAAATGAAGTATAATGAACATGTGAAAATAGGGTCTCACAAGTAGTCATGTGTGAAGTAAGTCGGGTGAACCTACTCGGGTGAACTCACCTAAGTGAAAGGATTTATGTGAATGAACATGAGTGAATTGTATGAGTGAAATGAAGCTATTAATAGGGACCTGAGTGAATCATGGAACACGGTAAAATCATACATAGATAAATCTTGGGTAATGAGTGATATATACCATGGAATATATATAGAATTAGGAGAAGGTGTACTTGGTGAAGCTAGGTAATTGGTTAATCAACATGGGATTAAATAGAGGTATTATTTGGAGAATAATAATCAGAAATTAATGATGTAATTCTAAATCAGTATTAATTCCAATTTTAAAAATGTTTTCGGTCATTAATATGGGGTAGAATTTATCAAAATTAGAGAGAAACAGAAATGTTCCGGGATGTAATTTGTGGAAGGGAGTACACTACCACTATATTCATTGTAAATGTATTTTAGTTGGTTTGAATGAATAATGTAGCAATATTATAATCCCTATATACTATTGATTTGTAGTGGATCCATGTTTGAAAAATAAATAATTGGTGTCTTATCTATGTATTATACCATAGTGTTTTACCAAGTAATGCTGTCAAATCTTATTTTAATTTCCACACTTCTTGTTATAATGGATTTTTGAAAAACATTTATAAGATTTAAATTTGTCAAGAAATGTACGGAAAATATATTTAAAAAATGGGAAATTTGACACCCTGGTTCACCTCTCCCCCCTTAGTCATTCTATGGTTGAATCTAGTTGTATTAGGGATATTTTTTCTGTTTTTGAATCATTAATTTGATGCATGGTATTAAATTAATGGTGATTTCTAGAGGGATCCATTGTGAAGAGGGAAATGGTAGAAAATTTTGCGGAGAAGATGAAAACATATCTTGGATCACATGGTATTGTTGTTTTATCTACTCCCATTAATGGGATTAAAGTTAGTGATGCGATATGATACCTTCTGACTATAGATGATTGAAAAATATAGATAATTGTAATAATGAACAAAATCCCCTCACTGGATATCCTTTTGATAAAATACATATGAATTTAATGAGTTTTATGAGTTTGAAGGCCATGTGGGACAATTTTTATAACATATATGAAGGCAATAGTTTATTTAAGGTGGTTAAGAAACTTCCCATCCAAAATATATTAGATGATTTAAAAAATGTTAATGCTAATAATACATATAGTTCATTCATATAAATAATAATGGTTATGTGAGATAACCAATGATTGAGTGTGGAAATATTGGATATCAATATTTTAACCATGATCTTATAGTAACAAACACATCTACATAATTTTAATGTATCAGTTATAGTATAAATGGTTTCGTTCAAAATAATCTACTGATGATATTATAAGAATCATGACGAGATATTAATTGATTGTAAATGAAAAAGTAAATTCAATTCAATCATATATGAATATTTAACAGAAATCCCTTTAGAGACATTAAATTTTTAATGGTTTTGGTGACATATAGTTTTTTGGATGTTGATATTATAAATATTGTGGACATAATATTTTGCAGACTGAAGGGTTGATTAAATGGTAAATATTCAATTGTCTTATTTTTGGTGTGATAATTTTTTTCCAATTATAGTATGGTTATGATAGATATTTTTTGATGAGATAAGTGAAACAATAATTATATCGAATCCATCAAGAATCTTACCTCCAAAAATAGACTATAAAATAATTTGTTCAATTTTAAATAAATTCCAAATTTATACAATTTTCAGAAAATTGATAAATGCTAATGATTATTTTCTAGAGAAACATAATGAAAATGTATATTATGATATATATTATTATATGAATGATTATATTTGGAAGGATAAACCTAAACATTAAAATTTACATAAAACTGATGGAATATTTGAACGCATGGTTTATCTCAAACGATCTATAAAATATAATGATATTATAATAAATATAAATCAAAATGTAATTATATTAGTAAAATAATAATTCTATTATTAATATAAAATTAATGTAAATATTTTCTGGTTATTATATTCTTTATAAAATTAATTCTCTTTTTTAATGAATTGCGAATTTTTTATGAGTTTAATAGTCAATGTAATAGAATGGAATTAGATAATAATTTAATTTATGTAGGTTTGAAATAAAAATTTAATATTATTTATTTCATTGAATAATATGATTTTTCATTTAGAAAGATAAATTATTGATATGATAAATATGGGGATTTATTAAAGAAACTTCACTTTTGGATGTTCAATGATGGGGAATTTAGAGAGATAATCAAGATATTCTATCTAGGTGTTAATAATATTCTTAACGAAAAGAGACCAGGATATATGGTTAAATGTGGAATATACTAGGAAGTCAATAAATCAAAATTAGTAGTAGTGAATTTTTCATATTATGGAATGTATAAGGTTGTTGATTTGGAAACTAACTGATGTCATTTGAATTATCAACAATAATCATGTAGAATAATTAAAATAAAATAATGGACAGAAAAAAAATATTAAAATAATTTTCCATAACTGTGGTGATATAGGATGGATGGAGACATCCAGTGGAATAAAAGATTGAATACAGATCATATTTGATATTTCTTAATCATTGTAAACCATCGATAAAATATTTTATTCCTTAAAATATCAAGAATCCCTTTTAAAATAAAATAATTCGATAGTCCTGAATAGAGAATGAAGATATATCATTTATCAAATAAAATAAATAATTTATGTTCATATTATTTTCATTATATAACTCTTGGAAAAATGTAATTGACTATAGGGAGATATGATTTTTAAATTGTAACTACAGTTCTATAAGAAAAATGAATACCACACCACCTAGAAAATTTCTAATAAAAATATATTATTCATATTAGAATAAGTGGATGGGAATGTTTTTATAACAAACTCGATGGAGAAAGTGTAGAATCTATTTTATGTGTATAGAAAACTAGGTATCTTTTGGAATAAAAGGAAAATTATTGAGAATGAATATTTTAATGAAATTTCTCTCAAATCATTGAATAATAGAAGAATTTATATTATCGATAATGATTTTTGAACCCACAAGAACAGAATACGGATTTAGTTATCAAATATGAAAGAATGTGTATGGAGGATGAATATAAATAAATATATATTGGAAGGTAAATAAATACATGTCTCCTAACTATTGGAGAGCTGGACGACCTATGTAATTGATGACAAAATCCTATTCCCTAGAAAATCAGAGGGTATATGACGTAACTAAAATATCTGGTGGATATACACAATAAAAATTGAGATCATCAAATGTTATTTGATGCATTCATGTGAGGAATGATGTTCTGAATAAAATATTATAAAAAGAAGAAAAATAATTTAGTATCATTGCCTTATAGTACACATAGGTATTTGGACCAACGAATATATCAGGATCATGTGGGAGAAGGTATTATATTATTGTCATATTAATTATATTAAAATGGGTTTTTTTATCTTCATACATAGTATTATGTAAGTGATCGAATAAATTAAATGGCACTAAAGAAGAGAGGATAGTACTACCAGATGTAAAATCAATATCCTTATTTTTTTAGTGGACTGAAATAAATCTCAATTGAATTTCCAAATAAGCACTATAAGCATGAAATTAAACATTATATATCCTATATGAGAACTATTTTAGATAATTTATTATTAGTGTAATGAAATTGGTAGGTTAATGATATTGAAAAATAATGACAATTGGATGTGGTTTCATCCACCATTATATAAAGGTTGTTATACAAGATTTAGTGGACATATAAAATTGGGTATTATGGAGTATTAGGGAAGAATGAAAACCACATGAAATATTATATGGAAGGATTCTCATGCTTTTTTTTAGGTTTCTGAAATAATAGGATACATTTGAAACAAACATGAATATTTAGGAAAATATGTTGATACAATAGATGAGGGAATATTTTTATGCAGCTCACCAATGAAAATGGCCTATAAATTCTTTAAAAATGATTGTTATAATATTGGGAAGTAATGATGTTGATGTTAATGGAGAAAAATAAAGTACGATAACTGAAATTGTAAACTATGATAAAATTTATTAAAAATGGATAATTTTGAACCAACCCCAATGGTTCAAAAAAATTACATAAATAATGATTAATATGAGTTCTAATAATGTGAGTATGTAACTCCTACATAAATTCATTGTAAAACTATAGGTATAAATAGTAGAATATCTTTTTATACATACAATATAATTAAAAAAACTTCTCCTGCAACAATGTCATAGATAAAGTATGTGGAGAACAAAAATAATTTTTTAGTCATGGTACCAACATCATTTGAATAAGTGACAATGAATTAATCTGTGTCATATCCGTTAATGAAGAGTTTGATAAAAAATAAATGAATAAAAAATTGGAACATGTGAAGAAACATAAACATCACAATGTGATTCAGATGATGTTGAACATAGAAAAATATTATCTATCGACATTGAAATGTGGTATTAAATAAGGCTTATCATATGTTAAAAGGATATTATTGGATTTCAGGTTGTTTTTGAAACCTTTATATCTAAAACATGACTGTTGTTTATCATTATTTAGTAGAAAAAATGACTCCAATATGTTCAATGTTTAGATAGTTGACAATAGAAGGAAAGTATTCATTAGTATCCCCCATGAAGTGTTATATATTTAATATCCAATGGGATCGATGATTATCAATGATTAAACTAATGTTTTCTAGATTTATAATTCCTTTTATTTTATAACCAAGGCACCATGAGTATAGTATACTTATCTAGATACCAAATTTACAAAGATGGAGATGAAACATGGTGGTATGTAGAAAAAACTGTATGCAAAGTCATTAATAGATAAATTATACAATGTATTAGTCTATATGGATGATTTTATATTCCATAGTAGAATATATAAATCTATATAGATTTTATTGAAATTATTTTTCTATTAATTTTAAATGTCCTTGATTGGTGAGGAGATAATTTTAAGGGCTATATGTTATCTATGAAGAGGTATATACCTTTATATCCCAAGTGAATTATGAAAGAGAGATACCAAATAAGTTCAATATGAAATATCTTAAAAATATATTGACAATTATCGTTGTCAAAAACAATCTTGGAAATCAGAAGGATAAGTAATTGTCAGATCAAACCATGTAGGGGTATATAAATATACGTCTATTATATTAAACTGCATCACAGTTGAGTATTTTCATTGTAACATGTTTAACAGATCATTTTTAATGTAATATAAATAGAGATAATATTATAGTGTTTAATCATTTTATGTATTAAACTCTACGTATCACAACTTTGGATTTCTATTTGATAGAAGAAAATATCATGTATTTTCTCCAATCTATGAAGTATACTAGGAACGAGATGTAGAGGATCATAAGTCCACATGCTGTGGTGAATTTTATATCAGGAGAATATATATAATAAAGAATAAAAATAAAAATAAAAGGGAGTAATTTTTTATTGAGAAATTATAATACATATCAAAAACAATGTAATGTAACACCCCAAGCTTCCACGATAATTTCCCTTTGAATAATGAAGTATCTTAAATTGTATGCAACTTGGAGTTTTAACACACCACAACCAATCATACTAGCTATTATAAATAGTAATAAACAATTTTTGAAATTTTTGAAATTTTATTTTTTAAAATGGACTTTATTTTTTCATTTTTAATATCCATATTACCTTTGGGTGAATTTTTTGTACTTTTCTGAAAACATGAAATTTTTGATGAATTCTGAAAAATACTTAATTTTAATTAAAAAAACATTTTAAATAAAAATAATGTATACCATTTAATTATAAATTTAAGTGGTTTTAAATTATCATTAGATTATATTTTTATCATTTAATATAATATAGGTCATTATATGTAATTTCACATTTAAACTAGAGACAAACAAGTGACAATCATTTGATAGTTATTATTTTTAGAAAATCGCTTTTTTGTTTTGACAATGGAAATTAATTTTTCATTAATTTCTAACACATCTGTGTTTTGAATTTGGAAAACTGGATACCATATTTGTAAATTTTGATTCCATAAAAACATTACTTATATAAACAGTTGACTTTTATATTTAATCATTATGAATAATTATTTTGGTAAATATTTTATTTACCATTGTAAAAGGGTAAATATGATAAATAAGGGTAAACAGTAATATTATAATAATATTAAATTACCCTAAAATTAGTATTATTCCTATTTTTTGATACACATCCAACCATGGGCAACATTGGGTCGATTTTGGGACAACATGGAGCCACTTGAGAGTGATAATGAAACATTATGTTAATTAATTTAATGTAAAGAAAAATTATTACATAAACATATATCTTTTAGTAAAATGATTTTTACATAGTGTTATATAGGATATAATTTAAACTATAAATATTAATTAGAATGGTAGAAATATTTCCTATATAATGGTATTTATTTATAAATTTTGGACATTAAATAATTAAATTCATTTATGACTGAATGATGATGCAGTAATTACCTTTTTAATGAAAGTATCAAATAAATGTTATCATAAATATTAAAATAAATAAAATTTCAATGTATTCATGACATCCACGAATTTTATAGGAGAATATGAAATTATAGGGCTTATTCAATGTATTTGGTTCGATGTAATCATGTTGTGATGACTTTCACAAAAACTAAATTCAAAATAGTATCATAATTGACAAAAATGATTTTTTTTAAAACAAATATTATATTATTAAGTTTTATATTAGTCCAAAAATATAATGTTATTCCAAAAAACATATATAGTAATATTTTTATCACTAATTAACCACTTGAGGTTCTCTTGGAATTTTATATTATGTTAATTAAATTTTTATAATAATACAAAAATACATGGTAAAAATTAAACTATTTAACTAAGAGTTAAATCTAAAAGATAAGGTTAATATGATGAACCAAACCTATCTAAAACCTATTAGTTGAGAGGTTTTCGACCCATAACCACTTTATCCTCAAAATAAATCATTTTTGAGCAATTAGAAACAGAAAATAATTTTATTATAAAATAATATTTGAATCTTTTCCTAAGGTGTCCTTCACCTCTCTTATTAAAGGGCACTTGCACTACCCTCAAAATCACACCTCCAAAGCCATTTGTCTCATCCATCCCCTGCCCAAATATCTTCCAAATTTTCCACACTTAAACCTATAGGGATTATTTTGATCATAAATCTAACCTAATGAGCCCTTTTGATCAACGCAAATGGAAACACCCAAAGAAGAGGTAATAGTTTCACCCCCATTTTTCATGCTCTTTTCTTATTCCACATACTCATTCTTTTATGTTTATATTCTTAAATAAAAAATACAATATATTTTATATATTGTGATGTTATTATAACAATTTTACAATCATATCAATTATTTTATCCATCATATAAATGAAGAAGTCACGATACGTGTGTACGTACAACTTACTGTCTCCATATCGTGGTGTAGTTTTTTATTCAAACACTTCATTATTTGGATGGGTATAATAATGAGTATTACTGAGGTAAATAAAAAAATATAGCATTATATTAATTCTTTATATATGATATACCATCCCATTACATACGATATCACCATCAATATAATGATATTGTCGCTCATGCGTATGTACAGATTACCATCTCCACGGATGCGATGTGATTCATTCCCCTTAGTAATTATTCAAGAATAAATTTTATTTTTTAAAATAAAATAATGATAATTAACTTAATATAATTCTGTATATTAATGAAATGCATCCAATCCATAACAAACATGGATTATGTAACTGTGAAAATAATGGAAAACAGATATGTTTACACCCGAAACGATGATACTACTGAAATATTATTAACAAGGAAATATTAGAGACTCATATATGATATCATATTTAGGTATATAGTTATTTAATAATTTAATAATAATGTTTTAACTGTTATAGTGGAGGTTAACATAATATCGGAAAAGGAAAAGTACAAGGTAAGTGTTAATTTCACAATCTATTTATTATCCGAGGTTGTTTTAACATAAGTATCTACTGGAACCTCTTTATCATCAAATTAGTGGTTTCTAATGAATGTATTTCAATTTTTTTAATATTTATAATACTGTGGCTTAATGTCATTTATACCCATATTTGACCATATATGTGTTGAATGAAATCATTCCGTCGTTTTCCAAACAAGGTACTTTATGACCTTTTCGACAAAATTAATGTATGAATGTATTTATTTTTATTATATCGCAGGTGTGTCTATTTTCTGCCGTTATATTATTGTTGAAGCTTCCCATAATATATTATAATAATATTTTCAAAATAAAATTTTTATTTTTTAATTATATGAATTTTAAATGTTTTTAAAATAGTAAGAGATATTTTTCTAAAAAAGTTTTGATTTTATCTATGTCAACATTAATTGATGGATTTTAGGCTTGTTTGACGTTGAATTATTATAATACAAAATGTAAAAATTGTATTTAATGTTTTGTGATATGTTTTACTATGGAAGTGTTATTTTTTACACCATTCATGATTTATAGATAATGTATTGAAATTTCTTTTTCTAGTATTAATTCATGTGTATATGTTATGTTTAATCATTTTCAAATGAATAATGCATTGGACATTGTATGTGACTAGTGGAGGCTGCTATGTCTCCTTGATTCATTAGTAGGTATTGTGAGACAAACTAGTTTCATGTCATAAGGCCTTGTCAACATCATATTTGTAGTCTTGGAACAAGTCCATAACTATGAGGTTATGAGGTATTTCCTTATGCATTCCATCATTAAGAAAGAGGCTATTGAGATTGCATGTGATTACTTGACTAGAATATTATCGATGTAATTAAGTAAATGTAATTATTTGTTTGTATATTTAACATATTATAGTGTTTTTTTTTGTTTAAAAGGATTTATTTTTAGTCTTATACATTTCCTTAAATGTAAATACTTATTTATGAAAGGTTCTGTTATATTTTAATCCATACTGAGAATCTCTGCTCACCCCATTCTATGTTCTATTTTTCCCTGGATGTGAAAAAGTATTTGATGGTTGACCTGCAAGGATAGGCCAAGGGTATTAGTGTGTTAAAAAGTGGACAAAATGTTGTTGATGTTTTTATTTCATGATGTAATGTAAAACCTATGAATCTACCTAGTACTTCTAAGTCTACAAAACTGATTGGTCTTTCGAGACATGATTCCTTGTATTATTTAAATGTTCTGTAATAATGCAGTGACTCTGGTTAAATACGGTTAGGGATTTGTATTTGGCATCAGATAAAGTTTTGTACATACCATGGATGCTAGATTTAAAAAAACTCTTATTAGAGAACATTAACCTAATATAGAAATTGAGGATTAGTATAGATGAACGTCGTAGAATTTTGGTAACGTAGTGATTTTGTGAGTTTTCTAATTAATACTTACCTATATGGATATGAGCACGTAGAGGCCCCTATAGGACATATGTATTTTAGGGTAAAACCTGAAAACACTGCTTTGAGCTAGACTCGAACATGAACTGGTGCACGATAATGGGCCTTGATTCACTCTTTGTTATGACAGTCCACGACGATATGCTTAGGATGATTCTCATTTTATATAAAAATAATTATAAATGTATTATTATTATAAAAAATCCTAGAATAAATCATTTTTATGATTATGTATTATAATCATAAACTCTTCAATTTTTGTTAATTGATTTACAAATTTGGAATTTGGTATTGTTATTCATAAACTAATCTAGTGTATGCCATTGTATAGAAATGGTTCCTAGCGGAAGGAATAGAAACTATATCAACCCACATAATCCATGTAGAGATTTCTCTCCTAATCAAGATACTTATTGAGGAGATGTTGATGAAACTGGTGATGATCAGCTTATCACCATATCGGGACAACTCACTCAGGTTATGAATAATAACAATACCTGTATGGAGCCCCCTGATCCACAATGTATTTGATCAATGTTAGACCACATCATGAGGAAACAACCACCAAACATTAATGGGAGTATAGACCCATCATTAGTTAACTAATGGATAAGTTCCTTAGTGAAAATATTTCATTCTTTGGGAATTAGTGAAAGGGAAAAAATTATCATTGTAGTTTATCGCCTCACAGGAGATGCAGATCAGTGGTGGTCAGTAATCCCTAACAAAAATGATGATGAAGAAGTATATAATATGGAATGGATTGAGTTTAATATTATTTTCATAGAAAAATACTTTCCTTGTTTCCATCGAGTGGATGTGGGAAAACAATTTTGGAGTCTGGGGAAAAAGGAGGATGATAATGTCACAATGTATGAGGCTGGCATTACAAGGATAAAAAGGCATGCATAAAATTATATACAAAACCCAAAGAGTAATATTGATTAATTCACATATTTGTTAATGCCATTTCTCTGTCAACCCATAGCCTCTCAATCCTTCTCATCGTATGAATAAATTGTCTCATTCGATATCAAGACCGAAAAGGAATTATCTATGACTTACATATTCAATGAATATTAAGAGAAGAAGAGATCTTCTGGACACTCTGGAAAGAGAAGTATGTGGAATAAGGGAAAAGTTGAATATACATCCTGTGATAAATGTGGGAAGAAACACCCTAGTACTTTCCAGAAGGGAAAGAGAGTCTATTACAAATGTTTTGAATAAGGCCACCAAAATCGTGATTGGAAGGGGACGAAAGTGGCAGTCAATGTTGAATGCTAGAATTTTTGAGAGAAGGGGAATTGCTAAAATGAATGTTATTTTCCCCAAGGGAAGATACCTCAGAAAAGGCCAAGGGAGCAAGGCCAAGCATATGTGTTCTTTACTACCACGGTTGAAGCTCCGAAACGCATGGTGGTAGTTAATTTAATGGTTTCCTCATGTTTAGAAAATGCTATTCTATGATACTGGATCATCAAATTCTTTCATATCTTCCCAGTTTTATTTGAAAAATAAATATTTTCAATTTGACTTAACAAGGGAGTTGTTAGTAAAAACACCTAAGGGAATTATCATCGCAAAAATGTTTTGTGAATCAGTTCCCATTAGAGATTTCAAATTTTATTTATCTGTTGATGTCATCATCATAACCATGATTGAATTTAATATAATCCTTTGTAGGGATTGGATTTCAGACCCTGATGTGAAAATTTATTGTAATAATAAAGTGGTTACAATTTTTATGATGACAAGGAGTACCTTATCTTTAGAGAAAAAATGTCACCAGATGATTCTTATCTAGATCACTCTGAAGTAGATCTAATAAATTCAATTATTGGGGAGGAAGAGAATGAAATTACTATGGTCGAGGAAATGAATGTTTAGATAGAGGACCTACCTATTGTGTCAGAATATGTTGATGTGTTTCCAAAGGATTTAACTGGACAACCTCAAGAGAGAGAAATTGAGTTTTCCTTTGATTTAATTTATGATTCAAGGCCCATATCGATGACACCATATAGAATGGCCAATGTGGAATTAGTGGAACTAAAAAACAACTAGAGTAATAGAGTAATAAGAGATTTATGAACCCTAGTGTTTCTCCATCGGGTTCCCTGGTTATTTTTGTTAATAGGAAAGATGGATCTATGAGGTTGTGAATTGACTACATAGAGATCAATTATATAACAATAAAGAACATGTATGTCATAACTATCATTGATGATTTATTTGACCAAATTCATGGAGGTGGATATTTTTCAACGATTGACCTTCGATCTAGATAAAATCTTTTGTTTGTGAAGAAGGAAGACATTCTGAAAACAGCATCTCGAACCAGGTACAAGTATAATAGGTTTACAATAATTCCTTTTGGACTGACTAATGCGCCCTCTATCGTCATAGATCTAATGAATCAAGTTTTCAAGGAATATACTTATGATTTTGTAGTTGTATTTATTGATGATATTTTTGTATACTCAAAAAATTACGAAGTTCATGAAAATCACTTACGCATTATTCTAATGACACTTAGAAAAAATAATTATATGGGAAATTAAACATCTGTGAATTCTGGATTCAGGATTCATGGCCATATTGTCTTTACAGATGGAGTCTCTGTTGATCCTTCAGAGACTAATGCAATCCATGAATGGGCTGCACCGACAATTATAACATAAGTATGCAATTTTATTGGTTTAGCTAGTTATTATCGTCATTTTTCATAGAATTTTGTGTGATTGGATAACCCATTGATTCTGCTCACTCATAAAGGGGTTATATTTGATTGGACAAAAGAGTGTGAAGAACTTTTTGAAGAACTAAAGAGAATATTAGTTAATGCTCCTATCTTGACTCTACCAACAGGGAATGATGGGTATGTTATTTATATTTATGCTTAAAGAAAGGAATTGGTTTTTTCCTCATACAGAATGATAGAGTTATTTCCTATGCATTAGGACTGCTAAAAATTCATGAGAAAAATATCATAATCATGATCTCGATTTAGTTGATGTAATATTTGCTCGGAAAATTTGGAGACACTAACTCTATGGTGAAAATAATGAGATTTATAGTGGTCAGAAGAGTTTGAAGTATATTTTCTCACAGAAATATCTCGACATGAGGCAATGATGATGGATTGAACTACTCGAGCATTATTAATTCTCTCTACATTACCACCCAATGATGGAAAATAAGGTTGCAGTTTCTTTGAGTAGAAAGGATCAAGGAGTATTGAATACTATTAGAGTTGAAAGGGAACATATTTTCATTGATCTTATAAATATGGACACGGGAATAACCCTATAAGGTGAAACATTTATACTTTTAAAATAGTTTCAAAACCATAGTTACTTGAATTGATAAATAGTTCTTAGACTGATGATGAGGAGTTAAAAAAAGATTAATGCTGTGAATGATGGGAGATTGAGTGACTTCATATATGAAGATGGAATTTAGGAATCTGGGAAGATACATTGTGTTCCTAATATACATGATCTAAAAATGGAATTGTTGGATGATGCTCTTAGATTATTTTTCTAAATACTCCCTCGAAGCACCATGATGTATAGATATTTGAATGAACATTTTCGTTGGGACACCATTAAGTGGGAGATTGTTGTTTTTTTGTCAAGATATATGATTTGTCAACAACTGAATGCTAGAAGGCAACATCCTGGAGGTGTCATGTAACCTCTTCCCATACATGAGTGAAAATGGGATATTATTATGATGTAATTTTTCATGGGGATAGCAATGACTCCTAGATGCAATGATATAATATGGGTCATTGTTGATCATCTTACCAAGTCAGTACATTTTTGTTCTATAAGACAAGATTTTCCACTTGAATGTATGACAACACTCTATATTATTGAATTTGTAAGACATCAGGGAGTATCCTTATTTATTTTTTCTGATCGTGATCCTCATATTACATCATGATTCTATAAATGTATTTAGAAATCCCTGGATACTAAACTCCGTTTGAGCACTTCATACCTTACTCAAGTCGATTGACAATCAGATGGACTATTGAAACCTTATAAGCCATGTTGAGTAATTTTTCAGATGTCTGTCAAGGTATGTGGGATAAATATTTATCTCTGGTGGAATATTCCTATAATAATAACTTCAATTCAATTATTCAGATGGAACCATATGAAGAATTATATAGAAAGAGATGTCACATACCAACTTTTTGTGATGATTTTGGTGAACGAAATCTCATAGACCCAAAAATTGTTTAGGATTAAATGGATAAAATGATGATTATCCAAGCCCACATCATAACAGCTCAATGTATGCAAAAGATCTTTGCTGATAACCAAAGGAAGGATTCGTAATTTCATGTAGGAGATTATGTTTTATTAATGATATCTCCAGGGAAGGGTGTTACATATTTTGATAAGTTTGGTAAATTGAGCCCCAGGTAGATCATATCTTTTGATATTATAGAATGAATTTGTGTTTTAGCCTATCATTTTGAAAGTCCTCCAATTCTCTCCAAAGTTCATGATGTGTTCCATGTAACACTATTGAAAAAATAATAGCCCGACCTAATGCATGTACTCACCTATGAGGAAATTTAATTTGAACATGATTTGTCTTATTATGAATATTTTGTCAAAATTCATGACACCAGAGAACAAGTGCTATGAAACTGGACAACTAATCTAGTAAAAGTTCTATGGAGAAACCCCAAGATGGAAGAGGCAACGTGGTAACCTGAGAAATATACGATGAAGGACCACATGAATCTTTTTATGCTGTAATATTCTAAAAATTTCATGAATGAAATTATTTTCATTACGGGTTAATGTAATACCCCAAGCATCCATGGTGCGTTTCCATTGGAATAATGTTGTAGCTTGCGTTGTAAGAAACATGGGGTTTTAACACACCACGACTAATTCAATTAGTTGTTATAAATAGTATTAGACAATTTTTGAAAATTAATAAATTTTATTTTTCAAAATGGAATTCAATTTTGAATTTGGAATATTGAAGTTAGCTTTGGGTGAATTTGTTTTAATTTTATAAAAACATTCAATTTTTAAGGAATAGTGAAAAATACTATATTTTAATAAAAAAGATAATTATTAATCAAAATAATTTATACTATTAAATTATAAATTTCGGTGGTTTTAAAGTATCATTAGATTGTATTTTTATCATTTAATATAATTTCGGTCATTGTTTGAAATTTAACATTTAAACTGGTCATAAACAAGTGTCAATCTTTTGATAGTTATTATTTATTAAAAGCACGTTTTATATTTTTGGAATGGGGATTAATTTTAAATTAATTTCTTCCACATCAGGGTTTTGAATTTAGAAAAATGGATTCCATATTTGGAATCAGGAGGTCCATATTTTTTAAATATGTAACATTAATTTTTAGACATTATGAATAATTACTTCGATTAAAATTTTATTTTCCAGGGTAAAAGGGTAAATTTGTTAAATAAGGGTAAAAAATAATATTATAATAATATTTATGTACACTAACCAGGGACCTATTCTTATTGGAACATACATTAACGACCATGGGCATCCTTGTTTATATTTCGGTAACACTTGGAGCCACTTGAGAGTATAATGACACATTATATTAAATAATTTAAAATAAAGACAAAAATGACCTAAACAAAGATATTTTAGTAAAAAAAAATTATATGGAGGTATATAAGTTATAATTTTGACTATAAATATTAAATTGAAATACATAAATCATTAATACATAATGGTATTTTATTTTTAATTTTCATACAACAAATAATTAAATTTATTTATGACACAATGCTGATGAAATAATTACCTTATTAATGATAGAATCAAATAAATGGTATCAGAAATATTAAAATAAATATCATTTCAATGTTTTTTTGACATAAACTAATTTTATTTGTTAATATGACATGTTAGTGTTGATATAGTGTATTAGGTTCGATGTAATCATGTTTTTATGATTTTCAAAAAAACCAAATACTAAATAGTGTTAAAATAGAAATAAATGAATTTTTATTCAAATAATATATTATTAAATTATATAATAGTCCAAAAAATATAAGGTTCTACTAGAGATCATATGTAATGGTAAGTATATCGTTAATGAACCACTTGAGAATCTCCTAAAATTTTATTGTAGGTTTATTCACCAATTATCATAATTATACAAGAATAAATGGTAAAAGTTAAACTATTTAACTAAGAGTTAAATATAAAAGATAAGGTTAATATGCTGAACCCAACCAGTCTAAAACAAATTAGTTGAGTGTTTTTTAAACCATACCCACCTTATTCCCTAAATAATTCATTTTTATGCCATTAGAAACCAAAAATTATTTTATAATAAAATTATATTTCAATCATTTCCTAAGGTGCCCCTCACCCCTCTTATAAAAGGGAACTTCCCATTCTCTCAAAATCACACATCCAAAGCCATTAGGCTCAGCCAAACCCGGTCCAAATATCATTCAATTTAACCTCACTTAATCCAAGTGGCCTTCTTTTGATCATAATGACAACCTATGGAGCACATTGGATCAACTCAAAATGAAACAACCAAATAATAGGTAATAATTTCACCACCCTCTTTCAACTTCTTTTCTTCTTCCACTTCAACATTCTTTGTTGGTTCCATTCTAAAAATATATCTCTATTATATTCTATATACTATGATGTTATTATAAAAATTTTACAACCATATTCATTATTCTATCAAACATATGAATGACATAGTCACCATATGTGCGTACGTACAGATTATAGTCTCCACATCGTGGTGCAGTTTGTTATTCAAACACATCATTTTTTGGATGGGTATAATAATGAGTATAAAAGATGTAAATAATAAATATAACATGTTAATTACTCTATATAAATAATATACCATCCAATTACATATGATTTCACCATCAATATAATTATATTGTTGCTCATGCATTCGTATAGATTACCGTCTCCACGAACGCGATGGGATTCATTCCCCATCGTAATCATTCAAGAATAATTTTATTATTATTATTATTAATTTTTAAGAACCTAATATAAATATGGTTATGAATAAAATTAATCCTATACATGACAATCTTGGCTTACGTAACTAATCATATAAAGGAAAACAGATTAGTTTACACCTGAAACGATGATACTACTAAAATATTATTAACAAAGAAATATTACAGCATCATATATGATATCATATTTATGTATAAAGTTCATGTATAATTTAATATCTATATTTTAACTATTATAATGGATTATAACATACTATCTACTATAGAAAATTATAAGGTAAGGGTAAATTTCACAATCTCTTTTATATTCGAGGCTTTTTTTACTTAAGTATCTACTGGGACTTTTTATCATCCACACCCCCATTTTCTTAATAATATAATTCTAAAATGTTTCACTATTTACTATACTACGGTTTAATATCATTTACACCCTTATTTTACCATATATTTTTTGAAAGAAATCTTTCCATTGTTTTCCACACAAATTCCTTTATGAAAATTTCGGAAAAATTGATTTAAGATTGTCTTTTTTTAACTTATACTGCGGGTGTGGGTATTTTCCACCATTATATCATCATCAAAGCTTCCCATATTAGTTTATAAGAATATTTTCAAAATAAATGTTCTATTTTATAATTATATTTCTTTTAAATGATTTCAAAATAAATAAAGAGATATTTCTCTAAAAAAAATTGATTTCGCCTAAGTCAACATCCTTTGATGGATTTTAAGCTTGTCTGAAGTTATTAATAATGATACAAAAAATCCATATTGTATTGATAGTTTTGTGATATGTTTAACTATGTATGTGTTATTTTAAACCATTCATTGGTTATGAATAATTTATTTACATTTCCTATGCATGTTTTAATAAGAATGATTTTGATATATTTAAACCTTTTCATATAGGGAATTCATTTGACATAGTATGTGACGAATGGAGCCCACTATATATCCTCGATTCATCGGTAGGTCTCATGAGACAAACTGGTTTCTTAGAACAAGGCCTTGACAAAATATAAAATATATTCTGGACACAAGGCATGACTATGTGGTTAAGAAGTCTGGAATTTTGAATTCTATCATTATAAAGTGGATATTGATTATGCATGTTATTATTCATCTAGTAGAAGATCCATGTTATTAAGTAAATGGTATTATTTGATTTTTTATTTTTCATATAATTATTAATTTTATGTTTAAATGTATTTTGTATTAGTCTTATACATTTCCTTAACTGTTAATGCTTATTTATGAAAGTTTCTGCTATATTGTTATCCTTACTAAGAATCTACGCTCAACCCATTTTATGTTTTATTTTTCCTAGGATGTGAATAAGTATTTTATGGTTGAACTACAATGATATGATAAGGATATTAGTGTGTTAAAAATTGGACAAAATCTTTTTTAGGTTTTTATTACATGATGTAATTTAAAAGTTATGATTGTATCTAGTACTTCCAAGGCTACTAAACATACCGGTCTTTCGGGAAAAAATTCATGGTATCACACCAATGTTATGTAATAATTCACCAACTCTAGGTAACTTTGGTAGAGGCATTATATGTAATGTAGTCAACCTATTTGGACCTAGTATCAACTCAATGATATTAGTTAAGAGGTGAAAAAATAAATAATAATCGTTCAGGATAATTAGAATTGAATTGTACAGATGAAAATTTTCTTTATGAACTCCCATATAAATAATATTGAGATCTATTATAAACATAATAAATAAAATTTGGGTCCTGGAATGGTCATAGTAGAGCATGTTATAACTTGTGAATAAGTGGATTAAATCACTATATGGTCAACAACAACTTTGATTTTTTAGAAAACAATACTGATCCATGATGCTAAATGATGTCACATTGATTAATTATGTTTTGATATATTCCATATCCTGATTTGTATGTAAACTTTTATCTATGTGGTTATGGTTTCTTGGTAAAATTGGAATAATTTTTAATGGGGGATAAATGAATTTTAATAAGAACATATAGGCGCTTGAATTATAGTGACCTATGAAGCTATTTCAGATAAAATATATATAATTTCATGGAAGTATATAACATGAGATTTAGGGAGAGATATGATATATAGAGATTGGGAGATTGATATTGGATATTTATATGGAATATAATGGATTTTTTCTTTGAGAAATTTCACTAGGAATGGAATAATCCATTTGTCCATTGATTTCAATATAAATCATCCTTTACATAGACTATTATTGAGGGAATAATGTTTTCAAAATTATCTAGGATAATCAAGTATTTTTCGTCTCATTAAATTTAATTTTTATTTTCAAAAAACATATTGAAGAAGAATATTGGAACATTGGTTATCTATATTATAGTTTGTTAATGTGTTTGTTTTCAATTCAATTCCATGTTCATGATGTTTTTTGACAACCAACAGAGGTAATAAATACTGGAAAAGTATTAAAATAATTGTAATGTTTTTGGGTATCAAAATTAGTGGAATATTCAATGTTTATTTTGGGATAAAAGTGAATTTTTTCCCAATTGTTTTATATATTTTTCATTTGAATCATGTTCTTGTTTCATTTCCCTGTTTCACGCAAAACTAAGGTTTTTTTCATTATTTTCCTTTTGCACCGGATTTTCAAGGCACTGAGAGAAGGAATGGGTGCTATTATAGTGTACAAATGTGATTTTAGAATCATGAAATATTGGTTATGGGGATGAATATGGATGACAATAGTGCATTTAAATACCATAATAATCCCTTAATTTAGAGAATATAAAAAATTGGAGAAGTATTGAAAGGTTATCTAATTGTGCAATTCTCACTTGAGAGAACATGACCTGAGTGATGCCTCTAGGAATGGAATTATCAAATTATAGAAAATTAAAGTTGGAAATGAAATTAAATTATAAGAATGAAGATTCAGAAATAGGGAAGAGTATGTATTTTTTACGGACTTATGTGAACATGGTTTCATTATAAGGCTTGAGTAAAGGAAGTTTGGTGAAACTAGGCTGAGAGATCCATACGTGATTGGAGTTGCATGAATTTTCATGACAAATTTTAATTGAGAATACCAAATCTAGTATATAGGACCTGGATAATTCTAAGGACTTAATTAATGAACATTGGGTAAAGATGAGTACATTGGTGAAGCATTCCCAAGTGAACCCATAGACATTAGAGAAGGAAACCTTTGTGAAACTAAAGACACTGGAGAAATCACTAATTGAAAATTAATGGATTTTTTAGAGAATCAAACACATAACTTAATGATGATATTATCAATGAGATTTCATTCCTATTTGAAGGATACCATAATGTTGTTATACATAGTAATACTTCATCTATTTATGTGAGAAAATATGTTAATAGAGGTGGTTTGAGGGAGGTATTTCACTATCACTAAATTCATTGTAAACGTACTATTCATAGGGTAGAGTAAACATTAAAAAAAATTAATCCTAATATATTTGTGAAGCATAATATTTTTTATTCTGAACAAAAAATTAGCATCATATTTTCCATGTATTAGACCATTTTGGTGATCTATATAAAATATATTATCCTAACATATTTTTTTACAATTTTTATTATCATTGATGTGTGAAAAAAATTGTTAGGTTTTTCTAGTACATAAAAATGTGGGTAAATGGTCACAAGAATCATGTAAAGGACAAACTAATTCACCCCTCCCCTCTGATGGTGCCTTAGGTGGAATGAGATTCATAAAATTAATTTAGAATTTATAGGTTGAAGGAGACAATGACAAAGGTATGAAGGATTTTAAATAACCCAAATAAACTTATCATGAATTTTATAGATATGATTTTCAATATAAATAAAATATATTCTTTTAAGTTATTCTTAATTCGTAAAAAAATATCATTATTTTATAGTGAAAAATTGATTCTCTAAAAAATGAATAAAAAATTCATATATTATCCAAAAATATTAAAAAAATAAGATTTATACTATTTAGGGGAACATATTAATTGTTTTTAAATTTTGGTACTAATTGTCTTATTATGCGTAGATCATAAGAGTCAATGTTCAACTAAAAATCACTAAATCCATATCCTATATATATACATACATCACCCCATTTCAATTCCATCATATTCCAATGTTTGTGTATATTGGAAATTTTTTATATAGATGGGGCTTTCTTGACTGGTATTGCCACCCCATAAACGTTTATATTATTAGGGATCAAATCAGGATGGCCTACATTAAAGGGGATTTATGAAGGAAATATAGTGGGAACTATAAAAATGGTGGTAATATAATAGAAACTATCATAGTAGTGGGTACTGTAAAAGATTTATTTATAAAATGGGTCTTATGTCATATATTTGGATTTCCATCCACATATTATTTGTGGTAAGAAATTATAACAATATTTCAGTGTATATGGTAATTTACATCATTAATTGATTCCCTTTGAGACGATAATTGTTTTTTTGACATAAAATTAAGAAATATAATTGGAGTTAAAAATGTGTGATTCAAACCACTCATCCAATACCCATTAATCATTATTAGGAAAATTGATCTCTCTATATATTAATTTTATAATAAAAATTATTGTCATTAAAAAAACATCAAACCCTTAGATATCTTTAAATAACATTTTATAGGACATATCTAAAAGGGATATCAAAATAATATACATTATTTATGTAATAATCTTCCAAAAGACATATATATATATATATTTATATATATATCTCTATGTGTGTGTGTGAGTGAGAGAGTATATTTATTTATATCATTACATCTAGGAAATTTAATGAATTTATTCCCACGAAAAATTATGACCCCCCAAAAAATATCTATTTTGGGATCCAATATACTTATTTCACTAGGTAATGTTCGCTCCTTGGACTAAAACACATCATATTAGTGAGTTGGGAAATCAGTCATTGTGATCAAAATAGTTTTGATGTATAGATAGTTTAGGGGAAAAATATATGTCCATATACATCATAGGTATAAATCTCATTTATTTTCTTTTGGTATCATAACCCTTAGAATTTATATGGTAATTTTCACCCAATGTTCACAATGAGTTACGGTTTCTGAACAATTACGATTAAACACATCGACGATGTCTTACAAAAGATAATCCATGTGACCCCCACATTTGTGTGAAACTATCAATTTGGATGATTTAGCTCTTGTAATGTCCTTTAGTTGCAAGGAATCTAGAAATTAATATTTTTTGGGATTCATTTAAATGTATCTTTAATTTTAAACATACTATATAAATATTAAATCCATATTTATTTAATTATATGAAATCATTATTATCGGATGTTTTATTACACTGTGTATTCATGATTTTAATTATTTTTTGAAATACCTATTTCATATATAAAATTTTTATGATCATAAGAAATTAATTTTTAACTCATTACATAGCCCACAGTTTGTGATACTCATAAAAAAATAAAATACAAACACATTTTCACATATCCAAATTATTTTCAAGTAAAATGAACAGGAACACATCATGTACATGTTGTTAATTATATAATATTTATATATTCTCATGATAAATAATAAATCCAAACCAAACAATCCTCCTAATATTTTTAATAAGTCACAGGCCAATAGGCTAATTGATGATTTTTCCCTAAGTCTCTCTACAAAGGAATACATTACTCAAAGGAGAATCAAATTCAAATTATCCCAAGAAACAAATATCTATAAACTAGATAAAACAAAAAAATCCAATATAATAATATCACTAACAATTCAAGGATAATAATGATGAAAACTAAATATATTGTTTTCATACCTATGTTATAATTCTTTTCAATATAAGTGTATATGAAATAATTTTTCTCATAAATTTAATCATATTAAATATTCATATGTCATAAAAAATTTATAATCCAAATTATTCTATATTAAAAGTAATATAAACACATGCCTCCTATTTTTTCTAAAACAATATTATAAAATAAACAAATTTTATTTGAAATTTAATAAACGATATCATTTTACCATTCCTAACACTTATCATTAAAATGATTTTATAAATTTTAATCATTCAATTAAAAATATTTAATTTTATTCATTATTTATAATATGATATTTTATGATTGATAAAGTTGATTATCTATCATAAATAATTATTTAAATCATTGCATATGATAGGCTATGTAATAGGTTTTGTGTTATATTTGATGATATGACCTATATCATCAATACGAACAATGTTTCTATATTAGAAAAAATCATAGTTCAATCATTTCATTTCATATTTAATTTACTATACGATAATATTGAAGAAAATAAATGATTTATATATATTGTACCTTATGATATGATATAGTAGTATTCTATTACTAAGGAAAAATCATGAAATATCATCAATTATTAATATATATTTTTACCCCAGAAATATTACCTTATAAATTTTTATTTCATAAATAGTCAAAAAATGATTATCCATTCATGATAATTGATCTAATACTGATGAGGGATTTTAGGATGTACATTTAATTAAATTGGTAATGGAAGATTCACATGGGAGTCCTAATCCACCATAAATTTAATCATCATGATAAAAGTATAAATATTAAATGAGTTTACATACATCATTGTATGTTTCATATTATTGTCTTTGATTTTTTGTTCCGGGGGAATATACCTAAAGTAATATCCAAATGAATCTTTCTTATTATGTGATTACTCCACCATAGTATCCCTATATATAAAGTGTGGATTTGGGATCAATGAAGTAGTTCTAATCTCTTCTTCAAAATGTTAAATGATTATTTGTACTATATAAAAATTTAGATTATGGAACATAAGAAACGATTTATATAAATAAAAGGGATCACATTAGTTTTGTATTCTATCTTCATTTAATGATGTGTTTCTAAGAGATAGAAAAAAAAATTCCATCTTATATAAGAATAACATTACAACCCATTGGACAATGTTAGCATTTTAATATTTCAAATGGTTTCTCATAACATGATGGAATTAATCATAAAAATTCCTAAAAAACCATACAGAATATATTGGATAAATGATTGAATGTGATATTTAATATCCATCACACACTATGATGGTTTTAAATAATAGTCTATTATTGATAAATACAGTTGTTTATGTCACGTCCCACAACCATGGGATATCATAAAATATGATATCCCTAATATTTATTCATTTGCATCAAGTCATTACCCTTCACCAAATTGGGAAATAAATTAATAATCCATCATAATATTATCCCATTTCACTCTATATCCATAAGAGGATAGATCAAATTAGTAAAAAACCTAATGTTTTTCCTTCCCATGGATATATTTGAGCCACCATGATATGAACATCGAAACACTTTACCGCATACAAGACTACCACAACTAAACCTTCAAATCACAAATATGTCTAAACTACACTATGATTTATCACAAGATGGAAGGTGTGGAATTTCTACAACAAGACTTCATAAATGAATGTAGAAACCACATTCATACCCAAATATTTGATGATGTGGTCCCAAACATTAAAGATTCTATAATGTGTTTCCTTATAGAAAACATGATCTAACAAAATCTCATGATCAATATATCCATGTCATAACCCCTTCACTCAGTGAATACATTAGGGTGATAAACAGATTAGGTAATGGTAAAAATATCGTTTTATTATACATAATACAATAATAGTGATTCTAACAAATTGGGAATCTCATCCATTAATGAAGCATGATATTTCCCACTATGGGAATAAACTACAACATTTCCCTATCCAAGACTATATACTATCTCTAATTTAATGTCCCAAAAACCCAAGGTATAAACTCTATCTCAAATTTAGGTCCCCTAATAAACATATATACATGGAGTATTTATCATAAAAGAACTCAAAAAATAAATTTTGAAGAAGATATCATCATAGTATCAGAAAATAAACCACAATAGTTCCACACTACATGATTACATTCACATAATTTAGCTATTTTGGTTACTACTTCCTGATCATAGAGTAAGTCGCAATATGTATCTACATCAAAAAAACTATTCCCCGATATTTTGTAATTTCAATACTCCTCATAGTTCCATAATTTCTCATCCAATCAAAGGAAAGGCTCATTAATCATCATCTTCCACAATTCCAAAAAAACTTCTTAGAATATCAATTACCATATAATTAGTCTCCCATTATAGGTGAGGGAAACTGTATGGAATAAATTCCTAGAAGAGTTTACCATGAATATATGCGAATAACCTATAATCCCAAAAGAAAATATGCACCATGAACACCAATTTGGGGTGATCTATAGACCTAAAAATGTTAAACATTATAAAATCAATGAAATAAAACTCTCTAATATGGCATGTCCTATGAAATAAACATCCTAAATATAGAACATTTGTTTTCTGATATTTCAATATAGTTGAATATTATATAATAATTCAAGGTTAATAATTATTTTCCCATTATTCATGACCTTATAAAATAAATAAAATAGGATTACATATATGAAAACATCTATGTTCAGGTCCATGCTTATTTTAAATATCCAGTCCATGTGTCATATACAAACTATAAGCGAATAATGTATCCAAAATGAAATTAGAAAAAAATATAATTAACATAGTTTCTAATAAACAATTCTTTCACATTTGTTCTTCATAAAAAATGGTGATACAAAGTACTGATATCACTCTCATGACCCATAACCATCCATTAAACTAGATGAAGGGATCATTTATTCTTGGTTGAGGGAATGTTTTCAGGACTATCATATAATTATTGTGATGGTATAAAAATCCTCAATATCTTATATACATTTTTAAAAATAGAATCGGAGGTATCAAGTTTAACACATTGGGTTGGATATTGTATATCTCTAAAAGTTTCTTTAAATTCTCTACCATCTCTAGGAGATTAGTCATGCCCATTGGTAAAGGTTTTGATGATATTTGTGTTGAGTTGGGGTGAAACATTTTACCAAATTCAACCATATAACATCATATCAGGAAATTAATATATAATGATATAATAATATAGGAAACCTATCATATATATAATCAATTTCATATAATTCGTGGATCAAAAATATATGGGTAATGGACTTCATTAACAAAGTGGTCAGATCTACTCATGCCATTTGAGGGTTCCTTTGATCAGTGAATGTGAACATTGTCCCATCTACCTGATTACATATTACACTATTTTATAGTATTCAACACAATGTTATAATATAGATAAATAATTCATTGTGATTATATTCTCATAATGGATTATATATTCTAGGTCATTGTACAAAGAAAACATCAATTAATGGATAGCATGTTCTCAGTAAAACCAGAGATGAGAGTGATGATGGTCACCGCTAGTATGAGTCTCTAATAGAATATGTCACTCTAAGAGTTCTTGTTGAACTATTAAATCATATAAAATTTATTAAGGATAACATTCATAGATATCAATTTTATTTTTGAGCATAATTATATTTTAAAATTACATAAAAATTATATATCAAACCATCAAAAGTACTCCTTGATCAAATCATTTAATCACCTATACCCATCCACTACCACATACTACTATACCAAAATGCTATAATATTCCTTTTAGAGGTATTGGTGGTGGAGTTTAATCATATATTCATTTATCCCTTATGAAATTTCACCACCAGCCCTTTATTCAGAGTAGCCTTTCATGTAGCATTCCTATCATCCTCAAGAAGGCCCCTTTTCTTTGAGTTTCCTTCCTCATGGTGGTCCATCCAGTGGGAAAACAATGTTTTAATATACTTATGAATTTTTTGGATGTATGAAAACCAAATTCCCATGAAATATAAAACCATAATAAAACAATTTCCATGATTGATCAATCAATATATTGGCCCTATATTACACTGGTTTCCTATAACGAGATGAATAAAATTCCATCCTATAGTGAAAAGACTTGATTGTTTATACTAATTTGTTGATTTTTTCAAAATCACACTACGGTTTCTAGAACTAGCTTTATCGTTGAGCTAATTACATTCATGAAAACCAAAAAACTCTAGAGTTCATCCAAGAAGAATCCAATACATCACAATATAGTCTTTATTAATATATATGAATACAAATTTTAATATTTATTTTAAATACATTAAATGTATATTTTAGGTCTCAAATGATGTTATATACTCATTATAAATTTCAAATTGTTTTTCTACCTTATAAAATAAGTGATGTTTTATATAATGCATAAATAATATTTATAAAAATATTAATTTTATATATGTATATAATTAATTCAATTTTAGATATTTTGAAAATTTATATTCATGTTAATTATAAAAATTAATCCCTATATATACATGTAATTTTATAATGTCATGGAATAAGAATATGTATTTTCATATGAGAAAAGAATATATTTTTTCAAAAAAAATTACATTGCCTTATTAAATATGGGTTCTTTTAAATGGTTAATTTTAAATTATTTAAATGGAAATTGATTAATATAACTATATATTTATTATAATATAATATTAGTTATCTTTTTTTGAATTTTAAAAAAATTTAATACAAAATTATTTCTTTGATAGAAATTACTAAATATAGTTTTTGTGAATACCATTTCATTTACGAAATCATCATTAAATTAAAATAATATATTTTTTACGAAATTTAATACAGCTATCATAATAATATACAATAAACATCATCAAAATACTTTTAAATTAATAATAATTAAGTTTTATTCCTACAAAAAATATGTAATGATTAAATGATGTCGATGGACTGCTTGTGAATTATAAGAAAATAATTATTGAAGTATTTTTTATATGATTTGAAAATTATATGAATTTTATAATGTTTAAGAACTATATATTATGACTAATGAACTAAACTAAAATACACTTATTAATAATAAAATTTTATAACGAAATAATTATACAAATTCTTACACAGTTATTATACAAGGTGAGATATGTAAAAATAGTATATTAATTATGTTTTAATGAAATGTAAGAGAGTACAAATAAATTATGAATGATCCATGATGAAAATAAATATGGATAATAAATCATATAATTTTGTTATTTTATTTTTTATTTTTAAATAGTATGATAATTTCAAAAAACCCTTATGTAGCGCACACACATCACTCGTGAAAAATGGGATCTTAAATTAAAAATTGATGTGGAATATTTTATGAGATAATATTTAGGTTAAATAGATTCATTGATTGCATTAGAGGATACTTTTTATAGTTAGGTAAATATTTTAAAATTTAATGTTTAATTTCAGAGTTATCTGGATATTTTTGAATTCAAAATACAAGAAAAACCTAAAAAACAAATTTAAATAGTATATAATGTTAAAAAGGGTTTATAAATAAATAAAAACCTATATAAAAATAGATTTATTTAATAGCTATGATTTATGGTTTAATTTATCATAAATTTGTCAGTAATGAGAATGTTCTCTATTTCGAAATTACATTCATGACCTTTGAAAAAAGATATTTTCCACAAAAACCGACATGTTTTTCCTTCAAAAGGGGAATAATTCTATAATTTCCATAAATTAAATAATATTTATTTATTCTAATAATATTTAACTGAAATACCTCTATCAGAATATATTTCCATGTTAATAATTCTACATTCAGAACAAATTCGACTCATAGTAAGGCCTTAATTATAGTACGGTGAGTCAAATATTATGTTTAGTGGTTTTCAATCCAATTTCAATCATTATGAAATGTTTAATATTACAAGAAAAAGGTTCATTTATATGAAATAATTACTATCCCATAATGTATTATTATCTATATTAATGTTCTTGTCATATTACATACCTAATTATTACATGATATATCATTCATATATTTTTTATTAACAAACATAAACGGGGTTATTAACTCAATTTACAGCAATTGAGTTTCATAGTTTCTTCAATGGAAATATTTTTCTAGGATTATGATAATCATATTAATTGATTACTAAATTATTTATATCCATTTAATTTATATGGATATATTTATATATATCACATAATATTTTCCTTCATTTATTCATAAGTAAATTTTTTGATTGGTTTAAGGGTTTATTTTTACACCTCACATTGAAATGGATATTTTATGCCTCAAAATTACTATTTGGGGATATTTTGAGTTCATTTTGGATAAGATTTCATATATTTTATTATCCTCTAGTAATTTATATTTTAAAAAAGTCATCCTACTGTATCATTTTCCATTCATTCCAAACTCAATAAAAAGGTTTATGAATGTTGAGTCCACATTATCTACCCTTTAAGTCCGCAATGATTCTAATCCATGTCAATATTATTTATTTGTTTTTATATATTTTATATTATATATGTAAAAAATTGATGAAGGATATTTTAAATTTAATTTATACTTTTTTAATAATATTTAAGCTATATTATAACTTTTTTCACATGTGTAATTTTTGAATATGTATAGAAAATTGTAAAAATAATATCAGTTTTAATGTTCTGTCCTTGAATGCGTTTACACTATATTATAATTATTTTTAATAATTAATATTCATTTAAAATATTATTTTATTGACATATAAATTCATAGCCTCATTTAAAACAATTTATGTTGTATTATATTAGATAACAGAGTATTTCATTCTTATTATCCATTGCTTTTTATTATTGTTCCATTCTTCTATTTATTCATTTTTATGTATCTTATAAATAGTATTTGATGTCTTAATAAAACAATTTCATCTATTTATGAATAATTAATTTTCTCTTTTCTTTTCCTATGGATTTATATTTTATATTATTTTTTGATCATAATGGAATTACCCTCTTCATATAACTTCTAAAGAGCCTATCATATATAACTCTCCCTAACTCTATTGATTTTTCTTCCATTATGTCCCAATTTTTTAGCCCACACATTTATTCTATAACATTTTATTTAATTATTAATCTTATATACACCGTACACTATACAGTTTTAATTCCTTATACAACATAAAACATATAGAGGTGAGTAAAATAAGAATTTTATTTTATTTATTAATATGGGAAATAGTGTAGTTTCTTCGAAATTTTATTTCATAGTGGATTATTATTGACTACAATGGAAGGTTTGTTATTTTTTTATTCCTTCACATTGTAAAGGGATTATAATTATTTAGATATGTGTGGTTCAAGAAATTATATATCCAAGGGATTCATTAGTATGTATAATGAGATAAATTGTTTTCGGATTAAGTGTATTTTTCCCCAATTTGTTTTTGATTTTTCTACATACTGCCTTGATATATTAAAATATTTATAATGTCTTCGAATGAGGGATATATGGTTTGATTTATTTACAATATTTTGGAAGGTCCCCTCGATGGTTGAAAATTATATGCACATAATTATACATTCCATCACTATGAAATAATTTATTGTAGTATATGTTATAATATACATCATCATAATATACATATATATATTTATTAATGGTGATAAATTATATAGGGAATTATTTGATTATTTTATATTCTAGAAATATTATTTATGGCTTTTTTATTATCATGACAAGTTATTATGTAAGATACCCCTTACTAAGCATCTAATATGTCCTAATTTTTTTCCTTTTTATAAAAGAATAATTAAGAGTACTATAAAGGATTAAAGGATATACAAAAGTTGGAAAAACTAATGAAAACAAACCTATTCATAAAACTAAAATGAACACTATGTTCAATGTATTAGTTTTTTATATAAGTGATTTTTTAGATTCATTAATACTATAAACCATAATGAGGGTTGTTTTGTATGTGATGTAGTATTTACCATAAATCATGGAATTATGAATGAATATGTTAGTTATTTTATATTATTTATTTTGATAGTATAAATTTAAAATCTTTTAATCCAACGTATCCTCTTGATAATGTATTTTAGTTGTTGCATTCAAAATTAATAACAAACAGAACATCAAATAATGGGATGAATATGTGGAAAAGAACTGAATTTTATCATAATAATACCATAAATTAGAGATTGTCAAGTTATATACACAATCAATCAATGACCATGGCATGGATATTGAATAAGTGTTGGAGAAGAAAAATTTTAGGGTTGTTGGGTTTAATGTCTAAGGAAATTATTCCCCTCGGAAATCAGGTCATATATTCTTTGTGACACCGAAATAAGTTTTGGTTTGTTGATTTCAAATATAACATCTTTAATAGATTATGATGTAAAATATCTATTTTTTTAACTAACTATAATATACTATTAAAAATTTATAGGACCTTTGTAATAGTAATATGACCATTAGGAATTGTATTATATCTCTTTGAATAATACAGACACATATAAAAGTATAAATAACATAGAGTAATCATATAATTGAAAATATGATATCTAAATACAATTGAATTAGTAAATAAATGATTTATAATTGATAAATTAAGTGTACATATTTTATGAAATGTTAATATTTATTTAAAATTTAATAAATAATATAATTATTTAAGAAAAAATTTCTTTTCATCAATTATTTTTATCAAATAATATTTTGGATCATTATAATTAGAAGATAATTTTGTGAGAACATGATTAATTTTATAACATTTATTTAAATAATTTAAGATTTTTAAATGGACATTTTTCTTAATAAATGATGATTTTATTTAAAAATTAAAATTTTATTATACAGAAAATTATTTTCCTAAAATGGATTCCATTTTAGAAATCTACACATAATATTTTTTAGGGGGAAATATTCGGAATTTTCTAAAATATATAAATTTGTTTGCAATAGTGAAATACTGTAATTTATGGTATTTAACATTATAAGTAAACTAATGAATTATTGAGTCAGGGATGATGTATGGATGAGGTGATAAACCATAATGTCAAAACCACATGCATTATTTACATATATAGTCACAATAATAAACACAATTGTTATCCATGATCCAAAATAAAAATTTCATGAATAAAATAAATAGAAAACACCACTCACCTCCATAATAAATGACACCCCTCACCAACCCATATCCAAAAAACTTATTAGAAATTATTAATTCTTAAATTATTACCAACTACCTTCCCAATAATCTACCCCACTTCTAATACATTATGGTCTTACAAAAATACCAAATCCATGTTTCATAAGGAGGTTCCTATAGAGATTATATTTAAGAGGAAAAATCTCCCATCATTTTATATTAACTTATATAAATTTATTGTACTCCCCTTACCTACTCGATCCCAAGTGTCATGGTAACTCCAATATCAGGTATAAAATGTAATTTGATTATTATAATGGATTATCCTTCATAATATCTCTTCTCATATCCATTTACTATACAAATGATAACAACATTCAGGATGTTTTGATTAAACGTCTTTGTGGATAATGAGTTTTAAATTTAGATTACTTCCTTCAATGGTGGTAATAAGAAATTATTATGGTCAAATAAGACTTTAAAATACATATTACAAATTATATAATGTTATGGATCTTACATATATATGTAATATTATATAAAATTACAAATGTTCACGATGCTCATAAAAGCCACCAAAATAAATTAAAACAATTGTGTCGAATTTTACACTGTTGAATAATCCCAATACCAAATAAACATCTAACATATGAATCCATTTAAACTTCTATAATTTAATTAATAATAAATAAGTTCACAAATGGATTTTTTTCATCTATTTAAAATGATCATGCATAATTATATGCAATGGAATTGACTATAAAACCATCAAATGAACACTCCTGGAACTATGAAATTAATCATTATAACTAATATAAATATCCATAAATGAACATAATAATAATATAGTAATACCATTAATTTTTAATAGGTTAATAATTTATGTAATTATTGAATCTAATTTTATTATCATAAAAATTAAGTATAAGGTAATAACACATTCATAAATAAGATAATGGTTTCCCATCTATGTTGTACTCATGTAAGATATATTTCTTATTAAACCCTTATTTCTTATGTATTTTGTACCTAATAACTTTTAATATATCATATAATGAATCAATTTTTCTTCATGGGACTCAATTATTAAATTGGAATTCATTAATTTTATTGTTCATATGATTTTATTGATTACAATTGATAAGGGATTTCATAAATAATGATCCATTCATTATATTAAACACTAATGACATTGGATTTGTTAGGCCAAGAATAATTTTGAAATGACATATGATTTTTTAATACATCATTTCACTATTTATTGTATGGATTTACATTTTTCACACATAATTATAATATTGATTTATCCACACTGAAACTATAGAATCATTTTATGGTATTTTTCATATGGATTTTATTTCCATGACATATGTTTTATTCACCCCTAATTATGTGTGTAGTGTATTTTTACATTACTTTGATATCTAATTTCATCAATATCGTTATCCTCAGAATATTCAATGTTTAATTTGATTAATTTTAATTTCATTGGGAATACAATTCTACTGATTATAATGTGTTACTAGTTTTCATCTTTCTAATGTTTCAATGAGAGATATCCCTTGCTCATCACTTATTTCTATAGTGTACTAACTCATTTATTAATGATAATAAATAATTGAAGATTTTTTTAAATATACTTATTTATTGAGCCATGAATATGATAATATTGTGAATTATAAAACATTTTTACATATAGTTCTCACATTGAATGTTATTTTAACTTGGGAAATATAGATAAATCTGTAACCTCAAATAAATATTGATATTATGATAAGGTATTCTATAATGACCCATAATTTACATAAATTTTTATTAATTCAAAATCTTATCATACTTATTATAACACATAACAATACCATGATAGGACCGTATAGGTATAGTGTATTTAGAAACTGGGAAACATATACAAGTTCATAAATCATCTACATTGTCTCCTGCTTGTTTCATCATATCATGAGTCCAATTTTGGCATATCCATATTAATACCCTTATTCCTGACCTGGGGAAAATATAAAATACAAAGGGTGAGCTCAAATTCTCATTAAGGGATAACAAAGGAAATATCAATCATATCATATTCATAAGAACAGAACATTTTGAAAATCATAACCTTCAAAAGAGATCATAATATCAGGACATGGGATAAATCATAGTATTGAAAAGTAATCCCAATAATCATAACACAAAACATGAATCTTTGTGGAAGACACACATAATCGTAGAAATTCATTTCATATTAGTCAAGATTCATTGCCCAAACCATCAAAGCAGACAACGTCCATTACTGAATTGATTTCACTCTCGTTCCGGTCATATATCACTGAACTAGATTAACTTATCGTTCAATCCATGTGTATCTCATAAGATATAAATCATTACCCAATGCATTGGAGGGAGATATAGGTCACACCCATATCATAATGAAACCATTCATATGTGTTCCACAAAATAATAAATCATATATATCATCAAAACCCATTTAATAAAAATGGTATTCTTAAACATCATGCCATCATAACATAATCCATAAAAGATAAAAGGACATTATAAAAATAATTTCATCATTACATAATCAAATCAATGTAATAATAGGGATATAAACATAACCATATATTATCATAGATGTAAAATAATTTTGATAAAATCCTTGAACTCAATTATTGTGGAAAATACCCCTTTTACTTCAAAAACATTTTTATTTTCTCAACATGTCATAAAATTTTAATCAAAAATAAGAAAATTGAAAATAAACATGAAAAATTGTAAAGGAAGCTCCATGGAAATAATGTTCTATAAAATCATAAAAATCCATTATTTCCATATAATTTATAAAAAAACATTCTTCTCATACATTTTCGGGAAAAGTCAAAAAGTATCTCGTACTAAAAATGAAAAAATATTTCATTCATATCTTTTACTAAAAAATCATCAATGAGTAAAATTAGATTCAAACAATTATAGGAGGATAAAAATAATATTACATATTATAGAAACATGGATGTGGTGATAAATATTCTCCAGTAAATTCTGACGTATAAACAATCTTAGATAAAAAAGAGATTGCGAGATTTTACCTTACCTTAGGTCCAATATGCTTTGTACATATCCAAACCTCCTCTTACTCGAAGCGCCTCTTCTAAAAATCCTCTTAGGGCACAAAATTTGGTCTTTGAAGGCCACCAGGACCTCTATAATGTTTCTATGGAAGTGGAGAAGTGAAATGGAAAGGGTTTGGCTGAGCGTGAGGGTTCAAAATGTTATTAAGAGGAGAGGGAGGAGGTGCCCTTTTATAAAAGAGGATAGGGGTACCTTTGGAAGAATAAGAAATAATAATTTATAATAAATTTAAACCCCACATAAAAACCTCGAAAAATGATTCAATTAGAATATGAGATGAGATAAGGTTGTAAACTCATCAACTAATAAAATTTAAACAAGATGGGAATTTATTTTAAACCTTATCAAATTGATTTATCCTTATTTAATCTATTTAATTTTATTTTCTTGTAATAATATTATATATTTTAAATTGTTATAAATAACGACTTATGTGTTTTGAATTGTCCATAATAGGATAATTTATGAAATTTTTGACCATTTAAATTTGAATTTTTAATTTTTAAATATTTTTGTGATTTTTAAGCAATTTTATAATATGTATTTTTTTAAAATAACAATAGTGTCAATTTAGACCCTATTCATTTTTTTGAATTTAAATAAAATCCACAAGTAGGATATATTTGAAAAAAATATACTTAATTGATTTTTAAAATGAAATATTCATCTAAAAAAACCTTTATAATAATTAATATTTCATATAATATGTATTTTAATATTTTTAAAACCATTTATTTGATATTTCAATAAATAAAATAATTTCAACATCACTATTATGTCATCCTTAATGATAAATATTTAATCCATAAAAATTCTAAACAAATTCACATGATGTAGATAATTTTATTATATTTATGGATACTATTTATGTTCGAAGTTTTATGATGTTTATCACTAAATTAAAATTATTACACTTATAAGATATAAGAGAGTGACTTGTTGTCACATTCATTGGTTTTAATTATAATTATATCAATTAATTGTCAATAGTCCATGAAACGAATCTATTCCGACACTAAGGGGATATGGGTATACTTTTATTCATCCAATAGAATTTTAGCAGGTGGTAGGGTAATTCTATAATCTTATTTATACCCTTAATTACTTGATTTACCTTTAACTGTAGTAAACAAAAATTACCATAGTTACTATTCATAATGTCAAAAAAAATAAAAGTACCTTATTAATGTAATTATAAACCATTGAATAAAAATTTGGAATCCATTTTTCAAAATTCAAAACACACAATTTACATTAATTAATTTAAAATTAATCCTAATGTTAAGAAAACGGGTTTTAAAAGTTAAAACCTTTTTAGAGATTGAAATGTTTTTACCTATGAATTAAATATAAAAATAATGTCAATGGAATAAATTATATCAAATGGTAAAAATATATTCAATTTATACTTGAAAAGACTAAATTTTACTATTTAACCATAAGAGTTATCTTGATGAAAAAAGTTTTTTTAGGAAACAAATTAGCATATTTTTACTATTCATCAAAATATGAATGTCATCAGAAAAGTATCAAAAATTTATCCAATGTAAAATACATATTTTATCTGAAAAAATGATTTTTTTTCATATATCATTATAGAAAATGTGTAAGAAGAGTTATAATTTTATAAAATTTAAAATTTAGGTAATACTATTTATAATGGATAGTTTATAATATTATAATAATATACCATTGTTTAGGGAAAATTGTTATTATGTATAACCCAGGATATTGAGGAAGGTTTCTCTTGCATGTAACACAATCCAAGCTAGTGTTTTGTGTTTTGAAATATTCGTTTGGTGTTGCGTATAACATAAGAAAAAAAATATTTCTCCTAAAATCTCAGGGTGTTGCATATACTATTATTGAATTAAATATATATGGGTAATTATTTTTACATTCACCAATGTGTGGGATTCAAAATTATATATCCCCTCTATGAAATTATATTTCTCAAATGAATGGTTAGGTGAAAACAAACCCTTCAAATTTTTTTCTATGTACAATCGGGTGAGTTCTTACCCACAAAATTAAATCATATTATGAATTTTATTGACAGTTGTGGTTCATTTAGTAGACAAATTATGTCTAATAATTCATAATTTCGTCCATTCTATAATCATTTATAACAATCCATGAAATCATCACCATGACCAAGTCCATTGTTTCCTTTTTATTCTTTGCTATTTTATTAAATAGAATGATTTTTTAGACATTTAAATTTTCATATTAATTAGTACATATTTATTATTCTTAATTTATTATTGATTGGTTAATCTTCTATATGAATTCCTTATAGTGAATTTGATATTAATATTTTATTTTTTTCCCTTCCCGAGGTTATGAAAAGGATGTCACTAAATAACAATCATGGATGGAATTAACTTTCCACTATAATGATCTTTTTTTAATTTCCAATTTAATAATAGACCTATTTATTTATCTATTAAGTCAATGATACTAAATCTGTTAATACATGGTGATATGTTTTCTTTTATTTATAAAAATTAAATAAAATAACCAATGGATCTGGAAAACTATTTCTGGGGTTGATATAGTTTGAATCAGATTATGTTTAGTAACAAAATTGGGAATTAGATTTATGAAAAAAATTATTTGAAAATAAAAACCTATTATAGAATTTGGAAATAATACCATATAAACCATTCTCATCTTTATCAGGTTAGATACACATAATTTTATTTAATTTGTGTTTTATTATATCACTAGTATTGAGATGAAACAATATTTATCATAAAGAGATGACATGATCTACTGTACATCAACATTTATAAATGGAATCTATTATAAGGAAGGTAATCCTAAAAAATGCATATATTCCAAAATTTAAGAAGGGAAATATATTTTATGATCTTAGATCAATATTTCAAAGGTAATTTGTATCACAAAAATTCTCATCATATTGGAACAAAGTATCAAGTGATATTGAGAAATAGGAATAATTCATTAATTATTATTTCATTGGAGGGAAGAATGAGAAGATGAGTACATGTAAAAGGATTGATAAATCAAATAATATAAATATTTATTTTCCCACATGTGATAATTGTTGAATGAGACTGCATCATACTTCCTTAAATGGAATCGTAATTTTTTACATGTCTGGAGTTAAATGACATAGTGCTTTTGATTTAATGGTTAAGAAAAATTACTCCAATGTCCAATTCTTGAACATCGTGGAGATATGACAATATGAATATATATATATCTCAAGCATGAATTGAATATACCCCAATAGTGGGAAATAGATCCTGGTCGTGCCTATACTAATACCATTGATGAATTAGAATGTTTAAAATTACTTTTTTTGGATTCAATAAAGTTTTTATTTGTGTATTTTTTCAATAACTCTATGGTTATAAGAATCATGAGATATATGATATTTTTTTTCACATAATCCTCAACCTAGTTAGTGAGGACTTTCTAGGTGCATACAAGAGACTCGAGATCAAATTCGGGTGGAAGCATATTTCTGGCCTTGTAGCATTACTATAGCAGGCACTATAACAGGAAATGTTCAGTACTGTAGCAGTCCGAACTATTCATCAATCTGGGCCTTTGGGCCACTGGTTTGGTCATCGGGTCTTGTAAGGCTTTCGGGCCACCCATGGCCTTCGGGCCAGTTGATTCCCAAGGCCATCTGGCCACTTTAAGGACTTAGGGCCAACCCAAGGCCATCGGGCCACTTGAATACATGCCCTAGACACACTACAAATAGAGCAGCCCCAGAAGATGATTCAGAGAAAGTGCACTCAACAGAGCATATCCAAATGGATTGTCAGAATGAGAGGGTATGGCTATGCCATAGGTAATAGCATGTTCATGCACGGAAAGCCTATCCAGATGGTCATCCAAACGTGGAGAGCTACTATCAGGATGCAGAGGTTGGAGAGGGGCAGTTCCTTGTAGATAGTCTGGTTGAATTCCCTAAGACCATTAGGCCATGTAATATCTTAAGCCTACGGTCCATGTAATCTATAAGCCTACGGGCCTTGTAAGGGTTCCCCCTCATCCCTTGAAATGTCAGTTATCAAAAATAAATAAAAATGAAGGCCTTCGGGCCATTTGATTCCCAAGGCCGTCGGGCCACCTTAAGGCCTTAGGGCCAACCCAAGGCCTTCGGGCCACTTGAATCCATGCCCTACACACACTACAAATAGAGCAGCCCCAGAAGAGGATTCAGAGAAAGTGAACTCACCAAAGCAAAGCCAAATGGATTTTCAGAATGTGAGGGTATGGCTATGCCATAGGAAACAGCCTGTGCATGCACGGGAAGCCTAGCCAGATGGTCATGCAAATGTGGAGAGCTACTATCAGGATGCAGAGGCTGGAGAGGGGAAGTTCCTTGTAGATAGTCTAGTTTAATTCCCTAAGACCTTCGGGTCATGTAATCTCTTAAGCCTACGGTCCATGTAATCTCTAAGCCTACGGGCCTTGTAAGGGTTCCCCCTCATCCCTTGAAATGTCAGTTATCAAAAATCAATAAAAATGAAGGGCTTCAGGCCATTTAGGAAGATATATGTTGTTATTATAGCAATAATTTTTCAATAATTATCTGAGAAAATATGTTCAATGGTACAAATGAATGAAAAAACTGATTTAGTGGCATGTTAATCTTTTATAAATCACATGACTGACATAAGATAACTCTTAATATATTCTAAAAGATAATTATTTTTTATGTGATTGTATTGTTGTGTGATATTATTATTTTTTGTTATGTATACTATCTGTTTGGATTTGTTGAATATCTTTAACAACCTAGGATTTTTTTAGAGGGCATATGTTTTCATTAAAATTTTATGGTGAAAAAATTATTCATATATATTTTTATACAATAATAAGATATACATATTATTTTATGGATAATCTAATTTTATATTTATTATGTAAACATAGTTTCCTTCGTTCTAAATGTTTTTTGGTCAATGTAGTTGAAAAAAGGTATTTTTAATTATTTTTATGTTAACAACTTATAGAAAGTATTATGTTTAAATGTTGATATTTTTGTTTGATTATAATGTATGATTTATCATATTAAGAACATGTGATAACAATTTAGGTTTTGATAAATATTTTTAATGAAAATTAATTACATGATGACCTTATGATTCATTAAAAGTGCATTAGGTCTAAAAAAATAATATTGAATATCCATCTCCAATTGTATAAAATTAAATTGAAATAGAGAAAACATATCCAAAATGAGGGATTATAATTATAAATTTTAATGAAAAATAGTTATTTTTATTTTTCCCAAGATTGGAATATGGGTAGTATGAGAATCTCTCAACTCATTGGAAAAAGATATTGGAACAAAAAAATCATCTGTTTAATTTTCTTATTGAAAAGTAAATGGTATTTTATTTTATCATAGATTTAAGGTTTTTTATGGCTAAATATCTAATGACCAAATTATTTATCACTCTACATCAGAACGTGATAGTTATATTTTTCATCCATTCCTATATTTTAACTTATCAATAATTTTCTGTAATTCAAAAGTCTAATTTTTTTATGATCATCACATTTTCCTTTCCCTGTTATTATGATGATGTTTTATTATACCTATTTCAGATGTGGGTTTCCTATAATGGAATTTTCAAGTATTGTACATTTATTTTTTAATAACAATTTTAAATAGTGAGTTTCAAATTTACTGAATGATGGGAGGATGTAACACCCCAAACTTTCGGGTTTGCCTCTTTTATATTTAACTTTTCCAAGAGAATGCGTGGCATGATACATTTAGATTAAACCAACCACGATATAATATTAAATATTAACATGGTCATTGGAATTTTAATGTGACAGTTTGGAATATTAATATGGAATTTAGAATTATAACATCACCTACGAAATAATATATAAAATTTTTGTATCTCATATATGAAAATATGATACATTTATATAATGGAAATAGTAAATAAATGTATTAAAATGATAAATTAGTGTAGATATTTTTGGGCAATGTGAATTTTTATTTACAATTAATAAATTAATATACTTATTTAGATGAAAATTTATTTCCATAAAATAGATTAAATAATTAATATTTTGTTTCATTATAAATAAATGATAATTTTAGGTGACAATTATTTATTTTTAATGGTGTCATAAAATCAGATATAATATTAAAATTGATGTTTCTTGAATAAATTTTGAATAAATATTAAATTAAAATGTTTCATATTGAAAATATTATTTCCATAAAATGGAGTCTATTTAATAGGTCTAATGGCAATAAATTCTCAAGTTGACCTTTTGGATTATTTATAAAATTTGTAATTTTTTATGAATAGTGAATGATAGTAATTTAGATCAATTGACATTATACTTATATAAATGATTTGTTGAGCCATAGATAATGTATGGATGAGGTAATAACCCATTACATTGAACTTAGATTCACTTTTTATGGTACTTAGTGATTGGAATCAAAACTATTTATAGTATTGACCACAATTAATAAAAAATTGAATAAAATAATAAAAAACACTCATCTCCCACTGTAATTACCTACCCTCACCACCCTTATCATCACACATTATAATCCCTGTTTATTGAAAAAATTCAACCAAATACCATTCCAATACATCTTCTCCACATCCATGACCTTCTGGTTATAGGAAAAGAAAATATGTAAGATTCCAATAGAGGAGATATTGAAGCGGAAAAGTCCCCCTTGTCTCCCATTTAATTAATTTTCTATTATTATTCTCTCCTCAACATCCATATAAAAGTAGGTCTGGTGAATAATATATCATATATAAAATGATATTATATTTTTCTAATGGATTGTCCATAAGACAATCTATACTCTTATTCTTTTATATTAAAAATGAAAACATATTTCTTGTAGTGTTGATCCACCACCATTATGGACGAAATGTTTTAATATTTTATTAATGACTTCAGGGATTGTCATAAAGGAATTATTTTTGATAAATATAAATTTTATTAACATATTATATAATATATAATGTTCTAGAACAAATATATAAATGTAATATTCTGTTAAGCATCATAATTTCTTGATAGTCCAAAAAACAACCAAAATAAATTTAGTGATTTTCATCAATGATTTATGTAATGAATCATCCTTGTACCATATAACCAAATGATAAATGGGACCATATAAAATCTGATAATTTGAGTACTAAAAAATAATTTCACTTGTTGGGTTTTTCTTCCTTTTAAAAAGGACTCTAAAAATCACACTTAATGGAAGTATCCATAAAACTGTGAAATAAATACTCTAGAAACAACGAAATTAAACATCATAACTCATATAAATAGACGTAAATGGACTTAATAAAACTATAATAAATTTAATATATTTTGATTATATTTTATAATTTTAATTAATTAGACTAGTTTGAATATCCAAGTCATTAATTATATGTGAATAACACAATTAGACCTAAGGTAAGGGTTTCTCGTCTCACTTTTACTTCTAAGAGTTATATTACTTTTTAAACCCTTTTTATTTTCTGTAGTGTTCATACTTACAATTAATTAAAAATATCATGAATGTATTCATATTACTAGTATTTATTATTTCACTTGATAATAATTATTTTTTTGGGAATATGATTCAATTGACTGTATTTGGTAAAGGAATTAATAACTCAATTTCTACATATTGGGTAAAACATCTTTGTCATTTGTTATGTTATGCTAGGAATATGTGTTCAATAACATATGATATTTTTACAATGTGATTACACATTTATTATGAGGATTTTACTTTTTCAAACATAATAATTTCATTTATTTATCATACACCAATGATATGATCTTGGTAATGGATTTCTCATCTCACTTTTATTTCTTTGAGATATAATTTAATCACATATAATTAATTATGTGTGGTTTATGTATAATTCCCATTGATATAAAATTTAATGAATATATTTATCTTCATATTATTAAATGTTTCATTTTATTATTATTAATTATATGGTTAATACTGTTTAATTTATTACAATGTGGTAAGGGTTATTTCATCTTGATTTAATTTCAGTACGAAATATGCCATTCCCTATAAATATTTCAATTGTGTACTAAAACAAATTTCATTAAATATACATATTTATTTTATCATTTATATTATTATCTTCTATTCTGTATACCATTTTTAAATAAAGGGTTTTCATTAAATGTTTTTTAAATTGGGAAAATATTTATTAATCTATATCCTCTAATCAATAAATATATTCTGCTAAGGAATTATATTATTAAATAAAATATGTATATGATGAATGATTTGGACATGCAGTGACATGTGGTGACTGAATTATTTATCCCCTCAATGAATAGATAGGTCTCCTGAGACCAATTAGTATGTGATAGGCACCTCACCCTTATTTCAAAGGGAAATCTGATGTGTGTCAACCCATAAAATTAAACCCACATGTCAATGTTTGTGGTTGTAGTGGTTCATGTGACATTTACATGATGTATTATAATTGATAATTTCCTTCATTATGTATTAATTTTTTACTTTTCATGAGATTTTAAAAATGAAAAAATATATGGATGCATATTAATTTATAATTAATTATATAAATGAAAACATTTCTTTCAGCTATTTCTTATGAAATATTAATTATGACTTATTGATAATTATTCACATAATAATCATTCAAGGTTATTTTATATGTAACCAATAATAATAATTTGAGATCAATTTTTCTGATTTCTTCCACTCCAGTTTATGAAGATGGAATATTAGAATAACTGTCAAGGTAGAAGTTTATTTTACATTATTTATGTTATATATTTAATTATCAATATAATAGGGGAACCATTTATGTGCATAGTTTTTAAATACTTCTAAAATTTAAAATACATGTTGATGTGATCTCTTCTATATATTCAATTATAACAATATAAACACTGGATTTGGACTACTGGGGTTGGTGTTGTTACATTATTGGCTCATGTGTCCTGTAAGGTTTCCCTCATAACCATGATTAAAAGAGGTCTTATCTAGAAACTGTATAATTACTATGTAAAGAATAAATTTGTTGCCCTAAATATTTTATTTTAGGTCTGGGGAATTAATATTTGTATAACACTAACGTTTAGATAATACTATTGTTTATAATGTTTTTAATTAAGGATAATTCACATCTTTTAAATACAGGGAATGATTAATAATATTAAGTGTGGTCATTAATCCAAAGGTCTAGATACTGATTTTACGATATTATATGATTAGATCTTAAAGAGATTAATTATATTTTTCAATACATTTTATAGTTTTTAAATGGAATAAATTACTGATGTATATATAAACCATAAGATTAATGTTTTATTTTGTGTCATGGTTACTTTTTTTATTTAAAAAGAATAATTTTATATTATTCAGTACATATGATGAATGTTATTGAAAAAAATAATTGTTGGTATGTTATTTAATATTAAAATAGTTGTGGTAATTTGAAATAATGTTTTTTTTAATTTATTAATATATGTTTTGTGATATTGATAGCTTTGGTTGTCATGTTTTTATTTTCTGTAACAGATATTAATGTTATCATTGATGATGTTTGTTTTTATGGGAACATTACATGATTAATTTATATATAGAAAAATATTTGGGGGTATATGATTTATAAATTAATGAATAATTATTCAGTTAGTTTTAATTAGTTTTTATTTAATGGTGATTCATTTTTTTTGGAAAGGAATAAATTATTTTGGGTTTATTAAGGCATATTTTTTACTATAGAGGTCAAAATATTATTCGAATAAAGGTTAAAATTATTTGGTGAAATAAAATGTTTACTATGTGTTCTATATTTTTGATTTCTGTTATTTTTTTAGGATTATGTTGTCCAGAAATAGTTTATTAAGAATCAAATAATCCATTCTAATCTAGTTACATTTTTTATGATCATGGTTTCAACGGTCAATGTATGAAATTATTTCATTATGTATTATATTTAATAATATTAATAAATTTTATTTTTAGGGATTTAATAGAAGAAACAAAAATAATATATATATAAATACATTATTCATGTAATAATGTTATTATTTATTTTCTCCCATGATACATTAGCAATTAATTTTCCCACCTTAAAACAAGAATATTTAATCATTAGAACATAGTATTTTAAATATGAAGTCACCAAATTAATAAATATAATCAAAACACAAAACCAAATGATGAAGTTATACATTTAAAAAATATTGAAACCATGAAATTATATATTCACAATCTCATTATATTATTTGTTGAAAATTATTAAAAATTAGGAAAAAATATAATAAATCCTTTGAGGATTGTGTGGAAATCATCACAAAACTATCAAGTTATTCCATTAGAAACCCATTCATCGATACATGTATTATTAAATTACACAATATGTTCATGAAATATTTACTATGTTAATGGTAATTTTCTTAGTAATAAATGAGAAATTAAGGATAATAATATAATGTAAATCTGATGTCATTCCAATTATTATTATTTTTTAATGAAATAATATTATGATGAAATGACTTCATTATGGATGTGAAAACCCCGTAATAATATTATAATTTAATTAATAATTATTATTCATGCTAATACATTTAATTATTTTAATTAACCATCTATATATATTAATATAATGTATCAGTTTTTATATATACACATTATATATTTAAAATTATTCTGTCCACTCAATATAATATGTTTTTTATATAAATGTTAAATAAATTTCCATTAAATAATTTCATATTTGGATATATTTAATTAAATATTTAATTAATAATAATATATAAACTATTATTCATCTTTATTCAAAAATTCATATTTAAATTTATTAAAAATAATTTTATCAAGGTATTATGTAAGAATTTGGGTAGTGAGTTGAGAAAAGAATAGTTTTATTCTAAATATATTTCTTTTACATGTGCAATATGGTTTCATTGTAAAGAAAAATTTATAAATTATATTATTTATAATTTTAGAAAAAAATCTATATGTTTGGTAGTAACCAAAAAAATTGTCATTGGCTGACATTTTGATCATTTTATGATATTTTATTAATTTTTTTGAATTGTAAAAAATTAATTTTTTTTGAATTCAGTATGATTTATGAAATTATGATGATAGAAATATGAATAAAAAATATGGTTACTTAAATTCAATATTTTATATTAAAATATATTCTAAATTTAATAACATTATAAATAATTAGTTTTAATTAATTTTTTTGTATAGAAAATTATTAATGAATTTTGTGTCTGTAGATGCAGTGCTAGTACATCATAGGAAAATATAGGTTCGATCAATTAGTTATATGATTTAGAATGGATCAGCCTTTTGTTGACATTAAGAGATATATTATTTGTCGAATCAATGACATTGTCAAATATTTATGAGTATTAATATTATATAACAATATAATTATTAAAATTTGTATCTTGTTCCACCACAATGTGATAAAAGTTGAAATAATTTCGTTATAATACCCAAAAACTTATAAAAATAATGAGTAAATTAAATACCATTTAAGATACAAAATATTATACTGAAACGAATAATCAATTAGTGTTATTTAAATATTACCACTACAACCTAGGCTTTAAATTTGATGGAATTAATAGTATTATCATCATTATGAAATATATAAATTTCCCTAAAAATTAGTAGAATATAAATTTTTAAATAAGAATTAAATTATTTATTTATTTTAATTTATTTTTATGAAATACATATTCTTTTAAAATGGGTTTTCATTAAATTTTTGAGTTATTTTTTTAAAATTATTAAAATATTATTTGAAAGAAATGATAGTAAATTTTTGTAATTATCGTTTCATAATTATCTAATGATTATGTTTTTTGATTTTTCTAAAATGAATATTTTGTCAAAGAATATTTAAAATAATGATTTTTAATTGAAAGTGTATTTTCATCTAAAATAAATACAATGTAAAATTTTTATTTTTAAAAGTTTTAAAATAAAAATAGATCAATATTCTTTATAAAAATCCAATAATGGTTTTTATATTAATTTTATATATTAATTTATTAAAAAAGGCTTTTTATACATAAAAATAGTAATTTTTATGAAAATATTTCATGTAGAGTTTTACCATTTTATTTTTTATTTTAGTTTTTACAATTACATTATTTGAATTATGAAAAATAAAAACCATACCAATAATCAGTGGCTAAATTTTTGTTAAATATTTCAATTAATTTTTTTTCAAAATGAATATTAACCTTAATAATTTTTGTTAATAAGGTTAAATATAAATGAGGTAATTAATGTATATAACTAAATGATAAGGATTTAAAATTTTCTAGAATAATTCCTTAATTTCATTTTATGAGTCCATTTCATCCATTTTTTACCACGATTCAATTACATGGCATTTTTTTCCATTTGGCTATGATTATATGTTTTATTTTAATTCATTTAAGTAAAAGGAAAAAAATCACAAACTTATGGTTGTTATCTATAATAATGATAACATGTGAAAAAAATAGGCATGTTCAATATAATTACTTTTTTAAAATATAAAATGTTGAAATTCCTCATAATAATTTTTTTTTTAATTTACAGTGAAGAAATTATTACCATTAAAATTTACACAATGTTCTCATAGTAACTTATCAATTATTTGAAAAATGGTTTAAATGATATTATTAACTTTAATGTAACATAATTTCATAGAATTATTGTTATCTAGATACTATTTTTAGCATAATGTGACATCTTAGAGATTCATTAAGATTTTTTATATAATTTTAATTATTTTATTGATGTTATAAAATTCAATCTAATTAATTGATATTAAAAATTAAAATAATGATATATAATAATAAATATATTCTCATAATTGATATAAAATTACTAATAATTGAATATAGTCAAAATTGACAAATATATTGTTGATAATATAAAATAAATGTTTTATGGGCCTTTTTCCAATTTATAGTAACTATACATACCCTTAATGATAAAAACCTGGTTTTCGAGATAAGTTTTAAAAAAATTAACAAGTTGTTAAAACCAAAAGATAAGGATAAAAATTAATCAATACATCTATACATTTTATTATAAGGGGGGTATTATGACCCATCATCATCATATATTATTAAAATTCAAATTTGATATATTTTTAATTCAATTTTAATTTATAACATTTTAATGTTTTGTGAAATTCCATGATTCCCCTCCCGTCGTAAATAAAAGAGGACTAATTATTCAATTTAATTCACAGTTAATAACCCAATTGGATTATCAAATACCTACTATAATCTTTTTTTGGATTTCATACTACCGTTCTAGTCCCCTTTTTGGGTGGAAAAAACATTTTTATAAGGGATTGGGTTTTAATTAATGGATATTTTCCACAGAAGTTGAATATTTTTCATCTGAATGATTATGTTTTGTTCCTTATCAAACATCTTCCAATCATTATAAAACATAAAAAAATTATAGAACCAGGGTATTTTATATATTTATATATAATTATTTTAGTTACAAAATCTATTTAGATATCCACTTCTATAAATTGGGAAACAAAATAGTCGTTTGTGAGTAAAGAGGAAAACCGCCTCGCAAACCGATGAAAATTGTTTCCCATCACCATCTATAAATATTGTTTGTAATTATAGAATATATGTTGATATAATATATTAATAAAATAATAAAAATTAATAAAATATACTGAATCATTTAATTTATTTCCATTCCATTCACTAATACATGATAACATGATTCTTTCTTTTGTATAGAAAACACCCACAATGAAGCAATGAGACTATTTTTCATCTCAAAATCACAATGATGATATATATAAGTAAAACATAAGAAATAATTTATAATATTGTTTATTTTTATCATTCTTGATATTTAAAATAATATTTACATTATTTCTATAATGATCATTGGAAAGTGGAAACATTACATACATTTATGTACAACTTGCAATCTCCATGTTCGTAACACATTTCATTTTTTAGAAACAAGTTTCATTATCAATATTAATATTAAAACATACATATAAAAATTAAATTTTTTTATGATAATAATCTTATAGATGATGGAATAATTACTTATTTTACTCTTTGACATGAAATGTTATAAAAGTCATATGGGCTGAATATCATCTTAAACATCCTATGTGAACATAAATAACTATGTAATTGCACATATCATTGTAATAAGTGATAATATAGGAAAAATAAACATGAAAAATGTTCTTAATAAAGTATTTCAATACATTAATATTATTATTTAGGAAGAAAATGGACATACATGACGATTCATACCCAAGATAAGAGACCTTCTTTTTGAAATATTTTTTAATGTGTCCCTTTGAACTATATATTTATTTTATATTGATATTATCAAAAATTATTTTGAGGAATTTTTTTATATTCTCATATTAAATTTTTACTTCATTTTTATACATGTTTGAATTTTTATAAAATGGTTTGAAATGAATTATTTTGTCATTTTACCTATAACATACATTTTTTACATTTCAAAAAAAAATTATTGATGAAATATTTTGTACTAATATGAAATTAATGAATATTCTTGAAATCATGACTAATATTTTATTTAATGAATACCATAATATATTACATGATTATTTTAATTTTTTTTATAAATTCATTGTTTTTGAAATAAGTGATTTCAAAATGGAATTTATATTTTATTCAAGAATATACTCAATGATTGTTAATTCAAATAAAATCCCTTTATATATTTTTCAATATATATTGGAATGGAAAATTGACTATTAAAATAAATACATATATTAATTCCCATGTTCGTTGTTCAAATAGGATGTAAAATAGTTTCAAATGTTTTTATTATTAAAATATTCTTAAATTTTTTTACATGTTACATGAGTATTATATGTGAATTTAGTTTCCCCAATAAAGGTTATATAATGGGTTGAGACCCATTATATCTCATTAGGGATCCCAAAATATATTATTGATTTTGTGGACACCAATAGAACTGAGTAATCTAATAAAAACATATATAATTGGTGCATATATATTGAACATCAAATAATTTTTCATTTTGCCTTTCCATTTGAGGAATGTTGGGAATTCCAAAATGGATGATCTTATAGATTTTTCTATTATCTAGTTAATTATCTAATATGGTATGTATTTAATGCTCTACATTTCTAAAAAGGGGTTTTATTTTCTTTTTTTGGGTTTTATTGAATTTAGTTGGGTAAAATATGTGTTTTTTCTTCTTGAAATGTGTTATATCATCTGAAAAATGGTCATAGAGATAATGTTATACTTTTCATTAGTTTTAATATTTTCCACTCAACTAATGTTTTTTTATGTATCTTATTGATAATGTTGTTTGAATTTTAATTTTTAATATTATTTTTCAATTTTTAAAGGATGACTAGGGAAATGAATACAGTGTGGATGAAGATTTGGAAAATTTATTTCATGAAAAGAAGTAATTTATTATTTTAAAACATTGTTATGTGAAAAGGGGATACTAAGTATATGCTTACACTTATAATGAATTATAATACTATGAATTTTTTTTCACTAATTATAAAAATCACTAAATATAAAATATCATTGGGAATGGATGAATTTTAATTATAATCTAATGTCCCTAGATTATGTTTTTTATGAAATATTATTTATACTTGTTATTGGATAATGATAAATAAATCATTAGATATTATGTTTCTTTGATATGATATTGTCATAAGTGTTATAGATACCATCATGGGATTACATTTTTATCCTAGAATATATATTCAATGTCTTTGGAACCCCATATTTTTATAATGATGTATTTTGAATATATTAATGATAATTTGGGAAATTGGATATAGATGGGTAATATGCCAATGTTTTATATGATTTTAAGGATAAATCATCATAGTGTTTCATAGTGGATTATATTTAAATCCGTCATTTGTATATTAAAATGATATAATCAATTTCAGGTTTTAATGATATTATTTTGAGTATATTAATGTTTACTAATCAAGATGAAAGGGAAAGGATCTCACAAAATCATATTATCCAAACCAGATAATTTAATCATCAATATAATATAAAAATATTGTTTAAATGATCTTTAATACTTTTTGAACATCCAAATCACCTTAAAGAAACTATTTTATCAATACAATTCATTACCATGTCGCCACAATTTTAGGTATCATGATTTATATTCAAATATTATTTTATAATCTTAAATTATACATCTAATTAATAAAATCAAATACAACCAAGGAAATAAATATTTCATTTTTGAAGATATGGACATCTTGCTGGGAGATAATGGAGATATCAACAAATTAATGGACTATAAAAATGTATGTATTTAACATATAAATTATTTTCATATGCTCTATGTCTATATTTTTTTTCCTGATATTTTGGAATCATACGGGATTATCACATACATTTAATTTATACAAATTAATTATTAATGAATCAAACATCAATCTATGGTTAATGGTTTAATATGGATGGATTGTTAAGGATATACTAACTATATTATATTTATATACATTATGTATTAAGGAAAAAATACATCAATGAATGGATAATGGTTGAAGAATATTTTTCTTGAAGGATATATTTTTCAATGAAATTGTGACATATTATAAAAATCACGAGAATAGTAAAAAACTATAGAATAATTTATTGTAGTTTTTTGTTCAAAATTTAGAAACATAAATCAGATGGAATCGATCTATTGGAAAGGAATGTATATATAAATATGATAATTTTTAGAAGTGTTTAATTAGTTTGGATAAATGTATGAGGTACATGTAATAGTTTGGTATAACATCAAAAAAAAATATTTTTGAAGATGAATGTATAATATTTTTATGGACATAATTTTAATTGTATTTGAATCGAATATGGTTTATATTATTTTTTATATTGATGTTGTAACAGGTTATGAAATTTTGGGAATGAAAAATTAAAAATAACGGGATAACCATTGAGGTTAGAAAATTTATTTAATGTCAAATATTTAATGGATAATTTTGAGGGTTTTTCTCAAATTTCAATGTATTTTTTAAGGATTATATTAATATTTTAATTTAAAAATGGAATCCCGCTAGCTAATAGATAAAATGACACATATGGAAAGGCTATGAGTCCTAAAACCACAATTAAATGGATATTAGGATGCCTCATCGACCACTAATCTATATAATGCACTTGTTAATATTACATTACATCATATTATATAAATATTCTAATGGATATGTGTAATGTTCATTTTCATACCATATATTTTATGACATATATATCTACTGGATTGGAAATTGATTTGTTTGATATGTTATTAATTTAACTTATTAGGAAATTAAGTATTATTTTTGCGTTCATTAGATTATTAATGTAAAAATATTATTATGATATTTTAATTTAGGAATAAATGATCAAAACTATTTTATACGTAGAAATTATTTAAATATTTTTTATACTTATTAATGTTATTTAACGATATTATTATCATATCATGGAGATTATAAGACTAGCGAATATACAATTTAGGAATGAGATATTACAAGTGATTAATGTTATCTTCGCTGAATATGGGACGCAATCAGTCTAATTTTTGGTCACCAATACCTTTGTAATTATTTTATATGAAATTACAAATTGTTAATTTTTTAAATATTCTTTGTGGATGTTTTTTTATTAGAGTTTATTTTAGAAAATAATATTTGCTTTCCTTCAAATTATTTCCATTCATTTTTTTAAATTATCTTAGCTGATGATATCCAATTTTAATTTTATTCTCATGCCTTAATACATGAGAAAAAAAATTTATTATTATTTTTGGTTTTTGGATCATTATATGTTCATGATTGTGATTTTGGAATAAAACATTCATCATAAATACTTATTGATGTGATAAAAAGTAATGATTGTGGAAGGAATTGATTAGGGTATAAAATCTTAAATATCATGTAAGTATATTTCTTTATTATCAGAATCTATACTAAAATGGAATTAAAAAAGTTTAGGAATAGTATTTTGAAACAAAATTGATAACGAATGACTTTTTTAACTAAGAAATTAATTTCCTTTAATCCAATCAAATATTTATAGTTTTGTCATGGTTAAATTTCACTGGACAATATTTTCTATCACTCTCTGTGAGTACATTGATGTTAGATTTTTATTCCATATAATTTCCATCACTTCCCAATATTGTTCTCATAATTGGAGGCCTACTATGTGTTATTATAGATGAACCTCATAATTCAATTAATCTCATTTCGAATGGAAATTTTATTGACCATTTTTTTATTTGTGTTTTTAAAAAATGTATCATGAAATGTCTTTCATGATTACCAAACCTGAGTTCAAATATAATGGAAAATATTTATTAAATGGGGTGATAATGTAATATCTTGAAATTTTTAAAAGGAATATTATGTTCTAAATCGTATACGATACAGAACTCCCTGATTAAATGAAAAAGGAATTTTATTATTTAATTGTGATTATTATAATCTAGTTTTTATGTTGGTGGGATTGAGTAGTATTTAACAAAATTATGAATCATACAAAATTTTACTACACATTAATAATGTTTTAATTTCTAAATAATGATTGGTTTTTTTTGAAAAGTCACTTTATTCTCCAAAATTATATTTTCTTCAATAATGGGGTTCCTTTATATTTATGTTTATATATAAATAAAGTATTTTGTAGTAATTTATAGAAAATTATTTTAGAAAATAAACGTCACTATTTAAATCATCATGTAAAACTAGTCTAATAAGGAATATTTTTATAATATTCTAATAAATTTTAATTTTTAGATAATTTTGGTAAAATAATTTCAATAATTGGAAATATTATTTTAGATTAAGGGGTCCTTGATGCAAATTTATTTTTTGGATTAGTTTTTAAATTTAACTATATCCTTTTTATTTAAAATAATCCAAGGATTATATTTGAGAAGAATTTTAAACATTGATTTAAGATTAAATGATTTTGTACTATTAAAATAAAATTTTTAGAAACACTATTTTAGATCACAATTTACTTATTTAATTTTAATTTTAATTGAAAAATATTAAAGTATTTAATTTTGATAATATAGTTTTTTATGTAATTGTTTATTTTTTTAAATAAGAACTTCTTGTTTTTTGTTCATATTAATATTATCTTTAGTAATTAGTTTACTGTGGTTAAAAGTCAATTTTTCAATTAATGTTAATAATAAAATGATATGGAATATAAAATGACCCAAAAACATATCATAAATTATTTGGATGAGTAAATGTTTTTCATATTATACCACTATTTTTTATATGGAATTTATATCTTATTGGAATGAGATTATGAAATTTATAATATTTTATTAAATCAATGACAAAAATATCTCACACTTTTTTCATTAACTATTATAAATATAACATTATTAAAATAGATAATATATTCTGTTGTAAATATAATTTTTAAATATAAAATATTTATCTATATAATGGTATATTATTTTTATTTTTTAGAGAAGAAATAAATAACTGAAAAAGTTACACAACCATGTCACAATAATTATTGAATTTATTAATGATTGAAAAATGATATAATGAAATATTTATAGTAATATAATATGATATATGCAATCTATCCAAAAAAATTAAAGATTAAAATTAAATTTTATAAATATATAAAAATATTATTTAGGTAATTTTAATTGTTGTATTGATGTTGTTAAAATCAAATTAAGGAAGAATTCTAAAAATTTAAATTATTTATATATTATAGTAAATAATATTTTATAAAATGATATAATATTTATAAAACTTTTTAAGAATTAATATGACTAATATATTGATTTTATCTAAAAATTTGTCTCTGTATGGACCTTTATACATTTATAGTAACTATTATTTTCCCTAATTTATAAATAATTATATTTTCACAATATTTTTAAAATGATTTAATGAAATTTTAAGACTAAAATATATGGATTGAAAAATTGTAAAAACAGGTATTAAATTTATTTGATATGGGAAGTGAGTCTCATACTATTCGAATATTCTAAATAAAATATTTTTCAACCATTTTAAATTTAATAATAATTTAATGAAATTTATTATTATGTGAAATTTCAAGAGTGCCCTTCCCATCTATTATTAAAGGGAACCTCTAGATCCCTTCAATTGACATTATAAAAACATATTGTTTGGAAAATAAATTATTAGAATCTCTCCCCTAATTTAATAGGTCTTATTTTTGGAAGAACAACATCCTTATAGGTCTTAAAGTGTTAATCAATTTAGATTTTCAAAACAATAGTTATAATTACAGTATGAATGATTCAATGAAATTGATTCATCAATAACTACAATGTAATTTTCAAATATCACATCATATTACAACCATTAACAAAAATATACTGATTTTTTTTATTATGATAAAAAATTATATATCCATAACTTATTTTATAAAATGGGAAATCAAACCATCATCTGTGTGTACGTCGGACTACCACAGTGTGGACAGATGTAATTACTTTTCCATAAGTATCTCTCAGTAATGGATAAAATGATGGAATATATATATATATATATATATGATATTCATGAAATATTAATCATAATTATATGATAATTTATCATTCACAATCTTACATTTCCATTCAATAAAAAAATGAAACGATGGTCATGCCTACATGTGGACTACTACATTCACAATGTGTTGTGATTCGTTTTTCATAATCAATCATATGGATGATTTATATAAGTATATTAAAAAAATTCATATGATAATTATATAATGATGATAATTATTTAATGATTAAATAATACATTCCTTCTTTCACCAATGACCATTGGAAAATGTAAATGTAACTAATGCATATGTGATGAATTCCCTCTCAATGATTATAACGAAGATGTGTATTCACAAACATGATTTATTCTTATCATAAAAATTATGATTCACATATAAAAACTATAATCATTCCCTTATTATTATTCCTTTTATGAATGTATAATGAAAAATTTTACAATTATCAACCTATCCAGGTCAGTTCCTGAAAATGAGAAGAATATCATCTGAAACATATGATATGAACTTAAATAATTATGTAATTATATATATCATAATAATAATTGATTAAATTTGAATAATAAACTTTAAAAAATTTACTATAAAACTAAATAATTATCATATGTTTATTATTCGTGATGTTGATGAATGTACTTGATGAGAGAGACTCACGGAAAATGAGTTTCTTTTAAAAAATTTCTTTTATTGTTTCCAATTTATCTATACTCATCATCTATATCCAAATATTAAAAAACGGATTTATTGATGATTTTTTTCTCTTTTTATTTTTTAATGTCATTTCACACAGACATTTTCATTTTTTAAAGTGTTTTTAACGGAAACATTTTGTTATGTTTCAATTGAGATACCTAATGACATTTTCAAAAAAACAATATGAAAGGAATGTTTTTTATCTAAATAGAATGAATTGAATTTATTTGCATCATGAATAATAGTTTCTTAGTGACATAATTAAAATTTTTACAAGTCTATTTTTAATGAAAATTTATTTGTTTCTAGTTATGTAAAATTCTAAAATATTTGACTGTAAAATGGAAATTTTATTTTCCATGATAATGTATCTAATGATATATTCTTCAAACAAAACCCATCATTCCCATTTTCTACATATTTTGGGAATTAAAATCGGAATTTATTTTAAGAATTTGTATGGATATCATAATATTTTTTCATGGGGGGTTTAAAATAGATTTCCAATTTTATTATAACAAAATTTTATTAGCATAAAATTTTTATACAACACATGAAATTATATATGAAATTAGTGAGCCTGATATAAATTATACAACTGGTTAAGCCCCATTATGTATCATTGGTGATCGTGATATGACTTATATATTGGGTTTTACTAGATTCATCTGGGGGATCCCTTATCATATTATGAAATGGGTGCACCAATATAGCATTGTAATTCATTTGGTGGTATACATTATCTTTTAAGGTTAAAATCATGGTGTTAGGATATAGTATCTCCTATATATTTAACTAGGATATAGATTTTTTTCATGAGTTTTGACTGTAATTCTCTCCTTTTTAAAATGTTTTATCATGTAACTTTTATGAGTATTAATGATTTTATTTGAGAAAAAATAGTTTGAATTTTTCATATAGAAATGATTAATTTCCACCTCTCAATGTTTTTTTAAGAAAGGTAATATTTTCCTCGGTTTTTATATTTTGTAAAAATATAATGGTATTCTTATCTTAATGAACATTATATTTTTTTTTGTGTTCATTCCAAATTTTATAATATTTTCATAGGCTATAATGATCAATAGGGAAATAAATGAATTCCAGATGAAAATTGAGATTATTTTTTACGTAAAATCAAAAAAATTCTTTTTAGAGAGAATTGATATATGGTAAAATATGATAAAGAGTATTTTTACACATGTAATTTATGGTTACATTATTTTTGTTTTTTAATAATTATCTAGAACTCTAAAACAAAAAATTCTTGGGGAATTAGGGATAGTGAATTCTAGTCTAAAAATTCAAGATTTTGTAATTATTAAGGTTGTGTCCTTACAATCGTAAGTTTTTTTCTTAATAATAATGAGTGTAAATATACATTATGAATTATCCTAGAAGGAAATAATTATTTTTGATAAAATATATTTATGTTATAATCATTTTAAAATAATATGGAAATCATCCCAAACTCTTACTAAACACAATTATAATGTTTGTGTGTGCTAGAGAAAAGTCTAAACTGGAGGCATTAATTTTTTTAATGTTATATAATTTATATAAACTATACTCATAAATTATTTTTTAAGATAAAATATTTTATTTATTTATTGATTTAAATATATTATGTATAATTCTATTATTATCTGTTATTTTGTAATTAAAAAATAACGGAATTGGCAATAAAATGACATATGTTAGTATTTAATATTAAATATATATTAAAAAATAAAATATAAAAATATAACCTTATATTGAGTGATTTGGGGATGGATAATGGTCTATAATATTGTGCATTTTCAATTTTTTTACATCCAAACATTTTAAAATTATAGTTTTTATCATTAAAGGCCTCAATTTTTGTGAAATCAGCATTGAGATTTCCCTAAAAATGGTACTCATTATATATGTTCCAAAAAACATATCACGAATGATTTTATCTCAATGTAATACCAAAATAAATCTCTTAAAATATATTTACATGTTTTTATGGAAATTTTGTTATCCCAAAACAATAATCCTTAGACCTTATGCTCAATTAGAATAAAGTGCACAGAATGGAAAAGGTAAGAGATTATAATCTAAATTTTTATTAATATGGATCTTAATTTATTTTATATTAAGTAATTAATACCAAAGTATTTCTTATTAATTTTTAATTTTCTGGATTTATAATCTATTTTATTAGGTATGAATCATATTTTTTTCATTAACAGTTCTGTACTGGGAAATGAACTCAATTTCCTTTTATTGATTAATAAAATTTCTTAATGAAAATTTTATTATATGATTTTGTGTGTCATAGATTTTTTAATTTTTTTATTTATAATTGATTTATATGGAGTTATATTTATATAACCAAACCTTTGTGCTGATATATTCTTACCTCAAATTATTTATGTCTAGAAAAGTATGACAATATTCATTGGCTTTGACATGATCCTTGTAGAGTATTAGAAAATTAACGATTGAGGGTTTTGTGAAAAGATATCAAATGTGTTTTTAATTTAATGACGATAAAATAATCATATGATGAATAATTTTTGAGAATTAAATATATATATATATATATAAATATCAATTTATGAATCAAGTTGGGAAAAAATCCCTCAAGGTATTATTGAATCAGTCTTGAGGTGATTGTGTTTGTTGAGAAAGTGGAAATCTGAGTGGTGATTGTTGACAAAGAAAAACAATAACATACAACTATGTTGACAAAGGAGATTACATGGTGGAATGTAAAGTTCAAGAGATGTGGTTTATGATCCATGTTTGATTCAAGAACATATAAAAATAAATGGATGATCTGGAGGCGGTAAAAAAATAATAGATACAAGGGGGGGCTGTTTTCCTGCGTTTGCCAAATTTTTGGGCCTGAAAATCATCAGAAGAAGAAAAGTGGTTTTTGAAAAAGGGACTTGCGTGCCGTGTACTTGAAGGCATGGAAAGTTGTACGCCTTTTGTTTATCAATATGATATCATCAATATATGGAAAAGGGATAAGTGTCGCGCAAGTATTGGTGGTGTCGCATAAGTGACTTGTGCGTCGTGAAAGAGACTTGCACGCTGATGCCTTGGAAGCTTATGAAATTGTGTGCCTGTGGTTTTTCAAGATTAGAAGATCAAAATATGGCAAACAAAAGAGGTTTGCGCAAGTTTCGAATTGGGTCACGCGGGTGAAGTTGTGTGCCCGTGTTAGAAGCTGCGTGCCTGTTGGTAGTTGCGCGCCACTATTAGTTTGGGCGTAAAAGGAAGATAGTCGCGCAAGTTTGAAGTTGGAGAATCTTATGCAGCCTGGGTGTCTAAGGAGTACTTGTGCGCCAGTTGTGACTTACGCGTAGAGTTAAACTTGCGCACCAAGTAAGGTTGATTCCCCTGATGTATTTTCGAGCTGCGTGGAAGATATATGTTTGCCGAATACCTTTGGTGCAAGGAGAGATTCATCTATGGTTGAAAGTTGGGCTTCAATAGAGCATCTATATAAAGAGAAATATGCTTTCCTTCATGCAAATTAAGAGACCTACAGGTCTATAAAATGTGAGTGGATCCTTTCCGACGTAGTGAGCAATGGAAGAGGAAGAAAGTGATCCTCTCCCCCAGAAATGAGCCAGAGAGAGAGAAATAGGGAGTGACCATTGGGAATGCAGTGAGCTGACCTATACATTGTAAAGGCAGTGATCCTGGCATAGAGTGATGGTTCCCGAACATTCTATCCACATGTAGTGAAGAATAGTGGAATTTGGCACTACTGAAAACTTGTTGGCGTATGCTCCTTGGACGTATCCCAGTGGGGGTGAACCATGTAAAAATACCTGTGTCTACCTGCTTATGTCCCTACATTGCATCTAAAGCATCATCATCAGATAAAGAAGAAAATTAGTGATCATAATAAAAACAGAAGTGCAAACAAAGTGACCCTTATAATAAAGAGGTCAAGATCTAGTGGGGCTGGAAGAATTGTGAAAAAGAATATCCATACCTTGATTCACCCCCCTCTCTGGGTATATATTCCCCTATTGGTCCTAACAAATTATATCACAAATTAATTATTCAAATAAGAATAAAGGGCTTGCGTAATCAGACAAAATTCCTAATGTTATCTAATATGTTGTTATATTACAAAAATTAGATGAAATGTAATTATATGTAATACTATATGAAAATAATAGTGGTTAAAAATTATAATTATGTTAATAAATTATTTTTAACATCGAAAAAATGGCAAATTTTACAAAAAACTCATAAAATATTGACATAGTGATCTTTATAGATAAGATTTATGTCACTGTTAATTTTTTTTTCAAATGTGGATGATACATTATATATTTATATGATTATTTAAATATATAAAATTTTATTCTACATTCATATATAATTTTTTTTATGATCCCTAATCATAACATAAATAAATATTGCATTATTTTAGACAAATATTCAATATACATAAAAATAATACATAATCGATGATCGTAATGGTTTAAGGTATTTTTAGAATAGTAACATAATAAAATTATTTCCTAAAATTTATTCAAAAAATAAAAAAATGTCTTATATAATTTCACCATTATTATATATTTCTTATATAATATATTTTATTATAACATAGGTTAAATGGAATCATAGGAATGGGTCTTCCCACAAGACCAGTATGGGTAAACATAAGAGTTACATATCAATTATGATGAGCTAGAAAAAGAATAGGGGTTTCGTTACATGACCATTGGTTGAAAAATTCATATAATTTTTATCAATTATCCATAATCATGAAGCATTGGATTTGGTTTTTTCTTTAAAACCTATGATATTATAGTGTAGAATAATAAATAATCCAACATGGTCCATGAGAACATATCATAACCATAAGAAATAAGTTTGTGGAATTGACATATTCATAAAACATCATATAAATAGTTGAGGCTAACTCCTAATCATATCATATGTGATTCGATTCCTGACATAATCCATCATTTAATTAGTAAAGGTTCACTATAGTACTTATTATAGTGGACATATTCACATATTTATCTTTATTAACTCTCTATTAAAATCATTATTTTCTCATGAGATATCAATATTTACCCAATGAATTAGAGATATACATAAATCTTTGAAAATCCCTCATATAATTAAAACATATATTTGTGTTCCACAAGATCATAAAATATTCACCATATCATAAACCATGGAAAGTAAATGATTTTCATAAGAATCACACTATTTTGTCAATGCATAAGCCCTACAAAATTATCACATTTCATAAAGATTCCATCATAACCTTATTTACCTATGTTAAACATATGGGTTTGATAGAATCATTATGAAATATTAAATATCATAATAAATGAATAAAAATATATTTTATTTCAACATAGAGTCGTATTTACCAAGAATCATACCAATATTTAAAGTATGTTTACATTATTAAAAATTTCTCTTATATAATCATTTTAACATTTTATTAAGAAAAGGGGGGAAATCCATTTATTTTCAACTATTTATGAACTAAAAACACTCTAAATATTGAAAAAATATAATATATGAAAATAACCATGTATTTTTTAAATTTAATAATCAAATAAATAAATAGAAATTATGGAGGAAAAAATGATTCATTCAATATATGTTAGAATATATCATTCTTTTAAAAAATTTGAAAAATTTAAAAAAACTTGTATGGAATGTTTTTTATGAAAAAATATTATTTATAAATCTTTTTATATATAGTAAAAGGTAGTGAAAATTATCATTTCAAAAAAATCCGTTTATGAAATAATCGTTACATATAATTTTATGGATCATGTTTTTGTAAGAAAAACTACATCATCCAAAGAAGAAATAAAATAATCATCCCTTTAATGAATTTTCTCTGAAATTATACGTACCAATGATAGGAAATTTTTAAAAACAAATTATATTAATGCAATATAATAGAAAATAAATTTTATGGGGTATAAAACGATGATCTAAAAAATTTTCCACAATTGAAATGTGGCATAGGAATACCAAAAACAATTGTGATTTTAACATAAACTCTTATATAAAGTATCACATTTATTCATAAATATTAAAAAATAATATTTAATACATATATATTTAGAAAATTTATATTATTAAAAAATATTTATATATAAATTTCTATGTATCATTTGTTTATAAATTCCAATTAACCTTTTATTAATAATTTTATCATTCAAATGAGCATTCAAATACATACAAGTATGCTTTCCATAATATTTTATATTGATGGTTATAGTACATGCTCCATCATCATTGAGTCATGATATAAAAAATATTAATCATTAAATAATTATAAAATTTAGTCGGTAAAAAAGATTTTATTATTATTTATATAAATTGTTGATAAAAAATTAATGACATCATTTCCTGGCGATAGTAGTTCGTACAAACGCAAAAGTTATTTTTTATTCTATATAGAAAAAAGGAGGTATATAATACTTGAACTTTAAATAATTAAATTATATAATAAATATATATCATATTCGTCAAATACAATGCAATACCATCCTTGAAAAATAAAAATGAAAAATGGAAATGAAAAATGGATCATATCCCTTCATGGATGTGATGATCGACACATATTCATGAAAAACATTGTCATTTTACATTTAAAGGGAATCCAAAAATATGAATAGGGTATTATATTTATTAAGAAAACTTATTTCATAAATATTATATATATATATATAAATTAAACCAATCATAATAACAATCAATGAAATATGGTTGTATAAAATTTATCATATCACTACATGGAAGAGGTAGTCTAGATGTTTTCATGAGCGATACATTAATATAAATTTTAATAAAAATGAGGTGATAAAGGTTGTACCATAACCACAATAATAACTCAATAAATATATCGAAAATTATTCATAATTTTTCTATTGATACAATATTATTTATTTATTTAGAAGAAGAAATATACATTGAAGGAGATGGGTAAGACGATTACCACTTCATTGAGATACATCCATTGGATTTCTCCATTATCATTTTTAATATATTATTTGGGTAATTATATGAGAAGAAGAACAATATTAAGGAATATATAATTTATTTTGGGTAGGTATTAGATGAGATATAAAGAGTAACTTTTTTGAATAATGTTGTATATGTGGTTACCATTTATGAGTGAGGGTTGGATCACACATGGAATTAAAATATATAAGGTCCCTTTGTATTGAAATTGACACAAAATATCCATGAATTGATAGGATGCACAATATAAGGTCAAATTATCTTCATAAAAAATTTTTAAATATGTTTAGGTAAACTTTTTAACATTATCTCATTGTGTAAACACCTGTTAAACCCGTTGTAACCATAACAATGGTAACAAATTTTAATTATCGTTCTTAATTGTGATGATAAAAAATTAAGTTAATTCTATTAAAATGTATAAATTGTTATTTTAAAAAATACAAAATTCATTTTAAAATATTAAATATCAATAAATTTCATTAATTATTTAAAAATAACGGTAATGACATAACCAAAAACAATTTTTTTAATATAATGTGTCTCTAAACATAAAACTAGATTTATTTTTTCCCAATTATAGTGAAAATTCATTTATAAATTTCATAATATTTTATTGAATATCTTATCTAGTAATATAATCAGAATTATATTGTAATAGTTACTAATTAAATTTTCTAATATATAAAGATTTATTTTACATAAAAATTAATTTAAAAAGTGTTAATTTAATTTTATTTTATATTAATTACTAGCCTGATGATAACCACTGAACTAACATTAAAAATTTATAAAAAATTTGATGATATACTTTTTAATTCGTACTCTCCAATCATGTGAATAAGTGATGAAATTCATATTAAATAATAATAATTTCATAGTGTATCACAGTTCATTTTCACTCATTGTTTTTTGTAATTGAAACTATGACATAAAATAAATTTATTTAATGTAAAATATATCTTAATATTTTTGATTGATATTCCTCCCAATGAATCTAATTTCTCCATATATATTTTTTCACTCTGATACAAAAAACAATGAAATATTACACCACATCACATCCTAAATTTCCCAGGATGCATCCACTAATTTTTGGGTTCATTAAAAATCATTGACCATGTGAGTTTTCTTGTTTCATATAATTTTCTTTTTTCTATCAAAAATCCATACTCGTTATTCATCATAAAAGTGAACATTAAATATTTATATGACCTATGAGTCTTGTTAATGTGAATAATCATGTACATACTTCCACATGATAGATACATGGAATACATCCTAACCATGATAGTGATTCAGTAAAATTTCCATGTGATAAGATACAATCTTGATAAGACCATGAATATTGAAGTGAAAAATATGTTTTGGGCTCTAGTTTACCTTCTTTTCAAACATCATGATATTATTATAATGATATATTTATTGGAATAGGTTTTAAACATCTTAGAACTCCATATCACATGAATTATTGTCATCCTAACGTCTTTAAAAACTATAACCTCAGCTAATGTTCTAAAGAATATATTAAACATCGTCTACCATTTCCTAAGACAGATCATGTCATAATTTCATTTTTATCCAAAGACATTCCAATACATTAATGTTATTAACATTCATATATATATCTTCATGGGGATCCATCTCTATTTTTGAGTTAAATACATTAGTGTAAAAAACCTAAACTAATAAAAGTCATTGATCCCAACTAACTTTTAAATAAATAATTTATTTTCTCAACACATCATCTAGGGTTTAAATTCTCCTCTGAGATTGTCCATCTATTTGATGGTGGTATGTTTTGTGAAACATGAACACCATATTAAAATAATTCCCCATAATTCTCTAAAAATTGGTGGTAATCTCTGGATCCAAAATATATATAATTAAATATGGTACTCCATAAAAACATATCAACAAATTAATGTAGAAATTGAAATACAACGAGTTGATAAATATTCTTGTATTTAAATAAAATGTGATGAATTCATAAGGGGATCAATTACAATGCCAATATAAATATAGACTTCATATTTTAAAAGTTATCTAATAATGAATTTTATTGTTATATTTTCTCATTTACATTCTATTATGAAAGATAATTGTACAATCACATTATAATTCAATCTCAATTTATTAAAATTATGAAATACCAAACATAGAGAGATATAATGTTTAATATATATTCTCATATAGTCCCACTATAAATACCCCTTAATATCTTTATTTTTCATCATACTTCTAGGAATAATACAGAATGATGAAATATTAACCTCATATAGTAACAGATTATTGAAAGCCTCCATTGATATAACTCTGAGTAGGTTTCATAACAATATAATTCCATTATAATCATGGATTAAATGAGGAACATTCCTTACATTCATTGGTATCTCCTAATATTATTTATTTAGATCACAAATCATTAAATTGATGGATGATTGAACATTCTTCGCAAGAATATATGATATTCTGCCTTTCCTCAGGATTTTTTGATATATTTTAGGAAAATACATATTTATTATATCTCTTTAAATCCTCATCATGGATAAACTAACAAGGTTTTCTCAACATAAACAGCAACCATTGATTTCTCCTTCTATGGGTGGTAATATTTTGATGAGTAATAATCATTAATTAACTCTAATAATATCCTTTGATTCAAGTACATCTATTTTTATGTGAATATATACTTAAATATTTTATATTAAATATATAAATATATATATATTATTTCACCATAAATATAGAACCCTTATATTTTCAATTTTGAAAATTACACTTCCAACTCCAAATCATGTGTCAGCTAATATGGTTTATCTATTTTCAATTAATGTGAGGAAAAATATATCCATATTACATTCATAATGATGACACACCCTTGTAACTTTTTTTATGAGTCACTATATTTCATAATCCCATCACCACTATAATGATGTATAATAACATGTCCACTAACCTACCTTATTTTTATCTTGATGAACTTTTTCTCACCTTCATCAGCAGAAAGGAACATTGTTTCATTCATAGTATACATGGTTAATGGAAAGAAAATCCATGATAAATCACTCAAAATGAATTGATAGTATTAATCTAACCAAATAATACTTTTTATCCCAGTCACTACGGTTGGTCAATATCATTTCTCAATAATATCCATCATTAATGAATCTATCAATATACCCTCACATGAGAATATATTAAACAAGAATGATTTATTTGTATCCACAATACCAAATTTCAACATTTTTTAAACAACTTATCCTTTATCATGGTCATCAATACAATCCTTAGATGACTTTCATGTTATTTCATGATCATGAAGTATCTAATAAGTTCATATATATAGACAAATAAAAATTAATTAATGTATACAAAAATTAATTTATTCATTAAATATATAATGATATGGAGAATTGGTATGTATAAATGGAGTCCCTACAAATTCATTAGGATTTTAACTCTTATGATTTTGTTATCTTTGGAATATCATGTTGCCGAAAAAAAAATGATATCCACAATGAAAGTCCATATGGGGAATGAATTGACATCTATAATGTTGATTAACCAAGACATCATTATGGACTAGTGGTAATTTTTCATGATATTCATCATGTTGTTTTCTTAATAATCAATGAAAGGATGTTATACCAAACATTTTTCATAATAAAAAAACATCGGATCCTCATGGTAACAAACATGTGCATATGAATCCTTTATCAAGATTATCTTATATTATCATCGTCAATTATTAGAACATAATCAGATCCATTCTATATGGTGTCTTGTAATTAAGTATTATATTATGTATGTGTTGTATTGAAAACATTACTTTATTATTAATGGGCGGACTGTGTGATTATTTTAGAAATAAATCATTGAAATATAAAAAAAACATGCATATATTAAATATAGAGTTTCTCCACAGCCATTTTTGATAAATATTACTTTTGAATAGGTAGTAAGGCCCATACAATGGAAGAAACTTCTATCGTTTTTTCATATGAATAAACACATTTAAAGACAATCATGTGTTGATTCAAAATATAATGCATGACTTACCTTCCTACAGTATTGATATGGACTTCATATAGAGAGCTGATCCATGGCCAAAATCACAAAACATTTACCCACTGATAGAGTCATATGATTTTCATTGAGTTTATTACCACAATCATCAATTATAATGAAAATATATACATTATATGTGATCATTATATCATTACATTTAATTAATTAAAATAATAAATTTAATCATTTAGGTGGTTATATGATTTCATTCAATAATTATTTAGATATAAAATTATTGGAAGATCCAATATCAATTAAGGCATTTCCTGTTACAGTTCTTCGGGTATGTGTACTTTTCAACATATCATTCCTATAACCCACACCAACAATTTTGAGATCATGAGATTACCCTTTGTCTATTGAATTATTAGGTCACAAAAATTGATTACCATCCATAACCCTCATATTTTATTTTTGATTTTAATAATATCAATACACCTAGGAATTGTAGAATTAATGTGTGGGTGGCATATTCAGTTGAGTATTATCACCATTATTGAATGACCTATTCACATTACGATGAATAATTTTTCTTGATGATTTCCTTTCGAAAACAATAAATATTTTCTTGACATTAAAAAAAAATTACATTATTATTTTTTACACAATTCTAATATTAAGGATCATTATTTTTTATTCGTCCATTGTTTTTTAGAATTTCCCCAATATTCCATATTACCATTTTTGTCCCAAAAACCTCCAAAATATTGACTTTCTATAATATCTATTTTCAAATTCTCATTAAAAAAACATTTACATCCTAGATATAATTGTCAATAATATCTACTTCATTTTTGAGACTTGGTCTCATTCCCATAAATAATATGTAAATTTTACATTAAGAGATTATGACATTTTATAATGTATCCAATGCTTTAAAGTTAAAGATAATTCCAATACCACCCATAAAATAATGAAATAGTTATATATTTTTATATACGATCGTAAAAAAAGTCCTTATATCATAGTTCAAGGAAATGAAATTTGTTTCATAAAAATTCTATAATATTATTATCACATATCACATTGCGAAGAACAGAGATTTATAATGATTTCCTCAGAACATTATTAACCCATTGGAAAAAATGTAGTTTACCGAAAAATACATAAATTAAAATAATATTTATGCACCAATATAAATAAATTGAATATTATCATAAGATGATGTCCCCATAATAGCATAAATATATATAATGGAAAATGAAATAGATTAAAAATACCTCTAAATAGAATTTGATAATTTCATAGAAAATAATGAAATTATTTTTTTCTATAGGTATAATTAAAAAAATAAATGACTATAAATTGGAGAAATAAATTTTATTTAAAAATAAAAAATTAAAATTTTAACACAATATTATAATAATGAATTTTTAATTATTGAGTGGATAATTCTTTTATATATTATACAGTAAAAGAGAACATTTCTTTCACACATTCATAAGAATTCGAAAATGAATGATTCCAATAACCTATATTTATTAATAATTTTTTTAATACTTTGTAAATAAATATAAATTACATAAAAATATACATTTTAAAAACATTCCAATCTGATGTAAAATCTTCACAAATCAATTTTAAAGATAATTCATATTGATGAGTGTTTTCATCAACGAAAGAGGGAAAAAAGGGATACTTTCATTAAACATATTTTATAGAATATATTTTAGTATGAAAAAGTGGTAAATAGTTATGATAAATGATATTATATGGATAAATATATAATAATAATATATATTTGGTGTAACAGATAATATGCCAAAAATATCCTTCAATTGAGAGAAATCCTAAAGGGAAATGAGATTGTATCATTAACTCCAATATCATGTATTTCCATTCATTATAGTTTTTCATAATAGTTTTTATTAAATATATATTTATTATAAATATATTATAAAATATTTTTCATACATAAGTTACCATTTATTGTTCCTTTATAGTTTACAATTATCCAATAACTAAAAATTTCATCATTAAATTTACATCTGTATGAATACTGGTTCATTTTTCATGATTTATTGGTTTGAGGGATCTTGTACTTGAATAGTTTTTTTGATTTAATAATCTATATATTATTAATCCAAACAATATAATCATATTTATTCAATACAAAAATTTTATAACCATTTGTAGAAGGTGGATTTGAGAAATGAATTACATCACTTCATTCAGCAGGTAGTCTATACATATGTGTAGGGAATGTTTTAAATTTTCATTTTATAGATCAAAATAAAGGTGTGTAATAATTAATTTTATAATAAAATATAAATATTACCAAAATATCATATATAGTAATTATTTTATTCCTTGTTTCCATACATGTAAATCCTAAATGAAAAATGAATCACATCTCTTCAATATTGTGGTGGTCTACACAACTGCACAAGTTAAATTATAATTTTAAACAAATTGGAAGGTAACAAGATATATAATGACATATAAATATATATTTGTATCTATTAAATGAATATAAAATTTTAAAATTATTTTCATAAAAATATCATTCCATGATAGATGTTTATGTAAAATGAATCATATTACTATTTGGAGGTGGTAGTACACACGTATGCAAAAGTTATACATTTATTTCTGATTTTATTTAAAAGATTTAAAAATAGATATCCCAATATAATAATGATATATAAATATATATATATATATATATATATATATATATATATATTTGATTCTAGATTAATTTCATAGTACTAATACATCATATTAAGTGGAAATAGAAAAATAATTAATCATTTAAAGATTCGGGTAAGATGATTGCTTCTTCATTGAGATTCCTCTTTCATATTGTACATTATTTATTATTAGGATGGTTTTAGGGAAATATTTGGAGAGAAATAATAAATTTATGGAATCAGCTATGTCTTTTTAGTATGTAACGGATGATTCAGAGGGCTCAATTTATTTTTATATTGGAAGATACGTAGTGACCTTTTATAAGTTAGGCGGGACAACAGTGGAATTTATTAAATGATTTAAATATTATAAATTAACCTTATTTTAGACATAGAAACAAATGTGCACAAAATTTATGTTTTGGATATGATATGGTTAAAATATAATCAACTAATAATATTTAAAACCCAATGCCCCAATACACCCATTTTAACCAAAACCAAGATAATGTTTTTTTCTATTTTTATAATTCATTTCGAAAAAATTACAATTAACACATAAAAGTTTAGTAATTATGATTATTATTAATATGGAATACATTATGTAATATTCTATTTTGATATATAGAATGTTTTTTTTCAAAATAAGTGCACAAAATACAAAGAAAACAATTTTTATAAAAACCCATTTTAAGAATAAAACATTATTTATTCTAGTTTATTTCCAAGAAAACCCGATTAGATGGATGTTAAAATATTGCATCGAACATATTATCTATAAATTTTATTAAAAAATTACAAAACTGGTGATTTAATAAATCAATTATGACATAAAAAAATTATATAATGTTTTTCTGAATATATATATATATATATATATTCTTTAAATTTTTTAATTTTAAGGTAAAATCAATTTATAATTAATTATTTCCTTTTCTAAATATTAAATAATATTTTTTTTCAATTTAGATTACCTATATGTAAAATAATATTTCGGGAAATTTTTTATTCATTTTATCAAAAACCATATATATTTTACTATCCTCTGGTTATTTTTTTCTTGCATATAACATCATACTTGTAAAATTACCATTCGATCACAATTCAATTGAAATATTGACTATAAGCGGTTCCTCCATACTTCATATTTTTGTCAATAATATTTTCCATACATGATTATATTTAGTAAATTTTTTTATAGATGTTAATATTTATACTTCAGTAGTTATATTTTGTTATTTTATTTTTTCTATTATCATATTTCGAAAATATTAATAGGATTCTTTTTAATGTTTTATTCATTGGGATTTTTCATGTTTCTTTACAACAGTGTGAAAAGAATAATTTTTTATGGTGTCCATATAAACACATTTTCATGATTTTCCAAAAAAATTATTTTGAATCGTCATTAATATGTATTCATAGCTTTATAATGTAATTCCAATTCAATTTTTTTTAAATATTTTATTTTAATATATTTTTTTATAAGAATGGGGTTTCCTTAAAATTCTCCAATGTGTTTAATTATTGTTCCATTATTCCCTATATTAATTTCTTTGTGTCTTATCCATGGAATATAATAAATTCCCTTCCATCATTATATTACTTATAATATATTTATGGTTTCATTCCATCCCTTGAGGTATTATATTTTATTGAATATGTTGAAAAAAAGTAGTTTTCCATGATTGAAATGTTTTTGGATATTATGTACTCCATCGCTCTACATATATATAGGGAATTTATATTTCTCCTAATCATACATATTTTTTCAATCTAATTAGTGAATTATATATCATTTCCACTATTGAATTTACCATATATAAATGAATATCAATTAATTTAATGCACCATAATATAAAAATACAATTATAGGGAATGTTTTTAGAAAATTAATCCATTTATTCACTTGTGAAATATTTCTTTTGAATATATTTTCAATTCCATTATGATTTCTTGTTTATTACTAAGTAAGGTTTATTATGTATTTAGTTTTATAACATATTTATAATATTTTGAAACAATTGGAATTATTAAGTGATGGGTGGGGACTTAAATTATGTAGTCCCATGGTGAAAAAATAGGTCTGATAGGACTTACTAGTGTGGGTATTTGTTATATGACTCAAATTTATTCTTAATTTCATATAATGAGGCCCGAAAAATTTAAATTATTTATGTTGTGTTGGCAGTAATAATTGATGGATTGAATTAAATTTCTTTATTTATGAACTACCATACTATAAAATCAAATAATAGCGTCGATGTGGATATTTACATTAATATATTATCCATGGATATATTTATTTATCTTGATATTAGCTATATAAATTTTTTTTAGTGTTTAATCCTTTCCTATTATATATTCATTGATTATTAGTTACATAACATATACGGTATGTTTCACCTTTATCAGCATCTATTATCACCAAATTATATTTTATTCCTTTTTTCCAAAGGAATAAATAATAGTACCATTATTTTTTGGAGGATATAATAAGTAGAATTATAAAGATAACAAAATTATTGTTATTGATAAATATATATTATGTGAAAGTGTGGTTTTTTTAATATACGGGATTTTATTATTTTAATAATACACTTAACAAAATTTATATTGGGTTTATAAATGGTGTTTTATTTTCTATAAAAATATGAATTATTGATGGTTATGTTTTTCTATGATTTTTTGAATCAACCCCTCTATGTAATGAATGTTCATTTAACACCATTTCTAGGATAACAGATCTATGAAATTATAGTTTTCATCAAGGAATAGATTTCATAATGTCAGGGATTAGGATGTTTACAATTAAAGATGATTTAAAACTAATAGATATTACTATGGGTTAATAGTCTTATGGGTGGATATAATTTCAAAAGAATGATTACCCTTTTAAGGTCTTAAGTGAATATATTTTAAGGTGATTTATGATATTATGGAAGTATTTTTGGGGTTAATGGTGTATTATATAATTGGGTCTAATATTATTATTACTATTAATATGGGATTTAGTATTAATGTTATTTTAGATATTAAAGAATAATTATATTATATTTTTTGGGACATAAAATGTATTTTGTAGAGAACTTTTCTTATTTATATGTAACATTATGTTGAGATAATAATATTTATTTGAGGTATGCATTAAATTATGTGAATATATGTTGAGTGATATAGATATATTTGGGGATAGGTATATAATTTGGTATCAATGTGATTTTGTTCATCTTTGAGTATGTGGTTTTTATTTTTGGTAAAATTACATGACTATGATATATTTAGGTAATAATTATATAATAATTTATTTTTTAATTTGGGGATTTATGATGGAGTTATTTTTATTTAGGTTTATGTTATGGATATTAATGTTATTTTTGAATGGAATAAACTATATTAGTCTTAGAATATAATGATAAATATTTTAATTTATTGATGTTGAACAATTTTTTGGATATAGTTCAAGAAGATTTGTTAAGGGAACATTAGAAACATGTTCTCATAATTTTTAGGATTAGTTATATATTAGGATTAGGAAATGTTTAATTGGTATATTAAAAGTATAATAACTTATGTTGAAATTGTGTTTCTATTTATGTTGATATTTTAAAGTTAAAGTACTATATAATATCCGTGGATATGGTTTTAATTATATTATTTGTATTGGTATTTAGTGGTGGTACATACTTGATACTAATACATATTCTTTGGGTCATCAAGGTACCATAGAAAGTACTCAATGAGATTTAAGGAACCATGCGCTCATTAATAAAGTATTTTCTTGTAGAGGGGTGTTTCCATTGATTTTCATGGGCCATGATGTTAAATTGTTTAGGGATGGAGGTGTAATCCTTAGGTTCCTGATTTATTCAATGATCAAATTTTATGGAAGGTCATATTGGGAGGCCATTGATGAATGATATCTTTGGGGTCGATTATTTATTGATCAGAATTGGATGAACATGTAAAAAATAGTAGGTAATTATTCTATTATTTATTACACAACTGAATGAGGCATCATAGTTCTTCAGTTCCATGAATCGTGTATCATTGGTTGGGGGGTGTTATATTCTGGGTAGATAACTGGGTGGGCTTTAGGAATGGATTTCCTGGGTACAAGATTCCAAACAAATCATTCAAGAAATATTGGTCTTATAACAACATTATCCATGCCATCACAAATAATGATAAAATATTGTTGTTCAATATTATTTTGATGAATTTAGAACCGTATAAATATATATTCAGGGGCTTGTCATTGGGGAATTTATTTACATAGTAATATCATAGAGTCCTACATGCTAATAACATTTATGATAGTTTTAAATATATCTTGTGGAGTAATGATATTCCAGCCATATATAATGATTTTTCTTATGTTTTCATAAACATGTAATTCCTATAGAATAATAAATTCAATTTAAATGAATTCATGTTGATTCAATTTATTTTTATTGTCACAATCAAAAATAAGGATATGTTTATCATTAGTTTTTTTATGAAATTGGGTAATTTTTTTTTGGATTTTTGTTGTAGTATTTATTATTATCGAAACTGATGTGACTAGTATCAATGGTTTTTTATTTTGTTTCTATGGATTTCAGAATAATCATAATGAAATGAAGTTTAGGGACATTATAATTGTAGTTGAGTGCTGGGGAATTTGGAATACTAGAAATATATTCCTGATTAAATTCCATCATTGTTATTGTCATTATCTAGTTACGAGGACTATATATCTAGGGATAGATCTTTTCAGAATTCATATATGGTGGGTACTTTCAAGCACATCGAGACCCAATATAGAGAACACTTATTTAAATTATCACACTATCAAAACCTTCCATCAAGGTCCACAGATTCATTTTCACCCTTTTCCACATGGATTGAATATAATATTGTTGGAAATTTTTCATTTGGAATCTGTATGGGTGGTGTAATGACCCAGATCCATGTAGATTGGCCTTTTTCCTGTTCCCAAGGTTTTTTGATGTCAAAGGAGGCTTAGAGGACGTCAGGGGGGACATATGAGTGGATACCTAAGAGTAGGGAACATTCACGATGTGAAACTAGGTTGCACAAAGATTAGAAGATTTTTTGGAAGTGAATTTTGGATTAACGTTGTGTAAAATTTTGAGGTATGAAAATTAATATACAATTTAAAGGAGAATGTTTTTATATCTGAAATCAACCTTGAGGAATTACATGGAATGTAAGGGTATTAGATATTGTGTAATCACCCTATACTATAATGTTTGAAATCATTTATCGGCTCTTGGGTTATCAAACCCTATGGCTCCAGCTTCCCTCCCTCTCTTCCCAACTGACTTTTCAATCCCCTCTTTGGTGTTTTGGAGATCCCTTTGAGAGGTGGGATGGACTAGTTGTTGAGGAATATGTGAATTCGTGGAGTGGTGAGAAGCATTTGTTTATACATATGGGTGTCAGGGAGGACACCCGAGTTTATGGAACAAGATGAAGTTGGGCTTTCCGATTATTATGAAAGGTGGATGCTTTTTTGAAATTTTTTTATTTTTCAATGGCCATGTTTTTTTTATCTTCTCACCTTTCCAAAATTCTTGAGATATATGGTTTTGGTCACTCTCCGTCCATGAGTGGTGACGAATTACATGGAATTTCTCATTATTTTTATGTTATTCATATCTTGGTCGGATGATTATATGCTATTACTATAGGTGGAAATGACACAATGGGTAGTTCATTAACTCCCCATGATGAGACCCATGTGTTTGGTAGCTAGGAATATTTTCATATAATACCAGGAAATATACAATGTGATACTGTTAATAAATTATAATATATATAACCAATGGGGTGGTAGCTTCATGCGATGCAATTATGAGGATTATATTCTGGGATGTTGTAGACTCGGTTTGCTTATGCCTTGAAGGAATTTATCATTTTTAAAATGTATTGTGATGAGATATAGATATGATAATGTTTAATTATTTATTATGAATTGAATAAGGTAATGAGAAAATGATAAAAATGGGTAAATTAATTTAATGTTGATCTTTAAATGGTTACATACTTAGAGGATATACAGTCCTATAGTTGTATTCGGGAGTCTGAGATACGATTGATGCAGTTGGTTATGAGACTAGGTTATTCCCAACACATGGTTGTGGGCTATATTATATCGTGTAAATTTAGAGTTTTTATATGATAATCAACCCTTTTAGTTAGGTAAAATGACACAATAGGGATTCTGAGCCATGTGGTGTGATTTCAATAACATCTCAGACGCAAGATGAATGGCTGACTACCCCCTTCAGACCCACTCTCTCCACATGCTAGTGACTTTTACTGGTATACAAATAAATTATATTTCCTAATATATGTGTGTAAAAGGATAAAATTTATTATGTCTATTTAACACAAATGTATTATAGATATAGTATGATATGGACTACTATAGGTATTACATTTATTGGTTGCGATGGATTAAGGATCCTTACACATAGAATGAGATTTGATGACTTCAGGAACAATTCTCAATATATGATACATGTTATCCAGTCTATGGTGGATCCCATAAACAATTTGGTTAATTTTGGTTATGTGGATGTGGTGGTGTGTCACAAGATGTGCATGTTGTAGTGCCTCATCTAGATGTCTTTGAGATAAAACATTTAGATAGAGATGCTATGGATGTGAAATGTTGGTGTAGAGCAACAAATTAGTGGGGAATTAGTAGTTGGGTACACGTTAGAGTTTTTTATTATATTATATTTTCTCATAAGAGATACATGGTGAAAGTATCCATAGTGAGCCGAGGAAACTTTTATACATGATTATGTTATGATTTATTTTCAATTATTGTTCACTATATTTTAGTATGATTTATTTATCTGTTTAATGAGAGGCTCTAGGGAGTATCCAACATAATTTATATTTATACTCACAATATGTATATATGAACAGTTTTTAGGCTGGTTACATATGTTTGGGTATCTTTATGGTTACTACTAGCTTCAGTTTTTATATGATCTTTTTGGGATCTAGGTAACTTTCTTCCTTACATTATTTCCATAGTTGCAGTTTACCATTCAGTATAACTAGTTTTTGTATGAAATTAGATTTGTGTACTTGGGATTTATAGGATATTATAGTACAATTATGACTTAGTTCTTGTCTTTCTTAACTTTATATTTTGCATGTGTTCTCTTAGTGCGTAATGCTTTCCATATTAATTTTTATTATACCTTCAGTGTTGGTTGCCAGCCAGTGGAAAATTAGAGGTGGGAATTGGGGGTCACGATATCTATTCTACCATTTTTGGCCTATGTATGGTACACATTGTGGTGAGGGGGTCATGATACAATGGTTTTTAGGAAGTTCGAGGGATTGGATGGTGTTTGGAGATAGGCAAAGGAAAGGTTTCATGGGTTGGTTGGGAAACAATATCAGAATGGGTTTTCCAGCATAATAAAATTTGGAGACTCACATAGAATGAGTTATTAAATGTTCCATGTGATAAGATGCACTGGAAATTAATCTTATAGTGGCTTCTAAATGCACTGATACTGGTTACAGGGTAGAGACCTAGGAAAGGATCATGAATCATTTTTATTTGTTAATGTGTATTATTGGGTATACCTTGGTATATGATAACCTAATAGTAATAAAGGAAAAAAATTCTTTAATGGCATTTTCTTCTATATTATTATTTTTATAGATTTATCTATATATTATTTTTTAGGTATGGAACGTGTTCAAAATCCTCATTAGGTTCACATAGATGATTTCCAGCAGGTTGTGCTAGCAGATCACCATAGAGTAGGGGGTGAGAATAATGGAACATTTAGAAAGACACTCCAAGAGTTTTATCACCCTAGTATGAATAGGTATGAGGGATCCATTTTAAATACAATCAAAGAATACATGTGAGAGGTTTTTTAGATAACCATCGGTTTGATATGTTTTTGGATAGAGCACATGGTATTGTTGGCTTTGATTATGATTCATGGAGTAGTTAGGAATTGGTTTTTATTGTTCCCTGGGGATCATGGGGAGTTTATAGTTTCTTGGGAGGAGTTCAAATACATGTTCACTAACAAGTTTCTATATTCGATTGTGATGGATTCCTATCACAAATAGCTGCTTACATTTTAGTACGGGTGATCTACTATGAATGAAATTGTAATCCATTTCTGGAATATTTTTTGATATCCTTTGGACACTTTTCCAGATGTGGATGATAGGGAGAGGCATTTAGAGTAGGATTTCTATTCATATAACTAGTTCTAGGTCCCCCCATTTATTATGATGATGTATCTTGGGGTGATGGTGAGACTGGAGTTCACTGAGAAGACATTAGCTTGAACTGTATCTTTATTTGAGGGGAGTAATCATGATTTCTCACAATGTAGATCTATGTTCTGGTGTTCCCAGTTGTCAATGAATAAAAGATAATAACCATTCTAGGGTAGGTCACAGCCCTCAATATTTGTTTTTCTAGGGCATCAGCTCTGAAAACTATTCAATGGGATCATAAAAATGTTTTTCTTGTGGAGTTTGATATCATCATCACCTATAGTTCTCGATCTGTCTGAGCATTCAACGTGCACAAGTATTTCTAGATCTGGTTCCTCCATTTAATCACTTTCATCCAAGGAAACAACAATAGCTTCCCATAGTTTTGGATCATCATAGAGAATATATTATAGGTAGAGGTTAGCCCAAGGATCCTCCCCATCCACATAGTCAAGAGTGTGGCCATAGAGGTGGTCATCATCATGTTCAAAGTGGTTGTTGGCTAGGTCAAGGTCATCTTCATGATTTATAATTTCCAATTCTAGGAGATATAGACATTATTTGAGGTAAAAAAAATTATTCTCTTCATGGATTCATGTTTTGTTTGATCTTGGAGAAACACCCCCATTCATATCACCTACCATTGTACATGCTTTGTGAAATGAGGTAGATATACTTCCTATTCGTTTTTTTGACTATACTAGATGGACTTCGAGTTCAATTGTTTGATATTTGTAGAAATTGTGAGTTAGTTTTGGGTAAGAAATGCTCTTGGGGATATTTACAATGTTTAAATATAAATCTATATGAAATCATCATCTGCATTGATTGGTTGTATTTGATGAAGGATATCATGGATTTCATCACAATTAATTTTGTGTACTTCGATGCTCATGGGGTGAAAAAAATGTTTATTGGTGAGGGAGAACCTCAGATGGGCTAGTGACATGTTTTACCCTTGTCTTCCATTATAGATAGAAAAATGATGTGTTTTTTGGGGGTTCATTTTTTAGTGGTTCCTAGGGTTGATGAAGAGTACATTGAAGTCTTTACAAATGAGGATGTAGTGTTACATCCTAAATGAGAGATTCCGTTTGGGATCAAAATAAAACTAGGCATGTCTCCTATCTCAACGTCTTCATATAGGATGTCACCTTATCAATTGACAGAGATGAATATACATCTCGATGGTCTATTGTGGCAGGGTTTTGTTTATCCAAGTATGTCATTGTCAGGTGAACTAGTTTTCTTGGTAAAGAATGATGATGCATTATTATTGATATATATCAATTATCACCACTTCAACCATGTGACAATAAAGAACTAATAACCACATCCATGGATTGATGGTTTATTCGATCAAATAAAGGATGAATGTTGGTTCTAGAAGTTTGATATACATTCAAGATATCATTAAATGCATATAATGAATGATCATATTAAAAGGAACCAGCCTTAAAACCTTACATAATCTTGAATTAAATGAATAATTCAGATTGAGGATCTTTCTAGGTACAATGTTTTAGAGAGTTCGGTTATAACTATTACATTTCAAAATATTAAAAAGTAGAAACTTCTACACAGTTTCCAGTTTTTTACAAAACCTGAACTTTTGATAAAAAGAGTCATTTCTAGTTCCATGTTTAAAATAGCATGACTTTTCCATTATCCCATCCTTGACACTATTCTTCATTATTTCATGTGAAAAGCATTTCAAAAACATGGGGTGAGCATAAAAATCTCAGTAAGGGATAAAAAAGAAGGAAAAATTGTGTTTATCAAAACAAAAAGTAAACCCTGAATACTTTATCATAAGTAATCCTTTTCACCATTATGAGTAGTAAATACTCTTCACTGAATAAAATATCATTAATTACCCTTATTTAACCAAAATACTTCCATAAAACCCATATAAAGAACAGATAACATATAAAGGTAACTTGGTACATAATCATACATAAATTGAATAAACATATGGTCGAATTCCACACATATCACTAAATGGAATAGCCATATGGCTGACTTCCATACCCAACGCATTGGAGGTTATAATGTAACCACTCTTCATGGTATTCACAGCACCACCTGTCATTTGGTTTTTCACGTAACCACCTGTCAAATGTCCAAGTACCAATATAAAATCATAACACATACAACAAATATAAAGGAATGAAAACATTTACTCATTTCAATCACAATATATCACTTAAATATATTGACATAAAAAATCCATTATCAAAAAAAATTTCCATACCAAAATACATAATAGAGTATTTGGTATTTATTGTCTTTTAAAAACATTACAACTTGTTGAGGAAGCCAATGATCAAATAATACTCACCATGGTGGAAAGGTTGTTGTCACTGTTTACATTAAAAGAAACATTCCTTTTTTTCATTTAGTAAAACTCTTCGTAGAAAAATATTCACTTTGAAAAGTCAAGGGTGTTTATACAACATATAAAAGAAAGTCGTGTATTAAAACTAAATATGCCTCAATGAAAGGAGATGGAGATGAAGTCCCTTACCTCGCGTCCGAATTGACTCGATCGTTCTTTAAACTCCTGAATAATAAACTGAAGTTAATTTATACTTTCTTAATAACCTTTTACATGTATATTATTCCTTTTATATAACTTATTACCATGTTATAAACATTATGTAATAATTTATGTCAATAACGCTCATTTTCTTGATATTTGGTACTTGAGTAAAAAATGAACACCTTATATTTACATGTTTTCCATGTGGTCAATAGTCCATTATATCCAAAATGATATTCATGATTTAAATATCATATATATCCTATATATTCAGTTTTTACATGTATTTATAATAGTACATAACATTTGGAGGTAAGAAATGAAATTCACCGTTCATGGAGATGGTAAGCCGTACGTACGCATGAACGCTACTTCCATTTCTATTTATTATTTTAATGGAATTAAAACATAATGATACATAGTAATATTATAATTCCGGTATATTATAATATATAATATCATTAACTCTATCCTTTATAAATCCCACATAAGGAATTAACGAGTCACATCACATTTAGAGAGCGGTAGTCCGCACTTTCTCAAATGTGATTATAATATTTACCCACTATGGAAACCATAATGTCTTGATATAATTGGGATGTACAAGAGTCTAAAGAAATCATAAACATAATATATATCATATATAAAGACAGTTCCATCATAATGGCCACCATGAGGGGCGGTAAGATGTATTTGAACAATCATCGGTTCATCAGGTGTTAGTTTGTCATCCAACTAAACATTATGTTCTTCATCCATTAGATGGAGTTTCATGTAAGTGTATTTCGAATTCTTCTCATAAAAACATCCTGGTATATTTAGGATACTGTATTTGTTACAAAATAATGGAAATAAAAAGCATTTAGAGGTTGGAGAAGTTAAATAAAAGAAAACAGTTTAAGAGAAACTGTTACCATTAATTTCGGTAACTCCCATTGGTTTGAACCAAAGGACTTATTGAAGTGTCTTAAATTTATTTTAAGGATTCTATGAGGAGGAGATGGAAGTAGGGAGTATAATTGGGCAGATTTTGGATGATCTAGATGGCTTGAGAGGTGTGGGGAATTGATTATAATTGGACTCCTTTTATAAGAGAGAGGAGGGGCTCTTCAGGAAAGTGTGAAAATATTATTTTATAATATAATTATATTCGGTTTCTAATGGTCCAAAAATAATTAAGGTTGAAGATAATAGGAATAATATTCTAAATAAAGCCATCCAATCAGAATTGGACATGTTTTGTATAATAATTTAATCATTATAATCTTATTTATTTAAATCATTTATTAATGAGGTAAATACTGCATCATTATTGTGTCTAAAATAATTTTATTTATTTGATGTCTAAAAATTATAAAAAAATACCATGATGTAATAAATCATTTAATATTTCCAAATAATTTTTTACTCTAAAACAGGACTTATATAACACCGTATAAAAATTAATTACTAAAGGATTTTTGTTAATCACAATTGTGTCTTCACATTAAATTAGTTAATCTAAATTGTCATTTTCACTCCCAAGAGGCTAAATGGGGTCCTAAAATAGACCCAAAGATGCCCATGGTCGTTAATGACTCTACCAATAATTTTTTATCTTGTTTTAATGTAATTATAAATTATTATAATATTCTTTTTACCTTGAATTACCCTGTTTACCTTTAATTGTGATAAATAAAAGTCACAAGTTACTATTCACCAAAAACTGATTTCATCTTATTGAACCACATTTTACTTATTGATAACAACCATGCACATTTGATTTTTTAAATTCAATTCATAGAAGTGGTAAAATTTCATTTAAATTAAAAAGTTAGTTTTTTAACATTCACTATGTGGTTTGACTACTCATAAAAAAATGATGTTTTTCATAAAAATACCAAAAATTCACCCTATGCTATATTTGATATTCTGAATTAAAAAATGATGTCTATTTTTCCCAAATCAAAATATAGAAGTGGAATTAATTAATTCTAAAATTAATTCCCATTATCAAAACAGATAACGTGTTTGTAAGAAACAATAACTATCAATGGATTGATACTTGTTTATGTCAAATTTCAATGTAAAATTAATTCCAATTTCAAACATTGGAATAAATAGTAAAAATATATTTTAATTTCACTATAGAAACAATTAAAATGATAATCTAACTATATAAATAAATTATATTATATGTCACTTTTGAATTAAAATACTGTATTTTTCACTATTCATTTAAAAATGATCTTTATCATAAAAATACGAAAAAATCACAAAAAGTAAATTTTGATGTTCCCATTTTAAAGAACGATTTTATTTGGTCATATAGAATGTATTAAAGTGAATGAAACTAGATTTAAAAAGGGTTCCCCATTAAATGGCGATAAATCGATCCTTTAATGTAAATTATGCTTAAAATTACATTTATTCACATTTTAAGCCTCTATAATTTTATTGGATAACATAAATAAATTTATCAAACATGAATAATCATATTGTAGTTAGTTGAATTCATTCTTTCCAATACAACGAATTCGAGTTAACTACCATTTATAATAATAATATCATATTATTAGTATGCAGTGTAAGACTCCAAAGAAACTCGTTGCTATGTATTGGGTACAATATCTAACATAGAAACCCCATTAATGTAAAATTAATATTAATTCACAAAAATTTATGAATACGAAAATATCTTATTCATCATTTACCTAGGATGTTACACATATCCGGAATTAATCATTTTATTTTTTTTCACGACATAATTAGTTTGGTTTGATTTCATTTGGTTTAATGGATTCACTAATTGTGATCATGTGGTTAATGAATACCATATTTTATTAGTTTCTGGATAATTTCATGCTGGTTTTAAATGAATACATCCTTGTGTCCTCAACGCCTAATAAGGATCACAAAAGGAATATGCTTGTTATCTAGGGATTTATTTTCCATGATATGTTGTTTGGGATATATCTGAAGTATGTGTTTTTCGATTGAGAAGTTTGTTTATTAAGGCATGTTGTATACCATTAGTGTGTAGTTTTGGTTAAATTGAAGATAGAATCATATTCCTACAAGTCATCACAAAATAATGTAGTACAGGTGCTAGGTTTTGTAGTTCTTAGAGGATTTAAAGGAGGTTTGTAGCTGACTATTCTCATGTTGCAACTCCTCTGACAACATTCACCAAAAAGGAACTGGAAATATAGTTAACCAATCATTTTCAGACATCATTTGAGAATCTGAAGTAGATGTTGTTCATCTCTAATGTTTTTTATTTTCTTATAGATAGTGTTTAGTTTTATGATTTTTTTGATGCTTCATGTCATTGGCTGGTTTATCTCATAATGTAGAGGAGATTGGTCATTTCTTATGGATCTCAATTTTTATATAATCATCTGCTTAACTATCCCATCCAAAATCTCAATATGGGGGTTTTGGTGTTTTCCCAGATGCTTTGGAGAAATTACCTCATAGTTGAGCCTTTTTTAGTCTTCAATGATCATAGGATACTGAGGTAGGATTTCTCCCAGTGTGACATGAACTTTCTCCCCTATCAAATGATGGAGTTCTTACAGGATTATGACTTTCAGATTTTTTATACACCTGGAAAGTGGAATGGTTTAGCCGATGTTCTGATCAAGAAATCACATTGTGATGTAGTGTGTGAATATATTGATTATTTGAAAGTGAGATAAGAACATTTAGTATTGCATCTAGATGTGAGAGAAATCAAGGAAATATATTGTATTTTTCCAATGACTTGGAATCATCTCTGGTGGAAAAGATGTAGGAATCCCTATTGTGAGATCATGGGGTGGAGGTCTAGAAAGATAGAGATGTTTGTGGTGAGTCCCATGATGGTTAGTCACAGAGTGAAAAACATTTAGTGTTTTTCCTAGGAAGGATTAAATTTCCATGGATGATTCATGAGATAGTTCTCACAGAGTTCCATAACATCCCATTAGCGGTACATGCTGGATTGATAATGATGTAGTGGGATTTGAGTGGTGACATTTGGTAGCATGGGTTAGGGCATGTAGTTACTGAGTTTTTTTCCCAATGTTTGGCTTTCCAATAAGTGAGGACGGAGAACTGTGATTATGGGGCTTTCATACCACTATTAAATATTATTTAGTATATGTGTGAGGACATATATAGGTACTTTGTAACCATTTTAACTTGTATCAGGGAGGTGATGACAATATATGGGCGGTAGTGGATAATTTGATGAAATCAGACCACTTTATAGCATTCAAGGAGTTAATATTAGTAGAATGTTATCATTGTAGTATCTATAATAATTGGTGAGACTCCACATGGTCCTGAGGATGACAATTTTTGTTCTAGATACTCATTTTACCTAATGAGTGTGGATATGTATCCACCAAGATTTTGGTTCTTATCAATTCCATAGAACTAATTTTCTTACATAGATGGATGATCATATATAGCAATAAATATATACTACTAAATACATGGTGCACTCTTATGTCCTAGATTTTGGAGGTTTTTGGAAGAGGAACCTTCCGTTGTTAGAGTTATATTACATAAAAATGTTTTCACACCCCCATCTATATGGTGCTATTCGAAGCATTTTAGGTTAAAAAATTTCATTATCTGTTATGCTAGAATTGTGTAAGAGAGTATTTTATTCTAATGCCAGAACTGATAAAAAATACAATATAGATGGAATAGGTTATTCATGATCGGATGAAAGTAGTGTTAGATCATCATAAATCATATGATAATCATAGGAGAACTCCATTGGAGTTCGATTTTGGGGATCATGTGTTCTGAATGGAGGATCATCGTCATGGTCAATGAATCTTTGGTCATGAGTGTAATATTTGTCCCTAGTTTTTTGGGACTCTCGAGGTGTTTCAACTTATTGGAGTCCAATAATATCAGGTAATTCTTCCCCCATATATGAGATGAATTAATGATGTTTGAATGTGTCACATCTCCATCGTTATATTCATGAGAACTTTCACATCATTGATTGGGGTGAGATCGATGTTGATGATGAAACAACCTTTGAGTATTGTCCTCTAGAAATACTATACTACTAGGAGAATTTATTACATGGTTGTGTTATCCCCATGGTTTGTATCTTGTGGAGGAATAATGGTGTGGATGATAGTACATGAATCTCGAGTTTAAAATACGCACTCAGTATCCCAATATATCTGAAGATTGTCTCTTTTATTATAACATTGTTCATTTTATAGTTATATACCTTTGTGGTTTTGTAATGGGTCTCTCATGTTGTTTGTTGTACCAAGAAATCTTTGGAAACATTTCTCCCTTTATTGAGTTTTCAAGAGATTCTTCTGATTTTTGTGTGGTTTTGCGTTGTTCCTCAAGTTTGGTGGTTGAGCTCCAGGGGTGGTGAGATCATTGAGAGGTATCTTGTTGAGTGGTTGTGTAGATGACCTCATTTATGTTCCCTATCTTGGTTTTTTGTTTGAATCATGAGGATGAAAATTTATTTAGTGGTATTTAATTTAAGTTAGCTGATACACATGGATCTACCCTTTGGTTATTCTTGAGGTTTATATAGATCTGAAAAAGCTCAATGAATATCTGAAGGGACATTGGTGTCTGAACTGGGAGAAAGACACTTTGTCATCTTGAATGTGGGTTTCATGACATGTAGAATTATTTTATGATGTTAAAGTGGGATTCAGGTTGTGTAATATTTCAATGTTTTAAAAATCAAATAATATTTATGGGTAACGATTTTTTAGGTGGACACTGAACTCGAAAAATTACATGGCATGAAAGGGGATTACACATCATGAAATCCCCTGATGATATAATGTTTTAAAACATTCCAGCCTATTATGTTGTTAGACGTAATAGTAGCATATTCCCTCCCACTAATCCTAGTCGACTAGACTGCCCACTCATTGGATTTTTAGATACCCCTTAGATGGGGATCGATCCATGGATTTCCACCATCAATCTGTCTTGACCCGGCTCGATCAAAGGTGAGTATTTCCATCTTTTTTCAGAATGTTTTTCTAGTTTGATCTATTTTCCTCCTATTGTTCTCATCTTGTATTAATGTTTCTTATTTATGGTTTTAATGTGGTTTCTCTTAGTTTTTGTTGGTGTAGTGGTGATGTGACATCCCTAGATTTATAGAGATATCATGGAAGAGGTTATTGGAGATTTAGTTTGCTGTCTATTCTCATGCGAAGAACGTCGATGAACATTTGAGGTAGGGGATACATTTGTTATCTATTTATTTATCTGAAATCATAGATCAATAATGATTTATCCCCTTGGATAATAATGAATATAATTAATAATTATTTCAACCGAATTAATGAATTAGTATCAATATCATAAGTATTTTATTTCATTATAATGTGATCTTAGTTTTTCCTAATGAATTTATATAATGTATGATATCTAGCCATTTCTTGGTTTAGCTTTTTTTATTGATGGAAATAGGTAAATAACATAAATCCAAAAATAATTGAGAATTAATTGGCAACATGATTAAAGAGTCATGCATAATGAATCAGGTTATTATTATTGAAATTTAATGTTAATAAAATTATGCAAGTATGTTTGATGAATTTAATTGGTTAAAGAACATTATAAATGATGATTCCTACTGATAATGTAATTAATGTTATGTTAAATTATATTTTTAATTAATTTTTGATATATTGAGATTCCTTATTTCATAGCTTTCCTATAGTTGTTACTTGTGATAATGAATCAGTTAATTCAAGATTGAATAAGAATAAGGTGTGTGATAAAGTGTAATGACCTATAGGGAATGAGTTTTCAACTTTCATACAAAGTCCTGGTGACTTATGTTTTGGATCTGTGAGAGCTTATTATGTGTGTGATCCAAATATCTTTCTTGAGGGAAATGATATCATCTCTATTTTTTTTCTTATTGGTCGTGATGTTATATGAGTCTACGATTGATGATCGTAGAGTGATGTAGCGGTTTTTGGGATAAGGAGGCCAAGATTTTATGTAATCCGAAGATGGATGAGATGGGATGGCGATTGAGGTATGAGGGGTAAGAATGACTAGTTGATGAGGAAACTGTTGATTCCGGGAGGAGATAGGTGCATAGTTATACAAATTATGTGTATAGGGTACGACACCAGAGATGAAGAAACATGATGATGATGGGATTACTTATTGTCATAAAATATGTATGATTTTTTTAATTTGATTATTGGATAAAGGACATGTTTTTTAATCTTATTACCTTTCCCCAATACATGAGGAAGATAAATTTGTATACTCTCCTTACAAGAGATGAGATGATTTATTGGGTATTTCATGTTCTTTTTGGGTTTAGTTTCTTGTAGTTAGATGAATATATGCTCCTGTTATAAGTGGAAAAGACTCAATAGGTAGTTTATCAACACACAATGTTGAGAAAATCTTGTTTATTATCATATAATTTTATCCTAGAATTGTAATAAATATTGAAAGTGATAATGATAATAAATGTATAAATGGTAAACCCATGATGTTGGAGCTTATTGGGATGCAATATAGAGGGTGATATTTTCAGATGTCGTGGACTCAGTTTTGTTATTCCTGAAGGACATGGATCATTGTTGAATTGGTATTGTGATGAGATGTAAAAATGATAATTCTAAATTTTTGGTCATTAATTAATTAATGTAATGTGAAACTGATAAAATGTTATAAATTAAGTTAATGTATCTATTTACATTATTGTGTGGTAATTGGTTATATAGTTTTAGTAGTGGCAATTGGGAGTCTGAGAGATGTTAGATGTAGTTGAGTCTCAGAATATGTTATGCCCACTATATGGTTGTGAGATATATTATATCATATACCTTTTGTGTATCTACATGCTACTCTACCATGTCAGTTTTTAAAATTGACACTCTAAGGATTCTAAACCTTGTGGCGGTGTTTTCTCCAACATCCCAATTTGGAGGATGGATAGTTGACTAGCCCATTTGGATTAACTCTAATCTCATGGTAGTTATTCGTTATGCTATGAAGGATAGTTAGTTTTCCTAATACATGTTTGTAGAGGGATATAATGGACTGTGGTTATTTCAATGACATTTTTTCTGGATATTTTTTTATAAGGAATTCTATATGTAAAATTTTTATATCCGCTGATGGCATGAGGATCCTTACTAATTGGGTAGGTTTTGATGTTTTGTGGTATAATACCCGCTGTATGATACTTGATATATAAAATATGGTGGATCCTAGAAACCAACTATTTACTTTTAGTTATGTGTAGGTGGTGGTGTACTCCACAAGGGGTATGTTGTGGTGCTTCACACAGGTGTTTATGTGATAGAATGTTTTGAGAGAGATTCTCAAGACAAGCGATATTGGGGAAGAGTGGAAAACTAGTGTTAATTTAGTACGTGGTATTCCTAATATTAAATATTATATTATATACTATTGTATGTAGTAATTTGTGAGAGTATCCCTGTTGATTCTTGGGACTTAGTATACTTATTTTTTTTAATAGTCGGTTTAACTTTTTTTTCACTATGATTTATTATTATTTCATAACATTTTTCATGGGTGGATCTTTGGTGGTTACTATTGAGTATATTACTAAACTAACCCCGGGTGCATATAAAATATTTTTAGTTCCGTAGGAGAGTTTTTCAAATATTTCTAGTTACTACTAGCATGGGGTTTTAGAGGAGCTATTTGGGTTTTGAGGTTGATGTTGTACTTCCTTTCTTTTTGTACATTCAGTTTCACATTAAATTATAGTAGTTCTGTCCTGAGATTTCATTTTTGTACTTAGGATCTATTTATTTATTATAGTATGAGTAGGATTTTCTTAGTTTCTGTATAATATATCAATTCTGTATGTGTTTCTCTTAGAGGGTAATAGCTCTGAAATGCATTTTTATTATAAACTCAGTGCTTACTTTCCAAACTGGGGGATAACAGAGGTAGGACTCGTGGGTCACTATTTGTCATCTCCCATTTCTAGAGAAGGGGTACAGATTTTGGGAATAGTTTTGTGAAAGTTGGAGTTATTTTCCACAAAAAAGAAGTATGATTTCCATTGCCTTCTATACATTCTCCAGTAGAGGAGACTCCCACATGGAGTGGGCATTCAAAAAATTTATGGTGTAGTGTTCTGAAAGATGAAGGATACTAAGTTAGTGGATATTGAAATAGATTCTTATGATTTTCATGAGCCCCTTATGGGAAACATTTTCATCCCCATGGAAATTAATAATTACATTCATCAGTGTATGATGTTTATAACAAATAATAGGGGGATTCTTCACCTGTGGCAAGAGCTAAATCAAGAAGTGGAATTTTATGAATCCAAGGTTTCCAGTTTTTAGTATTTACAATCCATGGATATAATTGGATGCCTTATTATTTAGTGTGAATATTATTATATTTTTTTTCTAGTATTTACTCTTTTAGGCCACATTCGTCTGCTCTGACATATTTTTTCCTCTTCAATGTGCTTTTTCTATCTCTTTTAATGTAATTTCATATTATTATGGTATTATATATTACTAATAATTCAATATTTTGATAAATTTTTATGTGATATTCTTATTTATTATATAAAATAATATTGAAATTTTTTAGAAATAATTTCATAGGGGAATGAAACAAAAGAACCTCCATTAATTTGATAAATGAATAGCTTTATTCTAAATAAGATAATTTTCCGTAAAAATTATGGATATTTCAAAAAATAATCTTCTGGATTTTTAAATTTTATCTGGATAAAAAAAATTCTTTTAAACATGTCTAAATTATCTTATTTAATTTCTTTGAACTGTATCATATAAGTTGATATTTTGGGGAATTGTCAAAAAAATACAGTTGTTCTGGATATTATAAAATATATTTCATAATCATGAAAATATTTTTGAAAAATATTATTATAACATAAAGAATGTATATTTCAAAATAATTTATTTTTAATATGATAAATATATTATAAAATAAATATAAATGAATTTTACACCTAAATGTTTATAAAAAAATAATTAATATTGATGTAGTGTTGGAGAAGTAATGGATATGTCCACATTGGTGGACTAGTTATAATATTTCAAAACAATATTCATATGATCTACCTTAACAGTTTTGTATATATAATAATACATTAAATATATATATAGTATAGTTATACAATAATATGACTATCCAAATGCTAACCCAATGCTTCTGAATGTTCAGACAAGTTTAAATAGTATCTTAAATGCGTTGTCTTGATAATAATGTGATTAAAATTACTTTATTAATGATAATAAATGAAAATAATGATGGAAAATAAAATATATTTATATTATAATATTATTTAGCAATTTAAATAAAATAGATAACTATCTAAATTTCTAATGCATCATCGATGTAATGATCATACAAGAATGATAAAATTCGAAACTGGAGGCTTGAAAAAATTAAAACTGATAATATTTATAATATAGAGTATAAAATAGTTTTTAACGATAAATTAAATATATATATATAGTTAATTAAATATATAAAATTGAATTTCATAGTAATCTAGATATTTTTATAGTCAAATTACATATATAAACATTAAAATAAAAATAAAAATTATTTAGAATTAAGGAAGACATATAAATTAATTAACAATAAAAAATCTTATCATGATTCAAGGGGGTACGGTTAATGGTTGAGTATATTATTTATTTCTTATTTATAGTACACTATTCATTATATAATTATATTATTAACCTTAAAGACTAAATTTTATTGAAAACACCATAGATTTTATCCTCTAAATGGATACTTAATCTAATCATTGAAGAAACAAATATAATGTTTTGTTTTTTTTATATTTATATTCTACCCAAATATCTCTGTAAACATAAATTTACACATTAATAAGGATATGTACCTTTTTAAATCCCCTCACGTGAAGGTCATCTATACAAATAAAAAGAAGGAAAATCAATGATCAATGTAAGGGGGTTTCCACAATTTCTTATCATTGATGCATGTTTTGTATTATTCAATAAAGTTTTCATTATATTGTATAAAAACTATCACATTAACGCCACTTATCAATTTTTTATTTTATTTCAAGAGATTTACTATTCTATGTATCAATACCTCCAATTTTTGGATTCATTTCTAAAGCCATAATGTGTTTTGAACTCAATTTCCATTCTTTGAGTTATATCATTTCTTAATTAACTACAATAATCACTATTAAATGCCTAATTAAATATATATTTTTGGTATTTCCAATTATTTTATGTGGTTATCAATTTATTTCAAAAAACAACTTCCTGTATATTTTCTTACCTAATATATTATGATACACATAAGTATTTATTTTTCAGTTTCACCATAAAATATATATTTTTTATGACTACATTATTATGTAAGGAAATTATGTGTTCATTATCCCTAAAACCACAAATTTTTTCCCCCAACTGTTTCCATGTTAAACATATAATCCAATGATTTCACATCCCACTGGTTAAATATTTATTCCAATGGTTCATAGTATGTGTGTTATATCATACATATTATTTTAATTAATAATCATTCTCCTCTATATTTATATCCATTATATTGTTTCATCGATTTTCATATATATAATAGTATAATTTCATACGTTATTTATCAATTTTCCACAATATTACAACACATTTTTATCTATAATCTTTTTAACATTTTATTTATGTGGATTTATTCACATTATTTATATAAGCGTGAAAATAATATCCTTTTTAATTTTATCTTCTTCGATGCATTTTCCTACTATTACATAATTTTTTAGTAATTAAAATTCATGCACATGTCTTGTGGGTTTTATAATGAAGTTATTACCCTCATTTTTGCATAATTATTTTCTTTTTAAAATAAAATTTATTAGATTTGAAATTGTCTGAATTTTAAATCTACAATATTTTCATGTAGTATTATTTTGTTTTCGATGTTCATTTCTATTCCTCTTATCAAAGATAATAAATGTATTCCATTATATATGAATTAATTATTATTAATTTATGGCATCATTTACTAAATTATGGAATTGTATTTTTTATCATATATTGATCATAAGTGGTTTCCCAAGTCATATTGTTTGTTGATATTTTTTACCTATCACACTCTATATATTTGTTAACCATATTTTTTTCAACATGACCGTACTATTAAATAAAATAGATGTATTCTATATCATTGAAATTATATACAAACCCTAATTTTTTTACTCTCTAGTGTTTGAATACTCTATGTAATATAATATTAATTAAATGATGTTTATTGATATGTTTATTACTTTTATTGATTAGGAAAATAAAAATATTTTTTATACGTATTATTTCAATCAATATAATTAATTATTAAAAATATATTATTATGTACTTTATTATTAATTCCTTTCATTATATAATGAACTTCATATGACCTATTAAATGATGTGTGGGTGCCCAAAGTTTATATCTCATGGATGCATTAGTGGGTCTCATGATATACACTATTTTGTGTATTTTTATATCATTACACATTTATATACAATTTTTTGGATGGAATCCATGATTTTTATGTTATTTATAATATTTAGTACCAATGACATGATGGTTTGAATAATTTATAAGGACATGGATTGATGCCTTTTTATTTTCAATGGGATATTAGGCCTTATGTATTCCATAATTATAAAACTAGTTACTATTTCCATTACGATTACAGAACATTATTTTTCCCCTTGAATATATTAAATTCTTATATGATTATCCATATGGAAGTTGTTGATTATTAATTATTCATTTAATGCTATTCATGTATTTTTTACTATTTCAATTGATTCTAATATTTTCCATTCCCTATAGAGCATCTAGGTTCTCCTTTTTTTTCATTTTCCCTATGTAATTAAGTTGAGTAAAAAAATGATTCAGTGGATCAATTAGATGAATAATAAAATCAAGTGTACTATTAATATTCGAAAATATTCAATGTGTGAATGTAATGGGTTTATATATAATTGTGATCTATATAATTCTCTAAATAGTTTATCCAATGTGGTTATTGGTATGAAATAAATGAAATATTTTATATAAATATTGTAATTATAGATCGATATTTTCATGTAATGATTGATGTAAAAAAATTAAAATGTGTATTGAATATAATTTCTTCACTAGATCTATGTTTTTGAGTCAGGGTATTTATAAAATCACTCTCTAAAACACTAAAATAAGTGGATATATGAGGAAATTAAAATGCAACTCACATTTTTATTCAATGTAAAAATTAAAACTTCTTTTTATTAATAATAATATCATCATCCATGTATAGAGAGTACCTAAAAATAAATGTGATGCTTAAAGAATAATATTTCATATTTATAAAACCTAATTGAAGAATTGATTATTCCCACACTCACACTACCCTCATTGCTTCAGGGTAGAACACTTTCCTTAAAGAGTTCTCGTATTCTAAACACAACAACACTTTCATATCATTTTATTATGATACAACGACCTCAAAAGGATCAATATGTCATAAATATGACTTGATATAATGATAACCATCATGTATAAGTTTGTATGAATATGATGAAACATGTGTGGAATGATAACTAGACAACTTACTAGAGCCCAAGAATTAGGATTTCTCCTTATAGTATGGGGACTATAAATCTAGAACTCATAAATCACACTCATCCATTATGTAGACTCCTTCTGATTTGTGGGTACTACTATCTATACAAAAAGTGGGTTTACTATGCTCCCACAAGTGGGAGAACACCACTATATATTGTTCCTATTATGTATCCTCATATATCAATTGGTCTATGATGGGAGGAAGAATCACAATAATGGGACAAAGAATACCCAATATATTAACATTTTCTTTTTATCAATGGGGAGGAATCATATTTTGACAAGATAAAAACACAATTATTTTCGAATATTTGTTACAACACACTCTTGAAATCCTAAATTAGTTAAATATATGAATCTAATTGATTCATGTTAAATAAATTTAATCCATGAAACTGATGTGTTGGGGTTTTTTTTGACCAATAGTTGATTTGAGTCCTAGTGAAATGATACTCTAGCTGCCCTATGAAATCACAAGTTTGTATAGTCTTTAAACAAAAACTAATGTCCAATTAATAATATTTTCCTATCTATTCAAAAACAATATTGACAATAATACTATATCAATTTTCCATCCCCATGAATCAAAAATCATTGATTACATTCATAACTATGATGATCCACTAAGAATAATATTTAACATTAAATATATTGACTATTCCACCACAAGTCCACAAACAATAGACAAGGGATATGAGTAAGAACAAAAAAGACATATCACATATGGTATTCCATAGACTGTAATGATTGAAACAATCACACATCTTCTATATATGATATTCAATATTTAGTATATGAAATATATAAATTAATCATTTACTTTACAACATGATTGTGAAAATGAAAAATATCATGAAAATTTAACAACAACCAAAATAAGAAACTAAAAAACCCGGGCTAATAACTTTTTATAATATTGTAAAAATAAGCTGGTGAACACCATGACAGGTCAATTGTAATATGAACGTAAATAACTATGTATTCCACTAAGATCACATATACACAAACTCCAAATACATTGAGCCTAAATCTAAACTTTTCATCATTTTTATTAACACAACACATGTGGGAACAATTCCCATACTAGGATGAGTATAAATATACTCAAAATAATTCCACAAAAACATATGAGGGAAACATGATTGGAAATAATCTCAAAATATCGTTCCCATGTATGAATTAAAATAATAATTAACGAAGGAAAAAATATTGTGTTTTATCATTGATCAGTTACTCGTACATCTATTACTATAAGGGAATAAGAAATATATAAAGCACTATAGCACCCAAATAACATGATCTATCTCAACTTAAAAACATTTACATCACCCATTAGTGGTGGAGTAATTGCGGACCTACACCACACAAAAGTGATTATGTTAATCGAGAGGGTTACCTACCATTTTGGCGGACCCACACATTGACATGTGTTAAATGCAACACTCAAGATGGTTACCGACATTATAAATGGAGGAACATCACCCCATTAATATTTCCGATTTTACTACTCCACTATGTAATTTTAGGACCATCACCCTTGAGATAATATACTTATGAGAAGGTTATAGACCACATAGTTTCTCTAATAGTTTATCCATATATTTTATTACATATTCTTAGGATAAGGAAATAATTAATAGTAAATTATATTGAATGTAATATCTAGAATTTAATGTGATAAATACCATAACACTCTTTATTAAAAAATTATGATAGACAGCCCATAAATCCAAAAATGGTACTCGGGTGGAATGATATATAAAATATTTATATTTTAAAAATACAAAGAATTTATAAATATGGTACATGACATGTAAATCCATTTGGAATGGTCGTTCATGTATAGTTTTCAGAAATTCAATGTCATGTAGCAGAGTACATGGAATGTACATCATGTAAATGATGAATATAAAATATCTAGAATAAAGTAATATATAGCGGGACCACATCAATTCACCATTCTGACTATACAATGTGTCACTATAGAATACAAGTCATAACTAACATGGATACAAGGCATGTAAACCATAAAAAAAAAATCAACCCTTATATATTTTCATGGAATTTGTGATGTATCACAAGATGTACCAGTCCAACATGTTTACCTAGCTTGTATGACTAGTATATGTTATGGAACTCATCCAAATAATAAATATTGTGTAACAAAAATTCACATGACTTGTAATATTTATCAAACCATTTAACCATAGAATAATAAAATTTGGCCTACATGCCAGGTATTATTGTGGATTAACGAGATTATAGTGGGGAATTTAGAATGTATAGTGCATCGAACTACTTGAATCATAGAACCACCTATGCCTTTGGCCGCACTACTAGTTTTTTCGAACTGTATTACCAGTCAGCTTGCCAATACACCTCCCCAAAGTGATTATTGTACCCAATCAACTCTGAATTTTTTTCCTGCCATATTTTCAATTGTCCAAACTCAATGAAAATCACACTAAAATACAGATAAACCAAATAATCTCATCCTCCATTTATTATAACACGATGAAAGAATGTTCAAATTACGAAGAAATGAATGAGTGGTAAATAATAGTGATATTAATAATTTGTGGAATATGATACCAAACAAAAATAGGTTCTCAATATTGATAATCATGTAATGAGAGAATAAAAAAGGAATAAATTAGGAAATTATGGTAAAAAACTTATATTGGAATGAAAAAAATATGAAGACATGAAATTATTCAAATATTAATTTTTAAATGATAAATAATAATAATAGCAATTCACACTATAAAAACCCCCATTATGAACATGGAACATGGGATTTTTTTAAAATAAAACAATGATAAAAATGTGGAATTTTTGGATTTGTAATTTCCATGATAAAATATAATAAATTAGCTATTATTTGAGTTCAATTGATTAATAAAGAAGAATTATTATGGTAAAAAATTAATTCTCCATGCAATGAAAATAGAATCCAAAGAGATAATTAGATAAAATTTTATTATGAATATTTATTCAGTCACTATATAAAAACATTATATTCTAGTGATTTATTTTGATCAAATAAGTAATATAAATCAATGAACATCTTTTAATTTTTCATGATACATAGTAAAAAAATAATTTTAGTGAATTATAAAATATTTAAAAATATTTTCCTATTGAATAAAGTGGATCTTATTAATTTTTTGAAGATATTCATTTTAATTAGTTATGGTAATTATATTTCTAGATAGATATAAATATAATAGGTAATATTGATTTTAACAAAATGATAACATTTTTACCACAGTAGTGATATTTTTTGGATTCAATTATTATATATTTATTTGCAGTAATTACCATTTTCACCATAAATAAAAAGAAGAAAACCATGCATTGTGATGATATATAGGAATATATATATATATATATATATATATATATATAATATTATAGTTTCACAAACAAAAATGGAAATTAAGAGAAATAATGTCGAATGGAATTATGGGGAATAATTAATATTTCTAGAATGGTCCATCATAATACCAACATTGATTGTAATTTAGGATTTACTACATAAATTAATAGTTAACCCCCTTATGATATATCCAAAAGAATAGTATACCTTTTTATTTCAATATAAAAAGTCTATGTGTTCTCTATTTCATTATTCGTGAAAAGGAAAAAAATTATTTTTTTCATTAATAATGATTTTATATAATGGTTTCTAACTCTCACTCATGGGTTTTAAATGCCAAGAAGAAAAATTATACCTATATTTGGAAAAGACAATAATTCATTATGCATCAATAATTTAAAACTTTATATTAAAAACATTGTTTCGGAGTTATTAAATGTTCAAAGTGGTGTGACTAAAAATAATATATTCAAAATATATTTTATTTTAAATCATCCATGGTGGAAAATCCATATTCATTCTATAATGAGAACATCATAAATATTTTGAAAGAAATATAATTAATATTTAAAAAAAATGGGAACTAAATTATCTGCAAAATTAAATATTTTCACCCTAATAATAAAATTCCTTTAAAGAGGTAGAGGTATTGAACACCCATATTATTTTAATGATCATATGAGCTATCTTAGAACACATAAACATTATCTATAATTACCCATTACCATCTGTAATCCATAATATATGTATTTTAGAACTGTATCCAGTAAAGGGGAAAATTTTATTTTATCTCTTACAAGGATTCAAAAGGATATATAACAATTGTAGAGTGGATTTTCTTATTTAATATAATCTCCACTAATGGTATATGATCCACCCGAATCTGATAAGAACATAACACATTAGATACCATCATATTTTCTATATTCATGATTGTATTGTGACAATGAATAACTTTATATGGGTAAAATTTAATTCTAAAATATTTTTGGATCCCAATTAACTATTGCAAAATCCCCTTCAATATAGACATGAATCGACTGTCGTGATCACAAATAATCACCCAAGGCGCCCCATGAAATTTTGAAATCTAATCTATGTAAAAAAACATGAAATCCATCAAATTGTTTTACAAAATTGTATGAAAGTCAAAATTTAAAATGAGTCAATGATTACCACACAATGTTCTGAGCCTTACCTAATCCCAGATGTTTGGCTATGAAATCAATTGAGATATTATCCTAAAAAAAACTCTAGAACCTAAACATGCATGATCAAATTAGCGGGATTATGGATCATGGTATTCAACATATAATGATAAAGTCGTTTTCATATGAAATCAACAACACTATGAATCATATAAAACCTCCAAAAAACATTAAATTATAGATTCATATTCACTATGATAGGATGTGATGGAAGTTCACATAAATTCACTACAAATGATTTATGTTGAATAAATTCCAGTGATGCATGTGACTTTCATGTCTGCACATGAATGGTTTTATCAATTATGAATAAGAGGGTTTCATTTATTATGGATTATTTATTCCTTAGAGGAGTTAAATAAATAAACATCAATATGTAGAAACATTTATGTTCTATTTGATGGACCCTGATACAATACAATTATATCTAATTCATTCATACAATGAAGATTACATATAAATGATATATAATAAGATATGATCCTACCATATGGTGTGTGTAATACATTTGAGACATATTAGAAACTTTGTTCCTTCCTATACACTTTTTATCACAATCATTGTAGGAAATAACTTCCCATTATGAATACAAGAATCCTCAAGATTGGATTGAACATCCATTAGCTAGTATATACTATCAAATGTAGTGTGTATCTATTCATAACTCCAAATTATCATCCTAAATCACTCTTTATGAATGTAATATTTATCTTTATGATGTTCATTAAAACTATTTACTCTATCTTACAATAATATTAACATAAAAATTATAAATATAGACTTACATATGACTTGGGATATTTTTTTATACCAAGGATCATTATACGATCATATAAAATACATCAGTTATATCATATGATGGTTTATTAATGTTCCAAGAAATTTTTGACCAATGTATTATGATGAATAATTAAAGGAAATGTTTTCAAAAAATAGATTTAGTTTTCAAACCATTAAATGAAATGAGTAGATGTAAATGTGCTTAACCCATAAACAAGGACTCTATGTAAAGGATACACCGTTATACAAAAAATTTATAAAAAGATAATATCATTACAAAAATAGATAATTTAAAGGATACCATTTATTAAAAGTATATACATAAAGGTGTCGAAGAATTTACAATCATGTATAATGTAAACTAGAAGACATTCCCTTATAAAAAAAGGTCCAACTAAGGGTAGTTCGTTACTTTACTAACTCATGTATAGGTAGTTGATAAATTATGAATGTTCATGTGTAACAGTTAGAGGAATTGTAAATTAAAACAAATTGTGTATCAGTTTTTACCTATTAACCAGTACAAATTAGTGTTGTATAAGGGTCCTAACAATCTAAACTTTTGAAATGAATTTTCATGAAGGTATGTCATTGTTACATCTATTAAAACCATAATTATGTATAATTTTAAAGTGTTTAAAAAATATTTAAATTATTTTTATTTTTTATTACATGTATATAATTTATAATAAAATTTATTTTGAAATATTGTAATTTATAAATTACTATTTAATTAATTAAATAATTTTATGTTGCCTATATTTATTAAAATAAATGATTATGGGAATTTTTTCCAAAATATTTATTGTTACTAATTTAGTATACATGTTTTAAAATTAAATGAAATTACATATGATATATAAATCAATGGTTTATTTATAAATCATGTGTGGTTATTTATATAGTATTTATAAATTTCTAAATATATGATATCTATATTATATAAAAGATTTATTTAATTTTATTTAATTGTAATTGGTTTTAATTCATGAAATAAAATATTATTTCTATATAATTATTAATATGAAAACATTCATATATAAATGTTATAATATATTTATATTACAACTAAATTAAAAATATAATTTATTATAATTTAAATATGATTAGTTAAAAATGAATCATTTTTTGAAATAATAAAAAAAAAATTCAGTCATTATTTTAATTTTCCTTTGTAAATTTTTCATTAATGTTTTATACTGTTTATTCCAATTTATAAGAAAATTTACATTTATGATAGATCTTTTCATATCATTATATTTATGATGTCATATAATTTAGATTTAATCCACCTTTAATTGCGTTTCAACTATAGTAATGATATAGAAAATCATATTTTGGAATGGTTTTGCCATATTAGGTGTCATTATTTTCAATGATTGAACAATATATAGTGTTATGTATTCTTGGGTAGATCCACTTTCGTTCTGACTACATGAATTATTGGAGGCTAATACCATGGAAAGGAATGTGAATGGGGTTGGATAATTTGTCAATCTAAGCCTTATCATATGGATTTTGTCAATCTCATATAACTCAATGAATTTAAATTAAGGGTTAATATAACCTATTAATGTGAGTAATTTTGATATATATATATATATGAATTTATTTGTATTCAATTATTGAGTGATTAGCATAATCTTTGGTTCTTTTTTACAATTTAGATCAAAATGCAGTGTAAATAGATTAATTTTGATGGTGTAATATGGATTGAAAAAGTAAATCATTGGAATAATACAAACATAAATGGTATAAAAAATGAGAAGATAATTATTATATATGATTCAATAGTCATAAATTAAATATAAATCAATTTTATATTAAATTTGAAATACCATAAAATTTTCCCATTAAATTCTAACTGAGATATTCCATTCAAATAGAAACATTAAATGTCCTTGATTTGTCATGAAGGTAATATTGAGCATTGTAAATTTACCACTACATTATATATTGTAATGATGGAAGAAAATATGTAACTCATGTTGTTCATGATGGGTATTTTCGAAATAAGTATGGTTATCCCTTCAGTGACGTTACTATAATTATTCTAAGAATTTTCATTTTTTTAACTTATTAGTTATCCCTAATGGATATGATACATGTTGATTAGATTATATTGAATCCATATAATGGATTTTATAGGTGGTTATCTACTCAATTATCTATTAATTTAAACAATTATTATTGGAATAATTCCACTCCTAAATATTCATGGATTGTATACATGATAATTGATGTATGTCATGATGAACTGTGAATATTGGATCACTCAATGTATATGATGTATGTGGACCTCATTGTTAGATGTGTGTATATTAATTATTTAAATTAAATAAATAATAGAATATATGATACTCACCTTTTGATATGTATATATTGTAGATTAATAAATATTCCACACTAATCATATTGAGATTGTTATTTGGTATGATATTTATTATAGTTAATGAAGTGTGTCAAGGAATGATTACTATTCACAAGGATAAATATTCATAGAAAACATATGTGAATTTTATAGAAAAAAATTTCTCTATCTTTGATTCCTGGATATATGATAGTGGTTGGTTATCAGACATTTGTAATAAAAAACAAGACTCAAATGTATAAGGGAAATTATGAAGGGTGAGATATATCATTATGTCATAATAGAGTAAGAGGATTGGCAGTACAGTTCGGAACCTTTTATCTTATTTTACATAGTTTATTGATACATGAATTAAAAAACTATTATCATGTTCACACCATAAATAACTATTTCACTTTCATATCTTGTTTGGACAACATGTGACTTTCATTCATTCAATAGAACACGAGTACTGATATATATAAGAATGAATTTTTTTAAGGAATTAGGATTATAGTAAAAATATTATATATTATTGGTACGCATAATCCAATTTAAAAAATTAAGAATAATAAGTTCATAATTTAACCTAATAAAAGATACTTTTGTTATTATCTCCTTGGAAATATAAATTTATAATTATTTCAAAGACTCCGTAGAGAAGTATTGATGGGACCATTTTCTTATAAAACATATTATTCATGTTAATCATATTTTTGGTCTAAAGTAAAATATATTATATTCATGAAATATGCTTAGAAAACTAAGGGACTGTTTAATATCATTCATTAAGATGAATTTGGATGCATGAGTATAGGTGAAAATTTTGATTTTATGTGTTTAATTCCATTTTTTGAGGAACTTAGTGGGTATGGGTATGAGTTTAAGGGGAAACACAATTATCAATCACTTTTTAATGATTGAATAGTTTGATAAACAAATATAGAAAAATGTAGGGGAAAGTATTAAATACCACTAATCTGATTCGGGTGGTGAATACTTGTGATATAAATTCATATATCATTAGAGATAATTTTGAATTCATTCACTACATAGTACTCCTAATACATCACAATGTAATGGTTTACATAAAATGAGGAATCATTCATCATTATCTATGGTACAATTGATGATTATTTTATGTTACCATCATAACTCTTTTTGTTGTTATTCATTGGACCCTATCGAATTCATAAAAAAATTTTGTTCCAGAAAATGTGATCCTAAAATTTCCATATGATATATGGTATGAAAATATTCCTAGTTTATATTTGTGGGAATATTTTTGTATGTGAAGCATTTATTAAATTATTTTCATTTTAAAAACACTAATTCATATATGATAAATTCTTATTGTTAGGTTATCCTAAATATCATATGAGATTTTACATTCACAATCACATTAAACAAAATGTTTTTGTGGCCCAACATGGTGTTTAAATTTGGAAGTAAAATAAGAGATATGGTTTTAGTCAGAAGAAAGATGAACTTATTGAGGTTGATGACCATAAATATGATGTATACGAGATATAGATGTTAATGAAATTCTCTAGTTACTTTTTGAAGAATAATTGAGTCCATTAACACATGAACCTTATTGTTTTGGTTGGATTATTTAAGAACATGAGAGATATGGATTTCTTATGGCCAATGATGAAGATTTAATGTTCATAGGATATGAACATACTTTATATAATGATTACTATGAGTGTTTTGAATATATAAAATGGTTAAAATCCATGGAATCTGAGACGATGCAAAAAACACTAAGAATATTTTGGGCATAGTATATTCTCATAAAGAGGTAATACATATAGTTTTCAAGTGGGTGTGTGACAAAAAAATACCCAACTATGAGATTTTAAACCGATAAATCATTTCTAGTGGATAATTAATACATTTTTGTTCATGATATTGTATAAAAATATACATTTTACTTGTTGGGATAATAATATCCAATCACATTTTTCTAAACATGGATTAACCAATTCATAGTGAGAAATATAAAATGGATTTTAAAACCATATTTCATAATGATAATTTATCTAGAGATGTTTATATGATATATTTAATGGGTTTTCAGTTAAAAGTGATGTTGATAGTATTTGGAAGTAAACGTTGGCTATTTAGGGGATGAAGGAATCATCTTATTGCTGGAATAGTTTATTTGATGTTAAAATTAATATATTTTGTTTTATCAAATATATATACCGATAATGAGTGTATAGGTAGGATATTTGGACTATATTCATATTTGGGATATTATATTTAGTTAAAATATTGAAAATAAAAAATGCAAATATATGACATCATTTAGTGAAGTTGTAGTTGGGGAGATGATTCTAAATGAATGATATTGATGAGTCTACATACATTCATTGTGTGATGATACAAAGTGATATATCTAAGAGGTTTCTTAGACTATGTTAGAAAACAAATGTTGGGATATTTATAAAATTGTTTACTATGGAAAACTCTAATAATGAGTCATTACTAGTGTAGTATGGATTGAAACATATGAGTATTTAGAATAATTCAAAAAATATGGATAGGATATATAATTATTATTAATAATTTTAAACATGATATATCATGTATATCATGTTGTGTACTCGATCTAAAGTCTTCTATACATTGATCATAAAATGTTGATATTGTTCCAATCATATTTATAGTCATTGGATTACTATAAAGAATATCCTTATATTATTGTGAAGTGTTAATGATATATTCATAGTATATAGAGGATAGGATGTGATTTGTGTCAAGGGTTATATAAAATCTTGTTTGAAATATGATAAAATGTAATGAAATATCATTAAAAATATGTGTTTTTCTTAGCTGGTTGATCTATTACTTGTAGGATTTCCAAATAATTATACCATAGAAGAATGAACAATATAGTTAGAGTACATAAATACAATGGATGATGAAAATGTTATATTTTGGGTCAATATGTTCATTCTTAATCATAGAGTACATCAAAGCATTGAGGGATAAATTGATCTACATTTGATATAAAGATGGTTTTTCTTCTCAGGATGTGGAATCGTGTTCAAATTAAGGGGCTAATAAAATGTATTTCATGTACCATCTAAATTTTGGGATAATTGATATGGTTTGTATAATGATTGGTAGGTTGGATTATAAGGATAATGAAACACATCCATTGTATAAGGTATTTATAATTATATAAATTGAATATATTATAAATTATATGGGTATTAGAAACATGATAAATAGTTATAATTTTGGTAAATACATCTTGTTATTATTAGAATGCCATCCTCTAATTATAATTCACTAATGTATCATATAACATATTTTACATGAAAAACTGAATAATAATATGTCTTCCATGTAAAACATTCAGTTCTCCATTAATGATAATCAATATGGAGTATTATGAGTATTAAGGATACAATTATTTTAGAATGAATAATATATTATATTTTTTAAAAACAATTGTATATGATATAAAAATAATCTATATAAGATGTAATAAGTAGAAACTGATTACATGTATAGATTATATAAATTTTATATCTTGTAATTTCATACAATCATCGATATACACAGAGTTATATTCATATAATAAATATTTCATACCTGAAATAATAAATAATCCAAGAATAATAATCTTCATAATTTTGTACCCTACATACAAATGTATACATTCTCAGCTATATAATACTAGGTGGTTGCACGTGTTGTCAATGTTATCATCTCTTGGGGCATAAATAATATTGGATATCTCAACCTGTATAATGGTTAGTATGTGAAGTCCCAACTAGGGTGCCAGTAAACAGTGCCCCAAGCTGGTTGGCCACATGATGGCTTGCATGCCTCCCCGTACACTAGAGGGTGCCTACTAGGAGTGATGGTCTAGTAAGTCAGTCATGGGGATACTATAACCTCTATTATTATAATAAAACACGAACAAAAGATAATAACATTAACAAGGTGTGGAAGCCTATAAATAACCAAAAAAATCCTTGTCATGTGATAAGTAGAACATGAAAATATAATACTAAACTAAAAGGTAAAACATTTTATGACAATGGGAATCTAATTTGTCTTCATTGCACTAAAATTAATGAAACTATGACTCCCATGCATTTCCCAAACCACCCCTGTTTCCCTCTCCCTTACTATAATCTAAAATTGCAACCACTCCCATGGAATTTACCATATCATATCATGAAATAAAGATATATAATTGTGTTCCAATCAGACATCCCTAATTACTTTGGAGTACGACATTGTAGGCCACCACCAACTGTGTCTAAAATAAGTCCAGCAATGCGACAGTGCATGTAGTTTTATGAAGCAATAAATACAATGCATAATTTAGATTGTTATAAAATTTCCTTTTAATATTTAATCATCACATTAGTCCAAATTTGATTTAATGATTCCCATTTTAATCATTATTCATTATTATCATTCATTTCATGTATAATGTCTTGGAAATACCACAATCTCATTTGATTCATCATTCATTATTATCATTTGATTAGCATAGGTTGTCTTTCCTAGCACCCCAAATCTCATTTTTTGTAGGTCACCATGCATATCACATTATATCTCATTTTATAATGGTCATCATTCCTAGCACCACATAATCTGAAGATTTGATAACTCTTGGAGAGGAACTCCATGTCCAACTCCCAATATCTAATTGGTCTAAAATGCCTTGTCTAACACTAAAAAAAATATCATCCAATTAATCATTCATTAATTCAGAATAATTTTCCACATCATCCTAATACTAATCCTATTATTTGTTTAACATTTGAAAGTCCACTAGTTAATTCAAAAATTAACTAAGAACATAAATCATTAATTACTTAATCAATTAATTAATCAATCAACACAATTAACATTCCATAATTAATACTTCACAATTAATTATCCATATCAAATTAAAACTTTTAATAAATGTTTATCACAATTAATTATCTTTGAACAATATCACAACACATAATTTATTATCACAATAAATTATCTTTTTTCAGAATCTTGAAAAATAATTAATTTTCAAAATTAATTATCTTATACACCCAAACACAATTTAATAATTAATTTAACCCAATTATTTATCTTAATAAAATCAATTAAATAAATCAATTGCAATATCTCAACCAATATTCAATATCCAAAATATCTATATGTGAAACCCCCCTTATGTTTGTTCCTTGGTTCAATTCTAAATTAATCACCAAGGAAAACATATGTCTATTCTGTATTCCAAGTTACTCGAATTTAAAATTCAATAACAAATGGAAATCTAGAATATCATAAACTCACATTAATGTATCATAAATCACGACTATGGGAATTTGATTTTGACCGGCTATCTCAATTTATTCACAGAAGTTAACCCACCAGAATATCCAAAAAACTGAGTGGCACAATGTCATTAATCCAGCTTTGGATCTAAATATCTAAACAAAATATATGATCAAAGGAAACAAGATTATGAAAATCTAGATCTAGATCCACAATCCTAGATATAGATCTCAACCATTAGGATTATATACATGGAAATAAGGGAGATCATCCATGAAATGATCATGGAAGGAATGTGGAATGATTGAGTGATGTAATGATATGAAATCTACATACCAGAACATGAATGAATCTTTAATATAGGATTTATATCTCGAAGAATGCGGTTAATATCACCTTGAAATCCCATTGGTTCGATTTTGAAGCACCTTGAATTTATCATGCCCTTACCTAGGTCAATAAATGGGAGTCCTAGGGGTTCGAGGTAATTTAAAAACAACTTTCAGTTAGAACTGCTCTGCGGCATAGTTTCACCTATGATTCTACATGGTTAGGCCAAACCGTGTGCCAACTGTGCAGTCTTCCACTACCCCATGTCATGATGGTGCATGGTTACGAAAACCGTGCAACAACTATGACAAAATCCACATAACCACACAACAAGTTTTCACACAGTTTTGAAAAACCATGCGCAAACCGTACACAACCCCCAGTCATCCCAATTCCTTAATAACAACACCCAAACACATACTTGGTCAAACCCCAACCCAATGGTAAATAATAACATCAAGCATTACCTAAAAACATACCTGATATTTCACCTAAAAAGTATAAGATCTTAAAATAAGTCCACCTTATAACAGGTCGTCCTTGAGATACACTACATAAAATCTCAATGATTATGAGCCAATAAGATGTGGCCATTAATACCTCATGTCTTATTCACATATCCATGTTTTTTCTAGAATACTTCCTTGTTTCCATAACACAAAAACTAACTATACATTCATTCCCCATAACACTTTCTCACTATGACCCAGAACATGTATCAAATGATCCTCAAAGGATGTATCTATCTTGGGATCTACCTATTCCACATCAATCACATGAGAAGGGTCAGGTTTTTAACACCATAGTTTTGATACGTGGAAACCAATCATGCATAACTTTTATCTTTTGAGGGAGATCCAATCGGTATGCCACCGGCTCGATTCTATTCACTATCTCAAAATGTCCTACAAATTGAGGAGCCAATTTCCCTGCTTCTGTATCCTAAATTGATCCAACAATTGAGTCACTAAATGGGATACATGGTCACCTTATGTAAACTCTAGGTGTCATCTACATCTGTTAGCATATTTCGTATTCTTACACTAAGTCATGTCAATACTTTTCTAAATCAACTACAACTTCTCTTATGTCTCGTGAATGAGACTCTGTCCCAACATCTCCGACTCACCCACCTATAACCACTTTAACAGTGATATACATGGTCTAAAATAAATACCCTCATATGGTTCCATTTGTATAGTCTCTAGATAACTTGTGTTATAGGAAAAATCCACTAAATCCATTTACTTATCCCAAGAACCACCAAATTCAAACACTCATTCTCACATCATATCCTCTAACACCTATATAGTAAACTCTGAATTACCATATATATGTCGGTGGAATGTTTTACTTAAAAGAATGTGTGTAACAATAACTTTCTTTATGACCTTCAAGAAGCATTAACTAATGCTTAAATCGATATATGAAACTACAGTCCTTGTAACCCCATAGAAAAGATATATCTCTCGCACAAATAGTTCTCTCAATTATTCTATTGTAATTGTTTCCTTAATAGGTAAGAAATGTGCAACTCTAATTATCAAATCCACAATGACCTAAATTGAATCATTATTCCAAAGATTCATTTGATTTACTACCATGAAATCCATAGTCATATCATCCCACATTCATCCTGGAATAGGTAATGACTTCAATAGGCCTCCAGGACATTGATGCTCTACCTTCACCTACTGACTGGTGAAACATCTAGTTACACATCTTGCTAATCTCCTTTTTTAGCCTTTTCCATTAAAACATTTGTCATAGGTCATGGTAAATTTTTTTCTCTGGAGGATATAATTCCCACCAGGAAACATGAAATTCTCACATGAGTTACTCTCACATAATAGTAGGCATAACAACCCATTTTGTTTACATAAATGATCTCATCCTCATATATTATACCATCTTAAAGTGTCTCCCAACCATCAAGGATTATTCTAAAGGAAAAAAACTCTATATCATCATACTACATATTCTTTACCCATATCAATATTTGGAACTCCACTACTATAGAAACCAGAGTTGACTTCTACTGAGTCTCTTGAACCACCACATGAATTTCCACCTGCAAATTCATCATATTCTATTCTGCACTCGACTCATGTACCAACTAAGTCTGATGTTTTCTTCTCAAGGCATCAACTAAAATATTCCATTTTTTGGGGGTATATGCCAGTTCAAAATTTTAGGACATCATCTACTCTACCCATCATCGGTACCAAAGATTCATATTGCGTTGTGAGATGATATACTTCATGATTTTGTGATCTGTAATGAAATTACATGTTTTGCCCCAAATATAGTGTCACCAACACTTAAGAGAATATACTAGTACTTGCAACTCGCAGTCATTTGTAGGGTAAATATGTTTGTGTTTCCACAAATTCCGAGACATGTAAGAAATGAATCGATCCCCTTTCATCAATGCAACTCCTAGTCCGATTCTAGAAAACTCAAAATACACCGTGTACTACGCACCCGACTCAGGTAGGATCAACATTGTTGCTGATTTCAAGCACCACATGAACTCCTGGAATGAATACTCAAATGATAAAATCCAATAAAAAATTACCTTTTTCATTGTAAAACCTATAAGAGGTGTTTTTAACCTCAAAAAGTATTGGATGCACCTCTTGTAATTACCAAATTATCCCAGAAATCATTGGATATCAAAAATATTATTGGGATTCCGCCATGAAACCACCACCTAAAAATTTTCTAGGTCTATATCCACACCATCTTCTGAGTTGATGTTCCCCAAAAAATGTACCCTTTCAATAGAAAAATGAGATTTTTATAGCTTGGAGTATATCTGGTTCTTTCCCAGAGTACCCAAGATGATGTGATGATGTTGGGAATGATTTTCATGAGTCTTAGAGTACACCCAAATATCTTCCACCAACCCCAACAAAAACAGCTCTATGTATTGGTGAAAGATCAGGTTCATCATGTCCATAAATATTACTAGTGTTTTTTCAACCGTAACGGAATTACAACATACTCATAAAGCACATGCATGCTTCAAAAAAGTTGTTCTTGGTATATCAAAGGTCTTAACTCTAACATGACGATACATAGATCTCAAATAGATCATTGGGAACACACAATCCCCCTTAAACAGGTAAAATATAACATCATCATGAAGATTATGATATCGGTTGATAACGTTCATATTATTCATCTTCTGGTAATCGACATAAAGGAATAGACTCCCATCAACCTTCATTGTAAACAAAATAGTTGATTCCCAAGGTGATGTAATTGGAAGGGTAAATCATTTATCCTTCTACACCTCCAACTACAGTTTGAGCACTTTTATCTTTGTCGGTTCCACTCTAAAAGGTGGAATAGAAATAGGCTCATCCCCCCAGCATGATATAAATAGTGAATTACACATCTCTCTCCAATGGAAACCCAGAAAAATAATCAGAAAAAAAAACAGAAAATTTTCTAATTCATTTGGAATAATGTCTTTCATACCACTCCCACTATCCTGCAATATACTAGAATCATGGTTTTTGATCTCTCCTAGTTGCTGAGGATTTGGCCCAGCTCTGCCTACATGGATATCCCATTCTCCACGATGAACATATTGGTCACACTTAGAGGATAAACAGATCACTCTCCTACGGTAACAATATTTGTGGGCTCGATATGTGACTAGCCAATCCATACAAATAAAAAAGTCGAATCCCATTATATCAAGGAAATAGATATCCGAAATAAAATGACAATATACGATATCTAGTGAACATACCCAGAATAAACAAATATTCCATGACTATATAACCAATGGTGTATCGATATTCATTACACAGCATACAGACTCCAACTCCAGGTTTAATCCAATAAAAATATTTTTAGATATTATGGAATAAGTGGTACCAGTATCAAACAAAGCAATATCTAATGTATAAAAAATATAATAGTACCTCTCACTATTGATGGACTGGCCTCTATCTCCACTTGTATTGTCTGCATTACAAGTAACTATCTCACCCCACTTCCCTAAGGTGTCATATGACTCCCATGCACAACACCACTATACTGATATGGGCACTCATACCCAGAAGCACCATTCCCACTACCTATACCTCTTTTCCAATAGAAATATAGTTTCGAGTACTCTATGGGTTATAAAACACCCTTCCCACACTATGACTATGAGCAGCTTCTCCCTTATCACTAGCCTTTCACTACTTCCTATAGAACATTTGCAGGTGTCCCATCTTGCCACAAAACCAGCGCTCCACTGGTTTTCAAGGACAATGATTATTTCCTTCTCTACATCAGTTCCATGGGGCCCCCAACAAGGACGTGTCACCTAGAAGCAGGTATAGCAACTATGTATGCTTGCATCCTCACAAAATGGGATTGATACTCAGAATGGACTGCTCTTTCTCCCAAGGGAACACGAGTAGAGGAGGAGTGGTACAAGACCATAGTCGTTCAGATTACTTTGAATTCATGTCCATAATGGGAAATGGTTCTTCTCTGCAATTGGAGTCAAAGGAAATACTCATCGGGCACAAAATTTTCATTCAAAAGGGTCTAGCAATCTCTGAAATCCTTAAAACTCCATAATTATGGAAAATTACAAGATTGTGTACGTTGAATCTCCTTGGTCGATTAGCTATATCATTAAAAAATATAGATGAATGATAAATACCAATTTGAGTATTCTTCAGACATGGAGAGACGGGAACAAGGTCACGGACTAGAAGGCCTCTATGGATTTCAATATCTTGGAGGAGGTGTTTCTTCACACTGTGTGGAGTATCAATCCCATCAGTATTGAGGTTATCAAAGGGGATGTGTTCAGTCTCCATAATTTCTGGCCACTATATGTTCCTTTTTAACTTGGGGGTCTCCCCCTTTCATTTCTCGATTTTCCTTTTTTTCTTTTCCCATTGTACACTTCCCTTCATTAAATAAAAAAATTAAATGATGATGATGATGGTAAAATATATGACAATTATGAAAATCACCTGTGCAATATAATGATGACTGTTAGAAGAAATTAAATTTATGGGATGTTTATGAACTGTGAATTTTTCCTTTAATCAGTTCCCTTTCTAGGACTAATTGTCTCTAATGATTGAATATTTACAGATAGTTCAATGTTAAAGGCTATTCATGAATGTCAAACTCCTAGAAAAATATAACAGTGCATGGTTTTATTTGTTTAGTAGGTTATTATCGGTGTTTCATTCAGAACCTCTTCCGTTTAGCCTACCCTTTGACCAAGATGAAATGAAAAAGGGGTTAAGTTTATATGGATAGTAGAAAGAGAATAATGTATTAAATAATTTTGGATAAGATTAGTGAATTATCCAATCATGTATCTACCATTAGGTAATGATGGATTTTTGATCTATAGTTATCCATCAAAGATAAGACTTGTTTGAATATTTATAAAGTTTGATAGAGTGATTTCCTATGCATCTAGAAAACTAAAAATTCGTGAAAAAAAGTATCCAACTCATGATCTTAGATTCCAGTGCTAATATTTGATTAGAATATTTTGATACATGACATATATAGAGAAAAATGTGAGATATATATAGATCATAAGAGCTAGAAATATATCCTCTCATATAAATAACTAAACATGAGACAAAGGAGATTGATTTATCTTCTCAAGGATTATGAATTTAAAATATTCTACCACCTGGGGATGGAAAATTTGGTGGAAGATGCTATGATTAGAATGGACCCTAGAATTCTGAAAAATATGAGAGTTGAAAGGGATATTATGTTCATGGATCTAGTAATGATGAATATGGGAATTATAAAGGATGTTAACACATCTCTAATTTTTCAAATGGTTTCCAGACCTTCTTTACTGTAATGGATAAAAACTTCTGAGGATGATGATAAAGAGTTTCAATAGAAAATTAAAGTAGTAAATGATGGGATTTTGATTGAATTCATATATGAAGTTGGAATATTCAATTTTATAAAGAGGATTTATATTCAACTATTCCTAATCCAAAGATGGATCTATTGGATGATGTTCATAGCTCTAATTTCTCAATAAACCTAGTTAGAAAAAATATGTATAGATATATGAAAAAAAAATTGGTGGGAAAAAATATTGGGGGATATTTAAGAATATGTGCCAAGTTGTTTGGCTTGTCAAAAGGTTATGGTGGGAAGACAACATCTTTTAGGATTCATGCAACACCTTCCTATTCCTATGTGAAATTGGGATGATAAAAAAATTGATTTTTTCATGGGTCTACCAAAGACTCCAAGAAAGAATGATGTGATATGTGTCATTTTTTATTGTCTTACTAAATCATCACGTTGTCTTTCAATAAGTGAATATTTACCACTTGAATGTTTTGGAATTGAGTATATTAATGATGTTGTAAGACTTCATTGTATACCATTATCAATTTTATATGATAGAGATCCTGATATTACATCACAATTATGTAGAAGTCATCAGAAGCCCCTATATACTGGTCGTTGTTTGAGCACTTCCTACCACTCACAAATTGATGAACAATCAGAAAAGACTATTCTTAATTTGGAAGACATGTGGAGGTTTTGTTCACAAATCATTTAATGTATTAGGGATCAAAATTTACCTCTTTTATAATTTTCTTATAAGTGTATCTTCTAGACAAGTATTAAAATGGATCCATATGAAGCATTATATGGAAATAGATGTCGTACATATACTTGCTGGGAGGATGTAAGTGAAGGTAAGCTCGTAGGCCTAGAACATGTTGGGGAAACAACATAAAATGGAATTCGTATCCCAACCCTTATCGAAACAACTCAAAATAGAAAACAAAAATATTATAATAATAATTGTTGGAAGGATTTGGAATATCACGATGGAGATCATGTTTTTGTAACGGTATCATTGTGGAAGGTTATTATATGATTTTGTAAGAAGGGAAAATTATGTCCCATATACATCAAACATGTTGAAATTCTGGATAGAATTGGAGCCATGTCTTATCATTTGGAAATATTACCAAGTCTCTCCAAATTTGATAATGTGTTCCACGTATCAATGTTACAGAATTAAATTTCAGAAAAAACACTTGTACTCACGGAGGATGAAATATAATTTGAGCCTGATCTGTCTTATTGTGAATATGCAATCAAGATTCATGATACCATAGGAAAAGAATTGAGAAATCTGAAGTCTTTTCTTGTAACTGTTTGTTGAAAGAACCATAATATAGAGGTAGCTACATTAGAAACTACATATGTTATGAAGATGAACCACCCAAATCTTTTTAGAGGGATTTATAAATAAAATTTCAAGGATGAAATTTCCGAAGAAGGGAATAATGTAACACCCAAAACATTTTATGGAATGATCCTATTAAATACATTTTATTAATTAGATAACCTTTATTGCATAAATAACTATGTAAAATTATAGGAGAAAGTAATAACATAGCCATTTAACATAAATTCTCCACATCTATGTTAGGAATATTAAAAACAATTCATCTATAGTTGTGATCAATATGCCATTTGGAGTATAATAGAATAAACATGATTTTTGGTGAATAGTACCACACCCTTGTGAATAGTAATATTAATAGTAATATGACCCCCATTAATAGTAAATATTCATTTTATTTTATTTTCTTAATGTAACAACAAAATGTGGTCTTAATTAATTTTTCCAAGTGATGAAAAACTAATTGTACATTTAAAAATGTTATCTTTCGAATTAACTATTGTTATATATAATAATTAATTTAATAATATTTAGATTTATTTTCTAAAAATGAAGTTAATTTTTAAATTATACATAGTGAAAATTTTTAATGGTGAATTTTTGGGATTTTTCTGAAATTCTAGAATTTTTGATGAATAGTAAAAGACGGTAAAATAACGTATATACAAATTATCAGTTAAATACACTATTTATGACATTTTGAGTGATTCAAGGACACTTTTTTCAACTAACATGAAGTTATTACTACAAGAGGTCACCTGAAAGCACACTATTGGTTTTCCTTAGGGAAATAATAAAATAATGTGTAAAATATTCAAAATTCACTCCTCTCCTCAACTATAAAAACTCTCTATCACTCCCTCCTCTATTCAATCATATAAGACTTTATGATACTAATTTTGTGACCCAATACCATTAAATAGTCACTTCCTACATCCATGTAGCTCTTGTTATCACGAAATGATGAAAATACATTCTCATAAGGAGGTTCTAAAGGAGTTGATTTCAAGAGGTAAAGCACCCTTCTTTTTCATTTACTTTCATTTCCAATTATCTTCCATTGTTAACCTATCCCCAAGTTATAGGATCAAATTACCATGATAACTCCATTATCATATCTATACAGGAATTATATCATGATAATGGAAATACCAACATCTATATTCTTACTCTATCCATTTTGTTTATAAACGGAATCAATGTCCCTGAGGTTCCAATTTATATCCTTTGTGAATGATGATGATTCATTCCTAAATATCACATTAATTACTAGTAATGAAACCATTTTTATGGTTTATAAAGACTATTAATATATGTATCATAACCTAATTAATATTCAGGAACCAATTTATGTACATAGTTTTCAATCAAATGACCAAACTATTTCCTAATAATCAAAATACTGCTAAAATAATCTATGTGAATGTCATTAATATTTATTCTACTGATTCATCCTATTTTCAGGTAACCAAATAATATAAATTTCCATTAAAAATTATTTATTTTCCTAAAAAATATATCATTTCTATCCGGGATATTGACATCCATTCCACATGAAATCCATTACTTAAAAACTAATGAACCGATCAAGTAAATGAACAATCTGGAACGACAAAATTCAATATTATAAGTTCTCAGTATGTACAGAAATGAACTGAAAATAATTATGAATAACAAAACACATGTGTAGTATATTATGAAATAGGTTATTAATAATCCTAATTTCATATTCCAGGACCTTAAGTTCACGAGCGGAACACATTCAGACTTAAGGTAAGGGATTTCTACCTGAACCTCTATTTTCCTTCGAGATACGTTCATTGTCTAAATACCCCAATATAATTATTATGTATTATTATTTACTACTCATAAATTCGGTTTGAGTGTTTTATATATGTAAACCTACAATAATCCATCCTTATTTTAAGGATAGATACAGATTTTAAAATGAACATTCAAAATTGTTTCTGTAATACAATCTTGATTCAAGGGAACTCTTCCAAATCATACCTTTTTTCAAGGGAACTATATTATATGTTTCTGGAAACCATTACCTTTATAATATTATTATTTTTATTTTGAAAACACTATCATAATTCACGTCTATTTTTATAAAAATATTTTTCCTAATGAAGTCTTCTATTCAAAGTAAAACATTATTTGTCTCAAAAATTACTCGATGATTTTATTGGAGTGTCTTTATCTATTTCATAAATATTATTTATTCTTATGTATTATTAGATAAATATTTAATGGTATCATTAAACATAACTAATTTAATGGTTTATTATTATTTTGTCTATGTATGCACTATCATAAAATCATTCACCAATTTACTCGAAATTGTTTGTGTTTGTGCTTAATGTTCGAGGAGCATTATTTAAGTTTCATATATTAGATTCAGTATGAATGTATATGTTGATTATCACCATTAATCTGAGTAATTAAATGGACATAGAATTTGTGGGGTGGGGCCTACTATAGCCCATCGATGCATCTGTAGGTCTAATGAGAAAAACTATGGTCTTGGCATAAGGGCATGAAAAAATGATTAATTATGGTATTGAACTGAGGACATTATGGTATGGTTATGATGTCCAAAATTATGCATCAATCATTATAAAAAATATTATTTATGGTTCAAGTGGTTATTCCACTACTAGAATACCCATATTTATGTTTTATTATTGCATTATTTACTCATATTTTTTTCCTGCCATCATGTTTTCGTGTTTATTATTTGTTAATGTCATATGTTTTTATCAATTAAACAAGACTAATGATTAGTTTTACTATTATGTATTACTTACCCTTATAGAGCGTTTGATCTCAGCCATTTCTTAGGATTCATTTTCTCTTGACATGTATAATTTTATTATGAATTACATGCATTAATAACCTAAGAGTTTCAGATGTTGTCTAAGGAGTTTGAATATTGTATTTCTTTACAATTTATAATGTTGATATTATGTATATATCATCAGATCAACAATTCTAAACTACTCGGTCATTCAGAATATATTTTCCTTGTTTATAAGCCAATGTAATCAAATAAGGCCCCAGATCTGGGGAACTAGGGTTTGGTCCTTACACTAATAAAGATCAAAAACTCAAGGAAGTTTTATAGAACACCAACCATATATAAGTAGTGGAGTTATCGTCTAGTATCAACTCTTGATTTGACTCAAATTTCATGAAATGTAGAAAATAGATGATGAAACTAAAAATAGAGAAAACTATCATGCATTGAAATAACTCAGATGATATCCAGAATAAATAATAAAAGATTAAAAGGGATCTAGGGCATACCATTATAGATTAAATGAGTCCAACAAACATTTGATATGAGCTCATAAAAATAATTTATCATGATTGATGGAATATTCAAAGAAAATGGATTCAAAAAGGTAGAGGAGGCAGATTTTCATTGAATGAAAACCAATTAGGAATAACATAATTGAATTTAATTTAAGATCAAATTATAATTTTTAACAAAATATTATAGGACACATGGGCTAGAAACACTATGTGAAAAAATATTCCCTAATCCTCGTGTTTATCTATATGATAAGGGTAAAAAACATAGTTTCCTCACATAGTTTGACTAAACATGCTGAAACCAAGAAAAACTCCTCTGTAAAATATCTGTACATATAGGAATGGAAATTATCAGGAATCAAATCTGATCTCCATGAAAAATTGCACCCAAACTATTCTGTGGAAAATAACGAAGGGTGTTCACTATCTTCATGGGCTGGAAAAAGTGACTAAGTATCATAAATAATGGATTGTGAACGATTTACCTGAGTATGGATATATAGAAAAACCAGATACAATCTATAAATTGAACATGAAAATTATCAACAAAAGAAGCCTTAAATAAAATTCCAAACTGAAAATATGGTCTTTATCCAGAAACAAGAGGACCATGAATATATAAAAGTAGATTCATAACATACCAAAGAACAACACACGACAAGGGATCATCACCCATGAGCCATCACCATAATACCACACCCTGGAAGGAAACTAACAACTCGAATCAGCATCACTCATGGCTTTTCCTTTTCCTACATCAAACATGATCAAGTATACATAATCCCAAATGTATAATTAGGGTTTGAGACCAATAATAGTGGGATACCTCCCAACGATTCCATATATTAAGCAATATAAGATAAAATGAATTCTAGTTTTAATAAACAAGAAATTGTGGCAATAATTTCAACAAAAAGAAAATTTTAAAAGTAAACTGTTTTGAAAGGATGATTTCAAAGGATGAACACATTTCAATAAATCATATAAGCTATGGAATTATCCATATGAACATGACACAATCAAATTTTCAAAACTAATGAATCAATGAGAACAAATCTTGGGATCATCTCTAGGAACTAGTTAGTTTTGGGCCACATGTATATCATATATTGGTGTAACGTATCCATAAAAATATCCATTGTCAATCCCTAGCCACTAATAAGGGACATAACCATAACTTAGTGTTTCCCAATCACCATCATTATAGATTTGTTAGTGATGACAATGAACAACTTGATACGTGAAACATGGACGAAACCACTCCGGGTCACTAGCATGCTAGTACAAGTCCTCCCACCTAGATACCCTAGTTTCCCATTTTGCGATCAAACAATTTCAACATGTTAACAAATTCAATTTTCATTTAAAAAAACAATTTATTTTCTTACACAGTAATAAAAAGTATCCACACATGCTTTTCCCCATTTATATAACTCATTAAACAATTTATAATTTCTATAAAATAATTTTAATGAATATAACCAAAATTTCAATTCAAATTAATCTAAAATCCCTCATTAAAAACCAAATGCACACCAATATTACCACAAAACATAATTGGTTGCAACAAAAAATTTTAACAAGACCCTCCATGAAATAAAAAACAACCCCAAGTGGAACAACATTGAACACACATGTAAAACACCATTTCCAGATTAAAATTATGTTTGAAAATAATTTTTTTTAACAAATTCCAAAAAAAATATTATTTCATGCATTAATAATGAATATGAGTTTTATAAAAATAGATATCAATAAAGGAAATCTCATATAATAGTGCTTACACATGGAATAACCTACAACATGTTTCAAACATCTCAAATCCTTATTTTAATGATAAACCGCACCACCGTTACTCCAAAGGGGGGTTAAATAAAACCAAAAATGATAATATTAGACAAAGAAAACCATGATTAGACCCTAGATTCGAGACCCTAGATTTTGGACATTAGTAAAATTATGAAAATTTATTTCACCATATGGAAATGTGAGGGGGAATGAATGAAACCCACTTACTTGAGAGATCTTGATGAAATCACCCCATATATACCAATATTTGAATATACAGGCATCCAAAACTAATATGTACATGCGTAAAAGGTGGACAAGGTCATGTGCGAACTGAAATTGGGGGAAAATATTATATAATCAATGAGATGTGAATGAAACAAATAACCTTTAAAAATATTGATGATTTGGGAATGCCTGAATTTTTTTTCCATAATATGCAATGAAGATGAGATGTAAATAGGGAGAATCGAACATGGAAGAATTCCTAGGGAATTTGATCTCTGGTGAGAGGTGGAATCACAAAAAATTTTAAAAAATTGTATGAGATATGAAACAAATAAATTTTGTATATTAGGAAATGGGCTCATGAGTTTGAAAAAATCTTGAATAAATAACTCTAATAAACCATGAATGTGGATTCATAAGGTGTCCAAATGGGTATGGGGGTTAGAATGTGTCAATGTAGGCCATGAGGTAAGTGTAATAAATGAAATATTTGGAAAACAAACAAATGAGTTAAAAGATAATCAAAGTTTGTTTTTAAGTCGTGAAATGGACTCACGGTTTGGCCAATATCTTAAAATTCCACCATTACCTGAAAAATGCATGGTAAACCCCCAAAACAAATCCATAATATAAAATAAATGAACATAAAACATTAAAAGAAATTTGTGGACGTTACAATAATCCCCACCATGAATGAATTTCCACCCTATAATGTCAACCCAATACATGATAAGAAAATATGAATGGGTACTCTTTATAAACCCATAACATCTGCTCCCATGTTTTGTGTACATCTCCCCCATGATACCAATGGAAATGAACCAATGGAATTTACATTCCTAGTACATTCATCTCTTGGGAATCAACTATTCATAGAGTCTTGTCAAGAGAATACAAATTATCCTCTATATCCAACTCCACCCAATTCAGCACATGGGACAGATCCTGGTCGTACTTCGCCAGTTGAGCGAAATTGAAGAAATCCTGGATAGATGTCAACTAATAAGGAAATGATAACCTATATAGCACCTTCACAATCCACTCTGTAATCTCAAATGGTCTGACATATCTCAGTGTTAGCATTCCCTGCTTTCCCAGGCAACGATGACCCAGACGAGGGCTACATTCATGAATACCAGATCACCCACAAAAAACTCTTGTTATTTTATCCTTTAATCAACGTATGATTTCTGGTTACTCTACAACATCCATTGATGCTTCATGATCAACTTATCCTTCTCAAATAACACTGGAACAAGGATCAACAACAACATTGAATTCTAACCTATCTCATCCCAACATAGGGGGGACCGATAAGGCCAAACATAGAGTACCTCAAAAAGAATAATATGAATCGAGGATTGGTAACTATTATAATAGTAAAATTAAAAAAAATCCCAAATGGATATCCCAAGAACTGCCAATGTCCCAAACACATGCATATAGCATGTTCGGTACTATATGATTCTCTCTCCCCATTTTACCATCCATTTTAGGATGGTATGTCATTCTCATCTTAATCTGTGACCCAAGGCCTTCTGAAGGCCTTCCCAAAATCCAGAAGATAAACAAGAGTCTCTATCTGAGACAACTACCTCTAAAAAACCATGAAGGCTTACCAAATCCTGAAGATACCAATGTCCCAACTCATTCACATTATTTATATATTTGATTGGAATCATGTGGGTTGATTTGGTCTGACATTCAATCACTATAAATATGGAATTAATACCACGAGGTGTATGAGGAAGGACAATAAAGATATCCATGGGGACCTCTTCCCACTTCCATGTATGAATGCGTAATGGTTGGAGAAAACTATAGGGACTTTGGTGCTCCTCTTTCTCCTACTGACATTGTATAATATCGACATGATTTCTGTTATGTCTCATCTCATACCCGCCATCTAGAACTACCGACGCACATCACAATACATCATGCTGGAACTAGGATGGATAGCCCACCAAGAATAGTGTATATCCTTCATCAGCACCTTTAGTAGAAAAGAAGAAACTACTGATCAGGCATTGAGGCACAAGATGCCCTCTGGATATGGATAGAAATTATAATATCACTCAACACCATGAGGAAACTGCCTCGACTGATGAAAAAACTCATCACTGTGCTACACTCACTGAATCAACAAAAAAAGAGAAGGAGTCAAATGTATACTCTCCTAGAACACACTATCACAGTGATCCTTGGTCTCCACATGCATCTGAGAAAATAACCCCATCACGGTCTACTCGTAACGAGTAAGGATTTGACTGGTAATTTTATACTCAAACATCCACTAACACATTTCGTTTTCCCAGGGTATAAACAATGTAAAATTTGAACCCCTTTAAGAACTTGATCCAATAGCACTGCCTTGGATTGATATCATTATTAGATAATATGTAGGCCAACATTTTTTGATCTAAATATACCAAAATATTCTCCTCAAATATGTAGTGATACAATGTTTTAAAGGAATTTAACAATGCTTCTAGCTCTATGGTTTGCGTCAGGTAATTCTTTTCATTTGGTCAGAGTTAGAAGTAGTCATATGTCACCGCATGATCATCCTGTATAAGAAGATTCCGAAGACACACATCTGACACATCAAAATACATTAAATATCCCTCTCCAGATTCTGGAAATATCATCATGGGGCAGTAGTCAACCGCTACTTCAACTCCTTGACGGATGCCTAACATTCTAGGCCCCGATTGAACATCACCCCTTCTGGATGAACATGGTCATGGGGGAAGCAAGCAGAGAGAAATCATGTAAAATACACTTGTAGTATCCTGCCAAACCTATGAAATAGTTGATATCAAACACATTCTTCGGCTTCTCCAATGACATCACTGAATAGATCATCTCGTGATCCACCAAAAAATCAATGCACTGAGACCACAATCTCCATAAATTTCACCTACATCATCCAAAATTTTCACATGGATAGCTTTCATAAGGACAATGATCCACAAATTTCTCAACACGATCCACAAATTATTAACATAAACTTCCTCAGATCCAGAGTAAAAAAGGACGGTGTCCATGAAATCCACAACGAAAGTGTGGAGATATTGGTGGAACACCCTATTCACGAGTTCCATAAAGACCCTTGGAGACTATTTCAATATTTAGTTCATGACTATGTACTCAAAGTGGTTGTACTTTCTTGATAAGGCTTTATTCAGGATAACTTACTCTTTCAACCCAATTTAATGGTAACCCAAACACAAATATATTTTCAAAAACCACTTTCCCCCCTTCAACTGATGAACCAAGTCATCTCTTCAAGGAATATAATTATTTTTCATAATTTTTACCTTGTTCTTATTACAATAATAAATAAATAACATGAGGAAACAATCAGAATTCCTCGAAAAGAGAACAACAATGTCTAATAGACAGATGATCGGGTGATTGAATCCCTGTGATTCTAAATTGTCCAGATGAATCTTTAATTACCTCAATTCTGTGGGGGTCATACGATATGAGGTAAGAGATATGGATTGTGTTCCCATTTCCAAATCAATTGAGATCACCACGTCTCTCTCTAGGGGTAAGACTTAAAAATAATTTGGGACTTACTCCAGGAACTATCCACTACATGTGGTAAACCACCATCAAGAGAACGAATATCATCATATATCATGATATAAGATAACCAGAATATTAGATTCCTCAACTCATAGATTGTTGGACCGAAACGACCATACCAAGGATCCCATTCACCATGAAAACCCTGCATATGATATCATGTGTTGTGGAACTCACCTGCCACCAATAGAAGTCAAAATGTTCAGGATTGTGTACCAGCTAATACATGCTAGTTTTCATATAAAATAAATCCATATCTTATACCATGAGGGCCCATTCCATCTTAACCCCAGACATAGAAAGCAGACATGATGGGAAATTGAGACCCCACTCCTTATTCTTTCCTAATGGACTCACTAACTCAATAGTAAAATTCAAGAGTTTAGTTGGAAAATTTAGAATGTCAACAATATGGGAAGAGAATAGTGAAAACGAAGAACCGATATAAGAATGTGTTGTGGCTATGGGAGATGCAATAAAAATGGAACTTAAAACTATTTATGGTCCCATATCTATTCTCATTGGTTCCTAATCCACAACATAAAAATACATAGCCTCTTCTTGTGAATGACTGCTGGCCTGAGGATACACCCTTAACTAGAAAAATCTAGAATATAAGGAGGCCCTTCTACCATGACCCCCAAACCGAGATCCCCCATCCTAGTTGGATCTGACTATGTTGGAACTCCTTTGGATGCCACTAATCCTACCTAACCTTGGAGTGGACGTTCCATCTTGAAAAAAAACTGCACGTTTTACATACCTACACACCGATAATTGGATTTAGAGGATATGTGCTTAATGGTCAGATGTACCCTGGACTCCCACACTAATGGATCACAAAAGAACTCACATCAGAATCCACAAATGAATAAAGATAGAATGGTTGGCCTGAGATGCCACATCTCGTCTTTCCATGCTCCCCCCACTTCCTTCTCTTACCTGAAGTGATGCAACTACTGATTAGTGAAATTATCCCATGGTAACCATCCCTCCCCATACGGTTGATATACACCATTCACGATCTATCAAACCCTTGAGAAATGATTTTTAACATGAACATGAAGTCCTAGAAATAGATCTCTGGCCAAACACCCCACTCGATCTTCTTGACCTTAATATTCTAATTGTAGACCATTTCTGGAGAATACCCGACTGAGTCTTGAAGATTGTATGCAAACACCATCAATGAATGACCCACCTGAACAAGTTCCATAAACTGTTAAGAGAAAGAATATTCCAAACATCAGGGAATTAATGGTCATTGAAGATAACCTTGAAGTCCTTCCAGCTCTTCTACTCCAACTTCCTAGTTTGAACCATTGATTCCCAAAACCTACTACTGGTACCCTCTAACAGGGAAGATGAATATTTTAGCCCAACCTCCATAGGTGTTTACAAGAACTCAAATATGTGCTCGATCATTGGGAGCCACTCCAATTATTCCTGGGGTACCATGCTTCCTCAAAAAGTAGGAGGCTTGTTAGTTATATGTCCTGGTTTTATTCCTTCCAAGAACCATAATACTCTTCCTTTGCTTGATATAAATTAGGTGATAATCCCTATACTAGGGACTAGACGACCATGACCACAACTTCTACTATCCTTTGATCAATCATTGAAGGAGAACATTCTTCGGCATCCTCCCATGGCTTCATGTGAGGTTTCTGGGTAGGCATTTTCTTACACAAGGAAAAATTCATAAAATAAAAAATAATTACAACAATTATGAAAAATTCCATGAATTAAATAAAATATAAATAAGTCTAACACATCAGAACAATGAAATAAATAACCACTTCACTCCATCCTGATTTATACGTGCAGTTTGCAGCCTGCATGTCCCACCTAGAAGATAAGTAAAGCAAACATTCCCAACATCCCATGGTGACTCAAGGTTGTTTACAGGATGTAGTTACCAGTAACCCTACTCATAAAAAAAAACAAAAATCTATGATTTTTCTAACTCATATCCAAATAGACTAATCCCAAACCAATTTTATTACCCAAAATGATAAATGTCATTCGATTCCATTTTTTCAAGAACCAAATCTGGTCAACAATAAAACAAGCACCTAATCCAGTCCATAGAATATCTATATGGGTATTATTTAACCCCATGAGCAGACACAAGAACCTGGGTATCATAAATATTGGTTTGGGAATGATTTACCCAAGTATGGATTCATAAAAAAATTGTCAATAAATCGAATATGAAAATTATGAACCCAACATACCATAAATAAAATTTATAAATGAAAACATTTTCATAAACATGACACAATATTTCCATTGATATAGAAAAGTAGTAACAATACAGACTAAGGAACACCACATGACTAGGGGTCATCACCCACAAGTCGTCTCCACAACACCGCACCATGGAAGAAAACTAACAACCAAAACAACCATTACCCAAGGCATTGCTTTTACCTATGTCAAATATTATCAAGTCTACTTACTCCCAAAAGCATATGTAGTGTGTGATCTTAATCCCATTAGGATACAACATAAATATTATTTATAGAAATAAATACATGATAGAAATCATGACTCTTGTAATAAACTAGAAATTGTAGCAATAATTTCTAAAGAATGACACATTTAAATTAAAAACATTTCCAAGGATGATTTCAAAGGATGAAAAAATTTAAATAAAACATGTCAGATACTAAATTTTCCATCCAAAAACACCATAAACTAATGATTATGAAAAATATTCAACGAGCACTAATCGTTGGAACATCCATAGGCACTATTTAATTTTTTTCCTCATGTAACTCGTATATCAGATTAATGTAAAAATAACAATATAACATACCATGAACAAGCCACTATTAGGTAACATAACCATAACCTAGCGGCCTCTAATCATCATCATTATAGTTTTTTTATGGTTTTTGATGTCCAATTTTCTATGTGAAACATGGAAAAACCACATCAGATCTCAAGCATAGTAGTACACGTCGGCCAACCTAGATACCACGGATTCCCCCTTTGGGCTAAAATAATGTCAACATGTTTCCAAAGTCAATATTCATATTAAAAATATTTTTAGGCTCAAACCTACTGAAAAAGTTATATATACATGATTTTCAGCATTTATATAACTCAATAAACCATTTATATTTTCCATAAAACAATTTCATGGTATATAACTAAACATTGCACTTAAAATCAACGTAAAAGCCATATTTGAAAACACAATGCACCCCAATATGACCCCAAAAGATAATTTCTTGCAACAAAACAATTAAATAAGATCCTCCCATGAATAATAAAACATCCTTAAGTGGTACAAAATCGAACAAAAATGTAAAGGACCCATTTTCACAAAATTCTCATTTAAAAATCAATTGTTTAACAAAGGCCATAATTTTTTCAGCAACAATAAAAATGAAGTAGGATCATGGAAATAAAAATTTTATCAACAAAAACTCATATTTTAGTGCATAAACCTGGAATCACCTATCACATGTTTCAAAAAATACAAAATTCTTGTGGGAAATTTCAACCACACCACTACCGCACCACAAGGATCTTAAATAAAACCTAAAACCAAAAAATAAGTCAACTAAAGACATTATCAAACCCTATTATCTGAGACCTAGTTTTTAGGAATTTTTTACTTCAGTAAAAATTGATGAATCCTTGTGAAAATGGAAGGAGGATGGAAGGAAACCCATTTACTTGAGATATATTGAAGAAATCCCCCCATATAAACCAATAGGTGAATCTCCAGGAATCCAAAACTGATATAGATGTTGAAATAAGGATTAATGAGGTCATATGTGAACTAAAATAGGGGTAAAATATTAAAAATGAAGGGGTTATGAATGAAACAGATTACCATCTCAAATATGGATTATTTTAGAAATCCTGAAAAATATATCCCTAATACTTGATGAAGATGAGATCCAATTATGGATAAAATAACATGGGGGGTGCGACTAGGGATGTTGGGTGTGGGTGAGAGGTGTAATCAATGAAAACATTAAAAAATATTGAGATATGATAGAAATAATATTTTTTAAATTGGAAATGAGCTCATGGGATACCCAAAAGCCTAAATAAATCACCCTAACCCACCATGATTGTGGATTCCTAAGGGGTCCAAATGGATATGGTTATTTGAAGTGGTTAGGGGAGGCCATGTGACGTCCCGGTTCTGGGTGCTACTCAACGGGTTCCCCAGACCCGATTGGTCACACTACCTCAAGCGCATTTACACAAACACCAAAGGCTTCCAACTAGCAGCGAGGGCCCAGGTCTGATAGTGGGGAAACTATGCCCTGATTTGTCAAAGGGTAGCACAACGGAAAAGATAAATAACATACAACAATAACATAATCAATAAACCATACATATTTTATATAAACAACTGCTGTAAAAGATAACCAACCAGTTATATAGATATGAAGCAACATGTCTCATGTCCTAAGAAAATAGCCGGAACATGTTACATAGCAGTACAATACAATACAAGTACATAAAAACAAAACAAAACAAATGGTAGCATCATGAGCCTATGCCCTGTCCAATGCTCTACTACTCCTCAACAGCAATCAAGTACCTGTATAGGGACCTTTTCCTTTATCCACACCTTCAGAAATGTAATCTGGTTGGGCCGAAAAGAATGACCCAAATAGGGTTTGATAAATAATATCAGTAGGCACCCACCAAAGGCATGTGTCCAACTGTGTGATAATATGGAACAAAAGTTCGCAATAAAATAAGCAGTACTAAAAATTAACTCATTTAACCAGTTATATTGCCATTTTAATAATCATTTTAACCATTCAATATAATTAAATCAACACGTTGAGTTTCTAAGTAACCAGTTAGTTTCCTCAGAAACGCTAACCCATACCCTCAGGTAATCAGAACTTCTCCCTCAAGAAATCAGAATCTGAACTGCAGGTAATTGCCCTCAAGTGTAACAGATATTGACCTCAGGCGTATAAAGTGTCACCCTCAGGCACAGAATTCACAACCCTCGGGTATACGAAAGGTTGCCTCAGGAGAAAGAGGGTGTTTCCCTCAGGCTAAGAAGTACCTTGATCTCAGTCTAAACAAACAATCTGTCCATTCCCAATAGATAAAGAATCCATACACATGAAATTAATCTCAAGGAAATTCATCAATTATTCTTATAATGGCTTACCCTTGGGTATCCGGCCAAATAACTAAACAGAGAAAAGCACCCTTGGGGTGGTCCTGGAACCAAGAAATGATCCCAAACAATAGTTTAATTATCACATTTAATTACCTTTACAGTTCTAGTTATTTAAACAGCCACGACCTCATCCACACGATACCCCATCATGGGTTTGTGGCACAAAAATACCCAAAAACGCACAACAGTTGGAAATTAATCACAAATTCACCTACCTTAGACACCCAAGAACGGTATACCCGAACAACAAATTCTGAATCATTCAAGAATTTCGTATATCTGAGTTAAAATAATTCTCATTCAACCTCAAATAAAATCCATTATATGATGAATTGGAAGGAAACACACATGGAGAAGGAAGCTCGTACCCGTGTGGTTTCAACGTGATTAACGGAAGAGGGATCGGATTCCTGGTGCTTGATTGGTTGAACATCGATGGTCCAACCTCGTCTCATGATCTCCCCTCTGGTTCTAATCCAATCTTGTGAATAAGCTTGGATACTTCCCATTTTATGTGAAAAAACAAAGTACATGGCGTGTTTTTTTTACTAAACGACGTGTAAATTCCTCATTTAATTGATCCTATGGAGGCACTTCCAAACTGTTCATCCGTCGACATGAGTACACGGCGTGTATCCTCGACTACATGGTGTGTACTATCACCCAACTGGTAGCTACTCCCACTGCCTTACTATTTTCCTACCGACTGACTACACATCGTATAAACACCCACTACACGGTGTGTAGTCGGTTTTTACACCCTTCGTCACCAAAAAGGGTACACACCCTGTGTACTTATCCCACACGGCCAAAGTACACGGCGTGTGGAATAGCACACGGCGTGTAGTTCCAAAATTTAGGATTTTCCCCAATTTTCCCTATTTTATCAAAAACACATAAGGAAAAAGGAAAAGAAGAAACATATACCTCAAAAATAGGAACCTGATTCTTACAAACTTCCCCTCTTAAAGCAATTCTTCCCCGAATTTCCCTTCCAAGGGTGGCGGAGATAACGCACAAAATAGCTCCGGCCACTGAGCACGTACACCGGTCTCCCACTCCCAGGTTTCATCCTGCACTCTTCCATGATGCCATAAGACACACACAAGAGGAACTGACCATCCTCAGAGAACCTTCAAGCTCCTATCAACAATATGAATCACATGCTCCTCAAAGGATGAATTTCCATCAAGCTCAACCTCCTGGGGCTGAAAAATGTGAGACATGTCTAAATGATAGTGGATCAACTGAGATAAATGGAAGACGTCATGCATGGCCCAGTTCCTCTGTGGTAACTGGAACCGATATGCAACCAGCCCAACACTCTCAAAAATCTCAAGTGGCCCCACATACCTCGGTGAATGTTTACCATGTCTTCTGATCCGTCTATGTCCTAGCCTCGGTGAAACATGCCAGAAAACGTGTTCCCTATCCACGAACTCCAATGATCTTCTGTAGTGATCAGCATATGACTTCTGAAAAGACTACGCGGTAGCCATATACTTCTGAATCAACTGGACCTACTCAGAAAGCTCCTGCACGAGATGTGGTCCCAGTAACGCTTCCTCACCAGCCTCTAACCAGCATAGGGTTGATCAGCATGGCCTACCATATAAATCCTATTAAGGTTCCATCTCAATAGTTTCATGGAATCTATTATTTTCGGAAAATGTGATCAGGGGTATGTGCTTCTCCCAAGAGCCTCCAAAGTCTAGGATTCAAGCACCCAGCATGTCCTCCAGCACCTGTATCGTATGCTCTGACTATACATCGGTCTGAGGGCGGTATGCGGTGCTCAAAAGAACCTGTGTACCCAGTGACTTCTAAAAACTCTACTAGAAGTGAGATGTAAAATGGGTGTCCCTATCTTAAACGACAGAACGAGGAACCCCATGAAGACATACGATCTCTCGGATATACAACTTCCCGATCTCACGAACTCCGAAGGTCTCCTTGATCGGAAAAAGGTGAGAAACCTTTGTGATTATTTCCCCAACAACCAACACACATCATTGCCTCATGGTGTCCTCAGCAATCCAGTCATGAAATCCATCGCGACATTATCCCATTTCCACTCTGGGCATGGTAACAAATATAACAGTCTGGTTGGCCTCTGATGCTCTGCCTTTACCTGCTGACTGGTGTAACACCTCATAACAAAACCTTCTATCTCCCTCTTCATACCTGGCCACTAGTTCTGATGTCTCAAGTCATGGTACATCATGGTATCTCTGGGATGAACTGCCCAAGATGAAGAATGAAACTCCCACATCAGCTCCTCGCGTATATCCCCTGAAACCCACACTCGTCCATGGAAATGTATAATTTCAACATCATCTATCGTCCAACCAGGAGGAGGGTCCTCACTTGCCACCGACTCCCGTAGAACTATGCCTTCTCAATCAGATAGTTTTCTATTCCTCACTCTGTACAAAAGGGTAGAAGTCACAGATAAATAAGAAATATAGGTCTGGACCTGACTATCATGCACCTCTAAATGCATCTTAGAGAACAAATCCATGAGCAGCCACTCACCACTGGCCTCCTGTATTGCAAGTATCTGAGTCCTCTTGCTCAGTGCATCGGCTACCGCATTACCTTTACCAAGTGTATAGTCAAGCTCATAATCAAAGGACTATAGATAATCAACCCACCTTCGCTGTCTCAGGTTCAAGTCACGCTGAGTAAAGATATTCTTGAGACTTTTGTGGTCGGTGAAATCCACAAAATGCTCTCCCAATAGATAATGTCTCCAACAGCACAACGCATGAACAGCTACAGACAACTCGAGATTGTGCATCAGTTAATTCCTATCATGTGTCCTCAACTACCGAGAAATGTATGCAACAACTCGGTCACCCTGCATCAACACTACTCTAACTCCAATGCCTGATTCATCATAGTAAACTGTATAGCTCTTCCTTTGCTTTGGAAGTATCAGGACTGGTGCTAATGTCAACCTTCCTTTTAGGTCCTGAAAGGAAGTCTCACAAGCTTTCACCTAAATGAACTTCACACCCTTCTTAGTCAAACCCGTCAACGGCACTGCTATGGGGGAGAAGTCCTGTATAAATCATCTGTATTAACCAACCAGCCCTAAGAAACTATGTATCTTGAATTTTTTATTAGGCTGCTCCCAGGAAACTACTACTCTCACCTTCTCTAGGTCTACTACCACTCCTTCCTCTGAGATGATATGACCCAGGAAGTGTATCTGGTCCATACAAAATGGGCACATTGAGAGCTTAGAATATAGTTGATGCTCTCTCATTGTACAAAATACGATCTCATGATGGGTGGCATGGTCTCGTCGAGTGTTAGAGTACACCAAGATATCGTCCACGAATACTACCATCAAAGAATCCAGATTAGGATGGAACACATGATTAATCAGATCCATGAAAACTACTGGTGTGTTCATGAGTCTGAACGGCATAACCATGTACTCGTACAGACCATATCTGCTTCGAAAAGCTGTAAGCGGTATATCTGATGGTCTCACGCGTAGATGATGATATCCTAATATCAAGTAAATCTTTGAGAACACTCGTGATTCACGATGTTGATCAAAAATATCATCAATCCTCGACAATGGATATCAGTTCTTGACCATCAACTCATTCAACTTCTGATAATCCAAAAAAATACTGAGGGTACTGTCTGCCTTTTCGCAAAAGGGAAGGAGAACACCAAGGAGAATTACTGGGTAAAATGAAACACTTTTTCGGAAACTCCTCTAATGGAATCTTGAGCTCTTGAAGCTACGATGTAGCCATCCTATAAGGAGGAATGGACACTGGTGCAGCCCCTGGCAGAAGCTCAATAGAGAGATCCACCTCTCGCTCTGGAGGTAGACCAAAAAAGTAATCTGGGAAGACATCCATGAAACCATCAACCACTGGAGGGAAATCTGCCTGACAAGTTCCTTGATCATCCAGATATAAATTCGCAATCTGGGATGTGACTCCACCTCACCCATGATGATTTGGTCGAGCTCGACTCACCTGAACAACCCATTCACATTTGTATAGAAACTCTCCAACCTCTGGTGACATGAAACTCACCCTGTGATGATAGCAGTCCACAATGTCTCTAATGGGAACCAACCAGTACATCCCAAGAATGATGTCATAAGATTTCATCTCTAGGACATAGAGGTACCATAGAATGTGACACCCTCCAACCTCAAGAGGGAACTCTTTGCACTGATGCACACATGTCATTATAGTCCTAAACAGAGTGTCTAAAATCATGATATCACAAGAAGTAGAATCATAGTGCCCAAGGCTCTATACAATGAGCACAAATATAAAACTATGTGTAGCACCCACATACAAAAGTACTGAAGATAAGACAGAAGCTACTAGAATAGTACCTCTGACAGTAGAAGGTCTGAGATCCTACACCTGCTGGGTCTTTTGCACTGCATATGCCTGGCTAGTGTTGCGGCCCTGAAACATAGCCTGGCTACCATGGGATGTCCCGCCCTGCTGCCTTTGAGATCCTGGTGTCTATCTACCATGGCCACGACCACTATCTCTGCATGCACGCCCAGACGTATTTCATTTTCCCGACTGGTAAGATGCTGCTGGTCTTGCTCTCGCATGCAGAGTCTGCATAGAACCCCTCTAACTAGCCACTGGTAGAAACACCCATAAAAAGAGTAGCAGATGACCCATATTTCCGCAAGCTCAGAACTCCACAGGATCACATGGACACTATAGTCTCTTCTTCCCCACTTTTCCACACTGGTAGCACATGACCTAACCACATGAAACATCCTTCTAGATGGTACATCCAACCTGAGAGAAGTATATATGTATCTTCTTCTTGACAGTATAAATAGTACCTATAACTGGTGATGAACCTCCCTGGCCTAAACCACTAGATTTCTGAAGGTTCCTCTCTGTAATCAGCACCTGGTTCACAATATCACGTACATATGGAAACCTGAAAATATTCACTAGTGATCGGATGTCATACCGAAGACCATCCTCCAAGACTCTGGCCCGCAACGTCTCGTCCCCCACCAGTACGGGTGAAAAACGCTGAAGCTCGGTGAAACGAGTTGTATAGTCCATCTCCGACCTAGCACCCTACTACAGATTCATGAACTCTCGAGCTCTATCTACACTCATCATATTTGGAAAAATAATTCATTGAATACTGCCTGAAAATCATTCTATGCCACGTCTCGGTGATGATCTGATTGGGTGGTAACATCCCACCACCTCTTGGTGGAATCACGCAGCATATACGTCGCGAGCTTGACCCTCCGCCCTGGAGGCATCTCAGGATGCTCAAAAATAGTCTGCATCGACCCCATCCAAGACTCTACAGCCTGTGGTACACCATCCCCTGAAAACGTAGTCTGATGCTGCTGCTGGAATATACAAGTCAGCTCAGCCATAAATGTGGCAGCCGGTGGTGCTCCCTGAAAGGTTTGCATGAACCGCAAAAAGTCTTCATGGAACTACGCCTCCTCTCCTGTGTCCGGTATAATAGTTGGCGCCACATCTGGCTCTGCTAGAGGATCTAATGGTAGCCCATGGCCCACCATCTCTAGAGTATAGTCATTGCTGCTCTCTTGGTGAACAACCTATGGTCATCTCGGCGGAATGACACTACATGGTCAAACACACACCTTAGATCAAGATTATCAAGACTGAAATGAAGGAACCATAAAGGGATCAAGAGGAAGGAGAGATTTCAAGTTTTTTAAAATAGGTCTACACGGCGTATATACTGACAACACGGCATGTACATGACTTCTCTTCCCCTTCCTGGGTCCTTCTACACGACTATGCCACACGGCTCCCATTGAACAAAACTAAACAGAATGTATATCATCTACATGGCATGTATGGTGAAATTTCCAACAGCCTGTGTCGTTTTTGACACGGCCGACTACTCAGCTTGAAACTACACGGCGTGTTACACCAGCACACGGCATGTAGACCACCCTGTTTCCTAGCCACATGGCATGTCCTCAGATGAGACTACAGGACATGTCCAACAGGTACACGCCATGATTTAGACGAGCTTCGCTGACCCGTTTTTTTAGTTACACGACCAGATACATGGCTCAGACTACACGACATGTTCCATATACACATGGCGTGTACACGAATGGTTTACACCGACACGTGTTGTTAGTTACATGGTCGGGTCCCTAGGTCAGACTACACTGTGTGTTCTATAGTGGACACAGAGTGTGTGTGTTAAGGTCTCCTTCGTCTGTGTTGTTAGTTACACGGGAAGACTCCAAGTTAACGCTACACGGAGTGTACATCCAGTACACAGAGTGTTTTTCCCAAGCCTTCCCCTACCCCATGTCACCTCTCACATGGTTCGTGACACTGGAAGCGACTACATAGCGTGTACTCTGGGTACATGGCGTGTACTAAAAATGTTTTTTCTTTATTCCCGAACAGAAGGCCATACACGACATGTTTAAAGTAATACATGGCGTGTATGTTGAGTTCTTCTAGATAGTATGCCTTAGAAACATCCCTGGAACCCATAATATACTGAAAACAACACCTAAGTGTCAAATACAGATCTGTGAGGGCCCATACACCCCACGTGTCAATGTTTGACATCTTATCTGTGTTATAACAAAATAAAAAGCTACTGATCCAACGAATTCCGGTCAATGAGGGCCCATACTCCCCAAAAACCAATGTTTGGCATCCATTCTATAAACTGGCTCAAACAAAATACCATATCACATAGCAGGTATTTTTTAAAGAAGCTATCACACAAGCATGCTTTTCTAGCACAACAACTATTACAACAACATGAAATTTCTAATGCACCTACATGGCATGGAACAATGTATGGCATGTGATTCCTAGCATGTGCCTAAATGATGCGTGAGACAGCATACACTCATCTCATCAGGTTGCAACTAAATAAGATGCATTGATAAAATACAACTACACAATCACAAGTGTGTCACCCAAAGGTGAAATAAATTCAACTGTAAAATTTGGAAAATCAGAAAAATTGAAAAAAGACAAGGTAGACTGGCTTTTCCCTGTACACGGGTTAGCTACGCGCGGGCACGACTTATTACCAATTACCATTCCATTCCAATCACTAACTAAGGCTCTAAATATTAAGTTAAAGAATAGAACTCCTTTGAAACCAGTTTGTGACGTCTCGGTTCTCGGTGCTACTCAATGGGTTCCCCAGACCCGGTTGGTCACACGACCTCAAGAGCATTTCCCCAAACGCTAGAGGTTGCCAACTAGCACCGAGAGCCCATGTTTAATAGTGGGTAAACTATGCCCTCATTTTTCAAAGTGTAGCGTAGCGGAAAAGATAAACAACACACAACAACAACGGAATCAATAAACCATACATATTTAATATAAACAACTACTGTAAATGATAACCAACCAGTTATATAGATATGATGCAACGTGTCTCAAGTCCTAAGGAAATAGCTAGAACATGTTACATAGAAGTACAATACAATACAAGTACATAAAAAAACATCTAGTAGCATCGCGAACCTAATCCCGGTCCCATGCTCCCCAACTCCTCAGCAGTAATCAAGTACCTGTATAGGGACCCTTTCCCTTATCCACACCTACAGAAACGTAATCTTTTTGGGCCGAAAAGCATGAACCAAACAGGGTTTGTGGAATAATCTCAGTAAGAACCCACTAAAGGGTCGTGTCCAACTGTGTGAAAATATGCCACAATTGTGAGTAATAGTAAAATGCAAAAAACATAGAAGTACTAAAAATTAACTAACTTAACCAGTTATATTGCCATTTTAATATTCATTTTAACCATTTAATATAATGAAATCACCACGGTGAGTTTCTAAGTGACCAGTCAGTGTCCTCAGACACAGAAACCCTTACCCTTAGGTAATAAGAACATCTCCCTCAAGCAATCAGAATCCAATCCGTATGTAATTTCCCTCAAGAAAAATAGATATTTCTCTCAAGCATAAAATGTGTTTCCCTCAGGCATAGAATTCACTGCCCTCTAGCATACGAAATGTTACCCCCAGGAGAAATTGGACGTTGCCCTCGGGCTGAGCAGTACCTTCCCCTCAGGCTTAAAAAACTATGGGGCCACGCCCAATAGATAAACAAACTATTCATATGAAATTCCTCTCAAGGCAATTCAATAATTATTCATACAATGGAATACCCTCGGGTATCCATCCAGACGACTAAACAGAGGAACACACCCCTAGGTTGGTCTTCGATCCAAGAAACGATCCCAAAAAATAGTTTAATTTTCAAATTTAATTACCTTTACAATTCTAGGTATTTAAACAGCCACGGCCTTAGCCACATGATACCCCAACATGGGTTCGTGACACAAAAATACACAAAAACACACAACAATTGGATATTAAACACCAAGCCACCTACCTAAAACACCCAAGAACGGTATAACCGAAAGAAACCTTCAGAAACGTCCATGGACTTCGTAGATCTGAGGTAAAAGAATTCTCATTCAACCTCAAATAATTTCCCATAGAGGAATAATTGTCATGAAACATACACAGAGAAGGAAGCTCTTACTCGTGCGGTTCCAACATGATTAACGGAGGCGGGATCAGATTCCCGGTGCTTGATCTATCGATCTTCAAAGGTCTAGCCTCCTCTCCTGATATCCCCTCCAGTTTTAATCCAATCCTGTGAATAGGGTGGCTATTGCCCATTTTAAGTGAAAAAAACAAAGTACACGGCATGAACTTTTGACTACACCACCTGTACTTTCCTCATTTAACTGCTCCTCTGGCGGCACCTCCAAACTGTTCATGGCGTGTAAATCTGACTATATGGCGTATACTTTTAACTACACGACATATACTTTTGACTACATGATGTGTACTTTTTACTAAATGGTGTGTACTATCACCCAGCTGGCAACTGCTCCCACCGCCTTACTATTTGCCAACCGACTGACTACACGGCGTGTAAACACCCACTACACGACGTGTAGTCGGTTTTTACACCCTTCGTTGCCGACAAGGCTACACACCATGTGTATTCATCCCACACGGCCAAAGTTCACGGTGTGTGGAATAGTACATGGCGTGTAGTTCCAAAATTTAGGATTTTTCCCCATTTTCATTATTTTCTAAAAAACACATAAGGAAAATAGAATAGATGAAACTTGTACCTCAAAAATAAGAACCGGGATCTTACATGCCATGTGGGAAGTAGAATGGATGATTTTTTTCAAGAAAAATGGCTCTAAAAGAAATAGAGTTTGTTTTTAAATCAAAAATTTGGATAATAATTGGGCCCAAATCTTGAAAACCAACCATTTCCACCAAAAGCAATTCATGGAAAACCCACAAATCAAAGGAAAAATATTATTACATGAAAAATACCATTAAAATAAATCATGCATGTGATAGTCATGAGGAACATTATAAATTATTTTTCCTAATCATGTAGCCAACCCCATTCTCTTTATCCAGCCTCACACAATTCAGTCAAATTGTGTGGCCTGCTCTATATGGTTTTATATAACTACTCACAATTCTTAAATCACCCCAAAACATTGGCTATAGGTCCGGAGTAATCCTCTAAAACCCACGAAGCCTATATTATCTCAAAAATAATTCACGTTAGACTATAATTAATCATGTAAAATATAAAAAAGGAAACATACCAAAAATGAAAAGTCAATATCATACATATATACATATTGACTTTTACATACCATGTCTAAGATTCAAAATAATTATGTTTATTACTATAATAACTCACCATGTTTCATGCCTTACATTATCACTTATATGGTAGTGGATCTAGAGAAAATATAAATTAAAAATTTGACATATCTATATTGAGGGAGTCTAGGTGATTCAATTGAAAAATAAATCGATCAATTCATAAAATATGAGTGCAAGTATTATATATATATTTTTATTTTCTTCCACTTACACAATAAGAATTTTCGTAAAATATTTCACTGTGGGTGGATCTTTATGAAACATTACAAGGATTATATCATTTTTGTGATTTATTTCATGCTTTCCATTTTGGGAAATTTATTTTTCACTGTCATTTAAATTTATCATAGAATAATTCCTTAAGACAAAATATATTCATTAAAAAATGTCAAATTCCCACATCAGGGGGAAATGTATTCAATAATTTTTAACCCACCAAAATCGATAACATAATTAATATAAACATTTATTTCATTTATTACCCATTAATGTGGATTAACTAATTACACTACTGAATAAATTTCATGAATTATATTGATATTAATTTTTTATTTGAATGAAATAATGTAATGGATATAATAATAATATCTAATTATAATTTCTATCATCAAGATCCCAATTAGTGTTACAATCGAATTTCCCATTAGGAATGGACATTATTTGTAGTGATTGTGATATAATGGCCCCTATTCACGGGTGTTTGGTTTAGTTAACACAAATATCCTTACATCATTAAAATAATATAAATTTTATTAAAATATAAAATTTGAAATCTTAATAGAAACCTCACACCATGATATTTTCTTATAATATCATCTCTTAAAATATTCCCCTATTATAGTTACTGTTATTTATCCCTATAAAAATATCGAGCCATATTTCCTCTTTTCCCAAACATATAGAATTCGACACATCCATGATATTAGTTTCATGAGTTATTCATTCCAGACTATTACCATGTCCATATTTATAGCTTCATTATATTCCATGATTTGAGGAATTTCTAGTATCATGATTTATTGTTTTGGACTAATCCATTATTACTTGGTACTGTGGAATCAATAATCTAAATTTTCACTTTCTGACCAAAACGAACCACCTATTTGTTAGTATAAAAATATCAAATAGCTAATAAATTTTTTATATTGAGTTTGATACCATTTAAAAAACATTAAATATTATTTATATGGTGGATAAAATAGTTAAGGAATACATATACAATTGGAGATGTTTTCCTCCCATGCACCCACTTAGTTTCCCACATTATTATTTATTTATTTTAATTGGCTCTATACCATAATATGGAGTTTGGTAGAGTTATATTAAAAAACCATCTACCTTTACCACTTCATATTAAATTTACTTGTCATAATTAATGTTTTAGATAGTTTCCATCATAGATAAACTTCCAAATCCATCTGATAAAATTATTGAATATTCATTTTGTTTTTGGACTATTAAATCAGAATCCATTTTTTAAATAATTATTCCATTACATTTTAACTACTTTGTATAATGATACTATAAATGAGGATGGTTGATGAAAATTTACTTAATCTATTAGAAATGATTTGTGATGGTTAAATGCCACTTATTTCACATTATTTTATTTATTTTTCATGACATTTGTCACTTAATATTATATAATCACAATTCACTATAAATCCAAAAAACTGGGTTAAATGTTAATTAAATACACACATTTTTCACCATAGAGGATATTATTCTATGAGATATATCACCTTTCTCTATCTATATTTTAAAAATAAATTATTCTTATATTATGTCATATGAACCATAAATTTTTTTATCGATATCTTACAATATTTTTAGCAACACATATTTCAGTGTGAATAATCAATATATTATCATAGTTTTGTTATAATAGTTTAAATTAGACTATACACAATATAGATAAAAATTGATTACATTTATTTTTAATGAAGGTAGGATTTTTTAAAAAAAACTACTTCTTCTTATTAAAAATATAACACATTTTTTTATTAGAAATGAATGTATATGTTGAATTATTATTATCCCTGAATATGTGAAGATATAAAAGAATATTAATGGATAATGTAATATTTATATAGTATTAGGGTATATATATTCTATTGGTATACATATAGCTGATGAGTACATAATATTTTATATAAAGGTAAAATAATCTTTATTTATAACTGTCTACTATACTGAAATAAATATATTTGACATTTATAAATAATTAATTAATTACCAAAGACTTGATATAAATGATAATAAATTATTATAATATCATCTTTTGAAAAAAGAAAAAATCTTTTTTTAAAAGAAATCCATGCCCCTATACAAATAATTGTTTTCCTAGAATTTCACTACCATCTCATGAGTGGATGCCTTTTGAATTCCAAGAAGAAACTATGAAAAATTACTCCTCACTAAACTACCAAATACATTAAAAAAATATTCTTTATTATTCATATTTATTTAAATATTTAATTTCTCGAAGTTAGATACTAAATTTATCATAGTGGAATATTTAGAATTCACAGATTAGGTAAAATGATAAACATCGTTTCTGGATGAAATGATAGTTACCATGTAGAGTAGAAAAAATACATTAGTAAATTTGGTATAATTTTGAAACCAATTTATAAATCAATAAATAATCTATTGATGTTAAAATAATTTCATTGTAAATGTGAAATGAATAACTCAATATTATTTTTCAATTATGATCAAGTTTCCACATATAATTTAATTCATTACCCATTACGAAATACATCTTTTCAAAAATTTCACTAAAATTGTATTTATAAAATTATCCATCTTACATTCAACGCAAATTTCACCTAATGATCACTTTTTATACATATTGTACTCATATTCCATCAAGTACATGGATTATTCGTATTTTTTAGTGTATAATAAATTGTTTTAATACATCCATTGTCATGTTGAACCATAATTTAGGACTACAAATCCTCAAAGATAGTAACACCATATTATATATATATATATTTTAACCTATCCATATATAGGTTCATAAATTTGTTTAACTAAATTTAAAAATTAAATTTAACAGTAATATAGTTAAAGAATATCGGTATAATAATGAAATATTAAAGGTATAAAAATTAATATTTCATTATAGCACATTCATATTTGGGTCAGTTCAACCTATTTTATGAAAAAATGAACATATATATATATTCATGGTGGGTTTAAAATAATATATATATATATGGAATTTAATATTAATAAAATAAAATTTTATGTATATATAATTGAAATAACTAAATAAATTTTTATTATTTCGTAACTAAATATAAATCATATAATAACCCTTAAAAATTTACTTTCAACTTCATTATTATTAATTGGATTTATACATTCTATGTAATGTACATTAGAATTTATAAATTTTTATAAATTTATTAATATAGTAAAATGAATATTTAGGAGATAATGACCCTCTAAAATATGAATGATGTTTGATACTTTCATACTGAACAATGTATGGAATAATTAAACGTCCCATGTTATAATTATTATTATAAACTAATGTCATGGAAAAAATAATTAATAAATGTTAATGGGTGAATAATATTAATATAATATAATAGAAATATGTATACAAAATATTTCAATAATAATAAAATATTCATTATATATTTAGTTAGAATGCATTTGGGAAAATCAGATGTTATGGAATGGGGTAAACATCACATTATCAAAAGATTTATAGAGGCTTGGATTTTCATAGGCCTTCACTGTGGGGTTTGGACATGTTTTATGAGGTTTAAGGAATTTTAGAGGTGGTTATTAAGAGTGTAGATTATTTCATTTCTTTTGAGAGAGTCTATGATATGGTCATGACCCCATTATATTTTGAAGAGTCTGGGGGAGGTCATGGTTGGGTTGTGGTAAAGTTAGATTATTTATTTCAAGTGAAGTGAAATTAAAAGTTGATTTATGAAATTTTCTTCGGAGTTTTTTCATGTTATGAAATTATGTTGCTGTGGTGAAAAATTTAGTGGTTATGGTCAAGGTTGAGTATCTTGGAAATCATTGTCTTATATGAGTAAGATGAAAAAAACCATTTTATTTCATTTATTTTACATTGGGGTAAAGATAGCACTGAATATTATTCATAATAGTGATATTTTTGAAAATATGAGGAGAGACGGTAGGGTCAATGGGTCATTTACTGTGGATGTCTATGTTTAATGTGGGGAGATATAAGGACCATGCTGTGGTTTTTTTAAGGAAACAAGGTCATGGAGAAATTCTTATTCTATGGGAAATCCACTGATAATATTTAAGGGTGAAATGATTTTTAATGATAATGGTTTAGGCTTAATGATATTCATAATGAGGTGGTTTTCCATTCTCCACATGGTGGTGTGGACATTCCATGATATTATTAAAATTCCCCCCTTTCCTATCAATTCTATCATTGATTTTCATCCTATAATAACATTGATGATTTAGAGTCATTGTTTTTCAACATTTAGTAATCTAGGGTGGACCTTATACAAAATTCTTCATAAGGTTTATTTCTCATAATCAATGTGGGTATTCTATTTCAATTTCTATAACTGTTCATATTTCTATTGTACTCATAGGGATATTTTTTTGGATTGGTTAATGATTAGTAAAGTGATTTTATAGGATGCTTTTTGATTAGTTTTTTAGTGATACTTATTTATTTTTAGTGTTCAATATTAATGTTACATCATATGAATTTCCAATTTTATTTTTGAAGATTCAATAATGTTAAGAGATTTAGGTTCCCTCTATTTTATTTTTTTGATGTTGTGAAATTATCTCGATTTTGACATTATTGTTTAAACAGACACGACTCCTCAAGTAATGAAATTGAAAAAAACTAAATAAATGAATTATATAGGATGTGAAATATATTTTATATATTTTTCTAATAATTGATAAGTTTTTTCAATATTTTTTTTCTAAAAATATTTTTAGGATTTAATATTTTTTTGGATAATATTATGATACAAGATGTATGATGGATAATAAATTAAAATTATATACTAAATTATAGAATCATAAATATATATATCATTGTTTGATAATATTTTCAATAATGAACCTATAATATCAAAAAGTGATGAATTAAATTAAGGTATTTTTAAATTATGTGGTATCTGAATTGTATTTATAAAATTTATATCCCCATCGAGGAATGATTTTGTAGTTGGAAACATGATTTTGTGAGATGCCAAAAAGGCGATGATGTTTTGAAAAGAATGAATGGATTTTTTTTTCTATTATATCTTAATATATATAATGATTATGTATTAAATAAATTTAATGTTAAATGTAAAAAGAGCATGGGTTTTGATTAATAATAATTTTTTTGGATCGAGTGAATAATTTTTTAGTAATTTTAAATAGTTAATGTGATCGTTCAAAATGTAGTCGAATAAAATAATCCTATGGTCAATGATTTCATGTAGTTGGTATGAGATTATTAAATATTAAATCATATAATGATTCATTATTGTTTTTTGTTGGTCTGTTATGTGTAAAAAGCGGAAATGATTAATTGTTATGTATAGGTTAAGGTGTCTTGATGGGTTGTGGTGATAGAGAAATTATGATATGAATTGTATCCAATGATGGGTTTTTTAAATATTATATATATATATATCTATTATACCATTTAGATTTCATATTCTCCACAAACTGAATCTAGTAACATGATCAAAACCCATGTGATGTTATGGTTTTAATGTTCACCCCCGATATGCATGATGTGGGTTAAACAGATGGTCGAGTACTCAGACTCTCTCACTCTCTATTCTAAACATAGTTCATGTTTTTGGTTATATTATCATGATATAGCTAAATTTTAGTGAAGCATCATGTGGGTTTGGTATGTGGTATGTGGTGGTGTTGTGATGTAGGTGAATGTGTTTTGTGTTTTTTTTATATGTTGTTTTTTATATATATTTTTTGTTATGTTTTTTAGCTATGAAATATAACGCGGTTGTTTATTTCTGGATAGGGAATTAATATGAATGACTAGATGTATTACATAAGGACCCACACCTTGGTCGATAGCTTATATCATTAGGCAGTGCAAGACTCTCATATCTAACAATATTAATGTAACCCATACTTGGCGAGAGGGGAACAAAGTAGCAGACCATCTTGCTTCTCAGGCGGGACAAACGTTTGAGGTCACATGTCTCCATAACATCTCTTTTTTTAATCCTAATTAGAGGGGATGCCCTCGGCTTGCAATACTTTAGACCCCCTTATATACCAGCTGCCTTTTCTTGGGCTTTGGCTGTCTCTTCAAAAAATAAAATATACAATGATGATGATGATGGTAAGCAGTTGTGACACACACAGATTTTATGCCCCATTTTTTGAATAAATTATATTTCCATTTTTATATTGCAATGTACTAAGACAAAAATTCCATTCACACAGAACATGAACACGGTATGTTGTACATGGAACATTGACATGGCATACGTTACATTGAATATGGGCATGGCTTAAATTATGCACAACATCGATATTTCTATGAGACATCATTATATTCTAATAATTATTTAAAATAGATAACTATTACCATAAAATTGAAAATAGTTATATTAATAGTAATAAATATTTCTCAAATATTGTTATATTTGTTTTTATATAAATAAAATTTATCCATAATGAATGATATGATTTTTAGTAAATTCATTTTATGCCTAAAAATATTGTTTTCTATAATAAAATAATTCTATTGTCCTATGAAAAATAATTAATAAAATTTTAGAATCATTTATAAAATTAATTTTTTAGAATAAACATATATTTTGAGTTTAAAATTTCTAAATAATATAATACTAAATTTTTGGATATGTTTTAGATACAACATTTTTTGATAAATATTTAATATTACCAGATTTTAATTTAAAAATGATTTTTTATCTAATATATATATAAAGATAAATTATATTAAAATAATTTTGAAAATTTTAATTTAATTAATTTTTTATTAATTAATTCAATTTAGGTAATTTTAATGAATTTCACAATGAAATTTGAAATAAAAAATTGAACACTTGTGATCATTTTTACATTAAAAACTCACATAGTCGACCCGACTGTGGTATTAATTTTAAAATAATTCCCTGCACATATATGATTGGAATTTGGAATCCTAATAATTTTAATTTATAATATGTTCATCTTTGTAATGTATAAAAATAATATTGAATGTAATTGAAATTAATTACACCGTCTAAAGTATTATTAAGCATCACCAAGTAGTAAACCTTATGTTTAAGACAAAAAACGATTTAGACACCTATCAAAAACCCATTTATGGCCATTATTAGGAAATAAAACATCCATTAATTATTATTTTTTATTTTGAATGTCATTTATAATGTTAAAATGTGGGTACACCTAACTTGTTTTAAAAAATTCATAGTTTCTCCTTTACATTCCACATAAAAGGCCACCACCTATACCTCTTATTCACACCTCTCAAAACACTTTGGATCCACCAATATCTAACATATACACTTAAAAATCCAATTTTTTCTCCTTGGAGCCTCATTTTGGGAAGAATTTCTTCCACGAAATCATTTTTTCATGATCCCAAAGGAGTTACCCAATTAAGAGGCAACATCATCTCTCAAGGTACATTCATTTATTATCCTTATCCACCCTCCACTCTCTATATTTAATGGTTGTATAAAAATAGTATACTAAATATAATTTTATTTTTCTATTCTAATGGATCATCCAACCTTTACACACACCTCCATCTAATGGGTCACAAATATAATATTTAGGTGTACGATGAACTACCGCCTCTCTAAATGATAACTGCTCATTTTTTCTTTTACCACCTATCATGGTAGAAATAAATATGGAATATATATATATATATGTTATATATTATTGTTATTATTTATTTATATTCTATACTCATTTTAAAAAAATATAATATTACATTTCATTTGGTGTAAATACGATAACATCATTTCGGGAAATATGGACTACTTCCCCCTCAAAGCGATGTGATTCATTCACACAATACATAAAAAAATTTAAGAATGGTTTTAGTTACATTATATGATATTTATAACATAATATTTATACTATAATGATATTATATAAATGTATACATATAGGTAATTTAATTTCATTCTTTTATTATGACAATAAAACTGGAAACAACGATCATGAATAAATAAGCCATACCATCTCTAAAAAGATTCTATTTAATTTTTTACATAAAATTATATAGATTATTATATTACACATCTAATTTATATAAATGATATTTATATCATATTTTACATTCTATAATAATGTTTTATTTATAAGGACAAACGATATCACAAATTTAGAAACATGCGAATAACCAAGAGAATATTGTCCGAAGTGTAAACATAACATAGATTTGTTAACATGTGGGTAATATAATGTCGTAATAAAATCATATATGGTATTATAAATAATAATATATTTTTCTAAATGATTTATAATAAACTTATATTTAATGTATAGGTGGTTTGAATGAGTATGATGAGAGTCATGAAACCCGATAAGGAGATTTCATATAGTTTTTATTTTCATGAGATACATGCAATTTTCATCACTAATTACTTTTGTGTGGTGTATGTACTAAAAATTATTGTATTATAAGTACCCTATATGTAATTTTATGGTTATTAACATTTAAATTTAATTTTCATTATTTTGTGGGGATTGAGTTTAAAATTTTTCTAAATCGGTAATATTGTATTATCTCAATTTTCCTTCTTTGATGATAAGGTTTTTTATATACCTAAATCTGTTTCGTGGTGTATGTAAAACCATTTTACAAGTTATATAATGAATATAATTATTTTAATGGTATTTTAAGGATAATTTAATTTTATTTTCTTACATGTATAGTATGGTACTAGGTTATAATGTTATAAGGGTTTATTGAGACCATATATTTTCCTTTTAAGATTGTTTATGTATTTGATTCGATGGAAGACATTTTATGATTAATATCTAAAGAACACATATCTGTTTCTTGATACTGTATTTATTCATGATAAACCAACTTATTAGTAACATTTTCCCATTATTTGGAATTTATGATAATGTTTTAAAATAAAATCTGAATGTCTGCCTCTCAGGATAGAAATCTATTGTATTCTAAAACCCTATTTTCAAAAAACATTCAAAAATTATTTCCCAAATGTTTTGAAACGATATATTAATCCCATATTCCTGGAAAATTTATTTTAAATTCTATTTTTGGTTTCAAAGCTTCCTTTATATATTTTGAAAGCAATTTCCAATGAAAAATATTTTCAAAAAGGTTTTCAGTTTTCAATAAATTTTCAATAAAAACTGGTTATTTTTTATGTGATAATTTAAAAATATATTTTAAAATTAATTCACTTCATAGTGAAAATAAATTGGTTTTACTCATTAATTTCTGTAGAAATTATTCAAATTTTCCATTCATAATCATTTTCCCAATGTTACATTTTGTAATAGAGTAATGTTTTTGAAAATCATTTATATATTATGGGATATATGATTTTTTAACATACTTCTTCTCATGGTTTAGGATATTGTGGAAATTTTAATTAAACCTACATCTCTCCATAGGTAATGATATTATTAAATTTTTATAATTTACATTTCATTTAATGGGTTTTGATATGATTATTTATGAATTTTCAAATATTTATATATTATTTCATAATGATATGGGTGGGACCTATCTCTATTTGAAATTCATTTTGAAAATATTTATATCTCATGAGTCAGACAAATAGGTTCATGAGAATGATCCTTCAATACTAATATGGCCATGGGATTGATCATTTACTTCCAGGATGGTATGTGGAGTGAACTCATGGTACTATGATGGCCATAAGAGTGAACCATGACTACCAAGATGTTATGGGGAGTGAACATATACTACCAAGATGGTCATTTAAGTGATAAATTGGATGGTAGGGAAATCAAATAATATTTTATTACGGGGTTTCTACAATTCAAACTTTTATTCCTATGTTTTGATTTCTGGGATTATGTTCTACATTTCCGAATGATTTATGACTTATGAAGTGCCATGAATAATGTTATCAATCATGTATATGTTCTTTTATATGAAGGGTATGATAATATATTTTCATGATCATGTTGTCATACCATTATGATCATGATTATTCTTATATATTTTCATTTTTTTGATTTATTATCCTTTTAGACCGCTCATTAATCGGTTTCCTTCCCCATGTTATTAAGATATCTATTTTATTTAGGTTAATAAGAATGGTGATAGTGAAGATAAACCTAGTGGGAGATAATGTAGCTATCTTATGTATCAAGGTTTAGGTCTTTATTTTTCCAAATGCAATATAATAGTATAGTATTTGGGTGTCTGGTTGAATAATGTTTTATGTATTTCCCAAATGTTAAGAAATATAAATGTACATCATGACTTGGATTCTATAGTAGGTTTTAGGGGAGGGTTTTAGTTCACCTTTAGAAGCTAGGATGAGTAATCCTTAGTGAGAAAACTATTTACATGTATAAGGATAAGTATATAGATGTTTAAAATGCCATCGAATTTTAGAAAATGCTAGAGTCAGTGGTTTCCTCAAAATACATATATTTCTAGATAATACTAATGGAATTTTCCTTCAAAAAAATGTACCTAGGGGTAACAACTCTTACATGATGTTCCAGGCCTGAATTGATGTAATCTGTTACCCGACAATATAACTTACCGCACACCTCGGTTGACACTCTCGGGGGATATGCATTGAGAACTCACAAAATCATCCCAAACAATCATCATGTATTAAAAAATATGTTTCCTTTGAATAACCTAGGGTTTAACAAAAGTTTCATAGGTTAAGTATGGTTTTGTAACATTGATATCCCATAACATATTTTTTATAACTATGTGGTTCGTCCCTATGATAAATTTTTCTTTCTATATGGATTTTGGTTTAGTAAAGGGATATAACCCAAAGGAACCACATTAATAGTGAATGCGATAGACAATGGATTTATTTATCTCCGGATAAACCAAATACTATTAGAGAATGAATGAAAAAAATCATTTATATGATACTTTTTTTCTCAATCTATAAACAATGGTGGAATTGAAATGAGGAAATGGATGGAAGAAAATTTTATTAAATAATTTTTAAGCAAATATCCACCATTTACTAGAGGGTCTCCTCATGTTCTTTATAAGATAACAATAGATCAGTACTACTGAAAAAGTATTCTCTATTCTCTAGTGTTCAGAGAATGAAATAGACATTCAAACTGTCAATTTTTTAGACGGTGAAGTAGACTAGTGGTGGACTTTAATCATGAATACGAGGCACCAAGACGAGATTGGATACCTAGATTGGGATGAGTTCATGATATTATTTATCAATATATACATTCCATAAATTCATCATTCCATGATGATGAGAGAGTTCCTTGTGTTTAAATGAAGTGTTGATTAATCTGTTGGTAGCTACGAGGCTAATTTCATGATACTGGTGAGGTAAGAATCATGAATTATCATCCAATATGAATGTAAAGTTGATAGGTTTTTATTTCCTTTAGTCTAATTCATGCTACAGTTTTAGTCATAAAAGACAATATTAGATATGATGATATTGTTCATTGTGAAATCAAGGTGGAAATGGAGGTTAGAGTCACATATCAATTAGTTGGTTTTATAAAAAAGATAAAGATGATGTTTAATAGAAAATCTAAATACCATGGTGAAAAAAATGTCATTTCCACTTTTCTCTATATATGGGAATAAGCATGCAAAAAAAATCCTTAATTCTTCTAATAAATGTTCTAAATGTGGAAGGTAATTCCATTAAGAATTTTATTGTTGATTTGATGGGAATAAATTAACTCAAAATGATAATGGATTGAATGCTACATTGAATTCACCTCCATTGATTCAGTGCTACAAAGGCACTGAAAAAGTGAATTTTACTGAATACCCTATGAAAGGATACACTATATGTAAAATTTACTATGTGTTAATTATTTCTGAAAAATCTTTCATTTATGTGCCATATAATCATAAGAAATGGTATAATTGGAGATCCATCAAAGATAATGTCTATTGATTTTTGTCCTAAACAATCCAATGTTTCTGAGATCCATAGATTTCTTGGATTGGATGAATATTTTCAACGAATTGTGGGGAATTTACCATTACTATCAAATCATTTGTCTATTTTATAATGGAAGGCTATCATGTTCTTCTAGAAAGATAAATTTTAGAAAATTTTCAATGAAATTAAATAAGTTTTTTCAGTGATCCAATGTTTACATTACCCTATATGGGATATGGGTTTGAAATATATACTTATGCATCCAAGAAGATATTTTGATGTGTTATTATGAATAATAACATTAGTATTTATTATTCATAATTATATTTGGAAAGTAATTATAAAAATTATACAAATCATGATTTAGATATTTTAGTGGTAATTTTTACATTAATTATTTGGAGAATTTTTTTTTTTTTTGAGAAAAGTGAGATATATATACCAATCATAAATGCTTGAAATAATTATTTTAAAAAAGGGGTTGAACATGAACCTATGTATTTAGATAGATTTTATAAATTACTATGACTACTCAATACAATACCACCATTGGAAATAAAAGAAGGTTGTCTATGATTTACGATTTAAGGATCATGCTAACTTATCCAGGACGAGTATCACAAAATATCCAATATTTATGGGTTCTCAATGAGTGGATATAGAAATAAAAAAGGAAGGGGAAATTATTATCATTCTAAAATGAATTTTCAAACCTCCATCCATGTGAATATTGAGGAGGAACATAATGAAAAATATAGATCTTCAAAAAAAGTAAGGAATGTTCTTGATTTTATCCTTGATCCTGATGGAATAACAAGGTTTATGACGTATATATGTGTTCCATCCATACCATATTAAATGTTCGATATATTATAGGAAGATAATATTTCTTTATTCTATATTCATACATGATGCACAATGATGTATAGGGACAAAAAATAATAATTTTTCTGGAATGACATTAAGATAGATATCTAAGAGTTTGCATCTCAGTTCATGTTATTCCAACAAGTTATGTTTAACAGGAAAAAACTGAAAGGGTATATTGCATCCATTACGCATAATATAATAGAAAGGGGAAAAAATAAATATTTATTATTTGTAAGACACCAAACAACCTATAAATGGTTATATCTACATGGGTTTTAGTAGATCACAATACCATGTGTGCACACATTATCTCTATCAGAGAGGAATTCTCTTTCGATCAATATTCCATGATATACATCATGTAAGTGGAATGGTTTCTTGGAGTATCATATAATATTTTATTAGATCAGGATATTAGTTTGAATTCATTGTTCATGATATGGACTCATTAATCACATGGAATGGATACATGTTTTATAAATTTTTATCATCATCTGACAGATGGTTTGTCTGAAAAAAAAATTCAAACACTAGAGGATTTGTTGACATCATTTTCTCCAGTTTTACAAGGTGGTTGGGATCGAAACATTCCTCTAGTTGAGATTTAATAAAAAATATCATTCACTAATGAATATGGATTGAACTTTATGAGTCCCGATATGGGAATAAATGTATTTCTCTAACATGTCAGGATGAGGTTGATGAAAGAATGATATTGGGAACTGAGATCTCTAAAGAAATGTTCGGAAAGTTGGAAACCATTTAGAATCATATCAAGGAAAATAAAATCATGAATCAAAGTTATGATGATATCCATGGGCATGATATGAAATTTTATATTGGTGATAAGGTTTTTCTATGAATCTCACCATGGATGAATGTTATGTGATTCTTGGAAAAAGGGAATATAAGCCCTAGGTATAGAAATCCCTTTGAGATTCCTGATCATATAAGGATGGTAATATATTGCATGTCACTTCCTCAAAAATCAATCTCAACTGCATAATGTGTTTTATGTATCTATCCTAAGGACATATATACCATACCCATAATATGTTCTGAAATTAGAGATTATATAACTGAAGCAGGTTATTTCTTACATGGAGAAACATGTTGAAATTCCGGATAGTATAGAGAATTTTCTATGAAACAAGACCCCTCCCAAGCTCCATGTTTTCTAAATAAATAATTATTTACAATTATCTACATGAGAACCATAGAAAAGTTTTATGCTTATGTATAGTATTTTTTTATCCTAGTGAATATTTTCAATGGAGGAATTCATTTTTAGTGGGTTAAAATTTGTCACATTGAGTTTATGTGGTCATTTTTTCAAAATAAATTAAATTTTCAATTATGTATTGGAATTAACTTATTAAAACATTACATTCTCATGGATCTTTAATTACAATACATTACATGGAACATCTACATTGTGTATGTTACACGAAACATTAACTTTTCATACTTAACATAGAACACCGATGTTTCTATGAAACATTAGTTTATTATTATAATTATTTAAATGAGATAACAATAATCAGTATTATAAACACAATTATATAAATATTAATGAAATTTTAATTTATTTTAAATATTTTTTATTTAAATAATAACTATTGATAATGATACACATGTTTTTAATAGTCCTTTTATGTTTAAAAAAATAATATTTTCTACATTAAACTACTATCATTATAATTTTTTGAAAAATAATAAATTAAATATTGAATTTTTATTGAATTTGGATCCTATAAAATAAACTTCAATTTTTAATTTTTTATTTCTAAATTATCTCTCAGTGATTTTTTTAGATTGTTTCGAGAAACATCATTTTTTGATGAATAATAAAAAATATATAATTTATATTTCAGAACAATGTTTTAATAAAATATTTTCATGAGGTTAAATTATTATAAAATTCATTTAATATTTTAATTATATTATCATTTTACGAGTTAATAAAATTTAGTTATTTGGAACAGATTTCACATTGAAATTGGATATAAAAACACAAAAAACTTTTGATCATTTTGACTTTAAAAAACTCGCATTGTCGACCTGACAATTGGATTAATTTTAAATAAAATTCCTTCAATTAAATGATTGGAATTTGAAAAAATTCATTTCATATTAGGAATTATAATAATTTCTAATTTCTAATAATTTCATCATAGTATTTTTTAAATATTTGTGAATGTAATTATAATTAATTTCATCGATTAATGTAAAATTAATTTTAGCTGAGGACTAAACCAGAAATTTTAGAACTGAAATGACATAAAACATTTTCAAAAACCAAAATTATAGTCACCATTAGTCCAAGAAGATTTCATCATTTATATTGGTTGGTTTTATATTATTTTTGTTATTTTAATATGGAATTACACCTGACTTGTTTACAATAATAACAAGTGTGTCCTTTCCCTTCCCTATTAAAGCCCATCAACTCTCTATCTTATATCCACCTATCAATCCCATTAGGTTCAGCCATTTTATTCCCAATACACATCCAAAAATATCTTCATTTCTATTGTAATCATTCTATAATGTTGACTGTTTTCCTAGAAATACTTTTGGAACAAATTAAAAGGTGTTACTCGGATTTGGAGGTAAATACTTCTCTCAAAGTCATTTCATTAATTATCATTCTCCACCCCTCCACTAAATTTATTTAATTCCTGTATAAAAAATAATATCCAAAATATACTAGGATGTTTATATAATTTTTGTTCAACCTACTCTTACATACACATTTATCTAATGGGTAACAAACATATAATTTACATATATGGTGATCTAATACCTCATTAAATGGTGATTTTTTTTATTTCTTTATCGACTCTCATGGTGGAAATTATGAGGGAAAATATATTTATAGAAGTTATATATTATATATATTATGTCTTTAATATTATATATTCCTTCTTCAATGAATATATTTTTACTTTTCATTAGATTGAAATATGATAATTTTGTTTGAGGAAGTGTGGACTACCGGCTCCTGAAAGAGATGTGATTCATTCAAAACATACAAGGAAAGTATTAATGATAATTTTAGGGGAAATATATTATATATATGTAATTATAATTCCAAAATAATGAAATTATACAATTATTTGAATATATTTCATTTTCATTCATTCTTTTATCATGAGAATGAAAACTTAAACAATATTCATGTTTATGTACAGATTATCGTCTCCATAAACGGTGTAGTATATAATTTATAAAAAATTCTACAGAATATTATAATATACATGTAATATAGTTTAATGATATTTATATGAGGTTAGACATTATATAGTCATGATATATATATAAAGTCAACTATATAACAAATTAAGATACATGCGAAGAATAAAGTTAATATTATCCAAATTGAATCCTTATCATAGAATGATTAAAAATAGTGTATCCTAAAGTCATAAAAACCATATATTGTATTCGATTTATGAATTTGGATATGTCAAATATTTATAATAATTTTATATTCATTAAACAGGTTGTTTGAATGATTATGTTGATTAATTAGAGACAATGTATTGCCATTTCACCTCACTTTTTATTTCATCGAGATAAATGCAATGTTCGCCACTATTTCCTTTGGTGAGGAATATTTACATCCAATGATTGTATAATATGAATATTATAATTAAATATATGGATATTTAAATATGCATTTTATAATATTTCATTAATGGGGTCTAATTTTCAAATGTCACCAAATCAGTTTATTTTTTTGTCCCAATTATCCTTCTTCGAGACTCATGTTTTTCACCTAAATTCTTTTCATGGTGTGTATACATCCATTTAACATGTTATAGAAAGGGATTACATATTATAATGTTATTTTATACTTTATATAATTTCATTTTCGTACATTTATTGTAGGATCCCAAGTTACCACATTATAATTTATTATTGTGACAATCTCATTTCTTTTCGATATTATTTATGATTATGATTAATTTGATAAAATATGATTATGCCTCTCCCAATAACACTCATATGTTTACTTATAATCTATTTATTCAATATAGATACATTTAATAGTACCATTTTCCCAATCATTGGATCTTATGATTCTGCTTTTCTGTATAATCTGACTATTTTTCTCTAAAGTTGGAAATCCATTGCATTCAAAAACCATGTTTTAAATAATGTTTTAAAAATTGTTTTCAAAATATAATTGAAAAATGTTTTCATGAAAAATTTATTTTAAAATTATTTTATGCTTCTAAATCCCTCCTATATATGTTTTCAAATCTATTCTCAATGAGAAATATTTTCCAAAATTATTTATGTTTTAGATTGCATTTAAACGTAGAATGCATATTTTCCTCATGAAATATTTTTAAATGATCATTCAAAATTATATCACATATAAGATAAAAATCATTGGTGTTACTCATTCCTTTTAGGGAAGATTTTGGAATGATTATATTTATATTACTTCTTTGAATGTATTGTTTTTAGGGAATGATGTTGATGACATCGTTTCACTTTAATGGGTTATATTATTTGGAAAACCGATTCTTTTAATGGGTTATATTTATGATGAAATGATTTTAAAACCTATATATTTAAATGGGTTTTTATATTATTATATATTTATAATACCCATTTAATTTCATGGGTATGATATGATTATATATGATCTTGTCGTACATGTTTGTTAGATTCAATTATGAGATGGGAAGAACCTATATATACATCCAATGCATTGGGTAATGATTTATATCTCATGGGATATAAAAATATGTTATTGTGAAAGAGCCATTACAACTATGATGACCATGTGAGTGAAGCAGGACTACAAAAATAGTATGAGGACTGAGCTCATCCTTCTAAGATTGCCATGGGAGTGAACCACGACTATTATAATGGTATAGGGAGTTAACCATTACTACGAAGATCATATCTATAGTGATTCCTTGGCTATAATGGAAATCATATTATATATACTTTTGTGTCAACCTTAAATCCATTTTTTATTCCAATGTAATTCTTTAATGTAATATGTTCACAATTTCAATTTGATTCATTTATTATGAAATTCCATTATTTGTGACATGATTCATGTTTTGGATCATTGATATGCAGGGTAAAGCCTTCTCTTTCCATGATCATATTTTCATACCCTTATGAAAATGATTATGCTTATGTATCTTTCTATTTTACCATTATTGAGAATTCGAGCTCACCAATTTTTCATTCGGATTTACATGAATGTGTTTATAGAAAATATTTTTCTGTATATTTATATTCTCACCCTTTATTTTATATAAAATTTTCAATAAATTATAGATGGAAGATGGAAATCGGGTGGGAAATTATGATAACCAGGATAGTTTATTTATTTCAGTTGATGTTTCAACCTAGTGAGATATTTTATCATGATATTTACCTATATGATATCCTTTTGATTCTGTATGAAAGTACATTATGGTTTATAATATTTTTTTGGAATTTATGGTTATTTTAAAATATAGATATGGATTTGATCAAATTTCAAATTTTTATCTTTATTTTATATAGGTTAATTCCTCTAATATTGTGTTCATTATAACTGTTACACCAATCAACAACACATGGGATATTTTCTGTATAATTCATTGGTACCACATTCATCTTCTATCAAAACAGAATGGATTTTAGTTGAGATGAGATGAAAAATATTGATATCAGAGTGATATTTTTCTTATTGGATTGAATAACGTTTAGAAAACAATAAGGATTTCAATTTTTTATAGGTATAAATTTAATTTTATCATATCTTATGATTTAGGATAGAATGAAATTCATGAATACAAATCGTTCCTCTATGATATTGAATAAGGACCCTAGGCCTTATAAACCAGTAAATTTGATATTATACTATTTTGGGGTTGAGAAGTAAATGTTGTGCATGTATCATGATTTCATTCACCAATGTTTGAATTAGGGTGAATCTAGGAATGTTTAAATTTAAATAAATTAGAATATACTTTAAATAAATCCCTTATATTGGGATTATGATTTTTATATTCAGATTTATTGAGATGGACTGTGTAAAGAATCCCCTCATGTTTCATGTTGGTGAATTTCATGTTGAAAATAATGTTAATAATGGGAGGGTTGATACAAAGGACAATGATTCATGGTAGAAGGTGTTAATTTAGTTACAGAACCATAAATTTCCAATGTATTATGGTATTATCTCCAATAATGAGATATATAAGTCAATGCAATTTTAGAAAAGATTGTTTTTTTCCTAATCTATGAATGGAAATAGAATTGGAATATTCTAGATGATAGAATATATAGAAGTGAAAATAATTAGAGGTGGATCTTGTTTATGGGTGATTTCATGGACTCTGTGGTGTCATATGAAATGTTTCAAAGACATTTCTTGCTTGCAATTCTATCATTAAATTTAATGTATTGAGATGGTTAAAATTTATCTCACATTGATTATGAATCTCTATTGGGAATGATCTTTGATATTTTCTCTTGGAATTTATGCATCATCCTCACATTATTTTTTATGATGTTGAATCAATGTTGTGAAACCTAAGGATAATTTTTACAAAGTTAACCAATAGTATGTTATTCCATTCTTGATTCCTTAATTTATTAATGTTATGATGAAGGATATGGTGACCAAGAATATATTGGTTTAGATATGATCATCTTGATATTAAATTCATTATATTATTTTGAGGAGATACTCTATGGATGTGAGTTTTTCTAAATAAATGTGATTTTGGATTCAAATAGTGAGGAATTGGTCATAGTGTTATTTCACTCATTTATCAAGATCCTGTAACTTATGTTACTATAATAGGACCTAAAAAGTATATTTCTATGTATATAGGGGACGACTCAACTTTTTTTTGTTGTTTTGTACAGGTTTTAGTGGTATAAATGAGTAAACTGACATGTTTTAAATGGATTATTTCAAATCGGTTCATTCAGGACCATATTAACAACAATATGATTATAAATATTTTAATCATCTGGTGAAGATAACGTTTGATAATGAAAAATGGATATTTTTATCCCCTAGGGATGTATATCCAAGCATGTTTGAAGTGGATGATGTTATATGCGTCAGTTTTCTAAAAGAGCATTTAATGGCGTATTTCATGAAATATAGTACCCAACGCCAGGTGAAATGAATTTTATTACAGAAAACACTTGATTATATTCTACCCTAGTACATTCTTTTTTTATTTGGGAACTTTAATATTATTTATAAAACCTAACGTTGTATACGAATAGGTAATTATTAGAGAATAGTGTGGATAAAATTCTAGTTCACTTGGGATTGAATAGACTATTAGATGGTCAGTCTAGAATTCTAGTGATGTGTTAGGGATGGGATTTAATTATGGGATAACTTGAATTCAAGGGAGTGTTCTTAGAATTATTATATAAAACTATATGAGGTCATTTCTGGTATGATTTTGATGAAATATATGTGATCTACCATATATTACAGTTGGAGCAGATTATTTTAATGAATTTCTATGGATATAATTGGAGTTAATTTTCATCCATGTTTGTGAATGAGTTATAACTCATTGTCTTTTCAATATCTATATATCCTTTTTGGAAAACAACTTATGTTCTATGAGTAGTCTAAATTTTGATTATGTATCTATTATTGAATTGTTTATCAAACCAATTGCATCTCTATATTATGATCTGAAGTTGATTCCAAATACGATGGATAAATGTTTATAGATATACCCTTTTTGTCATCAATTCAATCATATTCAGATATATAAACTCAACACCCTTATATAGATTGTTGATTTTGTTAATCATTAACATGGATTTAGTTGGTTCTTCGAGATTGAATTTTGGTGTGAGTACAAACAAATGTGAGTAATGGAAGAAGAAATATGAATTGTAAAATTCATGATTCATTTTTCAGACATTGAGTTCATGTTTACATCCATAAATGTAATGGAAAAACATTTTTTTCAGGTGATTGAAGAAATCAGTGTTTTATGATATCCTAGATATGTATGTATCGTGATAATCATTGATATACTCATCAAAAATACTTGATATGAACAATAAGTAGAGGAAATGAGTAATTTTTTAAAATTCCCTAGATAAAATAACATTTAATATATTTTAAGAAAATTATATTATAGATGTGTGTGTTTAATTTCCAATAGAATTTCATGCCTCAATAGGGTGTGACTATTAATTCATTAGCAAATGAGTCAGTTTTTGTCATTATATCCTAATAAAATGATCTATTTTTGAAATTTATTATCAAAATATTCTATAAATGGTTATTCACATGTGATGTCTCTCATATTGGAGCACATTTAATAGTTTTAAATAGTAATGATAGGAATTTTGTATTGAAAGATTAGTGTAGGTATAATTTTGAGTTCCTATAAGAATGGATAAACAGTTCACTCATTCGTTATTTTATGGATGGGGATGTCATATTTAAGGTATTTTGTGATTCATCTCATCTTGTTATTATCTACGTCATGATGAAATAGAGATCTATGATATCTCTTGGGTCTCATTAGATATGTATTCTGGAGTGTGGATGTTCAACCCATAATACCAATGTTGACATAGTAGAGTGTTCTCTTAATTAGTGGTGTCATTATCATATTTTTTATCATGTTATAGTCTTCATAGATCACACGAGACATAGATATGTCTTCTATGAATATTATTTGAATTTTTGCGATGGAAATATGTAGAGTTATTGTAGATATATTTAATTTTGTCCATTTCTACAATAAATAGAGGTAATTTTTCGGTGTTGTGATAGGTTGGAATTCTTATGCTGTTGATTATAACCATCTTGGAAATGTGAAATGGTCAATGGAAGAACATCTAGCTTTGAATCTTGATATAAAATAAGATATTGGTATACTTTTATTATATCAAATAATATTAAATTATTCTTTGTTTCCAAAATATTATGAGTCTCAATTCTATGATAATCTCATAGTGGTGTTGAGGGATCATGTTAACTATACAGATATTCATGGGGGGTTACAAATGTATGATCAACATCGTGTATAGTTTTTTCATATTTTCCTTATTCAATTTAATAAAAGATTATTTTTTCAAGCTGGGTTTCATATATAAACATTTGATACATAACTTATTATTTCCATGATGTATCCTTACCTAATGAATTTTTATTATGGTCGGGTATTATGAGGATAGTGTCAAAACCTATGTCTTAGTGTGTTGCTTGTCTGTGGGAGAATGTCATGCATCCAGTTCTAGTAGGTATGTACCTAATATTGGATGTTTTTTTGATAGAAATGTGAGGATATATTAATGTATTTTACAACTTTTTTCTATCGATATTCTAGTGGATATTATATTAATTGTTTGTTTTGGGAACATATTAAGGAAATAATCTATTTTTTATAATTTTGGAATCCCAGGAGGTGGAATCTTCAAAAATACATTATTTGGATGACATAATCTGACATCATAGGGTTACGAGGGCCATAATGTTTTTCACAAGGTACTCGATTTACCTCAATAATGTGGAAGTACCTAAAGCATGATTTTACCTATAAATTATGATTTATAATATTATTTCATTTATATGAATACTTTTAAAATGTTTGGATAATTAAAATTCTATATGATGTGTGGCATGTAAATGTTATTGAATTTAGATTTTTCTTGGTGAATAAATTTCATTTGGCCGAGTATTCCAATAATAATAACTATCTCTCATCAATAGTGATAATATTTCGTTATTTAAAATTCATAATTTATTAATATAAGATACAATATTTGATGGAGATATATCCAATTACCAAATATGTATATGCATTATATATACTTGTGTTTGTGTGTTATGTTGTGTTGAATGAAAATTATTATTTTCATATGTAATGGGGGTGTTGTTCCATATATCCATTGTTATTAATGGATTGGATCTCAAGTAATCCCCTACCTAATTTATCATTTAATAATAAATATTAGGGGATAAAACACATGGGGGATATAAATTGATGGTATGAATACCTGAAGAGGATAAGGAACTTACACATGTATTATAAATGTAATATTATGTTCAATATCACGAGTTGTTATCCTAATGGATAAATAAAGCCACCACCATATGATGGACATGTGTGTGTGTTTATTACCTAAATGATACCTTAGAAAATATATTTATCACCAATATCTCTCATTATCTACTTAATTTCCGTCACGAGATTCTATCACATCATAGAGAATATAGAGTAACAAAAATATGTTGTTTGATTCAATTTATCCCATAGAAACATATTGAGGTTTAGTATTTTTTCTTCCACATTAGTGGTTATTGTAAAATTCATTTGATACTGATCATAATGATATAGATGAATCAAAAAATTATGGTTTTTCATTTATAATATTTTACCATTTATAGTTTATCGTGGTTTCAATTTTCATTCATGGTTGATCTTTGTAACGGGACTTAAACGATATTGATGTATCTAATAAATGTTATTATACCATATTGAATCATTAATATTGGTATTAAAAATTCCCAAGATCTTTGTTTTTTGTAATCATTTGGGTGGATGAAGAACTATAACGAAGGATCATGTCCATACATCACAATGCATACAATCTCCCTGACATATATAATCATATTAAAAACTAAATGTCCTTATGTAATGGTTTGTATGATGTGATCATTTTGGTAACACACACTAGAGTCATATGACATGTTGGATAACAACTCAGTCTATTTCCTGAAGTCTTAACACATTTAGGTTATGAAGGATATATCTAAAAACATGTGGAGTTATTAATTGTCTTATTTTAAATGATATGTGTTATATTTATGCATTTTACAATTGGATTTCAATAGGAAATTTTAATATAACTTGAAACTCCAAATTAATCCATTGTCATTGAAAAGAATGAAATTTTAATCGTTATTTCTGAATTTAGTAAGTCACTAGTGTTTATATCAGTGACAATATGGGTTGTGAATTGGTTGAGAGTATGGGAGGATAGTTGCATCTCTCCCACAAGGGGGAATTATTTCAGAATCATGGACACATTATTTATTTATGACATATATTAGTAAACCATTCAAAATAACAATTTCTGAACAACATGGGAATGTTCCATTGATTTGGTCATGTCCTTGTGGCGATGTGATCATCCAAGAGTGTTTGAGGTTTTCAATGATTACATCATAATATCATGATTATTTTCTTAAATGAGGCATAGTTGGTATCTTTGGAGTTTATCACTATCCAAAGACATAATTGGTGTTGTGATGCTAGGATTAAAACAGATTGGTGGGACATCCTATGTATCCAAAAAAATAGAATAAAAAATTTAATTATAGGATGCATGATTGAATGCCTACTTATTATCATGTTCCGAAGAATACATCGAATAATTTCATTGTCATAAAATATAGAAAATATGGAGAAAATTTTTTAATGACTGTTTTTTTGGGACTTCCACCAGGGATACCCATGCAATATTACACAATTTATTAGTCACTAATTAGAAGGGTATATAGATTAACACTACATGATGTTTTGCCTCATCAATAATGTGGTATGATTATGCTTGTGATTACTAACATAAGGATTTAATATTCTCATCACATATTAGTTTACTATAAATCATTGAAGATTTAACCTTGTTGCTGACCAATATCAGGGAATGGTGGGCAGTATCTCGACATGAGGTATATTATGTGACTCATTGGAGTTTCACAAATCAATGTGTATGTGAGGGTACTAGGACATGTATCCTTACTTAATGTTGTAATAAATTATATAATGCTAATCACATTTGTTAATATGGGAAATTTATTGTATTTTCATGGATCCTTAATGATGAGTCATACATATCTTGTGAAAATATGAATATAATCCCACGTAGTTCGAGTGATGCAGTTTGAGGAAATATGTGATGAATGTTCCAAAAAATATATCATCATACAATATAGAAAGGCACTAGATAGCTTAAAAATATGTAACATAAAATAATATGGTATTCCTGTCATTTTTACATATTATATTAATGAATTTATTTTCTAAATCTATAATAACTCGCGAGTAATGCTCAGTGTGAGAAACATGACATATATGATAATTCATAATGCATTAAGTAAAAAAAGAGTATTGATTAGTGATAAATCATGGGACTCTTTGAGATGCCTCCCATGATAATTGAATCATGGGAATGAAAATGTTTTTTTGGATTAAATATATCTAGAGACCCATATGAGTATGTATGTTCTATTAAATGGTTGAAAACAGGTAGTATCTCAATTATTTTAAAAAATTGATGAACATATCCTCTATAAAAAATGTATGCATCGTGACATAAATGAGGTACAATATTATATCTATTACATTGGATCTAACAATAGGTTATTGAGTTGGGATTACTCATTTGATACCATAAGATTCATTCCGTGACAAGTGAATATTTTGACGGAAATAATGATTGGGTCTTACAAATAGTTGGCGGCCCATATGGGTACTCCCTTTTGATAAAATAGATCATAAATGGATATTTATATGGGATTATTCATGATTATTCATTATACATCAACCTATAGTTAGATAACTCGATAAAAATGATATACGTTGGGATTAAACATAGTTATAGTACAGAATGGACGTGGAAGGGGATTTTACCTTTGAAAGATGCAAACATATGTTTTTTTATGAATGTGGGAATGGATAAGGTATACAAGGTTGTGAAGATAAGTATCTCTACTCTAGTAAATAAAGGACAATATGATAATTTTATAATGTAATGAAATGATTGGAATCATAGAGGATATGATCAAATATATGTGTCTTTAGAATAAAAGAAAAGTATTAAAACTCAATATATATATTATAATGATGGGGGAACATTTGATTTCTAGGTAAATTGGTGTTCAAGGTGTTTTAATTAGGTGAATTAATTTCCAAGTGAATGGTAGATGTTTTTGTTGTCCCATGTGTTTTACCTTGGTAAATTGGTGATCTTGTCTAAGATTTTATTAAATTGGTTCCCAAAATTTATGCATAAGTTAATCGGTTTCCAGGATTGGGACTCTATCGAATTGGATCCTACATAGGAGATGAAAAAGGTTATTTTTTCTGTTATGGCATAGAGCTAATGTAATTAGATCTTGTTATGGATAAAGTTATATTTTTTATCAGTTGTAAGATATTTCATGAGGCTTAACCCGAATAAGGAACCATAGAGATGTCATTCACATAATATTGGGTCACATGTGGATGATCAACCAACTGAAGGAACGTTGGATAATGGTCTCCCAATTTGTGATACATGGGATGATGGTCATCCATGTCATAGAAATGAGGATAAATTTCATCAATGTGTAGGGACTTTTGAGAATAGTCGCTTGAGAAAAGGAAATTTGTCTAATTTTTTCCCCAACAATGATATGTGTTAGATTAGTAATCCATGTGAATTTACAAGAGTGAATGGTCACCCATGTTCAAAGGCCTTGGGCGAATGGTCACCCATGAAATGATACATGGGATATTGGCCACCCATATGATGGTCAATGGGTGAATAGAGGAAAATGTTAATTGAAATGGTAGTATGATATCCCATGGGATGTGACATTGTTGAATGGTCACTGAAGGTCCTTTGGTGAATTTTCACTCTTGAGAAGGGACTAGGGTGACTAGACCTGAAAGTGAGGGTGCCTGGGTGAATGCCCACCCATGTGAGGCTCCCCACATGAATAGTTTCCTATATGAGGGGGAAAATGAATGGTTATCCATGTGAATGATATCCCTTGTTAGGAATTTCCAAATTGTAGGACCTCCCAATGTATGTATTTCCCATGTGAAGGGTCACCCTAGTTAAAGATTGACCAAGTGAACGACCAACCAATTAAAGGATTTCCCTAGTGAAAATATATAATGTGTAGACTTTCCCTAGGGAGGGATTTCCATAATTGGGGCCCCAAAATATGTACTGTGATTTGATATCCTACATTTTATGTCTTCTGGAAATAGATCTCACATGTGTCTAAATGGTATGTGAGGGATTATATTTATATGAAAAATAAGGACTTAAAAAAATGTAAATGGGTAGATGAGACTTGGGTAATGGACCTCGTTGGATGAGACATGGGTGAACGGATCTTGAACCAAGGTTAATGGGACTTAATATCTTCTCAACATTGAACATACGTAACATTTGATTCATAAGCCTTTATTGGATCCATGACCAGTAAAATAAAATAATCAAAAGTGGACTATATCACTTACAATGTCTTAAAATCTTATTTCTGGTTTGTTGTTCTATTGAAAATAGGTTCCCTTAAGTAACTCAAAAATGTATTTTCCCGTAATAACAGAACTGTATCAATTATTCGATGAAATCCAAATCCTTCTACGAAATGGATATTATTATTAAAAAATTGCTAGAAATGAAAAATATTTTTAATTGATACCCAACCCTCAGTTTGTGAGTGGTGTTGGGACCAATGGAAATCCATTTTTATTATCCCAAGGACATGAGGATACCTTTCTACTCAATCTCGACCAGTGTTGTATTAGTTAGTGAAGAAAGTTTTAATTATTCTACAAAAAAGATCATGAAAGAATCTCTTGGTTACAATATCATATATTCGATATTTAAATGTAATCAATTTTTTATATTTACAAAAAAAATTTGGGTAATGGTTCTCACCAAATGATCAAAAAAGGTTATTCTTTATGTGTGAAATATAATGGTTATATAAGTTACCTTTATACATATATGTTGTGTAAATTCACCATATCTGTTATATTTACACTTCTATGATGTGTGAGGGTATTTGGGTGATTCATGTACTCTTATGTATAACTTATTTTACTTATAGGTAAAATATATTACCATTATATAGCATAAAATTAGGGTCAAAAATTCTTTTTATGAAATTTTTCTTATAATTTTTAAATAGTTTCAAAAATATACCAACATTTATTTTTTGGGTATCTTCTTAAATCTACGAATTAATTATTTAATAATATTGAGGTAGTAATAAGTTATTAAAATTTAATAAGCATTTATTACTATTTATTACTAAAATATTTAATTTTAATATTTAAAATAACTTTTCAAAATTTATAAGGAAAAATTAATGGAATATAAATAAAAAGGTTTATCCTATAACCATTAATTGTTATTATGGTATAAATTTATTAGTAAAATGAGGAAAAATATGAATATTTTTTAATTTTTAATGATAAATTACTTGCAATTTTTCAAATTAATGGATCATTATTTTGGAAATTATTTAGACCACCTCAAAATATTATGTGATGGTAGAATTTATTTGAGGTTTATATAAGATTCGGAATATGAAATTTTATTAGGTTAAAATGTTTACAGAATTGGTTTTATTTATTATTGATTAATAAAATATCATAGTACATAAATAAAATTATTTATAATCAATATAAAAAATTTCATTTTATATTGAATATAATTTGTTTATATTCATGATTATTGAAACATAAAAATAATTATCAAATCATGAAAAAAAATTATAGTCATGTATTATTTATTTATTTCTTCACAAATGGTTACTGCATGTTTAAATAATTGAATTCATCATATATTTTAAATTTTATTCCATGTTTTATTCATAGTTGTAATTATTTTATATATTGAATATATTTATGTCAAAAATATTATGATAGATTCCTTGTAGGATTGAACATTTTGTTACATGATTCGAGCCATTTGGTATTGAATTTAAATTATTTAAGTACATTGATCTTAGTTACTAATTAATGATTTTAACTTGAATATATTTATTTGTAATTGTTTTAACTTTTTAGTTTTTAGAGATATAATTTATTGAATTTTACATTGAGTATAGTCTCTATGGGGAGCATGACTTGGGGATAAATCACCTACATGACTAATGGATTTTGAATTTTCATATAATGTATAATGAGGGAAATTATCTTTCTCCATAGGATTTATCATGTAGAGGTAGTCAGTCACATATAACTCAATTCCATTACATTAAAATTACATATACCATATAAAAATGATGCACTGATCTTGGAATTAAAATACATGAAATCTATTTTTTGTTGACCAACACAAACATGTGGATTATGTAAAGAGATACACCATAATATTTTTTTAACAAATTTTTTTTGGAGGATGGAATAAGATTCAATGTTAAATATATAAATAAAAACATACATAAAATGGGTAACATGAGATTTTATGGAGATATTATATTCCATTTAAATACTATCTGTTGGATTTATTCTATGATAATACTCATCCTGACCTCGATTATCCATTCGGATACATCATTCCACAGATTGGTTCCCACAGATTATCTTGTATACTGAATTTATGGTTATATGATACTAAATAATCCTTGGGAAGGTCATTTAATATAAGATCACGCTTATATTAAAATTATTATCACAATATTATTTGTTTCTTTGTGTTACACTAGTTGATATACCCTAATAATATTAGCTCACTAATGTAATATGTTGAGTTTATCCATATGATGGATTATACTTGGGGTGATATTCATTATAATCGATTAGTTATAAAGGGTATTATTGGTATGATTTCCTACATAATTAACTATAAAGTGATAGATACATTATAATATACTCATTTCAAGTTGAAATATAACCAAATGATCACTAATTTGTATGATGTTTTTTTAATGGTGTCATCATTTTTTGGGATATAATTTTAAAAAAAATCCTTATTTAATGATTAGAAAACATTAATCTCATCCAATAAAACATTTTATTGTAGACAAATGGAATCATCATCAAACAAGATATTGAAACTAGTAGTAAAATATGGAAGCAAAATTCATGTTATTCCAAGGGTTTGTGACAAAATAAGGGTACTTATGTAATTAAATATAAAATGTTTCACGAAATAATCTATTCTTATGAAATAAAATTTTAAATATGTTCAATATATGAATATTGGTTTTTGTAGAAGAATAGAACGATTCATATAATTTTTGAAATTCATTAAATGCTAGATAATCATTGTAATTTTAGTTTCATATACTCAATATCACCTGGTAACTAAAATGATTAGAAGTGATTTATTGGAAATGAATTTTTACATGATACTTTTATTTTGTTGATAATATATTAATTTGGCATATTTTGTCTACGTTCTTGTGTTTTATAGGCAGTATAATGAGGTAAATGATTAAATCGGAAGAAGAATAGTTTTTTTGGAAAGGAATTTATTTAATTATTATATCTTGTTTAGGATATTGAAACCTAAATAAATTTTTATGAAGGAGAAATTATTATATATCAGGGAATTATCCATAACAGATGAATGATTTTAGTATTCCCAATTGAGTGTCCACAACATGTATGGATATTAACAAAATTAATTCGGAAATGATTAATTATATATGATACAAAATGTAAATTATAAATGTGTTATAAATCAATATTATATCATAAACAAGGGAATAATTAATTGAACTTGTTATTATTATTCAAATGATGAAGCAAGTAATTAATAAAAATAGTATTTACAAGTAAGGGAATTTTTCTATATTTTAATAAAGTAGTTTTTTCATAAACTTATTTCACGTATATTATAATAGAATTTGTTAGATAATAATGAATTATTATGAACAATAGGAGATGATAATTTTTATATTGATTTTTTTAATTCATCTTGTCTCCTAAAATTATATGAAAAAAGACAAAGATAGAAATAATTTTCGAGGATAATGTGCTCTTCCAAATGTTTATTAAAATATATTTCTATTTATTCCATACATTAATTATTGTTATATTTATTTATTCTAAAATTAAAATTAAAAATATGTAAAAACATATAATATCATATATTATATAGAAAAAATATATTAAATGCTAAATCTTATGAATTAAATGAAATAATCATCTCGTACTAAAAAATAATGAATTATGTGTTGAATCACTACATGAAATATTATGACAAGAATAATGTTCCAAATTGAAATGTGAGAATATATTTCATATGTCTAAATTTGTCATATAAAGGATTATTCAAGTGTAATATTATAATTATTATTCATATAATAACGTAAAGATGTTATGATAAGTGATAATAATGTAAAATTTAAAGAGTTACATTTAGTTATAACGAAAATCATATATCACTATATAACAAATTAATTGTACCATAAAAAATATTAATTGAGTAAAATATGATAACAAAAATGAGTTTAGGGAATGTTTGTAATGATAAGGGTAAAGAGTTACATTTATATTTCATATTTGTGTAAATTTGATTTTGACCTATTATGTTTTGGATGTGAATGTTAATTTAAATAGTTTTATTTTTCATGGAAAAGGATTAATGGTATATATTCTTGTTTGATTATGATGAACACATATAATGTAATATGTATAAAATAGATGATAATATTGGAATATTTAATGTTGTGATATCATGAAAATTGAATATGATTAATGTGTTGAATGTAAGGAACCATATTCCTAAGTCTCAATATTATTCAAATTTTATTTTATCATAGACATTATAGACTAATGAGTGTGGGGGTAGGGTTTCGTAAGATGGTCAAAATGATATTTCATATGAATAAAATATGATTTAATGATTTAACAAAACAACTGAAAGTACATCACACATAAGGTATATTTGGGAGTTTATCATATAAGCTATTATAGAATGGGTATTATGTTGGGTTTATTAAATACCATTAAAATAAAATAAGGAGATGAAGTCTATCAAATTAGTGGAAATATGCACTTAATAAATCTTTCATGTTTTCAACATATATCTATGTGTAGATATATATTTTGTGATACGAATTAATAGTTGAACTCTTAATGTATGACATTGGGTTATACATAATAGTTGACCATCATGGTGTATTCTCGAATATATTGATATATAAATGTTATCAGTAGTAATAATAATGTATAGATATAAAAAAATTATTAATGATGCATTTAAAATTTTTTCTATATGATGGATGACCCATTATGTATACCACATTGAGTCTAATTAAAATGAATTCGGTATACAAGGGGTGAATGGAACATATATGGGTCCAGATAACCTAAGGTATATGAGATAACTATCATGTGACCATTCATAAGTTTATAACCCAATTATGAAATTATATAAGGCAACAAATCTAAAATGGGGATGTTTGGGATAGTTTATAGTAAATATATTGACTGGAACTTAAACATGATGAGATTTGTGCTCCCATTTTCTGAATATTGCATTTGATATTCTCATCCATTATGGTGAATGAATTGATATATATTAATCATCCATGGGAATTTATAATATGTGAATCATGAATCTTTGAGTAGGCTATACGGGAGTGACATTACTTGTGTAACATGGATACATGATTTCGTAGATGAAGGGATAATATAAGACTAATCATTTTTATCCAATAAAGATGAGTGAATTCTTGTATAGATAATTAAATTTTTTGTAAAGATCAAGAAAAAATATTCATATCTTACGTAGCATTGATTCATTCCAGATGTTATATATTTTCATAAATTTATGGATTTAGATATTTATAATTGTTATCAACACATGGGGCCATGTTTTCTTGTTAACTAAATTATGATTGATTTATTTACACAGAGAGATATTTTAAATAAAATTATAAACATGTTTTTGAAGATATCTGGCTGGATTTTTTGAATGAATTTCATGAGTTGATGTGTATGACATAATATATGGTGAAATAATAGAAATTCTAAAAGGAGTTATTGGAAATGGGATATTGAAGGAGATATTCCTCATTCCTTGTATATTTATGTTATATATATTCGTTATCATATTACAAAAAATTATAATTTTCATTTATAATGGTAATATTGGTATATGTTACAATCGATTTTAATGGAGAGAACTCAATAAATCCTCCACTAAAGATAACGTTTAATATATTATCTCATGGGATTTCACCCGAGGGAGAAAGTGGATTCTTTGTATTAATATTGGAATTGGTCATGGAATTTACCAGAATGTTATAAACACATAATTAAATGTATAATGAACAAAGAGAATTATAAGGGTCATATATAGAAATATGTATTTTATGGAAGTGTTTTTCTTTTCCCAAAATGATTGCACAGAATAAATATCCAACAATCATAAAACTCGTTATCAAAAATCCATTTCACCATTAGATGTTATCCCATAATGAAGTTTGTAATGTTCTTAACATATGATGTTTGATTTATGTTTGTTTGTGGATACCTCTAGAATTGGGTGGATTCGTTCAGACACATTAGTGATCTTCATCCTAGGTGTATGATGAAGATTGTGTCACATATGTGGAATCATTAATGTTAGTCACTCAAACAATATAATTTTTTTAGAATACTTTGGAATCTGAGATCTTTCAAGGGTGATCTTATGAAAGAGGATTAATTACTACAAGTATATCTATTAAAGGTAATTATCCCCTATTTAATCTATAACAATATTTTCATTCCCTATGGTTTGTAATTAAATATTTAGTGTATAGTGGAATTTTGGGAATTTGTGTGGACATGGATTACATGTTGATTTTATGGGTTTTTATTCATTTTTTGGAAATATTTTAAACATTCATGATTAATTGTTTTTCTGATTTTTAGTATAAGTAATGTTTATAACCTTTTAATGACTCATAAAACTCATACACAAATGTAATTACATTGATCCAAGGGGGAATTTGATATAGGAATGAGTTGTTTAAAAGTATCCATGGATACGTGTAAATGTCAATGTACAATATACCTTTGAAGTTATGTGTTGAATTTTCAATGAAAATGACTCTTATGTTAAATTTTATGATTAGTTTTATTTTCACATAAGTGTATATTCAGTAGATTATGAGTAAAATGTCAAAAATAGGCTCCTTTGTTTGAATATATGAGTCATTTATTACTATATAAGAATATTATTTACTCTATGCATGGGGAATTTGTAAAAATATTGAATGTTTAAATATTATAATGAGAATAATTTAGAGTCAATTATGTGCTCACTATAAAATTAAATATTCATTGCATATCTCTTGAGGATTTTATATCAGACATATGTTTAATGTTTCTATTACTAGTGATTTATTTCATGAAATTTTTGGGATATTTACTTAGTGATCATTCAGAAAACCCATAAGTATAAGAGACATTTTTATAATGGGTAACTGATGACCCCAATGTGTAATGATTATAACTACTTGGTTAGCTATCCATACATTTTTTAATTTATAGGATATAATATGTGATTAATTTCCACTCCCTATTTATAAATTCTAGCATCATGGTTGATATTATTAATCTTTAATGGAATGATTTTTTTATAAGATTAGTAATTAATAATCATTCCAAAAAAATATTTTATCATGTATCAAATAGATACTAATAACAATAAGTCAATAAAAAATATAATTTTTTTAACCTCAACAAAATTTTCATTATATTTGTCTAATTAGATAATTTAAATATATATTATGACTATGTATAAGGACAGAAGTTCATTAAATTTTTAGGGATGATTCATGAAAATGGATGGTATTCAGAGGAAAATAATGAACACTACCATATGGAAGAAGATAATTGAATTAATTTATCTATAGATTGAATATTTTTTGTACGTAGACATTAGATATTGGTTAATCTTTCAGATATAGAAGCCACAGAAGCACACAAAACCCCGTTGGATTTCCACTACTGATGTTTTCTATTTAAAGGTATTACTCGTTATTTTAATAATGGGATAAGTTTAATATTTGGTACCAAATAATATTTGATTGTTTTTTAAAAAATTTATTTAACTTCAATTTTCATTTTGCATATTAATCAAAATGTATACTATTTCTCCCTCTCTCTATCTTATTCTATCAATAGGAAAAAAAATTCCATTGTGAGCTATAATTCTCATTAGGTTGAGTAAATAACTTTTGGGATAACTCGAGGGAAGAATATTATGTTGAAAAGATATCATTTCACTTATTGGTTTAATTTATTTTATCTTCTTAGGTTTATTCCAAGGATTTACTATATTGGGGATTGGTGTTAGTGCTCCTTCGATACTATTGGTTACGGTGTAACAAATTATTATAAACTATTATCCATTCCTTACAAAAAAAATTATTAAATATAACGGTTCAGTGATGGTTTAATTTTCAATGGGTGTGGTTTCATAATAGTTAGGGTTCTTATGGGTTTCTCTTGGTTGAGGAGCCCAATAACTAAATAATGAATAGGGAGGTGGATATGAAATGTGATTAGTATTTTCTTTTTACAATATATATTCATTACCATTAATGAATATGATGGACACACATATCATTGAGTGTTATTTAATTAGTATTGATGTTAATAGAGAGGTAAGGAATGTTAAATTGTTAATATTTTCTTATGATAATTTCCTTACATTTATTTTCATTCATTTTGTCCAAATTTTGTATTACACATTAACGTTTATGTTTTATTGAATTAAATTTTCCAAAAAACAAATTTTATAATTATATTTATAAAAAATAAATTACCAAATAGTAAATGATGTTTTTGGAATAGTTATTAATTAACATTGAATCCAAATACACTATAGTATAGGTGACCCTAGTAATCCACTTAGACATACTATGGAAATTATTATTTCTTTTTTCCCACCATGTGATTAGGCAATAAAAAATTTAGAACTATTTCTTACGAGCCAATCAAGTCCATTGGTTACAATTAATTTCAATGTTCATATATTTGTTTTCATAAAAAATATATCAAAAAATTAAAAATATTTTATCTCATGCACACCCATTGAATGTTATATTTATGAATATTTATGATAGATTGGGGGATATTAGAGATTATCATGGTTAAAAGTGGAGTTTATGGAGGGCATACCTATCCTAAAAGATAATATCATGTACTTCGAACAAGAATCCCTGTATAGAAAACAAGAATATTTCTCCAACAACATTCCATAGTTATGTAAACAAGTGATGAAGAAAAAAAAGTTCCTCCTTGATCAAATCCCACATTCTATGATGATATTCAATAGGTTGGGTCCATACATAGGGAAAACAAACTATCCAAAAATAATAAAAAACAAGCTGGGTTATTGAAGTTGGAAAATTGTGTAACTACTCCCCCCGACAATGGTACCGTACAAAGTATAATAATGAATGAAGGGAGATAAAAATGATAAGATCCCTCCTCCAATAAGCATTGAGTTGTTGAGAGGAACTGATGGTATAACATATGTGTAATGGTATCTAATTACCATCTAATTATAACATGAGGAATAAGAGATAAGATGAAACCACTAATAAGATATTACTCCAAAAAAAGTTTAGTGATAATAAAATATTTATTTAATTTCATAAAATTAAAACAACATTAAAAGTTACAATAAAGACTCAAGGATAATCCTATAATTGGCTATAAATCCCAAACCACTTTTAATATGAACCTTGATCTATTATTTTCTTGACTGATCTCTAACCATATCTTATGGACCTAATATATTATTTTTATATATGTTGGGAAATCATAACAGGTATACTTAATAGGATACCCTAGAACCTATCATGGAAAAGTTAATGAGAGCATACTAAATCATAGTGAATATACAAGTGAGTTTAAAACATCTGTTAAACATTCATACTAATTTCATAGTGTCGATATGGCTCTCTCATCAAGAATATAATATAGGTAATAATATAATATACAATATATATCAATGAATTTAACATCTAACAACATCCCCATATTTTTTCCACTATGCCCCTACAACGTACAACATAATCAATCAATGAAATATATAGAAGACAAACCTAAAAAACATGGTAATTATAACATATCCTCTGTTATTGTATCACATCAGGACTGTCAAATTCCATGAATCACATGCATTTAATCATATCATCATAATCAAACACATATCTAGATATACACATAGTAGTTTCCATGAGCCATCACTGTCCAAATGTCAAGTATTATATCACAGGAAATAACATCCTTGAGAAAATACCTACATCAGCTCTTAGAAGACTATATCTAGAGATAAGAGCATGTGAAATAATAACAACATTCTATAACCATATACACACAAATGAATGGGAAATATAATTCCATTTAAAACCAATACATAATACTATCATGAGTAGAGATTATGTATAATTTTATAGTCATCCAATCATTACATTCCAATATGGATGTCCTAATAAAACACCCTCCCAACATCCTGTAGATTTTAATGAATATATTTTTATGTGTGGCATAGCATATGATGGAACCTAACATAGGATATTAAAAAACACAGAACCATAGTATTCTAAAAAAAATTCCATAGAATCAATTTCCTCTATCATTATATGAATAACCCGACACCACCTATAAATACTAGGGATCTAATAAAACACATTCATTTCAAAGATACATTCATTATAATAATAAATTAATTTTCCATTTCATAGTTACATTAATTATCATTTGATTCTCATTAACAATAGAAATAATACAATTTATTTAGAAGGATTTCATGAGTTTTTATCATTTATAATTCCATTTAACCTCCAACCCCATTGGTGGGATTTTTGAATAATGATTTTCATTATTATTACATAAGAAATAGTACTAGAGGGCTCATCAATGTATTCCCAAAAATACCAAAACCATTCAATACCAAATGTGTCATATAGTAGGGAAAGGATTTTGGAAAGAAGTAACCCATCCATATAGAACATAAAATGGATTCCACAATATGATAGAATTCCCACATTCATTAAGCCATCTATAGGAAATCGTAGCTTCAATCTATTCCATATGTCCTAGTGAAATCCCCTCCCAAGAAATTCATATCATTATGTATTCCAATATCTCATGAATCAAATATTTCATATATATTAGGCATCCTCACCCATGCCTCCTCAATCCTTCATTCATTCTATGATTTTATCACGTCATGTTTTAAGGATTGAATCCTAAGTAAAATGAATTAAATAGAAAAAAACAATATAGAGGGAATCTAGGCCATAAATTCAATTAATATTGGCTTTATATGATAATGGTCATTCTGATCCAAAAATAATAGTTAAAAAAACATTTCATTACTATCTCAAATTTTCAACTTCATTTTTCATAGTTTATAATAATGGGATAATGATGTAATCAACTCTAAATAATATATATATTTTTTAAGAATTAATCATATTATAACTTCGAGTTTTTTCACACTAGGAGGCAGAAAATGATCAAAATAAATAATGATTTAGTATTACATTGATTTCAATCAGAATATACAAAATGGATATTTTGGCCATGCATCTATGGAAAATAGAAATTTATAATGAATAACTAAGATCCTAAATAATTTTGATGTACCTCCACACTCTGGATGAAAAATGCATATCATGATCAATGGTAATCATCCTTGGGTCTTTATACATTCCCACAATGACCTCCTGATACTAAATTGAAAAACTATCTACTAAGAATGACTCAATAGCCTCTATGAAGTGATCTGACTATGTCATCGAGTCCAATAAACATATAATTTTCATAATGAACCCCAATATATATGTAAATGGGTAATTAATTCCTTTAAAATTTCCACAAAAATCCACATTGAAACAACTACTGGAACATGAAATTAATCATGATGATAGTGTTCAATAATCACATTATTGTATCCTAAACATATGGACACAAACTATAAAAATGAAGGATTTATCCTAGGATATGAAAATTGACATCATATAGCCTGAAACATATTTTTCAGGTAGATATGTGGTGAAAAATTAAAGCTATGGAACTCAAATAGAATCACCACAAGAATATCCAATGGAATGAAAAGCCTCCCAGTGAACTACCGTTGGAATTGGTCTTCATCAAATCATCTATTAGGGTTATCAACATAGACCACTCAGTATCTCCAATCCTACACCTCAGAATACTATAGCTGTGAATAATACACTAGATTCACCATAGATAACATGACTATCTTCTCCAAATGTAATCATTTACTAAAACCTCTTTAATATCATGATTAATAATTTATAACCATTATATATATCTATATGAATCTCTAGATTCATTAACATAAAAAAATGTGACTTCCAATTTAGTTCATCATCTAAAACATTATATTTTCTTAGGGTATAGTAAATTACAATGTAAAAATACTATTTCAATGTCATCTCCCATCAATGTTTCATGTTCAATTTATGTTGGGTGAATATACAACATATTCAACTGTGATTAATGGATTCCAAAAAATTCACTGATGTGGCAGTGTTCCACAAACATCAAGGGAATCATAGTATTCGCCAACTTTGGATCATTGGTGAAAATTTTATGCTCATGGGATTATAAATATCAAGACTCATATGAAATAATCATTCTATGATACATCAAGATACTACCCAATCTATAATATAGAGAATCATATAAGACATCATGTGGGACTAATAATTTTATTAAATGAAAAACTATAGAGATGAAGAAATTCTCCATTAGTTAGTCAAAAGATTCCTGACATAAGTCCATCAGCATGGAAACCTAATTTTGTCAGTTAACACTATCATCAGATTCAAAATCTTGGAGAATTTGGTTATTAAAATCTTCTGATGTACTATATGGTAGAAGAAAATTTGTATATCTAAAATAGTATTGTGGAATTCTAATTGATATATACCCTGATATTATAATGATCCATGATAACACAATTATTTAAAATGAAACTACAAAAGAACAAATAATGATATTAAAACTCACTCAATGATAGATTCGAGAATATATTTTGATGATGAAGAAATCAAATAAAATCCCACACATTTTCTTCTTGATCCTTAATAAATGATGATTATACATTGATTACATTAATGAAAACCACCACAACACATTTTATAAAAAATAAAATCACTCAATTTGAAAGTACTATGAAAATGAATGGAACATTACATTCATCTAAATACATACAATTGAACACATAATACCCATTAATATAATACAAATATTCCTTTTTCAATACCAATACGTCAACTATATTTGATGACATATTGATAATTGATCGAAATTTAAGAACCAAATATATCAATACGGATATTTTAGTAAATCCTATATCCAATAATTAATGTATATGTTATTTACTAATAAATTTTTCATGAAAAATTGATAATACATTGTTTCTTACTTCCTTCATCATTCTATATGAATAGAGCCAAATCACCCCGAGTAACATGATTGACAAAAAAACATCCATTCAAAAGATCAGTGATCCTAAAATTCATATCCTATAATTCATTTGGATACCTCCATTACCGAGAAATCAAGATTAGTGAATTTCACAACTGTTAATATATACCAAACCTGATCACTATTGGGGGGGGAATGACTAGAACATCCTCTGGAGAGGTAATAGGATATATTTTCAAAACCTTGGGAAACAAAATTAGAAGAACATCTAATGAGAGAAGCATCAACAAGAACTTCAATGATGAAATGGTCTGAACACACATATGACCAATGAGTTGGTTTTGGTCACAAATAAAAATGGAACAATCTCTATCGTCATTATAGAACATGATTTCCTTTATGAATAAATACATGATATACCTCACTGAAAAAAATCACGTTCATGATTAGGATTATTTTATTCGAAAATATACACAATCATACAAATCATACTTATGTTTAAGGTTCCCCAGAACTAGGTCACAGTTTATACATACATCATACATATTAGATTGACTTATATATACTATAGTCAATGCCAAGGGAACTAGAAGCATGTTGACCTAAATTCCAAAGGGAATGTCAAAGATAGGTGATATGAAGGATTTTTTAGCACCAAAATAAATTAAATTAATCCAATGTATTGAGACAGATAAATTATATTTTTCTATAATAAAATGACAAGATGCCGAGAGCATCCTATAAATAAAGAAACCATGACATGTTCTATGACCAACCCATGAAATGATTTTTTTTAAAAATTTTAAGGGGTTTGAGAGCCACTTACTTCAAAGAAACAATTTTGGGAGGTATGGGGATGACCCTATGATATTTGAAAACTATTTTTTCACCAAAACCGTGAACCCTAGACCGAAAATATTAATAGTATAGAATTATGATGAATCCACTTTTATGAAAATAAGTTCTAAAATAGTGTCCCCTCATGGACCATTTCCCTATAAATCACATCAAAATAAGTCATTATCATAAACATAATTTCTTTATTATGAATATATCAAAGGTAGGAATCCTCAAAATGACTCACCCTATCCCCCTAATTTAGAAATAGTTCACAGAAATATCATATAAGGTCCCTGAAATAGATCTAAAACTCCTACATTCTGGAACATCCTTTTTGAAGGTAATAACATGTGGGTGATTTCAAACCATCCTGGTTGATCAATGAAAATTAGCTTGAAATTGGCCTATAAACATCTCCCATGATACGGATAGCTCCAAATTATTTGTAGTGAATATGAACAACCAATTAATAGGTAACCCATTCAACATATCCCACACCAACTAAACCATGATCCCCTTATAATAAAAGATCATCAAAAAAGTATTTCTCTACCACATCCATGTAGTCTTCTATCACTATTTCTGAAACATATCCCTCATTCATTTAAAAAAATACATATAAAACTCCTCTATTTTCCTCCTCAAATATTTATAGATGTGAACATAATCTCTATGGTAATTTCTCAGAACATCCTATGAAGATCTTCTGTTTCATCCTAATGTGTGGATCAACTTGGATCGACACATATGAAATAAAAAACATATAAAGACTCCTAACATGGAATATGGAATTGTTATGATTATTTAATTTATTATAGTTGACCAAAATCCCATTTTATACCCATTAATGACACTGATAAAAACCATAATGATGCATGATCCTTTAAAAGTCATTTACTAGATGATATCCCTTGTTAATATCTCTTACTAGGCCCAGTTTAAAATATTTAAAAACCAAACCATGTTTACCTAACTATCACCTACCTTCATCCTCTAAATTATCCCTCTACTTCAACATTTGATACCACAATTCTACAAACCATTCCCAAAAAAGTTTCTCATAATGGGCCAAAAATTAGTGAAGGAAGATAATTAAACCCATCATATTCCACAAATTGTGTATGGATTTTCACCAAGCACTGTTAATCTATCATACACACAATTGGATGAATTTATGTCTAAGAATATACTGAGAAATAATAAAAAAATCAACAAAAATTATAATCATAAAAAAGGAAGTGATACCAAAACGTTGATGTATTTTCTTTCAACTAAAACAACAAAGAAAGGAACTACAATGAAAAAAAATTATTTAGTAGCCACCACGAAGCCCCAATATCTCATGATCAGCTCCTCCAGCAAGTAATGTATATCCTAATATCCAACTATATATTATGACACCTTAAAATAATATATAGATATTCAAAGGGAGAATAATCATTATACATAGTGGGATATTCACCTGAGCCTCTCGTGCAATAGATAAAGAAATTATACTAATGCCTAGTGAGAAAACATCTGAAGTGAATTCATGACATAAATAAGGTAATATAACTTTCGATACATACTATGGATCTCAAAAAAAGAATTTCATATAAGTAATAAATGAATATCTAACATATATCCAAGATAGTACCATGCTACTAATTTCCCTCTGGTTTTCCTCTATACCATATTGTATAAGGTTTTAATCCATCTCTCTCCAAATATAAGAGACCTAACCAAAAATATCAATGTATCTATAATATAGTATTATCCTCATTCATAACCTCATAACTACAAAATACCCTTAACCATGTGCATCACATAACTATTATCCTCTTCCAATGCATCTCTAATTAGACATTGGTAGTTTTTAATAGATTCCATAGCCTGTTGAACATATATTACACCACTGTCTATCATAAAGCCAAAACTATATATATATAATAATATAGAGGATACTATTTCAACATATAAATTAGTTTTAAATTATTTAGATACATTGTTTCCCTATACACACAAATATATATAAAAGTTAAGAACCTATCATAGAACCAGATAATACAACTAGGTGAAGATAGTCGGATAAAAGGGGGTGGTTATTGTAATGGCCCGGGCCACTCCGGTCCATTTCTATGTAAAACATTTGATGTGGTCAAACACGACACGTGTTGTAATAATAATTTTTTATAATAATAATTGATAATGGTGGCGTGAAAATATTTGGTGTTAATTAGATAAAATGGTTTTAATTAAATCATTGTAAAATATAAGAAATAAAATGGAATATATTTAATAAAATGATGGGAGGTGCATGGAATAAGTTATAAAGGAATAAATTACAATAAATGAGGCTCATGTAATAAATTATAAAGGAATGAAATGCATGGGGTGCATGGGTGTGACCTTGTACAGGAGGCGTTGGGCGGTTCTCCACAATTAAAGTTGGAATTGTGTTAATAACATTAAAAGGGTATTAATATATAATAATTTGTTATAATAATAATAACATGGGGAGGCACGTGAATGGGGTTCCCAACCATGCGTGAATATAATGTTATGGGATATATGGAGTAATTATATGAAAATAATGGGTGTCAATAATAATAATTATTATTAATGTTAATGATGGGGACCCGTTGATGAAATTGAAAGAGGATTTATTACTATTGAATTAATTAATAATGATAAAGGTGACAGAAATATGTGTGTGATTGGTAAATTAAATTAAATGGGTTTAATCTTTGGTTAGTAAATTAAATTATTTGAATTTAATTTAATGGAATGGTTTTAACTTAATAACCATGGTAAACTAATTTAATGGGATTAAATTTGTACATTAATTATGGGTGTTATTATTATTAATTTTATTAAATGATAAAGTTGAAGTGAGAATGGAGTTTGGGGCGTTCCACATGGAGTAAAAGAAATGGGAGGCGCCACTTTTGGTGGTGTGAGAGAATCATGAAAGAAAAAAAATAGATTGTTGAGAGAAACAAAAAATAATACTAAGAGAAATAAAATTAAAAGACAAATAAATGAAAAAGGAGGAATTGGTGCTTAATTATAGCGCCCATGAAGACTCCAAAACGTGATTGCTTTTGGAGTTATGAAAAATAAATAAATAATTCATTAATAATAATAATAAAATATTGTTATTATTAATTTTGATGATAAAACACTTTTTTGTCCGTAACTTCTTCGTGCGACCTCGGTTTCACGAAACGTCAGTGGCAGTGTGACCCTGACTACGAGACGAAAATTATGAGTCCAATATTGGATGTCTTTTTCGGGTTTTCGGATTGGGTACCTCAAACGCTCATGAATTATTAGATTTAATATTGTTATTATTACGGGAACTTGTATCCAACGTATCTCCCTCATACGGTATCAGATTGACGATCCGTCAGCGACAGTGTAACCCTGAAATTATGACGGTCTTTTTAAGACCATTAATGAGCTACTTTTATGACTCATGCCTTGGGTCAACGAAACACCACATATTGATAGAATTATCATTATTATTAAAGCGCATGGAAACCGCGTGACGTGTTGTGTGTTAACCAATCAAAACATGTAACGTATGTACGGTCACATCGTGTATTCATTAATGCACGCTGAATACGGATTTACCTATTCGTTGCCTATATAAGAACGAGGTCATGTTTTATCTTCCATATCGATCGCTTCTTTGTCGCACGACGACGCTCTTGGACAATCGAGAAGTATTCCTCCTCTAACTTCTTTGTCCGAGATCCGAATTAAGATCCGTCAGCGGCCACAGGATCGTAGCGACAAGACGAAGATTCTAAACCCGGACTTGTCACCTTTCCTTCCGGCCTTCCTTCTCCAGCTTCCATCCTAGGAGGCGTTTGTCGGGTTTGGCGAAGGCGGAGGACACCGAAGGACGTCGTCGGAAGCGATGTGATCGGGACATTTTGAGGTAGGGGTTTACCTTAGTCTCTCTATTTGGTGCAACATGTGTGGTGGGATATTTCTCTTTTGTTCCATGGGATGCATTTGAACTTTAAATAAAGATAATAACCGGATAAATAAGGGTTTGGGGTTTTGTGCTGTTTCTATTGCCTTCCAGTTTCTTTATCTTCTGATTATGATTTTGGATTGAAAGGCCTTTGCCTACTGAAAATCAAGGCCGTTGGTGGCCTTTGCATGCGCAATTGATATCTGAATTGTTTTTGGTTGGTTTTGTTAAAACATGGAAAATGGATAAGCACGTAAAGACCGGCTAATTAAATGAGAATGAAAACCTTGTGTGATCACCCCGGTTGAACAAAATTTGAAATAATGAGCATGTTGGTGGTTTGGTTGTTTGTGGCAAATGTTTTTGTAAACTATGGGGTTGAAATGGGAAGTGGTTGGTTGTGGAAATTGCCTTTATTTATGAAAAGTGTTTTGATTATGAAAAGTGTTTTGGAAGTAAAAGGTGTTTTCAAATGCGGAAATGTTTTGTGTGTGGAAAGGGTTTTATGTGGTGATCTTTGAAATAAATTAATGATGGAATGTTGTATGGTTGTGATAATCTTTTGTAAATGAAATATCATGTGGTTTCTTGCGTTTTACCTAACCATTGTTGTGGATGGCAGGGATATGTTTGTGAAAGGTTTTGTCGGGATGATAGTTTCCCAGTAGTAATAATTTTGTTAAACCATTGCATGAAACATGAAAACCTAAATGGGGTTGGGGGATGATTGTTTGGTTGTTGATGCATGCTTTGTGGTAGTAGTGCCGAGGCACATTCTTAGTTTCTCTTTTTAAGAAGCCATCGGTTGGGCTGTGTGTTTGGTATATGTATATATATAATTGTATCTTTGTGTTTTGTCGCACCACACCCATGCCAAGCACCTAGTGCCGAACACTCCCATTTTATGGGAGAGGGTGTTACCCCTTAGTTACTAGCTCCTTCCTGCTCCTTCTTCCGTAGGCTATGATGGCTTGAGGTGACATTACACCCAAGACTCTTCGGGTAGGTCTCGGAGGCTGTGATGGCTTGAGGAAACATTTTTCCCAAGACTCTTCGGGCAGGCTTACCGTTCCCAAGAACCTTCGGGATGAGGCCCAGGTGTCTGTGGGCGGGTTAGTGGTTGTGGCCCATGTGTGTGCGGGTGAGATGCTTGGTTGTGAGGCCCATGTGTGTGCGGGAGGGATGTGTGGTTTGGCCTAGGTGTGTGTGGGAGGGAAGAGTGTGGTAGCGTCAGGACGTTTTCCGTTAGGAAGAACAGCATCTAATTAAGTGGTAAATGGTGCGAGGTACCCAATACTATTGTTCTATATATATACTAATCTTGTTTGTGTTACTTGGTGAGTGTGACCAGTGAGGCTGGGAGGATAGTTTTTCCTTGTTAGTTTCTGGTTCTTCTGTTTTCTCACGGGACCTTAGGGTGTCTCCCCACTTGTGCACGAGAGCTTTAGGTTCTCTACTAAGTATACTTGTATGCTCACCCTACGTTGTTTCAGGTTTTTAGGAGGACTACCAAGGCCGTGCGGGACCCTACTAGTCAGGCAGTGGGAGTTATGCAGTTGATGTTTTCTTGTTTTCCTTTTGGTATTGTACTTACTTTTACTTTTGAGCTTCCCTGTACTTGTACCTTGTTATAAAAATTGTTTAAACATGCATGTGGGTTTGTTTTGGGTTTATTTATGTACACTTGTTCTTTTACCTTTTTGGTGGTTGACTTTTCCTATTTCCTGATCCAAAATAATAAAAAGGGTAATGCCTCCCATATTTGTGAAAACTCATACCCTTGGTGCTAGTCGCCAACCGGGGGCCTACTGGAGGCAGGACTCGGGGGTCATTATCTTCCTTTCACCATTGCCAACTCAGGAGGGGAATCTTTGGTGGGAGGGGGTCGTGACAGAATGGTATCAGAGCCTGATGGTTGAGAGAAAGGATAGAGTCTGGAGTTGGGCACAGTGAAGATTGCATGGGATGGTAGGGAAACAGTGTTCGTTAATCTTGGTGCATGACATAGGCCAGGGAAGACCGGCTAGGACACAAGATTTTAGGGCCCCCCATGATCTGATGCAAGGACTCTGAGCCTACCGAACGACCATGTGAGACTATATTGATTGCAGGGTAGAGACCCTAGGGAAGGTACATGCATCATCATGTTTGTGTTTTACTTGATTTGGGTGTTCTGGGAAAGAAATTGAAATAAAATGATAATTAAAACATTGAGTTTTTCATTACTACTTGGGCTTAGGCGTTCCCTATTTACCGAACAACTATGGCACCTGGACATCAACAGAACAGCAGAGGAGTGGGACACAGACAGTTTCATGCAATAGAAGTGGCAACCCTAGCAAGGCCATAGATCATGAGAGATGTTTCCGGTTTTACTTAAATGCTCTCATTTATGTTTTGTTAAATTCAAGATCATCACACTCCTTTGTTGAAACTCATTCTCACCCATGATTTGGGCATGGAAATTTTTTTTCATGAATTTATAATGCTAATTTGTTTCCCTCTTTCCTTTAAATGTGTGTGAAGATTCATAACAATTGGGGGGTGGAGGACCTAATCCCTATTCAAGACGCATTAATGTGGATGCGATTAAACCCGTGCAGGAGAGTCAGTGCCGCCTAAAGCGGATAATATCTCGACATGGGAGAAGGAATTCCTCAAGCCATGTGTTCGGGAAATTTATTGATGTTTTGTATGGTGTTGGGGGGCAGTGTAAGTTGGAAAATCCTAATATATGGAAGTGGGAAGGCTCAGTCCTTAATCGAGAGGCATTAATGCGGATGTGATTAAACCCATGCAGGCGAGTCAGTGCCGCCTAAAGCAGATAATATCTCGACATAGGAGAGGGAATTCCTGACTCACATAATTAGGGTTGTCGTTTGTTTCTTGTTATGACAAGAGGCCTGAGAGGTATCTTGAGGGGTGGTTGTTCGGACCTTTCCCCCTTTTATGGGTTGGTTTTAATTCTAGAGGATGGGAATGTTTTGAGAGGTATCTGGTGTAATGGCCCGGACCTATCCGGTCCATTTCTTTGTAAAAAATTTGATGTTGTCAAACACGACACGTGTTGTAATAATAATTTTTTATAATAATAATTGATAATGGTGGCGTGAAAATATTTGGTGTTAATTAGATAAAATGGTTTTAATTTAATCATTGTAAAATATAAGAAATAAAATCGAATATATTTAATAAAATGATGGGAGGAGCATGGAATAAGTTATAAAGGAATAAATTACAATAAATGAGGCTCATGTAATAAATTATAAAGGAAGGAAATGCATGGGGTGCATGGGTGTGACCTTGTACAGGAGCCGTTGTGCGGTTCTCCACAATTAAAGCTGGAATTGTGTTAATAACATTAAAAGGGTATTATTATATAATAATTTGTTATAATAATAATAACATGAAGTGGCACGTGAATGGGGTTCCCAACCATGCGTGAATATAATGTTATGGGATATATGGAGTAATTATATGAAAATAATGGGCATCAATAATAATAATAATTATTAATGTTAATGATGGGGACCCATTGATGAAATTGATAGAGGATTTATAACTATTGAATTAAATAATAATGATAAAGGTGACAGAAATATGTGTGTGATTGGTAAATTAAATTAAATGGGTTTAATCTTTGGTTAGTAAATTAAATTATTTGAATTTAATTAAATGGAATGGTTTTAACTTAATAACCATGGTAAACTAATTTAATGGGATTAAATTTGTACATTAATTATGGGTGTTATTATTATTAATTTTATTAAATGATAATGTTGAAGTGAGAATGGAGTTTGGGGCGTTCCACATGGAGTAAAAGAAATGGGAGGCGCCACTTTTGGTGGTGGGAGAGAATCATGAAAGAAAAAAATAGATTGGAGAGAGAAACAAAAAATAATAATAAGAGAAATAAAATTAAAAGACAAATGAATGAAAAAGGAGGAATTGGTGCTTAATTATAGCGCCCATGAAGACTCCAAAACGTGATTGCTTTTGTTGTTATGATAAATAAATAAATAATTGATTAATAATAATAATAAAATATTGTTATTATTAATTTTGTTGATAAAACACTTTTTTGTCCGTAACTTCTTCGTGCGACCTCGGTTTCATGAACCGTCAGTGGCAGTGCGACACTGACTACAAGACAAAAATTATGAGTCTAATATTGGATTTCTTTTTCGAGTTTTCAGATTAGGTACCCGAAACGCTCATGAATTAATAGATTTAATATTGTTATTATTACGGGATCTTGTATCCAACGTATCTCCCTCATAAGGTATCGGATTGACGATCCGTCAGCGACAGCATAACCCTGAAATTATGACGGTCTTTTTAAGACCATTAATGAGCTACTTTTATGACTCATGCCTCGGGTCAATGAAACACCACATATTGATAGAATTATCATTATTATTAAAACGCGTGGAAACCGCGTGACATGTTGTGTGTTAACCAATCAAAACATGTAACGTATGTACGGTCACATCGTGTATTCATTAATGCATGCTGAATACGGATTTACCTATTCGTTGCCTATATAAGAACGAGGTCATGTTTTATCGTCCATATCAATCACTTCTTTGTCGCACGACGACGCTCTTGGACAATCGAGAAGTATTCCTCCTCTAACTTCTTTGTCCGAGCTCCGAATTACGATCCGTCAGCGGCCACAGGATCATAGCGACGAGACGAAGCTTCTAAACCCGGACTTGTCACCTTTCCATCTGGCCTTCCTTCTCCAGCTTCCATCCTAGGAGGCGTTTTTCGGGTTTGGCGAAGGCAGAGGACACCGAAGGAGGTCGTCAGAAGCGACGTGATCGGGACCTTTTGAGGTAGGGGTTTACCTTCGTCTCTCTATTTTGTGCAACATGCGGGGTGGGATATTTCTATTTTGTTCCATGGGATGCAGTTGAACAATAAATAAAGATAATAACCGGATAAAGAAGGGTTTGGGGTTTTGTGTTGTTTCTATTTCCTTCCAGTTTCTTTATCTTCTGATTATGATTTTGGATTGAAAGGCCTTTGCCTACTGAAAATCAAGGCCGTTGGTGGCCTTTGCGTGCGCAATTGTTATCTGAATTGTTTGTGGTTGGTTTTGTTAAAACATGGAAAATGGATAAGCACGTAAAGACTGGCTGATTAAATGAGAATGAAAAACTTGTGTGATCACCCCGGTTGAACAAAATTTTAAATAATGAACATGTTGGTGGTTTGGTTGTTTGTGGGAAATGTTTTTGTAAATGATGAGGTTGAAATGGGAAGTGGTTGGTTGTGGAAAATTCCTTTATTTATTAAAAGTGTTTTGATTATGAAATGTGTTTGTGAAGTAAAAGGTGTTTTCAAATGCGGAAATGTTTTGTGTGTGGAAAGTGTTTTATGTGTGGAACTTTGAAATAAATTAATGATGAAATGTTGTATGGTTGTGATAATCTTTTGTAAATGAAATGGCATGTGGTTTCTTGAGTTTTACCTAACCTTGGTTGTGGATGGCAGGGATATGTTTGTGAAAGGTTTTGTCTGGATGACAGTTGCCCAGTAGTAATTATTTTGTTAAACCATTGCATAAAACATGAAAACCTAAATGGGGTTGGGGGATGATTGTTTGGTTGTTGATTCATGCTTCGTGGTAGCATTGCCGAGGCACATGCTCAGTTTCTCTTTTTATGAAGCCATAGGTTGGGCTGTGTGTTTGGTATATGTATATATATAATTGTATCTTTGTGTTTTGTCGCACCACACCCATGTCAAGCACCTAGTGCCGAACACTCCCATTTTATGGGAGAGGGTGTTACCCCTTAGTTACTAGCTCCTTCCTGTTTCTTCTTCTGTAGGCTATGATGGCTTGAGTTGACCTTACAACCAAGACTCTTCAGGTAGGTCTCAGAGGCTGTGATGGCTTGAGGCGACCTTTAGCCCAAGACTCTTTGGGCAGGCTTACCGTTCCCAGGAACCATCGGGATGAGGCCCAGGTGTCTGCGGGCGGGTTAGTGGTTGTGGCCCAGGTGTGTGCGGGCAAGATGTGTGGTTGTGAGGCCCAGGTGTGTGCGGGCGGGATGCGTGGTTTGGACCAGGTGTGTGCGGGCGGGAAGAGTGTGGTAGCGTCAGGACGTTTTCCATTAGGAATAGCTTCATCTAATTAAGTGGCAAATGGTGCAGGGTACCCAATACTTTTGTTCTATATATATACTAAACTTTTTTGTGTTACTTGGTGAGTGTGACCAGTGAGGCTGGGTGGATAGTTTTTCCTTGTTAGTTTCTGGTTCTTCTGTTTTCTCACGGGACCTTAGGGTGTCTCCCCACTTGTGCATGAGAGCTTTAGGTTCTCTACTGAGTATACTTGTATGCTCACCCTATGTTGTTTCAGGTTTTCTGGAGGACTACCAGGGCCATGAGGGACCCTACTAGTCAAGTAGTGGGAGTTGTGCCGTTGTTGTTTTCTTGTTTTCCTTTTGGTACTGTACTCACTTGTACTTTTGAGCTTCCTTGTACTTGTACCTTGTTATAAAAATTGTTTAAACATGCATGTGGGTTTGTTTTGGGTTTATTTATGTACACTTGTTATTTTCCCTTTTTGGTGGTTGACTTGTCCTATTTCCCGATCCAAAATAATAAAAAGGGTAATGCCTCCCATATTTGTGAAAACTCATACCCTTGGTTCTAGTCGCCAACCCGGGGCCTACTGGAGGCGGGACTCGGGGGTCATTATCTTCCTTTCACCATTTCCAGCTCAGGAGGGGCATCTTTGGTGGTAGGGGGTCGTGACAGTTATCCATCTATTCCTGGAAAACTATGATATATGGTGATAAACTTACAAGAGTCCACTAGTTAGTGGTCTAACAACTAAAATATTTGTGATAACATATTGAAAACATAATATAGGAAGATACAAAGCTCACAACCACACAACGAGAAACAATCAAAGCTTAAACTATATTTCACTAATCCTCAATCTTACACAAAGAAACTAACGCTACGAAATAAATATCCTATAACACACCATGTATTTAAAATTTATTTTAGGTGAATTATTTATTTCTTTTAATTTTTTTTGTTACACAAATTACTAACTGAATTACAATCACTACAGTTATAATTCGTCCTCTTCCAATGTTTTTCAAATGTTTCCATCATTTTTCATTCCATTCTCTTCACACCCAAGGGTTATATAATTTAGTATTAAATAACACTATGATTATTAAATATATATTACTATTGTAATATTCATATTCTACCATAAAAACAGGCATAAAACATTCAAAACTACTCGTGTAAAGAATTGAGTAAATTAATGGAGAGATAATTAACCCATCCATTCAACTATTAAAATATATTAATCAGTAATAAATCATATCAACATTACATTAAAAATAAATAGTAATTCAAAAATACTACTTAATCCATAAATCTCACTTCCATCCTTGACACAACCATGTCTATCACTATACATCCTTCCATCTCCAATGTTAATTGAAAGGACACACCTAGGACTCCATTAAAATGTCTCGTCAATCAATTAGAAATCCTATGTTCGCATCTCATATTTTCTTAAGGATCAAATCTAGAGAATAGGGGAACTAGGAAAATAAATAAATAATGGCCAATAGGATATATAGTCCATTAATAGAAGACATGTTGTCTTATAATCAAATTGACACACTCTAATCTAAATTATTGTTTTTATCAAACAACCATATAATTGAATTATTAAACCAACTGATTCAATTTTCATAGGTTACATCCTTAAGAAAAATATTTAATAATATATAAATAAATATTAAATTATTTAAACCTATTTGAAAAAATAATTATGTTTTTCACAATAGTTTAAGGAAGAATATTTCAAAATATAAACATATCACAAGAAACAATTTGATTTCTATCAAATTGTATGAAAGAATATTTTCAATTAAACAATATTCCTTATAGCTAATAATTTTTTTATTACTATCCTGTCATTATATATTAATTTCCAATACAAAACATTTTATAAACTATATCATAGAAATAAATATACCATTATCACAAAAATCAAGATGAAAATTATTATCATAGTGGAATCACATCTGATCACTAAAACCAAAAAGAAACTCATTATTTAATCTAGCTTATTCATTTTTAATTTAAATTTCAACATTAACCAAAGAGGCAAGTCATGATATAATAATAATTTAATGTAAAAAAATTGAGATGCAATGAATCATGTGTGTTGATGAAGATATTCAATGATCTTCACAGATGAATGAAAGATCAAGGATGAAAAAACAGTAAAAGAAACACCAGAAAGACGATGAAAAATTTGATAAAACCTCACCATAATGACTACATAAATCCATATTAAAATTCTAGTGAATAGTATAGAGATGTTTCTAAATTATATTGAAACTAAAAAAAAATTATTGAATGTAGAATAGATAGTGGATTTGGGTTCCTTGAAATAAAATAATTCAATAATAACCGATCTAGGGTTTATATATTATAATGATATGATTACCGGTCACCATGGGAAATTGAAAAAGCACTTAATAGATGTCAATATTTCCAATAGAACCTCAAATTTAGAGAATTACCAACCAAAATTGAGGTTTTGTTGGTACTTGTAAAATTAAAAATAAACCTTATTGTGAGGGGTGTTGAAGAAATAATTATGTATTAAAATGAATTAAAGATCATTTATGTCTCATATAACATCGTAAATGTTTCCCATATTTTAATGGATCATGATACATGATGAATGATGTTTGTATATACAATTTCAAAACTATCCTAAACAACACAAAAAACTATCCATGCTGATATGTTATTGAACACTACAACTTAATATTATTCTAGATGGGGATTGATTCCCAAACCCTTGGATTTTTTCCTTCAAAATTCCCAAGAATACAGTTGTGGTGTTTTCCTATTCCTAATTTCGATAGGATTTCCTCCATGTCACCACACCCTTACATGACATTTCCTAGGGTGTTTTTTCAAATATAATGGCACACTGGGCAAGATGGAATCCAAATCATCTTTATAATCGATTTTACTAGTCATGGTGGACTAACAACTCAGAACCATCCCAAAATTCCATCTATCATGACCTATAATACGGCATGGTGACCCATAGGATGTATAAAACAAATTAATCACACAAAAACCTCAAAAAACCTTCTTAATACCTCAGAGATATTGGATAGAATAAAGGAAATGAAAGGAAGATCTATAGAATATAAAAATGTATCATGTTTAACCAATTGTGAGAGGCGAGTAAAATTATTACATTCCTGTTTGCGGTAGTTTAGATATTTTTTGAGAACATATTCTCCATGCATTGATCCCACAAATTTAGGCCATATTGATTATTCAATAGAATTTGGTCACAAATGTGAAGCAATGATATTTGTGTAACATCTATAATTTCCACTTTTGGTACATAAAGATAGCCTTCAAATAGCCTTTTCTCAGGGAGAAAGTGTCATTTGAAGAAATAAATGCGGTGATGCCCCATATTTGAATAGAGAATTCCTAAATTTTTTAATGAATAAATATAAACAAAAATTTTATATTTTTATCATGTGAAGACACCATCAATGGATTAATCTCCAGATTGTTTTGAAGGAAATACGATGATTGAATCATTATATTGGAATTTTAAAGGGAAGAACAAATGTGGTAAGATATTATGATTGAATAGGGAGTTTTCAAAGTGGTTTACATTCATAATTAAGAACTGGATAATGAAAAATAACTCACAGTCCAGAGTAAGAAGAATTATTCACACACTCAATCTAAGTGTATGAATATAATAACTAGAGTTCTTATATATTATCCAACCACCCTAAAAAATATATATATTATAATTATAAAGATAGAACTGATGTATTATTTCTATGGGATTGTCTCTAACTAGCATGATTTGATGCACAACAAAAGAATCAAAAAGAGGTGGGGAATTTCATGGGAGACCTACCCACTATCCTATTTCTAAAATCCAATATAACTGTATAACAAAGGGAATTAAAATTAACTTAACTATTATTGGGTCGAAAAGAATATACAATCAATAAGTTCACATTTTGTTTTATTTTTCAATAAATTTATCATGACTTTTTTCCTTTTATATGTTTAAATATGGATGTTTCTTAGACCATAAATTAAGGAATATATTTTAAAAAGTACATAGAATGTGTATTGAATTATTTTTTGTCAATATTACTCATTAAGACCTTGTTGCGATAAAATTAATTGTATAATTGACTAAGTGTGTTTGAATTTATAAAAATTCGTTAAGAAATATATCTCAAAGTTATATTTTTTTCAATTATAAATGTGTTTTTTGAATAATGAGATATATATAATTATTTTTAAAAATTAAAAAATCGTAGTATATTTTGAAATACAATGATTGGAATTTATTTGTTTTTAAAAGATTTTTTAAAATTATTTTATTTCATTATTTCTAATAAGCTCATATAATATAAAATAATAACATTTGAAACTCATATACACAACTATTATCAAATATTTTCCTCAACTCAAGGGGTTTCTTAAACTATTTTAACATTTATTCCATTTATCATTTTATTAACTATCTGGAGTATTTTTATGAGATCAATATCATTATTTTTTTTATCAATTTCAATTATTTTAGGGTTAAATGTTTCTAATTATACTGATGAATCATTTTATGAGCCATTTTAAAATTCATCATAAATTTTCATCATCCCCATGTGTTATATGTTTTTATATATCTATAATCTATAAAAATAAATTATAGATGGAAAATTACATGTTGTTAATCCCATTCTAACTTTATGTATATGTAACTACTTAACGTTAATTGAAATAACAAGTGGGGTTGTAATTAGTTTTATTTTTTTTCTAATATTGAAGAATTTATTTTGGGAGTTGATTTGAAAAAAAATATATATATTGTTACAATTGTATGGAGGATTATATTTATAATAAATTAATAATAAAGGGAAAATTATCCCTGAAAACAATGAAAATCTGTCCACACTACTTTTTCAAATAAATATATTCCCACAATCTACCATAAAAACACTAAAATAAACACAAAATGTTATATATAAAATACTCTACAAAATGCATTGTTATTATGGAGGTAGGGACAAAAAAAAATAAAAAAACTAATAATTTAAAATTATTAAATTGCATCTTTCCCAAAAGAAGAAAAATTTTATTTTAGGTCATCTAATTCTTGGGGAGATGTGTATCTATATATTATTCGGAGAAAATAGTTCTCAAATATATTTATACACTTAAAATCATATCCCCCTCATTCAAACAATGTGTTTTAAAAGTTAAAACCAAATAACCATTATCCAAATTATATCATTGACCTGTCTTTATTATAGAAAAACTATTAAGAGTATCTAAATTTGGATGACTAGGTGTTTTCCATTCCTATTTAAATATTTCATAAAATTATTAATGAGGAAATATCAACTTTAAAAACCTTGAGTAAAGAGAGATATATCATCAGTTACTTGACTACAATATACATAAGGATATCTATAAGAGGATGAATTAATTTTTATGTATAGTGAGGAATGATTTAAATGATATCTAGGTAGGTATAATGATATTTCTTTGGGTGGTAGAGTGGATATGTGATGTTGAAAAATATCATGGGAAATATGTATTGATATTAGTATAAGATGATTTACAAGGAGTAAATTTTTTATGTGTGGTATCATTAATATATCTGATATCCTTATTATTTTTTATTTTAATATTATTAATTTATTCTCAAATGTTATCAATTTTTATGTATAATCATGGAATATTTAATTTACACAAATACATTGGGATTTAATGTTGATATATTTTAAATCATGTTTTTTAGTCTTTTTCAACTTTCCTAAAATTATTTATAAAATATAAGTATTAATTTTAATATTATTAAATTTTATGGAATATAGAAAAATTTAGAATCGGTATGAGAAATTATTCTAATGATTTAATGTGTTTTACCCATGTAGTGGGGGAATTTCAAAAAAAATGAACTGCAGAATAAAAGTATGTTTTTCCATTCATAATACAGAGTCTAAAAAATTCTTATGTTGTGAAATATAGTATTTTAAACTTGAAGGCCTATTATGTGATTAATAAATAGTATTTTTATCAATTAATTAGGAGGAAATTCACTAAAAAATGTGCAAAAGATAAATGGAATGACATTTTTTTTGCATTGTATGTGCCTTTCTTTAAAATATTTAGAAGTCATTTCCAACAATTTAAGTGTTATTTTGACTATGTTCTTGCGAATTTTGGAAATTAAATAATTTTTTAAAGTTATATTAAGATTTATAATATTTAATATATTGTTATCTCTAATGTACAACAATTATTAATTAAAAATTGGAGTCATTTTAGCTAACAGAAGAGTCATTTTTTTGGATTGAACGTGTTACTTTGTATAATTTAAGGATATTTTAGTTAGTGTAATTTTAATTAAGCCATTAGGGTAATATTACTCAACATGGATAAGAAACTGAATAAATGAGTCAATAAATTTAATCAGTACATCATGAAGTGTCTATCAAATTTGAAATCTAATGAATATTTGTCATAAATTTGTGCCATGTCTTATTTATTGGTTTATGTGTCTTTCTTTATAAGTATCACTACAGAGGAATGAAATGTGACGAATATAGATAAATAATTAACAACCATTAAATGAAGTAGATGATCAATCCACAAGAGAGAGTAATATAAAGATGACACACCGTGAGCTTTTCTTTTATTTGGTTCTGTAATTCCTATCATTTTTTACCATTATATACAAATCATATATTATATTTACTAAGTAGAATAAATCAGGGAAAATGAAATTTTTTTATGGAGGGATGAATATAGTGATAGGAATTCAAAATTCTGTCAAATTTAGTAGAGTTCGGTTTGCATCAAAATTCAATTTTTTCCTTAGTCTACATATTTAGACTGTTGAAGACATGTTTTTGAATGCTCAGTGGGTATCCTTTGTTATGTATTTTTGGGAAATTTCAATGTAGTAGTTCCAATTTTGGATCCCTGTAAATTTTTCTATCAAACTATTTGTAGGATATTTGACCATTTTGGAATCTTAGACAAATTATACATTCAATTCATTGTCCTTGAACAACTAATGCTTGAAAAAGAAGGTAATATTAGTGAAATTCAATTTAGTAATTCCTCTTTGTTATAAAAAAACATAGTATGATTATCTCTTATAAACAAGGACGCACCAAACTTAAATAGTGATAATAGACATTGAAACTTTTAGTATCATCTATTATTTTCTCTAAATCATAATTTTAATGGATCTTATTCAATTGAAACAATTTGTGTATGAATTATTCATGACACATATAGTTCAACGATTATGGCCTATAGAGCATTCATTGGTGATGGTGGCATTCCTCAATAAAATGAATTTAACTCTCTTATATGTCCTATTTAAAGATAAAATATTACCTAATAACTTCATTACCTATAGTTTATAAATTATTATACATAATAATGTGAAAATAATATACTTCACATTGTAGGGATCCAAAGTAGCACGAATGATGTCAAAAGTGTGATAGACATTCTGGCATTAAATAGAAATGTTTCATGCCTACTAACTGAGTTTTCATATTTTTGATATATTTTATGTTTATAATATTTAAAAAAAATGGGAACATAGAACATTAATTTTGTATCCATGAGAATATAAACCATGCTTGAAGCCAAAACCCACTGTATCTATTCTAAATGTTTCTCATTCAAATTCATCATTTATATTTTTAAAATAAACTATTATTTATGATTTTTAAATCTGAATTAAATAAAACAATCAAATCCCTAATCCACATTCAGAATAATTATCCATGTTTTCCATAAGAACAATTATATGTTTTGATTGAAAATCCACGAGATGAATCTATTTTGAAACTATACACAATGATAAAATTACCCATAAAAAACAATTTATATTATTTAAATTGGAAATGTCTCCTAAAATAAACTTTCATAGTGAATACATATTCAATCTAATGGACCCGTTTATAAATAAACATAATGTTATCCAGAATGGAATTTTTAACTTCAAAATATTTTTTCTAAAAACGACATTGAAAACTCATTTTCTTAAGGAAACAACCAAACACACCCACAATGTTCATGCATGAGAAATTGTTAACCACGGCCCAAATAAGAATATCAAAAATAAAAAAATAGGTTTTATAGAAATTAATTAAGGGGAAACTATATGAGTAAAATCAAGATAATGATCCAATAAACCAATAAAAAAATGAGAAATTGAATATTTCATGTTCTCTACCCTAGTGTTCATAATCAATAAACAATTAAAAATTATACTAGAATAAGAAACCATAAAAAATCTATTGGTATTTGAAATATCGCAAACCAAATTTCATCATACTACTCCACACATTCCTCAATTTAATAAGGACCCCCATCACAGACTTTGTTTATACCTTGTATTGGGGGAACTAAAATCATGTGAGATCACTAGGGGACCAATTATGATCTCCTTTTATGAACCATATTCCCCAAGACCAATAATATAAGGGTGGCATAAGAAAAGACAATCCAAGAAAACACATAAGATACCTTAATCTTATCACCAACAATGGAATATCCTCGTAAATAAAAATCACCAATAAAATAAACAAGTACAATACACCACATTTGTTGAAGAATAAATCACTTATATATCCATTATACATAAAAGGAGATAATACAATAATGGGAAATCAACAGGTTTCTTATAGAATGACAATTTTAAAACAAAAGTCCCAATTTTAACATTAACAACAAAACATTTCTCAAGATTCCGATCCCATTCAATATTCAATAATTTACTTTCAAGGACTTTATTTTAAAATGATGGAAGTCAAAAAGAACATATAATATGATCCAAAGAAACATTCAACATGGATTATCTTCTTTGTAATATAAAGCATGTTCAAGGGCCATTTAAATCTATAAAAACAATTTTAATGGTCCCATTATAGAAATTACATTATGATAAAATCATATACATATGTCAAATACCAATTTTTAATCCATTATGGAACCTCTTTATAAGATATTTTATGGTCCACACCACCACCATAAATTAAAATTCAATTCAAATCATTGTTTTAACATACTAAGAAGTAAAACCTAATTATCAATCGAAAAACCTATTTCAATTTTGTTTTGAAAAAACACATGGAATTTCATAAAAAAGTTAAACATATAAAAATAATCCATTTTAAACATAAAATCATTGAATTTATAGATTAGGAATATTATTCCAATATTGAAAAATAATGAAATAGTTTCATGTCACCAAGGAGATGTCTCATATATTTTTACATTCATGAATAATGGAATATATAAATAAAAATAATGCTTTGAGATAAAAAATGAATCAATTATTTATAAAATCCAATATTAAAGAGGTGATAATTAATAAAACACTACTCATAACATGTCACTGTTGATGTTATATACACCAAAAAAAATTTAAATGGTGTCAAAAAACTATAGTCACCAAAAACCATAACATATCATCCAAGTAAATCAAAAAAACAGACCCATAGATATGTACGGATCATTGGGGAATCCAAACAATGATGTAATGTTGTGGAATTGAGTAAAATCTTAAAGATGAAATAAATTACACGAATAATCATCTAAAACACCAATGAGAAGGAATGCATCATATGGAGGATGATGGTGGAGTTCCTCCAGTTCTATGAAGCCTTAACCGTTGTAAAATAAGACAAATATGGGGGGAACCCCCTTTAATTAAGAAGTTTAATTTTGAGAAATACTGAAAATTAAACACATGGAAATACCACTTGGTTTTGACACACAATGAAAAAACATTTATCAATCAACCACCTAGGATAAAATCACCCATGTAGTTTGACTACATGGTTAATGCACAATGCACCTATCTGCAACCTTGTCGAAGGCCAAATAGAGTTTTACATAATCTATCATAGAAAACTACATATTTATATAAACCATGTTCCAATCCTCAAAAACAACTGTATACCCACATGGAATATTAGGAGCGCAAAGAAGATTGATAAAAAAATTCATTATCCACGGAGACTGGCAATGTTAAATTGATAGTCCCACACACATAGGATGCATGTTTTCAGTACTATCTATAATGAATAATTTTTAACTTTCCAAAATCCCTTGAAAAATAATTAATTATATACTAACTTTTATGATAACTTCATACCAATTAATAAAATATATAATAATAAAAACATAAATAAATTACTTAGCGGTTTTCACAAATTCTATACCCTAAAAAATTCTACCTCATGAATGTCGACTGTTAAAAAGAAGAAGAGTGAATGAATGAGAGATCTAAGGACAATATATTAAAAAAGAATCACTAATAATTTAACCTTTAAACATGAAAATAACATCTTCAAATTTGTCAAATAGACACTTTCTATGATTTCTAAACATACACAAGAATAATCAGAATAAGTACCTCATATAGTGACTCTTACGATGAATTAGATAGAAAACTTGGTCTCTCACTATATTGAGTGACACATATAGTTCATCATTCATTGTGTAATAAATGATAAATAATGATATATACATCCACAAGGAAGAAATAATCCATGATTGAAATTTTTTTACAACCCTCACAAACCTCTATTTCCCATTGGATTGAATAATAACCAAAATTAGCCTAAAATATTTTCTAAAACATCCATTTAGCTAACAATACATGACGATAATGTTGGTTCAAAACCTAATTCACCATCACATGGTGCATCATAATTGCCACAACAAAACAATGGCTTATATACTCAAAAAAGTAGAAGGTCAGACACCCTTGATACTTAATTTATCAACCAAGGCCTTTCACATGTCCCAGAAAAAGATAACCTCAAATGATCAATAAGATAATAATATTGGAAAAAATAATCTATTAACGTCAAATGAAAATATGTTTCTTTTCAAATGGTATATGAAACCAAAAACATCATTTTATATACTGTGGTATGTGGGAGTTATTAACAAAAAATATAAGTCTTTCTCAGAAGCAGCACACTATCCATAAACCCAAGAATCCTAAAAAACAAAACCTCCACATGATTCCCACTAGAACAACCCAATATTAATTAAAATTGAAACTATCAATGTAATGGTCCTTGATGGAAAACAATTCAAAAAAGGATTAATCATGTTACCTCTTCCAAAAACAGAGCTTAAAAACTTTTTTATATGTCCTAAATGGTCACAATGGAGGAATAATCACATAGAGTTGAAATAAGAGGCCTCATCATGCATGGGATCCCCTTAATATAAGTATAAGAGAGACCTATTCTTTCTATGAGAATGAACCTTTACCCGAATCTATGGGTTATCCAACACTGTCTCCTAACTCATTGGGTTATCATTATTCACAAGACACCTCTAATCATTCTTAATCAGAAATAAGGTACTTCCTATCACTAACAACACAGATATACCAATCTCCATTAAAATGGTCTCATTGACCACATATAGTTATTTTTACCAATCTACAGTGTTGCTGAACTAAAATGAGGTTAAAAAAAACTATTGAATTAATGGGATTTCATTGAATCTTCTTCGACCTATATTAGAGAAAACCAGAACAACTAGAAAATGTAATCAATGAACCCCCATACTGACCAGACACATATATGAAGGCTCATGAGGTCATGAGATTTATCTAAACTGACAAACACAAAAAAAAACTTATCTCAATGGAAATCCTTAAATTATCCCAAGTAATACATTCTTGAAAATAATAGGTTCCATTTATTCCATCCAACCGTTTTTAAAAGAGAACATCAATCCCTCAACTCGCCTCCCTCACAAAGAATCAGTTGTTCAATGGAATCTATACACAATGGATGTTCTACATTGAGCACTCTACTATGATTCTAGTTAGGCATTGGAACTGTAGAGTGGTTTTTTAGAATCATATGTGAAAATAATGAAAAATACGTGAAATAATCAATTTAGGACCTGAAAACACAACCATTGATTCCTCCTCAATATTTGACTCAAGGAAAAAAATAAAATTTCCTCTAACAAGGAACTCATCAATCATGCAAAAATAATTTTTCTTATGAAACCACCATTTTTTGATGATGAACATTGAAATCACACTTAAGGGGTATGATTGAAAAACAATATAACCAAACGCTAATTTTTTTTTAAAAAAACACAAACACCTCCTCCATTACTAAAAACCATAATTTTTTTTTAAAAATTAAATAATTTTTTTAAAACTAAGAATTTAATTAATACTCATCAAAATAATTCCTTATTTACCAAAAACTACTTGAATTGGAAAATAAAATTTCTAAAAAAAGATATATAATCATGTTTAAAAATAATCCTTACACAGGATCTTATATTTTTAAAAAAAAGTTAATTTATAGTAATGTTCAAATAAATAAATCCAAAAGAACCAAACCAGGGTTCATAAGAACTAAACAATTAAATGTAATGAACACAATCCTCAAACCACGTGCTACCAGTTTTAATGTATGTTTTATGAAATCTGAATTCAAGTGGAGTATAAATTGGCTAACCAGTGATGAAACCATGTTTTGCACAATTTGGACTCATATGCTAGGATATGAACTTATAATCAACCATAGATCATTAATAAGAATGTTGAAAAAACCACACATATACTATGTGATTCCAAAATCCATGTTTTCTAACATTTCCCCACATTGTCTAAACCCATTACACCCTTAAAACAATGATCAGTCCCCAATATCTGCTATATGATCAAATTTTATGAAAAGAATTTTCATGAAAATATATAATAAACAAGATCAATTAATTATAATTCACAATTCATATCAAAAATCCCTTGGTATATTTAATCATGAGATGATCTAGAGAAACCTAGACTCTCCCAATCATTACCTCTCTTGATGAGACAACCATAACCACCATTCTACCTAAAAACCCAAAAAATCAAGGGTCTTCATTAATTTCCCTAACACTATCCATTTTTCAAGGTAACATCAAAATATGTGTATCATTGCTAAACATGTGATTTGACACCATTTTCCTTGAACAAAACTAGGTTTCCAGAAAATCCAACACATGAACAACATTTTCACATTGATTGAAGGGAATTTATAATCTGTACGAGTTGTAAAATTGTTAATTTTCATCGTTAGAATCCCTTTGGGAATTTAATCTCCATAAATAATTATAATGACTATGGAATAAAAAATTAAGAGGAAAAATAAGTAGATATTCCAATAGGTTGTAAAAAACTATGATTATCAAACCCATTTTTATAATCATGAATGATATCCATATATAATGAAATATAGATATTAAGAATAGAATAAACCCTTACAATAATAATCTAAATGATACTGACTCAAGATGATCCTGAACTAAATCCACACTACATCTCATTTCTTACCACCACCCAAATCACCCCAGTCACACACAATGAAAAAAATTTCCCTATTTAAAGCATGGAACATTAAATATTTAGGCATTGGAGAAAAATCGTAGTAGTACACCATGACCAATAGAATCTATATAATATATTTTATAAATAAATTAATTAACTCTAGATTTAATATAAAAAATAATGTAATATTAAAATATTTAATAGACTAAAAACCATAGAAAAATCAATAATCTAATTACAAATATGTTCAAAAAAAATATTTATATGATTAAAATAAATACACCTTAAAAACTGATTTCAATACCATGCACACAAATAATATTTCACAAAAGAACCAATTTGTTATATTTAAATTTAAATTGACACCTTAAATAATTTAACTGAACAAATCCATCATTAAACATAAACACCTATTTTGATGTCCAATTTAATGAATCCACATGAGTGGAATTATCATAATAAAAGGATCCATAAAAATATATTAAATTAAATTTACTAAATGAAATAATCTATCATACAAAAGTGGGATAGGCATAATAAATTATGCCCCATTCAGAACAAGTCACATATCAAATACAAAAAATAAAAGGGTTCATAATTGATTAAATATGAGAAATGATAAAAAAAATGCACAACATCTATCTCCTCATAATAAATAACCATGTATTTAATTGAATTAATCATGGTACCTACCATCATATTTCTAACATGTGAAGCATTTGATAATAAAAGTGTATCTCCGCCCACAAATCAGCTACATAAATACACTAATGCACAAACATAAATTTATCCAACTTCCCCAAAAAATCTACTTTTTGATGAAGAACCCCATCATTTCCAATGATTTTAGAATTATTGGAGGGACATTTGTGTGATTTCTTCCAACCATATGAAAAAAATCTGATCTACCATAGAGTACAGTGTTTCCCATTACCAATGATTTAAATGTTGTTTGGGAACACATAATAAATGTTTAACACATAATTCATTTCCAAAATAAACAAACCCTTAACACCTAACAATGAATATACCCATAAATGATGTTCACCAATGTCAGAAAAATTGAAATTCCCAAACAATTGGATTAACAATAACGTCACAATGATTAATAGCCCTCGTAATAGGAAAATAATATAAGGGGAAATATATGGGAATAAATCAAAATAACATTTTCAAAATCAACATCCTAACATGTAATTTAACACCAAAACATGAATCGGGACTCTAAGCCCATTCAATATTAAAAAAAACATCCATTAATTGAGATTCATATATAATTATGGAAATCACTCAAAGAATTTTAAAATGTTAAATATCTTCACTCAAAATAGATCTCATTCTATATAACCCAAATTTAGGACAAAGTCCAACTAATTTCATGACACAACTAAAAAGGATCCAGTAAGAAATTTCCAGAAGGGGGAATCTCAGTCTCATTTGATATAAACATTTTATATCAATTAAATAATGATTCATACATTTATACAACATTTTGTTGTCAATACTGACTTTTGAAAAAATAATTCCTATTAAAATAATGTTTTTACACATTAAAAAATATGGACATAAAAATCAAAAATTGTTTTTATAATCCTTTCAAATGCCTAATTGAATTTTAGAAAAATCTATGTGAAATAAAAAATCACTTTTGAACATGAAAACAATGAATTTACCAAGAAAACACTTTATTACATGGTCAAAAACATAATAAAAAGTTTTCAAATCAGAATGGATATTTACATACTATCATACATTTTTAAAAATGTTTTTTATAATGAATAATGAAACTTTGAATTCAAAAATGATGGAATTTAGTAGAAAAACAAAACAAAATGTTATGAGAATCATGTTGAAAATCTTCAAAATGATACCCCATTAATGGAAACAACAACTAGAACCATATAAATGGCTTAAAAAACAATACATATTAAACAAACAAATAATAAATACACAAATAACTGTAAAATAATACACAATAGATATTGGTTTTATTATTTTAATGAACCCCAAGGGGGAAGAGAAGTGGAATGGAAAAAAGGGAAAATGATAATGAAATTCATCAAATCAACTTGGAAATTCATATGATAAGCCAAAGTTTAAGAGCTGTATGTTGATGGTTCTCCACAAATAATTACAATGTTTTGATAAGGATATTGGGTGGAAATTGGGTTGAAATACCCTTCAATTGAAAATGTTTATATTTTTAAATAACCAATAAATAAATACATAAATATAACACTTGGTTTTTCAAAATTATTTTCCAAATCATATTACAACTGTACAGAACACTCAATCATAAAAAACATAAAATTATGATGTATGAATCAATAATCCATGAGTCAATGTCTACATATGATAATAAACTATTTCAAGTTATCTCATAGGGAGCCATATAGTTTAGAAATACATGGTCATCATCTCTGTCACACCCCAAGCCTCATTATATATATGGATTTCTCCAAAATATTTTTAAAAATAGGGTGGAATCTATGAAAATTAGATCTATCTAAAAATTAACCCAACACAGATGGGCTCTTCATAGTTGACATTAACTATATGGGATAACCATTGTGGTCACAAAAAACATAAAATTCATAAAATTCCATTATTCTGATTATTAGAACCCTATACCACTAAAGATAATATACAATTAATGAAAATGAAAAACATAGTGATAAGGGGGGGGGGAATTTCTTCCTTTCTTATTTTTCATATAGAATATTAAGTTCCAATATTTGATAAATATCACGTATAACTATAATATAAATACCATTATAATTTAATTATAGAGAAATGATGTTGTAAGAATGGAAATACACTACATACCAATCATTCCCATTTTAATAAGTTCATTTATATTAAACCTTGATAGAAGAACATTGCATATTAATGTAACATAACTATCATAGTTCACTCATAAGTATCAAAATTAAGTAACTATATGGCCACAAATCCCCCCCCCCCTATACACTCGAGGCTACCAAAATGTGTAAAGTCTATAAGAGGATATCATGTGAATAGTATGACATCAAGATAGTGTATTAATTAAACCATAAATAATTAAAATATTATCCATCCAAAGTACATACAATTGAATTCTAATGGTGATCGATGACATATAACCATGATAAAATTAAGGAATGGCCAAAAGAAACTAAAAAAAATAGATGCAACTAAAATATATATCCCCACTGGTTTTGGGGACACACATGAACATACTATCTATGACCCAATCCCATGACCATCAGTAAATCATCAAATGTTTGTCCCCTACATTTATCTTTACATATAACCATGAATTTAAAACATGTACTCATAGAAATCCAAGATGTATTTGAGAAAATATTATTATTCCACCACAAATGTTTTATAATGAATAACATATCCTATAATTAAATTTTTTTGTGTATTTAATGAAATAAATTTTTAATATAATCTTCCAAAAATAAATATATACTATCATCCCAGGTGTCTGATTTCCTCTTCGGGTCAACCATGCCTACTTAGAATAATGATATATGTCTCTATCTAAACAACCAATATAATGGTTTAATTATCTAGACACACCAGATCCGTGTATTATATTAATTTTCACCCAACCGATTACATATACATTTTTTATCAATCCCTTAGCGTTATTTCTATGATCCAACAAACATGTCAATAATCTTAAAATCAACACTATATCCTTGGAATCACCTCAAGGTTCCACAAAAACCAAAATAATAATAAATGTCACACATGATCCCTGGAATGATGTCAACATCCCCCCCAAAGATATGATAATGACAAAAGGAACACAAAATCATCATAAAAACATCAATGTATACCACGAGTGGTGGTAATATTATGAGATTACCATATATTTTGACTCATGTCATGATCCACAAGTAATAATTGATCAATTATATTCATTAAAGAAAAATCATAATCACATATCATCATTCCGTCAAAAAAAACATCCATGAAATTACATGGATAAGAAACGGTGAAATTATATATTTAATTAATGTTCATCAATAAATCAGTTATTATGCATATCATATCAATTGACCATAAAATCAATATATTTCATTAGTATAATATTTAATCAATTAACATCTTCATTAATCCATTTTAACAAAATTAAATATCATATTAAATTTATATTAATTTCATTAGTACAAAGTTACTTATTATCACATGCATAGTATTAAAGGGTCTATCTTTAAAATCTATAGAATATCAAAATCTAAATCCATTATAGTCTTTGAATTTATTACATTCCTCAAATAGTATAAAATGTGTCAGTGTTTACATACTAATAAACTATACGGGATCCATGGAGAGACAAAAGAGAATTATTTATGATAACCATTTAATTATCAATTAGAATTTCCCAAGCACATGTTTTCTCATTGTGACAACACATCATATACATATGGGAGTCATCACATCCTCAAATGATTGATTGAGAATACTTACCTCAAAATAATGGTATTATTAAATGATCAATGGATCCTTATGACAAGAAGATATAGAGGGATATCCTTATGCAAGAGAAACCATGTCATGAAACTCTATTTCAATGATATATATGTTAAATAACATAATCAATTTCTTCCCAACTGTCACCAAATGGCCCAAGAAGAGATCCATTAAATGAATATCAATGATGGATGATATAATCCATAGAAAATGATTAGTTAACTATAGGTCATTGAATATATTTTCCAGAATTCATATGAATAGAAATAGCCAAAAAAGATGAATATATATAAACTTTTAGAAGATCAAATGGGTCAAATATGAATTAAACACCTTCATGAAATCATTGAACATATCACCATTAATGGGAATACCTTCGTCTAGAATATGAATCATCTTATTCAAAAACATAAAAAATTATGAAATGCCTTCACCAGGACAAGAATGTGTCGACGATGATTATATTTTATGGAACCATTTCTACGAGACTAACTGCTATTATAGATGAAAATAAAGGTAAAAGAAAATGGTTGTTTTAGACCCACCATTAGTAATACCATGATTTTTTTAGGCCATCTTCTTTTTCCCCATATTGAGACTCCCATTGATTCATTATCATCATGACTCCCTTCCTATATTTGTTTGTCTCTCTAATTTACCAAAGTAATCCCTAGGAGGAAACAGACTTCGACTAAAGCGAATTCTTTTCATGAAACAGCCTACTAAGGCCCACCTATCTAGAAATAATATAAGTCTAAATACTCCCTGGAAACCTTTATGTCGGCTATGGGATGGTGACCAGTGCTGAGTATGAATAATTTATACATTGATTATTTATACTAATGTAACCAAAAAATCACACATGTCACCGAGCACATACAATTATGTTAATTTAAAGTAATCGAATACCCTAAATACATACCCCTCATCTAACTAACATTAGATTATTAAAAACATATTAATTGTGTTGAAATATATAAATTCAAGATCATCCTACACTACAATAGAGATTAATCTTCTTAGAAAGAGGAGACCGCTTTCAAATGAAGCCACCCAGAAATTACCTTGTTTTTTCTTTCTGAAATGTTCCCCTCCTACTCCATGTCCACATTTGAAACTCTCATGAGGTTCTTCATCAACATTATAAATTATATAGTGATGAAATCCCACACATGGGTTAGTATAAAAATAACTAGAATTACACCAAAAAATCTCTACGAATAATAAACCAATAGTAATAATATCAATAATTTTATTATAAATTAAAAGATCAAGAAACACCTACATAACTCAATTAGAAAACTATCCTCGAGTAATACTAACCAATATAACTAGCCACCAGATAATTATTGGGTATTCTAGGAGACACTAATTGTAGCAGTACTCACTCTATGAGTCATGTTATCACTATTTTTTTCATCTACGAGGTTTTGATAACTACGCCACCCATGTTGTACTCATTGGATCTCATAATTCATAATCATCCTTGGAGGGGATCTACCCAGTACCAATGTGGTGCACCAAAACCCCTTATGGATATTCCTTCACTATAAGGGATCAATGCCTAATGCATGGTGTTCACAATAATACCCTGAACCCCTCAATGAATGACATAGGATCACATATTTATACCACATGGGTATTCAGAAAAATATATCCAATACAACACACATAGTAGCGATCAAAATCGTATATTAATTATTTAATGTAACACTATAATATCAGAGAAAAGGACAAATGTACAAAAGCAAACTGAGCCTAGTCGATATTGAAGAGACAAAAGCCTCAAACCATCTATGGTGAAGTAAATTGTTTATACATAAGGTACATATTGTATACCTATAAATTGATACCTTCCCATGTGTATTCAAAAGTCCCACCTCGGGTTACATGGTACCTCAATTTGTTCCAATGTACTTCATGTCTTGTTAGAGTGCACTGCTCACCAATGAATCATGATTATTTCTTAGTACTCTTGTTAACTATTTTACACATTCCATGACCATGTATCATTATAGTTACCTGTAATTCCATCCTAAAGTGGTCACATGACATATGGATTGGACCACATTGAATTTGATCATTATCTCTTATATGGGAAATACAATGATATAGATAGGGGTCCCATATAGTGTGTAACGGGATATTATATTATTTCTATTAATAAATATTTCAGATCACGTGGATCCATATCAAATCATCTAGATATGTCAGAATAACCATTGATCATTGTTGGGAACTCATATATGTGGTTAGATGACCCACTTCATCGCAAATCATATAAAACTATGCCTCGATCCATAATGATATTAGTTCACAGAGTTAATCTAACACTATAGAGACCCACTATCAAATATCCTATGAGATTATTGAATCCATTTATCCAATCCAACATCACACCTGGTAATCCCACATTTGATACACCTTGATCATCCCCTCGAACAAGAATGTCACCATATTAGTGTGTTTTATATTTAATAACGATTACACAATAATAAAAAATGTATATTCCAGGAACCATGGGACATAATAGTTTTTTATGATTAATTTTTGAAGAAATGGGGGAGAAAATATAAAATTAAAATTACAAAACAAACATTATTTTTTTTATTTTTTGATCGATGCATTTTCCTATAATATTCAATTGGAGAGGAATAATCAACATCAAACAAATAAACCAACCCTAAAAATAAAAAACCCATCAATTCATGAATCAATTCTTATTCATGGTTTAAGTCAATACTCTAAACATGATATATAAATTAGAATAATCCTCATAAATCGTATTTATAACATCTATTTTTATCATTAATTGGATTAAAATTATTTTACATAACTATCATTGGTGAGATCCATAAGCTATGTTTGTGAAGACAGTACCCGGTTATAAATCATGATTTGTTGAATTGTCCAATATATCATCCATTAGATACAATATATATCCATAGTTATGTGGTTAACAATAATATTTTCTCACAAACAAAATATTCATAGGAAAACTAATGTCATAGAAAATTAGTAAACTAATTTAAATTAAATTACTAATTTAATTATAAATTCTCCCACGACCACACCCAACCAGAGCATAATATTTCATTAATATTATTTTTATCCACTTCCAATACATGAACTCTATTTTAAAAAAATCTCCAAATATAAAATTGGAGAATATGATCAATATAAATTCAACCTTTTAAGTATAACTTTGTGCTGGTGATATTAATATTAATATTATTTTTTAAATATCAATTCATGGAAAACCAAGAATATTAATATTGTGTCGGGATCTGAAACTATTACTAGATCCATTTTAAATATTTTATTTTTATAAACTGATACATTAAATTATATACACATTAATTATATTACCCCCTATATGGGTAAATGAATAATCAAAGAGATGCGGGTACTGAGCTCACATCTGGGTCTCCACCCCCCATGTGTTCTCATTAAAATTCCTATACAACCACTAAACATAAAACTATATAATGACACACCTATAGAGGATCATATCCTAATGATACTCAATATCTATCTAGTAATCTGTAATGACATGTTTATCCTCGATATCTAACACGCTACATTGAGTAACATCTGACATGAACTGAAAATACCTCATCAACTAAAGCATCTGTAAGATGTGTACCTCATCCAACAATGTCAGTAGAGACATGAAGTAATATAGAAAGCATACAATTTTTCACAAATTACTACATGATTTTTTGTATAAGAATCCATTAAATATAGACCATGTAGCATAAATTATTGTTCTATTGGAATAGTGGGTTCATAAAATTGGAATCATGGAAATTAAATAGAATTTATTTATATTAATCATCCATAATGAGATCCAAACTACATTTGAGATCCCAGATCTACATAGTATAACATGAGGAGTATATATAACAATTGGATTGGAATAAAATATTAATAATGGAATAAACATAGAAATGATACATACAACAAGAGTTATAAGGCATAACAAAATTACATAAAAATGCATGAAACATGAATAAACATATAAAATTATAACATATAGTATATGAGATCATTTGTTCATGGAAACAAATGAATGTGGAAGAAATATATAACATGTTATAACAATTATTGAATGATAACTAACCAAAATATATCATAGGGTGGAAAATTACCCATAATGGATTAGGTATACTATAAAGAACCATCAATAAACATTACACAACCATGAGTTAAGTCAAGAATTTTACATTGAGGACCTTTTCAGGTTCATAGTGTTAGATAATTAGGCCATAACTATTACATTACAACACGAATATAACAATTTAGACACATCTTCTATATGAATTTTTTTCCATAACAATAAAACCCCTTAATTAAAACAAGAATTATTTTCTTGATGTTAATGTTCATGAATTCTTCCATTATCTGACCCTTACTTATACAATGTGAAAAAACATTTCCAAAACATGTTATCTTTTACCCATCATAGGTTGTTACATTTGGAATACCCATCATAATATATCCTTTAAAACTCATTAGAGAAACCTTATCTTTTACCTCTGTCACATTACGCAGTGCATTAGAGAGAAATCTCATTCTCAACTTCCCAAGGTTTATCATGGAACCACCCGTATTTAGTTTATCACTTAACCAACTTTCATATTCCCTTTTACCATTACATAATCATAAGACATAATAGAGTGAAATTATAAACATTTCCCTCATTAATCACAAGAAATAAATTCAATATATTGAAATATTGATTCCATTTCTAAAAAAATTAAAATATTTAATAAATATATTTTTTATCAACGTGACACATTCCACTTTGAATTTTTTTATGAAATTTATATTTTCAAACATTAATTTCTAGATAAGTAAATTCTTAAAACTATTTTGATAACATATAAAATACTGTGAAATATTTAAAAGAATTAATTGTTAAAAAATTTAAAAATATGATTTATTAAATCATTAAAACATATAAAATATAGTTTTGGTTAAATTGTCCATTTCCACTTGAGATGTACTCAATAAAAAATTAATAATAAAATTAATAAAAACATATTATTTCCTGAGAATTAGAAAATTCGTGATATAATATGAAAAAGGGGTGTATATAAACAATATAAATGTTATTTGGTGGATAACTACAAATAATTCTAAATGAAATGTAGATTTAGACGAAAACCCTTTAAAAGTTTGTATACATGACATACGAATTTATCATAGGGAGATTATGTATAGAAATAGCATACCCAAACAAAGGAACGTTTAAATTACAATAAAAATAAATAAACAGTGATTCCACTCATAATCGTGGCATATTATAATCAACGAAGTATGAATAATACCCGAAGAGTGTAAATTTGGTTTAGAAATTCCCTTACAAAAATTTGGCATATTGACGACATCACTAAAAAATTCATAAAACGAGTTGATGGGAGATAAAATGGTCTATCAACACATTTACATAAAATTTATAGATATAAGGATATAAAATTACATATCCCACCATAAAAAATTGAAATAAAAATAAATACCATTAAAATAAGACATTTGATGAAATAAGATTTTGAAAAGTTCCCAAACCAATGTTCGTCAGCCTAACGATGTCACATTAATATTCATAAAATGAATTTATGAGAGAAAAAATGGTCTCTCAAAACTAGGACATAAAATGTACAATAATAGGGATATTTGAGAATTAATCACATCATAATTAAATTTATATTAACACAAATAACATAAAATAAGTCATTGAGTAAATTTGGCGGCGAATGTTTCCCGTACATTGTGTGAGATTTGTGTTGTTCATTCTTTATCACCTTCAAATTGGGTAAATCCTTTGATTTATGCAACAAGTCCTTCTTGAATTTCTTTCATCCCATGTTCTGGCTTCTAGGTGGAATTCATTGATTTTGGGAGATTATTTTGGTAGAGGATGGATGTGCCAAGTCGAATTGGGATGTATGAGTATGGGTTTTAGGTGGTGTCCACTTATAATAGGGAGGATGGGAACTTAAGGAATATCATGAAATATTAATGTATTAAAAATTCAATATCGACTATAAATGAGTCAAAATATAGTTAGTTCTATGATATGAATATTATATGTCGAAATAAAATCATCGAATATAAATTAATTAGGTTTTGGAGATTTTTAATCATTATATTTTATATTATACCATGTTTACTCTTTTTGTTTTATCAAGCATTTAACACCCTGAGAATCAAAATAGTTACGATAATTGAAAAATATCAAATTAAATAGTCAACAAAAATAATTTAGGCATACCATAACAATTTTTGTGAATCCTAATTTTTTTAATTTTTAATAAAATATATTATATTTTAAAATTTGATATTTCTAAATTTTTACCCTATTAATATTATTAATTTATTAGAAAACCATAAAAACATGATTAGATGGAAAAAACCAGAGTAATGGAAATATACCATTTAAGAATAATCCACATCAATCAAGGATTACCTCATAATAAAAAAATTACATTTATTTAAACATTTATAATATCATTTATTTGAATCCATTGTTAATAAAGCAATCATTTCATCACCATTGTGTCATAATTAAATTTATTTATTTAATGAAAAAAATATAATGTTATGGAAAATCATTTTATATTTCTATTTGCTACTTATTTTCTAAGATATCAATTATATATCCCAATATAAAAACTATTTTGGTAAATGATATTTGTTTATGTTTTATTTTCCATAACGTCAAATTAAAAGTAATTAAAAATAATTTTCACACACAAGTGGCTCCATGGGGTCCTAAAATCAATTCAAGGATTCCCATTGTCCAAAATATCTCATTAAATAAGAATAATACATTTGTAAGTGTAATTTAATATTATTATAGTTTTATTTTTTTCATTAATTTACATGATTTACCGTTTAATAATTCCATAAAATATTTACTTAAGTTACTATTCATAATATCTAAAAATAAGTCACCTATTAACACAATTTGGACATCATGATTCGAAATATGTAATCCCTTTTTCCAAATTCAATACACATAATTGAATTAAATCAATTTAAAAATAAATCTTGTTTTATAAAACAACAATCATGTTTTTATGATGTAAAAATGACCAAAAGATTGAAATGTGTTTATATCCAATTTATGAGGGAAATTACTTCCATGACCATCATGGGATTCAATTGTAAAAATATAATCCAGTTATGAATTAAAACAAATTAAATTTACAAAATAAATATATAAATAAATTAGATTAAAATGTAGATTTGAATTAAAATTTAGAATATTCACTATTCATTAATAAATGAACATTATAAAAATATACCAAATATTCATCCAATATAAAATTTTATGTCCCGATTCTATAGAAACTATATATTGTTACAAATATAGCATAAAAAATTTATAAAAACATGATTTAAAAAGGCTTCTCTATTAAATGTCATTAAGATGACTTTTTAAAAATATTAGAGTTTTTCTTGCTTAAAATCGGATTCATTCTTATTTTAAGCCTCTAAAATTTATTAGATAAGTGTAAAGACATTTAATAACCATATATTCATTAGTTATAATCATTCTCGATAATACAATGGTTAGGATTTGACTATCATTTATAATAATAATATCATTATATTCATTTATTTGTGTAACTCCAAGTTGTGTGCAATGTAAGATTTCAAAGAAACATGCTATTGCATGTTGAGTACACTATCGTACAAAGATTACTCTATAATATATTTTTAATATCATATTAATAAATATTAATATATATTAAAATTTATTATTATATAAATACCTTGTTCATCACAACCTTTCCCCTTTTGAAAATTGTGTCCTTGAAATTTCATAATTGGGTATGAAATCATCGTTGAATGTCCCATAGCTGAAAAGCGTAAATAAAAATATAAAATTAAAATAAAGAAAGAGTAGTATAAAGGTCCCCCATGAAATTCCATAAAAGGATTCTAGGTATAATATTATTGATATTGAATAGAAACTAACTATCATGTTCTAATTTAGGGTGATAGAAAACACGATCAAGAGTTATTTTACCACCAGAAAACCATAAACATGTAATAGGATAAACAATCATTGATTCCCTAGTAGAAAATGGGAAAGTAAAAGGATTTTCTTTTATGTTCCTTTTCATAAATTTGGCTAACATATATATGATATTTAACTAAATCATAGCGAAATATAATTAAATTTAATGTAGAGTTTCATCGTTTAATAAATTTCTACCCCAAACACATCGTTTCTCCAAATGATTAGTATTCTATATGACTTGGTCACAAGTGAAGTGATAGAATCAAATTCTATAGAATTAGATAATTCATGACTGACTAAATATATATTTCCCCTATATATAAACATTAACATATACCAAAATGGTTATTACGAGTCCAGATAATCCCCAGAAAGAATAATTCTTTATAAAAAATACTACTATTAATCACCAAAATTGAACAAACAATACCAAAAGGTCAAAAAATATCCTTCAATATAATATTACACTTAAAATTCTTCAAATTAATCCAACTAAGATTGAAATCCCCAATTTCAACAGGGATATGTTCATAGAGTCTTCCATGATTAATCTTAACATTTATCTCCAAATAGCATCAACTACTCTTATAGTATCATACTAAAAAGTAGTTTACCTAATAACATCTTCTCTATGATAAGTTAACAATTTCCATAAATAACCCAAATATCCATATATCCAAAATAAAACATATATTCTCTAAAAATAATATTTCAATAATTACCCCACAAATTAAATCCAATAGTGTTCTATTTTTCTTAGGTATATAATGTTCCCAAAAAAGATAACGTCCTCCAAAAATACAATAATCACTTAATCACCAAATCCTATACCTATATTATGGATATCAATTGTATAGAACAGAACATCCAAAATCAACTTATTATTGATTCATAAAATTATATAAATAAAATAAACAGGTCATTATAACTAGGGAATTAATGTAGGCCAGTTGTAGGTGATGTGCCTATGTCGACCATTGGTTGTGGGTTCAATTCTAGTAGCCCTTCAAGATGCGCCAATTTTTCACCCATCCTGCAATTTGTACAATTTCTAAAACCATTACATTCTAAAAATTTATCAAAAATAAGATAAATTCTTAATAAATTACCAAACCCTGATTTATCCTCAAAAGTTATATAATACGTTTCATTTTACATCCCAAAATGTAATAACTATTAGTTACCTTCAAAAAATTGATCATATGAACCCATAAGGATATCCATTATTTCCACTAAAGAAATAGTAAATATTCATTGAATAAAATTTTCTCGTATCAAGCATCAGGGTTACACATATAAGAAAATGTATTCTCAAACTAATCCCATTATCAAATTTTCATTGATACTTTTATGAATTTCATCATATTAGAATATAAAATAACTCTTGAATCCCTTATATGTTGGCTTCTAACTCATTCAGCACTCTTAATAGGCCATGAACTCTAAATTTCCACCATATTTATCAATACATCATTCATCCATATCCAATATCAAAATAATGTATAAATATCTAACAAAAGATGATTAATTATTTGTGGTTAAGAAAATAAATCGAACCTTGAATCAAGATATCATGATCTTGAAGATGTTCCCTTTATCATTAGGCATATTGTCATACTTTAAAAAATATACATTGGTTGTACTTTTGTAATTTTATTTTTGATAAATATGGAAATTATGGGATATAAAAATCATATGAAAAAGATACAGTTACCCATAAAATAGTTTTTGAAATGGGTAGGTGTTGGATAACTCAAACAATATCATGGTGGGGATTTGAATACTCAGGAAATTGTCTAAATAATTTTAATATGATTTTACCAAAAAGAAATTTATTAAAAAATACACCACTATAGGGTAATGATAGCATACAAAAATTTATATTACTATAATACATCTGCCTCCTTATATCTCCATTGTTTAGGTTGTTAATCAAACAACCTATTTTACATTAACCCTACAAAATATTCAATATCATAGTAACACTATTTGTTATATAGTACCCTTTAACTACACCCAGATAACACCCTAACCCCTACAGTTAATTAAACCTCCTTTTCATACCAGCTATAATGAATGAGCCTTAAAGATTACATAATCATGAGTTAATACATGAATTATAAATTAATAATATTTTCTTCATTATAATTTTAGTGAATTAGTCCTTAGCTATTACATTACATCTCAAATATTAACAAGTATAGAAATCTACTGTAACCAATGTTTTTTAGAACAATAAAACTCCTCAAATAAAAAAATAATTATTTCCTTGATATAAATATTATTGAATTTTTCCTTTCTCTTAACCATTCTTATTCCATGTAAAAAACATCTCAAAAACATGGGACGAGCAAAAACTTATTAGTAAGGGTTATAATATAAGGAAAGAAAACATTAGTCCATAAATTCAAACATATCAAATAAATCATAATTTACACTCATATAACATAATCTCTTTAACATAATTCCTGAAATTATATGATTTATGAATAGAATATAGAAATCATAAATCATAATCTTAACTTGTAAAATCCAAAACATAATTACATTGTAGCTTTCACAACTACATGGGGAGTTACATTTGGAATATCCGTCCCAGTATATTCCTTAAATTTCTTAGGTGAAATATTAACATTTATCTCTATCACATTACCCAATTCATTGAAGATCTATCTTGGGAACACCCACCCTATTATTATCATGGAACCACCTATATTTGGTTTATCATGTTACCACATGTCAAATTTCCAAGTAACATTACATCATCATAACACATAAATGATTGAACTTATCAATATTTCAATCATCAATCACAACATAACAAATAATGATATTGAAATACTCAATAAATTTACAAAACCATTTAAAATATTTAAAAAAAGGATTTTTGAATCAATCATCCACATACCAATTTTAATCATTTAATGAAATAATCATTTTGAAACATCTGTGTCCTTGTTAGTAAATCATTAAATCCATTTTTAAAACATTGAAAATAGTTAGAAACTTTATATTAATAAATCAATAAAACATTTAAAACGATGTACTATTAATTATATAAAAATTTAATACAATGTTTTTGTCAATGAGTCCCTTTCCAAAATAGATGTACTTGATTAAAAATAATTAATGAATAACATTAATAAAAATATATAATATCATGACAATAGAAAGGTTCATGATATAATTTTTCAAATGGATTTTTATAATCCCTATAAAATTTAATTGGTGTATGATAACAAATATGTCTCAATGGAATGTGAAATGAGACCAAATCCCAAAAAAAGAACCTATAAATGACATAAGAATTAATTAATGGGGATATTATTTGTTGAAATAATATATGCACAGAAAATAACATGAAAATTAACACAAAAATAAATAAATAGTGATTCCACACATAATCATGGCATAGTATAATCAATATAGTATGCATAAAACCAAATAAGTTGAAATTTTGTTTAGAATTTACCTTACAAAAAATCAGCATCCTAATAGTGTCAAGTAAAAATTCATAAAATGAGTTGATGGGGATAAAAAAGTCTCTCATCACTTTTATATAAAATGTATAGAAATTATAATATATAATAACCTATCCCAACACAATAAAATTTAAATTAATAGACAAAAAAGAAAATACATCATTAATTAAAAGAAGACGGTGAAAGGTTCCCTTACGAAAATTTTGCAGCCTAACAATGTCACTTTAATATTTAGAAAATTAGTTGATGGGAGAAAAAAGGGCCTCTCATAAGTAGGAAACAAAATTTAAGAAATAAGGATATATGATAAAAAATCCCAACATAATAAATTTGAGATTAATAGAAAGAACATAAAATATGCCATTGAATAAAAGAGGAGGGTGAAACGTTCCCTTACATTGAGCCCAACTTGTCTTGTTCATTCTTTATCTCCCTTATATCAGGTAAATCCTTTCGATAAAATCTGAAAGGCCTTATTAAAAATATTTCTACCCATGTTAAGGATTATAAGAGGAATATAGGGATGTGCGAATCTTATTTTGGCATAGGTTGGATGAGCCAAGGGGGATTGAGAGGTGTGAGTAAGGGTTAGAGGTGGTGGCCTTTTATAAGTTGGATGAAGGGGACTTATGGAATATCATGAAATATATTTTTATTATAAATTATATTTTGATTATAAATTAGTAAAAATTCCGTTATTTAGAATAGTAGTTGAATATATGTCTATATAAAGTCAACCAATAAGAATTAGATAGGGTTTGGATATTTTTAAATATTTATCTTCATATTTAACTATTTTTTACTCTAACAGTTTTATCTAGCATTTAACACTTTGACAATTAAAATAGAAACTAAAAACAAGAAAAAATTACAATTAAGGAGTCAATAATAAAATTTTAGAGTTGTGATAACTCTTTGGACAAATCGTATATTTTGAAGAATCATATAAAATTTAATAAAATATTTTATATTTTAAAATATGAATTTTTTCTATTTTGAAAGTATACATGTAATTACATTTTTACAAATCCATAAAAACATGATTACATAGAAAAATATTCATTAATAAAAATATAACATTGTATTAACATCCAAAAAAATTGTTTATGAACTCCAAATAACAAAATTAAATTTATTTTAACATTTATAATATCATTTATTTGAATATATTTTTAATGAAAAAATCACTGCATCAGCATTGTGTCATAATTAAATTTATTTTCTTATGGTTTAAGAATTATAAACAAAATATAATTTTGTATAAAATATTTATATAATTCTAATGAATATTTATGGTCATATATATCGTTTATATAACCATGTAAAAAATAAATTAATAAAATATATATTTTAATGTTATATTTTCCGTAACATTAAATTAAAAGTAATTAAATGTCATTTTCACTCACAAGTGGCTCCATGGGGTCATAAAATAGACCCAAGGATTCCCATGGTCTGAAATATCTCATATAATATCGTTAGAACATGTTTTTCGGTAATTTAAAATTATTATTATATTATTTTATTACCCTTTTTACCATATTTACAATTTACTGTGGTAAATAAAAAATTTACTGATGTTACTATTCGTAATGTCTGAAAATAAAAGTTACCTATTTACACAATTTTTTACCTCATAATTTGAAATATGTAGTACATTTTTCTATATTTAAAACACAAGATTGGCAGAAATTATTTTGAGATAAATTCCCATTGTCAAAACCAAAAAGCATGTTTTTATGAAGAAAAAACTTCCCAAAGATTGACATATGTTTATGTCCAATATAATAGTTAAATTACCAAAAATAACAAAAATTGGATTACTTGGAAAAAATATAATCCAATTAATCATTAAAAACAATTATAAGTACACTGTAACTATATAAATAAATTAGATTAAAAGGAAGTTTTGAATTAAAATTTAGCATTTTTCACTATTCTTTAAAAAATTTACTTTATCAGGAAAATTCCAAAATTTTATTCAATTTAATTTATGATGATAATTATTATGAATACGAATATTATTTTATTTAAATATAAGATATTAAATTGAAAAAAACAATATTTAAAAATGGTTCTCCATTAAAAGGCAGTAAAACGACCTTCAAAAAATATTAGATTTTTTCAGGTTTAAAATAAAATTAATCTTAATTTAATCCTATAAATTTTATTATATATGTCTAAACACATTTAATAATAATATTTCCATTAGTTCTATTCATTCCTTCCAATATAATATCTATGCATTAACTATCATTTAAAAAAATAATAATATTAAATTATTTTTTGGTATAACTCAAATATGTGTTAAAAGTATGATTTCAAAGAAAAATGTTGTTTTGTGTTGAGTACAGTATTTTAATGACCCAGAATTTCCGTGTAATATTTTTTAAAAATATGTGAATATTAGAAGTCTATGAAAATTGACGGCGCGTGATTCTGAGACCCGGAGTGCCCCGAATGAATTTCTAAACTTCTTTTCAGGAACGTTCAGTAAATGTGAAATATGAATTTTTTATCTTTTAAAACAGTGCTCGGAATTGAAATCTGAGTAAACCGTTGAACTCACAGTGCCAATATTCAATTTAGAATAATTTCACCTCAATAATATTTTGTCAAGGATGAAAGTTCACTATTGGGTTTTTTATGAAAAGAATAAAATAAAATAATGTGTTTAACATTTTATTTAATTTAGTTTTGAAACTCCCATGTGAATTATTCACAGGTGGGGACCAATTGAATTAACCTCCCATGAGAGGTTATTGTGGTGGGGACCACCCGAGCCTAACCTCCCTTGAGAGGTTATGGTGGTGGGGACTACCCGAGGCTTAAACCTTTTGAACTCACCTCTTAATGATTGAGAAACTTATCAACTCCATCTTTAATGTGGAGGAGCCTCATGAGCTTCCTCCACATTAATTGTGACAACTCGACACATTAATTTTTCCTACATGTGTGTGTGTGAAAACATAATTTAGTCTAAAATTAAATTATATTTACATCTCTTTCTTTTGGTGATAAAATGAGAAGTAGAGAACTCTTTGTAGAATCGTGGAGAATCCCATACTCCAAAAAAGAACACTCTCAAAATGAAGAACACATTTGACTATGAAGAACAAATGAACAAGCTCGGGATTAGAGGCATGTCTCTATCACGAAGATTGCTGATATATCGAAATTCATCCAATGTGGGACGTATTCATCTACAAAGAATCTACATTTTTACTTTCTTCTCGCGCCAACCTCAATGAACTATCCAAGGTAGTGGGTTCTTATGAAATTCTTGTATTCTCTCGTTTAATTTCATCATTCACAGAATTCATGGTGAATGTTGATAAACCAAAATGAGTTGATCCAGAGTTTGTATTAATCTTATGAGTTTGTCATTCTTGACTCTGATTTTTGATAGGGCACTTGCTACTACTCTAACACGGAGTGTGCGGGCCAAAAAAACCTGGCCCGACCCCTCCACTATTCTTCTTATTGTGTTCTTTGTAGTGGAAAAAAGTACCTTACACCATGAAGACGAATGAAGAGAGAGTATGGCTAAATAGGCCGTCAGAGATGGCACGACATCCCGCTGTACATGGCCAAGGTGCTGCCCTGGCCACTGCCACCGTCAGCAGGCGGGCCACCGCCCGTGGCCTCGCCGCCTAAGCCGCCGCCGCCATCTGTCGTCGGGACACCACCGAATTCCTCGCCACTCGGGCCGTCGTTACTTCCCACAAACGATCCACTGCCCGAGCTGCCACCACCATCCTCGGTTGCCCTTCTGCCCATGGCCTCACTGCCCAAGCCCTCGCCGCCATCCCCAACCATGCTACTGCCCGAGCCTCGGCAGCTTTCCAAAGTTGGGTCGCCCACCGTGGCCTTTCCCCATGAGTCGCTGCCTCCATCTGCGGCCCCTCCGCACAACACGCGGCCTTGTAGAGCCACCCCTCGCTCGTGCCACCCTCACAACACCCCGAGTCTGAGACACCCATGTGGCACCCACAGGCTGATCCGCTCTCGCGACACCCCCGAGGTGATCCCCCCACGAGTCACCCTCTGTTCCCAAGCTGCCCTCGCGAGACCCCCCCCCCCCCCCCACGCGGCCTTCCGTGTTCCCCGCATGGACTGCCGGAACGTCCTGCGGGCTGAGCCTCCCCACATGGGCAAGACCAGACCTAGCTGGTTGGGCAGAACCCAAAGGGCCAGGCCTGACCCAGCCGGTGGGGCCAGGTCCACCCAAACCAGGTCAACCCAGGCCTAGTCAGGCCTGTACGGACCGGACCCGGACCCACTACAACTCATTTATGCTCTTGTGTCCATGACATTGGCACTAGACATCAATTGGACGAACCATCAATGGTGCTGGAAACCCTGGAGATAGATAGTAAATTTGGAATACCCCACATCAGTTTTAGATGATGTTGGGTAACTATCGAGTTTGATCGATCCTGAATACAACTGGTCTGTTGGGACTAAAAGGCTAAAATCTCACAGATATGGTGTTCCATTGACGAACCATTTTTTGCTTTGAGACCCCTAAGATTTGGTGATCATTTGAGATACGTCATAGTGCGACATCGTAGCAGTCGATGAATCGAAAAGTGTCTTGGGGAGCGGATTCTACCAGAGATGAGCAAGCCTATTGCAGAAACCCGGTTATTGGCTTTGACCATAAGAGTGCTCCTATAGATCCTGTACAGGTCTGCTCCTAGATATCCTTTGTGGGTCAACTCCTAGAGATCTAGCCTTGGTCTACTCTTAGTGATCCTTTTTTGGTCAGCTCCTATAGAACCTGCGTGGGTTAGCTCCTAACGATCCTATGAGGGTCAGCTCCTAGTGATCCTCTGTGGTTCAGCTCCTAGTTATCCTATGTGGGTCAACTCCTAGCCATCCTATGTGGGTCAGCTCATAGCGATCCTACGTCGGTGATATCCTAGAGATCCTGTGTGGGTTACCTCTTATCGATCATGTGTGGGTGAGCTCCTAGTGATCCTGTGGTGGTAAGCTCCTCATGATTCTGTGCAGTTCAGCATCAGAGCCTCTTAACAGAGGAAGAAGATTTATTAGCTAAAACTAATCATCTCTACTACCATACCTATGTTATACCAGGTGTGGGATGAATCATTACCTCTTTGTTTCCTCATTATTTAGATGGAATACTTGATAACATAGATATATGTTTGGGGGTATTGCTACGTAGGGTTATCTATTGTTTTCATGCTTCATGGATTATCCTTGGTAGATTTTTGTGAATCCTTGTGGGTATCAAGGTCCCTACTGAGTATCTTTATACTCACCCCTTCATCATATATGCCTACAGATCATTGTGTTAGGTGCAGACGACGAACATCGATGACTGAGGAAGAGAGTAATTGGACTGTACGGTACCTGGAGGTGGACCATACGGTGTGTCGGTACGTAAATGAGATGGGAGGAAGTGGAGTGCGGAGGAGGAGATAGGTACCTACCAATTAGGTAGGAACCTCATAGGATGAGCCAGTAGTTGTCTTTCTCTTTCTTCATTAGAATTTTATTTCAGTTGTACATGTACCATTACTATTGGACTTGTATTTCAGCCCCTTTTACTTTCTGCACTCTTTTTTATACACCTTTATTGTGTTTTAATATTGTTGGGTTCATAGTTATGTGTGTTTATAGGTTTTAAAGGAAAGCCTTCCTAGTTTTAGGGAATACTTCTTTCGGTTCTATTCACCATCCCCTAGCATATGGATGGTGGGATTGGGGAAGTCACGGCATGGGCCCCAGGGATGAGTTGTGATAAATTTGTATCAAAGAAGTCATTTCTACCACAGAACATATGACTCTGATCATGCTTGTAACTGTAATAGAGTAGAGTGTGTTGATTGTGGTTATCAATTTATATATTCCAGTGTTGGTGTGGCCGCCAATGTATCAATACACAAGGACCATGACTTCTAATTTCTATCTTAGTGCACATAAAAACAGATTGCATGTGTGTTTACAAGAGTTTTCATCGTGATATCTAGAGTCAGCACCCCATGTATAACTTATTGGCCATGGAACACATGTATCTTTTTAGGATGCCTCTACGCAGATAGCTGGCTAGTGTTCCGAGAGTTCTACGCACTGAAAGCCCACCGAGCGACGACGACTCAATTGAGGCCCTCTTCTAGTAGAGAAACTAGTGAAGGCACCAATGATACTATTAACTTTTGGGACACTGATGCCACTAGGCCCAACAGAAGAGGGAGCACACCCCTTGAGCGCATTGTATCACTTCCATCGCCAGAGTCCACCCCAATTTAGGGGAGAGACGGACCCACATGTGGCTGAGGATTGGTTGGAGGATGTAGTGAGAGTCTTCTGACTGGTAAGGACACCGGTAGATGTCATGGTGATCCTTTCCCCCAACCTTCTATAGCTAGCAGCATGAAGATAGAGGAGCTTGATGCTCCAAGTTCACGACGTGGTGACGCTTCTCTTGGCAGACTTCGAGAGCCGGTTTTGGGCAGAGTTTGTTCCAGCGACACTTCTCGCAGTGTGCATTCAGGAGCAACATCATCTGCAACAGGGCAACGTGACAGTAGCTCAGTATTCAGCTATTTTTACTGACCTCTCACGTTACTCCATGGATATGGTACAAGACCCATTATTCAAGGCCCAGACCTTCGTGATGGGACTCAAGCGGGAGATTAGGGCTTCGTTGATCTCTCTCAGCATCCCAACGCAGGAGGGGGTGTTAGGGAGAGCCCCTTAATTGGAGAGTTTCCTTACTGAGTAGTCACTAGCATTGGGAACCACTACTAGTCATCATGTAGGGTAATCTTCTACATTAGGCAGCATACATATTTCGTAGAGGTCCAAGAGGACCAGACCTACAGGTGGACGGTTTCATTACTCAGGTTCGATTGTGCGGGGCACCCGAGGAAGAGAGAGACATGCCTGGAGCAGGCATTTGATAAACATGCGGTGGGCAGGGTCACATGGCTCGTGACTGTCCCACCTTCCATAGAGATGATCAGAAGGCGGTCGATGGACCGCCTTGGAAGAGATATAGGATCGACCGAGGAGGTCCGAAGGGAGCAGGAAGATGTGGCAGAAGAGCTGGTCATGAAGATGGCAGTGGGAGACCATTCGAGAAGTAACTACCACCACCACGATGTCCACCCTGACCACTGGGAGCCAGTGGAAAGGGTTGAGTTCAACACCATGCAGGTGAAGATTACGATCACTGTTCTCATGAGATGATACGAGGTGCGATCTATGTGTACTCCACCATAGCTGCCGTACATATAGACATAGGTTCCATTCATTATTATATTTCCACTACCCTCATTCGGAACTCGGAGATTCCAATGGCATCATTTGGTATATCCTTACTGCTAGAGACTCCAACAGAAGTGGATTCAACAATTACGCACTGGTTCCAGCAGTGAAAACGTACTCTTGGAGGTGAGAGCTTTTTCTTATATCTCCTAGTAGCAGCGTCGAGGCCTTACGACATCATCTTGGGAATGGACTTGTTAACTTCAGTTCGTGCTCATATAGAATGTATTAGGCACAATGTACAGTTTTTCTGCAAGGATGGGACCACGTTTACCTTCACCAGCAATAAAGGAGCCTTTGCAGCATAGGATGGAATTACCCTAAGGAGAGTGCAGACGATCACTCATCAGTTGGCTAGCCTTACCCTCAGACAAGTTGATGTGGAGAGTCCGAGTAATCCTTTAGCGTTGGACCAGTACATGGATGTATTCCTTGAAGATTTTATTGGTCTACCTCCTCGTAGATAGGTGGCCTTTTACATAGACTTGTACCCCAGGACGACATAGATATGTACACCAGCATATCAGATGGATACTATAGATCTTCGTGAGTTTTGGATGGGAGCTTGAGGCTTTATATTTACTACCAGTGCCAGAACCAGGTGACCATGAATAATAAGTACCATCATATGATGATTGATGACCGCTTTTATCAGAATAATAGAGAACGGTGGTTCTCTAATATAGACCTCAGATCAGGCTATCACCAGATCAGCATAAAGGAGAGGATGTGCCAATGACGACTTTCAGAAGTCGGTATGACCACTAAGAGTTCTGGGTTATGCCATTCGGCATAACCGAAACTCCAGTAGTATTCATGGGACTCATCAACCAGATCTTTCATCTATACCATGATCACTTTTTAGTATTCTTCATCGACGGAATTCTAATTTACAAGACTACTGTGGAAGTGCATGCATATCATTTGTAGGTAGTACTAGAAACACTCTAAGAGCACCCAAATTATTTTAAGCTCTCGTAGGGCCCATTTGGGATCTGAGAGGTCTAATTTATGGGACATGTCCTGTCATAGGATGTAGTTTCATTGGATCCAGTGAAAATTGAGGTGGTACTTGCTTCAGAACCACCCTGGAGTGTGATGGAGGTACGATGTTTCTGGGGTCTAGTTGAATACTACCAGAGGTTTGTGCCATATTTCACTAGATTTTCAGTACCACTATCAGTGTTAATGAAGAAGGGGAAACCCATCATGTGGTCGGAGTGATGAAAACATAGTTATCAGCAGCTGAGAAGAGGATGACTACTACACCCATATTGAGGCTACCGAAGGGGGGGCCTAGGGTACGTTTTCTACTGCGATGCATCAGAGACTGGGCATGGATGTGTCCTGATTTAGGAGCGAGCAGTGATCACATATGTTTCTCTACATCTGATACTTCATGAGAAGAACTATGATACCCATTAGATAGTGTTAGCAGTAGTGGTCTTCTCTCCGATGATTTGGAGTCACTATCTGTTGGGAGAACATTTTATTATGTACTCTGATCACAACTTTTAAGGTATATCTTGTGTCAGAAGGACCAGAACCTGATACAGATATGTTGGGTTGAGTTCCTCTAGGACTATGAATTCGAGATAGTCTATACTTCTGGGAAAGAGGAAGTTGTAGCTGATGCACTCTGCCGGAGATCTGGTATACAACTGTTAGGTGAGGCAACAGATTAGTTGGTCACTTAATAGATATCCTTTGTGGAATGTGATGGAGTAGATTTACTTGGTACTCTTACAGTAACTCCTCTACTTCTTCTACGTGTCAGGGAGGAGTAGCATGGGGACACTGATAGTGAGACACGATGTGCTCAGATATCCACAGGACATGCACCTGATGGATTTTATGAATATGGGGAGACCATTATCCTCTTAATAGGATGTAACATGGTACCAGTGTCACTTCAGATGGAATTTTTTTGGGAGTAACAAACAACCCATTTATATGTACTTATAAGAGTGGAAAAGATATACCAGGATCTCCGAAGACATTAGAGGTGGTTGGGAATGAAAAAAAAGTTGCAGAGTTTGTCTCTCGGTGCTCACTTGTTAGCAAGTGAAGGTGGAGAATCAGTTACCAGCAGGCTTTGTTCAGCCTTTAGAGGAACCATATTGGAAGTGGGATGGGATAACAATGGAATTTTGGACAGGACATTCACGTACATCTAGGGGTCATGACTCGATTTGGATGATCGTCATCCGACTTATCTAGTCATCTCACTTCCTACCGACCAGAGAGAAGGGTTCAGTAGAGAGAACGGGACCCCAGATTTTGTATGAGATTGTGTGGATACATGGAGTATCCTCGATAATTGTCTCAGATCATGATGCATGTTTTACTTCCCGTCTATGATAGGGGTTTTAGAGGGATTTCAGTCAGAGCTTGGAGGATAAATTTCTGTTGGTGGAGTTTGTATACAACCATTGTTATCAGTCCACCATTGCGATGGCATCTTTCATGGCCTTGTACGGGAGACTTTGTTGATCACCGTTGTGCTGGACTGACCCAGGTGAGTCAGAACTAGAGGGACCAAATAAGGGATGGGCTACCACATAGAAGGTGCAGATCATCCAGGAGCTGATGACGACAACACGGAGTAGAAACTAGTCTTATGCTGAAAGGAGACAAAGACCTCTGGAGTTCGAGGATGGCGACCAAATTTTCTACAAGTCTAACCTTGAAGCGGTGTGAGAATATTTGTCCGAGGTGGCATGTTATTTCCTAAGTTCATCGAACATTTTTAGGTACTCAGTTGAGTTGGAGAGGTGGATAACTGCTTATCTCTTCCACCTCAGTTCCACTGGGTTCGTGACGTCTCCCATGTATCCCAACTGAGGAGTTATGTGCATGACCCTTCTCACATCATCGACCATATAGAGTTGGACGTCGACTATGGGGATACTTTTATGGAGGTTACAGTAGAGATTGAGGATCGACATGAGTAGTTTCATCATGGGTGGTCAATACCTTTGTTTCGTGTTCGCTGGCAGCATGGGAACCTCCAGAAGAGCACATGGGAGTGGGAGGCTCATATGTGTGCTCAGTAGCCCCAATTTTATTACCTATTTATGAGTTGTGTCATACGGCGATGTAAAACCCTAAGGTGGCGATAATGTAAAAACCCAAAATTTCAACTGAATTGTTTTTAAATATTTGGTAATTTTACGAATCTACAAAAATTGACACAGTGTGATTCTGAGGCCCAAAGTTCCTGGAGTGAATTTCTAAACTTTTTTTCAGGTATGACCAGTAATCGTGGGATCGGGTTTTCCTAAATTTTAAACCAGTGCTCAGAACAGAAATACAAGGGCACCATTGAACACGTAGCACTGATATTATCTTATGAAGACTTTCACCTTGATGAAAGTTAGTAGATAGTGAATGATAATTTTTGGGTTTTTTTTGAAAAGAATAAAAATGAAATAAAGTGTGTAACATTTTATATTATTTTGTTTTGAAACTTCGATGTGGAAGTTTCAAAAGTGAGGACCTCATGAATTAACCTCCCATGAGAGTTTATGGTGGTGGGGACCACCCAATCCAAACATCCCATGAGAGGTTATGGTAGTGTGGACCGCCTGGGGAATAATCATTTTAACTCCACTCTTAATGACGGAGAATCCTATCAACTCCCTCTTTAATGTGGAGGAGCCTCTTGATTATCCTCCACATTTATTGTTCTAAAGACATACATTAATGTTTCCAACATGTGAGTGTGTGTGCCAACATAATTTCTTCTTATGTTAAATTATATTTGAACCTATTTCTATTGTTGGGAAAAGGATAAGTAGAGAACTCTTTGGGGAATCGTGGTGTATCACATCTTCCAACAAAGAACGCTCTCACCAACGTAGAACGCCTTCGACTACGAAGAACAAACAAACGCGCCCAGGATCGGAGGAGTGTGGTGGGTGCGATGGATGCTAATATATTCAACTTCCTCCAATATGCGACATCTTCAACTATGACAAATCTATGTCTTTACATCCTTCTCATGCTAACGTCAAAGAAAAATCCAAGGATCGGGTTATTATTATATTCTTGATTTCTCTCGTTTAATTTCCTCATTATCGGAATTCATGGAGAATGTGGATCATCCAAAATGATTTGATCCACGATTCATATTATTTTCAAGAGTTTTCCCTACACGACTCCTACTTTTTTGAGTTGATTTCTACCACTGTAACGTGGAGGGTGGGGGATAGACAAACATGGCACGACCCCTCCTTCATTATTCCTTACTGTGTTCTTTGCAATGGTAGAATGTGGCATACTCCATGACGATGAACGAAGTGAGAGGCCGACTAAACAGGCCGCCACTAATGGCATGACACCACAACGTCCACTGGAGAGCCAGTGCCCAAAACATAGTCATTGTTTTCACCTATGCCGCCTCGTGCGACCTCACCACCCGAGCCCCCACCGCCATCCAGGACAGAGTGACTGCCCGAGCCACCACCGTCATCTGCTACCGAGCTGCTATCATTCGCCACCGCCCGCGACCTTACTTCCCGAGATACCACCGTCGACGGCGGAAGAGTCGCTGCCAGGGCCGCCGCCATCATCCATCACCTAGCTGCCACCACCACCGCCCATCATTGAGCTGTTGTCCGCGGCATGGCCGCCCGAGCCACTGCCACCGTCCCTGGACATGCCACACTGTCGTGGCCTCGCCGAGACACCCCTCAGCCGAGCCACCCTCGCGACAACCCTTGGTCGAGCCTCCCACGTGGAGCACCCGGGCCGAGCCACCCTCGTGGCTCCCCCAGGCAGATTTGCCCTTGGAAAACCCTCCACAGATGAGCTACCCCGTAGATGAGACGCCCTGTGGCAGAGTCGCCATCGCGGCCCTCCGCGACATCCTCGCGCCATGTTGGACCATCTTGCGGGCCGGGCCGCACAACACGGGCCGGACCAAACCCAGCAGGTTGGGCCAATCCCAATGGGTTGGTCCGGCCAACGGGTCAGGCCAGGTCAACCCAGACTGGGTTAGCCCAGTCTGGGTTAGTTTGGGTCAGTCCGACCAAGATGGACCGGACCCAAACCCACTATGACCAATTTCTCTCTTTTATCCACAACATTGGCCCCCGACGTTCCTTTTATGAACCATCAACAGTCATGGAAACCCTAGAGTGAGACAGTATATTTGGTATACCCCACTTGAGTTCTAGATGATGTTGTGGAACGGTCGGGTTGGATCGAGATGAATCCAACCAGGCCCTCAGGACTAAAAAGATAATAACTCACAGACCTGGCGTCTGATCGATGCACTGTCTATTGCGTTGAGACCCCTATGACATGAAGATACATTGAGATACTTATTCATCGGACATCATGGATGTTGGGGAATCAACAATTTTCATGGGTGCAGACTCTCCTAGAGACGATCAAACCTAGTGCAGAATCCCAGTAGATGGATGTGATGGGAACATTGGTCCTATCAATCCTATGCAGGTCAGCTCCCAGTGATCCTGTGTGGGTCAGCTTCAAGATATCCATATTAGGTCATCTCCTAGCGATCCTGTGTAGGTCAGATCCTAGCGATCCTGTGTGGGTCTACTCCTAGCGATCTTGTGTGGTTCAGCCTGTAGTAATCCATTGTGGGTCAGCTTCTAGAGATCCTGTGTGGGTCATCTCCTAGCAATCATGTGTGGGTAAGTTCCTAGCGATCATGTGTGGGTCAGCTCCTAATGATCCTGTGTGGGTCAAATCCTAGTGAACCTGTGTGGGTCAGCTCCAAGAGATCTTCTGTGGGTCAGCTCCTATTGATTATGTGCAAGTTAGCAGCAGAGCCTCATAACAGAGTAAGATGTTTTAATAGACATAACTAATCATCTCTACTACCACACCTATGTTATACCTAGTGTGAGCTGAGTGAGTACCTCTATATTTCCTCATTATTGAGATGGATTACTTGATTACATAGGTATATGTATGGGCATATACCTATGTAGGGTTATATGTGGTTTTCATCATTTGGGTTTTATCCTTGGTGGATTTTTTATGAGACCTTGAGGGTCTTAGGTTCCCTATCGAGATTCATTATACTCACCCCTATGGGGTATATACCCACAATTTGTTGTGTTTGATGCAGTTGATGGGCAACGCCGACGGAGGATGAGAGTACAATGACTAGACGATACCTGGAGGTGGAGCATACGACGTGTCTGTACGCAGAGGAGACATGGGGACGTGGATTGCTGAGGAGGCGATTTATACCTAACCTTAGGTAGGAACCTCAGAGGATTATCCAGTAAGTGTATTTCTCATTTTCAGTTGTATGGTATTTCAGTTGTACTTTTACCTTTACTATTGGGTTTCTATTACAGACCCTTTTACATTCAACACTCATTTGGTTATACAGTTTTCTTGTGTACCTATCTGGTTGTGTGTTTGGTAACATTAGTTTACAGGTTATAAAGGCAATTCCTTCTATTTTTTAGGGAATACACTTTTCAGTGCAAGTCACTATCCCATAGCCTATGAAAGGCAGGCTTGGGGTAGTCACGGCAGAGGCCCCGGGGGATGGTTCGTGACATGTATTGGAAAAATTTCCTATTTAACATTAAAAAAATATCATATTAATAAATATTGATAGATATGAAATTTTATTATTCTATAAATACTTGGGTCATTACATTTACTACTTGGGCGCATAAATGAATCTCATGTGTCTGAAATATTTTCCAATGCATTAGAGGAAAATGTGGGAGAATACATCATGAAAAGTTCATGCATACTTTTTCCACATGTAGAATAATTCATATGTAATAAACATAAAGGTACCATGGAATAAATTGGATCCATAATCTTGACATATCGAATAACCAATGTCTATGTCAGATTGGCGCATAAGAAATAATTGACCTAAATAATAATTGGATATTGATAAGTTAACATTGAACTAGATCATGGTAAATGGTTTATAATATATGTTAAAAAATGTTATAAGAGTGTCTGATAAATTTTAGAATGATCCATTTTAGTTTCATTTTGGGGAAAATAATAATGATTCCTTAAAGGGGAAAATTGATATAATTGTTTTTATGGAAACACAAATGAACTAAGATAGATTTCATGATTAAATTATTTATTTAAGAAAAATAAAATCATATTTAAATTAATTATTGAGATTATATTATAATAAAAATGAAATGGATAATATCTCTTTAATTCTGACTTCTAATTTAGAGTAATTAATAAGTGATACCTTTGAAAAAAAACTATTTCCAAATAAAATAATGATTAATTGAAATTGATATGTATGTTTAGAATATATTCACAGAATATAGTGGAGAAATACAATAATAACATATAAATAAATTTGAATCAAGAGAGATAATTCATATCCCATATAAAAAATGGGCTTTCAAAGTTATCCCTCGCCATATATTTGAGTGTGTTCATTACATGCACATAATATTCGGGATAATAAAACTAAATTCATTATTCAATAAATTAAGAACCCATTATACATGAATATGAATAATTGTTGTATATTGAATTAATTTATGACCATTTCAACGAGTTATAGTGATTAATTTTTTTTGTTCTGAGAGGATTCCTTTCTTGTTTTCACAGTCATTATGCTCATGTAAAATTTTGGATGTTCATCTCAAATGGGAATAATTTAACTACAGAGAAATTATATGGTATTAATTCATATAAAAAATTTTAAATTGAAAAATATATCATTTTTTAATAGTATGTTGATTTATAATTTTCTAAAATGTAAATTATAATTATTTAGTTTATTATGAAGGTTTTTAGGTTCTTCACAATCACGTTTTTTTAATTAATATAATGTCTATAAATATATTCCAGTACATATTACAATTTATAATATACATAATTAATTATTTTACAACAATAATATTGGTTTTAGGATCATCCTTGAATAAATTATTGGAAAAAAATCATTATCCATGAAAGTGGTGAATTGTCATATAATGATAGATGTTTTCGTTTTTAGAGTTAATGTAGAAGAGATGAGGTTTAATGATTTATATTATATTAACCAAATAAATTAACAAAAATTATATGATACTGATTGATCATGATTCATAATATATGGGTGATTCCAGTATAATAAAAAAATATTAATTAAAAGAGAAGGATTTCATATTTCACATTTTGAATGTTGTATCCACCATAACTTCATTAAGGCACTTGGGATTGGTACATTATTAAGACTTGAATATCAAATATATAGGGAATAATGATTTTAAGGGTATTGGTTAGATTATTGACATTATAAAAAGATTATTTGTTGTGGGGAGTATAGGTAGCGAGGGTGTTATTTATAGGGAGAAGAGAGGGGAGTTTTTGATTATTTATATCATTTTATTATAATTTTAGAACAAATAATAAATATTATTGATTAATACGACTAATTATTTTAAATTTTTGAAGATATTCTGAACCCATTGGTTGTTTCATCATGATTACATCATCGATGACTCAAAAATACTTATAATATCAATTACAAAAAATTACAATATTTCACAATTCAATTAAAATTCAATTGTTTGGGAAAATAACACAAGGATTTACCCTAATTTTTTCTTTATGTGTTCATTTTATTAATCAATTCAATTATATGAAAATAATTTTCTAAATATGATTAATTTAATTTTTAAATAAAATCATCATTTATTCCAAAAATGAGTATAATATTATAATAGATTTTTTTGAACGTTGAAAAATTAATCATGGTCAAATAAAATTATATTATAATTATAAGAAAAAAGAAATGTAATATATCAAATCTATTTTATGATAAATATTTTTTATTTAAATCATTAAATTAAAAATAAAATAAAAAATGAATAGTTACGTCTAAAACCAATAGAATCAACTGCATTATCATTATCCAAATATTTATTTACCAATCCAATGATATACATATATCATATTTTATTTTATTACTATATTTAATTTATAAATATTTGGTGAGGATAATAATTGAAATGATAGATGATTGTTCCTAATGATATGATTAATATTACAACGGTCTGCACAAAAATCCAAGAGTTTAGCTTCTATAATTTATATAAATACCACTTATTTCATTCATTCTTAATTCTATATTATTTTATCCTAATATAATTTATAATTTCATATTAAAAATTATTATTATATAATTAAAATTAAATTTTATTTTTATAGACTTTTCCATGAGTGTGATAATTTTATTGATTCGATATGATCCATGTTTTCCAATTCTTATTTCCTTAATATAAATTTATTGCGTCGCTAAAATATTTTTCTTTATTATTGGAAAATATTTTGACAAAATTATCATTATTAATATATGAAAATGTTTATATAATGTGGCTCTCTATGTGGTGAATCAGTTTTGTTTAATAATTATATGATGGAACATACATTTATAAAATTTTGCGTCATTATATTCTTCCACTTTATGAAATTAATCTCTTGAAATTTCATTTAAATTAGAAATGTGGAAATAGGAGACGTGTCTCCAAAAATCATACAAAAATAATTAGAAATGTAAAATAAAATTAAGGGGGTTTAATAGTACACTAATACACTTATAAAAAAGATTCATTGATCGTAGAAGTATAATCATAAAAATTAAATGTATATACTATCTAGTGATTCGATGAGATTCAATCGAGGTTATCCATGGTGAAAGATTTGTCCCATGGTTTAAAAATACGGATTTATTGTCCTAATAAAATAATAATAAGCCAATCATTTTATACCAACAATAGATACCCTATCATTTTTCATATATTATTATATTATTTTTGAAATTATTATAACTCTAAAACAAAACAATGATCGTAACATCTACTGTAATTGGAATAAAAGGTACATAAAATTGAAAAAAATGTAAATTGAATAAATATTCATTTTATTTGTCATTAAAATTGATCTCTTAACATAATTTTCCCCCAATATCCATTCAGGATAATCTAGGGAATACATATAGAAAATGTATGACATAAAAATCCTAGTAAGATAGTAATCATATGAATAAAGCATAACACAAGAGTTAGAAGGAATACATGATGAAATAAAAAATAATGAAACCTGAATAAACATAGGGAATCCTTAAACATAAAAATAGGGATAATGTGATTATGGAATCATGAGAATGTTAAAGAAACATATATCATGAAATTAACATGAGTCGATGATTAATGCCAAGATTTTATTAGATGGTGGACAACATTCCATAATGAATTAGTTTTACTCCCTAGTCACATACATGACATAAAATGAGAATAAAACATTACCTAATGTGTTAGATAACTATTAATGTTCAACAATAATAACATTTCCTCTCATATTTTTTCAACATGAAGGATAAAAAATAAGGAATAATACTATGGTTTTCCATTTGAAATAAATGGTTATCATAATCATGTCATATTGATTAACCGATGTTAATATCATAATGGTTTATCAGAAATAATGCATTTAAAAAAATATTTTTCTTTATGATGGGAGTATAGGAATATAAAAGGATTAATTATATTTAGGTTATGTGAAAATATATAAATAGAAAGTTTAAGAATATTTATAAATGATGCACTTCAGTGAAGTATAATGGAAAATATTAAAGAGCATTTAATTATTAAAAATAAATATTCTACGTATAAAATAATAAATTGAATATGATAATGATGAAATATTTTAATTTAAAAAAAATGGAGGATAAAATTTAATAATTCATTGTTTATTATTATGAGTAAGAAATTTGAATGTCCCGTTTAATTAGTATTTTTTATCTATAGTAATTGAGTAGTGAACCTTTTTAAACATGCATTTCAACATAAAATATGAATGAATTGATCTAGAAAAATCTTTTTAGTTCATATACATATAATATTGGAGAATAATAAAATATTAATGAGAAATATTTTTTAGTAAATAGAGATAATTCATAACCCAATGAAAAAATAGTGTTCAAGAGATATCCCTTACATTATGTCTGAATGCATTCTACACAATCACTTAAAATAAAAAATATTAAAATTAGATTAATTGATTTAATAAATAACAACATAATTTAAAATTAATTTTTTATTATATTTTTATTAATTTCATTTATAATAATTACACTGACGTATATGTTTGTTTTCATCATTATTGGAGTGTTTGTTTCATGGTTTCATTGTATTTTAGTTGTGTAGCTTAATAAAAGTTACTTAACAATGGGAATAATTCTCCTAAAGGGAAACTATATGGTATTAACTCACATCCCAAATTTAAAATTTTCCTAGATCAATTTTTTTCTTCTTATAAGGGCGATTCTTTAAATAAAATTTTAATGATAATTATTTAGTTTATTTTGGTGGGTTTTACAATCATCACGAACAAAATTAATTTTACCAAATATTATGTCAATATATTAGATCCAAAACATAAAAAAACATATAATATAAATATTAAAATCGATCTTCACCATAATAATGGTTTTATTTCTGGATATGTAGTGGGTAATGAAAAAATGATAACTGATCATCCACGAGGCCGATGAACTGACACATCACATATGATTTTTATCATTTATGTAATTAATGGAGAATAAAATATATTTGATTATTAATATTACTTTAACACATTAGAATTGTAGAATATATTTGATACTATATTTAGAATTATTCTTTATCTAGGGGATGTTGGTAAGGATAATAAAAGAAAATAAATATAATGGGATGGATTTTGGATATTACCTTCTGAATGTTGTCTCCTTGAGAACCTCCGTAGGGAACGTGGGTCTAGTAATTAATTAAGAAACATATAATTAGGATGTTGGTAAGAGTAATTCTAAGGTAATTATGATTAATATTGAAAATATAAAAGGTTTAGATATTGTGAGGAGAAGGGGAGGTGAGAGGTGTTATTTATAGGGATATGAGAGGGGTTTGATTGATTATTTTATTCAGTTGATTATAATTTTTTTCTTCATACAATCAAATGTGACTATTATTATGACAAAAATATTTTATTTATATGGATAATTTTAACCATTGGGATACTACATCATGGTTATATCATACAAGACATAGAAAATCTTATATGGTTAATTTCTAAAAATTATTATCTTTCACTCTTCTCTAAAAATTCATCAATATGTGAAAACTAAAAAAAATCAGCCTAATAATTTTTCAATGTTTATATTTAAAAAAATGATTCCATATTGGGAAATTGTTATTTTTTAAATATGATACATATAATATTTAAATATAATAATAATTTAATCAAAAAAATTATGAATTTAATATGCTAATAGATTTTTTCAAGGTAAAAATTAATAAATAAGTTCAGATAAAAATATCATATAATTATAATAGAAAAAAATAAAAATTTATGATACTTTTTTATTAATATAAAATTCTTCTAAAATCAATATCTAACATATTAAAATATAAATTAGAATTTATGTTTTATAAAAATATCGACACCTACTGTATTAATATTGTAGTATTTATTTACATATACCATGTTATAAATATATCATATTTTCATTTATATATTACCTAAATTTCATTTATTCATTCATAGGTGTGGTTACTATTATAATGGACACATTATTATTCATAAAGGCTAGAATTCTATTCTAATGATCATGTTACTCTTAGAATGGTATATGTAAATTAATTTTAATAAATACCTCTAATTTAACTCATTATTAACTCTATTGAATTTACTATTTTGGTTCATTATAATTTCATCCTCAAAAAAATTATCTTCCAAAAAATATGTTTTATTTATACAGCTTTTTTATTGACTGTGGAAATTTAATTTGGCCTAGCAGATCCAAATTTTCCCAATCTTCTTATCATATTATCTATTTATTATCCTATTATAATATTTGGTCTTATCACTAGTTTATTTTCTACCTAGATTGTCATTATTAATTTGTGATAATAATTTTTTTCATTGGTTATATATTGTAGATATGTGTTTTAGGAAATAATTAATATAGGGAAATCTAATTTATTTTTTTCCTTACATTTTTTACACCATACAAACCCAATGTTGTATATTGTGAATGACAATGATTCTCAAAGATAGATTATTGCTCTATCCAAATCTTTATAATCCACATCGATAAACGAAAAATGAAACAAAGTGTCCTCCCTCCATGTACACCAATGGCCTTTCTTATTGGTAAGCATATGAATATGGATAGATATGTAGAGTCCTCACATTCTACTAGATGATCTATACCTTCTCTATTGTATATCACACAATCATTGATTACATTATAGATAACTCTTTTGGTTTAGTCAAATATATTAGTGACCTTAAGTGTCACCAATAAAATTCACTGAATTGTGTCATATAAATAGTGTAATTATAGGACTTATTTTTTGAAAACTATTCCTAGTGCAGTTGATCCTCCAAATTAGAACCAAAGACTAACATGAAATCACATAACATTTCATTTAGAACCAGAATTTTATCCTCATGGACTTTAATATGGGGTTGAATTTTATGGAAGAAATCCAACTGATCCTTAAAAGAAACATTGAAACCTCTCAATAACTATGATGATAAGTGAGAATCATGTTCAGAAATGGTCATCAATGGACTCCATAGTGTTGTTCTATATAATTCATTTAATGGAATCCCAATCATTCAAATTAACACTACTATAAAATGGATAGTAAGTTGTACGACATTTGGAGTCGATCAATAACCTCCAAGATAGGGTCATGTCCTCTAGATGTATGTGGTAACCCAATCACGATATACAGGAATATCGAACCCCACTTCAAATGTGGAAAATTATGGATCTGAACTATACCATTCTGAAGCAACTGGTAAACCATAACTTCATGGAATGTTACAGAAAGAGTAACTATTTATGCTACTATGTTCATCGTTCTTGGCTACTAGAACTAACATCATAATTCACGATACATATTTCACACACTAGGATATGCCTCCAAATAGGATATATGGAACTCCCACATCACCTCATCCCACTACAACACTGGTACCATCATTTGTACACATAAAATGAAAACATGATCAAAATTACCTAAAATACATCATGAGTAATTCATGTGAACATCTATGTTTGTAATAAATCATAGTCAGTATGTCTATGTCGATCTTCCCTATCAAAAGTTAAAATTATAATTATAAAAAGTATTGAATTAAAATTTAAATCAAAATACATGTGGAATAAGGTAAGTATATTGAGATTAATTCTCTCACACCACAAATAGAAAATGACAACAATTTCTCCTAGTGAGAGATTATAACACCATGTTCACCTTCCTAGAATAATAGGAAATCCCAATTTCACAATCCTAGAGGAAATTTATTCATCACAACATTCGGGTGTTAATATAATTATATGATAATATATACATGTTAATCATCTGTTCAATGTAGATGATAAACCAATAACCAATATTTTATTGTAACTAAATCATTATCGTGAAGAAAAAAACTACCATAGTAAGATCATAGGTCATGTTGTTAGGCTCATGTGGTCCCATCTGTTAAGACCCATAGGTAATCACAATATTACTCTACATAATCGCACAACTATTCCTATCCCTAGGTTATTAAATAAATATGAAAAATTGATAATGTTATTTTAAAATATCTATATTGGGCTCCTGATAATCCTCTTCCTCAAATCCATAAAATCATATAGTAACATTTCAATCTAGATGAATGGATTCCCCTTTTCGGTTCAAAGAATAAAAGGGTTCAAATATCAATGATAAATCAGGAACCCATATCATTTAACATTGTTAAAGTCTAATGATGATATACATATATGTCATGGACTTGTGAGCCTAAAAAGAATACAACAGATTTCCCTTGGTTGGGTCCACTACTATAGCATCTACCGAGATAATGTTTCATATAAAGTGGAACTATTAAATTAAGAACTAACCCATCTTGATAATCCCATAATATTTTCTCTTTATTTCCATGTCAAGAACCATCCTCAATTTCTCATGTTCTTCTACATATAAATGGATTACATTTGGATATTGTCGATGATTACCTCAATGAACAAGTCTATAAAATGTTTACCTTTTTGTTTCATGAGTTCCATGAGAACTACTAGGTTATTTATTTCTCATAAGGGATACACTATATACACATATTTACAATAAAAATATATGAATCCCATCATTATTATATCCTCATCCTGTAATGATAGTTGGTGATATCCTGATCGGAGATCAATCTTTGATTAATGTTATGCCCCCATAATATTCTCAATGGGGGATTCTGTCCATATTAGTATATTTAAATTCATCATGATAACATAATTTATTAGAAATATTCTTATAATTACGCATTTACTTGTAAGTTGTTACATAATTTTAAAATTAATACACATGTGATTATTTTTATGAGTAATGTATATTGTAATTAGGTGAATTACATGTAAATTTAAAATATGAAAACATCGTATATATTGAAAATTTTCATAACATAAATGCACTTAAAACTACATGGGATAACAAGGGGAAATTCATAAAACTATGGTGAGATAAAAATCATATTGATGGAATTATCATGGAACAACATTAACAAGGAAATACATGTTATACAATTAGAATTTCAATTATGAATAAAATGATTGAGAATCATAAACACAAACAATGATGGATGATATAAAATGATAACATAAATGATATATAGTAAATGTGGAATCAACAATAAATAATGAGACAAAAACATAGGCCAAGGATTATAGATAGAAAAAATTTATGGAATATGTCACATAATGTGATCTTGTTCACTATCTATCACAACATGATGTCTTGGGATTCTAAAAATTACCCAATGTATTGGAGCACTATATAATTCTAGGACCACTGATGAAATTTATTTTTTATAATGATTATGTGTTCCACAATGATTATAAATCATGGAGTCACTCATTAACATATGTTATCACATGGTCTGGGAGTGCAGAATAACTACATGAAACTCCAAAATAAAATAATTATAAGATCATAAAGGTGAACTCCATTGACCTCAAATACGTATGGTATTCACTACATAATTGTTTTAGTAAGGAAAACCATGATGGAGTTTGATCCCCATAACAACATCATTTATGAATTATTTAAATGGGGTTATGAGAGATAAGGTGGTCTCTCATCATTTATAATTCAAATAGGTAGTAATAGGGATAAGGGGTATCTCTTAATTTTTATGCACTTTCTCCAGATCTCCACCCCTCTCTAAGGTGGATCTAGAAGGGGGTTTTCATGGTGTCTTGAGCCATGAGTTGAAAAATTAACGACATCATGGTTGTCTTTCCGACAATCGTTCTCCAGTTGGCAGCCACCTTTATCTTTCTTTTTGGTTATCAAACAATGTTGTTTAATGGGGGTGTCAATCCAACACTCATTTTTTAATCTAATTTAAAAATTTTGAATGCAGGTTCTTTATTGTGGTTTTCTATGTATATATCTTATGATTATACCCTTGGATTTGGTATTTAAATATTATAATAGTTTATTGTGTGGTTTACACTCAACTATATCGTGGTTTATTTTGAAAATAAAAAAAAATTATTTTCATATATAGAAGGTGGGGATCCCTTACTTGGGTGTGTGACTCCATATTCCTAGGTGGAGCTTCCAGAGATCTTTAGGGAACAATAGGACGACTATAGAGTGGGGAGGGAAGTGGAAGTACGTGAACCACGTATTTTGAGTTTTTTGAAATGGGATCTTGGGTGGGTTTATATAAAAAATTATTTGTTCATTCCTTATCGTTGATCAAACATAGGTTTTGGACACTATATATTAAAATAATTGAAACCAAAAATCTACCATGGTTTTTTTAACCATGGTTTTGACCAAATTGAAGTCAACTAAAGTATTTTAAATGTTCAATGGTATAATATAATAATATAATACCATTTTTTATGTGATTTAGATTAATACTCATAATGAAATTATTTAGAAACATTAAAATATTACATAAGTCTGGTATTACTTATAATGGATAATAATATATAAAAAATAAACCTAAAAACACATTATTTTAAATAAACTACATAAATTTGGTAATGGGTAACTTTTTTACTATTTTTTATATATCTTTTTTTTTCATTATAATATCATAAATCACAATGTATAGTTATATGGTATTTAATTTTTTCATTATAATTTAACTATCTCAGAAATTAATGAAAAAATGACAACTTTATAATTTTTATGTTTTGATTCCAAAAATAATATTAAATTTATATAAATATTAATCTATATAATATACACATCTATTTTAATATAAAATCAAAATTTGTTAAGAAATGTGCATTTTTTAACAAAAACTGTCTTCAAACCCTTATAAATAATACTATTGAATTCATAAAAATTGAGTGATCATTTATTACTGATAAAAGTTATTTATTAATAATTTTTTTAAAAATATTATTCATTTCATATATCCATTAATTCATCAAAATAAATATCTAAATTTAATTGTGAAATTTTTTAAAAAAAATGTTTTTTTAATCATAGAAAATATCATTCAATATGTAATAATAACATGATGAAATTATATTCATTACATTGTAAAAAAATAATATACATAGTCATATTTCAATGGTATTGTATAATATACATTTAATACAATGGAAAACTTCCCTTGAATATGGTTTATGATGATGAACCTTTGATGGGGTTTGTTCACCGTACATGGTTGGGGGCGTGATCTATATGAGCATGTACTTATCTCATAAATTTTTTTTCTCTTGAATATTTTGTTATATGTCAATTTGGTATTGGTGAAAGAAAAATCACAAAGATTCAATCTCTATTTGAATATCTGATAAATGTGCTTCATAGGGTATGATCATATTGGTTGAGTCCATCACATCCCTTTTCTATGTCAATTGGAATTATTAAAACATTGAATCTATACTAATCATGTGGTCATTGTTCAATGTATATATTATAAATTTTAATGATTCATAATAGTAACATAATGTGGATATAAATGTGACAATAAAGTAATTTGTTTTCTATAACCATACTACACAATAAGGAATTTAACAAAATCAAAAGGTGAAATTTTATTTAAATATTTTATGGTCATTACAATATTCCCCACTTAATAAAATTAACTATAAAAATACTATTTTCCACTGCTAAAATAGACAAGTGTAACTTTCTTTCCTCACTTCATTTGACTTCCACATTTATAATTAAAATTTATGGTTCATCCACAACATTTAATTAGGTGCATTGTCTTCTCTCATAGAGCATTTTCTCTACACTCTAAGATCATTACATGATCCTCCTCATAGGAAAGTCAATTCTCATATAGTTGAACCACCTTATTGAGAACATCTGAGGGGTCTATAATATAGTTTCTATATAACTATACATTGAATACATCATATAATTGAGATAAATTAGGTGGTAGGGCTAGTTGATATTCCATTTCACTAATTTGATATAGTATCTCAATGGGGACGATGTTTCGTAGGATAATAATTCCCTTCATCCGAAATTTCAACACATTTTCCCATTGATATATGTGTATGAATATAGTGTCTACGTCATTAAACTCTAGGTCTCTTAGATGATTTTATGCATTTATATTTTGTCAATTATTAACAACCTATATGTACTGCTAAATGGTACAAAACTTTTCCACTTTTTCCATGACCATTTACAAACCCAACTATTTTTGCCTACATCATCCAAAAAAGTTGGTTTTTGGAACATCATCAAAGAAAGTGGATTATAGGGATCTATTTTAATCTATATTGGATACTATAATCGTATGATAACTTGAGTAGAGGCTTATATTGGTCAAATCCTCCATAAAATCCCATATATCATTCTCTCAACATGTCTTACAATGTCGAAATTTTTTTCTGAGACTGTCCATTAAATTGAGGATGATAGGTCATAAATAAGTTCCAATCGATATTCAATGAAAATCAGAGACTCTCCCAGAACACAGAGATGAATATTGGATGACAATAAAATAAAATTGATTGTCGTGTATCACGTATGCTCACCACTTTTCTAAAGAATATCCTTCAATGTTGATTGACTGGGAAAGAGTCTCAAATCTAAATGAAGTGCATATTATTTTTTAGATGATCCAACATAACCGATATAGGCTTATTCTCTCTTTATTTCAATGGATGTCCAGTGAAAATGTCCAAGGTGGTGTTTTCCCATTTCTATGTTGGTATGGGTAATGGTTATATCATCCCCATAATGTTTCCTATACACTTTATTTTCTTGATATACTAGAAACAATTATGTATATTCATTGAAACCCATCTTCATATTGTCCCACAAATTATGTTCTCAATGATCACAATAGATCTTAATGTTTTTTTGGTGGATATATAAGGATGAGCTATGTTCATCACACCACAACTACATCTGTAACTCAGGATTTGATGGTAAAGATTGTCATGACCCAAATCTAAATACTCATTTTGCTGTAAAAATAAATTACATGAATTTTCCTATCCATATACTATATACATTCATCTATATTCACACATAATTTCAATAATCATCCTTTTACCACTGCATAATTGATGGCTGATAAATCATTAATGAAATAACTGATTATGTTCCAATATTTGTGATTCCCACGTCCATCCATTTAATATATATGTAGATCTGATCCTTCTAAATTATTTTCAATGAAGTAATCTTTTAATATTTTCTACATTGATAATATTCTACTATATTATCCTTAAGAAGATTGTAGTTGAATGAGAAAACATATTACTTTACCATACCAAGCAATCGTCACTAGTGCATATTCATCTCTTTCTTATGGAATTAATTCTTTTCGTTTTTGTGATCTGTATATATCTCACTCTTCCCCCAAACAACATAATGCTGACATATTTTCAAAAAAAATATCAATGCATTCGGTAGTATAGTTCATGAACATTCAATTTACATGAAGCATTGTCTATGTTTTTTTCCTTCTTCAATGACACACAACCCAATCCCCTCATCTAATCCTTTTTTAAACAAATTGAATTTTTTTCCACTTGCGGGTAGTGTAAGAACATTTTCAATGATAATAACCATTTCAATCACCTTTTATCTCTCTTTACACTATTCATTCCAATAAAAATTGACAATAATCTGAGTTATATTTCATATAGGGTTAAAAATTTATGTGAAATTTATCATAAATAAATGATAGTACACAGATAATCCAAATAATTATTGAATATATGTCCCAAATGTTGGACTCAACCATCACTGATTTTCGAATTTATTAACAGTCCATAGATTTCCCATTTGATTTGACGATGTTCACCATGAATGATAATTCCATTAACTAGAACTCATATTTTATGTAAATTTCATTTCTATTATGCTTTTGAATGTTCATTATCATATTGATTAGATTATTGGAATGCTCCTCCAGGGATTTTTCATATATTTGAATATCACCTATAAATACTACCAAATATTATTGGAGATAATATTTATTAAATGTATACCTCATGTTGATGGGGATTAATTGTAACACCCCAAGATTTTATGAAAAATATTCTTTTAATTTCATTGATGTCTTGTGTTGTAAGCTTCAACAAGATTGCCTTGCGCTATACACAACACCGTATGAGCTTGCAGTATACACAACACTATTCTTGGATCATGTTACACACAATTTTGATAGTAGTTATTCTTCGAAACATTGAGTGTATATATATATATATATATTCAATTTATAAATGAAATATGGTTGGATATTGTTATATGATACAACTAAGGAGTCTTTCAAAACACACAACCCTAACCTGGCTTGCATTACACGCAATCGCGACCTTCCTCGACAGCGTGTGTTGTACGCAATACCAGGTTTCACTAAACAATGATATATTGTTATAATATTATTATGTACTAGCCATTATTAATATTATTAACTATATTTTGAATTTTATAACATTATTATTCAACTTAAACATTTTCTAGAATATGGTATTAGAACAAAATAAATTTTTCGTGTAAAATATGTATTTTTAAAAAATTGCAGTTTTCTCGCCTTTTGATGACGCACCAACCTTAAATCTTTTTTTGACATGTCTCTAAGTTCAATTTGACAAAATAAAATTCTTCTTTGAATCAGGATATAAAAATTTACTTTGGATAATTTTTTCATATTATTATGATAACTTCCATATATTAATGAATAGTAAAAACACACTATATTTTAATTAAAAACAACTTTTTCATCGCAATAATTTATATGGTTAGATTATTTTTTAATTGATTTTAATGTGTAATAATAATATATTTTTACCATTTAATCCAATTGTGTTCATTGAAATCAATTTCACTTTGAAATTGGATATAAACAAGTATCAATCTTTTGAATGTTTTTGTTTCTTAAAAACAGGCTAATTGTTTTGATAATGGGAATTAAATTTAAAATTATTTAATGCCACTTAAATTTTATGAATTTGGATAAATAGACATAAATTTTTAATTCAGAATATCAAATAATTCTTAGGCTGAATTTTTTGTATTATTCTGAAAATCATCAATTTTCGATGAATAGTGAAACCACTTAGTGGTAGTTAAAAACTGATTTTTTTTTAATTTAAATTAAATTTTACCACTTATGTGAATTGAATTTAAAAAATACGAGATACATGGTTAATATCGAGGACTAAAATGTGGTTCAATGAGATGAAAATAATTTTTGGTCAATAGTAACTTTTTACTTTTATTTAACACAATTAAAAGTAAATTGGATAATGAAGGGTAAAAAATGATATTATTATTACCCTAACACATGTCCTAATTCTATTTGATAAGTGTAATTTGACCAGAAACAACCTTAGGAATAAACTATGACCATTTAGGCCCACTTGGATTAGATCAGGACATTTAATATTAATTTATTTAAAGAAGGGTTAAAATAGTTAAAATCAATGTTTAATAAGTAAATATTTATTAATATAGGGTTATACATAAGATAAATTCGGTTATAAATATTAATTAGAAATATAAAAATATTTCCTACATAATGGTATTTTATTTATAATTTTGAGAAATTAAATAATTTAATTTATTTATGACACAAAGATGATGCAATAATTATCTTATTAATGAAATATTAAAATAATTGATGTTATAAATACCGAAATAAATGTAATGTGAGACGTTATATGAATTCCACTAATTTTATAGGTTAATATGACATGTTATTATTGATTTAATTAACTTTTTTCGAACTAATCATTCTGTTATGATTTTCACAAAAATCAATTACCAAATAGTGTCAAAATTGACATAAAATAGTTTTTAAAACAAATATTATATTATTAATTGTTATTTTATTCCTAAAAATATATGGTTCGGCCAAATGAGTTAGATAAGGTTATATATATTAATAATAAACAACTTGAGGTTATTTTGGCTTGCTATAGTATGTTTATTAACCTTATAGTGTAAGAAAACAAGAAGACACGGTAAAAGAAACATTATTTAACTTAAAGTTTAATCTAAATGATAAGGTTAAAATAGAAACCTAAACTTGTCTAAATTCTATTGGACGAGATTATTTCTACCCATACCCACATTAGCATCGAAATAAATCAATTTGGAGCTATTTCATACTGAATATGACAACATTATAAAATAATATTTTTAGTTTTTCCAAAGGTTCCCCTCTCCTCCCTTATAAAAGGGAACCTCCTCCCTCTCTTCCTCACACCACTTTGTGCCTTCATGATCGGCCAACCCCTAAAAAATTCTCTTATCCACTTCCATAGAAACATCCTAGAGGTTCGGGTCTTCTTAAATGACCAATTTTAATGACTTAAGAGGAGAGGTCTCAAAGTGGCGCTTCAAAGAAGAGGTAATGTCTGTTACCAATTCATTCAACTTTATTTCTTCTTCAAATTCTTCTTATTTAGTTGTTTCATTATGAAGTAATAAAATACGTATAACTCATATAATGATATGTTATTTTATGTATGAAACAACCCTATATCACCATCTATCCATCCTATAGAAAACGAAATCACCACGTGTGCGTACGTACGAAATACCGTCTCCACGCCGTGGTGAAATCTGTTTTTCCCCCAACACCTTACATGGATTGGTATATTGGTATAAAGAATAACTATATATGGTTATTATAACATCATACTGATTCTGATATATTATATAATCCACTCCAATTGTATTCAATAAATATTGGAACGATATCATCGCTCGTGCGTACGTACGGACTACCGTCTCCCCGACGCAATGAGATTTATTCTCCATGTTAACCTTATATGAATGATCATAAAGTTAATATAAGGAATAATAATGAAATATATGAAATAATAATGCTACTGGATTTATGTATATATATATATATGTCATTTATTTAGTTTCATTCAATTCAATAAGGAAACGAAAATAGCGTTCCAGCGTACGTACAGCCTGCCGTCTCCGTGAACGGTGTATTTCATTCCTTTTATTGATCTATAATATATATGTATCTGATGAATATATATTATATATAAATCATGTTTTACATTATGTAATTATTTAAATCAGTATATAAGTAATAATATCAAGGACGACAAGTCAAAACACATATGATAAATGAAATGATTTTACCCAAAACGTTGCATTAACATAGAATTTACAAAAAACAGGTAATATAAATTCATAAGTGACCCATATATGATATCATAACAATGAATATGATTCTGTAATAGGAAAATGACATTATTTAAATCATTATACTGGAGTTTCGGACACGTACAAAACTCATCAGACCTAAGGTAAGGGAAACTCTCTCAATCTCAATTTTTTTATCCGAGAATGTTTATACATCAGAATTTACAGGGGAATATTTATCATCGACTTCCATGTTTCCTCAATATGTAATATTTATATCTTTATACAATTGTTTAAGTCAATTATTACCCTTCAGTTAGTTTTTAGTAAAAAATATGAAAGGAATCTTTCGTCGTTTTTTCGTACGAGGTACTTTTTTACATTTCTGGAAAAAGTACAAGGAGAATGTTTTTTTAACATATACGACACGAAGGTATTTTTACAATTTTATAAAGCCTTATTTTCATGATTTTTTATCAAAAATATTTCATGACTATTTTCAACAAAATCCATTTCTTTTAAAATTGGATGAAATTTTGTGAAATGAAAATGATTTTAAAGAAGAAAGGATATTTTTTTCAAGAATTCATTTCAAGTGTTTTATCAAAACCATTTTTCATCTAATATGGCATTATTTCATATTTGTATGATTCAAGTATCATGTATATATGGTTTACATGGTTTCACATTTTTTATTATGAAATGATAACCATTTCTTTTATATGGATTATGTGATGATGGGATGATATTTACGAAACCCATTTTATTCATTGGGTTATTATGAATAATGTTTGTTTATTTTGTAGCACAGGTAAGAATGATTTCATTATGAGATGGGTGGGACCTATATCTCCCTCCAATTCTTTGGGTAATGATTTATATCTCATGAGATAGACATGGCCGGAATGGTAAGTTAATCCGGTTCAGTGTTAGAGGACTGGAAATAGGAGTGAACTTGATTCAAAAAGGGACTTTGTCCACTATGAGGGTCTTGGTAGCAATGCCTTGGCTACTATGGAAATCATAACAAGTGCTGAATGGTTGCCACAATTACATGTTTTATTCCCATGATATTTTATCATGATTGATGTGCCTTTATGATATATGCATTACTTACTTCCATGATTTATGTCATTGCTCCAGATTTTGATGTTTAAATTTCATGTTCATTTTTTTGCTTACAAATGTTTATGGATTGTTTTATTTTGTTTATGTTTTCCATTACTGAGAATTTGAGCTCACCCTTTTTATGTTTTATTTTACCTAGGAAATAAAGGAAGGTTTTTGGTAAGGAAACAAAAAGGGGGAGATCGTTATGGGAGTTGATGAATATTTTTCAACATGATTATAAGATTATATTCTGAGTTTCCAAAGACACTGAACTGTTATGGTCCTTGTGTGTATGTTTTTGTTATGTATTATGTATTCCGCAAAAGTAATCTAATGTTCATGTACATCAATCTTTGGGTCTTTACAGTTGTTATTAGAGGAAATGTTTAGTTAACCTTTGGAAACTAGGACGCGGAAACGTTAGTGAGATCCATAGAGATATTTCAAAGGTTTGTCTAGGGATGTCCCTAAGGATAAGTATACCTATAGGATATAGTTCTAGAACTACGGTAAAGATCATAGAATTTAACCTAAGATGTTATATATTGAGGACACTCCCCCTTTACTATGTTTTTTTTCATAGCATGATTTTTTCCTCTCAGAGAATTATTTTTGAGTTTTAGTCAATGGAGGGAACCCGAAGGAATTCGGTTAACATTGAATCCAATGGACAAATTGGAAACTATGAGCAAAAAAATTGAATAATTCCTAGAGAGAAATATATTGTGATTATGCTGAATTAGTCATCGTGATATATGATTAACAAGGTGAAATTTAGTGGTATGCCTAATTCATCAAATAAGAGGAAGGAAGATTTTTATGAAAGTTCACAAGTTGAGGAGCATAAAGAAAGGAAGATTGAGATTTATAAATAAGAGAAGAAGAACCTTGATAAATACCTCAAATGGAGGGGAAGATGTTATCTGTGTGGAGAAAAGGGTCATAGAGTGAGAGACTGTTATGGAGTTCAATGTCTTATTTGTGGAGAACATGGGCATTACCCAACTCAATTCCCGGACCTAAAACGTTTCTTCTAAATCAAGGAAGGACTTATTCCAGGACAATCATTGAAGAGGATGGATTGAAGTTTTTATGTATTGGTATTCATGAATAATGTTTTTGAGGTAATTTTATGGTGTATTAGAATATTTTTATATTAGTCAATTGTGGTTTTCAATAATTTTATGGTACCGGTAACCATGAAAAGTGATTCAAATATTTTGTAAAGCAGATGATATGCAAATAATTAAGGGATAAGGAGAAAATGAAATGTTTGACAGTATTCATGAGCTCATGATTGATATAAGGACTATGTGATATCGTGGTTTGAGTATATAAAATTTTGAGAATTTTGGTATCTGGAAAGTGTTAACTTTTAACTGCATTCATTTTTTCACTAAGTTTCAATGGGTATTAATTTTTCAAGAGAATACATGATTAAGGTATTCACATGATTGGAATGTGACCAACAAGATATATGAGGGATAAATGATGGTATTCATGTGCTTGTTATATGGCCTTTTTAGTAATAGTTTTCTTTATACTATGAGTTTGGAAAGAAGTATTTTGGATAAGCCTAAAGATTAGAATGGATAGTATTGTTTAAGGCTAGAAGTTTTTCTTATAATAGTATTGTTTTAGAAAAATAATAACCTATAGGACGGGCTACAACCCATCACGTTGGACAAGGATGTGGGAATTGAAACCACAACGGAAGTGTGACTGGCCTTTATCGCCTACCACTGGCCTACAGGAAGACCCTGCTTAGTAGAAACTAGTTTTATTATATTAAGCAGTATGATATATGAAGTATAAGTCCATTTTAGTAAACATATATAATTAATCTCACTATATATGGACTAATGTATTTTTGATAACTTTTATAACCTTTTTTTTGAGATAGATGGAATGACCCATCATTCCATCACATGATCTGCAAACACTTCAAGAATGACAAATTCAACTTCATTTCTTTAAGAGATGAAGTGGAAATTGTCCATAGAATGACCAACGGTGAGACTGTACAAAAATCACGAAATTATTTTTTCTAATTCCAATTTCATCAACATTAGGGAAATGATCTTGAAAACCAAAAATTTTGTCCTAGTGCCCATATATCCGATGAATTAGATGGTACCTTAGAGCACAAAAATCTATGGCTTTGTGATCGATGGTTGTTTCATAGCCATGTTCTCTACCACTCTCCAACATAACATAATGGTTATATTTTTCTTCCATATCCATATTTTCACCTATGTTCTCCTATATGGAAACCTAGTGATGAGTTACATTGCATAATCATTACATTTGATACTTTAGTTTTTAAAATTAAGTTTTAGTATTCCTTTTTACGATGTGGGATTCTATAAATATTAAATGATTTATAACCTCGATGAATTTTGAGGGAGAAATTCTTTTTAAGGGGGGTATAATGTAACACTCTGAGATTTTATGAAAAATATTATTTTAATTTCATTGATGTCTTGTGTTTTAAGCTACAAAAAGATTACCTTGCGCTATACGCAACACCGTATGAGCTTGCATTATACACAACACTATTCTTGGATCATGTTACACAGAATTTTGATAGTAGTAATTCTACGAAACATTGAGTGTATATATATATATATATTTAATGTGTAAATGAAATATGGTGGGATTATGTTATACAAAACAACGGAGGAGAGTTGCACAACACGCAACCCTGGCTTGGCTTGCATTACACGCAATCGCGACCTTCCTTGATAGTGTGTGTTGTACGCAATACCAGGTTTCACTAAAAAACGATATATTGTTATAATATTATTATGTACTAGCCATTATGAATTTTATTAACTAAATTTTGAATTTTATAACATCATTATTCATCTTACACATTTTCTATAAAACGGTATGAGAACAAAATAAATTTTTCCTTTAAAATATTTATTTTTAAAAAATTACAGTTTTCCCACCGTTTGATGACGCACCCACCTTAAATCTTGTTTTTGACATGTCTATAAGTTAAATTTGAAAAAATAAAATTATTCTTTGGTATCAGGATATAAAAATTTACTTTGGATAAATATTTCATATTATTTTGACAATATTCATATTTTAATGAATAGTAAAAATGCGCTATATTTTAATTTAAAACAGCTTTTTTTCATCGTAATAATTTATATTGCTAGATTATATTTTTAATTGGTTTTAAAGTGTAATTAGAATATATTTTTACAATCTAATCCAATGTTGTTCATTTTAATTAATTTCACTTTGAAATTTGATATAAACAAGTATCAATCTTTTGATTGTTTTTGTTTCTTAAAAACACACTAATTGATTTGAGAACGGGAATTAAATTTAAAATTAATTAATTCCACATATATGTTATGAATTTGGAAAAATATTCATCAATTTTAAATTCATAATATCAAATAATGCTTAGGATTATTTTTTTGTATTATTCTGAAAAACTTCAATTTTCGATGAATATTGAAAACACTTAGTGGAAGTTAAAAAACTGAATTTTTATTAATTTAAATTATATTTTACCACTTCTGTGAATTGAATTTCAAAAATCCAAGAGTCATGGTTAATATCAAGTACTAAAATGTGGTTTAATGAGATGAAATTAATTTTTGTTTAATAGTAACTTTTTACTTTTATTAACCACAGTTAAAAGTAATTAGGATAATTAATGGTAAAAATGATATTATTATTACCCTAAAACATGTCCTAATTCTATTCTATAAGTGAAATTCTAACAAAAAAAACCTTAGGAATAAAATATGACCATTTAGGCCCACTTGGAATAGATTAGGACATTAAATATTAATTTATTTAAAGAAGGATTAAAATAGTTAAATCAATGTTTAATAAGTAAATAAATTTTAATATAGGGTTATACATAGGATAAATTCTACTATAAATATTCATTAGAAAGCTAAAAATATTTCTTAAATAATGTTATTTTATTTATAATTTTTATACATTATATAATTTAATTTATTTATGACACAAAGATGATGCAGTAATTATCTTATTAATGAAATATTGACATAATTGATGTTATAAATACCCAAATAAATGTATTTTGATACTTTTTATGAATTACACTAATTATATAGGTTAATATGACATGTTTTTATTGATTTAATTTACTTTTTTCTAACTAAATGTTCTGTTATAAGTTTCAAAAATATCAATAACCAAATAGTGTCAAAATTGACATAAAATAGTTTTAAAACAAAATATTATATTATTAATTGTTAATTTATTCCTAAAAATATATGTATCTGGAAAATGACTTATATATAGTTATATATATTAATAATAAACAACCTGAGGTTGTTTGGCTTGTTATAGTAAGTTTATTAACCTTATAGTATAAGAAAACAAGAAGACAAGGTAAAAGAAAAATTATTTAACTTAAAGTTAAACGTAAATGATAAGGTAAAAATAGAAACCTTAACATGTATAAATTTTATTTGATGAGAGGATTTAGGCCCATACCAAAATTATCTTCGAAATAAATCAATTTGGAGCTATTAAAAACCGAATACGACTTTATAATAAAATAATATTTTTAGTTTTTCCAAAGGTTCCCCTCTCATCCCTTATAAAAGGGCACCTCCTCCCTCTCTTCCTCACACCACTTTGAGCCTTCAAGCTCATCTAACCCCTGAAAAATTCTTTTCTCCACTTCCATAGAAACATACTAGAGGTTCTGGTCTTCTTCAATGTCCAATTTTAGTGCCCTAAGAGGAGGTCTCAAAGAGGAACTTCAAAGAAGAGGTAATGTCCGTTACCGATTATTTCAACATTATTTCTTCTTCCACTTCTTCTTCTTTAGTTGTTTCATTATGACGTAATAACATCAGTATAACTCATATACTGATATGTTATTATAATTATAAAACAAACCTATTTCACCATCTATCCATCCTACAGAAAAAAAATCACCACGCGTGCGTACGTACGAAATACTGACTCCACGCCGTGGGGAAATCTATTTTTCCACCAACACCTTACATGGATGGGTATAATGGTGTAAAGAATAACTATATATGTTTATTATAACATAATAATGATTTTGATATATTATACCATCCAGTCCAATTGTATTCAATAATTATGTGAATGATATCATCACTCGTGCATACGTACGGACTACCGTCTCCATGACGCGATGAGATTCATTCTCCATGTTAACCATACATGAATGATCATAAAGTTTATATAATGAATAATAATGAAATATATGAAATAATAATGCTACTTTATTTATTTATATATATATGTATGTCATTTATTTAGTTTCATTCAATTCAATAAGGAAATGAAAACAACATTCATTCGTACGTACTGAATACCGTCTCCATGAACGGTGTATTTCATTCCTTTTATCGATCTATAATATATTTTTATATAATGAGTATATATTATATATAAATCATGTTTTAAATTATGGAATTATTTAAATCAGGATATAAGTAATAATATCAATAACTACAAGTCGAAACACATATGATAAATGAAATGATTTTACCCAAAACGCTACTTTAACATGGAATTTACAAAAGAATGAGTAATATAAAGTCATAAGTGAAACATATATGATATCATAACAATGAATATGATTCTGTAATAGGTCAATGACATTATTTAAATCATTATACAGGAGGTTCGGACACGTACAAAGCTTATCAGACCTAAGGTAAGGGAAAATCTCACAATCTCAATTTTTTTATCCGAGAATGTTTATACTTCAAAATTTACTGGGGAATATTTATCATCCGCATCCATGTTTACTCAATATGTAATATTTATATCCTTATACAATTTTTAAGTCAAATTTTACCCTACGAGGAGTTTTTAGTAAAATATATGAAAGGAATCTTTTGTTGTTTTTTCATACGAGGTACTTTATGACTTTTCCGGGAGTAGTACGAGAAGAATGATTTTTTAACTTATATGGAACGAACAGATTTTTAAGGTTTTATAAAGCCTTATTTTCAGGAAGCTTCCTCCAAAATATTTCATGACTATTTTCAACAAAATCCTTTTCTTTTAATGTGGGATGCCATTTTGTGAAATGAAAATGAATTTAAATAAGAAAGGATATTTTCCTCATGAATTCATTTCAAGTGTTTTATCAAAAGCATTTTTCATCTAAGATGAAATTGTTTAATATGTGTATTATTCAAGTATCATGTATCTATGGTTTACATGGTTTCAGTTTTCTTATTATGAAATGATATCCATTTCTTTTATATGGATTATATGGTAATGAGATGATGTTTACAAAACCCATTTTATTCGTTAGGTTATTATGAATAATGTATGTTTGTTTTGTGGAACAGGTAAGAATGATTTCATTATGAGATTTGTGGGACCTATATCTCCCTCCAATGCATTGGTTAATGATTAATATCTCATGATATAGACATGGATGGAACGGTAATTTAATCCGGTTCAGTGTTACAGGACTGGAACGAGGAGTGAACTGGATTCAGAAAGGAACTTTGTCCTCTAAGATGGTCTTGGAGTCAATGCCTTGGCACTTATGGAAATCATAAAATGTGCTGAATGGTTGCCACAATTACATGTTTTATTCCCAAGATATTTTATCATGATGGATGTTCACCTATGATATATGCCTTACGTAATTCCACGATTTATGTCTTTTTTCAAGATTTTGATTTTTTCATTTCATGTTCAATTTTTTGCTTCCAAATGTTTATGTATTGTTTTATGTTATCTATGTTTTCCCTTACTGAGAATTTGAGCTCACCCTTTTTATGTTTTATTTTCCCCAGGAACTAAAGGAAGGTTTTAGGTAAGGAAACAAAAAGGAGAAGATCGTTATGGGAGTTATTGAATATTTTTCAACATGATTAGATGTTTATATTCCGAGTTTCCAAAGACACTAAAATATTATGGTCCTTGTGTGTCTGTTTTTGATATATATTAACTATTCCGCAAAATTAATGTAATTTCCATGTACATCATGCTTTGGGTCTCTATAAATGGTATAAGAGGAAAGGATTAGTTAACGTTTGGAAACTAGGATACGAAAACGATAGTGGAATCCGTAGAGATATTTCTAAGGTATGTATAGGGATGTCCCTAAGGATAAGTATATGTATAAGATATAGACCTAGAACTACGGTAACGATCATAGAATTTAACCTAAGATGTTAGGTATTGAGGGTACTCCCCCTTTACTATGTTGTTTTCCATAGCATGATTTTTTCCTCTCACCGAATTATTTTGGAGTTTTAGTCAATGGAGGGAACCAGAATGAATTCGGTTTACATTGAATCCAATGGAAAAATTGGTAACTATGAGAAACAAAATTTTGTAATGCCTAGAGAGAAAGATATTGTGATTATGCCGAATCAGTCATTGTGATATATGATTAACAAGGTGAAATTAACGGTATGCCTAATTCATCAAATAAGAGGAAGGTAGAATTTTATGAAAGTTCGCATGTTGAGGAGCATAAAGAAAGGAAAATTGAGATTTATAAAGAAGGGAAGAAGAAACTTGAGGAATACCTCAAATGGAGGGGAAGATGTTATCTGTGTGGAGAAAAGGGTCATAGAGTGACAGACTGTTATGGAGTTCAATGACTTATTTGTGGAGAACATGGGCATTACCCAACTCAATGCCCTGACCTAAAAATATACTTCTAAATCAAGGAAGGACTTATTCTAGGACAATCATTGAAGAGGATGGATTGAAGTTATTATGTATTTTTATTCAAGAATAATGTTGTTGAGGTAATTTTATAGTGTATTAGTATATTTTTTTATTAGTCTATTTTGGCTTTAAATAATTTTATGGTATCGGTAACCATTAAAAGTGATTCAAATATTTTGGAAAGCAGATGATATGTGAATAATGAAGGGATATTGAGAAAATGAAATGTTTGACAAGATTCATGAGCTCATTATCGATATAAGGACTATGTGATATCATGGTTTGAGTATATAGAATTTTGAGGATTTTGGTATGTGGAATGTGTTAAATTTTAACTACATTCAAGTTTTCACTAAGGTTCAATGGGTATTTATTTTTAAAGATAATTCATGATTAAGTTATTCACATGATTGGAATGTCACCAACAAGATATATGAGGGATAAATGATGGTATTCATGTTCTAGTTATATGACATTTTTAGTAATCGTTCTCTTTATACTATGAGTTTGGAAAGAAGTATTTTGAATAAGCCTAATGATTGGAATGGATTGTATTTTTTAAGGCTAGAATTTTTTTTTATAATAGTAATGTTTTAGAAAAAGGATAACCTGAAGGACGGTCGACAACCCATTGCGTCAGACAAGGCTGTGGGAATCGAACCCACAACCGAAGTTCGACTGGCCATTATCGCCTAACACTGGCCTACAGGAAGACCCTGTTTAGTAGAACTAGTTTTATTATATTAAGCAGTATGATATATGATGAATAATTCCATTTTAGGAACCATATATGATTAATATCATTGTAGATGAACTTATGTATTTTTGATAACTATTATAACCTTCTATTTGAGACAGATGGAATGACCCATCATTCTATCACAAGATCTGCTAACACTTCACGAATGAAAAATTCAACTTCAATTCATTAAGAGATGAAGTGGAAATTGTCCAAAGAACAACCAACGGTGAGACTATACCAAAATCACAAAAGTATTTCTTCTAATTATAATTTCATCAACATTATGGAAATGATCTTAAAAACCAAAAATTATGTCCTAGTTCCCTTATATCCGATAAATCATATGGTACCTTAGATCATCACAAATCTATGGCTGTGTGATTGATGGCTTTTTCATATCCATGTTCTCATCCAATCTCCATCAGAACATAATGGTTAGATTTTTCTTCTATATCAATATTTTCACCTATGTTCTTATATATGGAAACCCAGGGATGAGTTACTTTGGGAAATAATTACATTTCATACTTTAGTTTTTAAAATTAATATTCAGTATTCCTTTTTACGATGTGGGTTTCTATAAATAGTAAACGATTTAAAACCCCGACAAATTTCGAGGGCGAAATTCTTTTAAGGGGGGTAGAATGTAACACCCCGAGATTTTATGAAAAATAATTTTTTAATTTCATTGATGTCTTGAGTTTTAAGATACAAAAAGATTGCCTTGCACTATACGAAACACAGTATGAGATTGAAGTATAAACAATACTATACTTGGATCATGTTACAGTCAATTTCGATAGTAGTTATTCTACGAAACATTGAGTGTATATATATATATTCACTGTATAAATGAAATATGGTTGGATTATTTTATACGAAACAATGGAGGATTCTGGCACAACACGCAACCCTGACTTGGCTTTTATTACACGCAATGGTGACCTTCCTCGATAGCATGTGTTGTACGCAATACCAGGTTTCACTAAACAAAAATATATTGTTATAAAATTATTATGTACAATCTGTTATGAATAGTATAAACTAAATTATGAATTTTATAACATTATAATTCATATTACACATTTTCTAGAATATGGAATGAGAACAAAATAAATTTTTCGTGTAAAATATATATTTTTCAAAAATTACAGTTTTCCCGCCTTTTGATAACACACCCACCGTAAATATTGTTTTTTGACATGTCAATAAGTTGAATTTGACAAAATAATGTTCTTCTTTGGAATGAGGATATAAAAATTTACTTTGGATAAATGTTTCATATTATTCTGATAACTTTCATATTTTAATGAATAGTAAAAAACGCTATATTTTAATTAAAAACAACTTTTTTTCATTGCAATAATTTATATGGTTAGATTATCTATTTAATTGGTTTTAAAGTGTAATTAGAATATATTTTTACCATTTAATCCAGTGTTGTTCATTGGAATTAATTTCACTTTGAAAATGGATATAAACAAATATCAATCATTTGATTGTTTTTGTTTCTTAAAAACATGCTATTTGTTTTGATAACGGGAATTAAATTTTAAATTAATTAATTCCACTTATATGTTATGAATTTGAAAAAATAGACATCAATTTTGAATTTGGAATATCAAATAATTCATAAGCTGAATTTTTTGTATTTTTCTGAAAAACTTCAATTTTTGATGAATAGTGAAACCACTTAGTGGTAGTTAAAAACAGACATTTTTAATTTAAATTAAATTTTACCACTTCTGTGAATGTAATTTCAAAAATCCGAGATACACGGTTTATATCATGGACTAAAATGTGGTTCAATGAGATGAAAATAATTTTTGGTGAATAGTAACTTTTTACTTTTATTTACCACGGTTAAAAGTAAATAAGATAATTAAGGGTAAAAATGATATTATTATTACCCTAACATATGACCTAATTCTATTGGATAAGTGTAATTCGACCAAAAAAAACCTTAGGAATAAACTATGACCATTTAGGCCCACTTGGATTATAATAGGACATTTAATATTAATTTATTTAAAGATGGGTTGAAATAGTTAAAATCATAGTTTAATAAGTAAATCATTTTTAGTATGGGGTTATAAATAAGATAAATTCGACTCTAAATATTCATTATAAATATAAAAAGATTTCATACATAATGGTATTTTATTTATAATTTTTAGACCTTAAATAATTTAATTTATTTATGACACAATGATGATGCAGTAATTATCTTTTTAATGAAATATTGACATAATTGCTGTTTTAAATACCCAAATAAATGTAATTTGAGACTTTTTATGAATTACACTAATTTTATAGGTTAATATGACATGTTAGTATTTATTTAATTAACTATTTTCGAACTAATCATTCTGTTATGATTTTCACAAAAATCAATTACCAAATAGTGTCAAAATTGACATAAAATAGTTTTTAAAACAAATATTATATTATTAATTGTAATTTTATTCCTAAAAATCTATGGTTTGGCCAAATGACTTAAATAAGGTTATATATATTAATAATAAATAACTTGGGTTTCTTTTGGCTTGTTATAGTAAGTTTATTAACATTATAGTGTAAGAAAACAAGAAGACATGGTAAAAGAAAAATTATTTAACTTAAAGTTATATCTAAATGATAAGGTTAAAATAGAAACTTAAACTTGTCTAAATACAATTGTATGAGAGGCTTCCGACCCATCCCAACATTAGCTTCGAAATAAATCAATTTTGAGCTATTAAAAACCGAATAAGACTTTATAATAAAATAATATTTTTAGTTTTTCCAAAGGTGCTCCTCTCCTCCCTTATAAAAGGGCATCTCCTCCCTCTCTTCCTCACCCCACGTTGAGACTTAATGATCAGAAAAATCCTGCCAAATTATCTTCACCACTTACATAAATACATCTTAGAGGTTCGTGAGTTCGTTAACGACCAATTTTTCTGCCCTAAGAGGAGGTCTCAAAGAGGATCTTCAAAGAAGAGGTAATGTCCGTTACCGATTCTTTCAACATTATTTCTTCTTCCACATATTCTTCTTTAGTTGTTTCATTATGAAGTAATAAAATCAGTATAACTCATATACTGATATGTCATTATAAGTATGAAACAATCCTATTTCACCATCTATCCATCCTACCGAAAACGAAATCACCACGCGTGCATACGTATGGAATACCGTCTCCACGCCGTACTGAAATCTGTTTTTCCACCAACACCTTACATGGATGGTTATAATGGTGTAAAGAATAACTATATATGGTTATTATAACATCATACAGATTCTGATATATTATACCATCCACTACAATTCTATTCAATAATTATGGGAACGATATCATCGCTCGTTCGTACGTACGGACTATCGTCTCCACGACGCGATGATATGAATTCTCCATGTTAACCATACATGAATGATCATAAAGTTTTTATAAAGAATAATAATGAAATATATGAAATAATAATGCTACTGGATTTATGTATATATATATATATGTCATCTATTTAGTTTCATTCAATTCAATAAGGAAACGAAAACAGCGTTCATGCGTACGTACGGCCTACCGTCTCCATGAACGGTGTATTTCATTCCTCTTATTGATCTATAATATAAATGTATATGATGAATATATATTATATATAAATCATGTTTTACATAATGAAATTATGTAAATCAGTATATAGGTAATAATATCAAGAACGACAAGTCTAAACACATACGATAATTGAAAAGATTTTACCCAAAACGCTGCTTTAACATGGAATTTACAAAAGAACGGGTAATATAAAGTCATAAGTGAACCATATATGATATCATAACAATGAATATGATTCAATAATAGGTCAATTACATTATTTAAATCATTATACAGGTGGTTCGGACACATACAAAGCTTACCGGACCTAAGGTAAGGGAAATTCTTGCAATCTCAATTTTTTTATCTGAGATTGTTTATAATTCAGAATTTACTGGGGATTATTTATCATCCACATCCATGTTTCCTCAATATATAATATTTATATCCTTATACAATTGTTTTTGTCAAATTTTATCCTTTAGTGAGTTTTTAGTAAAATATATGAAAGGAATCTTTTGTCATTTTTTCGTACGAGGTACTTTTTGACTTTTATGGAAAAAGTACGAGAAGAATGTTTTTTTAACTTATATGGCACGAATGTATTTTTATGGTTTTATAATGCCTTGTTATCATGAATCTTCCTCCATAATATTTCATGACTATTTTCAAAAAAATCCTTTTCTTTTAAAATTGGATAAAATTTTGGGAAATGAAAATGATTGTGAAGAAGAAAGGATATTTCCCTCAAGAATTCTTTTAAAGTGTTTTATCAAAACCATTTTTCATCTAAGATGAAATTATATCATATGTGTATGTTTCAAGTATCATGTCTCTATGGTTTAAATTGTTTCAATTTTCTTATTATGAAATGATATCCATTTCTTTTATATGGATTATGTGATGTTGGGATGATGTTTACGAAACCCATTTTATTCGCTGGGTTATTATGAATAATGTATGTTTATTTTGTAGCACAGGAAAGAATGATTTCATTATGATATGGGTGCGACCTATATCTCCCTCCAATTCATTAGGTAATGATTTATATCTCAGGAGATAGACATGCCTTGAATGGTAAGTTAATATGGTTCAGTGTTACAGGACTAGAATGAGGACTGAACTCAATTTAGAAAGGGACATTGTCCACTAAGATGGTTTTAGCAGCAATGCCTTGGCTACTATGGAAGTCATAACTTCTGCTGAATGTTTTACACAATTAAATGTTTTATTCCCATGCTATTTTATCATTATTTATGTTCCATTATGATATATGCCTTACGTACTTGCACGATTTTTGTCTTTGCTCAAGATTTTGATGTTTAAATTTCATGTTCAAGTTTTTGCTTCCAAATGTTTATGTATTATTATATGTTATCTATGTTTTCCCTTAAGGATCATTTGAGATCACCCTTTTTATGTTTTATTTTCCCTAGGAAATAATTAATGGTTTTAGGTAAGGAAAAAAAAGGGTAATATCGTTATGGGAGTTGTTGAAGATTTTTCAACATGATTAGAAGTTTATATTCCGAGTTTCCAAATACACTAAACTATTACGGTCTTTGTGTCTCTTTTTTTGTTATGTATTAAGTATTCCTCAAAAGTAATGTAATTTCCATGTACGTCAAGATTTGGGTCTCTACATTAATGGTGTATTAAAATGCCTTATTTGAACTCATACAACCACTACCTTGTACAAAAAGTAGTCGTGGGGATATCCTCATTCACCACCCTAACATCATAATATCCATATCGTAAATCCACCATGGAGAAGTATTATTGTCAAAATTTATGATCGAACAAGTTATCAATCCATATTATAGGATACATGTTCTTTATTTTTATCTTATTGAGTTTACAATAATCAATAAAAAGGCACAATGTCACATCCTCCCTTCTAAAAAATATGACTAGTGCATCCCATCATGATGGTCATGGAGGTATGAACCCTTTTTCTTGATTATGTTGTAATTATTTTTTTCCACCTCAGGTTTCAAAATTTCTATTCTATATAGAGTATTGGATTATTTTTACACCCCAAGTATAACCTAGATTGAAATTTCAATCACCTGATTAGGGGGTAGAATATAAAATTTCTCAAGAAACAAATTAGTGAGTTTCATCACAATGGACATATCTTAAAGGATATATGAAGACTTAGAATCAATTATTTAAGATAGATAATAGATCTCCTAGGGAAATAATATTATCTATTGATATATTGTTTCAAAATAAGAATCATTCACTTCATTTCAGTTTTATAGAATCGGGGTTCAATTTTCATTATAGAGGATGATTTCCATCATGGTAAAATTTATGTTGGCTGTATATGTATGGAATGAAAATCCATGCCCAAAATTGTATCAAATTCCACCCATGTTATTTATAAATATTTTTCTAGGGAATTTAATCCCATAAATTTAGATAGGGGTGATTTATATATCCATGATATACTAATTACCCAATTTGCAGTTTTCACCAAAAACATTAATTCCATGCTTTGTGGTGGTGCTTAAAAAGTTATAATTTTTTTACTGATGGGATTGAATATGTAGAACTAGAAATAAATTATCTTATATATTCACAAATGATTAACTAGAGTACCTATCACAACATCATATTCAGGATCAACCTTTGTATTTGTTTTGAAAAACGTTCTCCCTTTCTATCATGGCGGTTATGGGTTATCTCTGAATGCCATTGGCTAGGTGCATTATTTATAAAACTACAAAAGTTTATTTTATTTTATGTAATAAATAGATTTATGAGGTTTTAATAAATAAATCTATTCCTCCATCACATTATTGGCTTTTTATATATATATATTCTCTATCCAGGATCCATTCATACTTTATCATAAATAATTTCCTCAACCCCATTAGGAAATTTCTTGGGTGATTCTATTCTCTACCATTGAAATTTGGGAGGTTGTAATTTTTTCATCATTCTATTCCTCCATATGATTTATAAAATTATCATCCATTTCTTGATTCTTATCCCCGTGATAACCTTGATATTTTCCTATTTCCATCAAGTAACTAGGGGGAAATCAGAAATTTTCTCATAACTATCAATGCCACAAATAACCCGGGTATTTCCTAGAATAAGGATTAGCTCAAAAAATTGGAGGTAAAATTGTTATTCTTGGAAAATGAAAAATCCAAAGGTGTATAGTGCAAGTCTTTTTTAGATTTACTTATGTTTCCAACAAGAGTCAACATCATTATTTCCTGATGGAATGTCAATCCCTTCCATTTTATGTCTTAGTGTGCGAGAAATATAAATATGTAAATATGTTTTCCAAATGTACATCCACTGAAACACTTTGATCAATTCCTCATGGTTCGTATATATGATCAATGTCCATCACTAATCACCTTCTAACTCCATAGGATATAGTACTAGAAGAACCATCACTTTTTATAAACATTGAAGGAATCATAAGATCTTCCAGTAGTGTTGATCCATTTGTCTGTGATAAAGGGATATCATGGCCCATTTAATATATGAGCCTTATTTTAACATAAAGGACTGATGTGAAACATAGTCATTATTATAGGGGTTTGGAAGATATTATTGATATGAGTTTCTATTCAGAACCCAATTGAACTGAGAGAGTATCGTCACAACAATTGTGATTATCGCTCCCATTAAGGTGGGAATCTCATTAGGGGTGTCATCAAATTTCACATTACATTGACTGTTTAACTGATTCATAATATTTACGGCCATTACCTATAATAAATGTTAAAATTAAGATTGTGTATTTTTAAAATATTATGATCATAATTGAGAATTTAATTATATCAAAATTTTAAATTATAACATTCTTTTATTTCCTTAACATATTAATTTTTAGGATTCAATCAATGTTAACATTAATCTATTAAATATCATATGATTTTATTGGATGTTTTGTACCCTTAATAATGGATCATAACAAAGTTATTAATGTAATAAATCGTATCACCCGAGAGTGTAAAACTAGGTGTGTTTATGGACCATTTCCATATACCTGGTTATACTGATCTGGACTAACACACCTTGTTGGAGTTGTTATCCCTAGATACATTTGTTCTCTTCAATACACATTAATTCAGGAGTTATTACATAAGGTTATACATAATAAAACCTGATATTAATAAAATTACAAATTCCTTAGTAATTAGGTACTTACACAACATTTTAAAATAGTAATAACATCATCATTGTCGATTTCATACATAACATTCAGCACTTAAAACATCATTGGATAACCTGGGAATGTCCAAAAGAATAAAGTTATCTATAACTCATTGTAATTGAATAAACATTTTATAACCAGAATAAGGTAATACATGTAATAAAATATGTGTATCAATGGGGAATAACATGATTTATAATCATAAAAACTAATATTGAGGCATGTCATAGCCTGATAAAATTAATTAACCCTGGGAAATGTGAAAAAAATCTTATAACATTGCATCATAATCATAGGTAAAGAATAAATACAATGAAATCATTATGTAAAATGTTACGTAACATTATAATGTTCAATTAATATTCCTACATGATGCCTCATGAGACTAGAAAATACCCGATTCATTGGAAAATATATATTTCGGTGCACACATATCACATTCATTTCACTATCATTCTTATGTGTTCCACATTGTTCATAAAATATGGATTTATTTAGCATCGAATTTTATTTCAAAATATTTTATTGTGTAATAAATATATATATGGGCGTTATAATATATTTATAAGTGTATAAATGTGAACAAAGTCGATAGTAAATGGGTATTGTATTAATTTCATAGTTGTTTTGGTATGGAAAATCACTATGAAATTTCAGTAAAATAATTATATCATATAAAAATTTATAAAATGTGATGACGAGAGTGAAAGGGGCCTCTAATATTTTTTACATATAATATGAAGTAATACAGAAATGGAATGATATATCACAGCCTAAATAATTTTAAATTGATGGAAATATATAACAATGATTGTTAAATATTGTAAAAAATGTGAGTATCCTTTAATTTAGTGAGTGACTACAAATTATTTGGAGGACATTAGCGAGATCATTGGGCACATTTGGAGAAAATTATAATGGTGTTGGATTATAAATTCTATGCTCCATGGAATTTTAGAGAATAAAATAAGAGCCTATGTGGTTTTATATTGAAAAATAGTGCAGAATTCATTATCATTTCTCGAACATAGGTTTTGAATATATATAATAAAATAATAGTGAACCACAAAAAACCATGTTTTAGACAAGGATTAATCAAAATGGTAGTGGATTACACTATATTAGATGTCCTAGTTCATGAAATAATAAAATAAAACGCATTTTTAAGTTTACTTGAGATGTACTCTTAATGAGATGACCTTAAAACAATAAAATATATTATATGTTTTTTAGGACTCATAATGGATTTACAAAATGAAAAATAATTAACATAAAATAACATTATTATAACATAAATAAAGATTTAGATTTTGATAACTTTTACAGTATTTATTACATAACTTTCTTGTAATTATGATGTTAAAGAACCCATTATATTTTTATATGCTGTATAATTTTAAATTAAAAATTCAATTTCCTTATAATATTTTGAAAAAACCACAATTTGGTAATTTTTATGAACTGATTACAAAAAATAATATTCATTTTTTCAGTATATTTTCTTAAATATGTTGATTTTCAATTCTAAAATAAGAATAATTTTTTTAATAAATTTTGGGCTTTTACGATAACTATTATCAAATATTTATAAAAATTAAAATTTAGTAAAAAAAATATTATGATCAATTATATTTGATAAAAATTAATTAATAATAATATTTTGTTATAGTAATATTATATTTAAAAACACATTATCTCATAATAAATTTCCTTAATTGAAATTGTAATTTAACAAAATTTTCAATATCCGTTTTATTATTTCAAATTAAATATAATTAATAATGTAATAATTATAATATGAATATATAATCATTATTCAATAAAAATAATGTACACAATCATATTTCAAGTGTTTTATACATACCCCACTATTACTAAAGACAATTCAACAAGATTAAGATGGGTGATAGTGAGACTTTAATGTTGTGGTTTGACGTACATGGTTTTGACAATGATTTTGATGTTCTTGAATTTCACCCACAAGTGGGTTTTCCCATGATTATGTTTTTGGATCTCAGATTTTGATTGGTCAAGATAAAATCCCCTTGATTCAATCTCCCTCATACCAACTGTTAAATGGGATTCAAATTGTATGATCTTACGGGTTGAGTCCAACAATCCCATTATCTATGCCAATTGGATTTTTAAAAACCCTATATGTTAATAATCATTTGATCACTATTCAAAAACTATACTACCAATGATAATTATTCAAAACAATCATTTAAATAGAATATAATAAGAAACAAATAAGGTCATGAGTTTTCTAAAATAATAATACATAATAAGACAATTCAATAAACAAGAATATGAAATGTTATTTATAAATGTTATGGTCGTTACATTATTTAGGTACTAATAATCAAAAAAATCCTCAAACGAATTTATTAATACTTGTTGAAAAATAATGGGAATGTTCAGGGGGATACACATGGTTTGAAAATTTTCTTAAATTTTAATTTTTACAACTACACCCTTATCTCAAGAAGTATTATGGGAGTAATATTATATTCGATGGAAAATAATAATAATATTTTCCTATAATTTAATGTAATAAATATGTTTTTATCCTACTATAGAGGCAAACCAGTTATGCCCCCTGGAAAAACATCCTCATACTGTACCAAAACTATACGAAACAAGTATAAAAAAATCCATTACTACTTGATTAATTCAACATAACTGGTGAAAAACTAGCTACCCTCACCTATATATGAGCCCATTCTACATTTCCAGGTTTTTCTTCTCATCCATAATGAAGAACCACAATCTATCAACCTAGATAAACCACATCCTCCTCCTATAATATTCAATCAAAAAAATAAATTTTAATCAAAATTCCATAACTAAGATGATTCTGTGAGTCCTCATCTCTGCTATAAATACTTCTCATGAGAAATTATATACTCCAAGAATCAGGTCACACCATTTTTACAAGTGTTTAATCATTGATTCTCTTCCATTAAATTTCATTATAAATAAGAATTGATCTGAGAGATCCACTTGAATCTCCATGTAAGTAACAATATATTTAATAATAAATTACTGGATCAAAGACATGTATTTGAAAAATGTAGCTGAAGAAGAGTAGATACAAATTGTAACTCTAATTATACTAGGATCTTTAGGGTTATAGGCCTAAACTACATAAAATTTTCTGCATCATTGTTCACTAACTCCAAGAGCATGGTTCCGACCACATGGGTTCTATATTGGTCATAGGGAAATCTTCCAACCAATATATTCATTCCTAAAATATCATCTCACACATTTTCACCCTACAAACCTATCTACTATTTCCATTGTTCCTGTACATATGGTTCCTCGACAATCTTTCGGTCTGTTGTATGACAGATCAGACATTCCAACGTAAGGTGTTCCTAACTATCAGAGGATAAACACTATCCTTTTCTTCTGTAACTCATTCCATATAGATTCCACTAATCATTTTCTATTGTATCATTGGATAATCTCCTAAAGTGAATCACTCTCCCTTTCCCATTTGGATGCCATAACATACATACTACTATGTTCTCATCTCTTATGTACCCACTACAAACACCCAGAGCCGACATATTCCCTACAAAGAAACACACCACAATTACATCTCACACAATCAATGGAGAATATGTTTAAATGGATATAGATGTCAAAGAATCCATGATGAATTCACATAATCACTTATCATATTTTTGGTGCCATGAACAACGGATCTCGTAACATATCATGGGTGTATGATGAAACATATTTAAGAACTTCCCAATTATCCACTATGGACACACAAAATTATTGTATATATTGAATCTATTATAATTATATTAATCATAATGTGGCAGGATAAAAATCCTCCTTAGATTGATTCTAAATGTCTAACCAAGGGAGTGTTGTCACACCATTTGATGTGTTCACCTAACACTACTATCAACAACTAGTGCCTTGAAGAACACACATTGTGGGTACTCGAACTAGATTTATTGGTGTCCTCATGTGGTAGAAAACTATGATGACTACCTCTATCATATCCTCAACTAACATAGGGTCATTATATATTGGTAACCATGGAGGAAAATTTATTTTGGACCTCATGAAGTTCACCCAACAGACATGCATCTTCATCTAGTATTTCCAGATATATGTGATTAATTACCTGTGGGTACATAACTAGAAAAAAACCGGGAGATACTATCTCATATAAAGTCTATTGTACTAAAGCCATGTTATGTGGCTGATCAATCTAATGGTCACAAAACATAATTGTATCTTAGTGACATTTCAATGGAATCATAAAATATAGAATATGTACCCCAATAAATTGGTATAAATGGTGAACTGCCTCATGAATTGAATGAAAAGTACATCCCATAACGATATGATACTGATAATTATGTATTAAATGAAACCAATATCTACATGTACTAATTTATTAAGGTTATTATCAGATTGCTAGTGAATGGATATGATGGCATCTATACTACCCCACATGTCCCTATCATGAAATATGAACTCAAAATTTTTTTACACTTTTTCCACATATCCTAAAACACTCTCTTAAATATAGAAAATCTATTATAGGGATCAATGGTCTAACTATACCACTATGATACTACCCTATGAAAAATAGATCCATTGTGGAATACCCAACTATTTATAATATGTGTGTGAAAATCCCAATACCACCTCCAATGGGACATAGGATGGAGACCACTTCCATGTAAGAATAAACCATATATGTGATGCATTACCCAAATGTACAAATACTAATAGACACATCTACAATCAGATATAATACAGAGAATAAAAAACTCTTAATATAAATTCATGGAAAACATCTATCCCATGTTACAGTAAGAAAATATTACCTAAAGGGATAATAGGGGAAAATAAAAGCCCAAAAACATATAAAGTAGTCCAAAAAACACAAAAAGTAGGGAACACTACCATATACAACTGCCTATAAAAAATATTGGTCATTATAGATCAAATATTCTTTAACAATTCCCTATCCTACATGGAAATCATCATTTTGTTTATCCATGCATAAGCCATGTCAGATTTAGGGAATCCCCGTGAACTGATTAGTATAAGAATATAGAAGGGAAAAACTACAAATAACATACAATAAATTATCAATATTAGTTTTATCAAAAAAATTTACATAAAAAAGACAAGGAAAATGAACATCCATATATTATCAATTAGAAAACTAGTCACATATTACCACAAAAAATATATCTAGATAGTAGATTGAAACCCAATGAAAGGTTTCACGCTGATACCATTAATCCATACTAGTAATGATAATTGATCTCACCATTCTCTCATATATTTATAAACCAAAATTGTCCAAATATATCACCTATATAGGGGATTTAAATCCTATGTTATGGGTTTAACCTTGAACTACCCCATCATAGTAAATAGATATAGTATCGAACTCAATTCAAACTGGTATACAATAAAGAGATAAAGGGATCAAATCCATCTATGCGTATGTACACATAGATAACCAATGATACATGAAATGTGTTACTAAATTTGGAACATCATGTTATCATCTCAATGCCCTCGTCCCATGATCATGCACCTTGGGTTGTCTCTATGTACACCTAATTGATTCAAAGTAATTAGATCAGCCTCTATAAAATTGTAATGTCTGAGTAAATGAGATATCCCAATTAATTTACCAATTACTACTTATACTATGGGATAGAAATTAATTCTCTAGTCATATGTCACATTGTGTGTGGTAGGGACCAAATTTTGTGTCATCCTTATCACTTCTCTGGAATCCAATTAATCATACCAAAGGGTCAAAAATGGAGCGTAATGTTTGATTACACGTTTTCTATCATGGGATTTTTCATATATATTGTACCACTAATGAATAATTAAAATGAATTTTTTTTATAATGATTCCCATGAAACTTTTATCTAAGGTTAGATGACCCTCCCTTTCATTGTTTGTCTGATATCTATCATTGATCAACTAGAAAATCAATATATAGTGCAGAATCGTTGAAACACCAAACTACCACCACATATCCATTGGGAAAACAAAAAATGTCAGTGAGATCCTACATAACCTCATATCATCCTCTATTGTTGCAACTCGATCACAAATCGATCTATAACCAAACTGACAATATTGATCTCTTATATTGGAGAACAGTTGTGCAATGATAAAATAACTGACATTCGTCAAACCACATGCCAATGAAATTTCCCATGATTAACATAAAAACACACATGGGAGAAAATAAAATAAAAAACATGAGGACTTAACAGTTGACATAGTTCATTTCATCGTCCATTTTTTGACATCGAATAGAGAAATGAATATGACTTATCAAAAAACAAACAAATAAAAAAACTATTAAATAAATCATCCCTCAATGATTGATTCAATAAATGATAATTGAATTGATCCTCATATGACATGTGATGAAAAATTTCAATTAATTCATATAAATAATATTTATTAACATGATTTTTATAAATCATTAGTTAATAATGATTGTAAATTGATGTTTTTGGTGATATCCTAAATAGGTCTTGGAGAAGAAAATCCTATGTTTTATTCTAGTATCTACTATATTCTCCATGATATAATAAAATTTCTCCTTTAGATCTATAGGATTATATATATTTCATAATTATTTATTTATAATAATATATTTTAATGTAATTTTAGATCACAAAAAATTACTAAAATAAATTATTTTAATATATTTATTTATATAAAACATTTCCACTACCGCACCCAACACAAGCATCTAACATGATAAAATTTTATGTTTCACATAGGATAAATCCTATATTATCAAATAAAAATAAGACCTAGGATTATGATATGATAATTAATTTTAGATATATTCCTATTTTTTTTAAAAACACTGTTAGTATTGTTTTAATATATATATGAATATATATTAATTTTTAAATATCAGTTGAAAGATCACAAGGCCCCTACATCTCACAATGTCTTACTGAGAGGCTCTGAATATTATACTAGATATAATGAATTTATTTAAATGTAAAAAATAGATAAATTATAGGTATATCATTTAATTCACCTTAACATTTTCAAAACCCTATTTAATGTCTTCAATAACAATTTGAAACACTGTAAACCAAAGATAATTTTCACAACACTTATAATTACATATATAAATTTGAATTCTTGAGAAAGAATTATAATTATAGGGATTCAATTCCATTATAATATAAATATAAATTTTATTATTTACATCCTCGATTATACTTATTAACTATTTGGTTATTTAATATGATGTTATTTTATTATCTTAATAAAACTTTTCATTATTCCCCCTTGTCATCTATTGTTTTCTTCTTTTATAATGTTTAATTGTGATATTAAATTTCATTTATATTGAGTATTACAACAAATAATTCTCTTACTAATGGAATCCAATGGTTAACCTATTTATTTTTTTATTTTTGATTAATGTATTTTTTTCTACATATTGTTATTTCAAGTTTTATTTTTATTTGGTAATGATGAAAGATTAGAAAAAATTAAATCATTTTAGTTCTAAATTATTTTTATGAACTATTATGACTACCTTACATAATCATGATGGAATCTTTTGTAGCCATGATGGATTGATGTATAGTGGGTGTGATTTCATAGTTGGAAGGTGACTTAGAGTTTTCTCATTATTGATAATCCTATTAAACTACTAACCAATGAAGATGTTGATTTTCATTATTCAGTACCATTTCTTAGCATGATTTTTATTAATAATGTTGTAAGATGAGGATGCACAGACAAATGCTGGATTGTATTTATAATATATTAATGAATCTATCGATTGTAAATTGAATATTCTCTTAGGAAAATTCTCATAGGACTATTTATTAACATTTACCTTTATTTATTTATTTTCTACATTTTTAATTGAATATTTAATTTTTTATTGATTAAATTATAATTTGAAAACCACAAATTTCTATATATTTTTATTATTTATAACTAAAAACTAAAATACATTATTTTTAATTTTTATTTATTATCATAAAATATCAATGACCCCTCTAGAGAGGTGACCTGATTAAGACTCTATAATATAAAAGAAAAAAATGATTTATTTTGATAAACCTTGAGATGAGTGTGTTATTCGTCCAACAATGTGTATTTATTCCCGCAAATATTTAGGATACATCAAAAAAATGAATTTTGTTGGAATTTTTTTTTAAAGTTGATTACTATGAGAAAAATTTTTATTTCGAGTATAATAAAGTAATTATATGTGATTTTTATGTTGATGAAGGCTACTCCGAATTGAAATAGGTTTTTTACCAATCATATGACGATGCCTCTAGTGTTCATGGTCAATGATCATGTGTTTGTATATGTTTTTCGTCAGTGTGGAAGGTGATTTTTCATAAATTATGTAACCATTCTTATCATTTTATCAAATATTATTAAGTTTTCATTATATATTGTTAGATGGTTTATAAGTTATCTGTTACATTATTGAATTTTATGATATAAAATTATATGGAGACGTTATTGAGAGGTTGATTCATTATTTTAGTCCATATATTATGGAATAATGATAGATTAATGAAATGTATATGGGAGTGTGGGTCACATATGTTATCTTAATCTCCAGTTGTGATATTACATTATCTTTGTTGGCCTATTTCATTTTATATTTATTTGATTTATTTTGGCCTTTATCTTATGCTATTTTTATTCAACTATGATGAAATGATTCCAGTTTATGAGGTATCTCATGCAGTGATTTTGTTTTTGATGTTTGTTTTACTTTATATGTTTTATAATGATACTAGATTATAATAATCAGTAATTTTGTATCAATTCTGGAGTCCCTTATTTTTGTTGATATCTATTTTTTGGTTCTGAGGATTTGGAGGTGAATAATGGGAATTTATATCTAGTTTGAATTTTTTTTTGAATTTTAGGTTGATAATTATGTTGTTATTACACCATTACATCATGTGGTGTCGAGGGGTAGATTTGGTTAAAATGTGTTCATGGTGGTTTTCCATTTTATAAAGAAGGTATTATTGGAGTTGATTCTTGATGTTTAAAGGGAATCAATGTGAGAATATGAAATTATGGAAGGGTGGTGATTGTTTTTTTGTGATAGTTTCAGTTGTGTTTTTGTGACATAACTATCTACGATATGGAACAAATAGATGATAATTTTTGTAATAGTTGTTGATTAATTTTTTCCAGAAAAATTAGTCCATATTATTATTTTATGGGTCTCATTAGGTAATAGGATAAAGAACATGGAATAAGGGTGTTGTGTCATTTTATTTATTTGGTTTGAAAAAGGATATGGGAGGACCATATAATGGTCTCATCCAAAAGAACATTCATGGAATTAAAATAACCAAGATATTTATTGAATTGATTAATTTTAAATGCATGTGTTTTTATATTTTGACTAACTAAGAACCACCACTATATTGTATATCATTAGCGATTGTATTTTAATTTCAACTCATGTTCTATTCTAAATTCATACCAACTTATTTATTCATTTGATTTATTTATTAAATTGAATCCTATATGCCGAATTATCAATGGGATTCTACCTTGACTATAAAATTTTCAACCATAATACAACATATCCTTGTGATTTATTCATTATCTTTCATGGTGTTCTTATCATTCAATTTATCGCATTATTATTTACTCTTTCTATATCAAGGATCCATGGAAGGAATTTTTTTATTCTTTAAAAAAAAAATTCCTTGATGATTTTATGGATAATGATGGGTGATTATTTGATAATGGATTTTTAAAATTTATGGTGTTCATGATTGAAAATACTCCCCCACTTAGCATATTAAATAATGAATATTTGTTTCTGGTACGTAATTTGGACTCTCAAATTTCTTTCAATTTTGGCATATCTTTATATTTCATTATTCTTGTTGTGGTTAAGAGATCATATTATCCCAATGATGATATTGAACTAGACCAAATAAAATAAATTAGTTGAGTGTTAAATATATTTTATATTTATTATTGTTATATAATTTATTGATTATTAAAAGAATATGCAGTTGGGAGATAATTTTATTATAGTTACTACAATGAAACATTATTCATGGATGATATGTAACTAAAAAAGTAATGAATCGTATAAAAGAAAATATCTAAATTAGTTGAAAACATTATTTATAATCACTAAATTATAGTTTTTATAAGATGATGAAATAAAATGGTTGTTTATATTATGTGTTATCTAAATTGTATTGTAAATATAGATATGTTTTGAGTGGAATGGTGTGGTTATTTTCATGTTGGGGTGGAAATAATTATATTTAATATTGGAATATTGTAGAAGGAGTGGTATGGATATATTGACTTTATGTTACATAGTATATTCTTGGGGAATAGTAATTCAATTGGATAAAATAAATAGAATTCTTAATATAAAATGAAATATATTTTGATTAAAACATGATGTATTGAACTCAATTAATAATTTGTGTGGTAATTGTTTTATTATTATGTGATTGTTGAAATATTATTAGCTATGAGTTATTATGTGGTTTGTGAATTAATATTGTAAATAAGTGATGAATAATGTGAAAATAATGATGATATATGAAATTCAATGAATATTAATTATAGTGAGACTTCAATAAGTGTTTTATTGATTGGTTTTGATCTATTATATCATTTTTTGTTTTAGTGATTACTATATTTTGGGGCTTGTGATGTGATTTTTTTTGTTATAGAGGAGTTATGATAGTAAGTGGACCCTAGGATGGTCATGAATTCTATTATATATATATATATATCATTTATAAAAAATTCAATTTTCTACCCACTAACTCATGAGTATGGTGATTTGACCAATTCTAATAAAAAAAATTTGGTTATGCGTGTAGCCGTTAAAATATTAGATATCGCTGATAATGACTGTTGACTACTATCCTCTCTAGATATATCTTCCAAACAATGTGTTGTTGTGATGTTTTTCAAATTTGATATGGAGACATTTAGTAATGTGATATGGGTTTCATGAATATATATTATGGTGGTTTTATATTGTTTAGGAATTGGTTTGTGATATATGGAAATGATATTTTGAATGTGACAATGGTTATGTGGTTGTGGTTTTGACATTGTATAAGTTATGTATGTATGTATAGGGAAGGGACGTGAGTAATTGGACAAACATTCATGGGATACGAGGGTGACTAATTTCGTTCAAGGAATGGGTGTTCGATACCACTGTTGATATATTTTCAGGTTTAATATATTATTATACTTGTTTGTACACATATTACGTGATCCTTGGAGAGTTTTTGTTTGGGGTTGAGCGTGACATAGCTAACAAGTCTATTTCACAATTTATTCAAAGGGACTACAATTTTATTCATTCAAATTTTACTAGATGTGCAATCAAAGGAATCTTCAAAAAATACCACTATGCTCCCTTTTACATCTATATATTGTTTTTAAAATATTTCATTATGGATTCCTTAATTAAGCTAAACATTACTAGTTAATGGAGTATTGATTTTTAATTTCTTGAATTACTACATTTAGAGTTATATTCATGTTTTCATCCTTTTATATGTCCCATTTTCATATAACATATCATTAATATATATATATATATATATATATTTAGGATTATGTGGGTTTTTTATTTAATGGAATTTTCATTGAGTAGTTGCTCTCTTAAAATTAATAGACTTATATTGGAGAATTCCTTCAATTAGTTTTGTGATTAGTTACCTTGTCCTAACCCATTATCTGATGGCCATTTAGTTGATGGAATCATGGTTCACTCTTGCCTTAAATATTTTCCCGTGGTGGGTGTTTGGGTTGTTTCATGACACTCTTTATTTCAATTTTATATTGCATATTTTTGCACATTCTTTGGTATTTATATGTATTTTATTGGAAAATATTTATTTCTAATCCAATATAATCATTCTATATCCTTTATCCTTACATTATATTTCATTATTTTATTAATTCTTATTTGATATATTACAAAACTTCAATAAAGATTTCATCTAATTTATCTTCTTATTTATTTTCTTTTAATTCATTAATCATCCTCATGTGTTTTTTTCACATATGTATTATAATAAATTTTCATAATTGTAAACAAATTTCAAATTGGTATATTCAATATATCATTTCATGAAAATGAAATTGCAGTATAAAAGTTCTTAATTATTGCAAATTTCAACCTTGGATAAAAATAAGAAATATCCTTCATAATTATTCAACAATTTATTATATTATTCTAAATGATCTTATTCATATTTCAATACCATTTTATATTCAACATAATAAAAACATATTTGATAAATATTATCAAACTATATAAGGATATACCTTCTTTATGTTATCAACTCAATCTCTTAAGATTATTTGACATTATCTTATAACTGTTTCCAAACACATTTTATCTTAATAATCTATTAGTTATATGTTTTATAGTTATTTATCTGGATTATATGAAACACATATATTTATTGTTGTTATGATGATATGGGTTGGAAAAAATATATATATCCCTCTAGTTAATTATATAATGCTTTCAATTTTATTTTATTATTATGTATGGTATATGTACATTGATCTGAGTCAATATGTTATTCATATATTGGGTGTTATCCATGGCATATGTTTATGAGATTATATTACAATGCATGATATAAATTAATGTATTATGTTATCATTAAATTTTAATAAATGAACACCTTTTCATTTATAATTTTTATGTTTTTATCAATAAGATTATTCTCTACTAACTTTTGTATGACATACCGTTTTATCATTCAGGTATCACATAAGGGTATCCCTTACATTTTCCCCATTTCTAGGTTGTTAAATCCACATTTCATTTTTTTATGTTTTTTATTATGGTATCCTATATATTGATATCTCTATAATGGATTATTATGAGAATAATTTAATGAAATAAATTAGTAATTTTTATCTCATAATAAAATAAATTCAAATTTAATAGAAATACTAAACCTTTGTGGGGAGTATTTTTTTTTAAAAAGAGTCTCTATGTATGATCATTTTATAAGATTTGATATATCTGGTTTTATTTTAATAGTTATTATTTTAAATAATGTTGATTACATATACATTAGAACTATATTTATACATAATTACCAAAGAATTAATGTAACATGGACAATATTTACTCAATGGAAATGTTTAATAACTTTTTTTCATTACAATATCAATCAAAAATGAAGAAATGATATGTTTTATTATGTTAAAATTTTACCTAATTAATTTTTGACAATGTAATATGAATCATATTTTGGATATTTATAGGTGGAATAAAACTAATACTCAATGAGTGAAAAAATATAAATTTAATATAGCTATCATATATATGTATGATGTTATATGGTCATTGGACATATTAATATTGATTATAAATGATCATGGGATGATTGATGATATGAATAGTGATTTACCTATTCTATAAATTGTTATAGGACCTATATAAAGCAGGAAAATAAATTATTTAAATATCATTATGACTAAATAAATAATTAATTATTTATATGAAAAATATTACAACAAGCATCATTAAAATAATAATTATAGACTTGAGATGTAATCATAATACCAATCAGTTTATTTAATAATATTTCAGTATATAATAAATATATTTGTGATTTAATGATTTCTTACAACATTATTCATACAATTTACTGAGTATAACTATAATAAAATACGATTATTTTTTCATTTCATTAGTGAATGATAAGTGTACAATTTACCACATTGTTTTCATGACCAACTTCTTGAGTATTGAGTGCATGGGATTTCCATTTTCCCTTTGGATTTAGAGGACTCTTAAATCAATTTTTCTAATTAACCCATATATTTGTACAATGTGTTTTTTTAATTTCTAAACTCATTATAATTGACGCATTGAATAATATGTAGTGAATTAAATGAGAAACTTATCACATCCATTTTTTGTTCAACCAATTTTTATAACTTCTTCACTCATGATTTTATAGAAATATCTTTCAAACATGAAAAATATTATTTTTTTTATTTTGAAATAACCCTTTCATATTAAAAAATATAAATTATATACTATTGTGGATATTCTTTTCTCCCTGGTTTATATGAATTTAATTTCCATGTAACTTCATTTCCAATTCAATTTTTCCTAATCGTGATATGATAGATAGTTTACGATTTCTAGTTCATCATTGATTTCACTTTCAAAATATTATTCTTTGATACAATTTCTCATAATATAAAATTATTTTTAAAGAATCACTTTTCTTCAATAAAATGAACGTTCAAAGTTTCATTCTTGGTAAATAAAAAATACAAAGGCATGTATGACAAGTCATATAAAGTTAGATTATTTGGTTTTAATGTATCCTTTAAAATTTTTATAAAATAAATCATAAGGGAATAATAGAAATTGAAAATTAAATTCTTAAAATAAATCAATTACATGGATTTGGTTTCTACATTTTTCCTCATGTTATTAATGAGAGTCTACAATTTATTTATTTGAACTTACAAACAAAAAAACAAAAAAATATTTTAATACTCAAAACAATAAATCATATAGAATAATTTTTATTTTATGTTGATTTATTAATCAATAATTATTGGATTTGAATGCCCACTAAGGAATGAGTGAAATTGTTTAATGATGGAATTAATAAAGTGTTATTACTTCCACTATTCACTTGAATGTTTGGAATTTTTTCATGTTATTTTTCGTTAATTTATATAATTGAGAGTAAATATAAATAATATTATTCAATACATATCCTTAATCATTTAGTTTATTTATGATATAATCCTTTCAATGTCTACAAAACTCATTTTCATTATATAGCTCCTTGTTCATGATATTAACTAAAACAATATTATTATTGTAATTATTTAAAAAACATTATATTAAACAGTGATACGGTAAATAAAATAAATCCAAATATTCCATATATTAATAAATGTTAATTTATACTACAAAATTTTTAGTTTTAACGTCCCTAATTTTTTTGTAAAACATTATTGATAGTTGATTTATTCTCATATTCCCCAAATCGTAATCCCCAAAATTAAATTAAACCAACTATAATATGAACAATGATTCCCAAAATATATCATTCAAAAATATTTAATTATTGAAAATTATTATAGATTACATTTCCTAAAAAAATACCCCCATAACCTATAGGTATACATTATTTATGTAAAAGATAAAAAAAATTAGTATTTTAAAAAAACTATAAAATATCCCCCAAAATTTTTCACATATGATACCCTTCTACATATATCATATCTAATACTCTTATTCACTACATGAAGAGTTAAAACAATATAAATGGGTGATATAAAATTTGCATTTAGTGGAAAATATATGATATATTAATCATGAAATCACATGTATCCATAAAGATAATCATAAGTCTTCCTATGAAAAAATGAGAGTATGAGAAGGAAACCATGTTATATAACCATAGAGTAAGGAAATAATAATCTATAAAACATTGACCACAATTCATGGACCATGATAGAAGAGTTTTGGTATAAAATAAAAATTGAAACATAAGAATATATAATAAAAATTGTAATTTTGACCATGTATAAGTGTAGATAAAAATATCATAAGTCAAGGATCTATGGTTGTTTCAGAGAACACTAACCTAAAACAAACTCCAAAATAACATTATTTAAAAATGAACATTATAAATCATCCATTAAATTAGAGATTCGGAGTAATATTATAAAATTTATTAAATAAATCTTAAGGTCATATTAACTAAAAATTTTATTATTCCTCGAAATGAATAAATGATATTTAGTATAGTCAATTTATTCTTCAAATATAATTATTTTTCTCAAATTTTTTAAATATTTCATTTGAGGAAAAAATAAATATCACTGAATTTTGACATTTTTTGGAAACAATTGACAATTTTAAAATCATATTTGGACTCATCAGGTAAAAATTTTATGTGGTAAATTATTTTGTAAATATTTAGAAAAAGATGTATTTTATTTTTTAATGTGAAAATAATATTTTTACCAAATACTATAACTCGTATTAAATAAATATTATCTGTAATTATTAAAATTTATTGACCATTATTTTTTATCAATATATATTTTTTCATGACATAATGAATAAGGTACCAAATTTAGAAACACAGTATATGAAAATTTGAAAAACACAATTTTATCAGTGAAAACTATTTATAAGAGTTATATGGGTTATATATTTAAAATTGATTATTATAAATTTTATAAATTAATTCATATAAAATAAATTCCATTTTTGGAATTCTGAAATACACAATATGATAAAATTTCATTTTATTTTTGATTCATAAAACGTTTAAATGTGTAAAAACAAGGTCTACCATAGTATAGGTAAATTAATATTGTAGTTTAAAGGTAAAGGGTAAAAGATTATAAAACCTAAAAACAAAAAAATTAAATTATAGGTCAGTGTTTTTATTGATATTATGAATTGTATAATACCAAAATTATTTATCAATTTATTTTAAATTAAAAAACAATATTGTTGTTGGCATTAAATATAAAATATTAATTATTTAATAAATTAAAACAAACAATCCTCAAGTATAAATACCCCCACTCAAAACTACATTTCTATTAATAATCCATAAATATATTTATCCATTATCCAAACACACGTATACCACTACCCCATGTCCATGTACTAATGTTACTAGCAAATTACTAATTCCATGATCTATAAGGGGTCCTTCTAGAAGGTGATATTTTAATGGAAATATTCAAAAAAAACCAATATTAACTTATTTTCTTCTTGTACATTATTTTACCCTTGTACATAAACAAATTAATAATAAATACATTACCATATATAATATAATGTTATATTTATAATGTAAATTAACATACCAAACCCATTTCTAATCTTTTACTATTCTATGAAATGAAACGAATGTCCAAATGAGGGCGACTAAAAATCTCTGAGGATATTGAATTTTTTTTTTCAATAACCTCCTTAATGTATGATCATTAAAATATAATCATGGTTAAATAAGATAGAAATAGTAATTTTATATTCCATTTCATCTATTGGTACTCATATATCGACATAATATTAAATAAAATTAAACATGTTCATGTTTTTCGGAAAAACATCCAAAAGAAAGTAGACATTTATTATTAACACTTCAAAAACAGAATTATCCTCTTTTAAAAAATAAAAAATATATGTGTGCCAACATAATTTTTTTTATGTGCATGAAAAACGTTTTCTTTAATTTCTATAGTTTTATTTCTATATGACATGAAAATACATTATTTTACCCTAGTGAACCAACCATAATAATTTGAAATGGACAATCCCTAAACAACATAAATATTAATATTTTAATAATGAAATGGTTATAAGATGTTATAAAAGGATTATATATGGTTTTATAAGTATGAATATAGTAATGGAATGAATTAGTAAAGTAAATATAACCAATACATGATGTTTAATTATGAAACACTAAAGGGAAACATGAGGTAAGGGGATCATTAACTCGGTTTACATTCACTATGTTAAACTAATCCTTCATTGTTTTCATCCTGCAAAGATTATGTGTGAAATTAACCTTAATAAACTTATTCTGAATTTACACATGATTTATGTGGGTTTACGTTGTATACAACAATTTTATTTATTTGTTTAATGCTCAAATCATTAAAAAATAATTGTAGGAGTCATTCTTATACAAAATAATAATATCAATGTTTCCCTTAAAAGTTTCTTCTTCATACATGTCCGTTATTTCTATATTTTATTCCAAATATTTTCCACTATTATAATATTATTTAGTAAAGAAATTTTTAAATATATTTTTATTTTTAATTAATGGATTTAATGATATATTTCTTATTTTTTGAGCAACCTTCTTTGACACTATATTGAGAAAAATTGGAATTAAATGTTTGTTTTCACTTATATGTAATAAGAATATCCCCAAACCCTATAAATATTCCGTATTATATTTTATTTTCTATTAAGTGTTTACAAGGTAATTTTGAATGAAAATGATTCCATTTTAATTGAAAATAATTTTTATAATAATTGATTTTCAATGTGGAGAAGGGTATTTTACTCAGAAATTTGTCAATGACCTCCTTAAAATTATTATCATATGTTCCAAAATAATTTTTTTTAAAATAATAAATCATTGATGATGGTTATAATTATATCATCATCAATGTTTATTAAAAATATTATTATCATTTTGAAAAGGGATTCACTATTTTTATACCGATCATTATATTAATCTGTATGGTTTTTTATTATGATTTCTGATTAGGGAAGGTTATTTATATTTCTTATGCTAGTTTTAATACAAATTAATTTGTTTATTATGTTTTAAACCTTAAATAAGTGAAATTAATTGTACATATTATGTGATGGGTGGGGCCCACTATATCTCATCTATGCATTGGTTAGTCTCATGAGAAAAACTACATTTTTTATCTGCCAATGTTTTACCCCATTTTCAGATTCATGGGATGTATCATTGATTTTATTATATTCATGGAACAAATACATTATGATATTATATTATTATCTTTAATCGAATAAAACATGTTTTAGAATTTCAAAAATAAATATTATATCATTATGATATTTGTTATTGACTTCCTTGAGAATATTTCATTAATAGAATATCCATGGTTATATTTTGAAGGTCATGTGATAATATTTATATGGTTGTTTAACAATTTCTCTCTTAAATATTATCCTCATGATATTAATTAAATGGAATGTCTTCTATATAATTTTCTTGAATGATTTTATATGTTTATATTTTATAGCTTCTTTTTTATACATACCTTACTAATCATTTGTTATCGCCCCTTATGTTCTATTTCCCCCAAGGATGAAAATAACATTAAGGCATACATAGTTAATCCTGTAGAATTATAATGGAATCAAATGATTTAATATAATGTATTTTATATTTCCAATTGTAAATTATTATTAATGTCTGTATTTATTTTTTTCAAACCAACTAAACTACACCATTTGTTATATTATGATACATTAAAAAAGAAACCACTGACACTAGGTTAGTAGCATTAGGATATTGATATTTTATATCATGTATTATATATTAGAAACATAGAGAAATATATTTACGAAAAATTATGGTTAATAAACCCCCGTGAAATGATTTGGAAATACAAATAAATAAAAATAACATAAAATGCAAAGATTAATTATAAAAAAATCCATTTACGTTAATAGTGATGAGATTAATGTTTCTGTTTCATAATTTTCTGATCTAATATTTTTTTTAACACTATTAAAAAATGTATAATATTAGAATGAAAATTAATCATATAAATACAGTTAATCCATTTACTGATTTCCCTATATGGAAATACAATGATTCTATAGTAGGATCTTCACAGATAGATGCTAAAATTATAAATATATTTGGATAACTATTTCAATATATGGAAAAAAAAAATTCTCAAATGGAGAATCCATATGATCCCCAATGTGGTTTACAAATGTCACACCATATAATGAGACAATAATATCGATCATTAAATAAAATTAAGAATCCATTTTTATAGAATTATTTTGTATGTTCCAAATAATATATAATTATCACCATACTATATAATTAAAGGGAGAAGGATTTTATCAAATTTTAACAAAAATAAGGAGATACATATCAATGGTGGTCATTGAATCGGAAATATAAAAATGTAGAAGAAATATAATGCATTGAATGGATGTATTTTATAAATAATTTTTAGGAAAAATAATTTTCCCGTGAACAACATATTGATAATGATTGAAAATTCATTACTTTGAAATATAAGTTGGATAATAATGATTATATATTAGACCATATCATTATAGGGGATTAATGTATTCAAAAAATATATATATGTAATACATAGAGAAATATTTAAAATTTCATATATTGGATTATGTCAATTCATTGAAGAGAACTAATGTGATTTTTTTTCATTATAGGCTGCTATAGTATCATGTGCTATCAAGAGAGATAAAATATTCTAGCCGATTAATTACTTAAGATTGATAAATGAGAAGAATATAATTTCTGATAAAGATATTGATTATGTGATGTAGAGGAAAAATGATTTTCTCTCATTTGATACTTATGGATAGAAATAAAAAAATAGATGATTGAGATGAAAATGTGTTTGTTTAATGTGTGGGGAAAAGGCCACCATTCTCATAATTGCAAGGGAAAAAAGTTTGCTGTCTTTTATGATTATATTTGTAAGTATATTTTGTACTATGCAATAGAATTTCCACCGAGTCAAGGGAATATTCCTTAAAAGATCCCAAGGTAATTTGGTTAAGACTACATTATTGATACAGAAGAAGTTGATAGAATAATATTCTAGAGTATTTGGATCCAATAATGGGTTTTTAAAATTATTTCATTATAAAAATTTTCTAATTATTTTTTTAGTTCCATTTAATAATATCTTTTAGAGAACTAGTTGAATGGAACCGATGAACATGAAAATTTATTTATAGATATGATTAACCTCTTGGAAAACACTAAATGGTGTGTGATAAATCAAATAATGTGATCAATGTAGAGAAAATATGGGAAAAGTACCTGATTATTGGCCACCATTTTATTCCATGATATTTTTTATTGATATTGAAGGTTTAACATATATAGAGATTACAACATACATTATTTAAGTAATATATTCAACAACAACACATTTCATCCATTATTGATTTAGGGTTATTACCTTCTTTTAGTAAAATATGTGGTCAATGTTTAAATTAGTTTAGAATGTGACATTATGATCTACATTATGTTTTCTATGTATATATGTTTGATCAAATTTTTTGATGTGAAATATGGTTTTGAAATATTTATAATGTGTCATAATTTAAAATAATTATTCTATTGACTAATTTTTATTATTTTATTTAATATGTTCAATTTATGATTTAACTAATGGAATAATATTTGATAACCACATTGCTTAAATTAAATATTTATATGATCAAGGAATGAATATTGCATCTGTTGATTCATTAGAACTGTATCATTAATTATAAAATTATCTTGAATATCCACATCTTAGAGTATGAAATGATGTGTAAATAGACCCACTAATATACAATAAATGGGTTGATGATTGTTATATGGATATAATTACTTTTATTATTTTCTCATGTTATTTTTCGAGGTAGTAATATAATCACTCATCTATAGGAAAATGATTTTGAAAAAAAAAATTTATCTGGATGTATTTCTTACTAATTAGGAAATGATCCTTTATCCCATCATAGATTTATGGTTCTATGATAGTTAACGTTATAATGTCCATGATCTCTATTACTCTATATGAGATCATTATAGTTATATTTATATTCCATGTGCATATTATAAATTTTCACTAATGTTATCCAATTAAAAAAACTAGTTCTTTTGATACCTTCACTATTTTTTCCTCCTATCAAGAGGATTCTTTATTATCCCTTCTAATGATGTGGTATTCCCAAAATGTAAATTTAAAATACCACTCGTTTTTCTAATATATATTTAAAATTTGAGGAAATAATTTATTTAAGGATGTGATAATATTACAAATCAATATTTTAAATAATCTCTATGTTTTATATCATATATTTCATTGAACACCGAGCATAAAAATGTCCCAAATATTTTTATTTAAACATTACTTTTATTGACTATCTGATTTATTATTTATGTGAATAATATAAAATATATTACGAAATAAATATTATTTTATAATTAAATAATATTTTAATTAATATTATGAAATTAAATCATAATATTTACTAATATCTTTTTATTCATCAAAAAATACGTTTTTATTTTTACGTACCAATATCTATTAAATTATTCCAAAAAATACATGTAACAAATTTTTCCATTTTTTTGAAAAATTAAATTTCCATTTAAATAATAATTTTTTATCACAATAAATTATTTTTATATTTATTTAATTCTTAGATAATTTACTATAATGTTATCATTGGTTATAAGTGAAATGGTTTTCTTATAAAAGGCTATAAATCATTTTAAATAATTATTATATGATTATGATTTAAATGAATTAAACCATATTCACTATAAAAATTCATTTATATAATTAATTTATAGATAAGTAGTTATATTTATGAACACTAACAAAGAAAATTTTAAAAAAAATATTATAACCTCTAAAAACACAATTTCTATGAGTTATATGTTTAACATATTTATAAATGATTTTCATCAATTTTATGAATTGAATCATCAAAAATGGATTCAATGTCTGTAATTATGAGTTCTAAATTAGGATATGTGGTAATTTTCATTTTCTGGATTTAAAATTTATTATGGTAAAAAAAAATTACCTCAATATAGGTGAAATAACGTAATAGGGTAAATATATAATGTAAATTCACAAACATTAATAAAATCTACAACATTATATGGGGTTATTTTGAGATTATTAAACAAAAAATTACTTTACAACCAAAATTATATACCAAATTCTTTGGATTTAACCCCATCTAAATTGGATGTATTTAAATATAGAATAATATGTATTTAATAACACCAAACTAAACGTCCTAAAGTAGAAATAATAGCCCACATCACCCCAATTGTCCTAAAATTACATTAAAATTTTAATATCACTTCCACACACAATCCTCATCACCATACTATATCTTTATTCTTATATTATCACCCAAATTCCCATTCCATATTCTTTAAAGGGTCCTTTGTAGAAGTGATAATAAAAAAGAATATTTCTAAAACTACCTCTCTTAGTTTCTTATCTTTATAACCATATCATTACCTACAATAACATTAAAATTAAAATAAATCAATTAACATGTAGAAACATGAATTTTTTTATTTTCTATGTAAAATATTTTATTTACAACAATTATTATCTTCAATTATTGAAATAAATGAATCCATTTCTATATTATGGTGATTAACCATCTCCATGAATATTAATATTTCATTTTCTATTATGTCCTTCTAGTCTGGTCCTAAAAGTATTATTCAATATGAATTTGATTCAATAAGTAATTTTATACATTAATAGATATTTTATAATTAATATACTGATATAATATTAAATAAAATAAAACTAGTTCTTGATGGTTGAAAAAACTGACCAAAATAATCAAAACACATATAATTAACATTTTATCTAATGACTCATCGTAATTTCATATTGAAAAATGATATACGGGGTCATTTGAAATTATCCAAGTGAATGAATACCATTTCACTATACATCATGGTTTTATTTAATTAATATAAATCATTAAACTGTTATATTGGAGGGTAATGTATTAAAAAATAACATAAATTGTGACATATGATATTCTATAATTTAATTTCAAATTATTGGAATAAACATTAATCTTAATGATATTCTCCTGAAAAAGTTATGAGTTAAATTACTATTTATTACCATATATATAATTTATTTTTATTTTATGTAGATATATATTGTATACACATAATCAATATATTTGACTAACTCCCACATCCATCATGTGATATTATGAAAAAATTCTTTTTAAAAAATTATACCTTTTAATGTTTCCCAAAACAATATCATATTCTTATTCAATGATCATGATTTATATAATTTTTCCCATAAATAATATCACAATATTATATGATTTTTTATATTCAATTTAAAAATTTTTAATTTTTTTTTAAAAAAAATTATTCTTATATGGTGTCATTTTCTAAACGTTGTTTATTGGGACTTCTATAAAAAAACTGACGATGGAATGTATTTTTAACATATACGACATGAGAATATCATACCAATTGTATGAATCGATAATGATTTTGAGATTTTTATTAAATTTTCATATATTTTTTTCATATATAATGTTATATTTTATAAATGAACATCATTTTAAAAATAATTTATTTTCAATATGAAAGGTGTTTTCCGTAAAGAATATTTCTATGACATCATATAAATTATTTTCATGGATGTCAAAATCCATTCCCAAACATTATAATTTATTGTGGGTGATATGATATGAGACCATCTACCATATTTTATTAAAGAATTTATGATAAATTGTATAAGAGGAGTATTATTTTGATATCATTCTCTACATTACTCAGTATAGTTTATAACTATGATTACTAATTGGGAAATTTATTTATATTTCCTAATCATGTTTTAATAAAATTATATATGATTATTATTATTAAAAAAAATTATATGATAAATTAGTTATACATATAAGTGATCTTAGAGGACCACAATATCCCCCCAATGCATTGTTTGGTCTCATGTGACTAACTATATTTTGTTTTGGCCAAGGCCTTACCAATCTATTAGATTCATGGAATGAAAAAATGAATATATTGTATTATTGGAATGAATACATGACATTATTATATTCATGTAATTAATCCCTTATGGTATAATTTTGATGTCCGACATTATACTTTTCATCATTATAAAATTGTTTATTGATTTCCATGTTATTATATTATTTGTAGAATATCTATAGTTATGTGTTCAAGTGAATGTGATTATTTATAATGAATATTTTGAAAATATTTTAGTCCTACCCTATTATTTAAATTTTATTGATTAAATGGAATATGTTTCAGTTAGTTACAAATCCATATTGTTTGTTCTTATTTATGATATATTCCACCATATGTATACTTTATGTAGAATCTGTGGTCACACCATTCTTATGTATTATTTTCCTCTAGATGCCATGAATTGTATTATATGTATTGTTAATATAAGATATTTTTTTTCTCATTGGAATCAGTGTGTTATATTTTATATTTTCAAATGTAAGGTACGACTCATGTATGTTTCTAATTCATCAAGAAAACAAAATTGTTTTTTCCATTAGGATGAAATTCCATTAATATTATTCTAATTAAATAATTTCACATAAGTCAATGAACTAATATAGTTAGGGACATTATATTATATGTTATGCACTGGTATGGTTCATAAAAATTGATATCATGGTACACATGTTTCATGTTATTTCACTTATTAAAATTTGGTACATTATAAAGATCATCCTTTTTTATTTTACCATTAAAGAAAAATAATCTATACAAAACATTGTAATATATTTCATAAATTATCATATTTTTTTATATAATTCCATGATGTTATTTATAAAGATTTTATATCATCCTTAATGATGGTGGATGAACCAACCAAAACATGGACTTTTTTTACTAATGAATGCTATTTTGTAAAGAGTTATATCATAAGAATATAATTTTTATGATGATTTTATATTAATAGAATGATGTTAATGTTTCAAATGAAATTATAATATAGTTTGGAAGATTATGTAAATTAAATATTAAGAGAATTATATTATACATAATGTGATGAATTTACTCAATATTAAAACAAGTTCCATTATAATTAATTATTTATGACTCTTTATTAGATATATAATCTATCTAAAAATATATAGAGCTATAGGAGTGGAGATTTATTAAGGAATTCAAGATATAAATATGGTAATATTTTTATTTGATGTTGGTAGGGGATGTGATCTTTTATATGTGAGTTTGAGTGGCATTTCCATTAATACATCTTCCCTACGATGCAAGGAATTTAATATTATTATTAATTTTTATCCCAGTTTAAAAATTGATTTATATATTTATTGATAACCCTGAACCACAATATATATATACATTTAGAGATATCTTAGGTATTTATCGTTTAATTCTTATCATTTTAACTCATTCTACCCTTTATAGTGTTATCTCACTTTTTACCATGGTATATTAATTTTTTCCCAAAAAATGAAATTTATAAACATAAAAAATGTCAATGAAAAAAACGCAAAAAAAAATTTATTTATTTAATTATTTTTGATTTAATAAATTCATTAAAATCAATTTGAAATTTGAAATTTATATCTAAAAAATAATAATTTTACGAAAACTATATTTGATCATGAAGGTGACTTTATTCTTATTCACCAACTAATAATAATATTTAGATAAATTTTAATTTATATTTTTTATTTAAAAATATATTTCATTATATATGATTATACTAAGAAATTTTTTTTTTCATTTTTGACAAAAAATATAATATGTTGAAAAAATTTAATTGAATATAGTATTGCTTATTTTTCATTAATCATTGATTTAAAATTACTTATAACTTAATAATTATTTCCTTAATTTTATTTTTTTAGTTTAATAATATTTAACAAAATTTTGCAAATATTTTTTTTTAATCATTCAATAAAAGTAGTAATGTTTTTAAAAAAAAATCATTAAAATGATTAAAATTAAAATAAATATTACAAATGGGTTTTTTTAATTTAATTTTTTTAAATTATATAATAATGATTATATAAATTTTAAACATAAATATTCCAATTATAAAATAATCAATATTCCTATTGTATGGACTTATACATGACAACCATATTTCTAATGACCATAAAACAATAACCATACATTTGATATCCATATTACATTTATATAAATGGCCTTACATAGTTCAATACAATTTAATGATTAGGTTCTTTTATTCCTATCTAAAAATATTAATTTCTTTTCAAATGATTATTCACCTATCCTAGTTATAACTAATTTTTCTTTTATGTTAAAATTCAATGAACAGTATAAAGTATATTTCTTACTATATTATAAATAATTTCATAATGTTTCTATAATGTGTTTTTATTCCATGAATAACCTATTTCATTGACATAGTTACTATATTATTTGATAGATTTATGTATTATTTTTTTATATGGAACACAAATACATGTTTTATAATTATGTGAAGTGTTGGACAAGAATTAAAAATCCCACCACTGCATGTGTAATGCATATATCTGCTAACATGTTGGGGTATGATACATGGGGTGTAATTTAATTCCACTATGTTATGGGACATATTTTTATACATTTTTATTATGGTAATTATAGAGATTCTCGATTGAATATATTATTTTTTATCCTTACACATGTTCCATATTTTAATGTTATTCAAGGATTGTAGTGTCAATTATAAAAATTTACCAAAATTCTCTTATCATTATTACTAAATCATTGTCCACGTATTATTTTTTTGTATTTAATTATTCCATGACCATATAACTTGATTATATTTCATACTCATATGTTCTACTTAAGATAACTTATGATTTTAATTAATGTGTATTATTCTATATGGACAAATATATATGATATTTTACCACGTAATAAACATTTTTTATCTCCCTTTCCTTATGCTTTCATTCCATATATAACAGAGAAGAGTATATAGTGTGAAATTTAAATAAGGGTATAATGGGTTAGAGATGTTAGAAAATTGTTATATAATAATATTCCTATGTATCTGAATGTAAAATAAAATAAACCAGTTCGGTTATTGTGTTGTTTATTATAATTATAAGCAAAATATAATTGTGCCAAATTTTGAAATATGTATTTATGTTATGGTTGGGTCATCAATGTTGGTATCAAAGGGATGGTTATGTAATTTCGGGAACTAGTTTATGATGTATAGGAAAATAAATCATTAACCAATATAGGTTCTACAGAAATTGATATTGGTTTGACATGATATTTCAAAGGTAGAAATAAAGGTTTCATTATCATATGATTGTTTACAATATATATTATTATTAAATACTCACACTTACCTTTTTGGTTTTAGTCAATGTATGGATCTTGGAGGAAGTTAGTGAATAATGGGTGTGATATAATTGTAGAAAATAAACAAACAACCTCGACAATAAACTAATAATTATGGGAGATGTAGTGAGAAATATTATTCATATGGTCACCCCAAAATATCAATATATGAAATATAACAAGAACCTTATCAATATTTTAAATTATACTTGGTATAAAAACCATCTATTCATTATTTCATTCAATAATGTCCACCTTCATTTAGTGGATATTATAATATAATAATTAATGATAAAGGAATAAAAACTATATAAAAAACATTTTCTAGGATTCAATGTTTTTATAATTAAATGGGTTTCTTAACTTTTTATTACATAGAAATTAATATAATCAAACTAAATCCACTAATTAATAACCTTATTAAATTAACAGAATTAACTCCAATGTATGGGATGATTTTATGAAAAAAATTCCCCAAATAGTCATCTAGATCCATTGATTTGTAGGACAAGTAGAACTAATACATTAAAAATATTAGATTCCCACATCATGTGAATTGAATAGTTTGGCATTGGATTTATTATTTACAGTAAAAGAAAAAAGAATAACATATTTAATGAATTATTAATAATTAAATATAAATAATTATTTATAATGGATAATGGTAAATAGGTAGAAAATTTTCAATGTTATATCAGAATAGATGTTGACATTTGAAACTATCACCCTTGTAAAGTTTAGTAATAAAATTAGTGAAAAATAGAGTTTGATATAAATTAAAATGATAAAAACTATAATATAATGAATATAAAAAATTCAATATATTGAGACTATTTTACAAATGATTGGTAGTTACTCAATGCAATAATAATATGGTTCATGAATATAATATAAGTCCATAAATAACATGATATATGAATATATATGAAGAGGTAGAATAAAAAATTGATGGTATACAGGTATTACATAATTCACTACCAAATCATTAATTCTTTAACTGTGAATAGATAAGTCATTACAAAAACTAATGTATAAAACAATGTTTTGATGATCATAATTGATGAAAAATACCTCTATCTATAGTGGAAAACGTAAATCATATTCAAACATAATTGTAGAACATGTTCATAAAAAAGTGCGGTGAATTGTGCACTTTTAAACCACATTAGAACTAAACACATCATGTGGGATTATTTTTCTACCCATACATTATAAATGAAATTTTTTATAAAATAATTAAATAACCCCCTTAGTGAATATTTATTTAATTACTTGTGAAAATACAAAAAATTTTGATGATTCCATCCCATGAATACAACACTATTTCACGTAGGTCTGTGGGAGTGTTCTTCTTATGTTTTTTTATTCTCCCTACAGTTTATTTTGATTAAATTTTTGTTCATAATTTTCTCTATCTACATATAGAATATATTGCATTATTTAATTCTAAAGAAAAATTTCATATCCTAAATGATCCATTTATCATTTATCAGAGAAAGGTTCAGTATGAACTCATTATCAGAATGTTTTCTATTATATGGGTCTTATTACCAAATAATGTGGGGTATTTGGATGATATAAATTGAGGAAAATAAATTTTTTTATATTATTATTTTCATAATATAATGATTCATTTCCTACTGAATTAAATTGTTTTCAACTATATCATAAAGATATTTGTTTAATTTAATTCATACATGGGGTTATTCCTTTCAATGTATCCATGTATAGTAGAACATATAGAATTAACATATTTAAAAATTATGTTTAATATAATATTAAATGTTTTTATATACCCATTTGACTCATCATGATGATTTATGGATGAATTCATATTTAAATTTATTACTACCAAATTAATGAATATTATAATCAAGAACAAGTATCATATAATCTATTTTTATAATATATTTGATCATCTATGAAGGGATAAATATTAGAAAAAGAAATACCATGGATCCATATATCATAAATTAAGTGTGAAAATGGGATATATATCAATTAAAACCATTAATAAAAGAAATTGACACTATGAATCCACTGTAATGATTTTTTAATGCACAAATTTACCCACTATAAAAATGTATTTAATGAATATAATACATTGAAATTACCTCAATCATTTTATGGTACTATTTATAGATTATATTTCAATTTTTTATAATGGAAAGGATTATAGTTAAGATATTATTTGGTTTCTTCTATTGGACATAATAAAAGAGAAATTTTTTTATCATGTGTCAAATTATTAATCACAAAGTATCCTTTATGTTTTCTTATGATAGTTTAGGGGATAAATATGGATCCTTCAAAGAGAGAAAAGAATGAGGAATTGAAAAAAACAAAATAATGTAAATTTATAGTTATTTTGGGATTCATTATATATTATCAATAGATATTGAGTAATTTTTCAAAATTTTAAAATCCTCAAACCATGTTAACATAGGAGTGATTCTAATTCATTTTTAAGGATGAATGTGGTTATAGATTGAAGGAGCTTAATATAAGGTCAGTCACTAAACCATCACTCACACTAAAATAATGTTAGAAACGTTTTGTGATATACATTTATCCATGAAGGGATAGACATGGGGGTGATATTTCCTAAAATGATAATATCTGTATCATATTACTCACTTTTATTAATGATCTCTAATAAAAAATGAATGATTTAGAGTGATAAATAGTGAAATTTTCATTAATTATATGGTGTAAATACCCCTATAATTAAAATTATTAAATATATAACAATAATATTATAATATTTATATATTCACATATAAGGATTTAATCACAATCAAAAAATAATAATGTTCGATTTGATCCAGGAATACGAATTGTACATATATTAATACCATGTGAAGGTAAACATGTTTGACTATACTATGAGTATGAATGATCATTCTACCTTATCAATGATTAGGATTTAAATTTACCCCATAATGATTAATTTTTTATGTATGATATTGTAAATCACAAGGGAAGGGAAAAATTATGTTTCCCCAATTAGATTCTAAACAATCCATCCATGTGATTATTAAAGAGGTATTGAATGAGGATACACAAATTTATAAAAAGGTATGTATAATTTTGTTATTTACCTTTGATAGTGATGTATTTATAACATTTTATAAATAAATATGTGTCCAATCAATAATAGAAATAAATATGGAGAGTTTGGATAATTCACATATATGAATATTCTCTATCTATCCTTGAATCATAAATATTTATAGAGAGCTAATGGAGAATTTTTGATTGGACACCAAGAATTGGACTATAATTGAGTAATCATCAAGATTCCTAATATACTAAACAATTATTGTCTAAATGATTGATGTATAAGGGTATAATGTATCCAGCATCCATTCTCGTATTCCAAATGGATAATGTATACATGGATTTGTTTTGTTATTTGAATGCATATAAAATTGATAATTCCATTTGGGTTCCACTATTACTTATTAGAAGGACAGGGAATTTCTTTGTGTTTGATAAAATTAATTTCTCAATAAAAAATTCATAATATATATAATATGTGATAGTTCTCCAGCGAGTGCCACATTAAATTTTATTTTACCAATATCCTAGTTTATTCACAAATTTTTTCAAATGTATTTAGTAATTAATATGTAAAGGGTTATTCTTTAACCCTTATTATCATCTTCAAAAGGGAGTTACACTAAAATGGACATTAAAACATTAAATATTTATTTCAATCTATTTTAATAGATTTTAATGAATTTATGGATCATTAACATCCTCTAGGGGAGTTATAAAACAATAAAAATTAATATTATAGTATTCAATGGTATTATGTAAGACACTATATGGGAATAGGAAAAAAAACCTTATTTTTTGGACGAAGTGAGAGTGAAAAAGATATTAGGACTAGAAATTGATCAAATGATATAAAAGGTGATTCAAAAGTAATAAAAATATTTTAAAATTTTAATATTAGGAAAACATCGATAATCACCATTGAGAATTGTTGTTTTATATTAGTGACATTTAATACCTTTTAATGTCACTATTAATAATGACTGTGATATTACGGAAGATGGGAAATGTGAACCCAAGATACGCTATCCCCTAAAATATCCTTGATTATGTTGGTATTATATATAATATCATAGTTTTTTTCAAGTGCATTATATGTTCAATATATCACATTTTAGGAAGTTCAGAGTTGTTCCATCCAATGTACAAAATTCAAAACATATTCTACTTGAACATGATATCCCATTTGAGTAATAAATAGTTGAATTAAGACCAATAACAAGGTTATTTTTATTTGGAGGATTAATATGTTTCAAAAATTGATGTGGGAATATGAAGATGTGAAGTGAAAAGTGTTCTGTTTTTTACATTCATGTAAGAAATATTCGATGGAGAATTCTGTTAAGGGGATTTAATGTAAAACCATATTTTTTTTATTCATATACTTAATGAATATTTTGAAATGTAATCCCTAAATAGAATGAAAAAAACAATAATTTTTTATTATAAATACACATAATGACTAACATTTTCATTAAATTAATTATATTTTATAAATTTTATTCTTCCCAATTTTTATTTTGTTTGAAATTTAGTTTTTTCATAAAATAAGAAATTATATTTTCAGATGGTTGAAACATGGTTATTAGTAGTTATAAAATTACTATGTGGGTATTTCATATATTTTAGAAGATTCATTTTTCATTATTAGAACATTGATTTCCCAACCGTGGTGCAAAACCATTTTTCTTCTAATTAAAGTATAGCATTGGATGAATTGTAGGAACAAAATTTTATAATATATTCAATGACTATGAAATTTACTATATTCATTAATAATTGAATTTACCAATTATTCCCCTCTAAAAAATATGTCCTATTTTGCCTCTCTATCCCCATATACCCCTCATTATGATGATTCCTTACCATAAAAAAGCTAGTTTGTACCCCATATTATTCTACTATAATTTAAATACCCTCTATCATCTATATGATGTAAAATTATTCAATATTATGTTTTATTTAATTCATTCTACCTTATTTTTCTTCATTCGTATAATTTGTACATTCTCACATTGCCTGTATCTACAAGATGAAGCCTAGTGTGAATTATAAATTGTGTTTTGGTGACTAATTTTGTTTAGTGTGATTGGGTTTAACCTAAAAAAATTATTCTTCATTAATTATTGGGTTTTATTAAATTGTGTCCTATCGTGGTAGGGTTTTTAGGTATTATATTTTTATTGAAATAGTTGTTATCATGGGATTTATATATCTATTTTCCTATTGAATTTTCTCTTCAATGTGTTAAAATTAATTTATATATGTATATTGGAAACTAATTGTTATTTAAATTGGTTTCTTTAAAATATAAATAATTTTTCATATTATAATTCAAGGGTGTAAAGGGGTTCGGTTTTAGGATTTCATTCAAAATGTCCTTTAATTATTTTGTTGGATTTTTTTAATGATTATATTTATTAATGGTCATTTAGTAATTTTGTAATGCTATTATACAATTTTTTAGTGGTTTATTGGTCATAATTATTTTTAATGTGTGGTTTCACTTTGTTTTCAATTTATTATCAAAATATACATGATTTTAATCTGGATATTAAATGGAATTATGTAGTATTATTAATATATAATTATTAAAATATAAATTTAGAATTTAAAAAATGTGTATTTATAAATACATTTGTCATATAAATATTTATTTATATGATTTTAGAAAATATATGTACCAGTATCAACATCCATGGGCTAGTTGGAACCATACACAAACTTTTTCTTTGGTGATTTCATAAAAAAGAACAACACACAATAGTTTTGACACATGATTTAATTTTTAATGTTATTTTGATAAATTCATTTCATTTGATGTAAGTATTACTATTTATCTAATTTGAGACATTTTTGCAATGTTTGTGTGTACGAGTGGTGAAATTTATGTTATGGGAGTGGTTTTCCCTATAGTAAATGACTAATATAGGGCCATAATATTCCACACATAATTCCATACATTCTACTGTTAGTATCAAGGTAATCCAATTTATCATATTAAGATATCAAGGGATATTTCAATTACATTTCACAATGAGACATTCTTGAATCCACTTTATATGTATCATCTAGAGGAGTTCCACCAATCAATATAGTTTTCATTATCGTTTATGATATTTTAAAGTAATGAATTGATATGGAAATATATTATTCCACATGATTACATATAAGATACTCTCGTAATATGTTTAGGGGTTTCCAATGATTATTATATATGTTAATATAACCAACTCTATTTTATTTATTAAAATCATTGATTTTATTGATTCGGCATAAAAAATATCATTTTCCATCTTGGTATCATCTTTTTAATTTATGCATTTCATTATGTAATTTTATATAAAATCTATATTAAAAATATATTTTTGTCTTTATTGGTTTTTGATTTCTAATTTTATGGGATCAATTGGTTACATTAATGACCAATATTTTTAATTGTTACTTATCAATTTGAAATTTATGAATAATTTTATGATTGAGTATCATTTCATATCATTATTAGAAAGTATGTTTGAACATGTTTATGGTAATATTGTATTAAATATGAATTTTTAATGGAGATATTAAATACATTGTTAATCATATATTAACTTACATTGGATATATATAAAATGGTATTGAGTTATACTTATTGGTTTTGAAAATATTATATTTAAATATATTATTTTAAACTAGTTTTTTCTAGAAATAATTTATAAAAACATTCCAGTAAACATTAGTAATAACATGTTGGGCAATAATCAGAACCATCTTAAAAAAATGGTTTTATGTAAAATGATAGAATCTTGCAGGAATCAGATCTAATTCTATTGATTATCACAAGAGGGAATCCATCTTCTAGACTAATCATGGGATGTGTTTTGAGTTCATGTGTTGAGTGAGACCAAGGGTAACATAAAGATCATGACGCAAAATTATATTTTTATATTATACCATATAAATTACTTCCAAATCATACTCCATTGAATATCTATTTTAGTATTTATTTATATCTCCATTTATTTTCCATTTAATTTATTTCATTTTGAACTACTTAATATATTTGATCATGGAAGTCCAATTTAGGTATTCTTCTTTCCATAATCTTCAATAAATTCAGATGTTTTTTTAATATTATTTATATGGTTGAAATAATTCCCCTAGAGAATATAATTATTCACTAAATAATATTTCTAGAAAAAAAGAATCAATAAATTTCCTTGGCTCGTGTCACGAGTTATTTTAATAGCCTCATTTAGTCGAGACCCATGTTTTTTTTGTGAAAACATTTTATGAGATACATGTCTTTTAAGAGGAAATGGGTTCCTAAAGAACCATTTTTACTAGGGATTTATACCAAAAGTGAGGAATGATAACTGGAAGTCAGAAGGATTTTCATAGGTTTGTTCCTAATCAGTACCACTCAATATGATACTAGAAATACCATGGTCTTTTGGGAATTATATATTGATTATATTATTTTATTATCTTGTTGACGAAATTTTTCATTCAATTTATGGTTTTCTAATACGAGTGGGTGTTGAATGCATTATTTTGTCTATTTACTTGATTTTGAGTTAAACACAGAAAATATATAAGGGAATGTGGCTTTTTTCAATGTAATAGAATACCATGTGTCTCCCATAGACATTGTTCTATATGGATATGTCTAGAATTTATCATGATTGAATTATTCTTGGTCAAACCATTAATTAAATTAACACTGTATCATTAGCTCGCATGAAAATTTTGTTTTGGATTCTTTTTGGAATTTCATGGATTTAAGACATATTCTGATTTTTTAGGATATCTAAGAAGTATTTTAATGGTGAAAAAGTAGTATTTGATTCAATTAATTTAATATTTTTATATTTGAATTTTATTTTTTTAAAATGTATAAAATTAAAATTTTAAATTTTTTGATATGTGTCTTTTAAATGAGATATAAATGTAATAATTTCTTAAAAATTCATAAACATGTATTAAAAATAATTTTTAATAAAATAAATATATATAGTAAACCTATGTAGATTATAATTAAACATTTTCATAATGATAACATATTTTAAAGTGAAATTCAAACACATGTAATGTAGTGTTTGATATTTAATTGAAAAAAAATTTATCTTTTTAATAATAGAAATCGGTATATTTGGAGAATGATATTAAAATTTTAAATGAACCAAATTAATGGGATTAATTTTTAATATTGTGAAGTGTTGTGTTTTTATGATAAATTTCTATGATTTATCTTATGTGTTATTATTTAATTAATAATTTATGATAATTAGAGGGAAATTATTATTAAATAGCGTCATTGGGGTCTTCATATACATTTTATAATTAGTGTATTAATCCTTGAAATTTCTTGAGGGTTGTAGTATGTCTATATCGATGAATTTTTCATAAAATATTTTCTATAAAGGATCTGTAGTTTTCGATTATGGCTATCAATAATAACCATAATCTATGAGTTCTGGTAAGGAAATTCCCTTCATAATGATTACACCTAACTAAAACTACATTGTTTTGAGAAAAAAACATTTGTAATGGTATTCATTTATTACGTTTTTCTTGGGACGCTTCTCGTGTCCTATAATTGCATTTTGACATTGAAAATATGGCCATAATTACAATATTATATTCTATTACCCATCATAAGTTGTTTCTTGATAGATCCATCTTTAAAAAAACATTTTCATTATCAGGAATAAATACATTGATTTGGATTTGATGTCATAATCATGGGATTTATAACCCATTTTTATATCTAATTCTTTTTACATATCCACTTTATTAATAAAGTTTTATTATAATAGAATATGATTTTTATAATGGGAAACCCATTTGGGGAATTTTTTTTCTACTTTCACTACATTTAATTGATTTATTTAACAATATTCTTTTATTGCTAATACTGTAAACATGATTCATTATTTATCTACATATGGATTTTATTTTTGGAGTATTTACAAAATTTTCTAATTTGGAGAAGTAAAAATTGGCCTCATAAGAAGTATGTATTCTCCTTTGTCTAAGTGTTCTATTCAGGCCTATTTGGTCAAAAGCATACTTGGTTTTTCATTATAATCTGATCATGAAAATTCATGTTTTCATCACACCATATTATTTTCTATATTATATTTTTGAGAGGTTGAATAATAGTATCATCCAGCTAGTGAGAATCATTTAGAAGAAGCCATCATTTTCTTGAATGAAAGTATGATTTCAATATAAATCGTCTCTAAAGTAATTGCTGAATATTGTAAGTGGAGGAGGAAAATGATAAACATTGGAAAGAGTAAAATATTAAGCTTTATAAATTCCCAGTCAAATGTATCAAATATCTCAAGGATAACATTAACATGAAACACAACATATTCCCCATTCATTATCATGGTGCCCTGATCAAATCTTGATGACTCTACATACATCACTTCTATAATTTAGTCAGTATGATATCTATTAGAATCATTTATTAAAATAACTCCTACATCTCATTTGGAGGAAGAATATCACTTATTAACTATGTTATTACTTCTATCTCGATTCACACTCTCTCTAATATTATTTTCCAAAAGATAATCCTTGAAAATATTGACAAGATACTTCCCTCCTTCATCTGGAGAGACCGCTCTAACGACCATCATCACTTGGTTTTGTGGGATCACATGGTAAATCCCGCAGGATGAGGAATCATAATGGATAGAATCACAATGTTTTGATACATTTTTTGCATATAAAACTAGTCTGTGAAATACAGTTGGAGAAGAACCTCTAGGGGATGTTCACTGGTTCTAAATATATGAGGAAGTCCAGATTCACAAGGGATAACTCTTCCACCATCTGGTCGTATGGAATTCCTTATATTTAGATCCATCTAATCCACTCTTGTAGGAACAAGGGGATATGAGATATATAAATTTGCTAACATAACAAGGATGGAACACTTCTCATGTTCCCTATATTTCCAACAGACGATCATACCTTCAATGAATCTTTCAACTTTCCATGATTTATTAATTCCATTATAGACCCACTATAGTGTTCTACATTCGATCTGATTGGTATTAATGAATAGAATAATAAATTCATATTTTTATAGTCTGCATTAGGTTCCTTTTCGGCCATAGAATACCACAAGATGACCACCTCTACAGGGTCTACTGGTGAGTGAGGCGATTCCCTATAGATCACAATCATTTTGGAAAAATTAATCTTTTTCTGGGATGGAAAATCAAAAATCGCACCATTTCCATAGATAAGAGCATAAAATGAATTGGAATTAATATTCCCCTCAAATTTCATATTGCAGTATGGGAAAGACATAGTTGACTCAACATCTATTCCTTGAGTGAGATTGGTATTGAAAAATCTGGTGAAACTTAAGTGGATCCATTGGATTCTCCTCCATACCCATCAAAGCCTCCATTCCTAGAGTTATGGTTCCACAGTATGGGATTCATATATATCAAAATAATGGATTGAGTGATGGTCCTTCTAGCTGGCTGCTAGAAAATTTGGAATGCAAGAAATACATCACACATTGTAGGGTTGTCCATATGTAAGAATTCATTGACTGATCAAACCAAAATTCTTCTGTTATACTTCATTAATCATGGAATGAAATTGGAGTACAACCCCTCCCTCAACGTTATGCAGTTTCGATGTTCATATCTCTTCATGACCCATATCTTCTATAATAATCATTTGGTGCATTGGATTCCTCCTCTATTGGGGTTCATGCTCAACCCAAATAATTCTAGTTTCTCATGGATTATGCATGTTTGCAGCATGTTCATGACTCAAATGGGTCTTTCATATTGGCCTTCTCAGCCTTCTCTAGTCTGGGTCACTCCTTCCATGCGAATGGTATGCCCTTTCTCACTGTTCTGCAACTATGAATGCACACAAGTTTTACCATGGGCCTCTTGGGATTAATTTTCTGATTGTTTGTGACACCATCTGTGTGTTGAGAAACCCTCCATGTTCTGTCACTTACATATCTTATTGGTGTATAAGGCTGATCCGCCTCTATGTACGTTCTTCTCACTTAGATGTATGGAAATCAGGATGCATACTATATTACATAATAGATGTCTCTTAGCTTAGGAATTATTTATTTTTCTCACATCAAATCATTTCCCCCGGAGGTAATGAATATTTTCATGGGTGATGTTTTGGGGTTGCACCATTTTATGCCCCCAAAATTGGCTTTTTGTTTTTATTTAGATGATTTTTATTCTTCTTCATCATACTCTGTGATTAGGTATTCCTTCCATACCATATACTAATATACTTATAGGAATATTAGGAATCTTATTGAATGGTCAAGAAGTCGTTTTTATGTATTCTTAATGATACAAACATATACCATATTAGTTTGGATAAATAGAATCCATATTTGTTGTATTTTTGGGGATATTTAGTTTGTGTTGGTAGGGTATTATCTTGGAATTAATCTATAGGTTGAATGATAATTCCCCATGAGTACATATAGTATCATATGACATTTGTTTCTAAAATCCCAAGATTATATTTATAAATAAATTATTGTATTTTCATTACTTGGAACATAGATTTGGTTATATTACTTTAGTTTCTTCCCTAATCTAGCACAACATATACTCTTTGTTTTATTTCATACATTTTTCTATTATATGTATCATCTATTATGTAGTTGTTTTCTATTGGATCCATTGGTTTAAAATTTACTTTTATTTGGTGTCACCTAGTTACACAACATAGTGTTTGTAGAGATGGTGACTCTTATGAGGTCATATTTTTATTTAATGGGGTAAAACATTAATGAATCTATCTTCAAAACTAACCAGGGGGTTTGATTCTTCATTTTATTTTTTGATATTATAGATATTGTCCCATCACGCGGTGACCTCATATTTATAGTTAATTTTTTAAATGGATATCCATGTATGTATATAGTTTTGGAAAGATATTTCTTATAATTTCCACATGGTTTTCCAACCCACGTGGAATAATATGCTGGTTACAAGGTGTTTCTAGTGTAGTGGTCACTATTGGTGCATTTTTTGTTGAATCTTGTGGAAGATATAATATTTACCTTGTAATTTAAAAAATTGTATTCCAAACTATGTTACTATAATAAATAAGACCCATTTTATATCTCATTCTTCAATCCATCCCTTATTCATGTGACACATGACCAAGGCGAAGCCAAAAATGATATCCACATCTCCATCTGCTCGTATTTTTCTCCTCTCCTAGTGGTATAAAGAAAAATAAATGATGGTTAGTGTTTCTTTATCCAATATCCCTTAATCATCATCTAATTTCTGATCACTTTCCCTTGTCTCAATATTATTTTATAATAGTCAAACCATATGTTTAATTCTGGAAATTAATTTCATTATTCCATATTTTTCTCATTGGAAGGATTCCCCTAGAACTGTCTTATTATACATTATATGATTAACAAAAACAACTTTTTATTATCGTAGTTGTTTATATGAATTAAAAATTTATTTATACTATAGGGTATTCCATATTTTTTACATGATTTGTTAACATGATCTCATTATGTAATTGGAAAATGTATAATATTTTTTAAACTTTTTAATTATTATTGAAATGTTTTTTGATGTTTTCTATGGGATTAGTGCTTCTAATTTCATTAAATATTTTATATTATATGTTTTTTATATTTTTTGTTCATTATATGTATTTCTAGTTGTTTAATTAATTTTTTAATGTATTTATACTTCATTGATTATTGTATTATTAAAATTATTTAATTTTAATGTATGCATTATCATTGGATTCAATGGAGATTCAATTTTTACATGACTTGAAATAAGTTATTAAAAATTAATATAATTTTTTTTCAATATAAATTCCAAAAGGCCCCTAAATAATTTTGTAAATTCTAATTTAAATATAAATCTGACTTTCAAAATATTTCTCAATGGAAATTTCGGAAATATTAGAACTAGATTTAATGTTCAAGGCCAAGATGGACCATTAAAAAAAATTATCTGAAGTATTTTTTTTTAAAATAAAACAAAATTAACCAATTATAATATTTTCTGTGAGTTTTATGTTATAAATTTATTGATAACATATATTAATAGTCATTTGGTTTAGGAATGTTGTGACCGGTTTTTTGGGTAGTGGTTCTAGTGATGTTATGGTAATGGTTTCCTTATAGTGAACTATTGATGTGTGGGAATGAATACAATAAATCCTTCCATACCCTATACTAATACACTTATAGGAATATTAGGAATCTTATTGAGTGGTCATGAAGTTGTTTTTATGCATTCCTAATGATACAAACTTATACCCTATTAGTTTGGAAAACTAGAATCCATATTTGTTCTATTTTTGGGGATAGTTAGTTTATGTTGGTAGGGTATTATCTTGGAATTAATATATAGGTTGAATGATAATTCCCCATGAGTACATATAGTATCATATGAAATTTGTTTCTAAAATCCCACGATTATATTTATATATAAGTTACTATATTTTCATTATTTGAAACATTGATTTGGTTATATTACTTTAGTTGGTTCCCTAATCTAGCACAATATATACTCTTTGTTTTATTTCAGACATTTTTATATTATATGTATAATCTATTATGTAGTTGTTTTCTAATGGATCCATTGGTTTAAAATTTACTTTTATTTGATGTCACCTAGTTACACAACATAGTGTTTGTAGAGATGGTGACTCTTATGAGGTCATATTTTTATTTACTGGGCTAAAACATTAATGAATCTATCTTCAAAACCAACCAGGGTGACTGATTCATGTTTATGATTGGTTATTTACTTAATTTCAAATAGATATTATATAACTATATGTCAGTTTGATTTTATGCCTTAGAAATTCATTCCAAACCTCTTTTCCCCACAGTTGTGTTTCAGTATTGTTTTAGATATACGTTTACTTTTTTTATATATTTTCATTCCTTGGGAAATTTATAATTATATTGATCTGTTTATTTCTAATGTATATAATATAAATGTAAAAAATTAATTTCAATCATCTGTTTTTTAAATATTATTTTTAAAGGAGAAATAATTCACACTTAAAATATAATGATTCCTTGATAATTATTACCAGTCCATTACTATTTGGAACCCCCCCCCCCTCAGTTCATGTTAGGGCTAACCTGGGTGCCTATTTTAGGGTTGACCATGTTGTTTTTCGATATATAAAATAGTAAAATAATAAATTATATTAAAACAATATGAAACAACATTATCAAAACTATATTAAAAATAATACTATAAGTTAATAAAAACATCATCGACCTTAAATCAAGAATATCATGATTTATTATTCATATATTCTCACCAATTATATCTAAATAATGATAGAATGTATTGGAAATAAAGAAATTATAAAATAGAAATAAATGAATATGGTGAGTTAATTATAGTGAATCATGTAAGGTTATATATATCAAATTATATTGTCTACTATATAAAGTTTATCCGACAATATATGAATATGTATATAGATAATTTAATAAAGACATATTTAATTTCAAAATTTAATAGAAATATTATATCATAATTAATTTCTTAAAATAATTTTTATTTTGACAAATTTATTTTTATGAGATATTTATAATGATTTTGAATTTAATAATTCAATTTAATGATAAAAATTTTATTTAAAAGAATTTATTTAAATATAACATTTTTATTTATTATAAAATATAAAATTTATTATATTTGGAGTATGAAATCTAGTGATACGTAATTTTTGTATATAAATATATTTAATTGAACCATTATTTATTTCTTATTACATATAATGGAATAAGACTAATCTCACTAATATATACATATAATATAAATATAAAAAATTCATATTATTTGTTATGAATTTTAAATTCAAATGTTATTATAATCCAATTTATAAAGTGAATTTATTTAAATTAGATTAATTTGTTAGATCATGGATTTTTAATTAGATTTAAGACAACATTTAATTTTCTTTAAAAAATTAGATAATGATATAAACGGTGAGTTAGAATATTAAATTGCAAAATGTGGTAAAATATATATTATTAAATGCCTAGTGACTTTAAATATCACTAACCATGAATATATATTATGAAAATGTGCACATTAATCACCAATGAACATTATTTCATGTACATTATATCCCATTTTACTATAATATAACATCTATAGACATTAAAAAATAGGTATTTATGAGAATTCTACTCAAACACACTTATAAATGGCCCCCTAAACTATCCAAATAAAACCAAAAAATTAACATTCATTTACATATTATATATTTCTATTTTATCCCTATTTATTCACATTCTAACATTGCATAGCCTGTGGTTCTAATAAGGAGGAATAAATCCTTCAATATAAAGGAACTTGTTTCAAGATATAGAATATAAATAAAAGTATGATTCATCTAATTATTTGTCTTTTTAAATTATGATATCTTATATAATCTTATTAATTCAATTCATTACTCTATATTTCTTCTAAATACGTAATTTTCAATTTATAAAAATATAATAATATTTTATAAATGAATTATATTTCTCATTCATTAGTATAATATATTATTTATTGGGGTTGTTCATACACAAACATGAACAATGCTATAATTGTTTTATATTTTCCTTTACGGATTAGTAAAAAAACATAAAAATTATTAATATTTGATATTAAATGTTTATTTTTTTGTTGTATAGTAATATCATATAAATGTGTTATCATTATAACGTAATTTATATTCATCAATAAAATTAACTAAATATTTCATGTTGTGATTATCATACTTACAATGTGTACCATTACCTTCCCTAGATCTCCATTATTTTGACACCGTAATAAATCCAAATATTTTTTAACTCAAGTCATAAATATTTTAATAAAAATTTATTATTCAATAGGTAATATGGTAATTATAATTTTTTTATCATGGAATGAGGATCGATATCTCTATATTTTTACTTATATGACTAAATCAAACCTACTAGAATATGATGAAGGAAATAAATATTAATTAAACGATATATATCAAATAATTAAATATAATTTAATTTATTTAGGATAATGGATACGAATAATGGTTTAAAATAATTTATCAATTGTTTTATGTCTTTTATTATAAAGACCCAAATTTCCATGTAATTATTTATAACTATATGTCATTATCATGAGACTGCAAAAATTAAAGGCAAATGATTCTAAGGCCTGATGTTCCCGAAATAAATTTATGATATTTTTTATGCTACATTTTATAAAGGCATAGACGGTGTTTTCTATCATTCAAAATTGTGCTCTTACTAAAACCCTGAGGGCACCATTGAATTAGTAGTGCAATGATTCTCTTATGGGAGGCCTCACTTTGACCATGGAAGGTCAGGAGAATATGTTATATTTTAGGACAATTAATATAATAATAAAAAAAAATTATTTTATTTATCTATTTTCCTTTCCTCCAATGAAATATCGTTAATTGATGGACCAACGACATATCAAGCCATTAAATGTATTGACACCTCAATTCCTTGTAACTGCACCGTTGAAATTATGAAGGTTCATAAATTAATTTAACACCATTAATGCCACGTGCATTACTCTCCCTCCCCTTATCCTATTTATATGATTCCTCAAGAGGATAATTATCATGACTTCACCAATGGTGATAACCTATTAATGTGCCATGACACCAACCACATGGAGGACCAAACTGGTACCAGCGGGAGATGACAAGTTCCACCGATCAATGAACACTGACTCATTATCTAATGTTATGTTCTCCAATGATCGTGTGGTAGGTTTTATTTCCTGTCTAAATTCAGGAGTTTATGTATCGTTATTTTAACTTTTTTCTATCATGATAACACGTAGGGTGCAGGATAAACGGACATGGAATGGACCCTCGACCCATTGGATGGAATTTGGAGCGTTCTTCATGAAAATTATATCCGGGTTGGATGAAACCAGGAAATTCAGGTGATGGTTGTGGCTGCCCAGGTCCAGCCATAGATGAGAGGGCGGCACACTGCTGGTGAAAACTGTAGAGGCTATAACTGCGACAGGTGAAGATGACGACAGGAAATGAACGACTAAAAAGGAGGTGGCAACACGCCCTCTCCCATCACTTGAGGAGGGGGAAAATTGCATGTCTTCAAGGAGGAAAGTGGAGGTCAGCACTGGCCTATCGTGGATGGAAGCGGGCGGCGTGCCACTGAGGATCGTGGGGCACGGAAGCGACGATAGTGGATCGGGACCATTTGTGTTTCTCACAGGCGACCAAACAGCACAAAGATGGGTTGTCACTCCGCCTTCCGAATAAGGGAGACCGATTCCCCCCCCCATTCCAGCTAGAGTGGGCCCCGCCTCAACAAAACATGACTCCAGTAGGATGCGTCCCTCCACAGGCTGGGCAGGGCCTCCAGTAGGCAGCACCCCTCCATGGTCTGGTCCACACTGGCCCCAGCCAGCAGCGACTCCAACAGGTCGCGCCCCACCTCGGGGAGGGCCGCGCGAGCCCCAGTGGGTTGTGAATCCTATAGGTTGGGACCCTCCATGCGCTATACCACACGAGCCTAGCTGGCCATGTCACCATAGTGGGATGGACTGGGATTGGTTGGGTACGTTCGACCAGGTCGGACTCGACCCAGACCCTAGCAGGTCGTGTTTCCCCAAAAGGACCATAACATTATATCCGAGTTTTCTTTTGATGATATTTATATGGTTCTGGGACACATGGAGAAAGACAGTCCATTTGGCATACTCCACTTGAGTTTGGGTGAATTTTTTAGGGTTTTTAGGTGGGATCGAACTCATATACCACTATTCCTTCTGAATCCAAACACTTATAAGTCACTAACCGGGATCCCGATAGACGCATTCTTTGTCGCATTGGATCCCTTAACACATGGAATTACATTGGATAATTCTTTGTAGAGATTCATGGAAATTAAAATAAAAATGTTTGTTTGTGGAGAAGATCATCCCATAACTGAGCATACTCTGAGTGGAAATCTAGTGACTGGTAGTGAGGCAGAGGTTGGAGACGGATCATACGGGGGATAATAGAGAGCAATCCACTGTGGGTCACCAATTATCGATCCTATGTGGGTAAGATCCTTTGCGGGTCAACACTCAGCAATCATGTGTGGGTCATCACATACCGATCCTGTGTGGGTTAGATCATATGTGGGTCAGAGGGGGTTAGTAAATATTAATCATTTGTGGGTTAGACTTTGTATGGACAGCAGTAGTGCCTCTTGACAGAATAATATGATCTATATTCTTGACTAATCAACTGTACTTCTTTGAATTACATATAATTTTTGTCATTTGAGTCTTTACCTTTATGTTACTCTCACTATTGTGGTGTTACCCACAAGGTGTTACCTTTGTTGTTAATTCACCTTCATGGTGTGACCTTCATGGCGTTGCCAATATGGTACATTCACCATCGTGGGGTTTCCTTCATTGTTTAACATTTTTGGTACTTTTACCTTCTTAGTGTTAACTTTGTGGTGTTAATTTTGTGGTATTTTCCTTCGTGTATCAGTTGTGAAAGTCTCTTAAATGTTGGAGCCACAATTTTTCCTCATAAATGAGTCGAGTATATTTTGATTACATAGGTATCTGTATAGGAATATACGTATGTAGAGTTGATGACTGCATCATGATTTTTGATTGTGGTCTTTCTTCATGTATTCTCTTTTTTGGAACTCTGGGAGGCCTTTGGGGGTCTTTGGGTCCATACTGTGTATCGTTATACTTACCCCTTCATGGTCTACACTAGCACCATATTGTGTCTTGTGCAGATTACATACAACATTGACCGAGGGGGAGGGATCCAGGATTGGACGATGCTCAGAAGTGGTCTATTTGACGTGAAATGATGTAGAGACTACTGATCGAGAGCTATAACTACCCTTAATGTAGGATAACTGGTGGACTATCCAGGAACCATTTTCTCATTTCAAATGTACTTGTAGTTTTCATTTGGTCACGTATTCCAGTCCCATTATATTATGAACAATTATTACTAATGTGGTTTACTTGTGTGGTTTCCTCTTGTTGTGTTCTGGGGTGTGTGTTTGTACATGTTTAAAGGTAATGATTTTCCATTATTGGGATACTCCCTTTTGGTTCTAGTCTCCATCCCCTGGCCTATGGATGGTGGGCTTAGTGTAGTCACGACACGGGGCCAGGGAGACAGGTCGTGAGAAGGTGGTATTAAAGGAGTCGGTTCTAATGAAGAATTGGGACTATGATATTTTTAATTTGGCAATAGTTTTACATTTTATGTGTGTGTTTTTGAATAGGAAGAATCCAGTGTTGAAATAGTGTCTGACGTATCTATACTGAAGGACCCTAAAATTTGATTTTTGACGTAGTGCAGTAAAACAATGATTGCAACTGTTTTTTGATATTTTTCATTTTGAACTCTTGAGTCCACTCACAAGGTATAAAATTTAATAGTGGCACACCTTTTCTCTATTAGGATTTCACCATGTAGGCAGATAGCCATGATTCTTGAGAAAATATATGATGATAGCCCACAGACTGATGAGACTTCGGTGCAGGGCCCTCTGATGTCGATAATACCATTAGGGGGTGCACCGGTAGAACCACCACCCCTTGGGCAGCAGATGCCACAAGCCCCACTAGTATAGTGGGAATGCCGAATGAGCACTTTACATGAGTTTCAGTGGTAGAGGCCTCCGACGTTCTAATGTGAGATAGATCTGTAGGCGTATGAGCACTGGCTGGAGGCTGTGGCCAGAGCTTTTCCCTTAGTTGAGACACCAACTGATCTGATGGCGATCCTAGATGTTACAATAATACAGGCAGCATCTGGGTATTGGTGGAGTCTAACACTGAAGTTTCCCGATAATTAAACCCTCTCCTGGGAGGACTTTGAGGGCCCTTTCCGGGCAAAGTTCATCCCAGAAACTCTATGCTAAATGTGTATACAGGAGCTGCTACACAAACAACATGGTAGCATGATCATGGACTAGTACACAGTGAGGTTCAATATTCTCTCCCACTACTCTACCATCATTTTATGTGATCCTTTCTTTAGGGCCCAGCCCATTGAGCATGGTCTCTGACTGGATTTCAGAGCATCGATGATATCGCTCAGCATTCTGACACAGGACTGGGTGCTAGATTGATCGCTTTTGGTGGACAGCTTCCTAGCTGATCTGGAGCTGACATCAAGTGTAGCCATTGAAAATTAGGTAGAAAATTCATCCACAATAGGTTGTAGGTAGAAGACGTATTGGCCCAAGTTGGCCAGAACTTATAGTGGTCGACCTCAGGATATGGGGTTGTTGGTGAGGTTTCACAGGATTAGGGAAAGACGATGAGGAGGTGGTGCAACTCGTGCAACATGTAGGGCCTCATGGCTCGCAACTACCCGATCCATATTATAGATGACCTATAGATGGTCGAGGGACCACTGAGGTAGAGGCAGAGGATCGAGCAAGGAGGTATGAAAGATGTGAGACACCGCAGAGGAGCTTTCCATGCAGCAGGCGATGGGTGGCGATTCGTGGTTCTACTTCCACCACCTCTTGGTGGTCCACCCCAACAATAGGTATTAGGAGGAAATGGAAATTAACAGCTCCTAGAAGCTAAGGCTAATAACCATAGTTCTCCAAAGATTATTAGAGGTATGATTTGTGTCTACTCCAACCTATCAGTTGTACTTATAGACATAGGTGACTGTCACACTTCTATTACCATGACCCTCTTTTGGATCATGGAGATTTCTACTGAGACTTTACCTTGATAGATATGGCTAGAGACTCCTATGAGAGGGGATTCAATGATTACACACTTGTGCCAGTAGTGTGATAATACTCTAGGATGCAAGAGATTTTTCTTGGATCTTCTAGTAGCGGCAACGAGTCTTTATGACGTCATCTTTGGTATTGACTAGTTATCTACATTACATGATCTGATCAATTGTATAAGGAGTAAATGGCAGTGTTTTCGTGAATATCGGACTAGGTTTTCCTTCACTGGTGCTAAGGGAACCAGTGCAGCATAAGACTGACTTACCTAGAGGTGGGTGCAACCAATCACTCATATATTGGCTAGCCTATCCCTAAGAGTAGTTGATGTGGAGAGTATGAAAAATACTCTAGTGGTGGACTAGTATGTTGATGTCTTTCCTAATGATGTTCCATGACTACATCCTTGTAGAGTGGTAGACATTTACATCAACATGTAACCCGAGATTTCATCAATATCAACACTAGTATATCAGATGTCTCATGTGGAGCTTCATGAGTTATGAGTACAGTTAGTGGACGTAAAGATTAAGGGGTTCATAATGCCCATTGTTTCTCCATGGGAGCAATGATTTTGTTCCACAAGAAGTCAGATAGGAGTTTGAGACCCTGTGTGGACTATGAATTCCTAAACTAGGTGACCGTGAATAATTAGTATCAACATCCAAGTATTGAGGATCACATTGATCAGTTTAAGGGAGATCGATGGTTTTCAATGATAGACCTTAGATCAGGCCATCATTAGCTCAGAGTCCGAGTTGAGGTTGTGTAGAAGATGGCCTTCAGATGACAGTATGGACAGTATGACTTCATGGTTATTCCATTCGGCATGACCAACACCCCAAAAATGTTCATGGGACTCATGAACATGATCATTCATCCATACCTCGATCGCTTCGTGGTGGTCTTCATTGATAACATCTTGGTTTTCTCATCGACAGAGAAGGTTAATTCCTATCATCAATAGATTGTTCTGGACACACATTGAGGGAACATGATTTATGGTATTCTCTCGAAGTTGCAGTTCTAGATATGAGAGGTCCCCTTTCTGGGACATGTTATCTCGAAGGCTGGATTTTCAGTGGATTCAGAGAAGATAAATGATGTGATATTTTAGGATCCACCCAGGTATGTGACTGAGGTGTACAGTTTCCCAGGGTTCGATGGGTATTACCGGACCTTCATTTATAACTTCTATAGAGTTGCATCACCCTTTTCAGAATAGGAAAAGAAAGGACATCTCTTCATATGGACGGAGAGATTCCAGCAGTGTTTTCAGGAGTTGCGGTGGAGACTAACGACTGCCCACATCATGAGGATACCAGATGATGTAATTTGGAATATAATCTACTACGATGCATTATGGACTAGACATGGATGTGTCTTGATTCAATATCGTGTAGTTATCTCTTTTTATACAAGATAGATAAGACACTGACATTGGATAGATTTCCTCCATGAATATTACTATTAGATAGTAAAGACTCTTAGAAAGTGGAATGTTGTAGAAAACTCATACAGAAAGAGGTCTGGTCTACAGTTGTAGAGTGAGTTGAAAGACTAGCTAGTCGTGTTGCAAATTTCCATAGTGGATAGAGATGGTGTAGTTTAACTCCAGCATATGACTGTCACTCCCCCACTTCTTCAAAGAGTTCAGTAAGCACAACTTGGGGACATTGAATGTGAGGAACGTTGTGGGGTGATATTCTTAGGACATGAAACAGATGGAGTTTATGAAGGTGGAGAGAACATCATCCTCTTTAGAGGACACACTATGGTACTAGGGGTTCTATAGGAGGAGGTGTTGAGGGAGTTTCATATGCCTCCTCTAGTTTTGCATCCTAGTGTGGCGGTGATGTACCAGGACCTCTGGAATCAGAACTGGTGTCTTGGTATGATGAAATATGTTGTATAGTTTGTTTCACGATGCCTCATTGGTCAGCAAGTGAAGGTCGGGCATTAGGATCTAGCATGATTAGCGCAACCACTAGAGATACCAGAGTGGAAGTATTATGGAATCCCCATTTCATTACAACATAACATCAACATACATACAACAGACATGATTCCTTCTAGTGGATCATTGACCAACTCACCAAGTCAGCCAAAATCATAACCATCTGAGAGAAGGGATCCGTAGATGGCTTGGGACTCCTCTATGTACATGATATTGTGTGACTTTATGGGATGGTATTGAAGATCGTATCTGACCGTGAAACACATTTTATATCCTAGTTGTGGAAGGGATTACATGAGGCATTCGAGACTCATAAACATTTGTGCACCATCTTTCATCCTCATATGGATGGTCAGACGGAGAGGACCATATAGACACTAGAGGACATGCTTCATGCTAGCATCCTAGATTTTGGCCACCGTTTGGAGGATCACACTACATTTTTGGAGTTCACATACCACAAAATCTATCACTCCACCATCATTATGGAACCCTTTGAGGCCTTGTACGGTCAACCATACAGGTAACCACTATGCTAGACATACCCAGGGGAGTCACCACTTATGGGTCCAGAGTTGGTATGTGCTACCACTAAAAAGGTGCAGATAATCAAAGAGCGGATGAAGACTACATAGAGTAGACGTAATTTTTATGCTGACAGGAGACTAAGACCACTGGATTTCATGGAGTGGGGCCACGTACTCATGTGAGTCTCCACTTTACATGGACTATGATGAATTGGCTGATGCGCAAACCTATCACCATGGATTTTTAGTCAATTTCTGACACATTAGATGATTGGAGAGTGTCATACCGTTTGGCACTACCACCACAGTTGGAGAGGGTGCCCAATGTCTTCCACATATCACTACCAAGGAGATATTTGAGTGACCCTTATCACACCATCGTCAATTGTGAGAATGACATTGATGATGTGGGTGATGATTATGCAGGTTCTAGTAGTGATTGAATATTCACAGGAGTGGGTCCTTCGTGGACAATCGATCCCTTTAGTGCATGTTCACTAGATGTATAGGAACCTTTAGGAGTGAAATGGGAGAAGGAGGATTAGATTCATGATTAGTACCCCTATTTGTTTCCTTATTTTATGTTGTGGCTTTCTAGGAAAAAACACCATAAGGGGGGAGAATGTAAAGACCATGATTTTCCATTTAATTTTTTTAATTATATGGAATTATCACAAGTCTGCGAAAATTGAAGGCGCATGATTCTGAGGCACGGTGTGCCTAGAATAAATTTCCGAACATTTTTATGATACATTCCATAAATGCATGGGAAATATTTTCTATATTTTGAATAGGTGCACAGATAAAAAATCTGACGAAACTATTGAATCTACAGTGCTGAGATTATTTTAATGGAGGATTCAATTCGACTGCAGATGTTTGAGAGAAATAGTTATATTTTGGGACATTTAATAGAATAATAAAATAACAAACTTATTTTATTTCACTATTTCCCTTTCCTCCAATTGAAAAGTGGTAGAGGCGGTACCAAAGATGTTTCACGCCATTAAATAGTTTGACTCCTCAATTCCTTGTAATAGCCCCATTGTAATAATGAAGGGTCCTTAATTAATTGGACCCCATTAATTCCATATGAGTTACAAACCCTACCCCTATCCTATTTACATTGAGCTTGGGATGTATTATTGGCATGGATTCACAAACCGAAAAGGCTATGATAAAATGTCACAACAACCACTTGAAGGACATGATATGTATGAGAGGGTGGTTATGAGCCCCACCGATCAACAAACATTGACTCTACATCGATCATGACATTCTCCAATGATGTTGAGGTAGGGTTTATTTCATGTCGAAATTCAAGATTTGATGTATCATTATTATATCGTCTTGTATGAAGTTAACACGGAGGTCGCAGGCAAAAGAACAAGGCCCTGAACCTCTTCCCTTTTTTTGGAATTTGGAGAATTATTTAGGACAATTATATTCGGGTTAGATTAAACATTGAAAACTAGGTGATAGTGGAGGCTGGAAACAGCCAGACACAATGGTCAAGAAGGCCACAACCGTAGCCATGGAGGGCGACAACATAGGCTGCGACGGAAGTGGTGTCTCGCCATCATGTGCCGCCAGGGGAGGGGGCCATGGAATATCACTGTAGATGATTGTGGCATCGGGCACCGACCAACCACAGACGGAGGTGAGTGGTGCACAACCACATACCACTGAGGATGGAAGTGGCACGGAAGCCGCGATGGTGGACCTTGACCCGCAGCAGGTCCCGTACTTGACCTGGCAGTGCTATGAGGCTCCACCACTTTGCCTTCCAAAATGGGGAGACCTCTCTCTCTATGCCATCTTGGGGAAACCCATCAACAGTGGGTCGTTGCTCCATGTGGATGCGCCCCACTATGGGTCAGGTCATCCAAACCCCAGTTGGTGGCGCCATTACATGGGTTGGGACGTGTGATCCCCAGCAGGTTGCACCTCTAAAAGGTCTCACCCCTCCACGTGCTTGGCGTCATGAGCCCCAGTGGGCCGTGCCTCCATCCGGATGCACACCTCCTCCAGCAGGGCCGCGTGAGCCCCAGTGGGTAGTGCCTCCAGTGGGTCACACCAAGCCGTGGGCCGGGTCGTGCAAGCCCAGCGGGCCATGCCCTTTGCTGGTCGGGCTGCACAATCCATGTGGGATGCACCCCTCTATGGTCGGGCCATGCTACCTAACCGAGTCTGGATGGGTCGACCCGAATCGATTCAGTTCGGCCCCGACCGAGTGGGATCAGACCAGAACCCAACCAGGTCTAGTTTCACCTAAATGTCCATTACATTGAATTCAAGCGCCTGTTTGACAAACCGTCTAAGGAGATGGGACCCTTGGAGAGATAAGATCCATTTGGTATACTCCACATAATTTTTGGAAAATGTTGCAGAATAGCTATGTTCGATCAAACCAGAATCCAACTGGTAAATCAGAAATAAAATGTTTATATGTCACATATCGGTAGTCTGATTTACCATCTGTCTACTGAATTGGAGACCTTTTCACATGGCAGTCATTTGGGATACATATTTTTAGGGATTTGTAGTGGTTGAGGTATGAATGATGGGTTTAGTAGAGGATCCTCGAGGAATTAAGCATGCATTGAGCGAGATTCCAGTGGTTGGTAGTGAGGAAGAGGATGGAGAAAAAACATAAAGAGGTTAGAACATAGAGATCATGTGTTCATAAACACTTTCCAATCCTTTGTTTCTATGATTCTATGGGGGTCATTGCTCAGCAGTCTTATGTGGGTCAGCGCATACCGATTCTATGTTGGGCAGATCATGTGTGGGTTATTGGGGGTTAGTACCTAGTGGTCATGCGTAGGTCAGACTCCGTACGGACAACATCAGTGCCTCTCAACAGAATAACACGATCTATATTCATGACTAATCATTTATACTTATGTGTTTTAATTATACTAGTGTGAGCTTAGTGCTTATCATTGTGCTATTATATCCTTTGTGGTGTTACTTTCATGGTGTAACTTTTGTGGTGATTCACCTTCCTGAGGTTACATTTTTGGTTTTGGCTTTATGGAACATTCACCTTCATGGTGTGGCCTTCATGTTGTTACCTTGGTGGTACATTTACCATGGTATTGATAACTTTTTGGTGTTATCCCTTAGGGGATTGGATGATATAATGGATTAAAGTTGGAGCCTTACATTTTCATCATAAATGAGATGAGTATCTTTTGATAACATAAGTATATGTATGGTAATATACCTAAGTTGAGTTGATGATTGCTTCATGATTTTTGATTGAGGTATTTCAGTGTGGTTTCTCCTTTGAGGAACTCTTGTAGAGCTTTGGGGATCTCAGGGTCCCTACAGAGTATCGTTGTAATCACCCATTCATGGGATATGCGCTCACCTTATTGTGTGTAGTGTAGATGACATACAAGGTTGATCAAGGATGAGGGAGCTAGGACTGGACAGTGATCAGAGGTGGACCGTTTGATGTGATGAGATTTAGTGAATACTGATCGAGATCTATACCTACCCTTCAGGTCAAATCCTCGGTGGATGATCCCGAAACTGTTTTCTCTTTTCAGTTATACATGTACATTATATTTGGGCTTGTATTCTGGTCTCTTTTCTTTCAGTACACTTTTTTCTTCTACAGTTTACTATGTGGTTTGTAACACCTCTACCCCAGTTACCCAATGTTTGGGCATTATTACATTACATTGACATGATCACAAGAGATCATGTTTCAAAAGACCGATTAGTTTAGTAGCCTTGGAAACACTAGATACATTCATAATTCTTACATTAAATGATAAATTGAATAACTACAACAACATAGTCTCCATAGTCCACACTCATATCCCCACAGACTATCCCTTCAGGTCAGTCATAAAATTATTCTTTACATCCTTGGAAAAATAAAACATAGAATGGGGAGATCTCAGATGCTCATTAAGGATAACAATATAGTGGAATCTTTCATAAATACGCATAAACATTTAAGGCAATGCATAACTAAAACAAATTCCTTTTAAAGACGATATTCAGAATAACATGGAAAAAATAAAATTAACTAATTCCATTTACTTATTCACATGGATATTCTACTAGTCGAATAATCACATTCTATATCAATAACCACTTTCATAATGATGGAATGCATAATTCCAGACTATCATAACCACATTGTCAAGGACCTGTGCCAAGACTACAAATAATATTTGGTCAGGGCCTTGTGACAAGACCCTTGTTTTTCTCAGGAGACCTATCAATGCATCGAGGAGCTATTATAGGCTCCACCCATCACTTACTAAGACCAATGCATTCCTCAAATGAACAGGTTTAAACATAACATAAAAATTCATATTAAAACTAGCATACGAAATGTCAATACATTATCCATAAACCATGAATGGTATAAAAATAAAAAATCCACAGTCAAACATATCAAAAAACCTTCAATTACATATAGAAGTTTTTCATCATAATAAATCAACATCATATAAGCTTAAAATCTATCAAATGATATTGACATAGATGAAATCAAAACTAGTTGAGAGAAATATCTATTTTTTTGAAATCATATAAAATTCACATAATTATAAAAGAAAACATTTACTTTGAAAATATTCTTATAATATTTTAAGGGATTCGTCGATGATTAGATAACAGCGGAAAATAGCCTCACCTGTGGTATAATTAAAAAAAATGATATTCTTACATTAATTTTGTCGAAAATGTTAAAATGGACCTTGTTTGGAAAATGACCGAATGATTCCGTTATATACATCTTATAAAAAGTCAGACATAGTTATAAATGAATTTAACTAATAGTATATATAATTTGAATCATGTTTTGAAATACATTTTTATGAAACATGGATGTGGATGATAAAGCGGTCCAAGTAGGTAATTATATATAGACAACCTCGGATAATGAAGAGATTGTAGAATTAACCCCTACCTTGTACTTTTCCTTGGTCGAGTGTTGGCTAACATCCTATTTATTGGTGAAATAATTGTTATTAAATTATACAAGAATCATATAAATTAATATGATATCTTATATGATCTTTTATCATTGCATTGTTAATAATATCTTTGTATTATTGTCGTTTCAGGTGTTAACTGATTTGTTTTCCACTATATGGTTTGTTATGTAAGTCTTATATGTTATGGATGGAATATATATTATTCATATCCAGAATGAAATCATGTCTTTAAACATTTTTTTCATCAGATAATGAAAATTAGTCTTTAATGGATACGATGGGGAAGGAATCTCATCGCGTTCGTAGAGACAATATTCTGTATGTACGCACGAGTGAAAATATCATTATTTTGAAATTAAACTAATATATAATTGGATGGTATATCATATATACTGAATCATTATCATGTAATATTAATTATTTACATCAATTTGACATCATTATTATACCCATCCAAATAATGTATTGAATAACAGTTACACCACTACGTTGAGACGGTAAGCCGTACGTACGCACGTATGGTGACATGTAATTCAAAGGATGGATAGAATAATGAATATGGATATACCATATTTATAATAAAATCATAGTTTATAGAAGATAATATAGTTATTATTTTATAATGGAAACAACAAAGAGGATGGAAGGGGGAAAAGAAAGTAACTTGAAAGAGTGGGTGAGATATTTACCTCTTCTTTGGGTTCTTCCTTTTGATTAAACCAAAAGGGCTCCTTAGGGTGGATTTAGGACTAAAGGAAGTCTTCTAATATAATGTGAGGACAGATTAGAGGGTATTTGGGTAGAGTTTATCCAAGAAAAATGGCTTTGATGGTGTTAATTAGAGGGGGGGGTTCCCTTTTATAAGTGGAGTGAGGCGCACCTTTGGAAAAGCAAGAAATATTATTTGGTAATAAAATCATTTTACATTTTTAATTGTTACAAAGTGCATTATTTAAAGTATAAGGTGGGGATTGTTCGAGAAACACCCAACTAGTTGGTTTTAGATAGGGTTTGGTCACGATATTAACCTTATCTTTTAGATTTAACACTTTGTTAATTAGTTTGACATTTACCACGTCTCTTTGTATTTTTAAATTATTTGGTTAATAAACTTACATTAAACTGCCAAGCGAACCACAAGTGGTTAATTGGTTATATACCTATAATTATTTATGTCCTTTGTCCGAACCTTATATTTTGAGGAATATTATATCAATTAATAATATAATATTTCTTTTAAAAACTTTTTATGTCAATTTTTAACACTATTTAATAATTGATTTCTGTTAAAGTCATAAGAACTTTATTAATTCGAACTAAATTTATTTAATCAATCCTAACATGTCATAAGAACCTATATAAATCATGTATGTCATATAAACATTCAAATTATATTTACATTAACATTTATTAAAAAAAATTATTTGATTCATTCATTAATAAAGAAAATAATTCATCATCATTGTGTAATAAATAAATTTTATTATTCAATGTCTAAAAATTATAAACAAAATTACATTATGTAGGAAGTGTTTTTAAATATCTAATAAATATTTATGTTCGAAGAGATAACATATATAACCCTATGTAAAAATTGTTTTACTAAAAGATATATGCTTTTGTCATTTTTGTACTCACTTTAACTTAATTAATATAAAGTGTCCTTATCACATACAAGTGGCACCATGGTGTCCCAAAATCGACCCAAATATGCCCATGGTCATACATGTATCACACAATAGGTTTAGGACACGTGTTAAGGTAATTTAATATTATTATAATATTTTTTTACCCTTATTTACTAGATTTACTTTTTAACCATGGTAAATAAAATATTTACCGAAGTAATTATTCAAAATGTCTAAAAATAAAAGTTACATATTTACACAATTTGGACCTCTTGATTCCAAATATGGAATAATTTTTTCTATATTAAAAATACAAAAGTGGCATAAATTAATTTAAAATTAATTCTCGTTGTCAAAACAAAAGTGTTTTTTTAAAATATAATAACTATCAAAAGATTGACACTTGTTTATGTCCAGTCTAAATGTTAAATTACATCTAATGACCAAAATTGTATTAAATGGTAGAATTATAATATAATTATATTTTAAAAAAAATCAATAGTATAATTTAGCACTATGATTTATTTTTATTAAAAAATGTTTTTTTTATTTAAAATTTAAAATTTTTCACTATTCATCAAAAAACTGAATGTTTTCATAAATATACCAAAAATTCACCCTAATATAATTTTGATATTTTGAATTCAAAAATGAAGTATATTTTAACAAATACAAAACATAATAGTTTCATTTATTAATTGAAAATTAATTCCCGTTGCTAAAACCAAAAGGTGTATTTATAAGAAACAATATCGATCAAAAGATTCACACATGTTTATGTCCAATGACAATGTGAAATTATTTACAATGACCAGCATTGGATAAAATTGTAAAAAATAATCAATTTATACCTCCAAATCATTAAAATTTCTAATTTAACACTGTAAATCATTTTTATTAAAAAATTTGTTTTCAGTTAAAATATACTATTTTTCACTATTCAGATAAATATGAATGTTATCAGAAAATCACCAAAAATTTATTGAAACTAAATTATTATGTACTGATTAAAAAGTGAAAGTTTATATTTTCAAATAGAATATATAAACATTTCATATATTGGATTTAAAAATGGTTCACCATAAGAAGGCTGTAAAATTTCATTTTTTGAAAAATACTTCTTTTATCTGAAGAAAATGTATTTGTTCTTACATTATGTCTAAGAAACTAGTAATATGGATTATATAATTATATGGATTATATAATGTTCAAAATTGAATTAATATTATTCATAACTACTTTTGAACGGCTAGTTGGGAAAGTCATGGTGTGCTTGAACTCAGTGTTGGGTGTAGTGAAAGTTATTGAACTATTTTGAAGAAATAACATACAATGAAATGATGTGGTTTTACATTCATCCCTAATTTAAAAAATTGAGTCCATACAATTTGAAATTTTTCTTCAAATAAATAAACGTTGAAAATATAAAATACATTTATGGGAAAACCCACATAAAGAATTGGGTTAATAAAATTTATTCTAAATAAGAGGAAAAAAATTATATATATATGTATATGAAAAGTTGAGTTTCATCTTTCCACTAATTCCTACTAAAAACACATCTTTCACTGGAAATGATTTCAAAAAAAATCTATTTATCCAGATCATATAAGATTCCAAAAATAATGAATTTATAATTCATTTGTTAGACTTTTAAAAAACCTAAATTATACAAACCAGTACATCACGCAGTCCAATCGTAGGTGATGCACCGTTTTCACCCTTCGGTTGCGGGTTCATATCTCATGGCCTTGGCGAAAGAGACTAGTAGTCGCCCGACCTCTGGGTTGTCCTTTGTATAGCAATCCAAAAAAACCTTAACAAAAGTATCCAGTCTCAATCTTAATCCAGTCCAACAATTAGAATCATCCAGAATACTTATATCCAAACTCTCAGTCCATAATTTATAAGGAAGCTAAACATAATGAGGATACTTTTTTCCAAGAAATAGCATGCGAACGCCTTCATCATGTATTCTTTTACATCACTGAAACTTCCTGAATTACCAAAATCAACCATCTTTTATTCCATAATCACTACCTCATTATCAGGACCATATTAAGGATTACCTTTACATAAACCATGAATTTTCCAAAAAGTGTAGCTTACTATAATGTCACATTTCTTAGAACCATATAATCTCAAATAATCAATAAAATAGTACTGTCGTACAATCATTATTTATCTCCATAATCCATGTAACTAGTATACTAATGATACAATACTCAAATGAAATAATTCGATAATAATAACAGAAGAACACTAGTCATTCCTCTTCATCTGAGGTAGTATCATAACTTGATTATTATCCAGTAACATCATTTGCGGAATACTCTTATTAATGGGACATTGATTCGCATAGTGTCTCAATGCTTTGCAGATGATGGATTTTACATTTGAGAACATTTTCTTACCCATGAAAACACGTACTTCGTGTCCTTTTTCTCCACACATATTACAAACTCCCTTTCACATCATGAAATTACCAAGGTTATTCATTCCACATTAATCACATATGTGAAAATCCATCTTTACCCTCTTCCCTTTATCCATCTTTCTCTTTTATATCCTTTCCTTCTCTTGCATCCCTTCAAATTCATGTGACTCTGAGAATTATTCACTTATCTTTTTAACACATGATATAATTTCTTCATATGTTGAGAATATATGGGAGACAATTTACCTTCTAAATGTTGTCTTAGTACTATGAAATATATTATCCTTCTAACTCTTTGGATCATACGTATTGCTGGAGTTCACCTTCTTTCTACTGGGTGCCATTTCTATACAATGGAATACACTATGTCAGTTTATGAATTGCAATGAATAATTCCAAACCTGTAAAATACCTAATGTAGATTGAACAATTTATGGATATAATCCATAATCTTATAATGGTTTTCTTTGAAGAAGTGTATACTCATAAACCATTAAAATGGATTGTATAGAAAATTAGAATTATCCTAAGTGTATCCCCCAGGAGTTTCATAACAAAAAGTACAACAAGGCCTGTTGTTGTGTTTTAGTTCTTATTCGAGTCTAGCTCAAATCAGCGTTTTTGGGTTTTACCCCTAGGAACTTCTGTGCCAGAGCCACCTTTACCTTCTCTTATCCATACAGGGATGTATTGATTGGAAAACTCAAAAAATATCTAAAATACCCAAATTATAGAAAGTTCTTATATACTAACACTCAAATTCTATCTTATGGCTATGTGATCTCATCAGAGATTATCTAAATCTAGTTTCAATGGTTTGTACTAAACTTCCTCTAATACCAACTATAAAGCCCCAACCCCAGTTACCTCGAGTCAGTGTTTTATTGAATGACATTGGAATGATCAAAAAAGATCAGGTCTCGAAAGACCGATCAGTTCAGTAGCATTGGAAGAACTAGATACATTCATAAGTCATACATTACATGATAAAGTGAAAAACTATAACAACATAGTCTCCATTGTCCTTACTCATATCCCTTCAGACTATCCCTATTGGTCAGTAATAAAATATTTCCTCACATAATAGGAAAAATAAAACATAGAAATGGGTGAGCTAATATAATCCGTAAGGATAAAAATATAGCGTAAAGGTTCATAAACAATCATAAACATTTAAGGCAATGTATAACTAAAACAAAATCCTTTTTAACTTGAACATGACCATTACATGGAAAAAATAAAATGAAATAATGAAATTTACTTATTCACATAGTTATTCTACTAGTCAAATAATCACATGAAATATCAATAACCTCTTTTATAAAGATGTAATTCATAATTCCAGACAATCATAACCACATAGTCAAGGCTTTATACCAAGACTACAAAAAAGATTTTTTCAAAGCCATGTGCCAAGACACTAGTTTGTCTCACGAGACCTACCGATGCTGTAATGACCAAATGTTTTTCAATGTAAATAACCTTCTTATAATTATGTTGTAACATTAAAACACATCATAATTAACTACTATGTGATAAGTTACCATCAAACCTATGTTTTTCACTTCTGTGTTTTTATTTTTGAAAATCAGTCACACACAGTTGTGTTCAAGAAGATTTTTCGAGTCTAATAAAATGAATATATTTTTTGATTAATATTAACCAACCCATATGAATTGTAACAAATCCTTGTGAATATTATTATGTCCCTTTGGAATAGAAAATCATCCAACATAAGAGTAACCTTCCCCATTAATAATTAAATAATATTTCGACTTCTTAGAAAGTGACAATTTGACCTTAGTAATGTTTTTGGTATTTTGTAAGTCATAAATAATTAATTATAGTTAATTAATTAATTTAAATGAAAATTTATTTTCCTTCCATGTGTTAATAAAGAATCTAATCAATAACTAATTGTTTTTAGATAATTTTATAAGACCCTATTTAATTATTGAATGCACTGTAAAAATCAGTTTGAATTTTTAAAAACTGTATTTTATGTAAATTATGTTTTTAATTATATATTAATTTAATAATATATAAAAAATTATTTTTGAAAAATGGAACTAATTTTTTGACTCTACACGTTGAAAAATGGTTGGGGTAAATTTTTGGTACTTTTCTGAAATACTGAAATTTATTATGAATAGTGAAATAACGTAATTTACAAAAATAAGCAAATTAAATTAATTATAGAGTTAGGTGTGACGTTCTGCTGATATAAGCCCAATTGGTTCTGGATCCCCTAATAAAATTACTATTCATGGTCATGGAATACTCACTATTCATCGCCTTAGGTGAAATTAATAAACTAATGAATTTTATATTAAGAAAACCCCTCTCCCCTCCACTATAAATACCACCCTTCACACCCTCATATCCTCACCCCTCTTAAGCTCCAAGACTTCACTAGAATCTTCCGAAAAACCTTCTCTATCCCCTATCCCTCATCCAAGAGTAGTTGGTCTTATCAAACAACCAATCCTAGCTTTATTAAAGATAATCTCAAGAGAATGATTTAAGAGGTAATTTCTCTCCCTCATCTCCTTGAATTTATTTTCAAGTTCAAGTGCATTTATGGATCACTCCCCACCTATTATCATCCATATGATATTGTAACTCTAGTATTATACATATAATGGAATTTTATGATGATAATGGGATATTATATTATCCTACCCCTTTCCCTCTTCCTTTTATTTTATTAAAGAGAACGTTGTCCGTGATGTGTTAATTTATCACCTTTAAGAACGACATGCTTTCTTCTTCCATTTCTACCTTCAGATCTAGTCATGAAACCATTTTTCTGTTTGAGCTAGAATTTGTTTATGTATTATTTCCTATTTTATGTTCTGGAAATATCTTATGGCCATATTACTATGTGATAAATTAAAACAATTTCGATGTAATCGAAAAACCACCCAAATTAACCCAAATAAACATCATTTAATTCTTATCTAATTATTTATCCACATGGATATAATAAGATTCATTATAAGATCATTAAACATCCTATAATATCATTAATAACATGTAATATCCGTTTAGGTTGTTTACCCATGTTCTACCCAAACTTCAATTTAACAATACATGTGAACCACTCAAGAAAACCATATAAACAAACAATCTCGAACAACATTTTATAACACTAAAACTAATCCAAAGGCACATAAAATAACTTAATGAAACCTTAATGAACCATATTAAAGTACACAATGTTTTGAATTTTTAATTAATAAATATAACGTCATCATACATTACATTAAAGTGAAGGAAGCATTCAGATACAAGGTATGGTGAAATTCTCAAACCCAACTTTCATCCTTCGGGTTCTCCAACTTTCACTACATATTGGATATCGTTACTCCTTAATGATCATTGGTTTATCATTTTCATTCCTTTTCTATCATATTCATGTTTTTCACTAATATTTATTTCGAACAAAATTTATTCCAAAATAACTCTTCTTTTAAGAACGCACCTTTTACTCCTTACTCAAAGTGGATGGTTCTAGTAACATGTATGTTATTCCCTCGTTCCTTTTGGAACCCATAGTTTATGAATGTGTTCTTATGAAATGTAACCCATTACTTTCCATGGGTTATTTATGATCACTTTTGATATATGTTCCATGTGGCAAGCATGATAATGATAATGTTATGATGTGACAGGTGCACCCGGAATTATATAGCACAATATGAATGTTTCAATGTGACTAGTGATCCCAGAATTATACAGAGATCCAATGCATTGGGTAAAGTGATTAATTTCATGATTAAATGTGAAATTATCTGTGAACAATATACTAGTTTGGTTCACAAGTATTTGTGGTAGTTAACCACTAAGATGTGATGTTTAATTTTTATGCATTGCCAAATTTCAAGTCTTATATTTATGCATCCTATCATTTTCAAGATCATTTTTCCACGTTATGATTATGATCACCCCTTTATATATTGTTCTTATCTATCCTCTTACTGGGATTTTAGCTCACCCCTTTTGATGTATATCCTCATGTGGCTACATGTACTCTTGGAGAGGACACGTGCCAATAAGAAGTTAGAGAATAATAAATAAAATAAAAGTTTATTCTTGATGTTGTAATTACAATGTATGGTTATTGTTTTCCCATGAAAATAAAGCGTTAAATTCTCTATGTGTAATTCTATTATGTTGTTTACCTTTAAAATGATGTAATAGTAATGTAAGAAAATTCCAGGATGCTATAGTTGGTATCAGAGGAAAGGATTAGTTAATTTGCAAATTTCGATTAGTAAACCCAAGAGAAAACCTATAGCATGAGACTATGTAAAAATATTCACACAAGAATATTTACATTGGGATCCCATATGTTTTATATTTGTATAAATCATTTAAATGAATAAGTTATTTATTACTTTATTACTTATGTTTTGTTCTAACCTTTTTCTATTTTGGAAATTGGTGGGAACCAGGGGAAATCAGGCCAACAACTCGTGAGAGGGCCAATACAACGATTGCCCGAATGACATCCCCAATGATTTAGGAGGTGGAGTTCAGATCTTCAAAGCATTGATTAACCAATTATCTCAGGTTATGAACAATAAACATAAAAAAGGGGAACTTCATCCTTCACCAAAGATGGTGAAAATGACTATCAAAAGTTTTATACGGCAATGACCATAAACGTTTAATCAATCTTCTGATCCAGTAGTTGTGGAACAAGGGGTCAAATACATGGAAAATATCATTATTGTGCTTCACTATTCTGAGATGGAGAAGGTGACTATAGCCGTTTATCATCTAGATAGAGAAGCCGATCAATGGTGGTCTTGGATTAAGAACACCTAGGCAAGGGAGGAAATTTAAGAGATGGAATGGGAAAACATTATGATAATGTTTCTTAATTAGTATTTCCAACGAACTCTTCACACGAAGATGGAGAGAGAATTAATTGAGCTCAAGAAAAATAAGGAGAATCTGTCACAATATATGATGCGAATTTCACAAGTCTTGCAAGGTATGATTCGGGTTTTGATATCAACACTGATAGAAAAATTGATAGATTCTTTAGTGGATTAAAACCAAACTTTCGAAAGGCTCTTACAATTAGATACATTGGGAGTAATGAATAAGTTTTTCGATGTGACCTCAAAGTGGAGATGGAGTTTGGAGAATTGTCTCATGGCTATGGTGATAAAAAACAAAAGATAGAGTTTCAAGATGGAGGATCTAATGATAATTGTGGGAATAAAACTCAACGACCCACATGCCCAAAATGTGGAAAGTTGCACCCTGGGAACAACCTCAATGGGATGGGGAAATGTTTCAACTATGGGAAAGGACACCATGATCAAAATTTTCGAAAATAAATGAAAATGAAGGAGAATGTAGCTGATGAATTGAATGAACCATTCATGGTTCAATTCAACAACTATAGGGAGCTAGGGCACTACGCAAACTAGTGCACTAAACCTCGAGTTCTCAAGGGTAATCAGTGTAAGTAGCCACCAATTCCAAAGGAACAAGAGAAGGCTTATTCTACCACTACTGCGGAGGTAGAGCATGATAATGATTTCGTTTAAGGTACACTTACTATTCACTCAATAATGGAAAAAGTCTTATTTGATTCTGGTTCTACACATTCCTTTATATCATATAAGTTTGCTAGAACTATAGATTCGAAGCCCAGAAACCTTGAAGTAGAGATATCTGTAGAAACATCAAGTGGTTCAATCATTACCATCCAAGTGTTTGAATCTTCTCATGTTGGAATATATGGGAATATTTTTTCAGAAAATATCGTAATGCTTCCCTTGGTGGAATTCGACGCTATAATGGGAATGGATTGGCTCTCATTATATAGTGCACATATCAACTGTCGGGAAAAAGAAAAATCTTTTCATATGATGAACCATCCCCTATTTCTCTATAAATGCAAGGAAAATCATGAATCTCCTTTGAAAAATCATTCAATGGTGTGGGTGTAGATTCCCTAGGAAGAGGCATACCTCACCCAAATGTTTGAGTCGAAGGAAATTTCCAACATTGAGTAAATTCCCATCGTGAGGGAATACGTCAATATATTTCCCGAAGATTTACCCGGAATTCCCACGGATCATGAGGTAGAGTTCTCAATTGAACTCATACCCAGAGCTACTCCTATCTAGAAGTGTCCCAATAGGATGGCTACTATCGAAATGGAGGAGTTAAAGAAGTATCTATAAGAGCATCTGGACAAAAGGGTTCATACGCCCTCATGCATCACCTTGGTGTGCACCAGTTCTCTTTGTGAAGAAGAATGATAGAATTATGCAGTTGTGTATCGATTATTGGGAACTCAACAAGATCACCCTAAAGAACAAGCATCCTCTTCCAAGGATGGACGACCTATTTGATCAGTTAAGAGGATATCATTACTTCAAAAAAGGTGGATCTTCATTTTGGATATCATCAGGTAACGGTGAAGAAGGATGATATTCAGAAGACTTCCTTCCGAACATGGCAACGGCACTATGAGTTTTTGGTGATGCCCTTCGGACTAACTAATACTCCTACAATCATCATGGATTTGATTAATAGAGTCGTTAGATATTACCATGACAAATTTTTTGTAGTGTTTATTGATGATATTCTCATATACTCCAAGAGCATGGAGGAACGTGGAGAACATAAGACACTTGTGTTGGAAACTTTGACAAAGGAGAAGTTGTACACCAAGTTCAGGAAGTGCGAATTTTGGATGAAACAAGTCACATTATTGGGACATGTGATCACAAGTGAAGGAATTTCTATGGATCCTTCAAAAACAAGGGTGATTGTGGAATGATACAGGCCCTCAATTGTCACAAAAATCCATATTTTTCTTGGAGTAGCTGGGTACTACCGATGTTTTCTAAGAATCTTCTCACAATATTCAAGCCCACTAACTATGTTAACTAGGAAAGTGGTAAAGTATGTTTGGATGGAAGAATGTGAGGGAATCTTCAAGGAGCTAAAAAAAGGCAGATCAAATTACCTGTACTCAAACTACCGAAAATTGGATAACGTTTTGTAATATACAATGATGCTTCAAAGAATGTCTTGGGTTGTGTATTCAATAAAAATGATAATGTGATAGGATATGCCACACGACAGTTGAAGATTCATGAGAAGAACTACCCAACGCATGATCTAGAGCTGGCATCCATGATTTTTTCCTTGAAAATCTGGAAGCACTACCATTATGGAAATAATTGTGACATACATACTAACTACAAGAGCCTAAAGTATATATTCACACAAAAGTAGCTCAACATGCATCAAAGGAGATAGTTAGAGCTAATCAAGGATTATGATTTCTCTATTCACTATCATCTGGGAAAGGCGAACAAGGTAGTTGATGCTCTAAGCAGATAGGAATCTACAACTCTATCCATGTTACGGATTGAGAAAGATCATATCTTCTTAGATATACAAAGAATGGATTTGGAAATTTTAAGGGTAAGGGATACATCATACCTTTCCCAAATGATTGTGAAACCATCCATCCAGGAGATGATTGAGCAAGCACAAAGGGATTATGTGGAGATACAAAAGAGGAGGAATGTATAAATGGATGGGAAACTGCAGGAGTTCCATATCTGTGATGATGGTGTGATTCGGTTTGGAATACAGCTTTTTGTGCCTTCCCCACCCGGGATAATGAAGGATCTATTGGACAACGCACATAGCTCAATATTCTCTATCCATCCTGGGAGTACCAAGATGAACTGTGATCTCCGAGAAAAATTCTGGTGGGATAATAAGAAGAAGGATATTGTGAAATATATATCGAGGTGCTTGGTATGTCAGCATGTTAAAGCGGAGAATCAAATGTCCAAAGGAATGATGTAGCCATTACCTATACGCATGTGGAAATGGGAAAATGTTACTATGTACATTGTCAGGGGTCTCCCAAAGACGTCGAAAGGAAATAATGTGATATGGGTTGTTGTCTACTTACTCACCAAGACATCCCATTTTATCGCTAATCTGGAAGATCTCTGGATTTATCAACATAAAAAATATATGTGAAAGAAGTGGTGAGACAGCACGGTGTTCCACTCTAAATTGTCTATGAACATGATCGAGTGTTCACATCTAAATTCTATGGGAGCATTCAACATGAATTGAGTACTAAATTGAATTTCAGCATGGCTGGTCACCCCCAAAATGATGGCCAATCGGAAAGGAATATTCAGATGCCTGAAGATATGCTAATAGCCTTCTCCCATGAATTAAAAGTTTGTTGGGATCAACATCTCCCATTGGATGAGTTATCATAAAACAATAGCTTCCACTTGATTATTCAGATTGCACCGTATGAAGAAATTTATGTGAAGTGATGTAGAACTCCAACCTGTTGGGATGAAGTTGGAGAAAGAAATCCACATGGTCCTGATCTTGTGCAGAAGATGATAGAGAAGGTTCATTTCATCCATAAACACATCAAAGCTGCTCAATGTCAGCAGAACAGTTATGATGGAAACCTTCGAAAGGACTTGAAGTTTGATTTTGGGGATATAGTGTTCCTTCGAATATCACCATGGAAGAGAGTAACGCGGTTTGGGAAGAAAGGGAAGCTAAGCCCAAAGAATATTGGCCCCTTTTAAATCCATGAATGTATTGGAGTTGTGTCATATCATCTTGAAATTCCTTCTAATATGGCATGATTTCATGATGGGTTTCATGTATCACTATTGAGAAAGTACATACCATAACCCTCACATGTACAAAAGTCAGAGGTGGTGCAGGTGGAAGATGATCTCTCCTATGAGGAAAATTCAGTAAAGATTCTTTTTCGGAGGGATAAAGTTCTATGCAACAAGACAACCCATATTTTCAAAGTGTTGTTGAGGAACCATATGTTTGAGGAAGAAACATGGGAACCAGAAGAGGCAATGAAGGAGAAACACCGTCACCTGTTTGTGTAAAGTGAAATTTCAGGGGTGAAATTTCTTAATGGGGGAAAAATGTAACGAACCAAAAATTTTCAATGGAAATTCCATTCTTATAATTATTCCATAACATTAAAACACAACATAATGAACTACTAAGTGATATGTGACCTTTTAACATAAGTCGGTCACTTCTGTGTTTGTAATTTTGAAAATCTGACATACACAGTTGTGTTCAAGATGATTTTTGGAGTCTAATAAAACAAAAATAAATTTTGGTGAATAGTATCATACCCTTAGGAATAGTAACATACCCTTGTGAAAAGAATTATGACCATTATTAATATTAAATCATCCAATATATTATTAACATAACCCATGAATAAATAAATAAAATTTAGACATCTTAGAAAGTGATAATTTGACCTCAGTAAACGTTTTGGTATTTTGAAAGTCATAATTAATTAATTATAATTAATTAATTAATATAAAAGAAAAATAAATATTTCCTAAAATGTGTTAATAAATTATCTAATCAATTTCTTATTGTTTATAGATAAATTTATAAAACAATACGTAATTTCTGAAACAACTATAAAAATCAGTTCTAATTTCTAAAAACTGTTTTTTTAGTAAATTATGATTTAAATTAAATATAAAATTAAGAATAGTTAAAAAATTATTTTTGAAAAATGGACTTCATTTTTGGATTCTACACACCAAAAAATGGTTGGGGTAAATTTTTTGGATTTTTTTAAATACTTCAAATTTTGATGAATAGTGAAATACCGTAATTTACAAAAATAGGCTAAATGAGCCAATTATAGAGTCATGTGTGATGTTATGCTAATTTAAGCCTACTTGGTTTGGTATCACATGATAAAATTACTATTCTTGGTCATGGTAGACTGACTATTCCTTGTCATAGGGGAAATTAATATACTAATGAATTTTATATTAAGGAAACCCCTCTCCCCTCGACTATAAATACCACCCTTCACACCCACAATTCCTAACACCTCTCAATAACCAAGCCTTTCCTAAGATCTGCCCAAACATCTTCTCTAGCCACTCTCCCACGTCCTAGTGATTCTGGTATTATCAAAAGAAAAATTCTAGAATTTTTAATGAGAATCTCAAGAGGAGGATTTAAGAGGTAATTTCTCTCCCTATTCTTCTTGAATTTCCTTTCATGTTCAATTTCATTTCATGATATCTCCCGACCTATCTCCATAAAATTGGTATTGTAACTCCAGTATAATACATATATTGGAATGTTATGATGATTATTGTATATTATATCTTCCAACCCCCTTTCCCTCTCCCTTTTAAATTATTAAAGAGAACGTTGTTCGTGAGGTGTTAATTTATCACCTTCAAGAACGACAATCTTTCTTCATCCAATTCTCCATTCAGATCTCGTCATGAAACAATTTTTATGGTTAAAACAGAATTTTTTATGTATTATTTCCTATTTGATGTTCTGGAAATATATTATGTCCATATTACTAAGTGATAAATTAGAAAAAGTTCGTTGTGATTGAAAAACCAACCGAATTAACCCAAATAATCTTTATTTAATTCTTATCTAATGATTCATCCACATTGATATAATATGATTCATTATAATATCATTAAACATCCTGTAGTGTCATTAATAACATGTAATGTAACACCCATGTAAAAGTGAGACTTAAATGGCTAAATTTTACTACCCATGTCAACAAGGTGCACATTTATTTTCAGGAGCCTTTCTGATTAGAACTCCACAGTTAAGCATGCTTTGCCTGGAGTAGTAATCAGGATGGGTGACCTTCTGGGATGTTTCTCAGGGTGTGTGTGAGTGAGGACAAAACACATTGAAAGAACATGTGTTGACCTATGGGGACTGTCATTAGACTGATAATCAACCCTAGATAGTAATATTCTATAGTGTGCAAGGAAGGAACCCATGGAATTATAGGAGACCCATGGGGTCAAATGACAAAGTTCATGGCCTGGGGAGGCAGGTCGTGACAAATTGTATCAGAGCCAATACCCAGCCGGAAGTGCTTAAGCCCTACCTGGGTTTTATGCTTGGGGTCCACAATGATGACGTTGTGCGTGAAAGGTGTGGATAATGTAACACCCTGGAAAAGTGAAAATAAAATGGTTAAATGTTACTACCCATGTCAACAAGGTGCACCTTTCTTTTCAGGAGCCTATCTGATTAGAACTCCACAGTTTATCATGTTTTCCCTGGAGTAGTAATCAGGATGGGTAACCATCTGGGATGTTTTTCACATGTGTGTGAGTGAGGAGAAAACACACTGAAAGAACATGTGTTGGCCTATGGGGACAATCATTAGTCTGATAAGCAACCCTAGTGAGTAATCGTCTATAGTGTGATTGGAAGGAAACCAAGGTATTACAGGAGACCCATGGGGTCAAATGACAAGGTTCATGGCCCGAGGAGGCAGTTCGTGACTAAGGTAGTTAGGACAGGATAGTTCTCATAGGTGGACCATATTAATTGGCGTGAAACCATACTACTGATCATGAGTTGTACATACACATCAGGTAGGATCATCAGTGGATGATCGAGGAGCAGTTTATCTCTTTTTAGTTGTAATTGTAATTTCCAGTTGGACTTATATTCTGAAACCTTTACATTCAAAACATGTTTTACTAAACTAGTTTACATCATGGTTGCCTCGTGTTGTGATCTTGGATTAGTGTGTTTTTACAGGTTTTAAGGCAATTCCCTCCTGTTAAATGATGCACCTTTCCGTTTCATGTCGCCATCCCCTGGCATATGGAAGGCAGGCTAGGGGATGCCATGAAACAGGCCCCGGGGGACGATTCGTGAAAATGTTTTATCAGAGGAGTCGGTTCAACAAAAAACTAATACCCTAATCATTTCTATATTTCAATTGTGTTAAGTGTTATGACTGTGGTTTTCAGTTTCAGAAATAATGTGTTGGTATGATGGCTGATGTATCGACACACTAGGACCCTGAAATATAATTTCCATATCAATACAAGAAAAAACATATTGTGTGTGTTTTGAAAAGTTTTTCTTATGATTTCATTATGTATGCTCACCGGGTATATGTTATTTACCGTGGCACACCAATTTTATCTCAGGATGTTGCAACGTAGGCAGCGTTGTAGGATTCCCTAGATACTACACGAGGACGGCCCACCAAGCGATTAGGCTTATGTGCACGGCCCTCTTACCATGATAGAAACATCACATGGTGCACCAATAGCACAACAACCCATTGGGTAGTAGATGCAACCAGCCCCACTAGAAGAGGGTGTATTACAAGAGAGCATATTGCAAGAGTTTCTGCAGAAGTGAACTTAGAGGATCCGAGGTGAGAAGGATCCGAAGGCGGCTGAGGACTGGTTGGTGGTTGTGGCCAGAGTTTTTCAGTTAGTTGGAACACCACCTTATCTGATGGTAATCCTAGCTGCCAGTCTCTTCCAGGAAGTAGCTAGGAGATGGTGGATACTAACACTCCAGTTACAAGATAAGATGACCCTCAACTAGGAAGACCATATAGCTTCTTCCATGTAGAGTTCATCCCATAGACTCTATGATCAATGTATATATAGGATCTACTGAACATGTAGTATGGCAGCATGATTGTGTCCTAGTACTCAGGGAGGTTCACTGATCTCTCCCACTACTCCATCGATATGGTATAAGACCATTTCTTTAGGACCCATACCTTTGAGCAGGGTTTTCAACGGGAGATCAGATCATCTTAAGTATTGCTCAGCATTTCGACACAAGCTGGGGTGCTAGAGAGAGTGATATTAGTGGAGAGCATCGTAGCTGAGCATGCACCAACAACAATAACCACCACTTGATTTAAGTTAGTTGAGCCATTCGCAGTAGGCAGCAGACAGATGTTGTAGTGGCCCAAGAAGGCTAGACCTTTTGGTGTACAACCTCAGGATACCGAGTCATTGGTGAGGGTCTAACGCGATAGAGGAAGACTGTTGAGGATCAGGAAATGGTACTCATGCAGCGGGCATGGTCACATGGTTTGGGACTTCCTAACCTTCCATACAGATGACTAGCAGATAGTCGAGTGACTGCTAAGGAAGAGACAGAGGATTGCGTGAGGAGGTCTGCTGGGCAGTGGATGTGGTAGTGGATCTAGTCATACAGCTGGAGGTGGGTGGCTATTTTAGGTTTTGCAGCCACCACCTATAAGTGGTACACCCCGACCATATAGAGAATGTGGATAGGGATGAGCTCAGCTACCATTAGTGGTGGACAATGACCATGACCCTTCAGAGATGATTAGAGCTATGATCTGTGTATATTCCACCCTAGCTGGAGTACTAATAGACACAGTTTCCAGTCACTCTTTTATTTCCATAGCCCTCGTTCGGTGCACAGAGATACCTACAGAGTCGTTGAGTCAATCCCTACGTCTAGATACTTAAATAGCGGGAGATTTTACGATTACACACTTATATGGCAGTGCATTATTAATCATCGAGGTGAAAGATTTAGCTGGGATCTTATAGTAGTGGCATCGAGGCCTTTGAATGTCATATTGTGTATGGACTAGCCATGCACATTCCATAATAAAATTTACTTTATTAGGCGCAATGTGAGGTGTGTCTGCACAGATGGGACAAGGTTTTCCTTCACCAGTGTGAGGGGAACTTTTGATGCATCGGATGGAAATTCTTGGAAGAGGGAGTTGTCGATCACACATAATATTACTAGCCTTTCCCTCAGAGAAGTTGATGTTGAGAGTTTTAGTTATATTGTAGTGGTGGAGCAGTATGTCGATGTCTTCCCATATGATGTTCCCATACTACCTCCTCGCATATAGGTGGACATCTAAACTGACATGTACCCCGGTATGGAACCGATATATACACCGGCATATCAGATTACTCTCATGGAGATTTGTATGTTATGATTACTATTGGAGGACTTGTAGGGGGAGGTGTTCATGTGGCCTAGTGTGTCTCCATGGGCCGCCCTGATTATGGTCACCAAGAAGGAAGATGGGTGTTGAAAACTCTATGTGAACTATCGTTGCCTGAACCTGGTGACCGTGAAGAAAAATTATCAACATCAGAGGATTGATGATATTTTTGATCAGGTGAAGGGAGATTCATTGTTTTAGAAGATATTCCTCATATCATGCTCTTATCATCATAGGTAATGAGAGGATGATATGCAGAAGATGACCATTTGATGTCAGTGTGGCCACTATGAGTTATTGGTTATGCCTTTCGGCATGGCCAATTCCCCTGATGTGTTCATGGGGCCCATGAATAGGATATTCCACCCTTTCCTCAATAACTTTTTTTGAGGTCTTCATCGAAGAAATGTTGGTGTACTCGGCGATGGAGGAAGATCTGGCCAATCATCTACAAATAATTCTGGATACAATCTGAGAGCACAAGATTTATAGTAATCTCTCGACGGTCTAGTTTCAGATTCATGTGGTTCAATTTCTGGGACACATTATCAGGAAGGATGAAGTTTCAGTAGATCTGGTGATGATAGAGGCTATGCTACCATGGGAGCCACCCATGAGTGTGTTTGAGGTGTAATGTTTTATAAGGGTTAGATGGGTACTGCCGAATATTTGTACCTGAAATTTCTAGTGTTTCATCACCCTGGTCAGTGTTGATGAAGAAGTGAGATCCCATTTTGTGGAAGGAGAGAGTCCAGTATATTTTTCTGGAGGTGAGGAAGATATGGATGACTACCCCAATCATGAGGTTACCAAAAGAGGGTCTTTGGTATGTATTATACTGTGATTCATTTGGGGACATACATGGATGTGTCTTGATGAAGGAGCGAGTAGTGATTGCGTATGGAATTCGGCACCTCATACAGCATGACCATAACTATTCTATAAATGACATAGAGTTACCATAAGTGGTATTCTCCTAGATGAAGTGGTGACATTAATTGATTGGAAGTTGTTTTATAGTCTAATATGATCACAAGATTCTCAGGTTTATCTTCTCTGAGAAGGACATGAACCTGATACAACAATGATGGCTGGTGTTCTTCAAGGACTATGACATTGAGATAGTATATACCCTTGGGAAGGGGAACGTGGTTTTAGATGAACTTAGTAAGAGGTCTGGTCTGTCGTTTCTGAGTAAGGAGACAAAGCAGTTAGCAATATTGCAGATATCCATTTTGCATTGGGATTGAGCAGCATACCTCCAGTCTATGACTGTCAGTCCCTCACATCTTTTGCATGGTTGGGAGGAACAACTTGGGGATGTTTATTGTGAGGCATTATGTGATCAGATATCCACAATATATGCCCTTGATGGATTTTCTGAAGGTGGGGTGCACATACTCAACTTTAAGGGACACACCATGTTACCATTGGTGCTATAGGTATATCTGTTCAAGTAGTTCCATTCATCACCTCTTTCTATACATCCTGGTGTGGGGATGATGTACCGGGACCTCAGGCGTAAGCACTGGTGGCCGTTGATGAAGAAGTCAGTGGAATAGTTTGTTTCATGATGCCTTACTTGTCTATAAGTGAAGGCCAAACATCATGTTCCAGCAGGCTTATCACAACCCCTAGATGTGGTGGAGAGGATGTGGGATGATATCTCCTGGGACATTGTGACAGAGCAACCACGTACATCATGGGGACATGGTACCTTCTCGGTGATTGTTGACCGACTCACCATGTCGGCTCCTATCCTACCCATCTGAGAGTAGGGATTAGAGGATGTATTGGGATGTCTCTACATACATGTGACTATATGAAATTATTTGGTTCCATCGAAGATCTTCTCTTTCATGACTCGAATTTTAAAACCCAGTTGTAAAAGGCATTACTAGAGGCATTTAGGACTCATCTACATTTGGGCACCACCTTTCATCCAAAAATGGATAATCAAACTGAGTGGACCATATTGACACTAGAGGAAATGCAGCATGATTGCATCCTAGATATTGGCCATAGTTAGTAGGATCACATTCCCTATGTGGAGTTCTAATACAAAAAAAAAACAAATCGGTCATCGGTATGGCACCATTTGTGGCCTTATATAGTCGACCACGTCGATCACCTCTATGATAGAAAGACATTGGGGTGTCAGCACTTATGGGTCTGGGGTTGGTAGGAGCGTCCACCGAGATGGTGTAGATTATCCAAGAGTGGATAAAGACTGCACAGAGTAGGCTGATGTCTTCTTCTGATAGGAAAAGGGGACCTTTAGTGTTCTATGAGGGAGTCCATGTCCTACTATGAGTCTCAAATTGACGATGTTTTGTGGAAATTTGCTCGGGTGGAAAGCTATCTCTGAGGTTCATCAGAACATTTCACGTTCTCAATAGTGATGTCATGGTGGTGTATTTCCTAGCTCTTCCCCCACAAATGCACTGAGTGCATGCCATTTTCCACATGTCATAGCTGAAGAGGTACGTGCATGGTCCATTGCACATCATCGACTAGGGTGACAATATAATTGATGATGGGGATACCATTACGAAGGATCCAATGGAGATTGATGATCGATAGGAGCGGGAACTTTGTGGACGATTGATACCTCTAGTGAGTCTTCGCAAGCAGCACGAGAACATCCAGGCGAGCACAGGGGAGCGGGAGGCTGAGATTATTGCTCCATACCCCCATATGATTCCTTTCCCTATGTTGTTGCATTCAGATACGAAATTTCCAATTGTGGGGAGAATGTAATGTCCCTAGATTATACGTATAAATTTTTTTAATTATATTTAATTATTACTAGTCATTAAAAATTGATGGAGCATGGTTCTGAATCCCGGTGTGCCCAAAATTAATTTTTGATCTTTTTTTATGTTACATTCATTAAATGTTGCGGTGATGTTTTCTATCTTTTCAATTGGTGCTCGGATTTAAATTCCTAGGGTATCATTGATTTCGTATTGCTAGGATTCACATTAAGGTGTTTTCACATCGACCGTAGAATTATTGAAGAAAATTATAGATTTTGGGTCTTTTTAAATGAATAATAAAATATATTTGTTATTTATTTATTTGTTGAATTTCCACTAATGGATATGTGGTAGTGTGGGACAAGAAACGTGATAATCCATTTAATGGCTTAACAAATCAAATTCTTCGAAACAATGCCATTGGAATTTTGGAAGGAACTTATTAAATGATCCCCCATAAATCATGTGATCGTGGCTTACCCTCCCCATCACCTATTAATATGGAGCATAGGGAAGGGTAATGACATGACTTCATCTAGCGACGAAGCTCTGGTAAAGCGCCACTTCACCTTTTGAATGGGGAAACACCCCTGCTATCCTGGTGGATCCCACATCATAGGATTGTGCCCCCTATGGGACACACAAGCCCAGCGGGCCATGCCCGTGTAGGTCAAGCCAGACCACATCCCAGCAGTCCGGGTTGGTCCGACCAGGTCAGATGGAACCCAAACCCAACCAGGCCCGGTTTCGCATAAATGGTCATAACATGAGAACCGATCATCCATTAGATGAACCAACTATGAAAATGGGACACTGGGAGAGAGAATATCCATTTGAAATAATCCAGTTGAGATTTGAATAATGTGGGTGTACAGATGGGTTGGATCAAATCTGAATCCAACCAGACCCTCAAGAACTAAAATGCTTATAAGTAATTGATCGACCATCTGATTGACGCATCGTCTATTAAACTATAACCCATAAGACATGGAGTTCCAGTGAAATACTTCTTCATGGAACATCGTGATGATTGAGGTATGAACGATGGGTTAAGGAGTGGTTCACCCAGAATCAAGCGTACTATGAATGAAAATCTATGGGCTGGTAGTGAGGCTGAGGATGAAGAGAGATCATACCAGGGTTAGTAGTGGGATATCCTGTGATTGTCAACACCAATTTTGTGTGGGTCAGATCTTGTGTGGGTCAGTGCACAATGATCTTTTGTGGGTATGATCATACCACTCTTGTGTGGGTTAGATCCTATGTGGATCATTATGGGGGTTAGTATCTATCAACTCTGGGTGGGTATGATCCAATGTGGATCATTATGGGCATTAGTACCTATCGATCCTGTTTGGGTTCATCTCCGTATGGTCAGCAGCAGTTTTGTTTGATAGAATAAGATGATCTAGCTTCGTATCTTATAATATGTACTTCTTACTTCACTATAACTGGTGTGAGCAGAGTCATTCACCTTAGTGGTGATACTTGTGAGGTACTTTTAACATCTTGGTGATATCCTTATAGTGATACATGTGTGGTAATTTTACCTTTGTGGTGATATCTTCATGGTGTTACATGTGTGGTATTTTTCCATTGTGGTGTTATCTTCATTATGTTACATGTGTGGTACTTTTACCTTCATGGTATTACCTTCATGGTGTTACCATTGTGATATTCTTTCCTCATGTATGAGATATGTATATCTTGATAAAATAGGTATATTTATAGGTATATACATATGTAGGGTTGTTGACTACTTCATACATTGATATTGGGGTCTTGCTTTGGTTTTTCTATGGCGGAACATGGGGAGACCTTCGAGGGTATCAGGTTCTATACTCAGTATTGTTATACTCACCCATGCACGGGCTTCACCTGCACCTTGTTGTGTATTGTGAAGACGAAATACAACGTTGATCGATGTTTAGGGAGTCAGGACTAGATGGTGCTCAGTTGTTGACCATTTGACATGGTGTGATGCAGGACTACTGATCGTGAGCTGTACCTACCCTTTTGGTAGGATCCTTGGTGGACGATCCAGGATCTTTTTATCTATTTTTAGTTGTACTTGTACATTCTAGTTGGGCTTCTATTCTGGCCCCGTTAAATTAGTCACCCTTTTTTACTACAACACTTTACCTCATGATTACCTCTTGTCGTGCTCTTAATTTTTTTTTATACATGTTTAATGGTAAGGCCATCCCGTTAGGGGATGTGCCTTTCCAGTTCAATTCACCAGCCCCTAGCCTATAGAAGGTGGTCATGGGGTAGTCATGACACGGGCCCTAGGGGGATGGGTCGTGACATATACATGTTAAATAGTCATCAATATAATATATAACTATACTATATATTTTCATACTTCACCACAAATATAGGAGGGATTCTATTTTTAACGGATAAATGAGATATTAGATTAGTTAGGATGGGATTGTTCTTTGACCATATTTGATTTATCAATGTGAACGTTTGGAGATTGTATCCAACAATATAATAAAAATTAAGAATATATATACTCCCTATTCTAGAAGAATGTTAGTATGACTTCTTTTTTGATGACATACCAGGGCTTAATTTTGATAAGCATATTTAGTTTAACAATGATCTTGTACCATGGGTGAATCTAATATTTATTCATCCATTTCTTATTAAATTAAATGATTTAAGAGGAAATATTTTATAGATGGATTATTTAGAGGTTATTGTATTTATTATAATGTGTTCATATCCTTGTGGTGCTATTATATTTTTTTTCTATGAATGAAGATGATCCTCTATGTGTCTATTCAGAAAAATAAAATTTGAATCAGGTAACTATATATAACATGTACCATTTAATGATGAATAATGATATTTTTGATTATTCCAAGGGATCATGATTGTTTTCCATGATTCATATACAACCATTCTATTAATTACATTATATCAAATTGAATTATATTCTCTTTAAAATGATTAGGAGATGATACTAAATGTAATAATATCTTTTCTTTCATTTTTGGTTAAGAAATGAAATACTTTTGTAGTGTATCATGAATAATATTTATTATCCCTACATTACTCAGTTTTTTATTCATGTATTATATGCAAATATGTTCCAGGGAATCATATATCAATTAAATTAAAATTGATATTTTATTGAGTAAAATTTATAATATCTACATTATGGAAAAATTCATATGATCACTTGTAGATTCAAGATGAGATGGTATATGGGAATTTAATTTCCATGTCACAGATATTAGTGGACCTAGAAAAGGTAGAGGTTATGATCTCATGGGAAGATAACAGGATTGTGTATGAGGTCTGGATGTTATTTAGTCTTGTTGGGTACTATCGACACATCATCCCTGAATTATATATTTTCTTTGAAAATGAATGAATCAAATAGTTAGAATAGGGTGATGTTTGAGTGTTCTACCATGATGGATATATATTCCATAAATTAAATTGGACATTAATGAAAACACTAGTGTGCAATCTTCTAGATCCACGTATTGAATATTAATAGTTAGGCGATTCTTCAGTTGTGGGTTGTGAGTTGTGTCGACATAGAGAGATAAGATTGAATCAAATGGGTTATCACATCTATGACACCATTAGAGGGAAGTACTTGAAACCTTCCATAGACTGTTAGTTGTGGTATAATCACAAATTTTTGAGTGAAAAAATATCTCTAGTGATAGGTTTATCATTTAGAGAGACCATATTATCAAGGGATATATATTCTCTTTGTGCTATTTCAATCTGAGTGAGAGGAATTTAGTGGAGTATCTGTAGAAATTAAATTATAATATGGCTAATGTTTTAGGGAATGATAATTTATTCCATATTATATTAATATTAATACCATGACGGAATAGGATCTTTGAGAAAGGCCTCCATTAGTGGAATAACTTCAAATGAGAATGATGGATCAATGGCTAGTGGACATTAAAAAATAATTATCGTTTCCAACAGGGGTATATATATTGTTAAGAGTCTATATTAAATTGGTAAATCCTTTTCGAAACAATAACTTCCATGTCACAAAAATGTTGGAAAAATATATATTGATATATTTGAATGTGAAATTTTAAAAGAGTCCATTGAAATTATAATAATACAAAAAAATCATATATTTTTTAGTTAAATATTTAACAAACAATCATGTGAATGATTTATATATGGATAATATTACAACAAAAATTTATATTTCCATCAAAAATATAATTTAAAATATTATAATACAAACTGACAATTATGATTTATTGGTAATTTCTTTAAATTAAATATTATATCATGGTATTGAATTATATGTTTCTTAAATTTTATTTTATCTTTATAAATATGGATATATACATATATTGTTTTTAATATATAAATTATATAAAAAATATATAATTAGCTTATATAGAACACTAATAAAATAATAATTTCATTTAAAAATCATATTGATATATAAATTAAAACACATTTACATATAATATGTTCCCGTCATATATTAGGTATATGTTTCCTAGTGTGCACTAGTGATGAGATCCACACATTTATGCTATTCCCCATTCCTGTAGAAGTATTTACTTCCACATGTACTTTTGTAAGGAAGCATACATTTGTGAGATGCACATTACTTTCATGGTTCACCAAAAAATTCTCTTTTAGTATTTTTTTGTAGGTTACCATTCTTGAACTTATTCATGGGGATTGAAGGAAACATATGTGAAATTATTCTCACTATCATGGACCATCGCGCTTGTAAAAAAATCCACATTCATAGAAATTTGGTTGGAAAAATATCATCATCATTCTCACAATGAAAAAAAGGCATATATAAATCAAATTCATTATCAATATAATTAAAAATATTCAATATTGAAATTACAAAAATATAGAAACGTTGTTGATTAGTCAATCCAATTTTCTAGTTTAGAAACATGTTATTTTTTTCTATATAATTCTAAATAATGATACATGGGAAGATGAAATGACTAGCTATAATTTTTAGGCAAGATTCTCTTTGGAGATACCATGTTCTGGTGATGCAACAAGAATCATATCTATATATGTGATCCATGTTACTTTTCATGCATGGATGTGGCCCAACATACATCATATGTGATGTGTATGTATCTGATAATGACTTCAAGATATTCCAACAGAACCATAGTATGCTTCATCAAACACATTTGTTCCCTTACCAACTTTAGGTTCACCAAGCTACAGTAGAAATTGAATTACCTCAGTCACTACACCACCCCAAAGAAATTGAAATAGGGGTGTGTTTGTTTTAGGAAGAATTTAAATAGATAAACACAATTATAAAACCATGTTCTAGGCATTGGGAATACCAACACATTACAAAATTAATTAATCATTAATGAGTTATTGGATGTCGGAAACATAGATGAAGTGATATGACCAAAAATATTATGATAATGGTCCACACCTATCATCATCTAAGTTAAAAAACTTCATTTATTAATATATTTAGAACCACATAGTCAATTAACCTTTAACTAACAAAAACTAAACACGTATATTAAAACTCATTTTTTTTCAAAAACATATAAGATATTAAAGTCAACCTCTTTACAATCATGGTAGATTCCAGTAATAGATTTTGATTTCTTTTAGATAACATCATACATACTACCAATAATGATCCACTATTTGTTGCTTCATAAATGCCCAAAACCACATTATAATAGCTTCTACAGATATTTCATATAAATCTCATTATAAAAAAAATACCATGTTACATATATTAATACATATATATATAATTGAATTAAGAAATGATTTCATAATTAAAATGAATTTTTTGTTATTCATAACATGAAAAAGTTCTTTTAAACAATAATTGGATATGGGAAGCTAATTTCTTGACTTATTAGTTTTATTTCCCTGAATGATAGTGCAAGCAAGTTCTGAATGCATCACCCAATTTTTGAAATATATATTTCAATTTCAATTTTAATATATTAATACCTAGTTACACATCTATTATTTGACCATTGTGTTAAAATAGAATTGAAATAGAAATTCGTTAATTATTTATCGAGATATTTTCTAAAATGTCATAGTAATGGTATGTGATAAATAATAACAAACACAAAAAATGTGTATTTTCCTGAAGAGAAAAAAAATTAAAAATCCACATCTGGTTTGTAGGGGATGTGAGTGAATGGAAAAAAATTTATTTCGTTTTTTGATAGAGGAGATTTATTTTGAATAAATCCTTGTCAATTTTATAGGTTTAGATTTGGTAAGTTGATATATGTTTGTAGATAATTTTATTTTATTTACCCTCTCCTTCAAATCATTTAGTTTCATTATTTTACATTCAACCCAACTTATTTTATGAACCCTGTGAATAATTATAATTTAGTAATAAAATCCAGTACTTCCCTTTACCTCAATAAAATTTCAACTGATAGGGAAATTGGTTACAAAAGAACCTCCATAAAACTCACCATTCCGACCTCAAACAAAACAATATATAAAGGACTATAAAAACATGATCATTATAAAATCATGTTAATGTAAATTCATATAGTAGTAGAGAATTGAATCTAGAAAATTGAATACCACTTTTGGATTATATCTTTACTCCACGAATGTCGATATATTTAGTATGGAGATTAAAAACTAACAAACAAAAATTAATCAAATACAAAAAATTAGTACTAGATAGAAAAATATCATAAGGTTAAAAAACCATTATATGTTTTATAATGAATGCATATGAAATTGTATATCATTCCTAGTAAATATCATAGTGTTAATATTTGAGTGGGAAATCAAGAATATATCCCTTTTGTATCCATCATTAATCATTTCATATTTCACTCATACTAAAAATACCCCTAACATGATTAATTATTTCCTTGTATAACTTTCATAATAAATTTCATGGTCGAAATATGAAATCCATGGAGAATTATATAAATAGTAATTATTTATGATCTATTTTGACGAACATTTCATCACATTTTTAGAGGATAATAAATAAAATATCACAATACTTATCCCACCCATGTTTAATATTGAAACACAATTTTATATGAAGTGAATCAAATTTACAAGGATTCCACATTTGAAAATATATTTTTTTCAGATGAAATTTTTTATTTTTCTTTAGCTTTGAGATTTGATTTAAAATATTCCATTATAAAATTAAAATTGAACATGATTAATGTTGATTTGATGTATCGAATAATGAAACAAATTATTCATTTATAGGCACCACAGGAGTGATCAATCGATGATGAATAAGGTATGTACATTATATTGTATGAATGTCTTCTTACCACAGATGATACCACTAATGAACCTGCTATAACCCCATCACTGAAATGTAAAACAGAAATTTAGATATCAATTTACAATAAAAATTTACTAATGCATTGTCTGGGATTTCCCAAAACACATATGATAGTTAGTTGCACAATCATGGTACTGATAATGTTTAAAATAATATTTAACAATGAAGATTATTTGTTCATGTAGGGAAGGATTTGAAATAGTCTAATATACTTTTTCTCTAGTAGGGTAAATTTCCCAATATCTCTATAATAAATGGAATTGAGATTAATTCAACGATGAATCATAATGGATGGATGTTCTAGGAGGTAACTCCAAAAATATCATAATCACCAAAACTATACATTCAATAGTTTTTACATGAAATGCTTGATATCTTTTACAAAAGTGATGAAATTGAAAATGTAGATATAATATTTGGAAACATGGTATTCAAATTAATAAAATTTATTGTATAATAAATAATATAATACCATTAATTTTTATTTTTAATCATATATTTTTAAATAATGTATATTTATATTCATAATTGGAGGCATTGATTTTAATATAAAATAAATTCTTTAAAAATATTAAACAATATAAATTGCTTTAGATTAACTCTGTATTAATGATCATAAAAATAATATTCAAAGTCCAATAATAATAATAAAATTCATATTCCTATATTGGAACACAAAATATAAAATTGGAAATTAAATATCTATAACATAAAATTCAAAAGTGGAAACTATAATATTCTAATTTAGATGTCAAATTGGGTAAGAAAAACATCAAATATTGTTAGTTCAATTTTTATTATGAATCCAACTATAAATTATTTCTATATGATTGAAGATAATGACATGAAATACTTTGATTTTTCAAATCATGTTTGATATTTTAAGATCACCATATATATTGAAAATATAACAAAGAGTTGTTACAATGATGAATCTATTAGAATGAATCAATCATAATACAAACTTATTTACAAAAGTTACATAGAATAAAAATTTAAAAAACTTTCATTTTTCAATATTAAAAAATATTTTAATTTCATGAATAGTCTAATAGAAGTGTTAGCCCATTCAAATGAAATGACCGTAAAATATCACCAAAATGTATTCTTCAAATATATGTTATAGGTTGTAAGTGTTATATGTTTAATTAAAATATTATCTTAGGTAACTCAAAAATCATATAATCGGATGCATATATATATTTAGATATCACTGTTTTGTGATTAAATTAATAACCAAACAATAATATTAATGATAATAATAATGGAAATTAAAAGTTACCTCAATCTAGTAGAATTTGGTAATGTTAATATATATAAATCGTATTAAAAAGAAAAAACATAATAAATTGTTTATGGATAAGATAAATATATCCTAATATAACATCAATAAATATTATATATAATTTTCATTTACATGAAAATCACATTCAATTTTTTTTATAAATAAATAATGATGAAAAATTAATCTAACCCATGAATGAAAATGATAACATCACATGGGTAAAAAATCCACATGGAACATAGCCAAGCCCTACCAAAATAGTAATTTTAAAGGACTGTACCCTATCATTGTATTCTAGGATCACTAATGTTTACACCATATGTGAGACTTGATGGAAACAGATAGATTCTTGGTGTGTCATCAGTCCAACGTCACATTTAAACCACATGTATCATTGGAAGAAATGGAAAAGATTAGGGACACCAACCCTGATCAATGTTTCTTGTGGTGGCCCCAAATGGCAGAAACAACTCCCCATGGATGAGTTTTTAGGTTCTGAAAAGGATTATTTGTTAGAAGGGTTGGTGGGAGTGAAGGTTGGTGGGGATGTTTGTAAAATGTGGGAGGAGAAATTGAGAAAAAATGGGGAGGTAGTGAGTAAGATAAAAGCGTGGAAAAATTAGAGGTGGTAGAAAAATGATTAAGGAAGATGGGATCTGGTGAGGTAGGTATGTGGGGGCGGATGTGGTATCTATTGAAATGAACTCCAATTTACGTTTCAAAAAAACTGTAGTTTTTATTATCATATTTATTATAATTTTATTTTCAAATTTTATTTACTTAGTCCCATTAATTGATGGTTTTGGCTTTATTATTTGTAATATATCAATAAATCTGTATAGTTATACATGCACATATATTTATGTTGGGTTTTAAATTTGTCAACAATTTTATGTTCTTTTTAGAAAATTTTTATTCATCTCAAATAATATTTTTTTTTCTTTATTTTTTATGTATTTACTATTCATTTTAAAAAGTTATTATGTGAAAAAACATATTAATAATATAATATATTTAAAAAAATTCATCGTTCTCATTACACTCAGATCATTGATCTCCATTATTTTTACCTTCACATGACATTTCTGGATTGGATTATAATAACATTAATGTATGATTAATATTCAATAAATATATATATACATGTATTCATTTAGGGTAATATTATATAGTTGTTAAATTTTTTTCCAATTTATAAACATGTGATTTTATTAACAAATGATGTGTTTGTAATAAAAAATAAAAAATATATATATTAAAATTATTTAAAGATTTGTTGTTATGGAATAGTTCTTTATTACATATTTTTCTGATGATAACAGAATAATTGGTAATAATATATATTAATATAGATAAATTTTAGTTGAAAAATTATTGGTATTGATATATTAGAGAAAAATATTTAATTTTTTGTTAAATAATGGATGGTATTAAAAAATTAATTTTGATGGACATATCCATTGGTAACAAATAATTTTGGTATTAAAATAAATCCTGATAAAACTTAATATTTTTTTGATTATCTCAATTATATCAACAAACATATAATCTATCATTAAATTTTTGTTGCTGCAAATAAATTTTTTTCTAGGATTCTTCAGAGTTTCATAGAGTAATAAAATGGGAACCATTTTTTATCATTTTTTCTTTATTACAACTTATTATGCCATGTAGGAGGTAGATCTTAAGCTCTACTGATTCATGGGAACTAGGGGGGATGATTTATTGTCATTGCAATCCTTATTTGATGATAGTGTCTTTAATGGATAGTAGATATAATTAGTTATAGTGTTATTTTGGGAGGAGATGGTGAGTGGATATCATGTTTCAATGCCTACTATTCATCTAGGTATAATAAGAACATGTCATGATATTTTAGGTTAGTTTTAATCGGCTGTGTATAAAGAGAAGAATTTGTGATTTTGTTTTGCAATACCTTACCGATCAATTATTAAAGGAATAGCATCATAATTCTAGTGGGTTGCTTCCAGAACAATTGACTCCTATATGGATGTGGGAGAATATGATGCTGTAAATTATGGTGGGGTTACCTAGGACATTCAAGGTGATTGATACTTTTTTTGTGGTAGTTAATCATCCAATGAATGTGTCTCACTACATACTGATTTAAGAGAACATTACAATGGATGATTAATAGAAATTTTCTTTATAACATATTTTACCCATGGTGGGTCTCTAAAAAGAAACATATGTTATAGATATTCAAGCAACACATCATGGTTGTGGAAATATTTATAGAAGTATATTTGTACTTGGGTTAAACTGAGTACAACATATCACCCCATGATAGATGTATAGTAAGAGGGGATGATCCATGATCTAGAGGATATGTATTAGGTTTTGTTCTACACTCCTTTGGTGCTTGGTATGTTCTCATATATATGGTCATGTTTTCATATAGGAAAAAATTAAAACAATAAATCTAGATGGATCATTTTATGTATCTCTATTCTTAGAAATGTCTCCTACCATTATGTTCACCTGATTCAGGTTAGGTAATAGTCGTATTGACAATTAGGAATTTAGAGACCACTCAGAGAGTTTAGTTGATTCGAATTTAGTTAGTGAACACTCCAAATTGCAAATAATCAATTACTAATATAATATGGTGACCCTTGGAGTTCATTGTAGATGACCAATTTATCCTATATGAGACTCCTCAAATTTGTAGTTGAAGTGCATACAATTAAATGAAGATACATCAAGACTAATTGGTCCCTTTTACATTGTTGAGAAAATCATGATAATGGTAAACTTCATGGATCTTCTTCTGAAAAATTGACGTATACATGATATTTTTCATATATCATATCTTTGGATGCCCAATCATTAAATTGTGAATGTGATCGAATGTTAGGAAATTGATATGGACTGTGAAGCATCATTTCTGGAGTTCTTGGTGTGGATTAGAGACTCTAGAGAGAAAATTTTGTAATGGATGATAGTACCACATATCAGTGTACATTGAAATAATATATGAATTAAAGAAGATAAATGGAAGCATGAAGCTAATGTTCAGTTATAGTTGCCCATATTTCACGATCAATACTATAAATTAATCGTATCTATGAAGATAATTCATTAACAACATAGAATTTTTAAATAATCATCTTTTATGGTCTGTTGCCTCTAGGTTTCAATGTTTTCTGATTATTTTTTCTCCTCAATAGTTGTATTTAATATGGGTTATGTACCCAAATTAGTTATTTATGGAGATTAATGGACTCAGTAGGTTACATTATTTCTGAAATAAGGATTCCATATAGATTTGGGTGCACTAGATTTTTGGTGGGGAGAATTAATAGTTATTCATTTCTAAACAACACATCAGCTTGTCAGTGGTGACACCAATCATTCGGTGCTCCCCATCAGCATAAAAGTGACTCCATGATTAGTGCCATGTTAATTTTTTTATTTATTTTAATCTAATTTTATTATTAATTCAATCATAAAGAAATGAAACCCAATTTCCACCATGACCCCATAGATATATCTACCATAGAGTTCCAGGAATACACTACATCACCTATTGGGTTATTGAATTGTTGATCGATATAGGGGAAATATTTTCCATATATTCTTACATTTTATTCCTATTTCTTATTCATCATTTGGAATTTTTTGTAGATAAAATCCATTTTTTTCATCTATGGATCTCTATCTACATATAATGTAGAATAAATTTTTGATTGATATACTTAAATTATATCACGAGACTCAATTTCTCTTTTTTGATCGATCCTAAATCATCGATTAATATAGAATCCATTTTATGAATGTCAATAATTATTTAATATATTTTCCTAAATTATTAATTGAATTATAATTCAAGAGACTTTATAATGTTGGGTTGAGTCTTCTACTAGTGAACATGTTTGCACATATCTGATCCAAGATTCTTTTCTCAATGGATCATGGAACTCAAATTTGTTGAAATGAATGTAGGAAGTTCCTTACCATTCAGATCACTTATATTTTAATTTTTACAAGATATGATTGTATATTCTTCATTTCATTGAGAGATTTCATTATTTTGATCACAATTGTAATATTTTGTAGTCTGTTGGACTTCTATTTAGTAATTATCAAATGAGCATGTTTATAGATCATGAAATCCATGTTTGTCTATTGATAAAATGTTTGTGTGTGTTAATACTCATGATTGATATTCTATTAATTGATAATAAATTTAATGGTATTTTTTTATTGATGTGTTTCATTTAGTGTATTTTTCTATGGTTTAGAATGATAGGTGGAACATCATGGTTCAATTAACTTGTAGATGGGTAGAATGTCTAACATTATGCGATGACGATTATAGAACAAGACATAGGGATGTAGTATGATGTCCTTGGGGACTAACCCATGTAATAGTCTTGAGACATGTTAGTCTTATTGACTAACTAGTGGAAGTTCCATGTTAAAATGAACATGTTACCTAACCCATGAATGATATTGGGTTTGGTTTTCATGTCTATAGACCCATTATATTTTATACTTGTGGATGTGTAGAGATATATGAGGTAGGTTTCTAGAAAACCCATTACCAGAGATAAATAATTTCAAATATTCTGGAATGGTGCTAAAACATCTATGCATGGGTATAGAGGATGCTTTTTTTGTTAATGACACTCTGAAATATAATTATTATTTACATGATTGGAAAATTATTATATTCATGGAAGACAAGTCTTTGGCATTTTGTGATATATAAAGGATTCATTGATGGTGGAATATATGCTTTATACAATCACCATTATTGAGAATCATAGTGCAAATAAATTCTTTATAACCAAATATATTGGAATGGGAACAGTCTGTTTAGCAGATTACTGAGAAATAATGTGATAAGAGATGGACATGATTCCAAGACACACTCAAGATCAGTTTTAATATAATTTAAATTAAATTTATTTCCAAATGGTTCTATAATTCTAGTTTAAATTCACCATTTGGGGGCAGTGTGATTATAGTTTTCTAACATATCATTTCATAAAATAGAACATTTATTCATGTTATCTTATATTATGTAGTATAATTAGACTTTATTTATATTGATATCTGATTTTCTAAATAACGTGTATGAATACTGATGGTATAGACTCCCAACATTACATTAGAATATAACTACTAGTTATAAGTCTCTTTATTATAGATTTTTTAACATGATGCTATGTGGAACTTTGGATCTGACCCATTGGTTCAGCACTTGGTTTTTTGGAAAAGGTTTCAGTCCACATTTATTGTAATGTATAATCATGTGAACTATTGATATCGTTGGTTAGAGTATATTCCACAAGAGGCGGTGAATTGACTATATAAAGAAATTTCTGGTCAAGAAAATAACTCATAAAAATGATTCCCCCAAAGGTTACATACAGCCTAGTTATTCAAGTTTATACAGTTATAAGAGTTTGAATGTTTAAATGACATTTTAGAAGATTGATAATATCTCAGAAATCATAATATCAGTTGTTAGTATTACATTTCGAGATATTCTACTAATAAAATACAATTATATCATATTCCCCTTATTAACTGTCAAATTGAATTGAGTGAATTCTGAATTAAATAGTAAAGAAATAAAATAGAGACAGTTAAATTAAGCAACACAATAGATATGAAACAAGAGGTTCAGACTCAAGTTCAGACCTAATCCACTCTACTTGGTGAACACCTTCCTTAAGCAATTTATATAAAATAATCATGATCCACACCCTGGATTGGGGTTAAAGAACAGTACACAGGACTCTCCAAGTCGCACAGGGACCACTTCCATAGTTCTTCACAGGAAAAACTACCAGGCCACACATGGACCTCTTCCACACCTATCAGTGTGCATCCAAATATAAATTTATTTTAGTATGTAAATCGTTTATCATTAAATATTATGTAGGATAAAGAGTATGATATTATATAGATACACACACTACTCAAAAGATAGTAAAATGATACACAATAGAGAAGAAATGTTGAGATAGGTTAAAAAATTCTCGAAATGTTAGTCTTTGTATCTCTAGACTTATAAGATGAAGAAGATGTAGAAATCAAGTTCACATATGGAAAATAGAGTGTCAGAAGCAAGACAGATCCATCTTATGTTCTTTGTGATGTTTGACAGTGCAAATACATTCTCGATTCTGGGATTCTGTTGTGCTTCATGTGTTATCCTACAGTGTTGAGTTTCATAAGAAAATTAGTTCTTTAATAATTATCTAAGAGTACTATGTTTTCGTGCTCATTCCAACACACTTGCTCATATTTTTTGTATTGTGCCACACTTCATATTTTTCATTTCCCGCATTACTCATTTATCTTTTAGTTGAAGTGATTGAGCCGACAGGTTTCATGTATTCTTCACCTCAAACCTCATACTATCTTATGGCATGTCTACAAATAATTATTAATTATGTCAGTGCATTTAAAATATTCATATATGACCATTAGATATTAAATTGAATGACTAAAAAACATATTAAGAAATAGTGTCACATTATGTCAAGGAAACAGTGTCTCGATGTCATGGAGTCTATTTCATAGTGTCTAGTTCAGGATGTCTTCTTCATGGTGTCTTTTTCAGGGCATCTTGATGTCATAGTATCTTGTTCATGGTGACTTGTTCGCAGTGTCTTGTTCAAGATGTCTTAATGTCACAGTGTCTTGTTCACGGTGTCTGGTTAACATTGTGACTGCTTGTTCATGGTGTCGGATTATTCACGGTGTCTCGAACATTGGAAAATATCTGTATTCAGTCTTATTCAGTGATATTTATGGAATGAATTAAACATAATATGTTTTCAGATAAATCAATATAACATGAATCAAAAGATAGTGTATAGTAACCAAAATGAGTGTGTATCACTTAAGAGCTTTGTACAAATTTTACTAAACAACTGTACAATTGAAGTGTTATGGATCACATAGAGTTGACATGGTTTATAGACCGAATAAGATTTTTGATCATTAAAAAATGATTAATACATGTGGAGTCCATAATCTACCCCTTTTGATGATCAAAAATCCTGAATATTTAGAGTGTATATTTGTTCTATGAACATAGTTCTAATGTGCATATAACATATATAGAGTGAGTGTTCTCTTCTCCAATATGTCTCTGATATTTCTCCCACTTTTGGGATTATCAAAAAGTAGCAATGAAAGAAAGAAAAAATAGAAAAAAGGGACATAATGTATTAGATAAATATAGGGGAATTAAATAAAGTAAAAAATTATTTAACAAGATTCCAATCAAAAAAGAGTAAGCATTATCCTTCTTCACTGGTTGGTCTTCTCTTTTCCCTTAGCAGCTGTAGCAGAAGGGATAGTTATAGGAACAGAGGTTGAGATAGAAGAAGGTAGTGAGGTGTTTGACAGAGAAGGTAATGGAATCCCCTCAAAGAGAGAGGGATCCCTAGTAGGTGTAGTAGAAGACCGATGAAGTTGTTGATCATGGATCACATGCATTATTTGACTCAGTGCTTGACTGACTGTCATAGAAGTGGAGGCTAGGGAAGTGGTTCAAGTAGGAATATAAGGCCACCGAGGGGTAGCCGCATGAGCAACAATGGTTGTACTCTATACATGATGAAAGTACCTCAGAAGATTAATAAAATCAGCAATGATATCTCCACCATACTGCATATATTTCTCAAAGTCATCATGGTTTTCCATAATGTTGTCCAACATACAAGTGAACTCTGTGAACATTTGGACTTGAGTCTTGAATGATTGAGGAATAGGGGGAATCCTTAGAGTTTCTAAAAGATATTTTATATGATGGGTCATGTTATTCTTCGAGATGATTCAGTTGAAGTAGAAATCTAATTTATTGGCATTTTCTTTTTGAGCATCATTAGAAATTTTTCAATGCATTTGAACTAGATAAAGAACTCTATCACTGATCTTGATAAATTCAGATAGATAATCATTATTGAAACCACTAATCATTGTCTGAAGGTCTTACTTGACCAATATTATGAGTAGGTCATTGTCTAACGAAGATTGAGATGATGGTCTACATGTCTGAGAATCATTGATAGCTGAGGTGAGATATTTTAGTTGATTTATCACTTTTTGAAGGCACCCCATATACTCATCTGTGTGCTTCTTAACATTAACCACAAGCTATCACATTTCTTTCAAAATATATTTTTTTCATTCTGCCTCTTTTTCATCAAAGGAAGCTAAATGACATTGAATCTGAGAGACAACAGTTTGTGGGATTTGATAAACAACATGCTCCATAGAATGAGAAGAAACTCTGATCTCTAACTCATCACTTTTTTCATGTCATTAATTTTACCACTTAGAGTCTTCACTTCATAACTAAGTAATCTGTTTTCAACTCTGATATTCTGAATTTCAACAAGCAATTTGGGTTGAATTATCCAAATAACCTTTTCCGACAATAGTGAGGCATCCATATCAATAAGATTTGTTACAGGTGCTGGTTGGGTATCCAAGAGTTTTTCGACACCCACCAATAGTGTAGTTCTAAATTCTTTCATATCATCTTTACTCACCAAGGATGGTTGTTCTGGTGAAGGATCAGAGATAGGGATTGATACGGGCTCATGATCATTGTCATGGCCAAGATTAGAGATATATTTCAATTAGAACATAGTGGAAAGGTCAATGCCTTTTACTGAGGCTTCCTTGGAGTCATACAAATCATAAAATCTAGGTAATTTTTACCAACTATCTACAGGGCTTGGAACACTGGGTTAGGTACTTTAAAAGATTACAGATTCTGGGGTTTCTCCCCCACAACAGTTTCATCCTCCTCATGATTGAGAGGCTTATAGGATTGATCTAGTTCCATGTATTCATCTCTTAGTTCCTCCCTCATTTCCTATCTAGCCAACTAATATTCCAGCTCCTTCCTTTCCTCAATCCGATGTAATGACTTCATGAGTAGATTGTTCCACTAGGAGTTAGTCTTGGTTAGCATCTTTCATTACAGGTAATTCTTATTCTATAAGATCTTACATAGATTTCATTTCGGTTTCTTTTACAACCGGTTTTTTGTCAACTTCAATTTGTTCTTCTATATTAACAAAATCATTAGAATTTGGGACTTCCTTTTCACATACTATATGATGCACAAGAGTATTGTATTTCTTATCAAAAAAATATTCCCTAGGAGGAACAACAACCTCTTCTTCTACTTCTTCTTCTGAATACTATACAACTTTATGTGGTTCCAAACCAAGATCAGTAATATATTTTGGTCGTTATGCATGTTCCACTAGATTGAATTTTTCATAAATCATATCATTTTCTTCCAAGCAAGCCTTTATTCGCAGATTCTAATTTATTTTCATCCCATTATTAAGTAATTTTGAAAGGTAGAACTCACAATCCATGATAACACATTCATTAGGTCCAACCATACCATTGGCATGAAGCATGGATGAGATAAGCCGAAAATAAATCAGGGAGGTTGACTTGGATGTGGTTTTGACTAGATCACACATTTGGTGTATGACATACTTACAAAGGTTGATTTTATGCCCATTTTTTAAAAGATGTATCTGAAACACATCTCAATATTTCAGTTCATCTAAATCACCTTATCACGGGATAATTTAGTTTAGTATAAACTTAAACAGAAGTCTAGATTCTTGATCCAGTTCAACAGCAATGGCTCCCCACATGGTTCCATTTTCGAGGAATATTTTTAGAGCAGCTTCCAAAACAATGAATTCACTAGAAGGTGGAGGTCCTCCCTAATTTCCCACATAGATTCCTTTATTAGGGATCCTAAGCCGTACATCCCATAACCTCGATGAGAATGAGCATTTCTGGACATTTATCCAACTTCTCACACCATAACCATCATCAGAATCAAAGGAGAATTGAACATAGTGATAAAATTGAGCGACAATATTAGGGTAGATGGCACTATCATTACTAGAAAACCATTCAAAACCAGCCTTTCTCTTTTAAAAGATTCAAAACCAGAGACTTACTCGACAGAAGCCACTCCTGTAAAATCTCTTTCTCGGGTACTACTTCTAACTTCACTGGATTTGGATAAAGAGGACCATTGGGTGATAGCATAGTTTTGATCATCATCTGCATTGTGTTACGTTTCTCATGAGTCGATGATGAAGGGTGTTTCAACCTGGGAATTCACCAAAGGATAAAGATATAGAATAATTGAAGGATTCATGAAGGGTTAGAAGTTGAGTGAATAAAATAAAGCGTGATTTAAGGAAAAGTGAGACATCTTTTATTTTATCATTTCAGAATACCAGATGACGGAAAAGTAAAATCACATGAAAATGAAAAGGTGAAATGAATTGTTACCATGATTCAAATTTTTAATTTTTAAATAAAAATCATAAAAATATCTTTTCGGTGAGACCATATCAGGTCTTTAGGGTGAGACAATGAATGAATTTTACTGTGAGACCGTGAATGATCCTTACAGTGAGATAGTGACTATCATACAATAATCATGAAATACTAAATGTGTGACCATAAACATGAAATAGAAAGATATATACATTAATATTTAAAATAGTAAAATATAATATAATAAGATATTTACTTATGGTTAATCATGCTTAATTCATGTATTATGTAGCCCATTCATTAAGAATTTAATGGTTTGGTAAATATATCAATAAGATGATACTTATTACAAATGAATTCCAAAGTGATATCACATTTTGATAATAATCCCTCAAAAAGAGATGTCTTACATAAATATTAATTATCCTAGAATGTGAAAGAATATTTTTCGAGATGTTAATAGCACAAGTGTTTTCACAATTTATAAGTACATTCTTGAATTAATATACATAATCTTGTAATAATTTTTTAATCCAAAATATTTGTGCACAACAACTGCCAACATCTATATATTCAACATCTACTGTAGATAATTCAACCAAATTTTGTTTCTTACTACACCATGATACTTGTGAATTTACTAAAAATTGACATTTTCCAAAGATGCTTTTTCTATCTAACATACAACCACCAATTTCAACATTAGAATAACGAACTAATTCAAATTCTTGTCCTCTAGGATAGAACAGTCCTAGATTAATGTATGCATGATGTATTTGAAAACTATTTTTACAACATTTAAATGAAATTCCATAGGATTTTCTTAAAAATGATCACATATACAAAAACTAAACATAATATTAGGTCGACTAGCATTTAAGAAGAATAAACATCCATTCATTCTTCTATATGTGATTTGATCAACATATTTTCCATATTCATCAAGATCCAACTTACAAGTGGTACACATGGGAGTGTCACAACATTTAGTGCAATCCAATCCAAATAATTTTTGAAGATCTTTAGTATATTGATGATTAGTTATAATAATACCATAATTATTTTGAAATATTATTAATCTGAGAGAAAAAAATTTGTTACCCATTAATCTCATTTCAAATTCATTTTGCATCATTTTCGAAAAATAATTACATTAATAATTTCTTGATGATCCAAAGATAATGTCATCTATATAGATTAGAACAATAAAAAAATCATTTGAAATTAGTTTTATAAATATGTTTGGATACGTTATTACTTTTGTAAAACCTTTGGAAATATGAACTAAACTCAACCACATATTCCTAGCTCTTGGAGCATATTTTAAACCATATAATAATTTTGATAAATCAAAAATATGATTTTGAAAATGGGGGTTTGTAATTCTAGGGGATTGTTCATCAAAGACATCATCAGTTATATACTCATTTAAGAATGCACTCTTAACATCCATTTGATATAGTTTGAAACTCAGATGTGCAGCATAAACAAGATGAATTCTGATGGCTTCATGAATAGCTACTACTGCAAAGGTCTCATCATAGTTAATTCCTTATTCATGAGAATAGCATTGTGTAACCAATTTATACTTGTTTCTAACTATTTTACTTGATTTATCTAAATTATTTCAAAACACCCATTTAGGGCCTATGGTGAATGTGTCCTTAGGTCTTTCAATAAGTTTCCAAAAAAAATTCCTTTCAAACTGATTATGTTCTTATTGCAGAGAAGTCACCTAGTATTCATCATTGATATCATTATTAATGTTTTTAGGTTCATGTCTTGACAACAAGACTTTTTGTTCAACCTGATTTCTTAGAGAAGCTCTAGTTTGAGTTCTTTTTTCTAGGTCTCCTACAACATCATGTAAAGGATGGTTCTTAAGAGATATAACATATCGGGAAAAGGGGGGACTAGTGATTATAGGATTTTCAATAGGTTCAAGTTTATTGTGACATGAGTCTTTGGAAAAGGGGGGACTAGTGATTACAGGTTGGATACATCATCCTCCAGGTTATCAAGAATTATTTTAGGCTCATGTGGATCTACTTCGTCAAATTTGACATGGACAGATCCTTCCACACATTTAGTTATTTTATTGAATAATCTATAGGCATTACTAGACATGGAATATCATAAAAATATTCATTCATCAATCTTTGATTCAAATTTTTCTTGATTTTTCATAGTATTAATAATATAGACATTACAACAAAAAACATTGAAGTAGTTAACCATGGGTTTTCCATTGTTCCGTAACTCATATGGAGTCCTTTTATGAATAGGACTAATCAACACTCTATTTACTATGCAGCATGATGTATTGGTAGCTTCATCCCAAAAATAGGTTGTTCATATTCATTAAGCATTGTTCACGAAATCTCTTACAGGGTTTTATTTCTTCTTTCTACAACTCCATTTTGTTGGGGTGTTCTTGGGGTAGAGAAATAGTGACTATAATAATTTTGGAGAAAAAGGATTCAAACTCTTGAATTTCAAACTCACGTTCATGATAGATTCTTAAGGATTTAATTATAATTTGCTAAATATTTTACTTAGACATGGAATATTTAGTAAAATAACATCATCCATCACTTTTGTGATACATAAAAAAGATCCAAGTACATATAGAAAACTCATCTAAAAGAAAAAAAACATATTGCATCCCATTTAAAATAGAAACTATAGATGATCCTAAAAAATCCACGTGAACCAGTTCGAGAGGTTGAGATGTTGATACTTCTTTCTCTAGTTTGAATGAAATTTTGTGTTGTTTTTCATTTTAACAGTGATTACACACTTTGTATATTGGAAACTCATGTTTTGGTAAGTCATTAACTAATCTTTTTCAAGTTATCTTTCTCAGGGATTGAGTATTAGAGACTCCTAGTCTCCTATTACAGATCCAATACTTTTTATGAAATACTGTTAAACAATAATATTTTTAGAAGCTACGAAAATCTATGTTAATATAGTAAACATATTCCTTACTTAATGAAGAAAATACTAATTATTCCTAAAAATCAAATCCATTGCATGCATCATTTTTCAATCTAACATGAAATCCATCTTCACATAATTGTGAGATACAAAGAAGATTATATTTTAATCCATAAAAAAATACTTTATAAATTAAATCTGAGTTAGAGTTACAGATTTGGTCGAGGCCAATAATATTTCCTTTGGAATTGTCACCAAATGTGACATATCCTCCATCTATTTTTATTAGGTAGTGGAAGCATGAGTATTCTTAGGTCATGATTCTTGAACATCCACTTTCCAAGTACCATGAACGTTTACATGAACTCTTTATGCAGCTTTCCTACTAAATGATTAATCAAAAATAGATTTTGGTACCCATACTTGTTTGGGTCCACTAATAATAGTAATGAGTGTTTCACGAACCTATATCTGCCTAATAGTTTTCCTATAAGAATTAAGTTTGGTGTTGGAAAAGAAAAATCTATTTGGTCCAGAAAAACAAGAAATAGGAGAAAGTGTATCATAAATTGAATTAGATGATTTCTTTCTAAAACTGGTAGTAAAATTTTATATCCATGATATAGAAACAAAATTTGTTCTTCAAATATTTCTTTTTCCAGGTTGATAAACAATTATAGTTTTATATTTAGAGGCAATTTGTATTCCTAACTTTTTAGTAAGGGTATTTTTCCCATTGGTAAACATTTCTAGGTCATTTATCCATTACTCTATACACATTTTTAATTTTTTGTTCTCTTTGAGAATTTTAGCATTTTTATCTTTTTTAGTTGTGAGTTATGATTTAATAGTCACAGTAAGAGCCTACAATTTCTTCATTGATTTATATTTTCCTTTTAGTTAATTTCAAGTTTCTTCAAGCATGTTACAATTTTCAAAAATTTCTTCCTTAGTCATATTTACAGAGTCAATCTCATTTCATCCTTAGTAATATTTCATGTACTAACCATCTTATTTAATTCATTATTTTTATGTACATTTCATGTTTAAATTTAATACAAGAATATGATTATAAAATAGCATTTTATTAAAAATTTTGTGGGAAACATAATCATTGGATGGGATTGATATAAGTATTTTAAAGATTTTTTTTTTATTCTCAAAAATAATTATCCAGAAAAGGTCATTGATATGTAATTGAATCATTTTTTGTTACATATAGTTTGATTTTGGATGGCTAAATATGGTTTCCTATAGTGAATATCAATTCAGATATATAGGGAGTATGTTTTTACCACAACACCTGAGTGTACATATCTGGTTTAGCATAATAATCTATTTTAGATAAACCCTTATATCCTATGAAATTAATATTTTAAAGACCCGTAAAATTCAAGGGAAATTTTTTCTTAATTTTCTTTGGAATTTTACAAGAGCGCGGTTTCTGACGGCAATTGATTCCGAGGCCGGGTGTGCTCGGAATCAATTTCCGAAATTTGGATCGGGTACGTTCAGTGAATGAACGAGCGGGTTTTTATAACTTTTGAACCGGTGACCGGAATCGAATTCCGAGGGCACCGATGGAACCGCAACGCCGGTAATTTCTTAGGAACTCATGTTTCGGAGTTTCGTTTAGACGAGTGTTGATAATAAAAATTGTGGATGTTTATTTTATAATTACAGTACAATTTTTATTATTTTACACTAAGTGTTGTTCATGATGGAAGTTGGGTAACCACCCAACCTCCCTTGGGAGGTTATGAGGGTGATGGGGCCCACACGAACCCCACCCCTTCATATCCTCTAACCCCCCTCAACTCCCACTTTAATTTTGTTAACCTAAGTTATAACTTATGACTTAAATGTAATAAGTATAATGAGCTGATTTGTGTGTGGTTAAATGAATTTCAAACTCTTGAAATTCAAAAGAGTTTTTATGTTAATAAAATAAGAAAGGGTCTTATTTTTTTTGTTAGAGTTTTGTCACCATGAGAGGATTGGGGAAGCATCTTATTCTTCTTCAACATCGACGAAGAATGCGAAGAACACCATTCTTCAACGAAGAACTTATCCGCCGAAGAACACGGTTCTTCCGCGACGCCATATCTGTTATGTGACGTTCTTCTTCCGCGTCGTCTCTTCCATGACAGTTTTCCGCGACGAAATTTCCATCAACGACTTCGAATCCTCGCTTCGCGACGTTGTTGTTCTCCCGTGACGCCCGACCTCCGCGACGCTCGACTTCTGCGGCTCGTTGACGAACATCGTTACCGAACCGTGGTAGGGGATTATTTTATTTAATTATTTCCGTTCATGATTCTAGTTTATTGATTATTGTGGATTTTTCGACTAGATGATATCGTTTAACGAGAGGGGGGCCGGACCGCACATTCACGGCCGACCCCCCCCCCCCCTCGTATGTTCATGTTTGATTTCATTGCGGATGGAACGGGATGGCGTGGTGTCGTCGCACCATTCGGGAATCACATGGAAAGTATTATGTGCCGCCGTCGTGCCGCGCTGTGGAAAGAAGTCCAGGAACGCGACGCTGTCGCGCCGCGTCGAAGGAAATAGAAGGCGCTACGGCCGGAGCGGGGCCGCGATGAAGGGGCGCGTTGTCGTCGCACCGCGCCGGATGACAAGGTTGTCGGTCGGTTCCGGGACACGGCGGAGCAAGGTGACCAGCGGCGGGACTGGGCCGCCGGTGATGGAGCTGGAAGGGGACCGGCCACCGCCGGTCCCGTTGAGAATGAGTCGGCCGGCCAGGGCGGGCTGGCCGGGAAGGGAAGGGGCCGGGGAAATTAAATTCCCCCGTCCAGTTCAAACGGCCCCCCATAATTTTGGGGGGGCCACGGTTACACTGGGGGGCGCCCCCCCCCCCCCACTTTGCCGAAACGGCTCGGACAAAGGCCGAGCCAGACAGCGCGCTGGGCGCGCTGTCCCCATCCGGACCGGCGCCCGGCCGGTCTGCCAGGCCGGGCCGCGCGCAGTCGGCCGGGCCGCGCCCTGCCGGCCGGGCCACGCCGGGCCGGGCCATACCGGGACGGGCCGACCCGGACTGGGGCGGGTGTACACGGTTCGGGCCAACAGGGGGGTCTCGGGGCCGGGTCGGTCCGGGCCCGAAACCCCCGTTATCGGACTGTTTGGGTTCACATTCCCATAACTCGGGCTACAGACCTCCAAATGACGCTTTGTCCGCGGAGATGAGATCCTTGGATCGAGACGGTCGTTTTGGTATATCGCACTCAAGGTTACGGAATACTTTGAGTTCGGCTGGGTTGGTTCGTATATGAAACCAACCGGGCCCTCGGAGCGGAAACACTCATATCTTGAGCTACAGACGTCCGATTGACTCGTCGTCGACTTTGTTGAGTTCCTCTTTGTGAGACGGATCTTTTGGCATACTCAGCACGAGTATTGGACGCAGGTGGAGTACGTTCAGGTTCGTTTATCCTTAAAAACCAAACCTGGCCCCTTGGGTGAAAAAGCCAATAACTCTCAGACCGGGCGTCCGATTGACGCGCCGTCTGCGACGTTGAGTTCCTGTTGATGATACATAACTTTTGGATAAATCAACTCTAGACTATGCGTCAATTGATGTATCAGACTCTCGGCTCGTGGAGCAGACCCCCCCCGAACGAGCTTGCTATGTGCGGGAACCCTAGAGCTGGCTGCGACTTCTATTGTGACTGCGACGACGACTGTGCAGAGATCCTCAGTGGATTCGACGACGACGACTACGACACTCAGCGATCCTATGTGGATCAGTGCTACTGATCCTGTGTGGGTCAGCGCTCAGCGGTTCTGTGGGATCCAGCGCCTACAGATCCTGTGTGGGTCCGATCCATCGTGGATCTTTGCGGGGGTTAGTTTCCTACCGATCCTGTGTGGGTCTTTGCGGGGGTTAATATCTATCGATCCTTTGTGGGTCCGACGACGTAGATGGATCAGTGATCATCTATATCGGCTTCTAAGAAGTATACTTGTGTGAGATGAAACTTGTTTGCTTTCCTGTGTGGATTGTGTTGTGCTATCCTGCATGGATTATGTTTTTCTTTCCTGTGTGGAATACGTATACTTTCCTGTGTGTACTGGGTTATACTTGGGCTCGGAGGTTGGAGCGTACTGGAATTGATGACTTAGGTATATGTATGGGCATATACCTAAGCTGTGTCGGATTATACTTCGTGATTGTATCTTTCCTTTGTGGTTTATCCTTTGTGGATTTTGGGAGACCTTCAGGGGTCTCGGGGTCTCTACTAAGTAGCTTATACTCACCCCTGCACGGGCTACGCCCGCACTACGTTGTGTTGGTTGCAGACGACGGACAGCGTTGATCGTGGTGGAGGCTCGTGGAGTAGGACGGTACCTGGGGGTGGACCACTGGGTGGAACATACTCAGAGCGGACGACGGGACCCGAGGAGCAGTGGAGCTATCTGTACCCACCCTTCTGGTGGGATTTCCAGCGGACAGCTCAGCGTATCAGCTTTTACTTTTCAATTGCTGTTTTCCGTTTTGAGTTGTACTTTACTTTCAGATTGGGTTTGTATACTGGCCCACTTACTTTCCTCACTTACAGTTGTACTCCATTTTTACTTAGTGTTTACTTTTTCCGCTTGCTTACTATGTGGTGCTTGTTTACTTTACAAAGTCAATGCCTTCCCTTTTTACCGGGATTTACGCCTTGGTGCTAGTCGCCAGCCCCTGGCATGTGGAAGGCGAGCTTGGGGTAGTCATGGAATGGGCCACAAGGATGGGTCGTGAAAAATATTAATTTTTGGAAAAAATATAATTTATAAAATGAAAATATAAAAATGTAGTAATAATGATATATTGTATCTTTATAATGTGATATATAACAAAAATATTTCACTATACCTTCATCCATTGATTAGTTTATATATAATTTTTCCAAAACCACATACGTCTACTAGATATAGTTTCCCTTATATCTCACACTTAATAATCATACATTAATCACCAATCTATCTCACTATCACAAAATATTTTTCCCTTATACTTATTCTTTATAAGGGAGATATTATTATTCATTTATAAAAACTCATATTTACACAATGTGTTGTCATATAATTTATTAAATGAGGTGCAATCATATAAATAATTGTTTGATTACAGGTTGGATTGTTTTTTATTATCATTTGTAATTTCCAATTTATATGAAATTACCAGGGATAACATGATGTTTTTAATTAATTATACAAATTAAACACCCATGTTCACATCATCATATCTGAAAATGCATTATTCTTTGGTTTTGGAATCAATCGTAATTGTTTTATTTGGACTTTTATAATTTAATAAACCTTCATAAATAATAAAAAAACTAAATTAATATTTCAATTATCATAATATATTTGGATGATTTTATCATTATAAGTATTTATAATCACTCGATTTTTCCAAATATACCCAGAATATATCCTCAGTGATCCATTATATTTTCTAGATATTATATATTGTGATTCATTTATCATAATTTGAATTGGATTAATATTCAATTATTATAAAGAATGAATATGCTATGTTTTGGAATACTAATAATATGAATGAAATGGTAGAAACATTTTTTTATAAATTGATTCAAGATACTTCTTATATAAATTCAAAAGTTATACATGAGGTCGCATTTATCTCACTCTATATAGTTTTATACCAATATGATATAATAATGATAATATTTTTTTGTCAATAAAATTATTGAAACTAAATCTGGATACAAATTCATTAATACAAAAATTAATCCTTATAAATCTATTGGGATATACTAATTTTAATTATATAACGTATATTTCAATATTACATTATTTTGACAGAAAAAACACTCGAATCGAATCATTTAAAAATTAATTAGTATGTTCATTTTGAAAAAAATAACTTTTAAATATATTTATTAAATTTTTAAATCATTAAATATTAAAATGTCTAAGACACAAAGGTAAAATTAATCATCATGGTGGTATTCTGGAATTCATAATGTTGAATTACATAAATTCATGAAAGCATTCCTAAAAAATAATTCATTTTCATAGAAATTATTATTTATATGTTAGTATTTCTCATTAAGAGATATTTTAACCCTTATGGTTTTTTCAAATTTAATAATTAAAACAAATTAATAATTAGTTATCAAATAGAAAAATGATGATATCCTTTATTCATTCTATCCATTTAAAATAATTTTAACAAAAAAAATGTCTTCAATATAGTGTTTTCTCTCATCTAAGATGATTTTAAACCATATTCAAACATCATTACACATGTCTATATTGATTTATTCCACTATACTCATCATATTATGGAATATAATTTTCCATAATAAGCATAATATAATAATTTTAGATTTTGAATTTAATACAATTTGGATTATTCCCAAAAAAATTATTGAAAATGTTTTCCTCTTATATAAGTCATGCCACAGAACATTTTCACTTTATAGGAGTACAAATATTCAAATAATTTGACATCTAAGAATAGATAAAGCAAAATTGGGTCAACATTTTTTTGGATATTAACATATTAAATACACCATAAAACAATAAATCTAGAGAAAATATTAATTTGAACATTTTTAAACACATATATTATACATTGAATTTTTAACAACATAAGTTAGATAAAAATTTAGAAAATAGTTCATTATTTTATATAACATATTACTAAAATTATAGAATAATATCGTTATGGTAAGTTGTTAGTAAAACAATAACCAATAATGTTTTAAAAAACCTCTATGATAAATAATTATTGAGTACAAATATTTATTATAATAAAAAATATGTTGGTTAAGTTTTTTCTCACCGTGATCTAAAAATTAGAATATGAGGATTTTTCCATTTTAAATCATTTTTCGTTATATAATGGATTTTATGATAAAATAATTTTAACAATTTACTATGTCATAATAATCATAATAATACTTATTAAAAAATTATAAAAATTAAATTTATTATAAAAACATTTTTTATTGAATATAAATCACATGTTTTTATAATAAAAATACATAGTAATTTTTCTCTTATATTAAAACTACTCAAGTTTGCTGATATTTTTTTCAAACTTGAAAAAAATTATTAAAATGATGTAGCTATTTTTAATGCAATTTACTGCCTCATCATTCAAAATTTCCCACTTACTCTTCATTTTTTATAAATTCAAACAAATAATAGATGAAGAATTGGTATCCCTTATCCAAAAAGTTGTAGTATGAAAATTGACATATATATCCTAATTATCATTTATGAAAATCATAGCATTGCCTTTCTTCTTCATATCATTTAGGTACGAGTGACATTTCATCAAATGATAATCTTACATGAAATTCTGTAAATATTTCATTCATTCAATAATACTTTATAATTTTATTATATGAAAAAATATATGGAATTTATAATTTTTGTATTAGCCATTTCCATTTATTTTTTTCACTCAATAAAATGTCCTTAAAGAAGATAATTTTTTATATTTTTACTAGTTCTCAAAATATTAAGAATCATAGTCAAATTACTAAATATCATGGGGAAATAATTATTAATATGGAATAGATTAAATTATTATATAATTGATTTAATGGCATTTAATTAAAATAATTTATTTATGAGTGGGTACTCATTTCCCTTAAAATAATTTATATATGAAATAATTTGGTGTACAAATGCAAGGAGTATTGTTCTAGTGATCATTTGGTACGTAATTTTAGTTTTCATATTCAATTCCGCTAATACATACCCCTCTCTAGGAGATACTTTAGATTTATTTACATATAAATTTTTTACATGAAGGAATGTTGTTTATGAATGAATACAGTAGTTATAGACAATGTATGACAAAAAAAATAAATATTAAATTATCCTTCATTCATATGAGAATATTTATATTTTAGGTAAAAATAAAAACTAGTATTACATTAATATTGAACTCTAAAACAATGTATTCATTTTTAATTTTACTGATATCATAAATTTTTTGGGAATTAATGTAAAATTCAATATTCAATCTATCCATATCATGAATAGATCATAGAGATAATTTTATTTTTATTTTTTAAACTACTATTCTGCAATAAATATAAAATCATATTTTAATTGAAATTATTATTTACTAAATTAAATATACTATTTTATTAAATAATTTTTCCAAATTGGACCATAAACTATTTATCCAAACATTATAAATACATTATACAACCCTTGGTTTAAATTATATTTTACCTCTAAAATGATTTATTTTGGTGGAAGACAATAATCAATTATGTTTTATGGAACACTATGTCTTTCTATAATGAAATTTCATTTGACTATATTGATCATATGATTCATCAAGAAATACCTCAAGGAACCAATCCAATTGTATCACATAGTCAATTATTAACCCATTGTTTACAATGAATACCCATTATCCAACATAATATACACATGATGAATTATGGATATACAACATATAAATGAAATGAATATTTTAATGATCAATGTATTAGGAGAATATAAAATTGGATGATATCACAAACCTGATATTTTTATTGATTGTTTTTATTATTAGGTATATACCATTTGGGTTTATGTCTCTCATGTATCAAATAAATTTCCCAGTTATATATATATATTAATATTTTTATCAAACTCAAATTCATATTTTTATAAATATGTATCATATTCATATCATATATATATACACATCCGTTATTTAATCATCTTCATCAATTTAATTTTTTATTGAGTAAAGGACAAAACTATGAAACCAAAAAATCCTCCTGAAAGGGAAGGAGCCTAAGGTGGTAAAAATTGGGGATGATGGAGGGTAGCCCCTCTAATTAGTTTAACCCCTACGGGATTCAAAGTGTGCACATTTTGTAAACAACCTGGGTCTGGCCAACTGACCTCAAGAGAAGCTAGGTCGTCCAAAAATTGATTTTCCTCTTTCCAGGAGTGACTTAAATTGATGTTGATGTTGATCATATATCTTCCTTTTCTAATGATATAGGAGGTTGACCACGGAGTTGGGAAAAGGTCGTGGATAACATCATGAAGGATTTTGGAGTCTATTTCATTCTCTTTGAAAACAATACCCTTATATTGGAAAAGACTCAAACCCTTCACCATAGCCATGTATTTGGCTGGATCTGATGGTCCATGTCCATGAAGAGTGGAGAAGTCTAGAACCATTGAGCCTTGAGAGTCCTGGATAACTCAAACACCCCATAAGACCCCCCTCTTACATAACACATCAGTATTATGTATGAATCCCATGTAGGGTGGATTCTAACAAATCCAATATCCTCCAGAATTATTATTGTTTGGTTGTGTGTCTTGAGACTCCATTTTCACACAATGAAAGGAGGGGCCCTCCCACCATTTGTGGAAGAGGCAGAACAAGTTGATGATGAGACTCTTTGTCTTTAGAATGAGAGAGTGACTAGATTATTTATCCCCTTCATTTCTCATTTTGTTTCTGGCCTACCAGATATACACACACCATGCATGCATGATTAAAGTGTGATCCACCTTCTCCATACCTCTATCCACCGAGCCATGGATCCACATGTCCAATAAAGGTGATTCCACCATGATTTGGTCATAAAATCTGGAATACTCCCAAAATATCTATAAAAATTGTATTCCTCATTTCCAATGAAGAAAAGATGATTGAAACTCTCCTCATCATTGGCTTCATAGCTGGGGAAACACGACACGGTCTGAATCCCACAATGTCTAATGTTATCATCAGTTGTGATGTACCTCTTTCTAATTCAACACATCAGAAAATTTTATTTAAAAGGAATCGGTGTGGACCATAAAATAGTATTCATGCGATCCACTGAAGAAGTAAACTCTAACATGTGTCAGTAGTTCTAAGTGTTAAAATCCCCATTGCAGGAGGGGGTGAACACATACCGATCAGGATCCTCATATAAGTCAATGTGGTTAAAGGTTTCATGATGTTCCACTTCCAGAACCACATTAATGAAGTCTAGATACCTGTTGTCTTCCCTTATCTTTAGGGTAGGGAAGAATGGATGGGGAACCCAGTCATAGGGTTCATTAAATTATCCATTAGTCCTTTTATTAGCACTCATTTTTTAGCCTTCTTATCACTCTGTTTCCGCCCCCAAAAAATATTTTTGTTGTTAGATACACTCCCATATATAATAAATATCACATTATTCTCTCGGAATGTCAGAGGCATAGAACAAACAATGAGGGAATAGGGTGTGTCCAAGGTGATATGTTCCCTCATAGATCGAGCATGCATAGAGGTAATATAAATTATAAATAGAAAAATAAATATCGATAAGAAAATAACATTGAATTGAAATTTACAAGACATCCTATATAAATAAAAAGTTTAAATGGAATAAAATGTTCGATAAAAAGATTATGTTTAAATTCATTAAAATACTTATAATTCAAGGGATAATGGGATACACATTATTTACTATATTCTATAAAAAAGAACCAAAGAGACAAAAATGTGTAAAAAAATGTAAATTTTGGTCTCGATCCTCACCCCCTACTCCATCTTATGCAGTATAAAAACAAATAATTATAAGTGGTATGATTCCCTTTATATATATTGATGTTCATTTAGTCTACATGGGTACCTAATGGAGACCAAAAGTGGTTTTTGACATGTATCATTGTAGGTATGAAACCATTGTGTTTAGATTATTCCATTTTGAGAATTAAATAAGGGACAATGTTCCATATATAAGAAGTGAAGAAAACTGAACATACATGTAAACATTCTGATAGGTTCCCATGTGTACACCAATCCATTAAGACCTTCATCAACCTATCCCGGATTTCAGAATAGATCTTATTGTATAGGTAATATGAAAAATATTTCTAAAAGTACACAAGGTAACTCAATAATGCGCATCCCTAATAATTTGCATAGGCTGGGGGTCTACTGCACATGTCCTCACTATGTATTCTAACTAGAATGAGAGAAACATCACAAATACATTCTCAAATTTAAAGAAGAATAAGAAAATATAGTACATACAAGACACCAATGTCTATTATCCCGGCCCGGGTGGAACCTATTGGTGATCCAAGATGGTCAATTATATACCTCAAGGGTTCCTCCATGCAAACCAGAAGCATTTGACTACTACTGAGGTACTGATATGTAATTATTTTGTATTTTATACCATCTATAATCCGAGTAATAAACTGCAATAAATAATTATGAATAGAGGACGAAATATATATATATATCAATAACCAATATTGGTCTATCAAGAATAAAATGTCATGAATTACAATATCCACATAAAATAGAATAATACATTGTAAATGTATATATCATGGGTCTAAAATGAAAACAGAAAACAAAGACACCCGCAAATATCATGTTGTTCCTAAACCACATCTTCTTCCCTCATTAGTATTCCATGACCAAATTATATGTCTGACAGAAGTCATTTTCTATTAACATATCAAGTAACAATAAATTCTAATCTGGTACAAATCATCCAACCTAAATAGGGTATTGAGTACAACATAGCAGGCCACCAACTACGATGTCTAAAACAACATCCATTCCAATAATAGTGTATCGAGTTGAAAAAATAAATAATTACTATGAATAATTAAACCGTAATTAAATTATTAATTAATATTTATTTAACTATATAATCCTCATGATACTATGGACACATGTATCTCAGTACCCAATTTGGCCCATTCCTCATGTGAACTATCCTCTTGGGATATCATGTGTCTTAATGGTCATGTCACTATTCTTATTTTCGCACAGTAATGATGATGTTACGAATAATTAATTCAATCATTTGAATTATTGTGTTGAAATTACTTATTTCTTGGCATAATGTTTATGTTACAATTCACAATTTAATAATAAAAATTTGAAATAGAATATTACCATTCATAATATTTTTCAAAATTATCATCTTAATATTAACCATTATATAATGCATAATTGAATGATTATATTACCATTATTAATATTTTTGATAATGTCTACGACACCATTCACCATATAATAATGCATAATTGAATGACCATGTTTCCATTCAAAATATTTGGCAGGATGTCTATGATACCATTCACGATTTCATTAATTATAAATTGAATTTTCTTGTTACCATTCATAATATTTTCCAAAATGTCCTTGTTACCATTCACCATTTACAAATACAACAGTAACACAATATTACCCTTATATCACCAAAACCTATTAATTTATTAAATAATTAATTATTATCTTCACAAAATAAATATTTATAAATTAATTTACCAAATTTGTTCTCCAACACAAAACTATGACATATTATAATTAATTCCCAATTAATAGTCAAATTCACACATCAACATCACACATTAAATTTCCATAGTAATATATCACCAAATCAATCAATTTTAATATTATATATTTACTTATTTAAGTAAATTAATTCACTATATTGGGATGTTCAATTCATAAAAAATATGAAAATATTATATTGTAATTTAATGTTAAAAAATCAAAACTATGGGATTTGTACATTAGGCCACCTAACACAATTGGATAACAATTCTCACCAATAGAAGAATCCCAAATTTGTTGCGGATTATTCAAGGTCACAACGAATCAAATTAATTAGATCTATTCCTAAATCCAATATCAAAATAATATAGCATTAACAATCATTTTTTTAGATCTAGATCCAGCATTGGTTAAAAATCCTTGTTTTATTGAAGGATGAAAGGGTGAGAGATGTAGTTCAAAATGAGATGAATGCACATACCTAGATTAAGGAAATCATGAGTCCTCTTATTGATTCTCCATGAATAGAGGTTGGGAAGGATTGAGTACTTTTTAGGAGTATCCAAAATAATGAAAATGGTCTTTTGGTCAAAGGAGGAGAGCGATGGCTATAACAACTAATGATTTAAGCCACACGACATGTTTTAAATTGTCGTTCGGGGATTCACACGGTGTGTAATCCATTTAAATATCGTTAAATACATTTTAAAAGTTTCCTCTAAAAAATTTGTGGCCATATATTTTTTTATTAATAATCATGAATATAAATATGATGTTTAATACCCTTACATAGCATGTAAATGTTATGATGTTGTGTTTTCAGTCCAATTTCCCTTCAGGGCCTCTCAACTCTTCACAAACCCATTAATACCTAGACTCCATTAATTCAATCAAATATATATCTCCAAAATTAAGTTAATATTCTCTAAAAAATGTTCTCTTTCATCAAAAATTAATGGACCACATAAGAACACAAGAAATGTATATAGAGAAAAAAGTACATGAGAAAATATATCATCTTACAATCTCTAAACCTCAAAATAAATAATCCTCAAGCTGCACTTCCAAGTATTACTAAGAATCTATGTCAAAATTTTTGTTTCATGGATACCACATATCTACTACTCTTTCACATCTTCCCTCTAATACATATCTATGTTTCCACAATACATATATTATCAGCCTCATCCTAACCCCAAACAATTTCTCACTACGAATCCAAACCACACATCCTATGATCATCACACGATTCATCAATACCGTGAACAACATCCTCTTTCACAAAAACATGAGAAGTTTAGGGATGATACTGTCAATGTAGTGATACATTTAATATTTTATGTATATTGTTATATATCATTGAAATTTCCAATTAGTATGACACAATCCGAATTCTCTCCACTACCATAAATGGTCCAATGAACGTGTGCACCATCATTCCCTTCTAGTCTATCATGTATGAAACAAACTAGAAGACGCCTAATGGAATACAATATAACACTATATATACAATAGGGGACATCTCCAACTATCATAATACGTCTTCATGATAGTCCGATACATAGACATACATTTCTGTATTTGTCGAACCTATTATGATGTATCATATCTGATACTTAGTCCCTGGACGTCTGACTCGACATCCTCTATTCTGCATGGACGTTACTTGAGTTTATGATCATAAAGAGGATTGTACGGTCCCATATCTATAGTTTCATAGTACTAATTGTTATTGTAAAACTACACATTATCCTTGTGTTTCTATCATGATCCTCCAAAGTTAATCATAAATTAATGTATCATATCCTTATGTACCTATATATTCTCTCTGACTATACATATTCCTTTGGGTGGAAATCCATACATAATAATACATGTGTAATACACACTTTCTACATGCTAGAACAGAATTGAAATGAGAAATGCGAGTAACTATATTAAATTATATTCCACAGATCCCCTTGCAGATGCATTATCTCACATGCATACAATACTCCCATCTACTCTACTAGGAATTTCCCATGTATAGGTATGAAATGAACTAATTTGGTTAGTCCAACCACAACATCATAGAGATAATTATTCTTCAATGGTTTCATTGTTGTACCCACTACAGGATCAATTCTCCTATCTTATGGTGACACACCACCTCCAAGGTTTCCTTCAAAGATAAACATTTTATATTCTCGAACATCCTATATTGGATCCATCTCAAAATACTAGAGTCAACTCCAACTGATACAAGAGTCATAAGTCCCTAGTTCTCTAAAACCTCCACCTTTATAGTGTCTATAAAATTTATCATCTTCCACTGACCATTAGATTCCCGAATTATTTCTTTCTGCTTTTACCTTATTAAAGTATCAGAAACACTATATCCTTTTTGAGTTGTATATTTAATATCAAAATAATAGGACTACATATATTCAACCTATCACCACTACCAAAAATTCAATTCACATTGCGAGATTATATATCATAAGATCATAAGATCTGAAGACACCATAAAATATCACCAAAAATTTAGTTCCTGAAAGAATTTTATTCATAAAAAAAGGCTAACATCTTGAGTCGATTTGAAGCTATTATGGTACTTATGTAAGGAATTCCCATATGATTCCATCAATTAAGACATTACCCAATATAGTCAGGCAAGAAAGTGGTGTTGTAAAAATAGAAATTTCTTAGATGAATCTACTATAATATTAATCTAACATAAGAATTCAATTGATATAAAACATGCTCTTGGGATGCTCCTATGAAACAACTTACTGTACCTTATCGGGGTCCACCAACACCCATACCCTTGAGATTATATTTCCCATTAATTTTAACTCATTGATATCAAACTAGAACACACATATATTGGCATATAGATGATTCTCCTTCAATGTACTCAGAATGATGTCAATGTGTTGGTTGTGGTCTTCATAATTCTTTTAGTACCACATGATTTTGTTCACAAAAATCACCATAAACTGATCTAGTTACATATGGAAGATTCTATTCATTATGTCCATAAGCACAGATGGTGTGTTCATAAACTCAATTAGAATTATAATCAATTCATATATTCCATTGCAGTTCCTGAAATAATTTCATTGTATGAAAGAAGTATAAATTATATCCGATGATATCATGACCTCTTGTCAATATTTTATAAGAAACAAGCTCCATTCAACTGGTCAAATAGATTATCAATATACTATTGATGATAAAAACTCTTTTTTCATCATTTTCAACTTTTTTTAATCAACACACAAGTTAATAATCATGTCATCTTTCTTTGCAAACCTCATGGGTGATCCCCAAAGATACAAGGTCGTCTAAAAATATCATCTTTCCTACAACCCCTCTCGCAGTGTATTGACCTTTTGATGCACTGTTAGGGCCATTTATAAAGGCGAAATAAATATTGGTTTATCTCTATAGCATGTGACTGAAAGTGAATTCCTCATCTCTCTTTGGAGGTAGATCATGGAAATAATCCAAAAAAACATCATGAAATGGTTTATCATTAGGAAGAATGGTTTAATGGTATAATCCCTTATCACTCATCAATAAAATAGATTCCTAGTGTATGAGATCTCATATTTTTAAATTAATTTTCCCTTCTTAACCTGCTTAGTTATCCCACTTACATTGGTGAATATTATAGTCCCCCATAGGATACAAAAATTTCACGCTCCTTCGATAAAAATCTAGGTGGGATCAGTATATGACCAGCCAATACATACGCATAATTAAGTAGAATCCTATCAAGACAAGGATAGATATATCCCAAAGAAAAAAATACTCCCCAAACTCAAGAGAAAAACCTTTTTCACATGAAGATGTATTTATACCATATTTCTATTTGAGTGTATATCATCTTTATTTCTCTAATAAACTCCACCACATGGCCATTATCATTAACACGATTTAAAAGTATAATGGATTGAGAGTTCGTAGAATCATAGAGGGAGAAAGATATTGTAAATGATAGAAGAATAGTACCTATCTTTTCTAATAGATCATCCTTTCTATCTACATGTATAGTCTGAAACACATAAATATGTATTTTTTTTGTCCCTAATGATGTTGTATAAATTCAATAAGACTCACCACTATGTAGATATGGGTTCCCTTACCCAGAAGAACCACATCTTTTACCTCTACATCGTTGTTTAATAGAACACCAAATTTCATCTGGATACAATGATGAGGATCCCCATAATACATTTTGACCATGTCTTGCTACACCCACACTGACTGACTATCAAGTTGTTTAAAATAACTTTTATAGATTAACCATATTGACAAATGTGTATAACTCTAATAGTTGAATTGAAATATATCATCAATAGTGGCCCAATCTACCACACTGATAAAAGGTCACCCGTGGATGGTCATGGGAAACAACCCCTCATTCATATTTTCACATATTTCGACTGCTCAGAATAATTTTCTCATAGAGGTGCATCCAACTCTGGGAAGTCTCACATCCTGATATTCCTATATAAATTTTTTGTTCTACACAAGAAGCCTCTTTTAGGTCCCCCTTTTCAATGAGATCCTGATCTGCCACCATAGAAAAAATATTTCAAAATAATGGTTAACATGGAAAACAATTTCACACTTAATTATATCATGATAATGTCTCAATGTAGCTATATCCACTCATATAAATTCTAGATCATGTTTCATTGGGTATGTAATGCATCATGTACAACCCATCACCAAAATTATCCACTGATTTAGCAACCTGAGTTCCACTTTTTTCCTATCTCATCATTCCATTATAGATGTTCTTTAATAATACCACTAATATGTTCATCTATTGCATTCCATAATCTTATCAATTTTGCACCTGAATATCCCACCAACCCTTTAAAGATCCTTATTGAATTTATGTGGCCCAATAACCCTTTTTTCTATTCGAATCTCCAAATTTCCCTTTATCAACAAGATGAAATCATACAAAAACATATATCCTTCCTATTCACCCTCTCCAATGATGTCAAAGGCTGCTATAACTGTAAATCTCATGTACATTATGTCATTATTTTCACAATTCTCTTTGGGAATATTTCAATTAATTCCCTAAAATGATTCAATTCTTCTAATAAATACTCCCTTTCTTCTTCATCTATCACTATAGATACCTACGGTTCCACCATAGTTTGATCATCCACTTACATGTCCTCTAATCATATTCTCATCAAGATTTTTTATAGAGGAATAACTCAAAAATACAAAATAGGAACATATGACACAATAGAACGCATTCAAACATTTATGTAAGTGAAAATAAATCAGTTCACAAAAAGCCTTTACCACATATTTCCATGTGGGAAGAACATTGATTCTATTATTCCCCCCAACAATCATACAACGTGGTAATAGTTATGAGTGTAAAAAAATTATCATTTTTAATGTATTTTAATTAAACACAAATTTAATCATATCATTAAATCATTGTATCATATAGGATTTCATATTAGGCACCATTTTAAAATCCAATTCAAATGCCAAGAAAATATATTGTGTTCAACAACATAACCAAAAACAATTTTCCCCTGTGTGTATAATTTTATGCATGTGACAAAATAATCCTGAGTGCATAAGATCATGAATATAGGCTCAAGAATAATTCCATTACAGGACAAGATTTATTTCTCATAAAATATAAAAAAAAAATTATAACATAACACAAAAATTTCTTCACTCAAGAAATAATATTCAATTGAAAAAAATAGTAATAACAACAATCCCAACAAGAGTACATGGGTTTCCCCCCTACATGGATTTGAAACTCCCATGAATGTGATCATTACCAAGTCCCTACTATTCTGTGTCTCTTTTCAACCATTTACAAACAATAAGAAAATATTAAAATAAAAGAAAACTCCATTGATGATATTTTGTAACATCTCAACTAGGGTGCCACTTGTTGGTTCTCTGAGGCGTCTTGTCACCTGTCCTGAAGCGTGTCTCCCCATATACCCGAGGCTATCGACTAGAAGTAAGGGTACGATAAGTCATTCAGTGGGATATTATACCCACATTCATACGAGTAATACGCCAATGAAAATAATAATAAATACCAATATATATATATATATATATATATATCAATAACCAATACAAATATATAATGGTAAACAATGAAATAAATTCAATATCCAACAAAATCATATTCCTTCCAAGATAAATTATGTGTCATTTGTTTAAAATAAAAATAAATACAAACACACCAATGACTCCCAAGATGGTCTTGAACAACATCATGTTCAATCATCCATGCTCTATCTCTAGTATAGATATCTATCACATGGAAATTTCCATTGACATGCCCAAAAACAATAAATTATATTTGAGAAAAATAAAAAATCTCAAATTGTGTGTTTATACCACCTAATAGTCCACCACTAATGGTGTTTATAAAAAAATAAAATTTGAAAATAGTGAATGAAGTTATGCAATAGAATAATGAATATGAATAATTAAGGAGTTACAATATTTCCATTTAATCTTTCTGTAAACACATAATCCTTTGGTTCCCACGGACACCTATATCACAATACCTTCTTCATCTTTTTACAATGCCGGATATAACCCAATTGTAAATACATTGTATTAATTTCAATATTAACATTATTTTTTTCACAAATGAATTATAACGTGACCAATCACTTATTCATACATTTGGAAAACCACGTTACCATTATTTACTTTCTGGACAAATTTCCATGTTACCATTCAACATTTTATAATACATATTTGAATTATCATGTTACCATTAATAATATGTTACTAAAGTTTCACATCATCATTCTCCATTTAATAATACATAATTTAATGTCCATGTTACCATTTATAATATTTGGCCAAATTTCGATTTTACCATTCAAAATTAAATAATTCAAAATTAAATGATCATGATACCATTCATAATATTTTGTATAATTTCTAGGATACCACTCACCATTTTATAAAAACTAATTGAATAAGAATGTTAGCACTCATAATATTTGGATAAATGTCCATGTAACCACTCATTATTTAATAATAATGAATTTAAGGATCAGGCAAACTCTCATTGTGTGGAGATGTATTGGAGGCATTGAAGTTCTCTATAAACAACTATCCTCTCACCAAAAAGATAATTCATCCAACAATGATGAGAATGATGATAAAAAACGTGATTAATATTATTCAAAGGATATATCCTCTGGTGAATACTTTACTGGAGAGTTCCATATTCAATGAATTGATAACCTTGCATCTGAACTGCACCCAACATGACCATTAATGCATCTGTATAGATTGTATATCTTCTTACAAGATCTCAAAGAATCATAAATGGTTCTGATGCGAGTCTTCATTTTAACAACTAAAATGCCTTCTCACTGGCACAAACCATAAAAAATGTGCACCCTTCTTAGTTAGGTCCTTTAGAGGCTATGCTAACAATATATGTATTGATTGATATTCTCGAATATCCAGCGAGCCCTACAATGCATCTTAAATGAAAAACAATTAATGGGATGATCCTTGGAAACTACGAAACCCACAATATCAGGGTCAATAGATATGGTTTCCTCTAATATAATATGACCCCTGATAATACATACTGATCTAAAAGTGGTATTCATAAATCTTTGCATATAGATGGTGTTCTCTCAGTGTACTATGCATGACATAATGATTGGTGTCTTGTCAAAGTGTGGGGCACATGTAAATCATGATTTCTTCTTTGAAGAATACCAAAATTTAAGCAAGATACTTTTGGAAATATCAATTCATCAAGACCATAATCACATTAAGTGTAATTTTCAGACCGAACATCACATCCAAATACTTATTCAAGCCATATCATCAATTAAATGTTGTACATGGTATATATTATGGTATCACATGATCCTGATGATAGAATGAACTTAAATCAATCATTGAGAAAATAGATTGTCTACATAGTTGGTCGAATAGTTCATTAATAAAAGGAATCACCTAACAATTCTTCACATTATGCTGATTCAATCACATATAATACAATAAATATATAATAGTTTTATCCTGCTTCCATCGAATATAGGAGGTGAACACCATAGTGATAGATGGGGTCTTATAACACCCTTCAACTCAAGATATTATGGATTCTTTTTTAATTCTAGGAACTTTGTATGTGTTATACTATGTGAAGAAATGAACCCAGGTGTCACACATGGTACTATTTATATATTTAACTAAACCATTATCTAAATAGGTAAGATAAATAAATTATTAGGGAACATGTCAATGATCATATCCACAACTGATAGTAATTCCATGTTTTTTATTCCCTAATCAACCATAAAGAGACTCACTTGTGGAGTGTTAACTGTACCAATCATAGTCTGCTTGGATGAAGCTCAATATTCTAAGATATCCCACTTGAATATTTTGTATATAATCATTTACAACATGATATGTAATGGACACTTTGCAGAAATAGAAGAAAACTTGGGAATGATAAAGCACAATCTCATCTGTATAAAGGAAGATGTCAAATCTAGTTATCTCAATTATGAAGTAGTTAGAGAAGATATGGTACCCACCTATCTCCTTGGGAACTACAAACACTATATTAATCTCTTTTTTATAAACCCTAGTGGAGTTTCGAGAGACATAAATCCACCAATGTAGTATATATAATGACCAAAGATTTACAAACATGTAGATGACAAAAATGAATGTGATTCACATCTATTGAAAAGGGAAGAAACGAATGTAGATGGTACCAAAATAGTGCCTCCATCCATAAATGGCCCTATAATCCACTCCCATGGAACTTATCATATTTTATATATATGGCATGATCCATTTTTCGAAGATATAGTTTGACTAGTCTGGAAAGATCCACCTAGCTAACTCTAATGATATGAATCTTAAATGCCATGGCCACAACCAATACTGAATCAACCTAAACAACTAATAGAATATCAACTATATAGCTGACGTAGAGTCCTATATCATGTACATAATTGAGGCACTAATATAGATCCCCTAACCATAGATTATTGAGGGAAAATATTGTAGAAAAACACTAGATGGACCATTATTTTGTAAAAATGACCTTCTATTAAGTTATTCAAGCATTGGGGATTCATATAGACTATCTTTGCACACTGGTGACATATTAATTTGATTTCTGTATGCATCTCCAAGATGGAACCACCCACTTTTTCACAATCAAATTGGCGATTATGACATCCTAAAGTACGATCTCCCTATCATGGAAAGGAATTTCCCAATCTCACTGGACCAACTTCTCTAATATTATGCATTATAATGAACGTCATGATCAATATCACTATATTATTTTTCAATATAATTCATTCCACTATGAGAATACCACAATCTGAAGCCCATCCTCAATGAAACCCTTAGTCATTAACTCATCAATGGTCAGAGATGAATCAATTTGTGAAATTTTGGTGGTACATGAGGAATACTCCATCATGATTATTGAGACATAATCAGGATGAAATAACTCCCTATATTGATCATCTATCATCTTTTAATTAAATAAGTGATCAAGGAAACTCTTATAGAAGTCATTCCAAACCACGAATCAGTATTTCTTAGACTAATATATGAAATCATACAAGATATAAATTTTTTTACTTATGTCCATAGAGGAATAAATTATTTTTCCACGACTTGTTGGCATATTCTTTTCTAACATTTTATATATTATATAATGTTCGGAACTATGAGAAAATAGGACAAAAACTAACTCTAGGGACAAAACATCAATTTCACAAATGAATTCTCCAATTCGATGGAATATGGAATTCAAAATAATATGGAGTTTCTTATTCAGTTGTCTCTAGTTAATAACTATTAAAAGAAAAATGTGGAACATATACCTTCACCGATGAGGGAGAAACCAGCTATAGAGTGTATTAGGTGGAAACAAACCCTTTAATTTAGGGGATATTCTGATCCACCTGTCATTGAATCATGATTCAACTACGTGGAGATGATCTTTTATATGATTCAATATTATGAGATAGAGAAGGTGACACTCACTATTTACCATTTAAATGGGGAGGCTGATCAATGGTGGGATTTGATTATGAACACCAAACTGATGGGCCAAATGGATGAGATGAAGTGCAAAGACAATTATATAATCATTAATTACAATTATCTCCTTCGATCTATACATAATAACATAGATAGATAATTTATAGAATTTGAGTAAAATTATGGTTAACCTGTCATGACATATGATGCGAATTTCACAAGGCTATCAAGATATGATTCAGGTTTATTTTCAACGGTGATAGAAAAATTGAAGGGTTATTTAGAGGATTACAATTGAACCATCAAAAAGATCTAGAAATTCCAGACATTCAGAGTTATGAGGATGATTCTCGATGTTCTCTAAATTTTCTGATTGAGTTTGGAGAATGGTCGCAAGGATATTGTGATAATAATTGAAAGGTGGCATTTCAAAATGTGGGGTTGAAATGACAAAATGTGGGAATAAATACCAACCTCCAATATAAAAAAAATTGGAAGAGGTATCATGGTATATGTCGCCAAGGGACATGGAAATGTAATAGGTGTGGGAGATAAGACCACCATGATCATGAATGTCGAAGAGACATAAACAAACTGGCATACAAAATGGTGGAATGGAGATCACCACCCGTGGTCCAATTCTAGAATTGTAGGGTGAATGGGAAATATGAATTCCAGTTCACCAAACCTTTATTCCTTGATGGTTGTTCATTTGGTCATCCACCAATGACAATGGAACTAGTGATGTCTTATTCTATCACTACTAATAAGGTTGAGGAAGATAATGAAGGTGTTCAATGTACAATTCAAATAGACTCATGAATAGGAGAATAATTTTTTTGATTTTGGTTATATTAATTCCTTTATTTCACATAGTTTTATGTGAACTATGGAATCAAACCCCCAAATCCATGATGCAGAGTTATCCGTAAACTCCACTAATGGTGTGATCATTACATCCCAAGTGTTGGACTCTTTTCCTATTGGAGAATGTTGGAATGTTATTCTATTAAATCTAGTGATAATTACCTTCAAGTAATTATGTTATAATCTGGGGATGATTTGTATCACATTATATAGATATCACATTAAATCTTGTGAAAAAGAAATATAAACTCATATATTGAACCATACCATGATACTCAAAAAAAAATATGATGATCATGAATTTATTTTGAAAATACTCTAAAGGTGTGGTTGCTGATTCAATATAATGAAACAAACCTCATTCAAATGGTAGATTCAAAAGAGGGTTTCAACACTATAGGAAATTCCCATTAGAGGGAATAAGTAAATTTATTTCTTCAAGAGTCACCAGGTCTTCCCCCGGATAAAGAGTTACTGTTCTCTATAGAAATCACAAATGGTACTACTCCTGCCAAAACATTTCCCTACAGGTTGGCCTTGATTGATCTAAATGAGTTACAAATGCATCTGCAAAATCAATTAAAAAAATGAATCATAGGCCCAATTGTAACACCTTGGGGGGGGGGGTACTAGTGATATTTTTATTGAATGATGATGGATCAATGATGCAATGTATCAATTAATAGTAGATCAAAAAGATCAGTATAATGAAATAGTATCATCTTCCACGTATTGATGACTTTTTTGACTAGTTGCGATTATATAAGCACTTCTTAATAGTGGATCTATGTTCTGGATATAATCAGATAAATATGTGGAATGAAATTTTTTAAAATATTGACATCCATAAGTGATATTGGCACTATGAGTTTCTTATGATTCAGTTTGTAAATACTAATTCCCCGACAATAATCATGAATTAGAGGAAAATAGTCTTTAGACATTATCTAAATAGATTTTTGGTATTTTCTATCAATGATATTGTCATCTACATCAGTAAGAAAAAATGAACAATGAAAACATCTACTTACTATGTTCAAATCCTTAAGGAGGTATGAGTTGTATGGTGAGTTTCTAAAGTGTGACAATTGAATACATCATGTGTCATTCTAGGTATATGGTATCATAATGAATTGAATTTATTTGGAACATTAAAAACAATGGTAACTGAGGAATTTTGATGGCCCTTATAGTGTCACAGAAATTTATAGTTATATTGGATTAGTAGGGTAAAATCAATAGTTTATGATAAATATCTCACAATTATCAAGATCACTAACTATGATATCCCGGAAATGGGTAATGTATGTCGGGATGGAAGACTGTGATGAAAGCATCAAGGATCAAAAAAGAGGATTATCACTGCAACTTTATAAATAGTACCAACATGTGTATAATGTTTTGTGATAGAGAATTATTCTTTAATGAATTTTTAGGGTTTTGTAATGATTCATAATGATAATGTGATAGCCCACACCTCACAGAAGATGATTATCCATGAGAAAAACTACCCGACATATGATCAGGAGCTATCAGCAATGAATTTTAGCAAGAAAATATGATGACACTATAACTTTGGTGAAAAGTGTGAAATATATACCAATCAAAAGTGTTAAAATTATATATTCTCACCAATGGAGATGAACACATTTCAAACTGGATGGATAGATCTAATTAAGGACTTCGATTACTTTATACACAATCATCTAGGAAAGGAATACTTGGTAGATGATTCTCAAAGACCAAAAAAACATGCAACTCTATCAATGATATGAATTTAGAATGACAATATCATTATTTACGTGTTAAATATTGATTTTGAAATCATATTTTTATGGAATAAATCCTTTTATACCTAATTGATTTCCCAACAATCATTCCATGAAAAAATTAAAGGGTCACAAAGGGATGATCTAGATTTACAAATGATGATGAACACATGAAAGGAAGGTAAGTTTCAATAGTTATATACCGAAGGTGATGGTGTGATTCGGTTTGGAATAAGTATTTGTGTGCATTTATCACTTGAGACTAAGTAGGAGTTATTTGATAATTCACATAACTCATAATTCATTATCCATACTTGTAGAAACAAGGTGAAACCTGATATCTGAGAAAAATTGTTGAGGGAATACATGAATAAGGACATTTTTATGTATATCTCATAGTGATTGACAATCCATAAAGTTAAATATGAGTGATAGAAGTTCAAATGGATGATGAAACAATTTATTATTCACATGATGATATAAGATAATTATTCCATTGACTTCATCAATGGTCTCCTGAGTACATCCAAAGGAAATATTGAAATATGGTTTGGGTGGATCATCTCACTAAGACATCCCAATTTATTTACATAATGAATTATTAATTGAATTTAATACATTCTAGGATTTATGTGTTTTAATTGGTGATGCCTCATTGGGTTCCACTTTAAATCACATATGATCATGATACAAGATTCATATTTAAATTTTGGAGAAGTCTCCAACATTAAATGAAGACAGAATTGAATTTTTGCATGACCTATCAACCAAAAAATGATGGCCAATTTCAAAGGAATGTTAATATAGTCAAAGAAGTTCTATGTTCATATTCAATTGAATTCATTGGAATATGGGATCAAAATCATTCATTGGTTTAGTTAATATACAAAAATATCATCCAATTGAGTATTCAGATGGATCCAAATCAAGTTTTTTATGGAAAGTAATGTTGAAATTAAACCTTTTATGATGATGTTTGAAAACAAAAGCTATATGGAAATGATCTAGTGCCATAAAATATATAGAAGGTTTAATCCATCCACCAACATGTCAAATCATCCCAGATTCAAAAAAGGAGTTATTATAACAACCATTGAGGGGACATGGTGTTCAGTTTGGTTGACAATGTCTTCCTTATAATATCACCATAGACATGAGTCATGCAGTTTTGAAATATAGGGAAGCAAACCTAATGTTCATAATCCACTTTTAGATCAATATATCATAATATCAGTAGAAAATGGTCTTTCACATCTTCCTTGTTTGGATCAAATTTGTAGTTTGTTCAATGAATCCCACCCGAAAATATTTATTCCAGATCTCTCACATGTATTAAACTCAAAGGTGGTATAATTTGACGATGATCTCACCTATGTGGAGTATTCGGTAATGATTCTACACCGGTGAGATACGATTCTATGAAAAAAGGCAACTACCCTTTTCAATGTGTGGTGGGGGAATTAGATGTATGAGGAATCGACATGGGAACTGTAAGAAGTGATGAAGGATAAATACTCTAACTAGTTTATATAAAATGAAGTTTTGATGGAAAAATTGTAGAAGGGGGAAGAATGTAATGAAACAAAACTTTATCAATGAATATTCCATTCTGATAATTAAGTATTATAGAATAAAAAATAAAAAATCATATAAATATCGCAATTCAGAACATAAAATTAAGAATAAATGAAATAATATGTATTTCTAAAAATTAGTGAACTTATACAAAAGGAATAGTATCTTGTCTATTGGAATACTAATGTGACTATTTGGAAGAGTAAACCATCCAATATATTATTAACCTCACATTTGAATATATTAATAAAATTTACGTATCATATGAAAGAAAATATAACATATTTATGTCCTGAAATATGTAAATAAATATTTTGAAAATGGAAAACTAAGTCTTAGAATTCATTAATTTCATAAATATTAATTTACAAATTAATGTTTAGTATAATTACTTAAAATAGAATTTAGTTTCATATAATAAATATATATTTTATAATTTTGATATATTATGAATATAATATTGTTTTATTGGACCTAATTTAATATTTTAATGTTTTGTAAAATCATTTATAATATTTAAATTATAATTTATCAAATAACTGATTATTTTATTTTAAAAATAAATTTATCATATTTAAATAAAATTTATCATAAAATGGAATAAATTCTTGAAAAATTAATTTATATGTTGTCTATGTGATATTTTCTGGAAATTTTATGAAATTCATTAAATTTTGTGTGAATAGAAAAAATTCGGTTTTAAAAAAAACCATAATATATTGAATTACATAATTCATGATTAATTTCTCCAATAATCTAGTATTGAACATAAGGTTAAAACCCAGTATATTCAATATCATAATTTTTTCATAAAATATAGTCAAATCCATTTTTGAACTATAAAATAATTATCCAAAACATAATGCCAAAAGTGATTCCTTGAAATAATTTTTTTTTCATTCAATCCAATTTCATTTTGTTAAATTCGTGAATCAAAAAAATTAAAGAGTTTTAAGGTCAAAAACAAATGATATTATTTTAATATATGGTTTATAATTTCAAAAATTCACTTTTGTTTTTTTACCTTTGATATATTTGTTTTTTCAATATTAGATTCAATAAATACCCTCTCTTAATGTATAAAACCTACCTCCCCATGGAAAACCACTCATCACACCCATTAAAATAACTATGATATTACTAAATCCTAAATATTTACCCCCATTTAAGACATAAGTAATTTATTGAGTTATAAAACAGTAATCAACGAGGAGTGATAGGGTTGTACAAGAGAATATACATCGAGGGGAGAGTAAGTCTCTATTAAATCTTCCCTCTTTTCATCTTCTCATTTCTCCATTTACCATATCCCTATTATAACATTATACAACAAATTTAATTATAAATCATGTTAAACTTATGTCAATTATTTAAAATACTATTATTATCATATTTATGGAAAATATAAATGACATTATTCCCTTTTCATGCACTTTTATCAATGTCCTGTTAAAGGTTGTATGACCACCTTCGAAGACCATTCTAAGAAAACAATTATAAAAAACATCATTTATTGAATGTATGAATTGTAGATAATTTATTAATATATTATTAAATTTATTTTATGCTTTAGTAATTAAATATAATAACATATATATTACTTATAATAAAATAAATAATTCGTTGTAAAACGAGAAATTTTTTAATAAAAAATGATATCAAAATTCTTAAATTTAATCAATGGAAATTAAGAAATAAAATCCAATGATTATAGTTGATATATATTTTTATAAAATTTCTATCATTATCTTCTATAGATTTGATTTTATAAAAACATATATATTATTCTGGTGGCACAAAAGCAGTGAAATTAGGAGGGAATGAAGGAAATGTGAATTCTTGAACCCAACTCAATTCCAATCAGTTTTCCTCCATCACACTTTTTAGTATTTATTTATAATTAATATTACTTAATTTTTATTTCTATTCTCCTTCCCATTTATTTTTCTAGGATATGAAATTTTATAATATGCTTTTATGGAATATGAAATAATTCTTCCAAAAGAATTGTTGTTTGAAAAAATAAACATTTTCAAACCTCATTAGTTGTTTTTATTTGATCATGAATGATGAATCCTATTCCAAATATGATTTTTTTCTCATTTTGAATCCCTAATGAATATTTATGATTATTTTCATTATGAAATAATTCCCATTACATTCCATGAATTATATTATATCTATGGGTAAAATACATTCTATGTGGCATGAATGGTAATGTAAATGATAGGATGTGATGGGTGCCCCATGAATTATATAGCACATGTAAAACTTTTGAAGTAACGATTGCACCGAGAATTATATATCACTCTAATTCAATAGATAATGAGTTATATTTTATGAGATAATTTGGAAATATTATTATAGGCTTTTAAGGAAAGCTTTAACGATTTTATAATGGCGGAAAATTGTCGCACCCGCTGTATAAGTTGAAAAAAATATTCTTTCCTTAATTTTGTCGAAAAGGATAAAAAGCACCTTGTTTGGAAAACGATGGAAAGATTCCTTTATAAACCACTTATAAAAAAATCAAACAAGTGTATAAATGAATTTAACCCATATTCATGTAAATTGTAAAAATGTTTTGAAATACATTTTTAAGAAACATGGATTAAAGAGATCCCAGTAGATTATTACGTATAAACAACCTCGGATAATGAAGAGATTGTGAAATAACCCTTACCTTGTACTTTTACTTGGTTGGGGTAGGTTAAAATCCTGTATAATAGTGAAATAATTGTTATTAAATTATACAAAACTCATATACATTCATATGATATCATATATGATCTTTTAACATTGCTTTGTTAATAATATCTTAGTATTATCGTCGTTTTGGGTGTTAACTTACTCATTTTCTTTTATATTTTTTTTACATAAGACATGATTTTCATGGATAGGTTTTATATTATTCATATACAGAATGATATCAATTCCTTACACATTATTTTCAAATCATCAAATGATAATTTTACTTGAATGGATACGATGGAGACTGAATCTCATCACGTTCGTGGAGACGGTAGTCCTTACGCACGCACGAACAACAATATCATTCTTTTGATATTAAAATAATATATAAATGGATGGGATATCATATATACAGAATCATTAACATGTTATACTTATTATTTACATGAGTTACACATCATTATTATACCCATCCAAATAATAATATATTCAATAACAATTACACCACTACGTGGAGACGGTAAGCCGTACGTACGCACGTATGCTGACATGTTATTCAAAGGGTGGATAGAATACTGAATATGGTTTACCATATTTATAATAACATCACAGTATATATATGATACTGGAGTTATTATTTTATAATGGTAATAACAAAAAGAAGAAGTGGAAGAAGAAAGGAACTTGGAAAAGGGTAGTGAAATCATTACCTCTTCTTCGGGTTCTTCCTTTTGATTTGATCAAAAGGGCTCATTAGTTTGGATTTCTGATCAAACTAAGGCCTCTAGGTTGTAGTGAGGGAAGTTGGGAGAGTATTTGGGAAGAGTTTGGCCGATCCAAAAGTCTTTGAAGGTGTGAGGAAATGAGAAGGAGGAGTGCCCTTTTTATAAGAGGGGTGAAGGGAACCATTGGAAAAACTAGAAATATTAATTTATAATATATTCATATTCGGTTTATAATGGCTCAAAAGTTAATTATTTAAATGTTAAGGTGGGGATAAGTCGAAAACCATTCAACCAATAGATTTTATACAGTTTTGGGTACTTATATTAACCTTATCTTTAAGTATTAACTCTAAGTTAATTAGTTTCACTTTTACAATGTCTATTTGTATTTTTATATTAATTGGTCAATAAACGTACCATATACATCCAAGAGACACCCAATTGGTCCATTAATGATACAAATATCATGATATAAATCTCTTTTCCGAACCTTAGTCTTTTAATAATTTAATATCACTTAATAATATAATATTTGTTTTAAAAACTGTATTATGTCAATTTTGACACTATTCAATAGTTGATTTTTGTGAAACTCATAAAAGAATGATTACTTCTAAATAAGTTAATTAAATCAATCCTAATATGTCATATTATTCTATAAAATTATTTTAATTCATTAAAAGTCTCAAATTATATTTATTTGGGTACTTATAATATCAATTATTTTAAATTTTCACTATTATGGTAATTACTACATCATCATTGTGTCATAAATAAATTAAATTATGTAATCTCTAAAAATTATTAATAAAATATCATTATATACTAAATTTGTATAGCTATGTAATGAATATTTATAGTCTAAAATACAACATATATAACCCTATGTAAAAATTGTTTTTCTAAAAGATATATGCTTTTGTCATTTTTTTATTCATTTTAACATAATTAAAATAAAATGTCCCTATCACCTACAAGTGGATCCACGGGGTCCCCAAATCGACCCAAATATGCCTATGGAAGAACATTTATCAACCAATAAGGCTAGGACACGTTTTAGGGTAATTTAGTATTATTATAATATTATTTTTAACCCTTATTTACCGGATTTACCCTTAACCATGGTAAATAAAATATTTACTGAAATAATTATTCTAAATGTCTAAAAATAAAAGTTTCCTATTTACACAATTTGAACATCCTAATTCCAAATATGGAATCCATTTTTCCAAATTCAAAACATAGAAGTGGCAGAAATTAATTTAAAATTAATTCCCGTTGTTAAAACAAAAAGCGTGTTTTTAAGATATAATAACTATCAAAAGATTGATACTTATTTATGATTGGTTTAATTGTAAAATTATGTCAAATGACCAACATTGTATTAAATGGTAAAAATATATTATAAATATACCTTAAAACCACTCAAATTCATAATTTATCACTATTAATTATTTTGATTAAAAAAGTTGTTTTTAATTAAAATTTAGTAATTTTCAGTATTCATCAAAATATAAGTGTTATCCGAAAAGTACCAAAATTTCACCATAGGATAAATTCGATATTCCGAATCCAAAAATGAATTCCATTTTGAATTATAAAATATATATAATTTCAAAATGTAGGTATTACTATTCATAACGGCTAGTTTGATTGGTTATGGTGTGTTAGAACTCGGTGTTTCGTACAACACACGCTATCACATTATTCAAAGTGAAGCGTACCGTAGAAGCTTGGGGTGTTACATTATACCCACCTTCAAATTATTTCGTCCTCGAAATTTCTAGAATACTACATCATGAAAAGACTCAGGTGGTTCTTCATCATATGTTCCTCGGGTTCCCACGTTGCCTCTTCCATCTTATGGTTTCTCCACAAGAATTTTACCAGACTAGTCGTCGGGTTTCTCAGTACTTGTTCTCTTGTATTAAGAATCCTGACAGGCTCTTCACAATAAGACATATCGGGTTCCATTTCTAACTCCTCATAGGTGAGTACATGCATTGGGTCAGGCATGTATTTCCTCAATAGAGATACGTGGATCACATCGTGATCTTTGGAGAGACTTGGTGGCATTGCCAATCGGTAAGCTACGACCCCAATTCGTTCTAGAATTCCGAAAGGTCCAATGTACCTGGGACTCAATTTACCTTTCTTACCAAAATGTATGACCCCCTTACATGGAGATACCTTCAGGAAAATATGATCACCGACTTGAAATTCCAAATCCTTCCTTCGATTATCGGCACAGATCTTCTGCTTACATTGAGCTGCTTTGATGTGATTTTGGATTACCATCACCTTTTCCATTGTTTCCTCCACCAGTTCTAGACCTACAAGTTTTCTTTCACCAACGTCATCCCAACAGGTTGGTGTGCGACATCTCTTTCTGTATAACTCTTTATATGGTGCCATATGAATACTCGAATGTAAGCTATTGTTATAGGAAAAATCTACCAGAGGTAAATACTGATCCCACATACCCTGAAAGTCAAGTGAGCAGGATCTCAACATGTCTTCTAAGGTTTGAATAGTCCATTCTGATTGTCCGTCTGTCTGAGGGTGGTAGGCAGTGCTCAAATGAAGTTCAGTATCCAGGGATTTCTGAAGACTCTTCTAGAATCATGAAGTAAAATGGGGATCACTATCAGAAAAAATCGATTGGGGTACTCCATGAAGTCTCACAACTTCATTAATATATAGTCTTGCTAGACGTTCCAGTGGTAGATCTTCTCTTATAGCAAGAAAATTTGCTGACTTGGTAAGACAATCAATAATAACCCATATTGCAGCATTCCTTCTAGGAATATTTGGTAGCCCCATGACAATGTCCATAGTATTATTGTCCCATTTCAACTCCGGTATGGGAAGAGGTTTCATGACTCCTCTAGGGTGTTGCCTTCCAGCTTTCACCTATTGACAAACCATACATCTTGACACAAAATCAGAAATCTCCCTCTTCATATTGTCCCACCAAAAATGTTCCTTCAAATATCGATACATTTTGGTGCTCCCAGGGTGTATAGAGAAATTGGAACTATGAGCATAATCCAACAATTCCCTTTTTATATCAGGTATATCGGGAACACAGAGCCTCTTCCCGAATTTCAAAATTCCATTTTCATACACAAAATCTCTCAATCTCCCATCATTCACAGCATTAATCTTCTTTTGAAATTCCCCATCATTAGTCTGAGAACTCTTAATCCTTTCTAATAAAGATGGTTTGGCATCCATTTGAAAAAGCAATGATGTTTCTCCTTCCCTGGTTATTCCCATGTCCATCTTCACTAGATCCATGAAAATTGGATCCCTTTCAATTCTCATATTGTTCAAAACTCCATGATCTTTTCTGCTCAAAGCATCTCCCACCTTGTTTGCCTTCCCCGGGTGGTTGTGTATCATGCAATCATAATCTGTGAGTAATTAAATCCATCTCCTTTGCCTCGTGTTGAGTTCTTTTTGTGTAAAAATATACTTCAAACTCTTGTGATCAGTATAAATCTCACATTTTTCACCATAGAGGTAGTGCCTCCATATCTTCAAAGCAAAGATCACAACTGCTAACTCGATATCATGAGTAGGATAGTTTTGTTCATGATTTTTCAACTATCGTTATGCATAGGCAATAACTCTATCATTCTGCATAAGGACACAACTAAGTCCTTTCTTCTATGCATCACTATAAATAACGAACCCATCATTCCCGGATGGTAGAGTCAATATAAGAGCATTGAATAATATTTTCTTCAGTTCTTTGAAACATTCTTCACAATCTTTTTTCCAAACAAATTTAACCCATTTACGTGTGAGCTTCGTTAATAGGTTAGCCAATCGGGCAAAATTCTGGACGAAACGTCGATAATAACCTGCTAAACCAATAAAACTGTGTACCTCAGTTGTACTCGTAGGTGCTGGCCATTCTTGGATTGCCTTGGTTATAGAAGGATCAACAGAGATTCCATATTTAGAGACAATATGGTCACGAAAAGAAATCTCATGAAGCCAGAATTCACACTTGCTAAACTTCCCATATAATTCATGCCTTCTCAGAGTCTTCAAGATAATGCGCATGTGATTTTCATGATCTTCGTAGATTTTTTATTATACCAAGATATCATCAATAAATACCACCAAAAATTAACCTAGATACTCCTTGAAAACTCTATTCATCATATCCATGAATACAGAGGGAGCATTAGTCAATCCAAAAGGCATTACTGTAAACTCATAATGCCCGTACCTGGTTCGAAATGATGTCTTCGGAATGTCTTCCTTCATCACACACAAATGATGGTATCCAGATCAAAGGTCAATCATTGAAAAGTATTGATCTCCATGTAGTTGGTCAAATAAATCATCAAGTCGTGGTAGGGGATACTTGTTCTTTATCGTTATAACATTGATCTCCCTGTAGTCAATACATAACCTCATAGATCCATCATTCTTTTTAACAAAAAGAATAGGGGCTCCCCATGGAGAAACACTAGGGAGAATAAATCCTTTATTACTCAATTCCTCTAGTTTATTCTTTAGTTAGACTAATTCTACAATGTCCATTCTATAAGGGGTCTTCGATATTGGCCTTGATCCAAGAATTAAATCAATGGAAAACACAACTTCTCGTTCTGGAGGATGTTTGGGTAAATCGTCCGGAAATACATCTACAAATTCATTCAGAAGTGGTACATCCATTATTTGAACATTCCTTTCCTCACCCACATTTATTTAATTCTCTTCCTCCTCAATAATTGAATTTAGTTGAGCTACTGGGGGTGGATCTGGATAAGAATTAGGTGGTAGCGATTCTACACTAAAGATATGGTGTTCCTTATCATCGTTATCAAGAATCATAACCTCTTTATTTATTATAATAAATCATCCCATCATTGTCTGAAAGCCGGTGTATACCGAGGATTATATCAAACTCAATCATAGGTATGACAACGAGATCAGAAGAAAAATAACATTTATGTGCTCTAATGGGGACTGATTCACAAAACATTATTGCAATGATACTTCCCTTAGGAGTTTTAACTGACAACTCCCTTGTTAAATCAAATTGGAAATATCTAATTTTCATAGCAAACTGGGAAGATATAAAACAATGCGATGATCAAGAATCAAATAATGCATTTTCTAAACTTGAGGAAACCATTAAATTACCTGCCACCACATCTTTCGGAGCTTCTACCTCAGCAGTAGTGATAGCATATGCTTGGCCTTGATCCCTTGGCCTTTTCTGAGGTATGTTCTCCTGACACTTAGGACATTCATTTGCATAATTCCCCATCTCCTAGCAATTGTTGCACTGAACATTGGTATCTTCCTTCTTCCCCTTTCAATCACGAGCTTGGTGTCCTTTTTCACCACACTTGTAACAGACTATTGTTCCCTTCAAGCAAATACCGGGGTGTTTCTTACCACATTTACCACAGGATGGATATTCAACCTTTCACTGATTCCCCTTATTTCCATTCCTAGATTGATTACCAGGTCTCTTCTTATCTTGCATTGCTTTAAAGTCATAAGACATAGAGAATTCCTTTTTGGTCTTGAAAGCACATGAGAAAATGTCTTCATACAATTAAAAGGATTGTGAGACCAATGCTCGATGGAGAAATGGTTTTAACCCATCAAAGAAATGATCAATCTTACTTCTTGGGTTACGTATATAATCTCTAGCATACCTTGATAACCTTGTAAAGTTAGCCTCATACTTTGAGACACTCTCATCCTCCTTCTGTCTCAAACTCAGAAATTGCATTTCCGTATCTGCTAGATGGTCGCGAGCAAGGTATTTTTCTAAAAACAGATCATTGAACTCCCTCCATTCCATATTTGATACCTCATCATCATCATTCATGTTTTGAATCAATTAACACCATTGATCAGCATCTCCAGGGAGGCGGTAAACTGCCATGATAACATTTTCCCTTTCACTACTCTCCAAAGCCTGAAATATTTTCTCTAGGGAAAATATCCATTGCTCAGCTACTAATGGATTTGTAATCCCATTGAACTTTGGTGTTGGTTGCCTCATGAATCGATCTAACATTGATCCTACACCCTGCGGATTAGGGTGCCCCATATGGGTAAGGTTATTATTCATAACCTGAGTGAGTTCTCCCAGTCTGGTGATTAGCTGATCGGCACCAGTTGCATCACCATCTCCACTATAATTATCATGAGAAGGAGGGAAATCCCAATATGGAGTGCGTGAATTGATACAGTTTCTATTTCTTCCACTAGCTGCCATTTCTAAAAAATGACATAAACTAGATCAGTTTATGAATCAAAATACATAATCCCATACTTATAAAACAATTAACATAAATTGAACTATTTATGGATATAATCCATAATCATAAAAATATTTTCTTTGAGGAATTATATACTCATAAACCCTTCATAATGATTTGTAATGAAAATGAGAGTTATCCTAAGCATATCACCCGGGAGTGTCGTAACCAAGAGTGCAGCAAGGCTCATTGTCGTGCACCAGTTCCCGTTCGAGTCTAGCGCAAAGTGGTGTTTTTGGGTTTTACCCATAGGTACGTCTGTGCCAGAGCCGCCTCTACCTGCTCGTTTCCAGACAGGGATGTATTACTCTGAAAACTCACAAAATCTCTACAATACCAAAATTCTAGGAAGTTATTCTATACTAATACTCAAAGTTCATCTTAGGTCTACGTGCTCTAATCAGAGTTTATCTAAATCTAGCTTCCAAGGTTTGTACTAAACTGCCTCTGATACCAACTGTAACGCCCCAACCCCAGTTACCTAGAGTCAGTGCATTATTACATAACATTGGCATGATCACAAGAAGGATCAAATCTCGAATGACCGATTCATTTAGTAGCCTTGGAAACACTAGATATTTTCATAAATCTTACATTACATCATAAGAATGAAAACTACAACAACATATTTTCTTTATATTCCACACTCATATCCCCACATAATATCCCTACAGGTCATTCATAATACTTCTTCACTTCCTGGGAAAAATAAAACATAGAAAAGGGGTGAGCTCAAATGCCCAGTAAGGATAACAATATAGCAGAAAATTTTATAAATAAGAATAAACATTTAAGGAAATGTATAACTAAAACAAAAGTATTTTAAACATGAACTTCAACATATTATGGAAAAAGTAAAATGAAATAATTCTATTTACTTACTCACATGGATATTCTACTAATCGAATAATCACATGCAATATCAATAACAACTTTCATCATGATGGAATGCATAATGCCAGACTATCATAACCACATAACCAAGGCCTCGTGCCAAGACTACGAATATTATTTTGTCAAGGCCTTATGCCAAGACACTAGTTTGTCTCATGAGACCTACCGATGCATCGAGGAGCTATTGCGGGCTCCACCCGTCACATATTAAGTCCAATGTATTCCCATATGAAATGGTTTAAACATAACATAAACATTCTTATTAAAACTAGCATACCAAATGTTAATACTTTCACCATAAACTATGAATGGTATAAAAATAGCACATCCATAGTCAAACATATCACAAAACCTTCAATACAATATAGAAGGTTTCTATCTTAATAAATCAACTTCAAATAAGCGTAAAATCCATCAAAAGATGTTGACATAGATTAAATCAAAACACTTTTTTAGAGAAATATCTCTTTTTATTTTGAAATCATTTAAGAGTCTTATATTTATGAAATAAAACATTTTCTATGAAAATATTTTTATAAGATTTTAAGGGAAGCTTCGACGATTTTATAATGGCGGAAAATAGCCGCACCACCCGTATAGGTAAAAAAACATTCTTACCTTAATTTTGTCGAAAAGGTTAAAAAGCACCATGTTTGGAAAAAGATGGAAATATTCCATTATAAACCACTTATAAAAAATTCAAACAAGGGTATAAATGACTTTAACCCATATTCTTGTAAATTGTAAAAAAATTTTGAAATACATTTTTTAGAAACATGGATTAAAGAGATCCCAGTAGATTATTACGTATAAACAACCTCGGATAATGAAGAGATTGTGAAATAACCCTTACCTTGTACTTTTCCTTTGTTGGGGTAGGATAACCTCCTGTATAATAGTGAAATAATTGTTATTAAATTATAAAAGAATGATATACATTCATATGATATCATATATGATCTTTTAACATTGCTTTGTTAATAGTATCTTAGTATTATCGTCGTTTCGGGTGTTAACTTACTCGTTTTATTTTATATTTTTTGTTACATAAGCCATGTTTGTCATGGATAGGTTGTATATAATTCATATACAGAATGATATGAAGTCGTTAAACATTATTTTTAAATCATCAAATGATAATTATACTTGAATGGATACGACGAAGAATGAATCTCATCGCGTTCGTGGAGACGGTAGTCCATACGTACGCACGAGCGACAATATCATTCTTTTGATATTAAAATAATATATAAATGGTTGTTATATCATATATAAAGAATAATTAACATGTTATATTTATTATTTACATGATTTACACATCATTATTATACCCATCCAAATAAAAATATATTGAATAACAATTACACCACGACCTGGAGACGGTAAGCCGTACGTACGCACGTATGGTGACATGTTATTCAAAGGGTGGATAGAATAATGAATATGGTTTACCATATTTATAATAAAATCGCAATATATATATGATACTGGAGTTATTATTTTAGAATGTCAATGACATAAAGAAAAAGTGGAAGAAGAAAGGAACTTGGAAAAGGGTGGTGAAATCATTACCTCTTCTTCGGGTTCTTCCTTTTGATTTGATCAAAAGGGCTCCATAGGTTGGCTTTCTGATCAAAATAATGCCTCTAGGTTGTAGTGAGGGAAGTTGGGAGAGTATTTGGGTAGAGTATGGATGATCAAAAAGGCTTTTATGGTGTGAATAAATGAGAATAAGGAGTGCCCTTTTTATAAGATGGGTGAGGGGCACCTTTGGAAAACCTAGAAATATTAATTTATAATAAATTCATATTCGGTTTATAATGGCTCAAAAGTTGATTATTTAAATTTTAAGGTGGGTATAAGTCTAAAAACATTCAACCAATATAATTTAGACAGGTTTATGTACTTATATTAAAATTATCATTAAGTATTAACTCTAAGTTAATTAGTTTCATTTTTACAATGTTTCTTTGTATTTTTATATTATATGGTTAATTAACAAACCATATACATCCATGATACCCCCAAGTGGTCCATTAATGATACAAATATCATGATATAAATCTCATGGCCGATCCTTAGATTTTTAGGAATTTAATATCAATTAATAATATAATATTTGTTTTAAAAACTGTTTTATGTCAATTTTGACACTATTCAATAGTTGATTTTTGTGAAACACATAACAGAATGATTACTTCAAAAAAAGTTAATTAAATCAATCCTAATATGTCATATTATTCTATAAAATTATTTTAATTCATTAATAGTTTCAAATTAAATTTATTTGTGTATTTATTATATCATTATTTTAAATTTTCACTACTATGGTAATTACTGCATCATCATTGTGTCATAAATAAATTAAATTATGTAATCTCTAAAAATTATAAATAAAATATCATTAGGTATGAAATCTGTTTATCTTTATAAGGAATATTTATAGTCGAAAATAAAACATATATAACCCTATGTAAAAATTGTTTTTCTAAAAGATATATGCTTGTGTCATTTTTGTATTCATTTTAACTTAATTAAAATAAAGTGTCCCTATCACCTACAAGTGGCTCTATGGGGTCCCAAAATCGACCCAAAGATGTCTATGGTCGAAGATGTTTCAACAAATAAGTCTAGGCCACGTTTTAGGGTAATTTAGTATTATTGTAATATTATTTTTAACCCTTATTTACCGGAATTACCGTTAACCATGCTAAATAAAATATTTACCGAAGTAATTATTCAAAATGTCTAAAAATAAAAGTTCCCTATTTACACAATTTAACATCCTGATTCCAAATATGGAATCCATTTTTCCAAATTCAAAACACAGAAGTGGCAGAAAATAATTTAAAATTAATTCACATCGTTAAAACAAAAAGCGTGTTATTAAGATATAATAACTATCAAAAGATTGATACATGTTTATGTTTGGTTTAATTGTAAAATTATTTCCAACGAAAAAAATTGAATTAAATGGTAAAAATATATTCTAAATATACTTTAAAACCACTCAAATTCATAATTTATCACTATTAATTTTTTTTATTAAAAAAGTTGTTTTTAATTAAAATTTAGTAATTTTCACTATTCATCAAAATATAAGTGTTATCTGAAAAGTACCAAAATTTCACCTTAGGATAAATTAGATATTCCGAATCCAAAAATGAAGTCAATTTTTAAATTTGAAAAATATATAATTTCAAAAAGTAGGTATTACTATTCATAACAGCTAGTTTGATTGGTTATGGTGTGATAGAACTCAGTGTTGCGTACAACACACGCTATCACATTATTCAAAGAGAAGCGTACCATTGATGCTTTGGGTGTTACATTTATCATATAACTATGCTTTATTCTCAAACATTTCAATGATGTATTTCCACATCTGATTACTTGATCTACTGAAAATGTGTGGGCCACTAAGAATCTAAAGAAGAATTAAATAAATAATTCTTATGATTTATTTTAAAAATTTATGTTTTGGCCTCATTTTCCATTGTTACAAAATTGTTTGATCCTTGATATGTATTTATTTTTTATTTCTCTTTTACATGATGTAATATCTCTATGTGGATAAATAGGGCCATTATACAAGCATTTTTTTTAATTATTATCGATTATTGTGTTACATACCACTTCTATTTAATTTAGGTGAATTTACATTTCATTTAAACAAAATTTTATTGATATATATGTACTTCACATGTTATATTTTTTGTAGGGCTCCACTTCCTTGTCTCGCCCATTTTAAATATTTTTCATTAATTACATATTTTATAATATATTAATAAGATTTATTTACTATAATTTTTAACATTAAAACATCTTTTCATTTCAAATAAATTTATTGTATCTCATCTTATATAGTTGTAATATAATTCATACCTATAATTATTCATATGGTTTTTTTCCCGTCTCACGTTAAGATTGAGATTGTTTATCCATAAATTCCTATAGGATGGAATTATATGAAAATTATATTAATTAAACCATTAATTATATTCTAATCTATTTTACTCAGTTGTTTATAATATTTTTTTTCATTTAAATCCCTTTTGGCTCACAATTCAACCCAATAAATTCTTGTATGTTAAAAATACCATATATATTATCTTTGATCGGGAATCAATATCTGGGATTTCCAAATTTTTTATAATATATTAAATATATTTTTATAAATACTTGAATTATTATTCATGAAAATTTAATATTAACTTTTAATTTATATTGAAATTTTAAAATTAATTATTAATAAATGTTCATCACGATGAATGAAATAATTATTTTAAAAAATAATTTTGAGATTATAATTTTACTGTTTTTTTCATGAAAAACTATTCTTAGTTCAATGAAAAATTTACTTATCGAATATTCCTCTTCATTATATCATGGTTTTGAAAATTAATTTATATTAACATTTTATTTAATTTTTTGGATTAATAATAAAGGATAATGCTATTAAAGAATAAAAAAAATTCATTGCACATATATATATCACTATCGTCTCTTACACATTTATAATCATTACAATAATTTCTTTTGTGGATTAATTATTTTTAAATGATATAATGTTTATTTTTTCAATGTCTATTATTCATCCCATAGAATTATATTTTTTATGTGACATATATGTTTATTTTTAAAAATATATGATAAAATATTTATTCAAATTAAATTCATTATTTTTTATCAATTACCCTCTGAAACTCAATAATATTTATATTAATTAGAGTAATATTTCATTTTTTACCCACACAATTGTATTATGATATATTTCTATTTGTATATGGAAATTTTGTTATCAAATGACCAAATTATGGATCACTTATTATATGATATTGTAACATTGTATTACTGTTTTAGGTATTCAAAAAACATTATTTTTATTTGAACTACATTGGGTTCATAATATGGTTTTATGGAGGAAATGATTAGAATCATTGATTAGTAATTGGTATGGTCATGGTTGGAACATGATTTTTTCAAAGAGTGTTCCCTACTTCAAAATACCATACACACAAAGGTATTGAGATTTTTTATTATTGATGACTTATATGACAAGACATGAAACCCCTATGAGAAACCGTGAAACCATTAAAAAGGGGCTCATATAGGGAAGATGATTGGTCAAAATAGTGCGTACCTAACCAGGTCACCATTCATATGGAATTTTTTAAAAGGTAATTTTATTTCCAAATTAACAAAACTCTCCTTCTAGGACCTCAATTTTCTATTATGACCCCACATCATTTATACATCCTTAGAGGCTCCTAGGAGGAAGTTATAACCACCGTACACCATTATAGAGGTGAAGCTATTATTGGAAAGCGATGTTTGATATCCTCCTAGTCTGTTTCCACTTCTCAAAATATCTCTCATTTTCTATAAGATTTTCTCTGTAGGGTTTTATAGATATTTGTGATATTGAAAAAAAATTATCCTATATTTAATATCATTATTCCAAAATTAATTCATGGATCATTATTTCCAATGTTCTTTGTAGGATTTCCTAAGCTGAGTTTGGCGTTTTGAGTTCAAATGTTGCCATTGTAGGTGCTCCCGTTATGATGTAAAAATTTTATTAACCAAAAATTCGTTAATTTATGATCAATAATATGATTTAAAATAAAATTCATAATAATATTATTTGAATGGGTTTATTAAATACCCAATTAGAATGAATTGGTGATTTGGATTTCAAATTGGATTTTTCATATATAATTAGGGAAAACACCAGTTTATTTCCAAATCCTCCAATTTGATTTTTTTTCCATATCCCCTAATTAAGTGTTCCAAGGTGTGTGAATTATTTAAGGGGAGCGTCTTGACATCCTCCAAAATAAATGTGACACCTCTCCTGCAATTAATTTGGTGGAGTCGGGTTCATTATTTTCACCCTTTTTTGTTTTTTTGTGACAAAAAATAATAGACAATGCTTCTTATATTATTTTGTGGGCATTATATTTTGGTATAACGGAGGAAGAGAAGAGATAGGGAGAACCATCTTCCCAACGATGAACACACAGAATGCCAGCGACGCTTCTTCTGATGTCACGAACCAACCCAGGTCGACCTTAAACCGGACACCCGGGTCACATGAGATGGCCCGCGACATAGCCTCAAGCGCGTCTCCCCTTACGCCAGAGGTTGCCGACTAGCGGTGGGGGTGTGAGGTAAGTCAGGTGGGAGACTATACCCTCTTATGAAAGTGGAGAAAAGGGACCAAAAATACATTAACGTAAGTAGTGTAAATATTAATAAAAAAGCAGCGGAAAACATTTCTCATTTATACGGTTTCAATAAAAGTGGCGAATGGTAGTTTATATAAGAGATGCATGCATGACATGCTAATGATACAATGGAAGCATTAAATCACGCGACATACTTACACGTCAATGCAAAAGTAAATGAACAAGAGTCTCAAGCCCCGAGGGCGATCTCCATGTGCATCCCGAGCCCCAACTCGGTCGTTTTCTCCTAACTCCAAGTACAAGAAACAGCAACAACAAGGTCCTGCAACCAAATGGAATCTACTAGGGTACCCCAGTGCAATGGCATCCATAGTAGGGTGTGAGATATATATCTCAGTAGGCCGAAACCACCGGGTTCTAGCCCACTCTAGACCATGAAATACAATTAAACAAAGTGATGGTATTTTCGAACAATATCAACACAATACACACAATAAACGCCCGTCCAGGTTCCAAAAAGGACACCTGGCGGCAATACCTGCTTCGGCCCATAGCCGGGATAAGAACATGTTTAAAACAACACATGTAAATTTGGTTCAAGCGTAAAAACACTTTTTATCATTTTTCTCACTTACTCTATTTATTCAATTATCATTTCAACTCAGAATGGAAATCCACTCATTCTTACATTTATTTATTTGATCACAATTCACTCGGGTTTTACCCACATCTCTCATTCTTTTCATAAATAATTATTATCAGTCGTTCGGTGTAGATCGCCATGTCTAACACCACGTGTCACATTTGGTGTAGATCTCCATGTCTAACGCCTAGATAATCATTTGGTGTAGATCGCCATGTCTAACACCCTGTATCACATTTAGTGTGGATCGCCATGTCTAACACCTAGATAATGATTCGGTGTAGATCGCCATGTCTAACACCCCATATCACATTTGGTGTAGATCGCCATGTCAAACACCTAGATAATCGTTCGGTGTAGATCGCAATGGCTAACACCCCGTGTCACATTTGGTGTAGATCGCCATGTCTAACACCTAGATAATCTTTCGGTGTAGATCGCCATGTCTAACAACCCGTATCACATTTGGTGTAGATCGCCATGTCTAACACCCCGTATCACATTTATTTATTACTATTTATCAATTAATTAATCAGTCGACACAATTCTCATTTCATGATCAATTCTTCACATTTAGTTATCCAAATCAGATATCAACTTTTTATAATTAATTCTCATAATTAATTATCCTTGTTCAACATTCTGGAACTTGCATTAGCAATAGAAGGTAAACAAAAGCATATGGCATCAACATGCCTCTATGTTAGGTGATTAATGACATTAAATGGTACAAGATAACAAACTTGCTCAAGCAAGAAATTCAATTCAAACTATTACATTAAATTTATATCTTAAATAACAAGGAAAAAGGGGCATTTAGGCGGGGCACACTCAAAGGGGTGGCCAAGAGGCAAGGCAAGTACCTAGGGTGGACTTTACCATAAATGAAGGCCACAATGGGCATGATCGAACCACCCAAGCATTACAATAATAAATAAAGTGGCATCGCCGGAAAGTTGCGACAAGCGACATAAGACGTGGAATGACATAAGCGCCGAAGTAAAGGGAAGAGGGTAAACACCCTACCCTTAATGTTCTAATTACAAGTTAAGCCATGAACTTAGGAGGTGTCATGGCTCGTTTATTATTTCTCAAGAAGAAACGTCATTTGAGGTAACCAGTAAGGTACAAGAACAAGCATGTCATTTATCAAGTATAATGTCAACCATAAAGAGTCATAAGACTTTTAAGCAAGCAATCAGAAAAAAGTAAATCTACTACTACACATTTATTTTGAAGGCATCTCACCTCCATTGGAGGAGTTTTATTAGAAAACATGTCATTACTTTATCAAACAATTCATTTAGTGATATTTATCATTTAATTTAAAACTCATTAAACACTTAGGAAAGTTAAGAAACCACACAATAAGGAAGGCAATCATGAAATTCTATTGCTATATTTTTAGATTGAAGGCAGCACACCTCGAAAGAGGGGTTTTATTATTAAATTGTTTGTTTAGTGACCAGACAACCTCTTTTATCTAATTCCTGCAATTCACACGATTTGCATAGAAGCATTTAATCGGAACTAAACATGAATAATTAAAATGCTAAGTGTGATATTAAACTCACTATTACTTTACTTAAATTTAAAGGGCAAGGAGAGGGACCCTACCTTAAGGTGGATCCATCCGTCTACTCCGGCTCTTGGCTCTTTCCAACTAAAGCTGCCGCAGCTGCTCCCCCATGAGGCATATGTGATTTCACTTACGTATAAGGACACCTAGCCTCTATGCACACGCTCTGCATGGCCATGAGCATGCACAAGAGGATCCTTACACATATGCTTATACACATAAGCCAGTCTCCGCTCACCTTCACAGGCACTTTTTATATATGTAATGGGGACAACTAGCCCCGTACGTGTATATTTTCTTCCATGGACAAATATACGCACGCCGGGTGAACCCATGTACATATAAATATGTACCTATGCCTGCGCAGGTGAGTCTCCTAATCTCCGAAAACCCGAAACCATTCCAAAACTCGAACGCACTAAACCAAACCAACCATGAACCTCTAAAACAACCTGATAAATTTAATTTAGAGGCTGTGAAGACCAAAAACCAGTAGAAACCTTTCCTCAAAACCCAATAGGCGGAACGAAAACACCACAAACCGCCTCACCTTCGGCGGCGGTTTCTGGAACGCGCATCAAGGAGTCCCAAGGAATCATTCGCACTCCCTAAAACCAAAAGAATGCCAAAAATTCGAGTTACCACAAAAACCCTAAATTCGGCCAAACCAAATGGGCACCGAAAAAAAGGAAAAATCGTCAAAGCGAGGATGAAGGACACACCTAAAGACTTTACCGTGGGGGATCGAATCCGGAAGGTGAAGAAAACCGAACGAAATCATCCGCGGAAAGAGGAGGTCGCGTGTCGAGCCGTTGCGCGCTGCAGCGGTTCGGTCCGAGCCGTTTTGCACAGCTGCTTCGGGATCAGCCGAGGGAGGAGGAGAGGGAGAGGGGGCAGTCGCGCTGGTGGTCCGGCTGCTACGAGGTCGGCCGAGGGAGGAGGAGAGGGAGAGGAGGGTCGCGCGCAGCTCACAGGAGAGGAGGGGGAGCACCGTGGGGGTGGGTCTGCCGAGTGAGGGTGAGAGAGTTAGTTTAGGTTTTTTCCTTTTTTTTCTTTTTTTTATTTTAAACAAAAACTAAAACACACCCAACCCACACGATTTTTCCCGCACCGTCTGAAAAACCATGTGTAGCCCGCACACCTGCTACCGGATACCCGGGGTACCCCGCACGCCTGACCCGCACGGTTAAACCTACCGTGCGCGGTCCGATATCACCGCTTAAAACGGCTCCAGAACTCAGGACCTCTTTCCAAAGTTCAGTTTTAAAACCAACCCACTGATAAAAGAAAATGTTCAAAAACCTTTGAATTTTATCTGCTAAAAAAACGGTTCGTTACAAACTACCCACCAAAAAAACTTCTCGTCCCTGAGAAGCCATCGGAAAACAACGAAAACCTCACCCGACTCACATGGGTAGTGATGTTCCATTCAACCGGTCATATTGCGTTTCCAACGCCCAAAGCACCATTAAAAATTTTCTATGAAGACTGCCCTTAAGCCTTTACAACTCGAGCCAACGCTCAAGTTACAACTGAAAAATCAAAGCAGAGCTTACATCCGGGGCCATTATAGGGACCTCAACCCAAGAAAATGATTGAATCACGATTGACCAACTAAAATTGGTCACGCCAGATTTCCTCGAAAGACAGCGCCGACCCGAAAAACACACTCACCCTTAAACCAACGAAATGCTTTTAAAACTGTTCTGTGATCAACTACGCGTGCACCGAAGTCCTTACATCACCTTCGGTGATATTCTCAAGCCAAGCCATCACAAGACTATTATAAAACTATCGTGCCTCATCACGAAGCGTAACTCCAAGAAACAGTGCATCCCACGCAAAACCAGAGAGAGATTAGGAAAAAAACCAACAACTTTTAACTTTAGCACGGCGTATAACCGACACAATCTTAGTGTATCCAAGACGACGTCAATATGGGGGACATGCTCGTCTCATCCAGAAGAGTACACTAATATTAAACCAAGGTCGATGAGAAGATCAATCGGACCAAAATCTGATGCCAATACCACCCGAGGCATTCGAATTCGTCCAAGCTTAACCACTGAAACTCTTCCCGGACTAACGGAGTTTCTAAAGTGTTGTGCATACCGCCAACCTTATCAAAGTCATGCTGCCATGCAGGCACCGACATGAAAACAGGAACTCATGTGACACCACCCACCGTAGGAGTGTCCATGTCGTCGTAAGAACTAGCCACTCACCAGCGCGCTATTTTTGAAACACATTAATGCACGGGTGACGTCCCTCAAACTAAGATCACCACATCATAAGCTCACACCGAAAACAAGGCAACTCATGATCTAAGGGTACTACCTAGCATGGGCTAGTCCATTACTAAGCACACGCGTCGACCCTAACTCTTGGTCACGCAAAACAAGTATTACTAGGCTCAAAAACCCATTTATATTTTATCCATTTCATTAATTCATTTAATCCTTTAATCATTTGAAAGAAGACTTTAACAGACCCAGAAGTACTATTTCACAACAATGTACTTGGTTTTCAAACAATGCCCCACGAGCAAAACAGGCAAGTTGTAACAAACTTCCTCTTCAACATTTTTCATTTAAACTTTAGAAGCCATATTTTAAAAAGTTTGAAAACCCGATTTACCCTTTTCCCAATTATAAGGTGCCCATACACCTTAAAATGGAAAATTGGCTCCGTCGTAATCGCAACCAACAATTTCAGCCAAAGAAACCAAGCACTTGCCAGCAAGCAAACAAGCCACTACAAACATCTAACACAAAGCAACAAGCTGAAATCACTAAAACATTCTATAACACAGAGAATGACACACATGAAAGATAGAAAAAATGATATATTATCACCCAAACATTTTAACTATCACCGAAACATGCTCTCTAAAGAGGCGTGCTAAATAAATTCATACATGACATATCTCAAGCCACACAATCAAAATCACCAGGCATCCTACTAATGCAACTACATGGCATGGCACATATGCATGACATGTGAATCTATAAGTGCCTAATATGATGCATGCAATGCAATTTTCTTGCCATATCGGGCCAAGGAAAATTTTCAAAACCTCCTCATAAACAAATAAGCAGTGGAAAGTACAACATTCACCCAAGGTGAAATCACATCAACTGTAATAGCAAACAACATGACCTTCAATTCCCAGCCCTGGCCACTTGGTCATTTACCGTACGTGGGGTGATCAGTCCCATACATGGCTATTACCCAAGCACCGACACATTCTTAATCTCCGGTATACCAATCCCAAAACAGTAAGACAATGAAAAGAAATAAAACTCCTCTGATACCATTTTGTCACAAACCAACCCTGGTTGACCCTAAACCAGACACCCAGGTCACCTGAGCTGGGCCGCGACATAGCCTCACGCGCGTCTCCCCTTACGCCAGAGGTTGCCGACTAGCGACGAGGGTGTAAGGTAAGTCAAGGGGGAGGCTATACCCTCTTATCAAAGTGGAGAAAAGGGACAAAAAATACAACAACGTAAGTAGTATAAATATTAATAAGAAAGCAGCGGAAAACATTTTTCATTTATAAGGTTTGAATAAAAGTGGCGAACAACAATTTATATAAGAGATGCATGCATGACATGCTAATGATAAAATGGAAGCATTAAATCACGCGACATACTTACACATCAATGAAGAAGTAAAAGACCAAAAGTATCAAGCCCCGAGGGTGATATCCATGAACATATCGTGCCCCAACTCGGTCCTTTGCTCCTAACTCCAAGTACAAGAAACAACAACAACAAGGTCCTGCAACCAAATGGAATCTACTCGGGTACCCCAGTGCAATGGCGGCTCGAGTAGGGTGTGAGATATATATATCAGTAGGCCGAAACCACCGGGGTATAGCCCACTCTAGACCATGAAATATATTTAAACAAAGTTCTGGTATTTTCGAACAATAACGACACAATACAAACAATAAACGCCCGTCCAGGTTCCAAAAAGGATACCTGACGGCAATACCTTCTTCGGACCATAGCCGGGATAAGAACCTGTTTAAAACAACACAAGTAAATTTGGTTCAATCATAAAAACACTTTTTATCATTTTGCTAACTTACTCTATTTATTCACTTATCATTTCAACTCAGACTGGAAATCCACTCATTCTTACCTCTCTTTATTTGATCACAATTCACTCGGGTTTTACCGACATCTCTCAATCTTTTCATAAATCATTATTATCATTCGTTCGGTGTAGATCGCCATGTCTAACACCCCATATCACATTTGGTGTAGATCGCCATGTCTAACACCAAGATAATCATTTGGTGTAGATCGCCAGGTCTAACACCAAGATAATCGTTTGGTGTGGATCGCCATGTCTAACACCAAGATATTCGTTCGGTGTAGATCGCCATGTCTAACACCTAGATAATTGTTTGGTGTAGATCACCATGTCTAACACCCCGTATCAAATTTGGTGTAGATCTCCATGTCTAACACCTAGATAATTGTTCGGTGTAGATCGCCATGTCTAACACCCCTTATCACATTTGGTGTAGATCGCCATGTCTAACCCCTAGATAATTATTCGGTGTAGATCGCCATGTCTAACACCCCGTATCACATTTGGCGTAGATCGCCATGTCTAACACCCCATATCACATTTAATTATTACTATTGATCAATTAATTAATCAGTCGAAACAATTCTCATTTCATGATTAATTCTTCACATTTAGTTATCCAAATCAGATCTCAACTTCTTATAATCAATTCTCATAATTAATTATCCTTGTTCAACATTCTGGAACTTGCACGAGCAATAGAAGGTAAACAAAAGCATATGGCATCAACATGCCTCTATGTTAGGTGATTAATGGAATTAAATGGTACAAGATAACAAACTTTCTCAAGAAAGACATTCAATTCAAACTATTACATTAAATTTATAACTTAAAGAAAAAGGAAAAGGGGGCATTTAGGCGGGGCACACTCAAAGGGGTGGCCAAGAGGCAAGGAGAGTACCTAGGGCGGACTTTACCGTAAACGAAGGCCACAATGGGCATGAGCGAACCACCCATGAATTTCAATAATAAATAAAGAGGCACCACCGGAAGGTTGCGACAAGCAACACAAGACATGGCATGACATATGCGTTGAAGTAAAGGGAAGAGGGTAAACACCCAACCCTAAAAGTTCTAATTACATGTTAAGCCATGAACATCAGAGGTGTCATGGATTGTTTATTATTTCTCAAGAAGCAACGTCATTTGAGGTAACCAGTAAGGTACAAGTACAAGCATGTCATTTATCAAGTATAATTTCAAGCATAAAGAGTCAAATTACTTTTAAGCTAGCAATAAAAAAAAGGAAATCTACTACTACATGTTTATTTTGACGGCGGCTCACCTCCATTGGAGGAGTATTATTAGAAAACATGTCATTACTTTATCAAACAATTCATTTAGTTATATTTAGCATTTACTTTAAAACTCATTCAACACATAGCAAAGTTATGAAGCCACACAATAAGGAATTCAGTCATTAAATTCTATTGCTACATTTTTAGATTGAAGGCAGCGCACCTCGAAAGAGGGGTTATATTATTAAATCGTTGGTTTAGTGACCAAGCAACCTCTTTTATCTTATTCCTGCAATTCACACGATTTTCACAGAAGCATTTAATCGGAACTAAACTTGCATAATTAAAATTCTAAGTGCAATATTAAACTCACTATTACTTTACTTAAATTTAAAGGGCAGGGAGAGGGACCCTACCTCAAGGTGGATCCATCCGTCCACTCCGGCTCCTGGCGCTTTCTAACTAAAGCTTCCGCAGCTGCTCCCCCACGAGGCATATGTGATTTCACATACGTATAAGGACACCTAGCCTATATACACACGCTCCGCATGGCCATGAGCATGCGCAAGAGGATCCTTACGCATATGCTTATACACATAAGCTTGTCTCTGCTCACCTGCACAGGCACTTTTTATATATGTAATTGGGACAATTAGTCCCGTACGTGTATATTTGCAGCCATGGAAAAATATACACACGCCGGGGGAACCCACGTACATATAAATATGTACCTATGCTTGCTCAGGTGAGTCGCCTAAGCTCCGGCAACCCGAAACCATTCCAAAACTCCAACGCACTAAACCAAACCAACCAGGAACCTCTAAAACAACCTGATAAATTTAATTTAGAGGCTGTGAAGACCAAAAACCGGTAGAAACCTTACATCGAAAACCAACCGGCCGACCGAAAACACCGCAAATTGCCTCGCCTTCGGCGGCGTTTGCCGGAATGCGCATCAAGGAGTCCCAAGGAATCATTCACACGCCCTAAAACCAAGAGAAAGCCAAAAATTCGGGTTACCACAAAAACCCTAAATTCGGCCAAACCAAACGGGCACCGAAAAAAAAGGAAGAATCATCAAAGCGAGGATGAAGGATGCACCTAATGACTTTACCATGGCGGATCGAATCCGGAAGGTGTAGAAAACATGACGAAATCATCCACGGAAAGAGGAGGTCGCGTGTCGGGCCGTTGCGTGCTGCAGCGGTTCGGTCTGAGCCGCTTTGCACGGCTGCTTTGGGGTCAGCCAAGGGAGGTGGAGAGGGAGAGGGGGTCGTCGCGCTGGTGGTCCAGCTACTACGAGGTCGGCCGAGGGAGGAGGAGAGGGAGAGGAGGGTCGTGCGCAGCTCACGGGAGAGGAGGGGGTGCACCGTGGGGGGGGGGGGTCTGCCGAGTGAGGGTGAGGGAGTTAGTTTTGGTTTTGTTTCTTTAATTTTAATTTTAAACAAAAACTAAAACACACCCAACCCTCACGGTTATACCCCCACCATTTGAAAAACCTAGTGCAGCCCGCGTGCCTGCTACCGGATACCCGAGGTACCCCGCACGCCTGACCCGCATGGTTAAACCTACCGCGCAGGGTCCGATATCACCGCTTAAAATGACTCCAGAACTCGGGACCTCGTTCCGAAGCTCGGTTTTAAAACCGACCTACTGATAAAAGAAAAAGTTCAAACACCTTTGAATTTTATCCGCAAAATAAACGGTTCGTTACATCTGAGGTCTTCTACCTCGGACACATTCCTAGGTAGAGCAACTTTCCTCCACATTGTCTTCAACAAACCGACACACAAGCTTGGATTGGGAGTGCATGAAAAAAGCGGCGAATGATGAAGTTCGTCATCTTCTTTTTGCAACACCGTCAAAAATTGATGAACAACGACCAAAGAATATAACATAGGGGGTTTACCTTGTTCTTTATTCCTTTCTTTTTCTCCTCATAGTTTGAAAATGAATCATTGCATGGTTGTAATTAATTGTCATACATCATTCTTTTTTTTTTGATGAACCAATTTTTATCATTTTAAACGTGGAGGATTCATGATGACCTTACATGGCCCGACATCCTCTGTCAATTCTTCTCTCTTATGGAAATCTATGGAAAGGCGATGAGGCGACGAAGAAAAAGGTAGAAATGACCAAAGATGCACTTCCCACATCCTATATGAATCTCGCCACCCCTGCGGGGCACTGATGCTTCCAGACAAACACCACTAGCCAAGCACCCCTCGACCCGCCTACCCACAACCTCTCGTGGCCCTTCCCCACACGAGCCTAGGCCGAACCTACGGTCTGACTACCTGGCCCTGTCGGCACCCTACCCAGCACCCCCGAGCACTGCCTGTGCCCCTCCGCGCTCCCCCGTGGCATGCCCGGCCCTGCGGGTGCCGTACCCAGCCTCCCCGTGCTCTTTCCACACCCTTGCACACTGTCATGCGGCCTGCCCACACCACTGGCGCCCTGCCCGATGCCCCTAGCGCCTTTCGACGACCTGCCCGGCCTCTGTCACGGCCTGCCCGACGCCCCCGCTTCCTTCCCAGCGCCCCCGCTGTGTCCCGGCTCCCTCGCGGCCACCCAGAAAAGCCGGTGTCCCGGACCCCTCCCAGTGCCCTGGCCGAACCACCCTCACGGTCCATTGGGCCAAGCCTAGCGTACCTGGTCAAACCATAGCGAGTTGACCTGCCCAACGTGCCGGGTCAGACCCAGCGATTCTAACCGGGTGACCAAGGCCGGGTCGACCCAGACTAGTTTGTGTCGAGTCAGTATGACCGGGTCAGACTAGACTTTGGCACATTACTAACCCATTATCTTCTTGGGCCATATATTTGGCACCAAATGTCCGTTTGACGAACTGTCAGCAGCGCCAGTTTTCTTGTAGCATAGCCATCCCTTTGAAAATACCCCACTAGATTTCAGGGTTTTTTTGAGATACGGTCCGGTTGGATCATACACGAATCCAATTGGGCCACCAGGAATAAAAGAAAAATGACTAAAAAATCAGGCGTCCGATTGACGCGCCGTCTATTGCGTTGAGTCCCCTATGACGTGGAAGACGTTTGAGATACTTCTTCGTGTCACTTCGTGATAGTTGGAGTATTTCTGAGTAGCTCATTGACAGTATCCTTCTATTGAAGAGAAGACAATGTTTGGAGAACTAGTAGCTAGAATACCTAAAGAGTGCTTGACTGTTTCGAATCGAAGAGATTCGACTAGCCAAATGGTGAGAGCCTGGTAGTTGGTGGTAGACCCACGGTGGAGGACCGCCTGGTTGTTGGCAGCAGACCCACAGTACTCGAGAAGTGTAGTACCTCTGCAGGCTAGTAGAGGGAGCACTTGGTAGTTGGCGGTAGACCCACAACGAAGGAGAACCTAGTAGTTGGCAGTAGTCCTGCGGTATTTGACAGGAGGAGTACCTCAGCAGTCCAAGGATAGTGAGAAGTGCCTCAGTGTTACTGCAAGCCGACTATACTCGATAGAGAGGTATTTCTTGAGCAGCCATGGACTCTATAATGAAAATTCGGGTTTGATTTGAGTCAATGACTTTTGTGTTTTCCTCATGATTGAGATGGGTTACTAGATAAATTAGGTATATTTATAGGCATATACCTATGTAGTTGTTATCCATTAATTTCATACTTTGTGGTTTATCCTTGATGGATTTTTTGAGGAAATGAGGGTATCGGGGTCCCTACTGAGTATCGTTATACTCACCCCTATACATGCTATTCACGCACCTAATTTTGTTGGTTACAGAATATAGAAAACGCTGACTAAGACAGAGAGTAGCAGGACTGGACGGTACCCGGAGGTGGACCTCAAGGTGTGACGGTATGCGGAGTAGACGGACGGACATGGAGTGCTGAGGAGGCTATCAATACCTACCCTTAAAGTAGGAACCTCATAGGACGACTGAGTAGCAGTTGTAGTTGCATTTCAGTTGAACTTGTACGTTCCAGTTGGCCATGTTTTTTCAGCCCCTTTTACATTCCAACAGTTCTCTTGTATTCAGTTTCACTTAGTTTTTCTTCGTACAGATATGTACTCTCTTGTTTTTGTTTACAATAATAAATGAAATTCCTTCCCATTTTAGGGATTTATGCCTTTGTTGATATTCGCCTGCCCCTGGCCCATGGAAGGTGGGTTTGGGGTAGTCACCACCCGGGCCCCGGGGGACGGGTCATTACAAATTTGTATCAAAGAAGTTGGTTCTACCGCAGAACATAGGACACTGATAATAAATTTCTATGAAGAAAACATGTTAAAAGTACTAAATATTGTTTTCAGTTTAGGGATTCCAGTTTTGGCGAGGGCGGATGATGTATCCATACACCATGACCCTGACTTCTTATTTCCAACTTAGTGCATGAAAACACCGATTGTGTTCATGTTTTCAAAAGTTTTCAGTAAGTCAACTAAACCGGGTCAACTCACCAGCTATAGTCTTTTGACCATGTCACATCTGCTTCTTCTTGGATGCCTCCCAGTGGATGATCAGTTAGATCTTCGAGAGTCGTGCGCTCTGACAACCCACAGAGCGATGATGCCTCAATGTAGGGCACTTTTCCAGTTGAGGCACCAGCGGTACCACTCCCCATTGGGCCACTGATGCTGCCATCCCCAGCAGTAACGAGTGCACACTTCTTGAGCGCGTTGGACGAGTTCTAGCGCTAGAGGCCACCAATCTTCAAGGGAAAGACAGATCCACAGGAGGATGATGATTGGATCGATGTTGTGGTTATAGTCTTAAGACTGGTAGGGACACCAGCTAATTTCATGGTTATCCTTGCTGCCAGCCTCCTTCAGGTAGTAGCAGTCATATGGTGGAGAGTTTCCTTGCTGACAAGTCTCCAATGACAATGTCATCCTCTCCTGAATTCAATAGAACGATGTCATCTTCCTGTGACACCATCAAAATATCATGGGGTGCGAGGTAGTTGGGGAATTGTATTATTTTTATGTATAAATTATACCCACGATCTTCGACGTTTATTTTTGTATTGATGGTGGCCAAATATTTTTCACCTAACACGGAGGTCATGTGCCAAACAAACACACCCCGACGTCACTCCATTGAATCGTGTTTGGTTGAAGTCGAAGGCGGAGCCCAAAGGGTGCAGTTCCGTCGCACCGCACAGTGGAGCCGAAGACCGCGGCCAGGTCGGGCCGCTGCGGTGGTGGCGCGGCGCCATCACGCCACTCAGAGGGTATCTGTACCGTGGTGTCGTCGTGCCGCAGTGGTGGTGCGGAGGCGTCCTACCAAGTCGGCCGCTGAGGAGCAGGACCACGGTACGACCAGCAGGCCCACTGGAGAACTGCGACACCCACAAGGGCCGCATGGAAAAGGATGCGGCCTACGTCTGTGGGACGCTCGGCTGGGCGAATGTTCTGGTCGCGTGTCGGCCAGGCTGGAGAATGACGGTTCCTGCAGGCGCCGCGTAGGTAGAACGGTGGGCCGCGTGCACTTGACCAAACCGGTCGGCAATGACTAGTGGGAGTAGAGGAGGAGACGGCGTAGATTGGTGCCGCTGAGCGAACCCTACCGCCCCGCAGCACGGTCTGGGTCCACGGATGGGTTACGCCTCACTAGGCCTGGCCGACCCCCAGCCGGGTCGGACCCACCGGACTGGATCGGGCCGACCCGCCAACCCACTGGGCTTGACGGGTCGGGCCCGCCTTCACTTAAATGCGAATAACTCCTAGACCATGCGTCCAATCAAAGAACCTTCAACGACACTAGGACCCTCGCGAAGAGGCGGTCCTTTAGGGATATGTTAAGTGATTTTCGGACATATTTGGAAAAAGGACGGGTTTGGATCGAGCGTAAATCCAACTGGTCCCCTTGAACGGAAATGCCAATAACTCTCATACCAGGCGTCCGATTGACGCACCATTTGTCATGTTGGGTTCCTTATGATGAGACAGAACTACGGGATACATCAACTCATGACATTGTTATAGTTGATGTATCGACACTTGGATCGAGAAGTGGACCCTCCCAGAAACGAGTGTGCTATGTGCGGGAACCCTAGGGATGGTTGCGACTAAGATGTATCGGAATCCTCCGTGGGGCTGATAGGGATGACTACTGTACCAGAATCCTATGTGGGTTCGACAATGATGACTACTGTATGAGGATCCTCAATGGTTCTGACAATTCTGACTTCAATTCCTGTATCTTGTGTGGGTCCGACAGAATAGCTAGTCCTACATCATGTGTGTGTCTGACAACTTAGCTGGTACTGTATCCTATGTGGTTCTGACATATTAGATGTATAAGTGACTACATATGATCATATCTATGACTCTAAGAAAGATGTATACCTTTGTGAGATGAGTCCTATCATTCAATCACAATCATCGAGGTGATTGGCTTTACTTCCTGTGTGGATTGGGTTGTGCTTGGGCTCGAGAGTTAGAGTCAGACTATGACTAGTAACTTAGGTACATGTATGGACATATAACTATGTAGGGTTGGTTGATACTTTGTGTTGGTATATTAATATTTTGGTTTATCCATAGTGGATTTGGGGATACCTTTTGGAGTGTCGGGGTCCCCTACTTAGTAACATTATACTCACCCATGCACGGGATATGCCCACACCTCGTTGTGTTGGATGCAGACGACAGACAACGCTGATAGAGGCCGATAGAGCCACAAATGGGTGGTACCTATAGGTGGACCTTAAAAAGATTTGGCACAAAGAATAGTCTTACAGACGTGGAGTGTTGAAGTGGCCATCAATACCTACCCTTCAGGTAAGATTCTCGGAGGACGATCTAGGAGTTTCTCTTTACCTTTCAGCAGTTTAACTATTTTTCGGTTGTACTTTACTGTTGGGCTTGAATTTCTGACTGCTTTACTTTCAGCACACTTTTTTGTATTCAGTTTTGTTATTGTTTAATTCCAGTTGCGAATTCTATTGTGTTTCTTTACTTTTATAAATGTGATGCCATCACATCTTACGGAATTACCTCTTTGGTGCTAGTTGCCAGCCCCTGTCCTATAGAAGGCGGGCTTTGGGTTAGTCACGGAACGGGCCCCGAGGATGGGTCATGATAGCTTGGGGCAAGATGTAATAAAACATCAAGGATCTAATCAAAGATATTATATGAATTAAATTAGTCTCAATTGAATGGAGTTCATATAAATGGAATGATTCCAACACTCAAAAAATTTTATGGATGTTTTTTTTGATATATTATATAGATTCATTTTGAATGTTGACATAACATTTATAATTTTTCGAACATTATCAATAAATTTTATCTTTGAAATAAAAATTTAAATTTATAGTTCGTAATAAATGGTTCTATTGAATTGTTTTTGTGCATATTATAAATAATTTCTAAAATGTTTATATATTTAATTATATGAAAATTACTTTTATCAACTTTTGTGGTTTTATTATTAATGTATATTCTTTCAATTAAATGATATAAATTTTATAAAATATATAATGTATTTTTATATTTATTTAAATTTTTTAAATAGTTCAATATTCATTATTTTCATAATGATTATTAAACATGTTAAAAATATTTTAACCACGATATGGGTAAAACATATAAAACAATGATAATATTATGAAATTAAGATGGAATGTAACTCATACACTTTTATATATTTCATAAGATATGTTTAATTAAGCTTACAAATTTATATATTCAGAAATATGGCATTTCAGTTCCAATTTACATTTATGAAGACCGTTATATTATTATAAGTATGAGAATATTTCAAAATGTCTCATTCATGCCTTTAATATCTAGGATATTTTTTGGTATGGAAAATACCATGTTATGAAATGTTCTAAATGGGTATAATTAATATTAATAACAAAATTTGGGATGGAATGTTATTTTTTAATTTTTATGGACTAAATAATTACCTTAAATAATTTCACATTTCCAACATTTTTCTTGTGCAAGTGTCCTAACAAATTCATGGACACCAAGGGAGACATAAACCCAATACATCATGATGATGGGAATCATTGATCTATTTTCAGAACTATATCAATCAGGGATTTCATATCCTATGTAGAGAAATAATGAAAAACTGAATTCAATTTCATTGGGGCTTGATTAACTTGGTAAAATAGGTATCTCAATGGTAAGGGTGAAAATAGAATTGTTAAGGTTTTTTTCAATGATTTTTTACATGGTAATTAGGCATCAATAACATGTGTATCTATAGCCGAAAAACACTGAACATCACCACATCTGGGTTAGTTGTGATGATAATGAGAGTAGGAAACCCGTAAAATTTAAATTTAATAATTAATGGGATTATCTCCCAGATTGTGAAAAAAAATTCCTGTATTCTAGGGACATATATGAGTTTAATATAAACCCACTGATCTTCATTTTAATGATCTAAATTGTCACGAACCGAATCTGGATGCCGCCAAAACCGACACCAAACCCAGACCGTGACAAGTCCCGAAGGGCGTTCCCGATCCCCACGGGCTGGCACAAGTACCCGGGTATCATAAGATGATAATTGGGAACGATTTACCCGAGTTTATAAACTTAAAACGACAAAAGAATCCAATGAAAAGAATCTGGATTTTTCAAACCAAATAATCTTTTTCAAAAATTCAGAACTGAATTACACAATTTTAAACAATTTTTAAAGACCATTACAAAGGTAAAAACCCAAGAAAATACAGCCCAAGAACCTCCACATGGAAAGAGGCACCTCCCTCAAGCCATCACCACAACACTCCATCACGATGGACCGCTAAAAACCCGATCCAAAGGCATAAAACCTGTACCCAAACCTGTGACATAAAATAAATTGTTTTGTTTAAAAAGGGCATGTCATGTGTTCGGTAAATTGCCTGGTTGGCTTTTATGTGTGATGTGTGATTTAAAAGTTATTTGATTGGATTTATAAAGGAATTGGAAGAATTATAAATGGTATTTTTGGGTACTTATATTGATTTCCAATTTGGATTTGTTTTTACAAACAAGTGGGTTTTGATTTACAACATATTTTGGCCCGAGTTGCCCAAAAATGGACCGTTTCACATCTTTATGAAAATGGTTGTGTTTTGAATATTTAACCTAAGTATTATAAGAGATTTATGAATGAGGTTTACTGCTGTAAATGATGTTTATACAGATCCTTAATAAAATTAAAATGCATACCTTCATCAAAGGTTAGTTTTGAGAAAATGTTTAAAGGCTCGTTTGGCATTTCCTAATGAAGGAGTGTTTTACTTGTATATAACAAGTTGTGAAATTGGGATTGTTTTATGGTCCATTAAATGATTTTATTAAATGTTTATTGGTCTGCCAAATATGATTTGGTTTGGTTATGATGTGTGTTTATAATTTAAAGAGTGTTTTTGAAAGACTTTTATGTGAAAATCCTCAATACACTTCATGAAATTGTTTTACCGAAATATTTACCGGTTTGTTGATTAGTGTAAGAAATGTGAAGAATGATTATGGGATGGTTGTGTTTTTATGGTTTTGGAATGGAATGGGGATGTGAAATGTGTATTTGATAATATGTGTAACTTGATTGAGCACTAAAGGGAATCCCAGGTATCTAGGTGGGCGGACGTGTACTAGTATGCTAGTGATTCTGTGGGGGTTGGCCCCTGTTTCACGTAGCAAGTTTGACGATGACAACACTAACTAAAATATGATGATGTTTATGATTGGGGACCACTAGGTTATGGGTATGTTCCCTACTAGTGGCTCGTGCACGAGAACGGATATTTATTATGGTTACTTTCACCGAGATACGAGGTACTTGGGGCTCGCAACTAACTAGTGCCTAGGGGTATTCCTGTGACTAGTGCTCATTGGCTATTCTGTACTCACCGTCGGCATACAGTGTGTTTGGTTGGTAAATTCAGTAGTATGTGTTATTTATTTGAATGTCAAAATTATTTAAAGCAGCCCTCTTGAAAACTATTTTCATTTTGAAGTTTCACCTCTTTGAAAATAATTCTTACTTGCATTTTTGTTTATTAAACATGCATGTTTTTGTCTGATAATTATTATAGCATGGAACCTCATTTGAAAACCATACATTCAAATATTGAATTTAAAACTATAAATTTATGTTTCTTTTATTTTAAAGTAATGTGCATTGAGAATAGAATACCAGGCTAACCTACTGAGTTTTAATACTCACGCCTATAGTCTTCTTCTTCTTTTAGCCCTTGTGTGGGTTTCATCTTTAGTTCGATCACCTTGGGAGACTTTTTATCATTGTGTTGGAGAGTTACCAGAAGTGTCACATGGAGTTATTTTTTCATCGGAATTGTTCATTGGAGTTGTTGGTTTTGTTCTAATTTTAGTTTCTTGTACAAATAATATTTAGTTCAATTTTTATATAAATTCATTTTGGGCTGTCCGTTTATTTCCGCTGTTTGTTTGATTGTTTATATATGGGCGAAATCATTCCCTTGTGTACTCTATTGATGCCCTTGGTGCTTGTCACCATCCCGGGAGGATCGAGAACGCCTCACGGGACATGTCGCGGGCTGGCCTGGGTGACCGGTTCAGGGTCGACTCGGGCTGGTTCGTGACATAAATGATCAGGAAAAAACCGAAATAATGGTGAAAGGTGAATTTCACCTCACATGATGTAGAACTCTATTCCCTTGAATACACTCTATGTGATATATTGAAATCAAATACTATGAATATGACACTAAAAAAGTTGTTAAGATATCCTCTGTGCTTCAAAACCTCATCCAACTTAGAGCCAACATAAATTTTTTTTTCCTCAACTAGTTGAGATACCCTGGGATGGGGTGAATTAGGGTATGACAGATAAAAACAATAGCCCCTATTGATCATATTTCTCTATTAATAAAAACAATCTTCTCTATATTTCATTTAGTGGAGTAAAAACAAAAATTAAATAATGCATAGGAAACATCATTTTTACATGGTTCACCCTCAGTAGGCTATGTCCATGGAGCATACACCATCAATGTACCGATGTAAAAAATCCACTAAATGTACACTGCTATTTACAATGCTCGAAGTGAACTCAATATCCATTCTAGTTTAAAACGAATGAAAATATGAAATTTCATTGTTCTTTCAACTGATTTGTGGTAACTACTTCTTTAGAAGTCCCACTCACAGTTTATAGACTTATAGTTCAATTCATTATCATTAATGAAATCTTGATCTTTAATTGCTGATAAGTGCTCTGTTGACATCCATCTTTCACCTACATATGAATCTGTCGTTGCACCAGGTGTACATGTAATCCTCCAATTTATAATTTTATCCTTCACTAGGCCTTGCTCAAAATTCCATGCTTTGTGTGAAATTCACATTTCGCACATCACCTATTTTAAGCGCAACCACTTTTATTACGTGAAACAACATTATTTTATGAGAATCATTTTCTTTACATGCAATGACCATTATTCACAACCTCATCTTTATGCGCACCATGAGATTTACGAGAAAACACCTGACATTACGTGCAATTCCCTTGCATATTCAAATTATGTGCACCAAATATTAGATAATATCTATGTCTTAAGCTATATCAAATGAGGGGGTCATCTAAAATTTATAGGCAAACTTGATGCCAATGTGAAAGAACACACCTTCATAAAAAAACCCCTTTTGTGAGGGAAAAATATCTTCCATGAAAAACTATAATTTCATGTATTTCTCTAAAACTTCACATACCTCATTCCTTTTCCAATTTTTGATCATTGATCTCAAAACACCTCTTCCATGAAAAACAACCCTCTAAACCATTGTACCCAAATATATTTTCGTACACACTATATTTTTTCATGCACGTAATAAAAGATTGTGAAAATCCATCAAATGTTTTTCCTACCTTCTCTCAATTGTTGTATTTTCTAGCCCAAAAATTGGGAAACCCCGAGAAAACAGAGCATCCTTGTATCTCCTTCTTTTGTACGACCTCCAGATCATCAATTCCTTTGTAATAGATCTACAGCCAATCATGGATTTCCAAAAAGATCTCTTGAACCAAAAAAAAGAAACATATATACCCTCATTGTCAACAAATTGGAAATTGTGGTCTGTATTGTCAACAAACACAACTTGGAGGCCCACTTTATCAATAAACACAATCACAAAAAAATATGTCAATGATACCATGAGAGAATTTTTTTTCCATCAAAAAACATATTAAAAATTAGGTGGATCACTGATGAGGATGTTAAAACCATGTTCATCAGTAATAGAAAATGGATTTGAAGGGTAAATAGGACTCTCTCATTACACAAATATGGAGAAGGAATTATAGAGGAATTATAGGATCCATCCAATCATATTTTCTCCTTTTACGATAATCTATTCAATGGAAAAACAAGGTATATAATTATTAGAGAAAAAATCATTTCAACATTGATTAATATGGAAAACTCTTTTCTCACCTCCGCCCCCCAATATTATGAAATCATTGAGGCATTCTTGGCCACCAACAAAGTATGTTCTTCTTGATCCTATGGGTTAACAAATTAAATCCCCTAATTATAATGGGATTACATATATAATGATGTGTGTAACCATGAAAAATATTTTCTCAATGTTATGTCCTTTACTCAATTCTTCACGAATAATTTGTTTCCTAAATTGCATAGGGATTGAAATATTGTATAAAATGTTATCAATCAAAAATCCTTTTATATAATGGTCACTGAGTTCATTGGAAATATTTTCACACCATTGGATTCAGTTTGTGGTTTATACATTGGTTCAAATAACTTCTTAAATCGTCTAAAATATCCATCATTGTTGATATATCTTAAGAAGGATACATTAATTTCACTAGGGTGGTGAGACTGGGGATACCCTTTTAGATATAGTATATTCAATTGTAGAGGATTATGTAAGAAGATTCATTTTTAAAATGGTGTAAAATGTGCAAATGGAAACTACCTGGCATTCTATACGTATGTGTGATTCATCCCACATATTTTTATTTCTAATGAAATTTTTATCACTATTAAGGTAGGAATAGGAAATTTAGACCACATCAATAATTCCCAAAAATATTACTAAAGAGTTTCAGGACATGAAATTAATTGGAGAAAGTCATTTATCTACATTGTAAGAATATTCCTGATTCATGGAAGAAGTATCTCGTCAATGACTTGGGAATACATGAAGGATCACTCCCTTTAATTTAACATGGTATACCCATTTTCAGGGGAAGGCCTCATTCTTACAACTTATACAATTCCATTTGTCAAATTAGAAGAAATCGTTCCATATGGAATGGAAAATGACTCTCAATGGGAGGAAAAAATTTCCTAGTCACGCATGATTTGATATTAATGTTTGTCTATTCATTAATTGTGTATTTATGGACTAGATATTTAATTATGTGAATAAAACCCATGATATGGAACGTCGTAGTGAATGTTAGCATGATGGAAAGGGAGATTGAAACAATGTTGAATGACTAATGATTTAGGAGTTCTTGGTATCAAGAACATGGAATACATTAATATGTCTTCACAAGTCCAATACAAGTGGTGGTTATCCAATAAAGAATATTCCACCCCAGAAATTCACGAATCATGATTTCTTGGAAGGATTATATCATGAAAAATGAGCTACATAGAATCCTTTAACTAGTCTTGTTTGAGAACATCCTTTTATAAAAATCATAGTCACGCTCAATGTATTATAAATATGAATTCCCAAATTAGTTTTTGTAAATTTGATTAGATTTGAGTTATATTGATCGATGAGGTAAGGTCCTCATATCTTGAAATGTATCACAACATCCTGATCAAATATCTTCTTAACAATATGGACATTCTCTTTGAAGAGATTTCCTTAATAGTTTCTAGGTATAACTTTATCAACTAAGAGGATATGACAATTTGGGAATAGTCTATAATTGGATTTCTCAACTCCCAAAGCTCTTATAATCATTTATTTCTAGGATATCACATATGGAGTGTTCAATTAAATATAATGTTACTACTCCATTCCATGTTCACCCTCTTCTAGAGACTCTCTAAAAAATATGACACTAAACTAAAAAAATCAACATAATTCATCTTCTCTGGGCTCTTAATGCTTCCTATATCACAAACATAGAGAAGATGTCGATCATACCTTCTTGTACTGTAATCCTACATCAACCTTATGGTTGGTAGTATTTAGGATCATTGAGATACACTCCCGCATACTGAATCTCTACAGTATTTATTGAATACCCTTTTGGGACTCAAGATTTCTATGAAGGTTATAATTTATTTCATGGAGGCTTGTGCATAATTGATCAATATTATATTGTTAAATAGAAATAAGGAGATACATAACACATGCCACATTACTTATCATATTTTGATTTCCATTAATATTTCTATAATGCAAAATGAAAATGTAATAGATTCCAAAAGTTTTAGCAACTCGGTTGGGACCTTATGGCTTTGAGGCACCTGAACCTTGATGGAATCAATCCTCAAACTAATGGATCTAAAAAAGTTTTTACGATTGTGCCCTTATTTTTTCATCTAAAATTTAACATATATCGATCCTTAAGGAGAAACCCATGTGATTAGAATGTGGGTCCATTTATGGAGACCATAACAGGGATGTTTTCAAATACCATCATGGTTTTTGTGGCTAAGTAACTACCCTAGAAGAATAAATTATGTGCCTAATCAGATCGATTGACCTTGTATTTCAAGGAAATTAGAACAAAATCTAGATTTAATTTGATTCCACTACCACTGTTCAAGCAGTCAATGTGGGATAGGTTCAACACTCATGGATTTCAACCTCAAAATGGACTTACTATCTTGATTGAATTTATTCCATAAGCTACATTATCACTCATCCCTTTCAGAAAACATATTATATTTTTAATGATATTTTAAATAATGGTGTTAATTAATAGGTTTTATTGTTATATTTATTTTTTCTTCTAAAATGATCCCCATATATTATGGAGAAAAATTTCAAATTCATTCATTCATATAAGATTGATGTTTCAATGATTTAATAAATGATAATACCTGTATATTTATCTCACCAAAAAATTAATTAAATTAATTACAATATTTTTTTTTTAAATTTTAAATAATATGGTTGATAATATCAATCCTTTTTAAGTAGTTATTTTTCAGTTTTCATTTCAATTTATCTTTGGTACCCAAATGGTGTAAGAATATTTTCATCTGGGTAATCATTAAACGTGGTTAATAAGGGGAAAAACTCTGACATAAGGGATAAAACAAAACCATATGTTGGATAAATATTTATGAATTTTTTGGAATTATATATATATTATATTTTATGTATATCAATTTTGTAAAAATTTTACTTGAAAATTAATTTACATTAATTCAATAATTTACATAATTCCATGGGTTCCCCTCATCTAATAATATAAAAGGACCCCACCTCTCCATTCATAATCACACATCACGAGAAATTTATATCTACCGATATGTACCCAAATACCTTCAAAATAATCTTCCTAATTATATGTTGTAATATTGATCATCGTACTAATATGTTGTAAGGATTATATTTTCTGTTAAAGGATATTTTCTATATAGATGTAAAAATGGTATACCAAACATTTTCATTCCATTTATTCTTCCAACTAGATAAAATAATTTTAAATAATGATTTTATAATTTCATAATTATATAAAGTAAACAGAAAAGTTAATATTAATATGTAATAACCCTTCTTAATCTAATTTTCCTTCCCATGGGGAAAAAACTCATATGTGAGTATGTTTTTCCTACCATGTCATTGAAGTGATATGTTTTGTTTTTCATCACAACCTAAAAAAAGCCAAGTTATTATCATAGATCAAATGAATATATATGACATTCATGAAAATTATTATTTTCATATAAATTTAATATATTAGATACATTATTAATCTTCCACCCATTAAAAATGAAATTTTCACTTGTGCGTATGTGTGGACTACCACCTCCTAATGTCAATGTGATTAACCATTCACGTAGATCAATCATAGATTATTATTAAAATATATTTATTGCATTGAAATGATAATTATGTAATTATTACTATTATAAAGATGACCTAACCATGAAACTATTGAAATTTATCAACCAATCTATGTTTCTTTATGATTATAATACAAAATTCCTCGGAAAAATATAAAATGGAAGAAAATTAATTTGATTACTATATTATGAATGCAAATAAATGGATAAAATGTGATAAAAATACGATAATACTCATTGAAAACTTTCTTAAAAAATTATTAAATAAATATTAGTTTTCTATATAGGACATAATGATCTTACATTGTATGTTAGACTCAAGGAAATGAATTTATAAACTAATTTCCCACTCATTTGGATATATAAATACATTATTGAGTTTGTTATGTTGAGATTTTGTGTGGAATGACATTATATTATTTTATTTTTCGTATCATCTATTTTATGAATATATTCATTTTATAATAATAATTACATCATTTCATAATTCTCACATAAATATTATGGAACCAACAATGGGATGTTTTATCACTTGTCATTCATGGAGACATAGGCCATATTCACCACTTATTTATTTTGTTAGTGATTATAATACTCATTTGATATTTTATATCATTAATTATTTATATTAATGGTTCTTAAAGTTGAATTTTATGTTATTTATTTCTGGGGATATGTTATTAAAATGTGACCACCAAATTGGTAAGGTATTATTTCACAAATTCATCCTTATATGGGATTATTTAGGTTTAATGGGGACATGATGCATGATCTTAGAAAATATTTTTTTGTACACGGAATTGGATTTTTTTTAAAATAGATTGTAATGTCATTCCATATTCTAGTTAAGCTAGTGGACAAATATATTAATAATTTAAAAATGATTATTTTTTAGTTTGGAATATTATTTATGTGAATGTATTGGAATTTTTTAGTGATGGGTGTGGCCTAAAACTACATAGCCCCAAAGTTCCCTGGAAGCCATATAAGAAATACTAGACATGTTATTTATTTTACGACATCTAAACATAAAACTTTGACATAGAATGGACCCATGATGATATATTTATTATATCAGTGAACAATGTCATGATGGTATGATTATAACATCTAACATTACACATTCTATTTTTATAAAACATGTAATTTTTATCCATAAGATTAATTATTTTCCTATGATATCTATGGATATTCTTCATTTTTATATTATTTATAATGCATATTTTATTACTCACTATCTCTTACTTATCATTCATTTTTCTATTATTCTATGATATATTTCATTTCAAATTTCCCATTACAAGTTTTCCAAGAACACCCATTATTACATTTTCCATTCCCTAGGATACAATTAAGGGATAGATTAATGATTTTGGTTATATATAAGAGTAAATAATAAGTCTCTAATTAATAGTTTTATTTAAATTATATGTATTCATGTTTTTTGTCCGAATCATGAATGTATATTGTTACCCAATATTTATAACCTATTTTTAATTTCGGGATGTGATGAATTGTGTATTTCTAAAATGAAGTAAATTAACCACTACATCTATGTTACTAGAGTTGGGGTATTAAATTTGGTATCAATGGATTTTATCTAGGATCATATTTAAAATGGACTTATGAAAGAAAATTAATTATATAACATAACTGTGTTATAAATTTTATAGATTAGGTCAAGAACAAGGCAATATAAAAATTCTTTGTAATGGTAGAGATTAAAGTGGTTCCATATAAAATACATACTCATTTGGATACATAAATAAGGATATAACTATAGAATAGATGGAATTTGAGGTAAGCTCTATGAAATAATATGATTGGGTTTCTGCTAAATTATGATTAATGATTGGTGTGTGGGTCTAAGATATTATGCCCTTATGGATACTCCCAATAGATATTAATTGGTTATTTAAATATTATTATGAATAATTATAATTAATAAGTGTATCGAATGTATGGAAACATATAATATTCAGTAGTGACTTGGGATAATCCTTTGGATTAATTGTTTTATATGTTTATGGTTGTTTAAAATTGAAAATTCATAAATAAAAATTATTATGTATTATGTAATTGGTGTTTAAAATGTGTAATGATAATTTAGGATACTTATTTTAGAATAAAACCAATAAAATTATTATACGTTTTGTAAAAATATCATTGGAGGAAGAGTTATTTTATATATTTTGGTCTTATGTTGAAAGGAATTGACAAACATATGTACATTATGTTCATTAATGTTATCATAGTTAATTTGTAGAAAACCATTATCATATTTTGGTGACATATTTTTTCTCATATAGAAATTCATTTGAATAAATATTATTTTAGCGACTATGTTATTGATGATTTATTTGAAAAATTAATCTTTATTAGGATCATTTAATGAATTAGGTAAACATAATTTATGGAATGAATATTGAGATAATTTATAGAATCAAATTATATTATATTATATATTTTTTTAATTTATGTTAATATAGGAAAGGATTAGTATGTATTAATACTATGGTAATCACATGTTATGTAAGTGAAAATATTATCTCCTATTCCAAAACGATATTTCTGAATTTTCAATGAAACACATCTTTGTTGAGTGGGATCGTAAAAAATATCATGGAAAGAATCTAAGTACATAATTCCAAAAAACATGTGACATAAATATTCTATGGATCCACATTGGTAGATAAAATTAAATTCAAGATAGTTATATATTCCTCCGGTTACAATCCACCCTGAATAGCACACCCAACAACACGGGATCACCTTCTTAAGGATACATTGACGAAGTGATTTTTTTATAATCGGACATTGAAACTATATCGATAAGACTAGAAAAATTAACCACCCCAATATAAAAATCATAATGTGGATGTCCCTATTTTCTTCCTCCACATTCATGACATTAAATTGAATTCATTGGAACACCAAAAAAATTTTCAATTAACCTCCAAAACCATAGAACTCCCAAACACATTACATAATGGTCCACCATTAATTTCCATCACCAATGTCGACATGAAATATTTCTTGATATCTCAATATAAATCAGTGACTACAACTAGAGGTATAATAAGCATGAAACTGACTACAATGATTAATGAAAAACTTCATAAATTGAAACTTGATTCTAGTATGAATATCATTAGTAATTTCGCACCTCAAAGAACATTTAATACCAATAAAAACCAATAAATAACAACCATGAGGATCATATCCCCCACAATAACATTCAATGGAAGTAACTAAAATTGAGAATGGGTATATTTTAAATGGATTCTTTATCTTGGGATCTGTGACTCGCAACATCAAAACACATTCCCTTTAATGAATACAATGAATGACAATCAAACAACATAGATTACCATCAAAAATACCTCATCACATTTCAAATACATTTAATTAACCATTTCCCAAACCTCACTATGGTGGAGAAATGAAATATTAATCTAGAGAAGAGATAGAAGTATACTATTCTTCGTTGGGTAGCCATTACCAAGTACTACCATCATCCTCTGCATCAGAATGAGGAACCAACAACATCAATGATGAAACAAATGAGCTAAAATATTAAAAACTCATTAACATAAAAATCTATTTACGTGATTCCTCAATCCACCAAATTCACACCACCATTGAAGAACTTATAGATAAACTAGATCACTAGCCCGACTAAGATCCCCTATGACAGATTATGGTCACCCTTCCTAGTTTATCAGTGATACCTCAACCAGAACCTCCAAAACCAACTCAGAAAATCATTGATCTTGAACCAGTGAGTTAAAATGTGGACTTAGATGTTAATAAATGAGGAATATATAATGATGGATTCAAATGGTAGAAGCAGCAACATATGAAAGTCATATGTTCCATAATATTAGGACTCAAAACACCCCATCAATAAAAAATATCCTCTGAAGAATGCATACTTTTTGGAATAAAAAAATGAAAAAAATGAAACCCACTAGTTTGAGAGAACCCTTCAATCGACATGGGATAATGGAATGGGTTACATTGGGAGGAGGTAGAATCGGTAGAAGTATTAAAGGGGGAGGTGACACAAAATACGAATCGAAATAGCCTCCCAGCCAACAAAATCACAATTGACGAGGAAATCTAGATGAGTGTGGGGAGGATGATTCCACTTAGATGTAGTGATATCATATCATCCATGTTCTCTACATAAAATGTTGGATTCCTCTTTTAATATATTATGTGATACATTATATTGTTCGGGGATAAATTTTATTGTTCATCATATAAAAAAAAATGTGAGCAAATAATTATTCTTTTTTGGTATTGAATTAGTCCAGAACAATTTTGGAGGAGACATATGGATATGTATTAATAGAATAGTTTAGGTCGACCATTGTGTGATATTATATTAGTTCATGAGATTAATATGTTATTTCACATTATTAATATTCTAACTTATTGTATTACATTATTAACAAATAATGGTTATCATAAATTTCTACAAGTAGAAGGATTTCCATATTGTAATTTTTTGGATTTTGTGATTCGTTGAATGTTATATATCATCCCCCAAAAATGACAAACTGATCTTGAATATTCATTTCATGGAGTACAAGATGATATAGAAGATAAAATTAGTCATATATCCATGAAAGGATGAAATTGTCATTATGAAAAGGAATGAAATCATGTATGTAAATTTTTTCATGTTATGTATAATAATAGTTAAAAAATCCTTCAATTCAATGAAAAGTATCTCAACATAAAAATGTTATCCTTTTATAATCAATTATGATCCATTGATTTTCATTATTATTACTTAAAATTTAAATAATCTTATGATGATTCTCATTTCATATTCTATATAACTACATATTATTCATTGGATACTATTCTCCCCCTCTTTGAGCGTATTTTAATTTCCTCCCAATGTTCTCATTATTTGGTAATCGATTTTTGTGTTACTCTAGGTGAGATTTATAGTAACATTCTCTTCTTATTAGAAGTATGTGTTATTATACTTTTTTATGATGAGGGTGTTAATAAAGGAATTTATAAATACTACAACTATTTTTTTCAATCATGATCATGAGTATTATATTCCATTTCTTGAAATGGAAAAAATATTTAATCATTTTTTTCTATAATGATATTGGAAGTTTTATCAATAAATGGGTAGAATGTTAAACCCACAGATTTTATAATTTATGTTATATATTCAATTTTTATTTTTATATGCAAAAAAATGAATAAACTAAATCTGATATACAAAATAAATATTAATATTTAAATTTGACCTCTATAACATCATAAATTTTTTGGAGTGTGTTAATTAGATTAACCATATATTGAAATATGTGTAAAATGTTTTTATTTAATAAATTGGTTAATCAATAATAAATTTATCTTCTGTCATTTATGAATCAAAATTTATTGAATTAATAATTATTGATAAATGATTACAATGAAATTTTTATTTTATATATCCAATAAATTTAATTAAGACTAATTTAATTGCGTTTATTATCAAATAAAGGAGTATAGAGTCATTTTATATGTCCAAAATTCAATTTCGTAATAAATATTTTTCTATTGAATATTATGTTTGAATATTATAATAATTGTTTTCAACTATTATTAATTATGGATAGAAAAGAGGATATTATTTTTTCAGTAATCATATCAAAATTATCTTATGGTTAAATTTGATATATTTTTATGATAAGATTACTTTTTCACTGAATAGTGTAAAATGTAGATGATATAATTTTTTTTATTTCCATTCAATTTTTACTAAGTAAAATTTTATTTTGAATAGAATATAATATTTAATTATTTCATTTTAATTTAACATACAAATATTATTTTTTTATGTGACATTATGGTGAATAGGAAAAAAATTATTAACTAAAAAATACAGGTATTTGAAATAATTTATTCCATCACGTTTTTCAGGTATATATTCAATGTTATTCCTACAACTAATTTTAATTGATCATGATGAAATCGAGTCCATATTATGTATCATCATATCTATATTTTTAAAATAGTTTAGAATTATTTTCTTTTATACTGAATGGTAACCCTGTAAAAAATGATGTCAGTATGGTATGGGTAAAACTATTAAATCATGGTTTAAAATAAACATAAAGATTAAAAATCATCAATAAACATACATGAATTTAACGGGAAGAATATAATTAAATCAAATTATTATTTCTTCAATAATATTTCTTTTTTATTTTTCTAACTTTGATAAGTATCTGTATATAATATTATGTAATAGAAAATTTTGAATTGTCTATTTCAAGATATTAATATATATTGAATTTATTGATATAGTAAAAATATGTAAATAAATTATTTAACTTTTTTATGGTATATCAAAGTTTTTTATGGTTTTATAATTTTCATTCATAGTAATGTCATTATAACTAAATATGTTTATGTAATTTTGATTCAATTCAAGTGAAATCCAAAAAAATCCAATGATTATTAAAAACATTAAAAGTATTATATTATAATTTTAGCTATTGATTTAAATGTATTTTTGGAAATAAATATAATTTATTAGTAATTTTTTATTACATTAGATTCTAGATTCATTGTGTCATCCCATGAGCTTTAAAAAATGTGTGGTTAAACCTTTATTTGATATTCTATTTTTGTTATATGGGTAAGTCTAAGAAGGAATTAAGAGTATATATATAATTTTGATGTAATATATTTTTGGGATTTTCAGCATAAAACCAAATAGTTCTGTAGCATGATTGGGATTAACATGTCGTTTAATATGGTTTCATGATTTGTAAATTGAAAAATATAATAAAACGATTTTTAACAAAAGGATATTTGATTTTGGGAAATTCGGTATTTTTTAATTAAATGATATGTTTATTTGAGTTACAATTCATGTAATGTATTCAGTGTTGTTTTTTAATATCAATTATGGATGATGTAACATCCCGGTTCCAGGTTCCACCAAAAGGTTTCCCTATCTTGATAGGTCACATGACCTCAACGGAATTTCCCCAAATGTGAGTGGTTTTCGACTAGAAGTGAGGGACTGAGTGTGGTAATAGGGAAACTATATCCTCATTGGTAGAGTATGAAAAATGGATAAAAAAATAGAAAACAATAGAGGAAGTAAGTATACCATAAAAAAGTAAACACCAAAATAGATATATTAATATAAAAACTGGAGAATATATATAAATGATGCAGGTAACAAATGTCTATGAAAGAATCCAAACAAGTAAAAATACTGGAAACAAAATACTAAAACCAAAGTAAATAAGTGCAGTAACCTCCAATAACATCAAAAGCCTCATCTTGGTCCCATGCGCTACAGCTCAAACTGAAATTCATGTACCTAAAGAAGAATGTATCTTTCCCTTATATATACCTGAAACAATAGAAATTTTTTCGGGTCCAAGACCATGAACCAAAAAGGGTGTGAGGTGAATACCAGGAGGAAACCACCTTATGATCCATTCATCACTATCAGTAAATATATATAACAGGTAATGTACACACAAACCAATAGACTTTTAATTTCATTAAAAGGAAAAATGCTAAAGGGACTATACAGAGATATTTAAGGGGGACTGAAATAGTGCAACCCAACAGTAAAAAGTGACATCACAGAAGACCATCTAAAGAACCTATTATTTCATTTAAATTTTTTATTCATCAGTTGAATAATGTAATCCTTGGGATCTAACATATGATATGTATACCCTTTGTAATAGTATCAACAGATGTCTCAGAAGACCATCTAAACAATCAAGTTAGACCATGTCCATTCTTGTGCTTTGACTTGGAAAACTCATCACCATAATTCAGTTATTCAATAATGACCATTTTTTGTAGAGATCTCATAGCCTAATCCCCCGGGTCTAACATAAATAAAATTTATCTAATAATGATGTAATGTTTATTTCTCATGGCCTAACCCCTATGGTCTAGAATCAGACTAATTATTAACAATTGACAAACTGGGAATTTTAAAAGGTCGATACCACATGGTCAACATAGCATCCACAATTTATAAACGACCACCTAGAGACTCTAACGGTCAACACCCCTTGTTGAAAATAACAATGGTTCATTTAATAACTAACCTGTAAGTAGATATCATGGTCTATACCCACTTTTATTACATAAAAACAACTCATAAATAAATTACCCTAGCTTGGGAATCTCTGACAGTCGAATTACCCTTGTCGAAACATGCGTAGTGCATAACACAGGAATCTCAAACAATCAGTAGCATTATCCGATCAATATGAGGCGTGGAAAACAAGGTAGGATGAATGGGAATTCTAGAGGAAAAGACCTCAATCAATAGACCAAGGGAAACACACCCATGGGTCATCCTGAAAACAATGTATCTAACCATACTCATATGAAACTACCCTTTATCAATCTACCAAACAATAACACGTAATATACAAAGACTAATAACAAACACACAATACCCCTAATGTGGGTCTGTGACACTTTTGAATATATAATCCAATGAAAATCATGGAAAGGCACAAAAAACCTACCTTGATGTCATACGATTGATATCCTCAATATTCGGTCCTTGAATCGGCGTTAAATGGTGTATATGTAGAAAAAGATGAAAAAATACCAACCTTAAATAACTCAGGAGAGAGGAATAATTAGAAAGAAAGGCTCTAGGTGTTTCAAGAACACACCGGTGGGATTCCAACAAACTAGGAGACATCTTAATCAATGATCGAATGGAGAAACATGATGTATTTAATGTTATTTGGCCCTTTATTGTGATCTTGTATAAACCACTTCCAGAAGAAGATGCTTATGAAGATGAGACACAAACCTGATCTAATTTATCAAATAAAAAGAAATGCACATGGTGTGTTCATTTAATAAAAACAATGTGTTTTAGCCGCAACCAGATCCTGTCTTAAGCGGATCATCTAGTTTATCACAAATTCATGTACTCGGATGTCACATGGCTAGTACACCATTGTACGCGGTACTCAGGTACACGGAGTGTACATTGAAAATTCTAATTTCGTCCATTTTCCTAAAAAATTACCATAAATATAAATCCTTACTAGAAATGATGATTTGAAATCATACAAACATCCTCCATGAAGAAATTAATCCTAGAATTTCCCTTCCATGGGAGTTGAAGAAAACTCTATGAACATCTTTGTCCATTGTGATCCCACAACATCCTCCCTCTCGTGTGTCTCATCCTTCACTCGGCCATTCATCCATAGAAACTATACTGATGAACATACTGGCCACATATAACAATTTTTTATCGATCCACGATTCAAATAGGGTTATCCTTGACAGATGCAACCACCTAAAAATCGACCAAATTGTGTTGAAGATGATGAGACCGGCCTGAAATGTAACACCATAACTGAGAAGAATGGAGGAATTTATGCATATCTTGATACCTTGAAGGTATATATAACTGATATACAACTGTCCCATGTCTATTCAAACCCACATACTACCTGATGTATCTGGGTGAAAACATCCCATGTCTACTAATACTTTTGTGTCCCAACATTAGTGTGACAGTCATGAAATCCTAATCTCCGACCATGAACTCCAAAGGTCATCTCTGCTGATCAGCATAAGAAATCTTCTGAAACTATGCAATTAACATCCACATTCGAATCAACTTCACCTACTTAGTGGTCTCTTGGAAAAGATGATGTCCAAGATGTTCATCCACTCCTTCCACAAGCCAACATAGGGGTGATCGGAATGGCCTAATATAAAAAGTCTCCTATGGGTCCATCTGAATTGTTGCTTGAAAATTGTTATTGTAGGAAAACTACAGCTGGGGTATTTTTTTCTCCCAAGACCCCTTGAAATATAGGATGCGTTCATGAAGCATGTCCACTAAATCCTAATTTCTGCACTCAGACAAGCCATCTATCGATGGTTGGTAGGCTGTAATCAGAAGTACCTATGTACCCATATCCCTCTACAATCCCTTCCAGACATGAGATGTAAACCGGTGTCCCTGTCTGAAATGATAAAGTGTGAATCCCCATGAAAATGTATAATCTATAGGATGAACTACATTCCATTCTCATCAACATTGATGGTTTCCTCAATCAGTAATAAATGTGAAACCTTCTTGAGTCTATCAACAACAAAACATAGAACATCATTTCCTCATGGTGACCTAAGTAAACCCATCACGAAATCCATCGAAACATCATTCCACATCCACTCAGGAATGGGATACTGCTGTAAAACCCAAACCGGTCATTGAATCCCCTCTTTCACCTACTGACTATTGGGAAATATCATAACAAATCCAGCTACATCATTTTTAATACATGGCCATCAGTACTAATTTTGTAGATGCAGATATATTTAGGTGTCTCTAGGATGAACTGCCAAAAATGTGGAAAACAAATCGTGCAACCACTCCTTCCATATGTCTCATTATAACAATACGCATCCATGAAAACAAAAATCTCTCACCCTTTCCTATGCTCCATCTAAGAGTGGGGTCATCACCTGACACACTCTCCCGCGGGACATGCCCTTTAGAATCTAATAGAATCCTCATTCTCACTTGATATAGTAGAGTAAAAGTATCAATGATAGAAGAATGAAATGTCTACCTATGATTGTCATGAACCTCCTTATGAATCATATAGAACAGATCCATAAGCTTCAACTCAATGCTATCCTCATGAACTTCATGTATCTAATTACTCATGGTCAATGCATCATCCACTATGTTCCCTTTCACTGGAATATATGCAAGCTCAATTTCATAAGACCTAAGGTACTGAACGCACCATCATTGACTCAAATGCCGGTCATGCTGAGAAAATATATACTTGTGGATTTTTTGTTAGTGTATAAAAAATAATATCTTCCAAAAGATAACCTCTCCAAGAGTTCCAAGTATGCAGAACTACAGCTAACTCAAGATTTTGTGTTGGGTAATTCCTCTCATGTGGCCTCAACTACCCAGACCCAAATGTAATGACTCCTCCACCCTGTATAAGCATTTATCATTGCTCGATTGCTGATGCATCATAATAAATAGTTTAACTCCTTCCCAATGCACAAAAAATCATTATAGATGAAAATATAAATCTCCCTTTCAACTCTTGAAATTTTGAATTGTAGGAAAAAATCCACAATTTCTTTACACCCTTGTTAGTCAGGCCCATCATTGGCGCTGCTATGAAGGAAAAGTCACGAATAATGCGTATGTAATAAAAAACCAGCCCCAGAAAACCTTTTAACTCAAAGATGATCTACGTATGATCCTAAGAAACTACTACTCTCACTTTCTCTGGTTCTACTAATACTCCAGTCTCTGAGATTACATGACCCGTGATGTTAATCCGGTAAATCCAAAAGTCGAATTTTTATATCATAGAAGATAACTTATTCTCTCTCATTGTAATCAATATGATCTCAAGATGGATGACATGTTCATGTAGAGTGTTAGTGAACACCAATATATCGTCAAAAAACCTACCACAAATGAATCCATGTAAGGAGGAAAAAATTGTTTTATCAATTCCATGAAACATACTAGCACTTTCGTGTGACCAAACAATATAACCAAGTACTCATACAGACCTTAAATGATATCAATTTTTAAGAGCTATATCTAATTTTCTAACTTGAAATTGATGATAATTTGATATCAAGCCAATAATCAAGAACATCCATTCTTTTCAAAGCTGATCATAGAGATCATCAATCCTCAGAATGGGATATTTGTTCATTAATATGATCTGGTTCATCTTTAGATAATCCAGAAAATGTCTGAGGGTACCATCCTCCTTCACAAAAATGAGTGGAAACCCCCATGGAGAGGTACTGGGTATATTGATACCATTCACTTGAAACTCATCTAACTTCTTCTTGAGTTCCTATAAATTTTCAGTAGGCATACTATATGGTGGAATGGACATCAGTTCCACTCTTGGAACAAGCTCAATAGACAAATTCACATATTCATCTAGATGTAACTTGAATGGTTGTATGGAATGTCATACCTAAAATGATCAACTACTGGAGGAAATCCCATCTAAGAATTCCACTAGTCATCCATATATAAACCAGAAATCTAGGGTGTAATTCCTCCCAACCCAAGATGCTAGGGACAAATTATACTCACCTAGACATACCATTGGCCCTTGTGTAGAAAAGACCCACCCTCTGGAGAGGTGAAACTCACCCTAGGATGATTGTTGTCAACAAAGCCCAAAAAGATGTCTAACCAGTACGTTCAATGAACGAAATTGAAGCATGTCATATCTAAGACATAGAGGTCATATAAGAAGATACACCCAAAAACCTAAAGATTGTACTCCTTGAAAAACATAAACATGCCTTCTTAATCCCCACAAAATTGTCTAGAATCATATAATCCACATATTTATAGATATACATCCCAAGGCTCTCCACAATGGTAATAGATTTAAAACTATGAGAAGCCACTATATGGGAACGAGTAGATGCAAAAAATTAGGAAACTAGAATGGGGCCTCCAACCATAAAGGTTCTATGATACTACTCCTGTTAGGTCTAATAAATAGATAACAACTAACATGTATCTCATCCATAAGACCCTTCCAGACTACCCTAAGATGATCATCCCGGTTTTCACCAAAAACTGGTCATCTGGCTACCACAACCATGTGCACCTCAGTACCCTGAATGGCTTAACGAACTGCAGTTTCACGATTTATGAGAAACTAGTGGTCCATCTCTTAATAATGGAGTCCTAAAAAATCCCCTCTCACTCACTACTAGAGAGAACATCATTCAAAGACACTAAATATGGCCCATATTGTCCATAGATTGACAAACAAATGGATCTATTGGGAAATGTGGTCTCGTATTACCACTCATTATGCATTGGTAGTATACCAACTAGATACTTGAAGAAACATCATGTGGATTACCTTTGCAGAGCTTCCTACTATATGTTGAAGGAGTACTATCCCTTGATGCTAAACAAACTTGGTTCACTGCACCCATATCCGTCAGATTGTACTCAGTAATCAGAAACTGGATTACAATACTAGTCATCAATGTCATCATGCAAACAGTCACATGTGATCAAATGTCATATAGAATACCATCCTCAAATCTCCTATCCAATGATAACTCGCCCCCTCCCAAAATAGTTGTGAAGAATAGAATCTATGTAATGTGATAAGAGTATTCCATCACCAAATGAGTGCTATGTTAAAAATTCATGAACTCTAGTGCTTGATCGTACTTCAAAGTCTCAGGGTAGAATTAATCATAGAAGGTCCTCTGAAAATCCTCCAAAAACCTATCCTGATGGAGTCCCACCTTTGAGATAACATCCCAACATCTTTTTGAAGAATCATGTAGCATGTATGTGATGAGATTCACCCTTCTGTCATGAGGTGCCTCTAGATGTTCAATAAAGGAAAGAATGGCTTCAAGCCAGGACTTTGTATCATGTGGTCCTACATCCCCAGAAAATGTGGGAGGATGATGCTGCTGGAACACCCACTTCAACACCACCGTAGTCAAGGCATGATGAGGTGCTCCCGGAAAATTATTTATCATCCTCAAAAAATAATTCATAGAAATGGGAATCAGAACCTGTTTATGGTATAACAGGTTGTGCCAAAACTGGCATAATGGATGGATCGACTTGTAGTCCATGATCAACCATTTATGGTGCCTGATCATTTCCATGTACCTGGTGTACAACTAGAAGACTTCATGGTGAAAATACTCTTCATTGTCAATCCCCCACATCAGTTCCCCATTATCAAGGTTTTAAAATTAAATGTGCATGAATGGAACATGAGAAGGAATTCATTCACATTTTACAAAATATTGTTACACGACTTGAATAAAAACCACACAACATGTTCTATTAAAAAAATAATATGGATATATAACTCCTCCATCATGGTCGTGTAAAACCCCATACACATGGCGTGTTCCTCCTAAGACAAGGTGTGTACTTGAATTTTCTATCCTGCCCTAGTACTTGTACTTGGCCCGAACCAAACGGTTCTTCTAGTGTAACACTACACAACATGGTCACCCTAGATATGGAATTCACTAATTATGTTCCATCCATCCATTTCATTTGTTACATGGCTGGATACACGATCGATTTCAAAATGGTGTGTAGAATTTAGAAATGTTGTGTACTACCCAAATTCCATCCACTAGTGTTCTTAGTCACAAGGACAAATATGTGGTCTCTTACAGCATGACATGTTCTCCTAGTACACAACATGTTCTAACAAACGAATATCAAAACCGTGTCTTTTCCCACATAGTCTGTCACAATGTCAACAACTACATGACTTGTAGATAATGTACATAATTTGTACATTAGGAAATTTGTTTCTACCTGAATAGGAGAACACTTTGTGTGTTTTCATAACATAACATGTTATGTTTTCAAGGCTTCCAGAGAGTTTGCCTCTGAAAAATATTCAGAACACTTAAAAACATAAAATATTACCATCGAATTCCAGGATAAGATTCATGAGATCCCATATTCCCCGATAATCAATGTTTGGTATATTTATTCATTTCATATCATAAAATAATCCAATTAAAGATCAACTATGATCCACAAAATTCCAATTCAAGAGTTCATGTAACACCTCTATGAAAAAAGCTTGACATCCATCCAAAATAAACATTACATATGATAATACCATATAAATAATACGAGTTATTTTATCATAACATATATAACAAAAACATGCATATATAGCACACCATCTGTCAAAACAACAAGCAATCAAAAATGTATCCTAAATGGCTTGGTAATAATTCATGACTTGTGATCTCTAGAATCTGCCAATATGATGCATGAAATGTCATAACCTCAGCTCATTAGGTTTCAACAGAAATAGAACCACAATGATATAAATCACAACATCCAAAACCAATTTAATAATCAAATGGTGAAATCAAATCAATTATAATAATTGAAAAACCAGAATATATTACAGTATTTGGGGTAACATGGACATTCCATGTACATGGGTTTGATACTCTATAACATGCATATTACCAACTACCTATTCCATCATATCCCAATATATAGTCTCAATGTAGTACGTAAATGAAGAAAATAATGTGATATGATACCACTGGATAGTATATAAAAATGATGCATGTCACATGTGTATGAGAAAGCATCCCAACATGTCAGAATGCTGGAAAAACAATACTTACACCATAGTGCATCAAAGCAGTAAACTCTCCCAGCATCAAAATCCACAACATGGTTCAATGATCTCCAGATGCAATAGTAATTTACGTTCCTCATGAAGAAGGTAAAATTCCATTATCTGTACCTAAAACCATATAATCTATTTGGGTCCAAAATTATGACCCAAATAGGGTGTGAGACGAATCTGAGTAGGAACCATGAAAATAACTATGTCTAAATATTAGTTAATATATACAGTAGTTAATGTTCATAAGTGAAATAATAAACAAGTAAATACTCAAAAATAAATAGTCCAACAGTTTACAATTACATTCATTTACATTTATTATTAATCAGTTGAATCATATAAACCATGAGATCTATCCTTTTCTTGGTATCCCATGTGTAATAGCAATAAAAAATGTCTCTGAAGATCATCTAAACAATCAAGTATGACCAAGTCCAAGATTGTTCATTAACATGGAAGACTCGTCACCATCCTTTAATTATTTAGTAACAACATTTTTTTAAATGTTCTCACAGTCTAATCCCTTTTCTCTGGGATATAAACTATTTATATAATAGTAAACCTTAAGGTAGCTCTCACGTTCTAACCCCTCTTGTGTTATATAGAAAAAATCATTTAAAAATGACTACATAGGATTCTCACACTTTCAAAAAACCTTGGTCAATGTGTAACTAATGATTTATGAAAAATCGGCTGGCAGCTCTAATGGTCAATACCTATTGGTCAATATAAAACAAATTCAAATAATATCAGCCATTTGTGTACCTCTCATGGTCTATCCCCTATTGTTAAACATATCTAAAATTCATACATATATGACCCTACCATGGGAGGAACTCATAGTCAAATACCCCATGGTCTAACATCCACAATGAATATCAGATGCATCTCAATAAATTAATAACTCCATCCTAACACCATGAGTCTTTGAAAACAAGGAAATCCTAAAAGGAATTCTTGACCAAATGGACAAAATCAATAATCCAAGGGAATAACACCCATAGGGTGTCCCAAAAACAAGGTATTATTCCTCAATCATGTGAAAATACCCTATATCAATCAACCAAAATATAACATGTAATAATCATTATCTAATTCCAAACACACAATACCAAAAATGTGGGTATCAAAAACATGTAGAAGATATAATCCAATGCCAATCAAAGAAGGCACATACCACCTACCGTGATTTCCTACAATCATTATCCTCAAATTACAACCCTTGAATCTGCATAAAATGGCGTAGATCATCAAAAGGAAGAAAAAGTCCCAACCTTGATTAACTCTAGGTAGAGGAGCATTCAGGATGAAATGAAATATGGGTTATAAGAACACACTTATGGGATTCCGACACACCCAACAACATCTCTATTAGAGATTAAACAGAGAAATCAAAGGGGTTTGAATTTCTTCCGCACTTTTGTTATTGTACTGTATGAAACACTTCATGAATTAGATGTTTCTGAGGATGAGATGAACCCCTGCTCTTATTTTTAATTAAAAATTTTTACAATTCATTTTCATTTAATGTACATTCTATGTATTACACTCAACTGGATCCCATCTTTAGTGGGTCATCCATGTCATCCCACGTCCATTTACTCATTCGTCACATGTCTAGTACATGACTGTCCACAGTACCAGGGGGCATGATGTGTACACAAGAAATTTCTATTTCATCATTTTTTCTAAAAAATTAACATGAATTTCATATCAATAAGTGAAATTATTATCCTGCTTCTTAAAGATGAAAATTCAATATCCTTCTCTCTATATATACTTTATCTTTACTTTAGTGAAAATAAAAGGAAATATTTTATCCCTCAAACACTTTCGGGTCAGGTTGTTAATTAATTGAATGTAGTTATGATTCTAGTGTGACAATCTGGGAAATAATTCCACTATCTCTTCACGTATTCTTATTTCCCCCTATAGAGATTCATTGATCAAATAGGGATTGATGTGTCTAAACCTCATGTAGTTGAATATTGTTTGAGGTATTCATTCCTATATATTTTGTTAACATATTTCCAGGGAGAGTTTTATTTCAGGATTTTTTATTCCATGAGAATACTATATGGTTTTGTTATGATGGAAATTTTTTATTTATCCATGAATTTATCAATTTAAATACCACTCATTTATTTAAATGAATTTTTTTAAAATTATATCAAAAAAATTATTAATCACTGAATTCCATTGATGTGTGAACCGGAATCTTCATCTTAGGTAAGGATGTTGTTTGTTTTGGAGTTTTTGAGAAAAGAGGAGATTTTGTACATTTCAGTAGTACACGCTATATACATAAGGGTACACACAATGTGGTTAGGGTTACACACAGTGTACCCCATTTCCACATTTAGCTATGTAGAGGTCATGTAATGGATGAGTATATAGCCAAGTTGGGTGACATAGATACTGCCTAATGCAGGTCCAGGTAAAGGCATATACATGCCTTGTAATTTTAATAGACACATAGAGTATATTACTTTTTAATTGATCAAATGGTCTGGGGCCACCTCTAATCGACATACAAATCTTCTAATCAGCTCGTCTTGTCTAGGAGAGATAGATATCAATGATTCTTCCCTGATCCCCCTATCGACTATCTTTTCTGTTAATCGAACTCTATTGATGCGTTGGAATCACATCAGTGTGTTGTTCCTTCTTCAGGATCATCATCTCTTGATTTTACCTTTTTCTAGAGATATCTTGGGATAATGGTTTGGTGTGTTTTTTAGATCTGTGATTTTCTATGCCAATTCAAAGCTTTAGGTTCAACTATATAATTCGTACATCTTCGAGGTTGGTGGTTTTTTCCTTTCCTTATATTTTCTACGAATGACATGTTCAGATGATCCCAATAACCCAGTTTAGGGTACTGCGTGTTAGGGCAATTTTACCATTTTAATGTCTATTATGACTTGTTTTCTTGATTATATGTTTTTTATTCTAAAGACTGTTTTTACCCTGTTATTTATCTGGTTTCCCATATTAAACTATTTTTGACAGTTGAGTCTAGAACTTCCTATTAGGATATATAGTATTCCAGGCCAAGTGTTGATTGGATGGAGTGATTTTACCTGACATTCTTATAATATTCTCTGTAGTTTCTTAGACAAATATTAAATTCTATTTTACATCGACTAGTAGATATCTTTTATACGTGATTGAATTACATAGAGATGTGGGAACCTTATATAGTCAGACCATATGGGGAATTGATGTTGAGGGATTCCCTAAAGTGTCTGTTACTTTCCACATTGTGAGACCATAAGGGTGGTGGACAAGACTGGTTCATTATAGTGTGTGTAGTTTCCTCATTGCGTGAAAACATTGGGAATTGGACATTGAATGCCTCCCTATAGTGACTATAGTACACCGATAAAAGACCACATGGAGTATTGACAGTTTTTTCGTTCTCAGAGAGTCTTTGTTTAAGCTGAACCAAATGGGTAAGAAAATGTGTACTTTCAATAGAGTTTCTTGTGATTGTTTGATTTTTTATTTAATAAATATAAATTAATGTGATTGAAACAATAGGATGGTGTACTTTTTTGTACATCCTTTTTATTATTCATTATTAATATTTCCTACCATATATATTCATTGAAATTAAAGCACATGTCATAGGGTGGTTTCCTAATGGGATTCGTCTCACAACTAGTTTTGGTCATGCTTTTAGGCCCATCCAAATTATATTTTTTTTTCAAATATAGATAAGGTAAAGTTCTCTTCTACTTAAGATACATAATTAATATAGATATGGAGAGCGTGGGAGGGATCTGAGGGTCTTGATGTTGCTAGATTTGTTTAATTATTTATTTTTTACATTTTATTAGTACTATATTCTAGCAGTGAGACTTGTTTTGTTACTTTCCTAGATACTGGTGACATTCATCATTATTTATATATATGTTTTAGTTGTTTATTTACTCTCATTATTATGCTCTTTACAAACTTTATGGTATTACAGCTTCGGCAGTTGTGTATTATTTCTATTCCATTGCATTACACTGCCAATGATGGAATTGCTTCCCCACAATCAATCAATGGGCCCTCACTGTAGTATCCAGCCTCTGGCATTCAGAAAAAAGCGATTTAGGAAATGTGTCAAACTAGGTATGGGATGCTTTTAGGTGGCACCTGGAATCGGGATGTTACAACATGGTATTAGTGGTATTTTATTTTCGTTTTGACATAGTATTTGGAGCCTATAGACAGGGATATGAAGGAAATATGCAGTTGGTAATATTCTATTCTCAGGAGTAGCTAACCCGTGTATAGGGAAAATCCAGTATTCCTGAAATATTAAAATTTTTTATGGGTTTTCAATTATTAATGTTGATTTGTTTTCACTGTTGGATTATTCACATGTTTTTTTGTAGTTATTGATGACATTATTGAGGATATATTTCATATCCAACTCGATGTGATGATGGTATTCCATATCATCCAACCTATAGGAACTTTCTATAGATAACATGTCATGCCTTCTTGTCATTCCATTTAAGGTGCATTATCAATTGATTGTGGTGGTGAAATATGATGTGCTAGATGTGCATGGTTTTTTGATTGATTCCTTGATAGAATACCTTCTATTTGATAGGTTTTTGCTAATGTTTTATGTTCTTTTAATGAATTCGAAACATTTGTAAATGAGGTGTTATCTGACCTTGTGGATCTGAATGTGGTGGATCATAGGTTGATCGAACTATTATACTTGTGAAATACAGGAATATGGTGCAAATATTTGATTAGAGGGTATTATGGTCCCCCATTGATCAGAATAAGGAACATTAATGTTTTCATTAGTGTATTTATGGGGCTACAGAGTAGTTTCTAAGGCATACTATCCAGAAAAACCATGAATGCACAGTTTGTATTGATAAATACATGGAATGTATCCTTCTATTCAAGAGGGAAAAACTTTTTAGAAGTACACTCTGTGTATTATATGTACACACAGTGAAATCCTTAACCCTATGGTGGGCTATGTGGGTAGAGACACAGTGTTGGGAAATCATTGGTAGCACACACCATGAACCATAAGTACATGTCATGCTATAAGAGAGGTGTATCTAGTTGTATGACCAATGACATGGATGAATGAATCTTAAATAGTACACATTGTGTCCATCTCGAACACAGTGTGTAGATTCTCCTGCGTAACCGACTATGTGACTAATGGAACAGGTTGGTGAAATATTACTAGTATATGTTGTGTCATGTATGAACACACCCGGTAGCATCTCTAATGTCCTCGACCATGTGACTGATGACATGGGCGGTTGAAATCCATCTTGTATAAACTATGATTGGCATGAAAACACCATGTACTTTTGTTCTAGGAGAACCATGTGGCTTAGCTGTGTAGAATAATGTAGGCATATGGAATCGATTCAATTACACGTTGTGTCCTTGGGTGGGACACACCGTGTGTAGGGGTGTTACAAGACCAGTTTTGGAAGAAGTACACACCAATATAAAGGTTCATGGGAAAACATAGTGTAGGGCTCATACATGTCGTTTATTGGTGTTTTGTGATACCTAAGTGTATTCTTCTTCTGTATGTTTCCTAATCATTTAATTTTTAGTTCCTTATAATCTTGAACCAAGGGGTTCCCATGACCTTGTGAAATCATGCACCTAAGACATCCTATGGTTGTTCTCGCGATACAGGGAAATGACCAGACACCAGACATTGCAGATTTGGGACTACTAGTTGATCCTTCAATAATTCCTGTCATGGAACCAGTCATCAATCTATATACAAGTGTTGATGCACAGATCTGAGAAGGATCCAGGAGGTTTATGAAAAACATCAGGGGAGCACTAAATCCTACCCCACCTATGGTAGAATTGATGTGGGTCATTCGAAAACATCATCCTCCCACATTCGTAGGGGATGGAGGACCTCATGTTATAGAGTAATGGATGGAATTCATGCTATTTATTTTTGAGCATATGTAGTTTCCTCTAGAGTGGAGGGTGAATATCTCTACATATATGCTCTGGGATTCTCCCAATATATGGTGGGATGTGATATCACATGCAGATAACCAAAAAGTTATATCTTGGGATGAGTTCCAGTGTTCCTTCAATGACTACTTCTACCCATAGACGTAGTGTTTTGAAAGAGCCTAAGTGTACATGAACATAGAACATGGTACTCTCTCGATCTTGGAGTATTCTTACTAAATTAAATAGCTGCAACACTTCACACCCATTACATGCAGTGATTAGTTATTTCTGGTGAGTAATATCATGGATGGTCACAGGAAAGACATTCGATCTTAGGTGAACATATTCATGCTTAAATTTATCCCTTCTATATTCAACCAAGCACAATTCACAGATTGTAACCTAAAAGATTCTGGGGATGTGTGCCATGGCGGCTCATCATCTGAAGTTGGTGCATCTCATAATGATTGCGGGAAGTCCCATAGGGAGTCTACACGTGGAGATCCAAGAAGGTGGAATACTACTTCTGGTGAACATGTGGTTTGCTACCAGTTTGGGATGAATGGAAATACGAGAACACATTACATGGGGGACCTAGTGGAGCGCCGATCTTGGGTAAAGGTGGGTCGCCTTTAGCATTTATGTTAGATTTTATCATCATTATTTGTTGATATGGGTTTAGATTTTACTCCATGTTTAGGAGAAAAAACACCAATTTCTCATAAGTCATGGAACTAAAGTTCATTTAGAGCTTCCGGCTGGGGTGGAGTTCGGGGTCATTGTATCCATTAAAATTGATTTTTGCGAGAATAGGGTGGATTAGGTGAGGGTGGTCAGTTAGGGTCGCAGGGCCATGGTACATGAGAAACATTTTTAGTGGAGTAGACCCCATAAGAGTAGGATCCCATAACATCAATAGTTAGTTGTATGATTATAGTTTCCTCAGTTTTATCTTATGAACTTTTCTATACATGGGATTCCCATGGTTTCATATTTATTTCTGTTGTGGAGAGCCTATGCATCTATATATTTTCATCAACGGTTATCACGACATTGTAACATCGATTGGGGGCATGAATTTCTTGTGTACATTAGTTAATGGAGTCACAAATTGATGTTGGTGGGTATCAATTCATTGGGGATCTATATATCTTAGAGATGACGGTCTATGATTCCATTCTCAGAATAGACTGGTTAGTTCTCTTTAAGGTTGTTGTTGATTTCTATTACCGGCAGGTGAGTTTCACGTCACTAGATTGAAAATATTTTCATCACAAGGGAGAATGGAATGTCCCGGAATGTAGAGAAGGATTCAATCATCATGGGTTGGGATGTGTTACTACCGAGATTTTTAGTCTATATTTGGATGAGCAGGAGACATCACAGATGGAATTTCCTCTAGTGGTGGATCATTTCAATGATGTCTTCCGAGAGAACATTTCAGGTTTTTCTCCGGAGAGAGTGGTAGAATTTTCTATTGAGATTGTTCTAGGAGCGACATCAGTGTCCATTCCTCCATATAAGATGGCAACACCAGAGATACAGGAGCTCGAGATCAGTTGGAGGAGTTACAATAAAAGAGTTTCAATAGACCCAGTACTTATCAGTGGGGTTCACCTGTCCTGATTTTGGAGAAAGAAGATGGTACCCTCAGACATTGTGTGAACTGTCAGAAGTAGAACCAGTTGACATTCAAGAACCGACATCCATTTCCCTGAATTGATGATCTCTTTGATCTTCTTTGATGATCCTGGGTGTCCGTGAAGTTTGATATGAGATCCATGTATCATCAATTCCACATTAGAACATAAATCTTACACCCGTTCCTAGAAGGTATGGTCAATATGATTATGTTTGTTTGTCGATCGATATCATGAACGCACCAACAGTTTTTCTAGAACTGATAAAATGACTCTTCCATCCATTATTAGATTCCTTTTTTCATGAATTCATGGACGATATATTGGGGTACTCTCATAATTGACATGACCAAGATAACCATCTGGAGTTCTTTTTTAGTACAATTAGAAAGAATAAGTTATATTATTAGTTCTAAAAATTCCACTTCTTGATGGACCTGATTCACATCATGGGACATGTTATCTCAGAGATAGGAGTATTAGTAGACCAAAATAAAGTTAGAGTTTTTGTTTATTTATAGAAGCCAAAGATTTTATTTTAGGTATATAGTTTTCTATGGATGGATGGTTACTACAGACGTTTAAAAACATGAATTTTCATGATTATCAGCGCAACTGACGAGCCAGACTAAGAAGTGTGTGCAAAACTTGTGGAGAAATTACTGTGATTTAGACTTTTAAGAGATGAAAGAGATGTTTAATTATTCATTGAAACTACTTTTCCAAGGATAAGAAAAGCTATACTGTTTACTGTGATGCATCATGTAGCGGGCCAAGAGTAGTGCTTATGCAAGGGGAATGAGAAATTGTGTACGGGTCTCGACAGTTGATGCCATTGGAAAGGAATTACCTGACACTATAACTACAGTTAGCTTTAGTTGTTGAAGCATTACATTGTCAGAAACATTACCTATTAGGAGACAATTTTTTTGGTTTTCACCAAACCCAAAAGTCACAAGTATATCTTCACTTATTGTGATCTGAATTTGAGACAACAATGGTGGGTTGATTACCTTCATTCCATTGAATTTGAACATTATAATATTCTTAGGAAATGAAATGTTGTGGCTTATGAATTGAGAAGGAGGACCTAGATACATGTATTTTAGAAGGCCAACAGTATGTGGTGGAATATGGATATTTTATCATAGATGCATTTGGATGTTCATGACTGACATGTGCAGACATTTCTTTCTTCTATGGATGTTACCTCTACTCTACATGAACAATTACCAATGAGACAACAATCATATTCTATAAGCCTATTTCTATGGGAATGTGTGTTAGGAGAGGACCTTATTCTTGGATGGACCATAGTCAATGATGCGATCATGTGTTTTAAGGGGAACATATCGGTGTCAGACGAAATACAATAGAAGATGATGTGGGATTATCTTTCGTTAGTTTGGTAAATTAATCACGGTGACACCATGATGTATAGAGATCTACACAAATAGTAATGGTGGCCAGGTATCAAGAGTGTAGTTGCATGTTTTTTAATGAGGTGTTCCACATATCAGCTGGTGAAGGCGGAGCATCAGCAACCAACAATGATTTTTCAAATGTTACCAATTTTCGAGTGGATCTGGAATGATATCGCGATGGAAATTATGATATTATTAACGAAGTTGTCTCGAGGGAACGATGCAGTATGGGTTGTCATTGAAAGACTCTTGAAGGTTTCATACTTCTTACCGATCAAGGAGACCCTTTGTGTTGATGAGTTGATAAGTTTTTACATCCTATAGATTGTACGTCTACATGGGGTTTCACACTCCATCGTTAAAGAAAAGGATTTATGTTTTACTTCACGGTTCTTGTAGGGACAATAGAGGGATTTGGGTACATATTTACTTCTATGTACATCTTACCATCCCCAGACTAAAGGCCTGTTCAAGTGTACAGTTCAGGTGCGGGAGTAAAGTCATCGAGCATGCCTTCTAAATTTTAGAGGATCTTGGGAGAATCATATACATTTGATGGATATTTCCTAAATTAGTAGATATAATGCTACTATTCAGATAGAACCTTTTGAGGGTCAGTATGGTAGGTCTTGTCAATTACCGATATATTGGTTTGATGAAGGAGTGGTAGCTATGATGGGACCTCGTCTTTTCCAGGATACCACATAGTTTATAGAGTTGACTTGGAGACATATGGATACTACACAATCATGAGAAATGTCTTATGATGACTGATGGAGACGACCTATGGAGTTCATGGTCGGATATCAGGTTTTTATTCGTGTCTCACCACGGTTGGGACATAAGTGGATTATGAGACTAGGTATCCCTTCACCGAGATACGTCAGAATGTTTGAGGTTTTGTAAAGATTCGAGCTATTTTCCAATCATTTTTTAGTTACCATAGAGGTTTTGGGCTATGTATGAATTCTTCCATGTTTCTTAGCTACATAGTTACATATCTGACCCATATCATGTTTTTCAACTCAAGGAGTTTGAATTGGAGGTGGATGCCTCATTCGAGGAGCATCTTATCTCGGTTGTTGGTCAATGAATTAAGATTAATTGTTGCTGGTGTTTTACTGTGGTATGGGTGTTATGGTGGCCAAGGTGATTACAAGATGAGACATGGGAGAGGGAGGCTGATGTGTGAACGCAGTGACTAGATATGTTTGAGGATTATTCTTCTTTTACACCATTTTAATGAAATTTGGTGATGAATTTATTTCAGTGGGTAGATTGTATAAACCAGTATCTTCATCTTAGGTATGGATCTTATTATCTGGTATTTTTAGAGAAGAGGAGATTCAGAATATTTATGTAGTACAAGTCGTGTACTTTGTAGTACATGTCATGTACCCAATTGTTGTGTGTAGCCGTGTACTGATCATGTAATGGCTGAGTACATGGCCTTGTGGGGTGACCTGGAGACTGCCTGAAGTGCGGCCTGGAAAAGGCATAGACACGTAGTGTACCTTAAAAATAAAATGCCATGTATATTTATTTTTAATTGATTAAATGGACCAGGGTCTCGTCCAATCAACAAAAACATCTTCTTCTCAGCTCATCTCATTCAGGAGTGACAGATATCACTAATTCATCCCTGAGCCTATGATCGACTGTTTTTTCTCCATATCGAACACCGTTTATTGTTTTGGAATCACATCACTGAGTTGTTCCTTCTTCTAGATCTCATTCTCTTCATTTCTCCTCTCTTGTGAGATATCCTTGGTTTAAATTTTTGGATTTTTTGGTATATCTAGGATGTTCTAGGTCTATTTAAAGGTTTTGGATCAACTATATCATCCATACACCATCAAGGATAGAGGTTTGTGACATTACATAGACTTTAATTGAATTATATGTGAAATAGTTCAAAATAGTATAGTTTAGGGATGTTGCGTGTTTAGGGAATTTAACCATATTAATGCCTACTATTCATTTTTTTCGTGAGTATGGTTTTTCTATTGAAAATATGGTTTTTAACATTCTATGGATTTTGTTTCCCATGTTGAGCTATTATGGACCGTTGGGTCTAGAACTGCATGTTAGGATGCTTTGTTTTCCATGTGTAGTGTTGTTAAGAACGAGTGATATTATCTACAATGCTTTTAATATGAATTGTAGTTCCTCAACATTGTAGTATATTTTGATTTACTTAGGTTACTGGATATCATTTTTGGAAAATTTATTTACATATGGATGTGGGAACCTGGTGTAGTTAGACCATAGGTGGAATTGATGGTGAGGGGATCCCCTGAGTGTATGTTACTTTGATCATTGTGATACAATAGATGGGATGGACATGTTTCCCCCTCAGTGTGTTTTTAGTTTCCTCATTGCAAGACCACATGTGGAATTTTAATATGAGTGCTTCCTCAGATTGTTTGTATTTTTCAAATAAAACCTTACATAGGGAATTGATTGAGAGTGCTTCCACAGAGAGTCTTTTGTTAAGGTGAACCTAAGGGGATAGAACTTGAGTACTTCCCAGAGTGATTCTTATGATGGTTTGGTTGTTTATTTAATAAATTTACATGAATGTTCTTGACTACAAAATGGTTTAATTTTGAGTACATACATAGTACTACATAATTTTTTCTATTGCCTGCCATATATATTCACTAAGAGTTGGGAATAGATCTTTGGGTCGTTTCCTGCATGCATTCATCTCACACTATATTTTGGTAATTCTTTTTGGACTAAATGGAATATATTGTTGTATGTATAGATAATGTATTGTTCTGTTATATGTAAGAAACTTGATTATTATGGAGTTGGAGAGTTAGAGACCATGATGAGGCTTGCAATGCTGGTGGATTTGTTTACTAGTTTCTTTTATACTTTAGTTTTTCACTGTATTTCATCATTGTGACTTGTTTGGATGCATTTCTAGATACATGTGGCATGTATCATTCTTTATATATATATTTAAGTTGATTATATACTCTCAGTATTCTAATGTTTAATTACATCATGGTATTACTGCTTCCATTTTTGGGTATTATTTTCAGTCCCCTACGTTACTATGCACATGAAGGCATAGATTCCCTTCTATCGCACCCAAGGACCTAATTTATAGTCGGTAGCCTCTTGCAATATGGAAAATGAGCATGAGGACATGTTACCAACTGGGTGCAGGGCACCTTTGGGCGACACCCAGATCCGGGATGTTACAAATAAACTGGAGGATTTAGATTTTATTCTTAATAAAATAGGGAATATTTTACATCCCGGTTCCAGAAGCCACCCAAGTCACCCCATAATCGGTTTGTCAAATTTCCTCAAATTCATTTCCCCACATTCCAGACGCATCCGACTAGAAGAAAGGTCCTTGGGTGTGATTTTGGGGAAACTATTCCCTCATTGGCAGAGTACACAACATAAGTGAATAAACATGCAATAGCAGAAGAAGTAAATAACCAACATAAATTAACTGTAGAGGACTAAATCAAAAAATAACTAGAGAACATATGTATATAATAAATGATGCATGATACATTTCTAGGAAAGATTCCAAAAAAGTCACAATGCTGAAATACAAGCTATAGTACCAAAAAAGGTACCAAAGAAAGTAAACAGCTCCTCAGCATGGCATGCCAAATCTTGGTCCCATGCTCTCCGGCTCCAAGAAATCAAGTACCATATGTTGAAAGGTGCTCTCCCTTGTCTATACCTGAAACAACATAGTCTTTGTGTGCCCAAAAGCATGGCCCAAACAGGGTGTGATACTAAATCCCAGTAGTTAACCACTCAATGATCTATGCCTAACAGTTAGTGAGTATATGGCATGTAATAGTACAATAAGTAGTAATGAGTAGCTACAATATCATGAAGTAATCAGTTGCAATAAACATGATGATATACAACAGTGATCAATCCATAAAACAACAACCATCAAAGAAGCAACCAGCTAACCACAATAGGAACCCCTCTGGGATGTACTCGTAGCCACCCCCTCTAGTCTGTCCAAGAAGTACCACAACCCTCTGGGCAGTTCACATAGCCTAACCTCTCTTGTATGGTCATAGTAATTAATAAGACTCTCTGGAGAAACTCACTTGGTCAATTCCCCTTATAGTCTATGGTAGTCAGGGACGCTCTGAGGGAGATCACACAGTCTAACCCTCTCGCCCCCATTGTCTAGAGACTCTCAGAAGAAGCTTAGTCGATAAATCCTCCTATGGCCTCATTCATACCACAGAATCTCTGAGGAAGCTCACTCGGTCAATTCCTCTTCTATCTTGGGAAGGTTTTAAAGACATTCAAACAATGTAAGACTCTTTGAGGAAGATCACTCGGTCTACCCTCCTGTAGTCTATAATAACTAATACTCTCCAAGAAGATCACTTGGTCTATCCATTGTAATCTATAATGTCCAAGACTCAATGAGGAAGATCACTCGGTCTATCTTCGTATAGTCTATAATATCTAAGACTCTATGGGAAGCTCACTCGGTCTATCCCTTATAGTCTATAGCACTGGGTTCTCATAGTCCCATGCCAGCCTGTGCATATAAATTCTATAAGGCCAAAGTACACCCATAGTGATACTTGGCTAACCATAGTAAACCTATAGAGGTACTTGGCTAAACAGTTTACAAGGAAAAAATCATGTTAAAAACATCATTCCATCCTACGATCCCAAGGCATGGAAACAACTATAACGTAAAAAGGATAACAATACCCAAAGGTTGCAAGAATAAACAATCATGGGAAAAACGTCCAAGCACAAAAAATATCCTCAAAAATGATAAAATTACCTCTACACAAGCATACAAGAATGGCAGGAAAACAACAGGGGAAAAATTAAAAACACCCAATACCCGTTCATAGGTATTGGTGGAATTTTCACATAAAACTCAAAGTCATTGAATGGTAAGGCACAAACCACCTACCTCGATCCTTGGATATAGATATACTTGAACCACGAGGCTTTTCATTCCAAATAATGTCAATGAACTATGAAGACACACAAAACGATCAACCCAATATAACATAAGAAAGAGGAGGAATTGGAATAAAAGTCTCTAGGAGAAGGAAGAACTCACTGATGTGGTTCCAACACAATCAACGACGGTCGATTCAGAGAAATGACGAAGACTTGGGGGATCGGAGAATATTTGCAGCTATATGGGTCACTCTCGGTAGAAGGTGCTGGAGAAGAAGACATTTTTGTTGATTAGGCACGTCCACGGTCCGTTTAATGAAAAAAAATACATGACGTCTACTTCTTGAGTACACAGAATGTACTCTACTTTTCCATACAACGCATTAAGTGGCCTCCACTTCACCCCTACACATCATGTGTGTGGCCCGAACACGGCCAAGTCATGGCCCTGTGTGGCATGGGAGTACACGGCATGTACTCATAAAGACACAGCGCGCACATCAAAAATTTCCATAAAATCCTTTTTTCTCAAAAAATCCCGAAAAAGAAAGAACATATTTGAAAAGGAGATCTGGGATCTTACAAACATGCCCCCTTAATAAAATTCATCCTCGAATTTACATAATGAGGTGTAGAAGAAGAAGACATGAACTGCTCCGGCCACTGCGATCATACATCTACCACCCTCTCCCATGTCTGGTCCTGCACTCACCCATACTGCCATAGCACCCGTACTAGAGGAACATACCAGCCACAGAGAACCATCATACTAGGATCGAAAATCCGAATAGGATGCTCCTCAAACAACGCATCCACATCGAGCTCATCCTCCTCGGGTTGGAAGACATGAGACGAGTCTGAAATGTAACATCGGAGGTGAGAATCATGGAAGACTTCGTGCAAAGCCTGGTACCTCTGAGGTAGTGGCAACCGATAGGCAACCGACCCAACTCTCTCCAACACCTCAAACGTCCTGACGTACCGTGGTGAAAGCTTACCCTGTCTTTGAATATTATTGAGTCCCATCCGTGGTGATACATGTAGTTAAACCTGATCACTGACCTCAAACTCCAGAGGTGGTCTCCGCTGATCAGCATAAGACCTCTGCCGAGACAGTTCTGTAGCCATCCCCTTCTAAATCAAATCAATTTTCTCTGAGGTCTCGTAAACAAGATGAGGTCCCAGTAAAGCTTCCTCTCCTACCTCTAGCTAGCATAAGGGTGATCGGCATGGCCTACCATACAATTCCACATAAGGTTCCATCTGAATAGTTTCTTGGAAACTATTGTTATAGGGAAACTCCACAAGAGGTGTATGCTTTTCCCAAGAACCGCCAAATTCCAAAATGCAAGCTCGGAGCATATCCTCAAGCAGCAAGATCGTACGCTAGAACATTCCATCATTCTGGGGATGGTATGCTATAATCAAAAGTACTTATAGACCCAAAGCCTTCTAATGCCCCTACCAGAGCCGAGAACTAAAACGTACATCCCTATCTGAAACAATGGAGTGTGGAACTCCATGTATATATAAAATCTCTCGGATGTAAAATCATCCCAGCTCATCAATACTGAAGGTCTCCTTGATCGGAAAGAAGTGAGAAACATTAGTAAGCCTGTCGATGAAAACCCAAACAACATCCATCCCTTGAGGTGACCTCGACAACCCGGTCACGAAGTCCATTGAGACAACGTTCCACTTCCACTCGGGAATGGGTAACTGCTGTAAAAGACCTGCTGGTTGCTGATGCTCTGCTTTCAGTTGCTGACAAGTAGAACATCTCATGAAAAAACCAGCAACATCTCCGTTCAAACCTGTCCACCAGTACTAGAAGTGTAGATCACGATACATCTTGGTGATGCCAGGATGAACTTCCCAAACTGAAGAATAGAAATCCCGCATCAGCTCCTCGCGTATGTCTGTCGGCACCCATACGCGTCCCTAGAAATGGAAGATCTCATCCTCTCCCACTATCCATCTAGGAAGTAGGTCCTCTTCGGACTGACTCTCCCAGCAGACTAGCCCTTTCGAGTCTGATAGCTACCTCATCTGTACCCGATCAAGAAGGGTAGATGTAACTACTATAGATTATAGAAAAGTTTGTCCTTATCTGTTGTGCACCTCCATGTGCATCTCAAGGAACAGAGCCATAAGCTTCCACTCACTCCTGGACTCCTGAACTACCTAAATTTGTGTTCTTCTACTCAAAGAATCAACCAATGTGTTTCCCTTCCCCGATGTATAGGTGAGCTCGAAGTCGAATGATTGAAGATACTCGACCCACCTACGCTGTCTCAGATTCTGATTACGCTGAGTGAAGATATATTTGAGACTCTTGGGGTCGGTGAAAACCAAAAAGTTCTCTCCCATAAGGAATTGTCTCCGTCAACGTAAGGCATGGAGAACAACTTCCAACTCCAGATCGTGCGTCGGGTAGTTCTTCTCGTGGGGCCTCAACTTCCGAGACCCGTAAGCGACGACCCCATCTCCCTGCAAAAGCACAGCTCCCATCCCGATAGCTGAAGCATCACAGTAAACAGTATAACCCTTTCCCAGCTCTGGAAAGACTAGAATCAGTGGTTATGTTAACCTCCCCTACAGCTCCTAAAAGGTTGACTCACAAGAATTTGACCATAAAAACATTCCTGCTTCTTGGTCAGACTTTGCAGCAGTGCTGCTAGGCGTGAAAAGTCCTGTATGAAATGCATGTAGTATCCAGCCATGCCTAGAAAACTCCACACACCAAAGACATTCTTCGGCTACTCGCAGGAAACAAAAAAACTCACTTTCTCTCGGTCAACTGATACTTCTGTCTCTGAGATGACATGACCCATGAAGTGAATCAGATCCATCCAAAACTGAAATTTTGAGAGCTTAGCATATAAATGATACTCCCTCAGTGTACTCAAAATGATATCAATATGTGTGACATGGTCGTTTCTAGTTTGATATTACACCAAGATGTCATCCATGAAAACAACAACAAAGGAATCTATGTACCGATGGAACACTCAGTTCATTTGTGCCATAAAAACTACTAGGGAGTTCGTGAGACCAAACGTCATGACTGTATACTCTCATAGACCATACTAGCTCTTGAAGGATGTATGAGGTATATATGATGGTCTAACACACAACTGATAATAACTGGACCACAAAATCGATCTTCGTGATCACCTGGGATCCTCGATGCTGATCAAAGATTTCATCGATCCTCGGTAAGGGATATCGTTTCTTGACCGTCAACTGGTTCAGCATCCGATAATCCACGCAAAGCCGAAGGGTGCCATCTGCCTTCTTCGCAAACATGACAGGCGAACACCAAGAAGAAGTACTGGGTTGGATGAAACATTTTGCATGCAACTCCTACAACTGCTTCTTGAGCTCCTTCAACTCAGGTGTAGCCATCCTAAAAGGAGAAATGGGCAGCAGTGCCACCCCTAAAACAAGCCCAATCGTGAAGTCTACCTGACGCTCTGGAGGCAAACCAGAAAAGTCCTCTAGAATGACATCCCTGAAACGTTCCACCACTAGAAGAAATTCTAATTGTGAAGTCCCCAGGTTTTCCAGATAAAGACTAGAAATATGGGCTATAACTCCTCCTATCCCAATATGCTCTAGTCCATCTCTACCCACCTGGACATCCCACTCTCCTCTAAGAAGTAATGATATTCCCTCTTGTGATCTGAAAATCACCCTACAATGATATTAATCGATGACTACCTGGAAGGGAACCATCCAATACATCCTAAGAATAACGTCATAGCCCGTCATCTCTAGGATATAGAGGTCCCATATGAAAAGAACCATGCAACCAAAGAGGGAACTCTCTTCATTGCCATACGCTAGATGTCCTTATTCCCAACGGCGTGTCAAGATTCAACAAGTCAGTAGACGAAAAGAAACAGAGCCCAATGCTCTCCAAAAAAGCAACAGAGATAAAACTATGCGAAGCACTAGTATCGAAAATGTATGTAGATAAAACGGAGGATTCTATGTTCGTACCTCGAACTGTTGAAGGGACATGATCCTACTCTTGAATGGTCTGCTCCACGGCGAATGTGTGGCCGGCACCGCGGCCTTGTGCCCCTGGCTGACCACCATGTGCTGACCCACTCTGTTGTCACTGGTAACCTGGTGGCAGACAACCACAGTCACGGTTTCCACCTCAGCCCGAATGGCTGAAAGAACTCCAGTTCTCGAACTGGTGAGAAACTGGCGAAGCATTTCCTGAACATGGGGTCAGAGAACAACCCCTACCACCGGTTGAAGGTTAGATGATCTGACAAAAGCACTGAAGATGGCGGATCATTCCGCAAGATCTGCACTCCATTGGGTCCCTCTAGCACTGAGGCCTAGTATTCCCACTCATACCACACTGGTAACATATAACCTGGCTACCCAAAGATGCATCTTTCCTACTCTGATCTCCTCGAGAAGACTCTCGGCGGTGCTTCCTACCATCCGTAGGAGAAACACCATATCTGTATGTCGAACTACCCAAAAAAACTTCTCCAGAATCCATATGGTTGCGTTCAGTGATTAGCGCCTGGTTGATGATAGAGGAGATTGAAGTCAACCGGATGATATTCACATGGGAATAGATCACCATCCTGAGATCGTCCCCGAACATCCTAGCATGTAACTCATCACCTGCTGGGATCTGCGTGAAGCGCTGCAGCTCAGTAAAGCGGGACGAGTACTCCATAATAGAATGTGTACCCTATTGTAGACTCATAAACTCCCAGGCTCGGTCGACAATCAAGGTCACTATGTAAAAGTAGACGTAGAAGGTGCACCAAAACTCGTCCCAAGACAAACTCTTCTTGTCACTCTGACTACAAGATCACCTCCCACCACCTCTTGGCAGTGTCTCAGAGCATATAGGTATCAAGCATTACCCTTTTCTCTAGGGGTATCTCCAGATGCTCAGGAATCATCAGGGTGGCCTCTAACCATGACTCTATAGCATGGGGTCCTCTGTCCCCTGAGAATGTAGGAGGATTCTACTACTGAAAGACCCACGTCAACTCGTTCATCGATGGGGCAGGAGACGGTGCTCCCTAAAAAGTTTGAATCATCCTCAGGAAGTCCTCCCTGAACTACGCCTTAGTGCCTATGACGGGTATAACTACTGGTTCCAATGCTGACACAACAGGAGGATCTTCATGAGGTCCCTTGTCAGCCATATCAGGTGTCTGATCACTGTCTGGAAACTGACGTAAAACTGGCGGTTGTCTTAGTGGAATATCTCTGAAAGGTCAAAAGCAAAACTTAGATCAGGATTATCAAAGGCTGAGAAACCAGGAGTACAAAATGGGAACATGAGAAGAAAAAATTCAAGTTTACAAAAGACTACTACACTGCGTGTATAAAAACTACATAGCGTGTTCCATTAAACCAAAGACATGGGCATGTACGCCTTCCACCTCTAGTCGTGTAACACCCTAAACAACACGGCGTGTTGTTCCCACACACGGTGTGTACTTGAACTCTATTCCCCTGCCCGAGTCTTTATACACGTTTATCCCACATGGTCCACTTAACCCTAGACTACACGGAGTGTTCACTAAGTACACGGTGTGTATTGGACAAGGTTTCAGCAACCCATGTGGTTAGTTACATGGCCGACTACATGGCTGGCCCTTATACGGCATGTTCCGAGCAAACGCGACATGTATTGGAAAATATAACACCGACCCCTGTTGTTCATGACACGGTCGGGTACATGGAACAAGACTACACGACGTGTTCTTTACCAACATGGCATGTTCTACTCGAGCTTCCCCGGCCCGCGTTGTATGTGACATGGCCGGGTACATGACTCTATAATACACGGCATGCACCTACCGTACATGACGTGTTCCGAAAGTCATTTCCTCAACATCGTGTTCCTGCTCGCACAGTTAGGGACATGGTGTGAAACTACAAGGTGGGTATTCAAAAAGTACATGACGTGTATTCTAGGTTTTTCCGGGTAGTAGCTCAGAAACTGCACCGAAGCCTAGAAACACCAAAAAACAAGGCATGAAGGTGCCAAATTATGATCTGTGAGGGCCCATACTCCCCAAGAATCAATGCTTGGAATCCAATACAGTCATATATAAGGAAAAACAGGATAATTATCCACCAATTTACAATTAAAGAGGGCCCATAACATATCAAGAACAAAGATTTGGCATTCATTTAAGCAAACTACAATAAAAACAGTCCTCTACTAAACAGCAGAGAATCTATCAAATCATCTATCACAACAACATGAATAATACACAAAAAGTCTATCACAACAACATGCAATCTCTAATGCACCCTAGATGGCATGGCAAAAAATGCATGGAATTTGATTTCTAACAAGTGCCTATATGATTTGTGAGATGGCATACCCTCATCTCATCGGGTTGCGACAGAAATAGATCCATAATACAAACAACAATAACAACACAAGTCAAGTGAATCACTCTAGGTGAAATCATATCAAATGTAAAATCTCAAAACCAGAAAACTATAATAACGATTTAGTATGGATTTTCCTTATACATGGGTTAGCTACTCCTGGGAACAACTTATTACCGAGGACCGAATCCATCCTAACCCAAGCTAAATGCTCCAAAAAGTAAATCAAGAGAAAAGAATTCCTCTGATACAAATTTTTAACATCCTAGTTCCAGAATCCACCCTGAGGCGCCCCGTACCCGGTTCGACACATGGCCTCTAGCACATTTCCCCAAATTCCAGAGGCTGTCGACTAGCAGCGAGGGTCTTAGGTGTGATAGTGGGGAAACTATTCCCTCATTGGAAGAGTACACAATGGATGTGAATAAACATGCAATAGTAGAAGTAGTAAATAACCAACAATAATAAACAGAGGAAGAATAAATAAACAAACAACTGGAGCACATATTTATATAATAAATGATTCATGATACATATCTAGGAAAGAAGTCAAAAAAGTCACAATACTGAAATACAAGGTATAGTACGAAAACAAGTACCAAAGAAATTAATCATCTCCTCAGCATCGCAAGCCAAAGATTGGTTCCTTGCTCTCCTGTTCCATGAAATCAAGTACTAGAAATCGAAGGGCGCTATCCCTTGTATATAAATGCAACAAAATAGTCTGTTTGGGCCCAATAGCCTGACCCAAGCAGTGTGTGAGACAAAATCCCAATAGGAAACTGCCCAAAGATCTCTGCCTAACAGTCAGTGAGTATATGGTAGGTAATAATACAATAATCCATAAACAGTAATAGAAACAACAAGAAATAATCAGTAAGCAGTAAACAATATGATATATAATAGAGATCAATCCACAGAACAACATGTAGAAAATAAGAAACCAACTAACCACAACAGGAACCCCTTTGGGATGTACTCGCAGCCATCCCCTTTGGTCTGTCCAAGAAGTACCACAACCCTGTGGGAATTGCACTCAGCCTTACCCATCTAGTTTGGTCATATGAATTTTTAAGACTCTCTGGGGAAGCTCACTCCGTCAATTCCCCGTATAGTCTAGGGTAGTCTGGGAATATCTGAGGAAGATCACGTTGTCTAACCCACTTGGCCCCAAGGTCTAGAGACTCTCTAATAAAGCTCACTCGGTCAATTCCTCCTCTAGCATGGGAAGGTTTTAAAGACATTCAAACAAGATAAGACTCTCTGGGAAAGCTCACTCGGTCTACCCTCCTGTAGTCTATAATAACTAAGACTCTCCATGAATCTCACTCGGTCTATCCCATGTAGTCTATAATGTCCAATACTCTTTGAGGAAGCTCACTCGGTCTATCCCTGTATAGTCTATATTGTCTAAGACTCTCTGGGAACCTCATTCGGTCTATCCCTTATAGACTATAGCATCGGGTTCTTACAGTCCTACGCCATTTAGTGCATATTAATTCTATAAGTCCAAAGTACACCTATAGAGCTACTTGGCTAACTAAAGTACACCTATAGAGATACATGGCTAAACAGTCTCTCGAGAAACAAGCATGTTAACAACATCATTCCATCATACGATCATAAGTCATGGAAATAGGTATAACGGCCAATGGCTGACGAGACACAAACGTTAAAAAAAAGCATGGGAAAAACATCCAAGCAAAACTATTATCCTCAAACATGATGAAATTACCTCTACACAATCATACAAGCATGGCAGGAAAACAACAGGGGAAAATGGTAAACACGCAAAACTCGTTCACGGGTTTTGGTGGAATTTTAACATAAAACTCGAAGACATCGAATGGTAGGGCACAAAGCACCTACCTCGATCCTAGGAGATCGACATACTTGATCCAAGAGGCTTGATTCTCCTAATAATGGCATAGATCTATGAAAAAGCACAAAATGTTCAACCCACGATAACTTAAGAAAGAGGTGGAATTGGAAAACAAGGCTTTAGGAGAAGGAAGAACTCACCACATCGACTCCAAAGCAATAGACGGTGATCGATTGGTAGAACCGAAGGCGACTCAGCTGCTCGGAGAAGATTCGCTCCCATACGGGTCACTCTTGGTCGAAGGGATTGGAGAAGAAGACAGGTTTGTCGATTAGGCGCAACCCCAGTCAGTTTAATGAAAAAATGAAAATACATGGCGTGTACTTCTCGAGTACATGGCATGTACTATAATTTTCTATAATCCACTTTAAGCGGCCCCCACTTCACCCCTACACATCGTGTGTGTCGCCCGGACACGGCTTGCACATAGCATGGCGTGGCAAGGGAGTACACGTGGTGTACTCATAAAGTAAACAGCGTGTACTTCAAAAATTTCTATAAACTCCTCTTTTCTCAAACAATCCAGAAAAAGAAAGAACATTCATGAAAAGGAGATCTAGGTTCTTATAGAATCCCCCCAAAATTCCATTAAATTTTGGCATGTTTGTGAAATTGATGAAAGATCATTAAATTAAATTTTATAAGGTAAATTATGAAAATCAATTCAATGTTCTATTTGAGAATATGGATTAAATTTTTCTTGATAGAAATGCATTATTTTATTCATGGAAAATGTGTGTTTTGATTAATTCCCTGTGTGGGTTTTTAAATGTAAAATTGACACTATTGAAAAGGGTGAATGTGTTGCAGAAAATTTTAAATAATATTAATATAAATGTCTCATCATTGATTGTATTAAAGCATAAGAGAACTAGGTAGTTTGGTATTTATCTGGATACAACCCTTTTGAAACTTTACAAATGAAAAAAGCATACAGAATTAGGTGATATCCCTATTGGAATGGCGATGACTTTCCATTGGAAAATGTTAGAGGGGAATGTTTATTTACATATTTCTGTGATCGCCTTCGAGTGTGTAACGATACTCTACACTAAAACTGTCAAAACTTTCTTCAGATTTTAATATTTCTCAATCATTAATATCTATTATATAAATGTGTTTCAATTTTTGTACACTATTTTAAATTCCTTATAAAATTATATAAATATATTTATAGAAAAATTTTAATTAATCTTATTTTTAATGTACATTAATCATTTAAGAAATAATGTATGATTTTTTAATTATTCAATAAAATTTCTTATCTTTCTATTAATATTGAATTATTTAATTGGTTTGTAAAATGTTGTAATATTATTATTTATTCCGTGGTGGGAGCATACTCGACTTTTAGATCATAACCCACACGTTCCTTTAAGTGTTTGTATATTATCGTCATCTAGGTTCGAGAAAGGGTGAGTCACCACATGGTGGAGGTAGTATTTTTTGATCCTTAGGCATATAGAATTTCATCGATTGGGACATGGACCTTAATATAGGTTATCTAGCACATTGATATAGTATATTTGGTTTTTATACAAGTTTGACTTCTGTTGCACATTTCTACATAGCGTTTCTTTTGTGTGCATTTGAACTTGTTTATCATTTTAAATTGTGATTTTCGAAAATTTCGTCACACATTCATTCTGTATGATTCTTGGTGGCAGATGACATATCATGATGATCAAGATCACCCTTCAGGCTTTTCATGAACCACTTGGATATTAGGTAACATGGGTACCTGGGATTTTATGTGAAAAATTGGTATCATTGGTGGATTTGTCATCCTTCCTTGATGATAGAATGATGTTGTTTGTTTTATTCAGGACATATTAGGTAGTTGCAATTGAGTTCCTTTCCAAATCTCACAACAGTTATACTTTAATCACTTGGGGTGGTTTTGTGAAAGTATTTATGAGGATTTTTTCCTGTATTTTTATTCCTTTGGATTACAATATATTGAAATAGAAATCATGCGTCCATATCTGTTGGCATTTATTATCACTTATTCTTAATTTTTATAGTTAATTTCAATATTTTCAATGTTATCTGTTACTTTTTCGTATCATCATGCCATTTTAAAAACCAATGAATCACATCCAGGAAGAAGCTAATGATTAACTAAAATGAAAGAATCCTCTCATGGAAGCAGGACTGGATGATGTGATTGTGCATAATGACTATGATTTAGGAGAGTCACATGCACCAGTCTCCAATCAGGATCTAGCTATGACTGCTTAGAGAGTTTTTATCCATAATTATTCTTATGATTTACTTCACTAAAATCTTGAAATTTTCATGAACTTCAATTTCCCCCAAGAGGTTCAGTAATATTTTTGTATGATGGATAATTTTTTTAAATTCTCGGAGACACCTATGGAGATCAAGGTGAAGTGTTCTACCTTCATTCTACTGGGACTAATCTTGAGATGGTGGGACATGATCATGATGGAAAACAAATGGGGACATAGAGTGTAAAGAACTAAAGGACCATTCCAATGACTACATATATAGAGATTTTATGATGATATTTATGTATTTATTGTTCTTAAAACATGATCAGGCCGATAGAACCATATAATAATATGAAAATAATTTTTCCACACACGTTTAGTTTTCACATGAGGTACAATCAAATGAAAATATGAATATTAAATGGTTTGATTTGGGATATTGATCCTATATTCATTCACATGAATCCTTTTAATGATTCCTTCTTATACTGATATTCTAGATAGGTCATCGATAGTAGAAAATGACCTTGATGGAATAATCGGGGTTTTAGGAGTTCCTTTTTATCTCAATATCAATGTGAATTCCTCCAATGAATAGAGGATGTGTAATTATTCTCAAGGTATATCATGACATCCAAGTTTTTATGGATCACATAAAATTCATGTATTTGTCCCTTTTTAGTATGGTAGAAATACAAGGAATTCATGGTGGTTTCTCATTGACACACTAAATATTTCTGTCTCCTGTGTATGTATGTGTAACACCCCAAGCTTCCACGATACTCTTCTCTTTGAATAATATAGTAACGTCTATTGTACAAAACTACAAGTTCTAACACACACCACAACCAATCAAACTAGCCGTTATGAATAGTAATACCCACTTTTTGAAATTTTATAAATTTTATCTCTCAAAAAGTAAATCATTTTTTGATTCGGAATATCGAAATTAGTTTAGGGTAAATTTTTGTTAATTTTCTAAAAACATTAAATTTTTATGAACAATGAAAATTACTAAATTTTAATTGAAAACAAATTTTTTAATAGAAATAATTAATAGTGATAAATTATGAATTTGAATGGTTTGCAAGTATAATTAGACTATATTTTTATCATTTAATACATTTTAGGTCATTATTAGTAATTTCACATTTAGATTAGACCTAAAAAAGTGACAATCTATTGATAGTTATTATTTCAAAAAAACACGCTTTTTGTTTTGACAACCTGTATTAATTTTAAATTAATTTTTTCCACTTCTATGTTTTGAATATAGAAAACATTATTCCATATTTTTAATTAGGAGGTCCAAATTGTATAAATAGGTAACTTTTATTTTTAGACATTTTGAATAATTATTTCGGTAAATATTTTTTTACCATGGTTAAAGGGTAAATCCGGCAAATAAGGGTAATAAAATAATATTATAATAATATTAAATTGCCCTAAAACATGTCCTAACCCTATTAGCGGATTCATGTCCTATCATGGACATATTTGGGTCGATTTTGGGACCCCATGAATCCACTTGTAAGTGATAATGACACATTATATTAATTAGGATATAGTAAATACAAAAATGAAATAAGCATATATGTTTTAGAAAAACAATTTTAACATAGGGTTATGTATGTTATATTTTAGACTATAAATATAAATTATAAATATAAAAAGATTTAAAACAAAATGGATTTATATTTTCAATTTTTAGACATTGAATAATTAAATTTATTTATGACACATTTATGATGAAGTATTTTCCTTATTAATGAAATAATCAAATAATTTGTATTATAAATGATAAAATAAATATTATTTGATCTTTTTGATGACATAATCGAATTTTATTGGTTAATATGACTTGTTAGGATTTCTTAAATGAATTATTTAGAATTAATAATGTTGTTAATACTTTATCAAAAATCATTTATTAAATAGTGTCAAAATTTACATAAAGGAGTTTTTAAAACAAATATTATATTATTAATTGATATTATATTACTAAAAATCTAAGGATCGGACAAAAGACTTATATAATGATAGGAGTATCATTAATGGAACAAATTTGTGTTCTCATGGAAGTATATAGTATTTTTATTAACTATAAAAAATAAAAATACAAAGAGACCTGAAAAATTTCAAACTATTTAACTAAGAGTTAAATATAAATGGTAAGGTTAATTTAGTGAAAAAAACCTGTATAAAATCTATTTGTAGAATGGATTTCGATCCATCCCCACCTTATCCTCTAAATAAGTCACTTTGGAGCCATTATAAACCGAAAATGAATTTTTTATAAAATATGATTTTATGTTTTTCCTATGGTTCCCATCAACCCTTTTATAAAAGGGAACCCCCCCTTCTCTCAAATTCATACCTTTAAAGACTTTTGGATCGGCCAAAACCTACCCAAATATTCAACAAACTTCCCCAAATTAAACCTAGATTCATTATTTTTATCATAAATCTATCCTATGTATCCCTTTTGATCAAATCAAAAGGTAGAACTCGAAGAAGAGTTAATGATTTCACCACCCTCTTTCAAGTTCCTTTCTTCTTCCAATTCATTTTTATTTATTGATTCCATTATTTGATAATAACTCCAATATCTTCCATATACTATTATTTTATTATAAATATGGTACAACCAAATTCATTATTCTATCCATCCCTTGAATGACATGTCACCGTACGTGCATACGTAAGACTTACCATCTCCACGTCGTGGTGTAATTGTTATTCAATACATTATTATTTGGATGGGTATAATAATTATGTTTAATCCATGTAAATAATAAATATAACATGATAATTATTATTTATATACGATACACCTTCCAATTATATATTATTTTAATATCAAAAGAATGATATAGTCTCTTGTGAGTAAGTACGGACTACCGTCTTCACGAACATGATAAAATTCATTCCCCATCGTATCCATTAAAGACTAATTCTAAATTAATTATTATAAGTAATGTTCAAGAAAATTATATCATTATAGATATGAATAATATAAAAACTATTCATAGCAAACATGGCTTAAATAACAAAGCATATAATGGAAAACAAATCAGTTAACACCCGAAAAATGATAATATTAAGATATAATTAACAAATCAATGTTAAAAGATAATATATGATTTCTTATTAATGTATCTGACTTTTTTATAATTTAATAAAAATTATTTCACCATTATACGGGAGGTAAACCAAACCTCGACCAAGGAAAAGTTCAAAGTAAGGGTTTATTTTCCAATATCTTCATTATCTATGGTTGTTTATACGTAATTATCTACTATAACCTCATTGTCATCCACATCCATGTTTCATAAAAATGTATTTCAAATAATTCATAATATTTTACATACTATGGTTTAAATTCATTTATACCTTTATATGAATTCTTATAAGATGTTTATAAAATAATCATTCCGTCAATTTCCAAACAAGGTCCTTTTTAACATTTTTGATAGAATTAAGGATATAATGTCTTTTCTTAACCTATACGGTGGGTGCGGCTATTTTCCACTGTTATAAAATTTTTGAAGCTTCCATTACTAGATTATAAGATTATTTTAAAGGAAAATGTTTTCTTTTAGAAATATGTGACTTTTAAATTATTTCAGGAAAAGAGATATTTCTCTCAAATAGTTTTGATTTCATCAATGTCAACATCCTTTGATGGATTTTAATCTTATTTGAAGTTGATTTATTATGATTCAAAACATCCATATAGTATTGATGTTTTTGTGATATTTTGACTGTGGATGTGTTATTTTTATACCATTCATGGTTTATGGAGAAATTATTGACATTTCGTATGCTAGTTTTAGTACGAATGTTTGTGCTATGTTTAAACCTGTTCATATATTGAATGAATTGGAATTAATAAGTGATAGGTGGAGCCCGATGTACCTCTTCAATGCATAGGTAGGTCTCATGAGACAAAATAGTGTCTTGCCATAAGGCGTTGACAAAATATTAAATGTAGTCTTGGCACAAGGCCTTGACTATGTGGTTATGATAGTCTTGCATTATGCATTCCATCATTATAAAAGAGGTTATTGATATTGCATGTAATTATTCAACTATTTGAATATCCATGTGAATATGTAGATGGAATTATTTCATTTTTTCTTTCCTATATTATGCTGAAGTTCATGTTTAAATGGATTTTGTTTTAGTTATATATTGCCTTAAATGTAGATGTTTATATATGAATGTTTCTGCTATATTATTATCCTTTCTGAGCATCTGAGCTCACCCTGTTCAATGTTTTAATTTTTCCCAGGATGTGAAGAAGTATTTTATGAATGAACTAAAAGGAATTTATGAGGGGATATGAAGACAATTTGTTGTTGTAGTTTTCATTTTATGATGTAATGTAATACATATGAATATATCTAGTATTTACAATGCTACTAAACTAATCGGTCTTTCGAGACTTGACCTTTTGTGATCATGCCAATATTATGTAATAATGCACCGAATCAGGGTAACTAGGGTCAGGGAATTACCATTGGATTCAGAGTAAGTTTAGTACAAACCATGAAAGATAGATTTAGATAAACAATGATTAGAGGACATTTCCCTAAGATTGAATTTGAGGATTAGTATAGAAGAACTTCCTAGAATTTTGGAACTATAAATATTTTGTGATTTTTCCGAGTAATACTTCCATGTTTGGATACGAGTATGTTGAGGTGGCCCTAGCACATATGTTCCTAGCGGTAAAACCCGAATACACTGTTTTGAGCTAGAATCGAATGGGAACTGGTGCATGAAAATGGGTCGTGCTGCACTCTTGGTTACGACACTCCCAGGGGATATGCTTAGCATAATTCTTATTTTATTTACAAACCATTATGAAGGGTTTATGAGTATATACATCCACAAAGAAAACATTATTATTATTATTATGGATTATATCCATAAATAGATAAATTAATGTTAAGTTTTTTACAAGTATGCAATTATGTATTTGGATTCATAAACTGGTCAATTTTATGTCGTTGTTTAGAAATGATACCTAGTGTAAGGAATTGAAACTGGATCACTCCACAAACTCCATGTAGGGATTTCCCTCCTGGTCAAGATAATTATAGTGGAGGTGGTGATGCAATGGGTGATGATCAGCTAATCACTATAGTGGGACAACTCACTCAGGTTATGAATAATAACCTTACTTGTATGGAGAACACTGATCCATAGTGTGGAGGATCAGTGTTAGATCTCTTCATGAGGAAACAACCACCAACATTCAATGGGGGTACAAATACACTAGTAGCAGAGCAATGGATAAATTGTGTAGAGAAAATATTCAATGCCTTGGGGAGTAGCGAAAGGGAAAAAGTTTTCACGATCGTTTACCGCCTCACTAGAGATGATGGTCAATAGTGGTCATTGATTCAAAATATGAAGGAATATGATGAAGTATCAAATATGGAATAGAGGGAATATATTGATATTTTCTTATAAACATACTTTCATCATGAAAATCGAGCAGATATGGAAAGAAAATTTCTGATTCTGAGTCAAAATGCGGATGAGAATGTTGCAATGTATGAGTCTAACATTACATGGATTGCAACGAATGCTTCAGATTATATACATAACCCATGAAGTAAGATTGATCGTTTCTTTGATGGGTTAAAACCATTTCTCCATCGAGAATTAGTCTTACAAACCTTCTCGTTGTACGAAGTCATTTTCTAATGTGCTATACAGACAGAGAACGAATTCTCTAAGTATTAGGACTTTAAATTAAGGAAAGAGAAGTAGAGATCTTCTGATCACTCTGGAAATGGACATAAGGGGAATATGGGAAAACATGAATATCCATCTTGCAGTAAATGTGGTACGAAACACCATGGTACTTACTTTAAGGGAATGATAGTCTATTACAAGTGTGGTGAAAAAGGCCACCAAGCTCGTTATTGAAAGGGGAAGAAAGAAGCTACCAATGTTCAATAGTAAAATTACATGGAGATGAGACATTATGAAAATTAATTTCCTATGAGTCTGAGGAACTTACCTCAGAAAAGGCCAACGGATGAAGGAAAAACTTATGCTATCACTACTACTACGATAGAAGCTCTGAAAGACGTGGTGGAAGGTAATTTAATGGTTTCCTCAAGATTAGAAAATCCATTATTTGATTCTAGATCATCACATTGTTTAATATCTTCCCAGTTTTCTAAGAAAAATAGATATTTCCAATTTTATTTAACAAGGGAGTTTTCATTCAAAACACCTAATGTAAGTATCATTGCAACAATGTTTTGTGAATCAGTCCCCATTAGATCACATAAATGATCTTTATCTGCTAATCTCATCATCATTACCATGATTGAATTTGATATAATCCTCAGTATGGATTGTATTTCGGACCATGATGCAAATATTTATTGTAAGAAGAAGGTTGTAATGATTTTTGATGATGATGATAAGGAACACCTTATCTTTATAGCAGAATCATTGCCAACTAATTCATATCTATATCCACCCCCAATAGCTCAACTAAATTCAATTATTGTGGAGGAACATAATGAAATGACTATGGTTGAGGAAAGGAATGTCCAAATAGTGGATGTACCTATTGTGAGAGAATATGTTGATATTTTTTCTAGAAGATTTACCTAGACATCCTCCAGAACGAGAAATAGTGTTTTCCATTGATTTAATACTTGGATCATGGCCCATATCGAATAACCCTTATAGAATGGCCACTATGAAATTAGTGGAACTAAAGAAGCAACTAGAGAAATTGAGTAATAATGCATTTATTCACCCTAGTGATTATCTTTTGGGAGCCCATGTACTTTTTGTTAAGAAGAAAGATGGATCAATGAGGTTATGTATCGACTACAGGGATATCAATTCTATAACAATAAAGAACAAGTATCCCCTACATCGTATTGATGATTTATTTGACCAACAGAATGGAGCACAATATTTTTCATAGATTGACCTTCGATCTGGATATCATCACTTGTGTGTGAAGAATGAAGACATTCCGAAAACAGCATTTCGAACTAGGTATGGGCATTACGAGTTTACAGTAATGCATTTTGGGCTGACTAATGCACCCTCTGTTTTCAAGGATCTAATGAATAGAGTTTTCAAGGAATACCTTGATTACTTTTTAGTGGTATTTATTGATGACACCTTTTTATACTCAAAAAGCTACAATGATCATGAAAATTACATATGCATTATATTAAAGACAATGAGAAGACATGAATAATATGGGAAGTTTAGATTTTGTGATTTTTTTCTTTAGGAGATTTATTTTCTTGTCCATATTGTCTCTAAGGATGTAATTTCTGTTGATCCTTCTAAGACAAGAGCAATCCATGAATGGACAGCACCAACGAGTATAACTGAGGTATGCAGTTTTATTGGTTTAGCAGGTTATTATCGACATTTCATCCATAATTTTCCCGGTTGGCTAACCCATTAACAAAGCTCACACATAAAGTGGTTATATATGTTTGGAAAAAAATAGTGAGAAGACTGTTTCGAAGAACTGATGAAAATTTTAGTCAATGCCCCTATATTGACTCTACCATCGGGGAATTATGGGGTTTTTATTTATAGTGATGCATCGAAGAATGTACATGGTTGTGTCCTTATTCAAAATGATATGGTTATTTAATATGCCTCATGAAAGTTGTAAATTTATGAGCAAAACTATCCTACTCATGATGTTGAGTTAGCAGGTGTAGTCATTGATTTGAAGATTTGGAGACACTATCTCTATGGTGAGAAATGTGAGATTTATTCTAATCACAAGAGTTTGAAGTATATTTTCTCAAAAAAAGAACTCAACATGAGGCAAAGGAGATGGTTTGAACTACTCCAGGATTATGATTGCACGATACACTACCACCTGAGGAAGGAAAATTAGGTATCAGATCCATTGAGTAGAAAAGCTCATGGAGTTTTGAGCAAGATGAGAGTTGACATGATCCTATTTTTAGGGATCCAGTCAATATGGATATGGGAATCACCATGGAAGGTGAAACATTAATACTTTTTAAAATGGATACCAAACCATCATTATTAGAAAGGATATAGAGTTCTCAGACCGATGATGAATAATTTCAAAAGATTATTAAAGCTATGAATGATGGGAGATTGAGTAACATTGTGTTTGAAGATTGGATTTTGATATTTGGGAGGAGACTTTGTGTTCCTGATATACCTGATCTAAAAATGGAATTTTTGGATGATTTTCATAGTTCAAATTTTCTCTATAAACCCTAGGGGAACCAAAATGTATAGATATTTGAAGGAACATTTTTTTGGGACACCATGAATAGGGAGATTGCTGATTTTGTGTCTAGATGTATGGTTTGTCAACAAGTGAAAGCTATAATGAAACAGCTTAGAGGATTCATTCAACCACTTCACATACCTGAGTGGAAATGGGATAATATCAAGATGGACTTTGTCATGGGACTACCATAGGCTCCTAGAAGGAATGATGCAATATGTGTTATTATTGATCCTATTACCAAATCATCACATTTTCATGCCATAAGTGAAGACCTACCTCTTGAAAGTCTAGCAAGGCTATATATTAATGAAGTTGTGACACTTCATGGGGTACCCCTATCAATTTTTTCTGATCGTGATCCACATTTTACATCAAGATTCTAGAAGAGTCTCCAGAAGGCCTTGGATACTAAACTTCATTTGATCACTACATACCACCCCCAAACTAGTGGACAATTAGCACAGACTATTAAAACCATTGAAGACATGTTGAGATCTTACTCACATGAATTTCTGGGTATGCGGGATCAATATTTACCTTCGGTGGAATTTTACTATAACAATAGCTTCCATTCATGTATTCTGATGGCACTATATGAAGCGTTATACAGAAAGAGATGTCGCACACCAACCTATTGGGATGACGCTGGTGAATGAAAACTCGTAGGTCCAGAAATGGTGTAGGAAATGATAGATAAGGTAATGGTATTCCAAAACCACACTAATCTAGCTTCAAGTAGGCAGAAGAGCTATGGTGATAACCGATAGAAGGATTTGGAATTTCAGGTAAGAGATAATGTTTTCTTGAAGGTATCTTCTTGGAAGGGAGTTGTACATTTCGGTATTAAGGGAATATTGAGTCCCCGTTACATTGGACCTTTCTAAATTCTAGAACGAATTGGGGCTATAGCTTATTGTTTGGAAATGCCACCAAATCTCTCCAATGTTCATGATGTTTTCCATGTATCACTGTTGAGAAAATACATTCCTGACCCAACACATGTACTAACCTATGAGAAATTAGAACTGGAACCAGATCTGTCTCATTATGATAAGCCTGTCAAGGTTCTTGATACAAGTGAACAAGTGCTGAGAAACTGGACGACTCGTCTGGTAAAAGTTCTATGGAGGAACAATAAGATGGAAGAAGCAACGTGGGAACCCGATGATCATATGATGAAGAACCACCCATGTCTTTTTATGCAGTAATGTTCTAGAAATATTTAGGAGGAAATTATTTTAAAGAGGGAAAATTTAACAGCCTATGATTCCACGGTACTCTTCTCATTGAATATTATAGTAGCGGGTGTTGTATGCAACTTCAAGTTCTAACACATACCACAACCAATCATACTAGCTGTTATGAATAGTAATACCCCCTTTTTGAAATTTTATAAATTTTATCTTTCACAATGTACTCCATTTTTGTATTTGGAATATTGCAATTAGCTTCTGGTGATTTTTTGCTATTTTTCTGAAAAATTCAATTTTAAATGAATAGTGAAAATTACTAAATTTTAATAAAAAATCATTATTAATAGAAAAAATTAATAGTGATAAATTTTGAATTTGAATGGTTTGGAAGTATAATTAGATTATATTTTTATCATTTAATACAATTTAGGTCATTATAAGTAATTTAACATTTAAATTTGAGATAAACAATAGTCAATCTTTTGATAGTTATTATTTCATAAAACCACGCCTTTTGTTTTGACATCGGGAATTAATTTTAAATTAATTTCTTCTACTTATGTGTTTTGAATTTATAAAAATGGATTACATATTTGGAATATGGAGGTCTAAATTGTGTAAATAGGTAACTTTTATTTTTAGACATTTTGAAAAATTATTTCGGTAAATATTTTTTTACAATGGTAAATTGGTAAATCCATTAAATAAAGGGTAAAAAACATAATATTATAATAATATTAAATTACCCTAAAATGATTACTAACCCTATTGGTTGATACAGTTCTGATCATGTGCATCTTTGGGTCGATTTTGGGACCACATGAAGCCACTTTTAAATGATAATGACACGTTATACTAATTAAGTTAAAGTAAATACAAAAATGACATAAGCGTATATATTTTAGAAAAACAATTTTAACATTGAGTTATATATGTAATATTTTCAACTATAAATATTAAATAGAAAGATAAAATGATTTACTACAGAATGGTATTTTATTTATAATTTTTAGACATTGAATAATAAAATTTATATAAAACACAATAATGAAGCAGTATTTTCCTTATTAATGAAAGAATCAAATAATAGGTATTATAAATGATAAAATAAATATAATTTGAAATTTTTGATGACATAGACGAATTTTATTGGTTAATATGACATGTTAGGATTGCAAAAAATAATTTGGTTCTAATTAATAAATTTTTTTAATACTTTATGAAAAATCATTTACTAAATAGTGTCAAAATTGAAATAATGGAGTTTTTTAAAAAATATTATATTATTAATTGATATTATATTTCTATAAATCTAAGGATTGTCTAAAATACCTATATAATTATAGTTGTATCATTAATGTACCACTTGGGAATCGCATCGATGTATATAGTAAGTATGTTAATTATATAATATAAAAATAAAAAGAGACGTGGTAAATGGAAAACTATTTAACTAATTGTAAAATATAATAGATAAGATTAATTTAGTGACCCAAACCTGTATAAAATTTATTGGTAGAAATGATTTAGACCTGTACCCACATTATACTCTAAATAAATTACTTTTGAGATATTATAAACCGAATATTAATTTATTATAAAATAATATTTTATGTTTTTCATAAGGTTCCCATCACCCCTATATTAAAAGGGAACTCCCCCTTCTGTCAAATTCATACCTTCAAAGCCTTTGGTTCGGCCAAAACATTCCCCAATATTCTCTAAATTTCCCCACATTAACAGAGAGGCCTTAGTTTGATCAGAAATCCATCCAATGGATCCCTTTCGATCAAATCATATGAAAGAACCCGAAGAAGTGGTAATGATTTCACCACCCTCTTTCAAGATCCTTTCTTCTTCCACTTCATTTTTCATTGTAGTTTCCATAATAAGATAATAAATCCAGTATCTTCTATATAATGTGATGTTATTATAAATATGGTACAACCAAATTCATTATTCTATTTATCCCATGAATGACATGTCACCATACAAGCGTACGTACGGCTTACCGTCTCCATGTCGTGGTATAATTGTTATTGAATACATTATTATTTGGATGAGTATAATAAAGAAGTTTAATTAATGTAAATAATAAATATAACATGATAATTATTTTTTATTTATGATACACCATCCAATTATATAATATTTTAACATCAAATGAATGATATTGTCGCTCCTGCGTATATACGGACTATTGTCTCCAAGAACATGATAAGATACATTCCCCATCATATAAATTCAAGAAAAATTATCATTTAAGTAATAAAATTAATGTTTAGGAACTTTATAAAATTCTGGATATGAATATGATACAACCTATCCATAACAAACCTTGATTTCATAACAAAGCATATAATGGAAAATGATTCAGTTAACACCCAAAACAACGATAATACTACGATATTATCAACAAAGAAATGTTAAAAGATCATATATGTTATCATAATAATGTATAATATTCTTGTATAATTCAATAAAAATTATTTCACCATTATACAGGAGATAAACCAACCCTCGGCCAAGTAAAAGTACAAGGTCAGAGTTTATTTCACAATCTCTTCCTTATCCAAGGTTGTTTATACGTTATTATCTACTGGGACCTCATTATCATCAATATACATGATTCTTAATAATGTATTTCAAATCATTATTAATATTTTAAAGATAATGCGTTAAAGTCATCAATACCCATTTTTTAATTTTTCTAATATTTTTATAAAGGAATCATTCCGCCTTTTTCCAAACAAGGTCCTTTTTATCCTTTTCGACAGAATTAAGGAAAGAATGCCTTTTTTAACTTTTACATCGGGTGCTACTATTTTGCACCGTTATAAAATTGTCAAAGCATCCCTTACAAGATTATATGAATATTTTCAAAGTAAATGTTTTATTTTATAAATATGTGACTTTTAAATTATTATAAAAAAAGAGATATTTCTCTCAAATAGTTTTGATTTCATCTATTTCAACATCCTTTGATGGATTTTTAGGTTATTTGATGTTGACTTATTATGATACAAATCTTCCATATAGTATTGACGATTTTGTGATATGATTGACTATGGATGTGTTATTTTTATACCATTCATGGTTTATAGAGAATTTATTGATATTTCGTATGCTATTTTTAATAAGAATGTTTGGGTTATGTTTAAACCTATTCATATTGGGAATGCATTGGACTTAATAAGTGACAAGTGGTGCCCATTATAGCTCCTCGATGCATCGGTAAGTCTCATGAGACAAACTACTATCCGAGAAAAAGGCCTTGAAAAAATCTTATTTGTAGTCATGGAACATGGTCTTGACAATATGGTTATGATAGTCTGGCATTATGCATTCCATCATTACGAAAGAGGTTATTGATATTGCATGCGATTATTCGACTAGTAGAATATCTATGTGAATAAGTAAATGGAATTATTTAATTCTATCTTTTCCATATTATGATGTAGTTCATGTTTAAAAGGATTTTCTTTTAGTTATACATTGCCTTAAATGTTAATGTTTATTTATGAAAGTTTCCGCTATATTGTTTTCCTTACTAAGCATCTGAGATCACCCCTTTCAGTGCTTGAATTTTTCCCAGGAAGTGAAGAAGTATTTTATGAATGACATTCATAGAATGTATGAGCGGATATGAAGAAAATATGTTGTTTTAGTTTTCATTTTATGATTTAATGTTAGAATTATGAATATATCTATTGTTTCCAAGGCTACAAAACTAATCATTCTTTAGAGACATGATCTTTTGTGATCATTCCTGTATTATGTAATAATGCACCGAATCTGGGTAACTGGGGTCGGGGCATTAGAGTATGGGTCATATAAATGTATTCATACTTGTTTATATCACACAATATAGTTGATTGAGACAATCAGTGACTGTTAAAAATGTTTGAAAATCATATTCATTAGGGATAATGGGGTTCCAGTCACATCCATATAGAATAATATTCATCTTGTATTTGAAGAGTTCCTAGTGGAATCATATAAATGTCCATCAACTGTGAGGGGTACCATTATAATGGAATCTTCATTGGTGATTTCTGTATTTGATACTAGTACGTCTCTTTAATTTATTTTACCCCACAATTTTAATATTCTATATATTCTTATATTATTTTTTTATGTAATGGATATTGACACTCACCTTGGAACGAAGAGATAGAAGGTCCTATGTAGTCCCTCTTGTTCATTCTCATTATTAGATCCTATCTTCATTGGATTCTTCTTGTTCTCAACAAGAAAATGATTGAATTCATAATAGTGATAGATTAGACCATTTAAAATAAATCCTAGATTGATTACTACATAAAATGGTATCATTTACTACACACAAGGTTGTATGTTATATATCTCACAGAAAATGGGACTAAATGGTCTTGTAGATCTAGAACTTCTTATATAGGGTGCAAGAAACTGATATATGTTTTCACGTTTGATCATGATTGATAATATTTGAGGGTTTTCCTCTATATAGTTTCATCAAGTCTTCTAATGGGTTTCTTTATGATATATATTTTTTGATACTAGTTTGGGAGGTAGAGATTTCTATCCATTTAGTACCTTCTACTCATCAAGTGTCTATTACTTCCTACCACATCACATGATATTAAAAGAAAGAGTGACATATTCAATTTTGCGATATTTATATGATAGGATTTATATGCCCAATTCTATCACCTTTGGTGGAACCGTTTCTATTTTCAATGAATGTTGATGGTTCACTTCACCTTTGTGTTGAATATCATATACCATATAGATTCACAGTAATTAAAATGTACCTATTTACACTAGTTGATGAAATATTTGATAATTTTAAATGGGAAAATGTTTCACAAAAATTGATATTTGATCGGGATAATATTAGTATATTATAATATAATCATACATTCATATAACAAATTTTCAGAGTAGTTACAACAATTATTAGTACCTTGTCATTCTTTTTGGTCTAAAAAATTCTCCTTTAGTATTTATTGATTTAATGAACTTTAATTTATATGAGTATATTCATAAATTTGTGGTAGTATTTTTGTATGGAATTATAATTTACTCTATGTTTGAGGTTGATCATGTGCATCATCTGAAAGAAGTTATTGGATTTTTGAGAAATCATCGACTTTTTGAAATGAATTAGAAATGTGGATTCTTCATTTAGGAAGTGAAATTATTCAAATACATGGTGTCAGAACTTGGTATTTTATTTTAACCATAAAACAAATATGAAGTAATTTCATGATAATAACCTGAAATAATTTTTATATTTAGAGAATTTGGGTTCTGGTTAGCTATTATTTCTAGATCATTAAAGACTTACAAAACTTGGATTATCAAATGAATACTCAAACTCAAATGGAATTAATGTTTTCCTTGGATAAAAAATATCAGTATTCATTCACTGAGGTAAAATTATTCTCTCTATTTTGTCAATGTTTGACTCTTCGATACTTCACACAGGGCTAAATGGAATTATGTGATGCATCAGGTCCATTATTGGGATGGATTCTTCCAGATTTTTATCATGTAGTTTGTCATGGCTCTCAGAATCATAGGCCGCATGTGAATAATTATAGGAACCCTGAACAGAATAGTTATATTTGTGATGCATGTGGATAAGAGTCAGCATCATTAAAATTACAATGAAAGGTTTACCATGTTGTCAGACCACAATATATTGAGTAATATCTTCTCTAAAAAAATACTTTCTTCTCCAACAATGGAACTTGGGGGAATAACTATAATATTTTGACATTGACATCTCCTATTGTAATGGAATAACCCATGAATCCCATAGCCAATTCATAAAATAAATAGATTTTATTGATTACATGGAATAAAATCCAAAACAACCAATAATTTTAGTGGTCTTGGGAAATATAATACATACACGAACCTTATATTGAAAAAATAATAATGTGAAACATAAATTATTATTTTAGAAAACCATTATTTTCCCTTCTTAAACATATAAAAAATATTAATAAAATTTATGGTTCCATTTGAAAATAAATCATAAGAAATGGATGAGTACACTTGCTCACTAAGTGTAAAAATTATAGTAGGACATCTGATAAAAAATTATAAACCTCTAAGGCAAGGAGAAAATCTAAACCAAAATTCTTTTAAACAAATCTTGAGAATTGTATTTAAGAAATAAATAAAATAACTCAACATAAATATTTACATATATATTTTAAAAATTAAATAAAAAATTATAATATAAATAAATAATATCATAATGATGGTCTTCATAATGTCAGATATCATAACCATAACAACATGACCTCCATCCAAGACCACACATAAGTGGGTAAAACATCAGTCGAAACATAAAATAATTTGTGTCATTAGAACAATAGATTATTTAAGGTCATTTAATTAGCTAGTCCCAATTTTTTGGATTTAATTTACCAGTTCCCACCCCATTAATTGCTATGTTCAATTCATTCCTCAAATGAAAAGGAGAAAATATGACACAAAATTTGGAGTTAAATCTATCAAATAAAATGTCAATAATTTATCCATGATCCTTGATTGGTATCATAAAAGCACATCCATAGACAAAAATATCATACACCCTTCAATAAAATATGGAAGATTTTATGATATGAAATGGACCTCAATGAAGACAAAAATGTAATAATGGATGTTGACATAGATGAAAATAATCTAATAAATTAATTACAACTCTTTGAGATAAATATACCACTGGTACATTTTATTTATTTAAATGATGTAAAATTATAAAAAAATTAATTCCTTATAGCAATAAAATTTAAAACAATTATGGGAATATTAAAAATTGTTAGGCGTTATGATGGTGTAAAAATTCTCTCATGATGTTTTTGTTAATAAAACATTTTAAACTTAATTTATTGAAATGTTCATCAGGTACCTCATTTGGAAAATGACAGAAATAATCTATTTAATTTTTTTAAAAAAATTAAAACATTAGTAAATATTAATTTAAATAATTTCCACATAATCTTAATAATATTTGTAAATAAATTTTTAAGAAACATGGACATGGATGATAATGATTTCATAGAAGATACTTATGTATAAAAAATATCGAAAAATAATCATATTTTGAAATTAACACGCTCATGAAATCATAAAATATACATTTTAAAAAATTAAATTTAAAATAAAAATAGAAATGAAATTTTATTTAAAATCCTTTTAAATCTATATAAATAGTTATATAGAATTAGATTAAGGAATATTGAAATGGAGAATGGATTAATTCATTAAACTGTCAAAGTTTTCCCTACCAATTTGAACATTAAAATCATAATATTTATATCATCAATTGAATATTTAAATATGATGATGATAAATTTATTCCTAATATTAAATATAATAATTCTCATTATATACACCACACATAAGAAACATGTGGTAAACATGGATTATATCTCATGATAATAAATATTGAGATGAAATTATCATACAATGATCGTATCATTATAACGAGGGTAAAATGAAATAAATAATTGTGTGTGAAAAACGTACATCCACCCAATATAACTGGATATTTAGTATTGAAAAATCTTGGGTCATTTACCCATATTTCTGGCAGAATATAACCAATGATATATATGATTAAATCAACCAATGGAAATTTATTTATGATTTACTGTGCATTATGTTTGATATTGTCTATACCAGTACAAAACACATGTAAAAAGTTTCTAAACATCTTATTAAATTTTAAAAGAATAATAATATTATTTTTGATATCATATATGATTCATTTATTACTTTATATTACCCTTTTATTAATAAATTCCAAATTAAATCATCTTTTTGGGTAATAATAAATTTTTTATTGTACGTGTATTAGATTCTTAATCACGAATATATTACAAAGATCATGATTTAAAAAAAACCACAATGTAGAGAATTATTTATATATCATATATGTTTACTATATAAATATATATAAATGGTAGATATATGAAAATAGAAGACACTGTCCATGGAGACAGTATGTCATGCATAAGCATGAACGTTATTTCCATTTCATTACTGTATTGAAATAAATCGTAAAAAAAATAAAGATATATATATATATATTATTAGGATTATTATTTCAAATATTTTATTATTATTCAAAATATATATATTTTGAATAATTCTTTAATGGTTAATGTTGAAAATAGATCTCATCACCTTGTGGAGATGGTAATCCATATGTACACATGAGCGATGGAATCATTTCATTAATGGATAAATTTATTGTAATTAGATGGAATATTAATTTTATAGAAACAATATCAAGTAACATATATTAATTAATTCATATATTTTCATTTTTATACTCATTAAAATAATGTATAATGAAAAATAGTTTACACAATGACATAGAGATGTTATGTTGTATGTACGGACACATTGTGATATTATTTGTTAAACAATTGGCAATTGGAGGAATATGGTTGCACCATAATCATAATATCATTTTCATATTTATATTATATTGGAGTTATTATGTTATTATAAAATAAATATAAGGAAGAGTATGTAGAAGAAGAAAATAAATTGAAATAAATTGGTAAAATAATACCCTTTTCTTCAAGTATCTCGTTTTGATTTTCACGAAATGACTTCATATGTTGGATTTATGCCCCATGTATAACCTATAAGATTATGTGATTTAAATTGGGAGGATAATAGGGATGGTTTTGGCCATGAAAATTTTATTTATAGGTGTGATGAAAAGAGAAAGAGAGGTTCCCTTTTATAATAGAGTGGAGGGACACAATATAAAACACCAAAACTATTAATTTATTATAAATTAATTTTCGATTTAAAATTGATCCAAAGTGCGTTATTTCATAGATAAGATGAGTATGGATCTATGTTTGCTAAAAAACATATTTTTATACATGTTTAGATAAAAAATTAGCAATATTATTGGTAATTAACACTTTTTTAAATAGTTTAACTCCTACAATGTCTACTTTTCTTTTTTTAATATATTGATAATATAGTTACTATAAAATTCCAAAAGAATCCATATTAGATCATTAATCAAATAATTATCACTATCCATGCTATTTTTCCACACATTATATTTATATAGAATTTATATCATTATATATAATATTATATATTTTAAAATCTTAATAATGCCAATTTTGACCGAATTTAATACATGTTTTTTGGTTAATGTCGTAAAAAATTGATTAAATAGAGAAAAATACATTAATGAAACCCTAAAATGTAAATTTCTTCAATAAAATTATCAGATGGAATCCAATATTTAAAATAATTACAATTTTTATATTATTAATATAATTTAATAGATTATTAATTTAATAAACCAATTATTCCCTCATCCACGTGAAACCATTTAATTTATTTATTTATTTCATAAAATTATAACTAACCTAAAATTATGAATATAAACATTTTATCTTCAAAAATGTTATTTTTGTGGACTATATCACTCACATATTCTCATAATAAAATTGATACAGTTCTTAATATTTTATTATGACATTTTAACACTTCTTTTAAAATAATATTATATTTTTATAATGCTACACGATTTGATTAAAAAAGATCAGTGTTTACCTAGTGTTGATTTGGGTCAAAAAATAGTCAAAAAATAAAATAATTACAATCTTTATGGTAATATAACATTATAATAATATTATTTTTACCATTAATTACCCTGTTCACTCTTATCCACGGTAAATAAAATACTAAAGTTACTATTAACAAAAAAGTATTTTGATCCTATGAGATAAAATTTTTAATTTTATTACTACAATTTATATCCATTGTTTTGAATAAAATTCAATGAATTCGATAAGAAACTTTTGTTGTTAATCTTGTAGTTATGGAAAGAAGTCGGCTAAAAGAGAATTTCAAAATATCTAATAATTATTATATCTAGTTTTTTTATAAAAATTAAACCAATTGATGAAATTCGGTTAATATGTGTATTATTTATCATTTTTAACATTAATAATTATTTTTATTAAAATAATTATATGAAATAAAAAGGCAGTTTTTAAAAACAAAATATTATTTTTCACTATTTATCAAAAAATGAGTCTTTTTAGACAAAGGCCCAAAATATAACATAAGATAATTGTGATTTTCCTAATTAAAAAATGAAGCCTATTTTATTTTTTTAAAATTAATTTAATAATATGGTTAATAAAATTAATTATATATTTTTGAATAGCTATGTTCATATATCCTTTGGAGGTTAATCATGGTGTTTTGAACATCACAATCTATTGAGGATAACATACTGGGAAATTATTGGGTGTCACATTATCACCAACATCACTAAATGTTTTCATCATAATTTGATATCTGGATTGAATACTATGGGTTGGATGTTAAAAAATATCCATATTGAATTCCCAAATGTGATATAAGATGAAAGATAGATACATTTTATAATATTGGAAGGGAAGTGAAAGGGTCTACAAAAATTACACATATTAGGGTTCCATATAGGAAAAGATATAAATGAAAGTAAATGTAAACATCATGTTTTGATGGAGAGTGATACAAAAAATTATTGTGAGAAAGTCAACAATCACCATGATATTAATCTATGATAATCCAAGGGACTATTTGAATTTTTGCAAAAAAACTACTAGGAAGAAATTTTGGGTTATAAGATCATTGTCCTAGGGTTGAAGAATTCATTAACATATTAGAATAAAAACATAATTAAACATACTTACGTATATACAATGTAGTGTTTTCTCCATTAATAAATTACCACTACAATCTCATCTTTTTCTACAAATGATGAGTGTTCGAGATGATTTTTTCAAGCTTTAAGGACTAGATTGTATATTTAGAGATTAACGTAATCCAAAAAAATATATTTCAATATATCATATTATGAATCATTAATAAAATTAAAATTGGTTAGGATATGATAAAACAATTCCCAACAAATAAAAATCTTTTATAAGAATAATGACTAAATTTAATCTCTAATATTGAATAGTAATACCCATTTTCAAAAAACAACATTCAAAATATAATTATCATTAAAATAGCTCCATATAATACAAAAAAATACAGAAACCCAAAAAAATGATTTGATTTCATAGTTATATAATAAATATATTTTAATGTCTCATTCAAACATTGATTATCAAAAAGTAATTATCTTAATTTTTTTTAAACCATTTAATAAATAAACTAAATCAGCATTTTTCCACAATGAAATCCTATTTGAATACAAAATATAATAATATTGTTATTCATTAAAATATTTCTTTCCTTATTAATATTAGATTCTTATGATACTGAATGTATTCATGGATAACATTACTTACTTAATCAAGAAATAATATTCCAATGTAATATTTTTTATTTGATAAAACCCCATTTAACAAAAATATATTATTCTTTCATCAACTCAATTAAATAAAAGGAATAATTTAAACAAAGAAAGGACATATCATAGGCTACTACTAAGTGATAAAGCCTTCTCACCATTTGTTTGTTATTTTGATTTCTTTAGAATTTTCTGATTGTATAGGCTAGATAACCATTCCTCTTTGTTTTAAATTCCATAAAACTATATAATTATCATATAATTACCAAAAAAAGAAATAATCGAAAAATTAAAATATTTTAATCTCATTGGTTTTCTCATTCCTTTCCATTTTAATCGAAAAATGTGATATCCCATAATTATCTAATATCAAATATTATATAAACCATAATTTTTATTTATACCTTTATAATTATGTCCACTCATGAGAAGATAATTTTTCCTTGAATAAAACGTTCACATGGAAAACATCACGTTTAATTATACAAAAATTGTATTCTAATGTAATCCCATCATTAAAAATATAAATAATACATTGAATCATTTCTTAAAAAATTTAGTCCAAAAATTTCTATTCCTTGTCCTAGAGGATATCATATAGAATATGTCATTGACTCTGATAATTCCCATGTACAAAAATTAATATAAAATTAATACAAATATATTATTTGGATCAGTTTAATTTATTTAAATATTATTCTTCATTTTCATCGGTCAATTCATTTCTTCATGTCCTTCATTCCGCAAATATAAAAATTATTTATTTTGTTGTGAGAAATTACTAGGTTTCTCCTCCAATATTTCCTGCAAGATGGAAATTGAGATTTTATTTCTCTAGTGTCTCCATATCTGGATTTCATAGCATACTTTTCCTTTCTATTATTCATGTTGATTTCTAGAGTGTGATAATTACAATTATATTATTCATAATTTGGAGTTACTAATTTTTAATGAACATGATATCACTCACACCAACCACCATTCAATTTTTTCCTCATTTTCACCATATTTCCCATCATTCTCATCAAGTTCAATGTTAATATTAATTATTTGGGTTCCATTAATTTACAACAACAAAAAATTACATTGTGAATAATGATAGATATAAAATAATTTAAAAAATACTGAGAAACCTTATTTCAAATTCAATAAAACATTGGTTTTACCATGGTTATTCATTCACATACTTTATTAAAATCATTTATATTGATTTATAATGAAAATATGAATTATTCTACGAATATACACCCAAGAGTATTTAACCAGGTGTGTAGTAATTCATGTTGTGATTTACATGGATACCTTGAGTAATTCCAAGAACACCTTTTCATAGTTTTCAAAACTAATTACCTCTATTCTCGAACCAGGTTAACATGTAGTATCCAATCATGGATTAATTTTCTTAGAATAAAAACAAAATATCTACATTTCAAAAATTTGAGTTCATAGTTAAATAGTAATCCTCAAATTCTATCTTAGGGTTATGTTTCTTAATATATTATTCTAAAATATACTTTTATTGATTTATACTAAACTTTCTTTGATACCAACTATAACACGCCTTCCCCATAATATTTTAGTTAGTGTATTATTTTAACACATTTTAATGATTATTAAGAATCATGGCCTCATGAACCATCCCATTTAGAAGTCTTAAAAAATTGAATAAACATGTGATCCTTTATTTACAATTAGAAACACAAAATAAAAAATTAGATAATTCTTGGATAACACCATTGTAATATTATAATGACATTATATAACAATAAAAAACATTCTTGGTACCTTGGAAAAATAAATCGTAAAAAGTGGGTTAGATCGGATATCTGATAAGTGGGGAAAATATAGCATAAACATTCATAAATATTCCAAAACGTTTATGGAAAGGTACAAAAATAAAACAATTGCCTTTTAAACCAATCATGAACATAATATCGAAAGAATAAAAAAAACCACCACACATAAAAAATTCACATGGATATTCTAGTAATTTAATATTCATATGTAATATCAAAACCAAATCTATTTTGGAGGGAATGAATAATTTTGGAAATCACAACCATACAATCAGGGACTCATTCCAAGACCATTAAAAAGCATGTAAGATGATAGTCAAATGCCAAAAATAATTCTTTCAGGTGGTCTCAACCAGTTACATACTATGTCGAATGTGTTACCCATATAAAAAGGCTAAAACATAACATAAATATTCATATTAAAACATGCAAAAAATGTTAATAAATTAACCACTAACGATAAATGGTATCAAAATTGTACATCCACTTTCAATAATAAGATAAACCCTTAAAAAAAATACTGATGTCTATATCATAGTAAATAAAATTCAAATAATCATATAACCAACCAATGGATGTTGACATATATTAAAATAAACTAATATAATAATTTAAAATCATTGAGATAAATAACCCATCATGAATTTGAAATCACATAAAAATAAATAAATTATAAATGAAAACATTTCGTTTAAAAATTACCTTTTATCATTTTCAAAAATTAAATCCCGATTAACAATGACATTAAATAATTATTGATTTACAGTAATAATATTTCAAAAAACATATTTATGAAGCATGGACATGGGTTATAAATATGTCCTAATAGATACATATGTATAAAAAATATTTACTAATAATGAGATTTTGAAATTACCGCATAAATAAAACCATATAATATTCATTTGGATGGAAATTTAATGGACATAAATCTATATGAAAATGTCATTTATAATTATTTTAAATCTTTATAAATAGTCATATATAATAATATTCATGAATATTGAAATGGATAAAGGATTAATTCATTAAACATTAAATGCATCCCATACCACATAAAACTTTTAGATCATTTCCCTGATATAAAAAAATGAATAATTAAACACCATGAAAATAAATGTATCCATGAAATTAAATTAAATATTGAAATAATACACTGCAGAATAGAATCTGGTGGTGAACATTGCTTATATATTTCGATGATTAAAAGTGAGACGAAATTTTCATTCACAGAACATATCATTAGTTTGAGGATAATTAAATGAAATAATTAAGTGAGACTAAGATTAATCAAAAAAATATATGTGGATATTCAATAAAAAAATTCATGGGACATTAACACATATTCAGGGAATAATATAACTAATTACTTGGATGATTAACTCAATGAATGGAAATTGAGTTAAAATTTCCCTTACATCGAGTCAAATACACTCTTTATTTTCCCAAAAATTGTGTGATATTATTTTAAACATATATTTAAATTATATGAGAATAATAATAAAATATATGATATCATATTTTATTGATTTATGACATTATATTTTGCATTTTTAATAATATCCTTCTTAAAGCTTCATTTATGGTAATAATCTCACTGTTTATTGTACATGTTTGGACTTATTATTATTGTTTTTATTATATAGATCATGAGTTAATAATATCCATATTGGAAAAAATGATTTATATATCATATATAATCAATATCTAGATATATTAATAACATTAGACACATGAAAATGCAATACACTATCCTGGAGATGGTAAACTATATTTACATGTGAACGTTGTCTCTATTTCATTATCATATCGAATCGTAGCATGTAAATGAAATATATATGTATATATATATATATATATTATTCTAGTAAAAAAATTATTTCCTATATTTGATACTTATTAAGAATATTTATTTAATCTTTCCACAGTGTTTAACATGAATGATAGATCTCAACGTGTCATGGAGATGGTAAGCCGTATATACTGACAATCGATTGTATCATTTCCATAATTGTTAAATAGTATGAAATTATATGGAATTAGAATTTTAAATAAACTATATCATGTTCTATTCATTATTTACATCCATTATATTCATTATTATATCCATCTAAGTAAACTATATATGAAAAACAGTTTACACCACGGTGTTGAGATGGTATGTCGTACGTACACACGCATGGTGATATTTTATTCATAGAATTGGTAAAATAAAGAATATGGTTGTACCATAATAATAATAACATCCCGTTATGGATATGATACTAGATTTTTATCATTTTATTGTATTCAAATATAAAGAGGAAAAGAAGAATAAAATAAATATAATTGAATGGGTAGAACAATCACCTCTTCATTGAGTATAACTATTTGATTTGAAAAAATTAACATCCTAGGTTGGATTTATGATCAATTTATAGACTCTAGGAAGATGATTGGGAAGATATATGGAGAAGTGGGATGTTTTTGGGCAATCCAAAATGATTTATATTAGCTGATAAAATAGAAGGAGAGGTTCACTTTTATAAGGGAGGGGACTGGCAGTTTATTAAAATCCAAAGCAATTAATTTATTATAAAATAATTTTTGAATTAAAATTATTCCAATGTGATTTATATTGAGTATAAGAATTTTATTGGTCCAAATAATCTCAACCATTTATTTATAAACATGTTTAGGATAACAAAACTAACATTATCAATATGATTTAACCTGTAGTTATACAATTTTATGCTTACTATGTCTACTTGTATTTTTATACTCTATGGTTATTGTAGTATGTATAAAATTACAAAAAGACACCATTTGGACGATTTATGAAATTTTTATCATTTTAAAATTTATTTGGATGATGATTGTATTTATTTTAATATTATTAATTTCATTTAATTGTTTCCTCATTTAATAAATCCTTTTCTCCATCATCATTATGTCAACATTTTATTTAATTATTTATTTCTTAAAATTTAAAAATACATTAACTTTTTTTAGATAAAAATTTTATCATCCGAATTACTATTTAAAGTCCACCTTATTAATTATATAACCTCAAATTAATATATTATATTTATTAAAAAAATTTATGACATTTTTAACTCATATTTAAAAAAAGTATAATAAATAACCTTTTCGAAGAAAAGTGGCTTACAACAAATCATATTTTAGAAATAATTCTGATTTTGGATGAAACCTAGTCATAAAAATAAACATGGATAACTTTTAGAGTAATTTAATACTATTATAATATTATTTTTATATTTAATTATCTTATATACCTTTAAATGTGTTAAATAAATTACCAGATTTTTTATTCAACAAAAAATATTTTGATCCAATTGGGTAAATTTTTTCATAAAGAATAAAACAATGTAGGTTAATTTTTTTATATTCAATAACAAAAGTGTTAAAATTACATTTACAGTTAATCTCACAAATGTTGCTAGAGACGGGTAATAGTGACCATCAATAGTTTAATAATATCTTCATTCAACTTATATTCTAAAGATGATTCCAAGAACTAAAATGGGGTAAATATGTGTATTGATTAATTATTTTGATTTAAAATTAATGTTAATTAATATAATTATTTAAATGAATAATTCATTTTTAAAAAATAAAGCAGTATTCTCCACTATTCATCAAAAATTGAAACGTTTCATAAAAATAAAAAAAATTCCCCCAAAGATAATTTTGATATTAAAAATTCCAAAATATAGTAATTTAAAAAAAATTTGTTTAAAATTTATAATGTGGTTAATCTTATTAATAACTACTTTTTAAACAGCTTGTTGGATTTATAATGGGGTACTCAAAATCGAAATTGAATAAAATACAAGCTATTGAAGATAACATAACATGAAATGTTGGGGTGTTACTACAATACCTCAGCGAAAGGTAATTCCATCATCAATTATTTGATTATTAATCATCTAACCCATGTTGTGAATGAACCATCCTATGAGTCTATCTTGAAGGCCCATTTTGCACAATTTTATATTAGAATTTATGAAATGGGGATGATGTTTCATTGGCATATGTCTAGGTGGAATATTCTCTTATCTATAATTCATCAACAAAAATAGCTTTATTATGTGTTTTCATTCAATAAAGACACTATTTATTGTGGATAGATAGTGGTTGGTTGTTCATTCTCCATTGAGGAAATTATATGATATCACATTCACCGTGTTGTGCTATTAGAGGTATGGAAAGCTGTGATCGGGGGATTTTAGTAACACCTAATGGTATGTGAATCTAGGAACCACAATTATGTTCTATGAAATGTTGTAGAAATTCTTGTGGCCTGGTATGTGATGTGGAATTTCTGAAATTTTCACTCATTCTTATATGTTCCAACAAGTTGTGAACAAGCACTAGAAACCATCAGGTCTGCTTTAGACACATCCACTGCCTAATTATAAGTGGAATGAATTATCTAAGAACATTTTTTTTCATTTTTACACAACCCTATAGAGAGAATCAATTAATACATGTTTTGATCAATTAGATAACAAATATTTCTCAATTTTTATCCATTCATGAAAATAAAATTTTGAGGAGATCTGGAATATGTTTTTGATTGATATGTTTCATTGGAATATAGTTCCATATGCTATTGTCTCAAATAGGGATACATGGTTAACTACTCACTTCTTCAGAGGCCATAAGTAAGATTTGGTTTTCCAAGTTCATTTTAGAATGGAATATCATTCACAATCACAAGGACATAAAATAAGTGCTATACAAATTTATAAGTAAATTACCTATAGTCACACTCTTGAATTTGTTCGATCATTATTTAAAACATTATGATTTATTGAGTTTTCATATTATAATAGTTTCTAGTTAGTGATTATAATGGTTTCTTTTATGTATTTTTTTCATGTAAATGATAATATATGTTTTGATGGTCGAATATTAGTGAATGTCACATGTTTTGAATTAATATAGTTCAGGATATTTCATCAAAGACTATGTTTAATAATCAAATAATGTTTATGGAATATAGATTTTAAATGTATTTTGTTGATCATCAATATATGCCATTAAAATTTCCAGTCATTCACCGTCTATATTAGAAAGATTCACCTGTATTGGGTCATTAATGTCTTGGTAGGAAATAGAAACCGGTTTTTCATTTTTCGGGACCATTTAATGTTGTTTACTAGGTGGGTAGAGTTGATTAGAGTTTATCATTTCACCCATAGCTTTTGTTGATACATGACATGTTCCATGTATCTCAGTTATGAATCTAACTATCTGATCCATATAATTATCTAATATATGCTGATCTTTTGGCTAAATATAATTGATAAATGACTGAATGACTAATCGATGTAATTTATTTTGAAACCTTTGTACTTTATGGGAGGTAGAAAACATTGGATTGACTATTATGGTAGCATGGTTCTGATTTTAATGAGACATGCATCATGATACTATAATGGGAGAGTAGTGGAATCACCTTTTCAATATGGATGTTTCTTGATAGAATTTATGTGGAAAACATGAATTTATAGTCGGTATGTCGTAACATCCCATTAAAATTCAAAATAGTATTTTTTATCCTTATCGTGGATTTTTGTTTTTGTTATCATGGTATAGATGACATGGAATTAAGAACATAACAATAATGTTGATGTTAGATAATTTCTAGATATTTAGCAAAAAACGTGGTGATTCTATATCCTACTAGGGATTTACATCATTTTATATTATTACATGACATGTAAATTCCATAAAAATAGTAAACATTTTATTAAAAAAGGAATCAATTTTTCATTTATTTTGGTATTTTTCAATTACATGTCATTCAATTATGTTACACATCATGAAATGTCTGGATTGTGGTTTTTATATATGTTTAGTAGCATAAAAATATATTTCAGCCAATCCAAATGGTAGTTCTATTAACCCATGTGATATTACAATGTGATTTTTGATACCTCAAACCGTTTTGGTTCATTTATTTCAACAATTGAAAATCTTTATAATTCTGGTTCACCTTTTTGAGAAAGTGTTGTCCTGGACTCTTCATATATTTCACTTTTACATTTTACAGTTTGATTGATCATCATCAGATTGATGTATCTACACATCATGTTGCTGACACTTTTTTCTAGCTTGAGTTCCATGATATTCGTGAACTTCATTTTTTTTGAAGGCTCTATAGCTTGATTTTTTATTCCTTTAGAATGTTAGGTGCATTCACATTGATGGAAAATTATGCTTTAGCCTTGAATTAAATGAAATAATTTCAGTTGATTGATTTAAATTCAATTCATTTAAACCTATTTCCATTGTTTATTAAAAACCAAATTATTTTTAATTGGTTGATCATTATTTGATTAGCCATAGAATTAGGAAAAATTATAATTCTATTGAATTGGGGTGCATTTCTGAAATTGATGGAAATTTTTTGAATTTAAATTATGAAATTGATTGTGGGAAATTTATTTAACTATTTATTTTGAGGGGATGTCTTAAAATTTTTATGATTGAATCCCATGGGTATTATCATTGAATAAGTCCATGTTTTGATTAAAACACCATTTTAGTTTTTAATATAATTATTACCACCTATAAAAATATATAATTTGGTTAATTGTATGTTAAATAGTTTTAAAATAAATTTCATATAATTAATTATATTTTAGAACAAGAAATACTAGGTTGTTATTTTGTTACTAGGATAGAACTAATTTGAATCTTTATAACTAAAACAAAACAAATTGAAATAGGTCACATCCCTAGAGGGATGGTGATGTGTCATATTTTTCCATTGTCAGAGGGACATGTTTATTCTCATATTTCCTGGATAGCATTCAAGTGGGTAAATACCACATAGAATGGAACTATCGTAAATATTGGTAGATGAACATGTTAATAACTAGCTTATATTTGAGATATAAAAGTGTGACAAGTCATTTCAAACTAGTTCACGTGCATTATGAATTTATATAAAATATTTTATATAAATATTCTTATTAATATTTTTGTATAAATTATTTTCATCATTTTAAATGTAAATAAATATTTTTTAAATAATGATAAGATTTTACATTCATGTATATTAAAATTCAAATATTATTATGGGTTCTGAAATAGTGAAATTATTTTCTGAATCCATGGTGAGACCCTACTAGTAATTTTTATTTACACCATAAAAATGAATTATATTGTTTTAAGATTACAATTTTCTAGGTTTTAAAAAGCATGTGGCTCCACATAGAGGAGGTCGTAGTTGTTCATCCTTGAGCATAGAGACTTGCATCCACTGGTACATGGGATGTTATCCAGTTTTTCTAGAATTTTTTTACATTACCATAGGATTTCATACATATTTGACTTCTGGGACACATAACTATATGGTTTTTGTATGTTAGAAATAATTATTTGTTTATATTCCGTACATTGTTATTTTCAAAAATGTATTCAACCTTTCTTTTTTGTGTTATACCATGTGATATATGTCAAACCAGTGGGATCATGAACACCATCCGTGACATTTCATGGATGGATCAATTATCAGGTTACCAGGGTACCAAGGAAGGTTCATGAAATGCATTACCATTTTAAAAATTTATTCAAGTCATTTTATGTGAATAATATAGAATAGTATATTTTCTGGAATTTTATGTAAAATAATATTTTATTTAACGATATTAAATATTATAAAATTAATATGGGCCATGTAAATTTGATTTGTTCTGTAATACCATTTTATTTCCACATTTGGGTAACTTTTAATTTCATATTAACACTCATGACCATCAAAGTGTAATACTTTTTTTGTCACGTTTATCTTTATATATTTATAATGAGTGGTTTAAACTAAGAGATAAGGATTTAAAAATAAGTTAATAATTATATTTTTTATTTAATGAAATTATTAATATTTACATCTAAATTGTATTATATATTTTCAAGTGTTTCTAAAATGATATAAATGATAAACTATATTAATATAATATATCAATTAATTCTAAGGGTTCCCCGCATATAACATATAATAGGACCCAACCGCTCATATTTTTCTCACACATGAGGAGTCATTTGTCTCATACAATATATAATATTATCTTATCAAAATAATCATCTCAATTAGTTTGACTCAATGATCTCATGAAAATTCAATCCTATATGGCTTATGGTGTAACAAATATGTGGTTTTCCAAAAAACAGGTATGACTCTTTATTTAGGATTTTAATTTTATTTCATATTATAATGTATTGAAATATTAATAAAACATGATGATACAGCAACATAAATATAAAAAATAATTGTAATTTTTATTAACACTTGGGTTAAAATATTTTTTTGCTCATTTTCATTCATAATTGGAATGAAAGTATAATTCATGCATAATGGTGGACAACCACCTCCCAAAATAAATATTTTTTCTTATAACCACATCACAAGGATATAAATTATGATAGATTTAATTAATATATATGATATTAAAAAAATTATTATAAATTTTTTATAAAATATTACTTATCTTATTTCCATTCCAACTGTTAAAAAATGATAAGATCATTTTATATACATGAGAAATTACACATCCATGAAGTGTTGTGATTAATTATCTCATACGTATATTTCATCGGTGATTATAAAGATATATATAATGTATAAAAAAATTAAAAAAATATTAAAAATATTCTGATGAAGGAACCATAAATCATTTGACCATAATCATCTCCCTGATTTTTATTATTATGAAATAAAAAACCTCAAAACATCAAAAATGAAAAGAAACAATTTAATATCAATATATGGTAAATAAATAAATGAAATTAAAGAGTTAATTAAAATGTAATAAAAATTACAATGTTCATTATGAATAAATGAATTGAATATAATATTATTATACAAAAGATAATGTACATATATGGTGAATAATATCCATGGTCAGGGTTTTCTAATATCACATTCCATTCATTGTATTATAACTATTATTTACTAATTATTTTGTGACAATAATATGTGTTTAGTGATATATTCTATTTTTTCTATTTTATCCACTTATATTTTATGTATATACATTTTAACATCCTAAAAATATCATTTATTAGTCCCCATGAAAATTTTATGGTCGTTTTAAAGGATTCTAATGCCCCTTATATTTCTATGAGACCTATTTAAATTAATCAATTTTTTCTTTTGTGTTGACTTTCTACTTCCTAATGAGATGATTTATCATTACAATAATTATAATAATCATATTTATATTTTCATTACTTGTTATTTCATTTAAGGTGTTTATTGTTAAAAGGATACCAAATCTTTAATGATTTATTTCATAATTTCATTATTTTCAAGGATTAAATGTGTTTTGGATTTCATTATAGGAATAATAAGATATTTTCACATTAAAATGAATCCCTTTAATTCAAATCTAATTATATATATATATTACATGTTTCCTTCAATTTTCACTCTCTATATGTATAAAAAATCATACTCTAGTCTCCATGAGATCATTGCTACTTTTTTACAGTGAAGAACATAAACATGGTTTTCATCAGTATATTTGTCTTAGAGAACACGGTACATATATGAAAACATGTTTACATTGTTAGTGGATTAAATAATTATAATTGTTATCATTCATAATTCTTGAACATTTAGAAATATATGTTTTCATATCTCAAGGAAATGAAATAAAACATGTAGATCAGAAAATCTCACTATGTGTTATGTATAGTGTATTATATTAGGAGTATGTAACGAATAATCAATATGGTAGGTAAATAACAAAAAAATAATTAAATAAATAACCTGACTATGATTATTATATACAGAATAATTAATATGGAAAGGTAAATTATTAAACTCAAATTTCAATTAGTTAATAACATCACAAAAAAATGCATCCATAGCAAATATTAATAGAATTATATAATAAGTGAATGTAACTAAATTTTAAATAACATAAATTGATAATAATTAATATTTGGGTATTATAAAATGTTATATTTATATTATCAACACAATTCTCCAAGGAAATTTAAAAATATGGATCGAACCCCATTTAATTTATTCTATTACATTGTCTCATCAAACCTGTCGATGCATCAATGTGATATAAAATTTTGGTCCTAAATAATCGATGGATTCCCCTATAATTCATCATATATATAATAATTGATTTAATTTATGAAATTTATTTTTTATCAATAAATTTCATTTTTGAGTAAAGAATATATTTTCAACAACATCTCCTCATCCAATAAAATAACTATAAAATTGAAAAATTGTATGTTTAAATGATGTATGATTTAATAAATAAGAATATACATGATAAAGAATAAGGATTTTTATGGTAAATTAGTCTTCTAATGATAAAATTATTGGTAATGGTTCAAGATAATGGTAACAACCACATAACTAATGAACTATAATAAAGAGTTTTAGAGAAATAATTGTTTTTTAGAAAAATGAGTGTAATTTATTATTATATTAACATTAAAATTTATTAAACTGTGTTAATTGTAAAACTATTAAAAAATATAAAATTAACTAAATTGAATAATATAGTTACATCATAAGAGAGTTTTTTTATTTGCTTATATGTTATAAAAATAATCATTTTGAATTATTTTTATTAATGTTTAAAACATCCATGTAAGAATATAGTTTAACAAATATTGTGGAATACAAAAAAGTAAGGATTACACAAAATTTCCTTAAAAAATAATTTTCATAAATAAAAGGATCTCTTATAACATTATTGAAAAATATTGACTTTGATTAAAAAATATATTCGTTTAAAAGGGGAATAAAATTGTATTTATAATTATTTTATTGCATGAATCAAGTTCCAAAGAGAATATAATTTTGAATAAATTATTGAGTGTTCATAAATATATTGTAAATAAAATTATTATTGGTTCTTTTGAAGGATAAATTATATGGCTTCTTCAATAGAAATAAAAAAATTCCAAAATAATGTGACATCATAAATTATATTTTTACATCTTTGGTAACTATTAAATTATAACCCCTTAAAATAATAAACTTTTATTGAAACATTAGAGATTGTAAATAAATTTATATTCAATTTATATACATAATTTTGGTATTATATTCACCCCATATATGTGAACTGGTTCATAATAAAAAATACTTATTAATGGAGTGTCACCTGAGATGAAATACCTTAACTAATAAATTTCATTAGTTGAACATTATTTAACCCCATGTATAATGTTTTTATACATGTTTTCAATTCATTCCATAATAATTTTAATGTTATCAATACTATAAATGGCCCTTTTATAACATTTTATCACCCTTTTATAAATAATATTTCATTTTAACCATTGTTGCTAGTGTTAATTGACTAGTATTATCTTCCATATTTGTCCTAACAGTTTTAGTTCATGTGTAAGAGAGATAGCTCCATCATATAAAAAATAAAACCAATTTTTGAAATATAATATTTTCTTATTATATATATTTTTATCATCTTATATTAATTTTTTTACATTTATATTGATTCACATTGGTTCATGGAAACAATAGGTTGTGCATATACACACACGATTATTTCATTTATTTAATTAGATGAATTCTAAGGGAGTTGATTATACAAAAATTTTAATGAATAAATTCAGTTTCATTAGTATAATATATATTATTTATTATATTATATATGACTATCCAGGTGATTCCCTCATGGAAGACTAATAAAATTGTTTTGGGAGGTGGTATTTTAATTTTCACAGGAGTGAGGGTTCTGTTTCACATACATTGTATAATGAGATGGATAAAATTTATTCCATCAACATAATAACATCATAATATTTATATGAAAATGTTATTATTATATTTTTTGTATTAAGATATAACAGAATTTTCTAAAATAATAAATGATATGAAACATAATCGTTAAGACAATTATTTTTCTTTGAGAGACTAGCATTGGATATCTTCTTAGGGACCCATAGATTAATGTTATTCGGTGAACATATTATATAAAATTTTTATATAGACATATTGGAGAGAATTTGGATGGTTTTGGTCATTATAAATGGATTTAGTTGTGGGATTGTGTTAAATGAGGGAGTGCACATTTATAATAAATGATGAGTATGTTTTTAGAACCGAAAACTATTCATTAAATTGAAGTCACTCTCAAACAAAGGGCCTTAGAATCAAATGAAAAATGATTTTAACTTATTATAAGGAATATTTAAACTTAAAACAATATATATACATGTTTTAAATATTTTATTTACATTACCTCTAAGGTAACCTAACTTTAACATTTTAGTTTTCAATATGGCATGTAGATTTTTTACAAAGGTAATTTTTAAATTAATAATATAATTAAATAATTCATATATGAAAACATTAAAAATAATAATATTAATGTTGACAAAAAATATTAAAAAAATACTATGTGTGTTTAGAATTTGTTTTAATACGAGTTCATGTAACAGAAAGAACCCAATTTTATCCTAAATTGTTGTAATAAATGTTTACTATAATTTATAATATTTATGACCAAAAATAAAGTTGAAAATGTTATGTATTATTAATTTTTAGGGATAAAAGTTTTTAATACATAATTTTTGAGGAATCTTAAATATTAATCATTATCTAATTTAAAATTGAACCTACAAATCGTGTCAAAAATGCTTTTTTCGGAATTCCATTTTCAAGAATAAGATGTTTTATATTTACTAAATAACTATTATTAATCATTATATTTCATAAAACTTATATGTGTAGAAATGAAATATATAAATTTCATTTATATAATTCATCAATAAATTTTATTTTAATAAATTAAAATCGGAACACATTATAGGGTTTTTAAAAAATAATTGTTTTGAAAAAAAATACCCTTCGAAAATTACCCCTTTCCAAAAAAATGGAATTATATTTATTCTTTAATATTTATATTAAATATACTAAGAATTTTAATCTATATAAAAAATACTAAGATATTATATTATTAACAGTTTATAAATAGAAATTAGACATAAAATTATATTCTGAATGAATGTCTCAAAAAACCATTTTGGAATATTTTCGCTAAATTTGTTAATAGATGAATATTGAATTAAAAAATTAGAATTTTTATTTGATGATATATTAAAATTTTCTTTTTATTTAATTTTTATTAAAATATAATATTCAAATTTTTATAATTTCTTTTCATGTCATACACTATGTAAACAATATATTGAAAGAAAGTTTTATGGAAAACAAAATTATATATCTATTTGATCTGAAATATTTTCATTAATGTTCATATAGATAATTGAATTACTTTTAATAATATTTTAGTATTCAATAATTGTTGATTAAATTTATTTTTACCAATAATTCATATTCAAAAAAATTTCTTAAAAGGAATATTTTTGTTGATATTTAAAAAAGAAAACTTTCACTGAAGGAATAAAGAAATATTGTTTTAATAATCACTTCAAAAATTACTTATACTTCCATCATGAATGTTTTATTACAAAAATTTTACATTATAATTTTTTATGTTATATTTAAAACAAATTTTATTTAAAAATTTTAATTAATTATTATGAATTTTAATAATTAATTTACAAAAACTGATTCTGTTGCTAAATTTTTTTATTTTAATTTCAAAACTGATCTTATCAAATCCAAAATCATTTGTTGAATAATATACATTATTCATGATATAAAATATTAATACCAACTAACATATTTATTTTGATGTATTATAATTACTTTGACCATTAAAAGTACCGTTATTATATATGAATGGTCTTCCAATACAAACAAAGATTTATTATTACGACATGGTGATTATGTTATTTAGGTTATTCATGTAATAAATGAATATTAATTTTTAAGTGATGAGTGGTGACAAAAATTAAATAACCCCACAATGAATTTATATGTCTAATGAAGAAATATAGTCCATGTATTCTTAGTATTTGTACAAAATTATTTATGATATCTTGGAAAGATAACATGATTGAAAAATTATGATGTATTTTCATAAGACCTTTATAATATGTATATATTGCTAGATATTCTGAATTAGAACATTATGACATTATTTTTCTTATAAATAAAATTATTTATATTCATCTTTTATCCATAGTTATATTACCAATTTTAATATATTTTTCTAACAATTGTTTTATCTAACTTTGGTATATTTTTCATTATTTATTTATTCAATGAAGGAGTTTTTTTACACATTAACTTACTGAACAAATTTTCTCTCCCGTTATTTTATTAATCTATTCCTGATGATTCCTATAAGTGTTATATTAATTATTTAATGGATATAATATATTAAATAATAATTTTCGCACATGAAAGATAATATAGTAATATGTTAATACAAATTTAATGTTCCAATAATTTATGTATCTAGTCTTTCGAGTTTGAAAGACTATTTTATCCTTTAAGATGCGATCCAATGTATCTTTTTAAAATATCGTAAATAACCATCAGATCAATGAATCATGATTTTGGGTTAAAAATTTTTATCACTAGAATCATAAACACTCAACATCCTTATAAGTTTTCATTTTATGGATGTATTTTAAATCAACTTTTAACCATGTTCATCATACCAAATTATATTTTGAATAAATTGATTATACAACCCCTAATAAATAATGTGATAAAAAATAATAAAATTTATTAAATATGTTAATATATATAGAATAAATAATAAAATATATAATAGTATTCTTATTAAATAAATGATGAGGGACACTTAGTTTATCATATATGATGTTAAAGTGTGTCCTACTAAGAGGGAATCCAAGGTAAGGGTTTTTGTCTCAATTACCTTTCCCTAAGATATATATCAAGTTATGCACATATTTTACATTAACATGATTTTATTACGTAGCATTAAATTCTTTTATCATAAATAAAATTTTATCTATTTTTTTAAATACCATTTGATGGACAATTTCTTATTGATTTTGAATCAGATATTATAAAACCTATATCGAGATTATTAACTCAAGATTCTCTCAATGTGTTATATCCTACCTTTATGGATTATATTATTCTAGTAATATTTTAATTAAAAAAATTATTTTTATTGTTTTATTTATAAAGGTTTTATGTGGATTTACATTTATTTGATGTAATATATAAATTTATATATTCTTACTTCACATATTATGTTCTTGGTAAAGGTTTTATTTCAAACACTCCACTCATTTTCAGTAGTTTTCATTGACTTGATATTTTATTTCTTTAACTAATCATAAATACATTTACTATTTACATTAATATATTAATTTTATTTATAATTGATTAATTATATCATGTTCTCCCTTTTAGATTTATAATTCCTATTATTTTCCATAAGGGATTCTTTTACAGTGTCTCATTGATTTTGATATTGTTTGTGTATAAATTTACATTGGATGAAATTATTTTTTATTTATATTTATAACCCCACATATTTCATTTTAATATTTATATATCGAAGGTTTATATTTAATCTTACAATTTCACTTCCATATGGTTCACAATTCAACCATAAGGATTATTTTAAGTACAATAGGGCAAATCTCTACTTATCGATTGAGAATATTTCTCTTCCAACCCCATAATATTGATATTAGTATGCGAATGTTCATTAATTTTCATAAATTATTTTTTATGTTAATTTCATACAAATTATTAATATCATTAAAATATATGAATATTAATTTTCATTACAGGTTCCTATGGTTCATTCTTTACTATCATTAAACAAGTGTTACAAGAATATAATTTTAAAAATTTTATCATGGAAAGAAAATTTTCACATTTATAATAAATTTTTTTAATGAGTCTTCCACTAATTTTTTATGGTTTTCATAAATAATTTTACTACTATTGTTTTTTTTATTTTTAAATTTTAAAAATAATGTTAAACATTTTATAAGAATATATAACGATATTTCATTTCCTATATATATATTTATATATTTATATCCAACTCCAATTATCGTATCATTATGTAAATTTAATTTTAATGATTGAATATATTTAATTATTTAAATATTATTATTTTTAAATTATATTTAAATTTTTATAATGGATTTTTAAATTGACGTATTTTTGGTTTTCATCCATGTTAGTAATGATGTATTGAATGTATTATTACAATTTAAATTGAACAATACTATAAATATCAATGAGATATATGACATTAATAGTTATGTTTAATTAATGTAATTATAAATTCTATTCAGATTTTTTTTCATTTGGGACACTTAACTTTGATTATCAAGTGATATAATTATTCATTACATTATACATAACTCCATTTAAAAGTGTTACGATACCCATGTTATTTTAAAAGTGGTTTTCATCTAGTTCAACAACCATTAATTTTTATTATTCTTCAACATAAGTATTCTATAATTATATAATATATATTTTTCCTAGGGATGGTATAAAAGAATGTTATTTCTCATTAATATTGGTTTGATGAAGTTATGTCTATTTTCTGGTATGTAAAAAATACACAAATATATATTATTTTCATTGGTTGTTCTTAAATTATATTGAGATCTAACACATTGGAAAATTTTTTATATCTAATTATATGATACATAATATATTGGACAGTAATATCAAATCTATATGGGGATTTATCCATTATGTTATTTTTTTGGTAGTGACCCTTAACTAGAATTTTGATGTCATGTTTTATGTTGTTGATGAATTCATATGATTCCATGAACCTATAATATCTAGATACATATTACCAAATAGTTAAGTTATTATTAAGGACCAATGATCAACACTTTATGTGGTACAATATTCTTATGATGTGTTAATGAACATTGATGATGTTCTCATGACCATATGTTTATCTTATGTTCATTTATAATATTCTATTATTTTAGATTATTTTTACCATTACTTAGGGTTTGATCCAACAATACATATGTTTCCATTACCCATAGTAATGAAGAGGTGTATTAGACATTAATTTTATTCATGTTTATCACGATTGGATATTTTTGTGAGATATTATTAGGAAATAAGTAAAAATATTTAATATGTTTTTTGGCTGGAAAATGTCATTTTGATGGGTAACATATGAAATTTGTTATTAATTATTTCTCTATATATCTCTTAATCAATGAACATAAAATTTTAATTAGATATTTATGTTAGTAAATATTTATAATTATTTTTTGTAAATGTTTTGTTTATGATTTGGTCAAATCAATTACTATTAATTATAGTATGTGATGAAAATATTCATACCACCACATCAAGATGTGTGAGTGTGAGGAATCTCATTTTTTAGCAAATAATGGTTTAAATAAATCTAAATGCCATGATGTAATCAAATGAGAAATTTTTAATATATATGGATACAATACTTTTTAATAGGTTTAGATCCAGTCATACATTTTCTGTCATATATATCCGGTTTGGGGAATTTTGTGATTGGAATTTTATGCTAATTATTGATATTTTGGTGATGTTTATTTAGTTTTATGATGTATAAATTAGTATGGAATAGATATAACTTATAGTTTATATATGACCTGATGCTGAGGTAATTATGCTAAATTTAGACAATGTATTTATTGATTTTGTAATTATATGTTGAAAAAACAATCGTTAGTAAAGTCAATTTGATGTTATGAAATTTCATATTAATTTGGTAAAATATGAATTCTCTTTTATAATAATAAAGGATATGGTATATTAATTTTTTTAAAATTTATATTGTTCTATGATAATGGTTAGGTTAAATTATTGAAATTTTTTTCTGCGATTTATTTCTTTTGAATGGGATACAAATGATTAATACATGTATTATTTAATTATTTGTGGATTGAAACTTATATTCTTTTGACTTAATATTGAACTAAAGTTATATATGGTTGAAATGAATTTGTTAGAGGATATTATAAAAATAATTGAATATTTATACAATGTCTTATATATATTAATAGGATAACCATTTTTGATGTATTCTATATAAGATTACATGATTATAAAATTGATTTGGGGAAATGGTTTGTCACTTGAATCATTTTATTCTTCAAAAAAACTAAAAAAAATATATTTTTTGTTAATGATTATGTTAAATGTTATTTTACATATATATCAATTTTGAAGTAAATATTAATTTTCTAGTATTATAGAGAATAATGAAATATAATTATCATTATATTACGAGTCCAGACTATATTAATTACAAATTCATATATTTACATTGGTGAGGAAAATTAATATTCCAAGAGAACATTATTTTTTTTGCATGTAAAATATTACTCCTCTAGATTTTAGAATGTATTTTTCAATAAATTAATTCTATATTTGACAGTTTATATCATCTTATAAAGTAAACTAAATATACCATGATTTATTATATTAAATTAAATGATAAATATTAACAAATTATGTGAAGAAAATGTGAAATATCCTTAAAATTTACAATATGAATTAATCCTTTAAATACAATGACCCCTGTAGTATGTGGTCAGTGGTTACACTATTGAATTGGGATATATAAACAGATTATTTTCACAAAGGACCCAATAGTTTATTATAATTCATAATAAATATTCATACATGATTCTCATTTTACATTTGAATAATGATTAGAATATAATTTTAATCTATGAAGAACATATTTTCCCTATAGCATATCATTATAAAACAAACATAGGACTCATTGGGGATACCTAAGGAATGAATAAAATATATTGGTGAGATCAAATTTTCAGAAAGGGATATGTACAACCAAATATATCATGAATAATTAAACACAATCAGCATGTGAAGGTAAATAATTGAATGCACAAGCCATTTAATCGATAAATAAGGAAAAAAGCATTTAGATTTATTATTACAGAAAATTTTTCATTAATAATAACAACAATGATTTTAATAAATGATATTTTAAATTTATTTAGTTCATATTTCATATGATGTTGATACATTTAACGTCATCTCCATTCAAAAGATGTTTTAAAACATGCAGGTACAAACCTATTCGATTTTTCTAACATTCCCTCCATTGTCATGGATTTTCAAAAGACTGTTTAAAAATACTAGGTTCAAACCAACTAGGTATGGAAAATTGATTTGTATCACGAGAATACTAATGAATCATTATAATAACATTAAATTGTCTCCAATGAATTTCTAGCATTTATAAACTATTCATTGGTTATTTTGTAATCAATATAATTCAAAAACTATGGGTCTTATCAACAAATATCTATATTGAGTAAAGGATACAACTTAAAATTATTAAACCCAATAAGACCATAATAAACCCTAAAAATAAATAGGATGAACGGTATATCTAATTTACATACTCATCATAATGTTAAAAAAAACTTTTTGTCTAGAAATGAAAAACAGTAATGAGATTACAAGAATAATTCATGAGATAAATGACCTTTTTTACATTGAAAATAAATTTCAAAAATTTATAAAATTGGAAGGAAATTAATAAAAATAGATTATTGAATATAATATTGTACATATTTAATGTAATAATTAAATTATAATGTAATCATGTTATAATGGAATTTATTTCTTGGAGTGTATGTTTTAAAAGTTACTTTGTAACATTTGTATGAAAAGTCATCAGTTATCCTTGTGGAAAAAATAAGAAGATTCATTTTAGAAAATATTTATTTAAATTTAAAAAAGTATGAAAATAAATTTAAACAATAATATTAAAATATAAATAAAATCGAAACCATTTATGAAATGTAGTCATGGAAAATAAATATTCCTCAGTAATACATAAACAAACCCATTATAAAATAATGATGAGGCTATGAAATAAATGGTTACCACATTAGTGTTTGATTAATCGTATACCCTATGAATTAAATACCAACAAATGAAGATTTATATTCCATGATGATAAAAATTTTAATGATATAATATATAAATTAGGTTGTATATTCATGAAAAAAAATAAAGAAGGGGTGAATATTAAATATTTGTCACATATATTAAAGTTAGTCCTGAAACCCTTAAGTTGGACTTCCATTTATTTAAACATTTTTAAAATTTATATATAATCTGTTAAATAAGGTTTTTAATTTCTACTAGGAACATATTAATATTCATACATCACATAATATCCTCTAATATCATCTTATCACCCAATTTTTAATAATAATTTCTTGTAACCCTTGTTTTGGTTGTACACTTCTTCATTTTATTATTCCTGTTTGGCTGTTTATGTCATGTTTAATGGGAGTAGTACTTAGTTCCATCATATTAATAATTATATTAAAATTATACATATTTCATATTTATCCATATTTTATTTGTTTATAATTTTCATTGAATGGTGAAAATTGAAAATGAATCACATCATGTTGTTGAAATTGTGGGTCGTATATATGCATGAATAACTATATCATTCCATTAATGGTGAATGGGTAAAATAGTTAGTTGTATATTAGTTTTTCTAGAATAATTATCTGGTCCTTATTATCATATATACCAATTTTCCCGATGTAAAAACCCAATTAAGTAATGAATAATAGATATTTTTATCTATGTCTATCAATGAATTAGATAGTGTTTTAGAGGCTTAAAATGAAAATAAATCCAATCTTAAGCATGGAATACACTAATATTTTTAAAAGATTGTTTTACTGCCTTTTGATGGAAAACCATTTTTAAATCTCTCTTTTGACAATTTTATAAGCTATGTTTGTCAAACTAAACTTATTCTTTATTATTGGGACATCAAAATTTACTTTGTGTGAATTTTTGGTATTTTTCAGACAATGTTCATTTTTTAATGAATAGTGAAAAATACTGCATTTTTCATCAAAACTGCTTTATAATATAATTTATTTATATGATTATATTATGTTTTGAATTGGTTTTGAAGTGAAATTAGAATATATTTTTACCATTTAATTCAATGGTGGTCATTGGAATCAATTTCATTTTGAAATTGGACTTAAACTGGTGTCAATCTTTTGATACTTATTGTTTCATAAAAACACGCTATTTGCTCTGACAGTGGGAATTAATTATTAAATTAATTAATGTGACTTATATGTTTTGAATTTTGTAAAATAGACTTAATTTTTGAATTCATAATATAAAATATATCTTAGTGTGATGTTTTGGTATTTTTCTGAAAAACATCAATTCTTGATGAATAGTGAAACCACTAAGTGGTACTTATAAAAACTGATTTTTCGTTTAAATGAAATTTTGCCATCTTTGTGTTTTGAATTTAAAAAATCCGACATAAATGGTTGTCATTAAGAAGTAAAATGTGGTTCAATGGGATTAAAATAATTTTTTGGTGAATAGAAACTTATTATGTTTTTAATCGCGATTAGTGGTAATTAGTGTAGTTTAAGGTAAATATAATGTTTTAATAGTATTAAATGACCTAGACACACGTCCTACCCTTATTGTATGTTTCATGTCCGACCAAGACAAGCCATGGGTCATCTTGGGGTCCCCATGGAGCCACTTTGGTTGGGTAATGACATAAATAACTTTTTATTTAATATTAAAGTAAAAATGACACAAACATGAGTTATTTTACAAAAACAATTTTTAAATGGGGTTATAAAAGTCAGATTTTTGATTATAAATATTCATTGGAAAGATATTTCTATTTCCTAAATCATAGTATTTTGTTTATAATTTTCAGACATTAAATATATTAAATTATTTATGACATCATGATGATGCAGTGATGACCTCATTATTTAATGATTTAAATAAAATGGAAAGATAATATAATATCTAAGACCTAAACATGTCCAAAACCTATTGGATGAGTGTATTTAGAACCCTTATCACCTTATCCTCTAATCATATCAATGTGGGACCTTTTTAATCCGAAACTCATTTTAAAATAATGTAACTTATCTTTACTTTCCAATAGTGCCCCTCCTCTCCTCTTATAAAAGGCCCCCACCTCTAACTCCACACCCACACATCCAAAGCCTTTGGCTTGGCCAACCCCTGCCCATTCTATCTCTACACATCCCTATATTACTCCTTGAAGCCTCACTATGGGCATAAGTCTTCCCAAGGAAGCCTTTGAGCTCAAACCAAATGGAGTTACCCGATTTTAAGGTAATGTCTTCTTTTGAGTCCTTTTGTTTTATTTTGCTTCTCCAACCCCCTAAAATATTTTTATTCTATTCTTTTGTAACATATACAGTATTCTCAATATAATAGGTTGTTTGTATAATAAGGATTCGAGCTACACTTACACAAACCTTCATCTAATGGTTAACGAACATACTATTTCCGTGGATGGTGAATTTATGCCTCCCGAAATGATGATTGTTCAACATTCTTTTAACACCTTCAAATGTGGCCATTAAGATGTCACTATATTTATATATGATATATAATATGTTTATGCTTTCCTTAAGCTTCTGTATTTTCCTTTTTGGTCATACCTTTATGGTTTCCATTATGGGTGAACGCGATATCTTCATTTAAGGAAGTGAGGACTACCGCCCCCTCAAAGTGATTTGATTAGTTAAATACCATATGTGGGACATATAAAGGATAGAACTATGATATTATATATGATATTATACTGGAATTATAATATACCTTTATATCATTATGATTCCATTCTATAAAATACGAAATAGAAATGAAAGTAGCATTCATGCGTACGTACGGCTTACCGTCTCCATGAACGGTGCATTTCATTTATTACCTCTAAATGATTATGTAATATTATAAATTCATGAATGTACTAGATATATATGAAAAATATGATATCTACATCATAAATACCATTCTGGATATAATGGATACATGAACAACTTGTAATTATAAAGGGTTTATTTTTTACTCAAGTACCAATGATTGTTAAAATGATCGTTATTATTCAGGACATTAAATAATGATTGAGTCAAGTTGGACCCGAGGTATGGGACATCTTCTCAATCTCCTTTCATTGAGGCATATTTTGTTTTATACACAACCTTTTTTTATATGGTGTATAAACCCATTTGACTTTTACATTTATTAAAAAGGAATCTTTTTTATACAAAGCGTTTACTAAGCGACAAAAGGGAATGTTTTTGTCGTACTAATGCGGCGACAATGACTTCTCCACTGCCGTGACCGTTATTTGAGTTTCTGCATCCTCTAAAATCCATACATTGATTTTAAAATAAAAATAAATACCATGTTTTACTTCTCTTTTATTTTGGTATTGAAAATGGTTTTCATGATATTTTTATATCAATTTTTTGTATTGATATCTTGTGATTGAAACATAGAAATCTTATGTTTCCCTTATGCATGTTTTATGTGATACAATTATGTTGAGGTTCTTTGGAATTATTATGAAGATGGGTGGTTCTATGATAATCTAAGGGCGGGTGAGCCCAATATATCTCTCCAATGCATTGGGTAACGCGAAGGAGTGAAACGTTAAGGTTTATCCGAAGAGATTTAGGGAATATACTGTGATGGGTATTCCAAACATAACCAAGAGGGTTACTCCCTACGTAAGGATGTTATGAATGCCTTAAGTTACCTATATGTCTTTTGATTTCTATGATTTATTCATGATTTGATAAGGTATGTTAAAATGCTTATGTTTTATGGGTAAAGTATGATCTCGTTCTTATGTATATATGTACCCATGTTTCTTTCCATATTTTTATATCCCTTACTGAGCTTTTTATGCTCATCCCATGTTTTTTGAAATGTTTCTCATAGGACAAGGGAAAGGTACATGATATGATGATAGTGTCAAGGAAGTGTCAAGAAATAATCCATGTTTTATTTTAAATATGTTTCCATTAATGGGAATGAAGAATACTATCTTTTTGTAACGACTTTGTTTATATGTGGAATGTAATGCATGTTTTAAGATCTAATTATCTAAATCTATAAACCTGAAAATATCCTCAATGTGTAATCTTGTAATAACTCAAGATTAAGTAAGGTTTAAGGCTGGGGCCTTATAGTTGGTATCAAAGGTCGGTTTAGATAACTTTAGGAGTTAGAATTCTATTAAATGATTACCCAAAAATATATATTTATTGAAATGATATAGCATTTGAAGATTACCATGTTTCTTCGTCTAAGACATGTTTGTTCAGAATGGTTTTCCACAGAGGAAACAAGGAAGTAGTGCTAGGAAGGCAGACATAAGGAAATGTCCTTCCAAATCAGCATACTAACATGGTCAGAATCAGAACTAAACAGTTTGTTGTAGTGATGGCACCGTTGACTCATGTGAAAATTGTTGGTTGTTTTTATTGATGATATTTTGGTGTTTTCTAAAACTAAAGAGGAGCATGAAAGTCATTTAAGGGTTATCTTGCAAACCTTAAAAGAAAAGAAACTATATGGGAAATTCAGAAAGTGTGAGTTTTGGTTACAACAAATTTCTTTCCTGGGTTACATTGTTTCAAATGATGGCATAACTATTGATCCTACTAAAACAAAAGTTGTTGAAGAATGGACAAGACCCACAAATGTAACCGAGATCCGTAGTTTTCATGGTTTGGCAGGTTACTACCGAAGGTTTATTGAAAATTATTCACGGTTATCTAGTCCAATGACTAAGCTAACTCGGAAGGGTGTTAAGTTCATATGGACAAAAGAATGTGATGATTGTTTTCAGGAGTTGAAAAGAAGATTGGTGAATGCTCCAGTTTTGGAACTTCCTTCCAGGAATGGTGAGTTTGTTATCTACAATGATGCTTCATTGAAGGGACTTGTTTGTGTCCTAATGCAGAATGATCGGGTAATTTCTTATGCTTCATGACAGTTGAAAACTCATAAGGTAAATTACCCTACAGAGGATTTGGAATTAGCTGCTGTTGTTTTTGCTTTAAAAATTTGGAGGCATCATTTGTATGGAGTAAAGTGTGAAATATATACTGATCACAAAAGTTTAAAGTATATATTCACTCAGAAAGAATTGAACATGAGATAGAGGAGATGGATAGAATTAATCAAGGATTATGATTGTACAATTCATTACCATCCAGGAAAAGAAAATAAAGTGGTTGATGCTTTGAGTCAAAAAAGTAATGCTTCATTAACCATGCTGCATTTGGAACGAGATCCTTTGGTTTTTGATTTGATGAAATTTCGCATAGAAGTTGTTGGTGCTGGAAGTTCGTCTGTTTTGTTTCAGGTATCAGTGAGATCATCCCTATCAGACAGAATTAAGCAATCACAGAAGCAAGACAGTGAGTTGCAGAAAAAGGTAGAGCTGGTTCAGAAAGGTAAGTTGCATGAATTCAACATTTATAGTGATTTTTTTTAGGTTTGGGAAGAGATTATGTGTGCCTTGTGATTCACATTTGAATAATGAGTTGTTATGTGAGGCTCATAGTTCCCCGTTTTCAGTTCATCCTGGCAGTACTAAGATGTACAGAGATCTGCGGGAGTATTACTGGTGGAATGGAATGAAAAGGGATATTGCTGATTTTACTGTGAAGTGTTTGACTTGTAAGTAGGTGAAAGCATAGAGGTAGTTACCGAAAGGGATGCTTCATACTTTACCAGTGCCAGAGTGGAAATGGGAAAATATACCCATGGATTTTGTCGTGGGATTACCAAAGACATCTAGAGGTAATAATTCAATCTGGGTGATTGTTGATCGCTTGACTAAATCTACTCATTTCCTTGCTATAGGAGATAATTTTTCCCTAGATCAACTTTCCCGTTTGTATCTTAAAGATATAATTAGGTTACATGGAGTTCCTCTCTCCATTGTGTCTGATCATGATCCCATGTTTACTTCTATCTTTTGGAAAGGCCTTCAGAAGTCGTTGGGTAAAGAATTAAATTTTAGTACAGCTTTTCATCCACAATCAGATGAGCAGTCAGAACGAACAATTCAGACTTTGGAAGATATGCTACGAGCTTGTTCGATGGATTATCAGGGGTGTTGGGACCAACATCTTTCTTTGGTTGAGTTTTCTTATAATAATAGTTTTCATTCCAGTATACAGATGGCACCATTTGAGGCATTATATGGGAAGCGGTGTTGAACTCCAGCTTTCTGGGATGAAGTGGGTGAAAGGAAGTTGATGGGACCAAAATTGGTAGAAGGGATGGTAGAAAAAGTTCAGCTGATTCAGAAACACATGAGAACAGCTTAGAGTAGGCAGAAGAGTTATGAAGACAACAGGAGTAAGGATCAATCTTTTGAGGTAGGTGATCATGTTTTTCTCAAAATATCACCATGGAAAAGTGTGATGTGAATTGGTAAGAAAGGAAAGTTGAGTCCAAGGATTATTGTACCATATGAAATTCTGGAGAAAGTTGGATCAGTTGCTTACCAGGGGGCTTTACCTCTGATTTTATCTCAGGTACACAATGTTTTTCACGTTTCGATGTTGATAAAGTACATGCCAGATCCATTTCATGTTTTGAGTCCAGAGGTAGTTCAGCTAGAAGATAACCAATCTTATGAGGAACAACCGGTCCAGATTCTTGACCACAGGGAGCAAGTGTTACAGAATAAGGTGATTCACCAGGTATTGGTTTTGTGTAAAACCCACATGATGGAAGATTCAACATGGGAATCTGAAAATGCAATGAGGGATAAGTACCCCCATTTATTTGATAAGTAAATAAATTGCGGGGACACATTTTTCTAAAGGGGGGAAGGATGTAACATCCCCAGGTAAGTAATGAATAATATATATTTTTATCTATGTCTATTAATGAATTATATAGTGTTTTAGAGGCTTAAAATGAAAATAAATCCAATCTTAAGCATGGAATACACTAATATTTTTAAAAGATTGTTTTACTGCCTTTTGATGGAAAACCAATTTTAAATCTATACTTTGACAATTTTATAAGATATTTTTGAAACAATAAACTTATTATTTATTATTGGGACATAAAAATTTACTTTGTGTGAATTTTTGGTATTTTTCAGACATTGTTCATTTTTTGATGAATAGTGAAAAATACTGCATTTTACATCAAAACTGCTTTTTAATCTAATTTATTTATATGATTAGATTATGTTTTGAATTGTTTTTGAAGTGAAATTGGAATATATTTTTACCATTTAATCCAATTGTGGTCATTGGAATCAATTTCACTTTGAAATTGGACTTAAACTGGTGTCAATCTTTTGATACTTATTGTTTCATAAAAACCCGCTATTTGCTCTGACAGCGGGAATTAATTATTAAATTAATTAATGTGACTTATATGTTTTGAATTTTCTAAAATAGACTTCATTTTTGAATTCAGAATATCAAATATAGCTTACTGTGAAGTTTTGGTATTTTTCTGAAAAACTTCAATTTTTGATGAATAGTGAAACCACTAAGTGGTACTTATAAAAACTAATTTTTCATTTAAATGAAAATTTTCCATCTTTGTGTTTTAAATTTCAAAAATCTGACATACATGGTTGTTATTAAGAAGTAAAATGTGGTTCAATGGGATTAAAACAATTTTTTGGTGAATAGTAACTTATTAAGTTTTTAATCGTGATTAGTGGTAATTAGTGTAGTTTAAGGTAAAAATAATGTTTTAATATTACTAAATGACCTAGAAACATGTCCTACCCTTATTTGATGTGTCATGGACGACCAAGAAAATCCATGGGTCAACTTGGGGACCCCATGGAGCCACATTGGTTGGGAAATGACATAAATAACCTTTTATTTAATATTAATGTAAAAATGACACAAACATGATTTATTTTACGAAAACAATTTTTAAATGGGGTTATACAATATCAATTTTTGATTATAAATATTTATTGGAAGGATAATGAGATTTAATACATCATATTATTTTGATTATAATTTTTATACATTAAATAAATTATATTACTTATGACATCATGATGATGCAGCGATGACCTCATTATTTAACGATTTAAATAAAACGGAAAGATAGTGTAATATCTAAGACCTACACATGTCCAAAACCTATTGGATGAGTGGATTCCAAACCCTTATCACCTTATCCTCGAATTATATCAATGTGGGCCGTTTTGAATCCAATACTCATTTTAAAATAAAGTAACTTATCTTTACTTTCCAAGAGTGACCCTCCTGTCCTCTTATAAAAGGCCCCCACCTCTACCTCCTTACCCACACTTCCAAAGCCTTTGCCTCGGCCAACCTCAGCCCATTTTGTCTCTCCACTTCCATCTCTTACTACTTGAAGCCTCACTTTGGGCATAATTCTTCCCATGGAAGCCTTTGAGCTCAAACCAAAGGGAGTTTCCCGATTTTAAGGTAATGTCTTCTTTTGAGTCCTTTTGTTTTATAGTGCTTCTCCAACCCCCTAAAATCTTTTTATTCTTTTCATTTGTAAAAACTACAGTATCCAAAATATACTAGGATGTTGTTATAAGAAGTATTCGAGCTACACTTACACACACCTACATCTAATGGTTAACGAACATACTGTTTCCGTGGATGGTGAATTTATGCCTCCCGAAACGATGATTGTTCAACATTCTTTTAACACCTTCAAAGGTGACCATTAAGATGTCACTATATTTATATATGATATATAATATGTTTATGTTTTTCTTAAGCTTCTGTATTTTCCTTTTTGTTCATACCTATATGGTTTCCATTATGGGTGAACGCGATATCTTCATTTAAGGAAGTGCGGACTACCGCCCCCTCAAAGTGATTTGATTCGTTAAATACCATATGTGGGACGTATAAAGGATGGAACAATGATATTATATATGATATTATACTGTAATTATAATATACCTTTATATCATTATGATTCCATTATATAAAATACGAAAGAGAAATGAAAGTAGCGTTCATGCGTACGTACGGCTTACTGTCTCCATGAACGGTGCATTTCATTTCTTACATCTAAATGGTTATGTAATATTATAAATGCATGAATTTACTGGATATATATGACATATATGATATCTAAATCATGAATACCATTCTGGATATAATGGATACATGAACAACTTGTAATTATAAAGGGTTTATTTTGGACTCAAGTACCAATGATCGTTAAAATGACAGTTATTAACTTAAATAATTACATAGTGTTCATGACATGGTAATAAGTGATTTAAAAGGAATAAATAACATGAAAAAGGTTCTTAAGAAAGTAGAAGTTAACTCAAGTTTATTATTCAGGACATTAAATAATGATTGAGTCATGTCGGACCCGAGGTATGGGACTTCGTCTCAATCTCCTTTCATTGAGGCATATTTTGTTTTATACACAACCTTTTTTTATATGGTGTATAAAACCCTTTGACATTTACGTTTATTCAAAAGGAATCTTTTTTATATGAAGCGTTTACTAAGCGACAAAAGGGAATGTTTTTGTTGTACGTATGCGGCGACAACGACTTCTCCGCCGCCGTGTCCGTTATTTGAGTTTCGGCTTCCTCTACAAGCCATACCTTGTTTTGAAAGAAAAATAAATACCATGTTTTACTTTTCTTTTATTTTGGTATTGAAAATGGTTTTCATGATATTTTTATATCAATGTTTTGTATTGATATCTTGTGATTGAAAGGTAGAAATGTTATGTTTCCCTTATGCATGTTTTAGGTGATACGATTATGTTGAGGTTCTTGGGCATTATTATGAAGACTGGTGGTTCCGTGATAAACTAAGGGCGGGTGAGCCCGATATAGCTCTCCAATGCATTGGGTAATGAGAAGGAGTGAAATGTTAAGGTTTCTCCGAAGAGATTTTGGGAATATACTGTGATGGGTATTCCAAACGTAACCAAGAGGGTTACTCCCTACGTAAGTATGTTATGAATGCCTCAAGTTACCTTTATGTATTATGATTTCTATGATTTATTCATGATTTGATAAGGTATGTTAAAATGCTTATGTTTTAAGGGTAATGTATGATCTCATTCTTATATATATATGTACCCATCTTTCCTTTCCATATTTTTATATCCCTTATTGAGCTTTTTATACTCATCCCAAGTTTTTTGAAATGTTTTTCACAAGTCAAGGGAAAGGTACATGATATGATGATAGTGTCAAGGAAGTGTCAAGAAATAATCCATGTTTTATTTTAAATATGTTTCCATTGATGGGAATGAAGAATACTATCTTTATGTAATGACTTTGTTTATATGTGGAATGTAATGCATGTTTTATGATCTAATTCTCTAAAACTCTAAACCTGAAAAGATCCTCAATGTGTAATCTTGTAATAACTCCAGATTAAGTAAGGTTTAAGGCTGGGGACTTATACCCAATCATTATACTCATTCATGTAATTTGGTCAAAAAATTATGACACGATGTCGAGAACGTTAGTCATATGTACACATGCGTGGTGATTTTGTCATTAATATGATTGATTAAAGGTGTAAATTCATTTTAAAAATAATTAAAATAACATATAATAATATAGAAGATATTAAATTTATTATTTTATAATTTCAAAATCATAACATGAGTATGTAGAGGAATAAATAATGTAGATTTACTTTGTAAAGAAAAATATATATTATTCAATGAACACCCGTTAAATCATCTCTTATGGAAGATGGGGTTGGTATTTTTGAAGTAAAATATCCTTAAAAATATAAATAAGAATTTATATAATATAAATTATCATAATTTTATTGTGATATATTTACCAATATATTTAAGGAGTTCTTTTTTTAATTTTGTTGAGGTTTAATTTTCAAAACACTCTAATGTATTAGATTAATTTAAATTAAATTTTAATTTCATATGAATTGGAGATGATTTTTTAAAAACTTAAGAAGACTATGGGACTAAATAATATAACTCAAAAAATATTTAGACAAGTTTAGTTCTCATTATTACACTTATCTTTTCGTTTTAGCCCTTATTTATTTTTTTTCAACTCTTACAATGTCAACATGGAAATTTACTTTTTGAGGTTTAACATTGATTATATAAAATTAAAAAATACTCATAAAAATCTTTTTGATTAAATTTCAAACAGTATACAAATTATTTTGATGAATTTAATTTATTTTATAATATTACATAATATAATAAAATAGTATTCATTTCAAAATACATTTAATTTTAATTTTGACAATACTCCAAATAATGGCTTTTGAAAATATCATTAAGATAAGATAACATTGAAAAATAAATTTTATTAAATCCTGAAAAGCTAAATTCCTCCCATTAATTTTTTGGAAGAAAATAAATGTCAAAAATTATATTTATTTTCACATTTTCAAAATCATTTATTTGATATATACCTTAATAAATTAATTATTGACCTTGTGCAATGAAATAGTTGAAAGTAATTATTTGTTAACATACAATTAGAAATAAATTACTATAATGATGATAAATGCATTGCATTTTAAAATAAAATTTATACCCACAAATTTCCTCAGGATATCACTATAGTAAAAAATTTATTAGTATTAAAATCATGGATGTGAAATATTTTAATTTTTTTAAATAAAATATTAATTAGGTCATAATAAATGCATAATAGAAGAAAATGATCATATATTTAAATTTTAAGAACCCGGATCTTCGTTTCAGGTATGTACTTCCCTTTTCTAGAGTTTTTTAGAAAAATTGAGTTTCTGGAAATTTCTTAAGTACATGCCGTGTACTTTCTGAGTACACGCCGTGTACACTTTTCCCGCACGAAGACATGTGCTGGCCATGTTCGGGCCACACACACAGTGTGTAGGGGTGATGTGGAGGTCAATTAAAGTGGATTATGGTAAAACCTAGTACACACCATGTACTCTAAAAGTACATGTTGTGTACTTTTTTCATTAAATGGACTAGGGTCGTGCCTAATCAACAGAAAGGTCTTCTTCTCCAGCTTCTTCGTCCGAGAGTGCCGGGAATCTGCAGATCATCAACGAGCCCTCATTCCTCTGTCCATTCTACAAATTGATCATCTTCGATTGCATGGAATCGTAGAGGTGGGTTCTCCCTTCTCCTTGAGCCTTGTTTTCCAATTCCTCCTTTTTCTAATGTTATCATGGGTTGAGTGTTTTTGACATTTTCTCATATATTCATCGTTCTTTAAATAATCTTTCATCGTGGTTCACATATATCATCCTTCTAGGATCATGGTATGTGGCTTGTTCCTTTCAGTAGGAAGTTGGTAGATACTATGTGAAATTTCCCCCAATACCCTTGAACGGGGTATTGCATGTTTCCTGTTTTTCCCTTGTTGTTTGCTTTCCTTGTTGATATGCCTATGTAGTGGTCACTGCTTCTGAATAGGGATAATTGTTCTATGTTCTGGATGCTTTTCCATGCTTGTTTTCTTGTTTGGCGTTGCAAGTTGTCATTCCTAGTTGTAGGGTAGTGGAACTGTTGCTTTGTTATGATTTTGAGCCTTTGAATGATAGCCAAGTAGTTCTTTAGGTTTACATGGATGATATATGTGCGCTATGCATGTTTATTTTACACAGGGCTGCCAGAACCAAGTATAGTGGACGATAGGGAGAATGGACATAAGGGCTTCTCTAGAGTGTCTTTAATTACGACGCGAGACCACATGGGGAATTGACGATGAGTACTTCCTCATAGAGTTTTTAGTTCCTCAACGCAGGACAAATGGGGAATAGACGTTGAGTACTTCCTCTGAGAGCCTTTTGTACGATACAAGACTATAGGTGTAATTGATGGTGAGTGCTTCCCTTGAGGGTCTACTCTTTAGTTTAACCAGAGGGGTGAGACTGTGTGTTCCTCCCAGAGGGTTGCTATTACATGTATGTTGAACCATAGGGTTTAGTCTGTGAGAACTACCAAGAGGTTTCCTTTTTGTTCTAGTTTCATGAGTGGTAGTTTCTTGTTTTTAGATTATATTCTAGAAAATGTGGATTGTTACTACTGTGTATTATCCTATTTACTGCATACTATACATTTCCTACATTTTATTCACTGATTGTTAGGCACAGATATTTGGGTGGTTGCCTATTGAGACTTTGTGTTACTCCCTGTTTGGTTCATGCTTTTGGGACCAAACAGATTATATTGTTGCAGGTATAGACAAAGGAAAGCGACATTCTACTTCAGGTTCATGATTGCGATGTAGCTGGAGAGCATCTGACCAAGTTGAGGCTTTCGATGCTCAGGAGTTGGTCATCTGTTTTTCTTTTGTACTTTGGATTCAGTTGTACTTCAGCACATTGTTTTGTTTACTGCTTTCCATAGACACATGTACTTTGGTGCATCATAATTATATTATACTTTCCTTCCGCTGTCCAGTTCAGTTTTTGTATGCTATTTATTTATTCATTTATAGTGTCTACTTGTTCTTCCGCTATATACTTTAACAAATGAGGGCATAGTTTCCCCACTGACCCACCAAGGCCCTCGCTGCTAGTCGGCAGCCTCTAGCATTTGGGGAAACGCACTTGAGGTCATGTGGAAAACCGGGTACGGGGAACTAGTTATGTGGATTCGGATATGAGTCATTACAAAGTGGTATTAGAGGGGTTATTTTCTCTTTCATTACTGTTTGGAGTCACTAGACAGGGATACGAAGGATTCGGTACATGGTATTATGTTGTGCTCGGGAGTACCTAACCCGTGTACAGGGAAAATCTATACTACCTCATTAATTGCAGTTTACTGGTTTTTGAGAATCACGGTCGATATGATTTTACATACATTGATTCACCTGCCTTGGGATGTTGCTGTTGTTGATATTGTGGTTCTATTTCTGTCACAGCCCAATGAGATGAGGTTATGCCATCTCATGCATGAAATTGGCACTTGTTAGAAATCACATGACATGTATTCTTTCCATGCTATGTATGGTGAATTAGAGATTGCATGTTGTTGTTATAGACACTTTGTTGATCATGAAAGTTGTTGTGATAGATGCTTTGATAGAATATCTACAGTTTGATAGAAAGGTTTTTAGTTTGTACATTGCTCAAATGAACGCCAGTTTTTGGCTCTTGAGGTGTTATGGGAAATTTTCAATCAGAAAATTGGTGAATCTTTGACAGGTTTTTCTTTATATATGACTGTATTGGGAGCCAAGATTTGATTCATGGGGAGTATGGGCCCACAAGGATCTGAATTTGGAACCTTCATACTTGTTTTTTTCAGTGTTTTCTGGGCTTCGGTACTGTTTCAGAGCTACTGCCCGAAAAATCCCAGAATACACAGCATGTGCATCAAATATAAACGTCGTGTCATTTTAAGGTGTGTCATTGACATTGTGAGAAGAAACATGGGTTGATCACCAGGAACACTCCGTGTACGATAGGTACACTCCGTGTAGTAGTGAGTGTGTACTTGGCTGTGTCGCTTACAACACAGGTCGGGGAAGCTTGTCTTATACACACCATGTTTTGTTTGAACACAACATGTATCCTTGTTCTCAGTACCCAACCCTATCACGAACTACACCGAAAATGTTCTCTCCTCATATAAATTTTGTGTTTGTTTGGAACACGCCATATATAGGTCAGCCGTTTACATGGCTGTGTCGCCAAAAACACGGGTTAGGAAAATCTTCACGTACACGCTGTGTTTTTTGGAACATGCCGTGTAGTCTCAGCCGTGTAGCCGGCCGTGTAACTAAAAACATGGGTCATTGACACCATGTCTACTACACGCTGTTTCCATAGGGAACACACCGTGTAGTCTCAGTTTTGAAGACCGTGTGTGTTAGACGTGCAAGGAGACACGGGCAGCAGAGTGGAGTTATGTACACGACGTGTAGAGTTTATAAACGCTGTGTAGTCATGTTTTCAAAATCTCGTGAGTTTCTTTATCCTCTTTTCATTTTATACTACTTGGTTCACTGACCTTGATTTCCTAATACATGTAATGATTTTGATCTTTCAGAACTATGCCTCTGAGACATCCTCCAGTTGTAAGTTAGTTGTCAGGAAGTGATTAGATGCCAAATTTGGCTGATCAGGGACTTCCTGTCGATCCTCCAATCGGGCTAGACTTGGCACAGGCTATCATACCAGTTGCAGACGCTGATGCGCAGTTCAGGGTGTACCTTTCAGGGATGACCGCCTCCTGCCACGTCTATGGCAGACTTGACGTGGGTTTTCCAGTAGCAGCATCCTCCTACTTTCTCGGGGGAAGGAAGACCACAGGCTATAGATTCATGGCTGAAATCCATTCTATCTATCTTAGATCATCTAGAGACACCTCCATAGAGGTGGGTCCAGATCGCTACCTAAATTCTCTAAGACTCCACCAAGAGGTGGTGGGATGTGATCTCACAGGGGGGTCATCTGTAGGTTATGGCTTGGGAGGAGTTCCAGTGCGTGTTCTATGACTACTTCTACCTGGAGACCCTGATAGCCGATCGAGCCCAGGTGTTCATGAGTCCAGAGAAGGGTACTCTATCTGTCATGGAGTATTCCTCTCATTCCACCGAGTTGCAGTGATTCACACTCCTCCGGGATGGAAGTGCGGTGATCATAGAAAGGAATATTGAGGATGGTCTCATGCAGGAGATCCTCTCGCAGGTGAATATCTTCCAGTTGACTTCCATCACATACATCGTCAACCAGGAACTGATTTCAGACCGCAATATGAGAGAATCTGGAGCTGCGAGCTAGGGCAGTTCTGCTTCCAGAGCTAGTGTTCCTCCATTTGATAGCATAAATCATTATAGGAAGCCTACGTGCTGTGATCCGAGGAGGTGAGATAAATCTTCAGGTAGCCAGGTCATATGCTACTATTGTGGAAGGGTTGGGCACACGAGGCCATAGTGACAGAGAGACCCAGTGAAGTGCTGATCATGCGGCAAGATGGGTCGCCTTTATTGTTTCTACCAGGTGTTCTCACCAGTGGCTAGTGACATGGGTTCTTCCATGACTCCTCGTTTAGGAGCAGCAGCACCAGTTTCACACCAGTTGGGGAACTAGAGTTCTTTCGGACGTTTGGGATGAGGTGTAGGTTGAGTCCGTGGTAGTCAGTCACCCGTTCTTCAATTACAGTAGGGAGGTTCATCTCAGAGTGGTCAGGAAGGGTCACAGGGCCACGAGGAAGGCTAGACTTTTGCGGTGGATCAGACCTATCAAGAGCAGGATCTCGGACCTTCTGCAGTTCGAGGTATGATTTTAGTATACTCGGTTTTATCTTCATCTCTTTTTGATACTGGTGTTGCGCATTGAATTATCTCCATTGTTTTTGTGGAGAGCCTTGTGCTCTGTGTCTTTTCTTCTGTCTACTCATTAACACTAGACACACCCTTGGGAGCGAGAACATATAGTGTACGATAGTGAAATGAGTTCCCTCTCAGGGTTGCAGGGTATCGTTTCATATGGGATCTCTATGTCCTAGAGATGACATGATATGATGTCATCTTCACGATTGACAGGTTGTATCCCTTATAGGCAATCATCAACTGTTATCACTGCATAGAGTGTTTAATTTCACCAAAGGGTGAATCTTTTCTTCATAGAGGCGAATGGGTTGTTTAGGTGAGTTGAGTAGGACTCAAGCATCATAGGCTAGGAAGGGTGATAGCCTAGATTGCTAGCCTTTATCTGGACGACCAGGGGACATCACAATTGGACTTTCCTCCAGTGGTGGATCACTTTAGGTTTGTCTTTCCAGAGGACTTTTCTAGTTTTCCTCTTGAGTGTGAGGTAGAATTCTCTATTGAGCTCATTCCAGTAGCGACACTGGTGTCCATTCCTCCTTATAGGGTGGCTACACCTGGGCTACAAGAGCTCAATAAGCAGTTGGAGGAGTTGCAGGAAAACGGTTTCATCCAACCCAGTACTTCTCCGTGGTGTTCGCCTATCCTGTTTGTGAAGATGGAATATATTACCCATCAGCTTTGTGTGGATTATTGAAAGTTGAACCAGTTGACGATCGAGAACCAATATCCCTTACTGAGGATCGATAACCTCTTTGATAAGCTTTGAGGAGCCCGAGTGTTCTCAAAGATCGACATGAGGTTCAATTATCATCAGTGGCGCGTTGGACAATCTGATATACCACTAACAGCCTTTAGGAGCAGATATGGTCTATAAGAGTATAGAGTCATGTCGTTAAGTCTCACGAACGCGCCTGCAGTTTTCATGGAACTGATTAACCGAGTGTTTCATCCTTAATTGAACTCATTCGTCATGGTCTTCATCGATGATATCTTGGTGTACTGTCACACTCGACACGACCATGACACTCATATTGAGATCGTTCTAAGTACACTAAGAGAGCATCAAATTTATGCTAACATCTCAAAGTGACACTTTCAGATGGAACATATTCACTTCTTGGGTCACGTCATCTTAGAGGCAGGAGTATCTATGGACCCAGAGAAAGTGATAGTTGTAGTCTCCTATGAGAATCTGAAGAAAGTATTTGAGGTACAGAGTTTTCCTAGGGATGGAAGGATACTACAAACGCTTCATTCAGGACCCTTCACGCAAAGCACCACATTTGAAAGGACTGAACAAGAAGGGGGTGAAGTTCTCTTGGTCAAATACTTGTGAATTCTCATTTCGGGAGCTTAAGGGAAGGTTGGAGTCGGCACTGATACATGTACTTCCAGAGCCAGGAAAGAGCTATATAGTCAATTGTGATGCTTCAGGTATCGGGCTGGGCGCAGTGCTTATGCTGGGAGATGGAGTCATTGCGTACAGGTCTCGACTGTTGAGGCCACATGAGAGGAACTACCTGACACATGATCTTGAGTTGGCAGCCATTGTTCATGCCTTACGCTGTTGGAGACACTATATTCTCAGAGAGCACTTTGTGGTCTTCACCGACCATAAGAGTCTCAAGTATATCTTCACTCACCTTGATCTGAATATGAGGCAGTGCAGGTGGGTCGAGTATCTTCACTCTTTTGATTTCAAGCATTCCAATATGCCTGGAATTGACAATGTGGTGGCAGATGCATTGAGCATGAGAACTCAGATTCAGGTAGTTCAGGAGGCCAGTAGTGAGTGGTAGCTTATGGATCTGTTATCTGAGATGCATCTGGAGATGCACAATAGATAGGGACAGAATTTCCTATCTTCTGTAGGTGTTACCTCTACGCTTATTGATCGGGTACGGATGAGGCAGCTATTAGACTCAGAAAGCATAGTCATGCGGGAGGGTGTGTCAGGAGAGGACCCTCTTCCTAGATGGACAGTGAGCAAGGATAATATCTTTCATTTCCAGGGACGTGTATGGGTGCTAGCAGACATACGCGAAGAGCTGATGCGGGATTTTCATTCCTCAGTTTCGGCAGTTCATCCTTGAATCACTAAGATGTATCGGGATATTCCTCGCCAGTACTGGTGGCTAGGTATGAAGAGGGATGTTGCTGGTTTTGTCTTGAGTTGTTATACTTGTCAGGAGGTGAAGACAGAACATCAATGACTGAGAGAAATTTTATATCAGTTACCCATTCCGAAGTGGAAAAGGAACGATGTCGCGATTTATTTTGTGACCGGATTGCCGAGGTCGCCTCGATGGAACGATTCTATTTGGGTTGTTGTCGACAGTCTTTTGTAGGTTGCTCACTTATTGCCAATCCAGGAGACTTTTAATGTTGATGATCTGGGACGACATTACATCCGAGAGATTGTCTGTCTACATGGAGTTCCAAACTCCATTGTTTCTGACAGGGATGTGTTCTTTACTTCTCGGTTTTGGCAGGGTCTTCTGATGGCTTTGGGTACCTAGTTACTTCTGAGTATGGCATACCATCCCTAAACAGATGGCCAGTCCGACTGTACGATCAAGGTGCTTGGGGATATTCTCCAAGCTTGCATTCTATATTTTGGCAGAACTTTGGAGAATCATATTACTCTGGTGGAGTTCTCATACAAAAATAGTTTTCAGGAGACTATACAGATGGAACCTTATGAGGCTTTGTACGATAGACCATTCCAATCAACCTAATGTTGGATGGAGGCAGAAGAGGCATCTTTACTAGGACCTATTCTTGTTTAGGAGATTTTGGACGAGATAGAGTTGATTTGGAAGAGGATGGCTATAGCACTGTCTCGACTGAACTCTTATGCTGGTCTGCGGGGACAACCTCTGGAGTTCGAGGTCGGGGATCAGGTTTTCTGGCATGAACACCGAGGATGGGATGCAAGAGGATTTGGAGATAGGGTAAGATTTTACAATGGTACGTCAGGCTGTTTGAGGTATTGGAGACAGTTGGTACGGTTTCCTATCTGTTGCAATTATCTCAGAGGTACTGGGCCATTCATGGCGTCTTCCACTTCTCTCATCTCTAACGTTACTTTTCAGACCCGTCTCATGTCCTTCAACCCAAGGAAGTTGAGCTCAAAGTGGATGCATCGTTTGAAGAGAATCCTATCCGGATTTTCAATCGCAGTACGAAGGTTCTCCATGGGCGGTATGTTCCTCTAGTATGAGTTCTATGGTAGCACGGGCGATTATAGGACAATACCTGGGAAAGGGAGGCTGATGTATGATCTCAGTAGCGAGAGCAGTTCGAGGTTTCTCCTTCTCTGCCTCTTTAGGGAAATTCGGGTATGAATTTCTATAAGGGTGGAAGTTTGTATGAACCCGGATCTTTGTTTCGGGTATATACTTCGTTTTTCTAGAGTTTTTAAGAAAAATGGAGTTTTTGGAAAATTTTGATGTACACGCCATGTACTTTCTGAGTACACACCGTGTACTCTTTTCCCGCTCAAATACATGTGTTGGTCGTGTCTGGGCCACACACACGGTGTGTAGGGGTGATGTGGAGGCCGGTTAAAGCAGAGTACATAAAAACCTAGTACACACCGTGTAATCTAAAAATACACACCGTGTACTTTCTTTTTTTTCCATTATAAGGACATGGGTCACGCCTAATCGACAGAAAGGTCTTCCTCTCCATCTTCTTCATCTGAGAGTGTCGGGGATCCGTGGATCTTCGACGATCCCCCATCCCTCTATTAGTTCTCTGAATCGATCGTCGTCGATTGCGTTGGAATCACAGCAGAGAGTTATCCCTACTCCTTGAGAATTGTTTTTCAATTCCTCCTTTTTCTCACGTTATCATGGGTTGATAATTTTTGAAGTTTTCTCAGATCATCATCGTTCTATAGAGAATCTGTTGTCTCGGTTCACATATGTTGACCTCTTAGGATTAAGGTAGGTGGTTTGTGCCTTTCTGTATGAATTCGTTGAATACTATGTGCAATTTCCACTAATTCCCTTGAACGGGGTATTGTGTGTTTCATGTTTTTCCCTTGTTGTTTGATTTCCTTAATGATATGTCTGTTTAGTGGTCAATGCTTGTGAATAGAGAAATTTTAATGTGTTCATGATTCTTTTCCATGAATTTTTTCTTGTTCGGCGTTGCCAGTTGTCATGACTAGTTGTAGGGTAGTGTAACTATTTCATTGTTTTGTTGTTGATCCTTAGAATGATATCCAGTTAGTTCTTGAGGTTTACATGGACGATACACGCGCGCTATGCATGTTTATTTTACACAGGGCTGCGAGAACCTAGTGTAGTGGACCGTAGAGATAATGGATGTAAGGGCTTCTCTAGAGTGTCATTAATTACGATGAAAGACCACATGGGGAATTGAAGATGAGTGCTTCCTTAGAGAGTATGTAGTTCCTCGACGTGGTCCACATGGGGAATAGACATTGAGTGCTTCCCTAGAGAGCCTTTAGTACGATACGAGACTATAGGGGGAATTGATGGTGAGTGCTTCACCAGAGTGTCTAATCATTAACTTAACCAGAGGGGTGAGACTGTGTGTGACTCCCAGAGGGTTTCTAGTACTTGTAGGTTGAACCTTAGGGGACAGGTTGTGAGAACTACCCATAGGTTTCCTTTTTGTTCTACTTGCTTGAGTGGTTGTTTCATGTTTGTAGATTATATGCAAGAAACTGGGGACTGTTACTGCTGTGTATTATCCTGTTTACTTCTTACTGTACTTTACCTACCATTTATTCATTGACTGTTAGGCACATATCTTTGGGTGGTTTACTATTGGGACATTGTCCCACACCTTGTTTGGGTCATGCTTTTGGGCCCAAACAGATTATAATGTTGTAGGTATAGACAATGGAAAACACCCTTCTACTTCAGGTTCTTGATTGTTCTGTAGCTGGAGAGCATGGGACCAAGCTGAGGGTTGTGATACTGAGGAGTTTCTAAACCGTTTTTTTGTACATTGGTTTCAATTTTACTTCAGCACGTTGTTTTGATTACTTCTTTCTATAGACACATGTACCATGCTACATCATTATTATATTATACTTTTCATCTGCTATTCAGTTCAGTTGTTGTATGCTGTTTATTATTTCCGTTATAGTGTCTATTTGTTCATCCATTTTATACTTTACCAAATGAGGGCATAGTTTCCCCACCGACTCAGCAAGGCGCTCACTGCTTGTCGGTAGCCTCTGGAATTAGGGGAAACGCGCTTGAGGTCATGTGGCGAACCGGGTATGGGTTACCAGTTATGTGGCTCCGGATCCATGTCGTTACAACAACCATGAACTCCTATGAAAAAAATAAATCATCCAATAAAATTTGCGCAGGTGTTAGGGTCAATTTTTAATCATTATAATTTTATTTTAAAACTACATTAAATAATTCACCCATTTTGTGTTTGTGAAAATTTCTATTGTTAATATTAACATTATTCAAAAACAAAATGGAACTATTTACAATAATTGAATTTTTATATAGATATATAGAATCCAATTTTCACAATTATAAACATATTGTATTAGAATTTAAATTTAAATTTTTATTTCCAAACACAATGAAATGAATTTTTATTTTAAATGGGTTTTTTGAAACCGAAAATATTATTTCAACATATTAATGTATACATAGGTTTAAAGTGGAATGGATTTTATTATTTGTAAATAAGTAATTTTTATGTTATATTGTTATAAAATTAAAATCCTAATGATATTTTTATATAATAAAATTGATTTTTTTAAAAAATAGGTATTTTTCACAATTCTTAATAAATTAAATCCTTTCAAAAAAGAATTAGCAATAAGATAAATTAGAAATTATTATTTTTAAAATAGAATAGTATTTTTAAAAAAATATATAAATGTGTGAATTTTTTTAAAATACACGTGCACCAATAAATATTGAAATAATAATATTTAAAAAAACATATTTTTATGCATAAAATTGTAAGTTTCCTTTTGTTATTATACTCAAATATATTAGATTAATCTAAAATAATTTGATTGAATATATTGTATATAAATTTTAAAATGGATTTAATACTATTTATTTATTCCTACTTGACAACTATGTTAAATTATCATTTAATAAAATTTAATTTTTTTATGATGGGTGTTGTGTGAGACATAAGATATTGATGATATTAAATTTAAAAGTGTCATTCCATAAAATCATGTGGTGTGACATTGTCCAATACTTCTATAAATTGGGTCCTTGTAATTTTAAATATTACATAGAATATCATATTATGATAATGAAAATACCTTTTTTGGTAACACATATAGTAAATAGGCTTAATAAAACATGCCCACAATAAGGGGAATGGTTAATGTGAGGGTCACCAAAAAATAGGCTTTTAATTAGGATAATATTATCAGGAAGTGAAAATATACTCCTAGAAGAGAAATATAACTATTATGATATTATCTATTGTGATAGAGAACATCGAAATTATATAGATAACCAACATAATTCCATAAATCTATAAAATATTAAATTTATATTGATTTCTAAGATATTGATTTCTATTAATGAAAAATAAAAACACAATATTTTTTTTCAAAATTCATGTTTATAAAGATGAGGGATTATTTTTTTGTATAAAGGTATGTAGTTAATTTATTTATTTTCATTTTATGATAATATTATCATCCTTTGGATTTACTTCGATCGTTTTTCACATTATCTCTTATGACCAGAAATGGAAATTCAAAATGATTTTTTATTATTGAATCACTTTAATTAATCATAAGCTCCAAAAGTCCTTCATTGAGACATTAAAAGTTTTCTTAAACTAAACTGATTATAACAAATTATAAACAGAAAATAATATAAAAAATTCATTTTTATCCATTCCATATTAATTTAATCAATACTCATATCCATTATACATTTATCTTAATTAAAGGTATAACAATTTAAAAGGTAGGTTTTTAAATATTCAAAATCCAGTTAACATTATATTCTTTAAATAATATAATGTAAATATTATATTAAAAATAAAATTATAAGGATACCATTATCACAATAATTATATAATTAAGATATTTATTCTTCAAAAAAATAAAATATGACATAGTTAATTATATTCATTATGTCCAAAATTAATGTACTCGTTATAAACATTCATATTACATTCCTATTACATGGTCAACCATTCTAGAATAAAATCATTTATTTATTTTTGGGAGCATATTTAAGGTTACATTACCGAAATCATATTTTTTTAAAATATCATACTGATACAGAATAACTTCTCTTGGTTACTATTATTATTCATCAGATGCTTCAAAATTTTAATGAAGAAGTATTACAATTTAATCAGTATGTATATCATGTATTTTATAACTATATAATCATTGACAACATAAATATTGGGTCAAAATAGATGATATCTTAAATCATTATTCTACATTATTAAACCACTACCTACACGTCTTCATTTTATTCCTGAATTACTACAACCTTTGATTTGTTATTTGTACTATATTTATCACCATATTTATATTGATAAATTTTATAATGTTGAATATTTTCTTAATGATTTTTCCCACAAAGACAAGATTCTAAATAGGGCATACTTTTTTATAATTAGATCATTTCTAAATTGATAATTTTTTATGGAGCCCAAAATAACACTTAATTTTTTCTCAGAAATTACATTATTTAATGCTAGATTTCAACACCTAAAACTTATTATGAATCCTCAAAGGCATTCACATTTTTGTTTTTTCACAAATTATCAATATATAGGAATATAAATCTTCTATTGTTCATTGAATTTATCACCCGATCTCCCAATATACAATTTCATTAAATTATTTGGTTAGTTGAGGAGTTGGATAACGTGTATATTGTAAAACATATATCATGATAAATAATATTGAATAATAAAAATGGACTTTATAATAGTAAAAATTACATATAATTTCTCATAAACACATAATCAATCACATATAATGGTAACTATGTATTTTATGATTCTTACTATTGACAGAATTCGAAATCATAGTGAGAAAAACTAATAATAGTGATATAGTCCTAAAGAATCCTTTATACTATGTCTAAATGATGGAATCCTCATCTCAATATTTTATTCCATATGATTATCATAAGTTATCCATGTCCATTAACAAATTTAATTTCTGATATCCATTACTCATTAATTTTTTCAAAGTTAATCATGGGTAATATTTTATAATCCATTATTTCTTAAATCTATTTCCCATGGTTTCTACAAAACAACATTATATACCTACTATAATGTCCCCAAACCTATTAAACCTTTGTCGGTAGTGAGATTATTAAATTTGGATAGATTCAATTAATTTAATCATGAATTACTTTATAGTATATTAGTCTTGGTAATCTAGACCCAAAATGACCCAACTATAAAATTTGAATATAGAAATTAAAAAATAATTTTTATGCTCTAGAATATCATTTCACAACAAACATCATAATCATCATTTACTCCTAGATATATTAAAATAATAAGGGGGTCATATAATTCTAATCATGGTTTATGTACTGTGGTAAAAATCATGAATAAAAAATAATTTTAAGGTAAATAAATAAACTGACATGCCAATGAATCAATAAACTGAGAAGGAAATTCATCCATAGATTATATCACTATTAAAGTATCATTTATTAAAATAAATATAATTATAATGAATTAAATGTTTAATTAGTGGATGTTATGTTTTATAGTAACATGAAAATATTATTATAAATAATAATCATAAGACAGTTTAAGACTACTACGTACAGACCGATTCAATTTTTCCAATATTATCTTCACTCTCATGATTTATCCAAAGATATATTAAAATGAATTGGTGTAAACCAATTAGTACTTTCCATTTATTTTTTCTCATGCGACTACCTAATCATCATGTTGATTGTATTAACTAATCCCAAACCAATGTATTTGACGTCCAAATCATTCATTATATATCTAACAATCAACCTAATTCATAAATAATTTTCCTGATAAAAAAATATCCACAGTGAGTAAACGATACATATGTAGCATTATTTTTTCCCTGTAAACTAATTATAAATAATTGAAATAAATATTATTAATGTTACCATTAAATTTCATATTGAATAAAAAATTCATGAATGTATAGATCCACTGATGAACAAACATTATCGAGTTGAAATGATTATTTCCTAAAACATTATCTTTAATTAATTTGAAAATAATAATTAAAATAAACAATTATGAACAAAATTAAGAAATCATTTAATTTAAAAATAAAATTTTCAACATGTAAAGGATGAATTAAATAATTATGTAATGAAGAAGAAATGATATTTCATTCAATATCTAGAATATATTAAAGAATTATTTTCAAACCAATTTGAAAAAATCATACAATACAATATTTGTAAATGAAAATAACATTCTTTAAAAATAAAATTGTTGGTCGGAGTGGATACTCAAGAGGGGAGTGAATTGAGTTCCAATTAAAATTAATATTCAACAATATTTCTCTTAAAATCCACAAAATTAATAACAAAGTTAAATTGTAGTGAATTTATATAGATTAAATATTTTCAATTAGTATCTCAAAGAGTGATTAGGTCTCAGTTAATTTAATCTCAAGATTAAATTGACATTTGAAACTAATGTGATGATTTAAAATAAATATAAACACTTACCAATTTATCCATCAATGTAGCTTTAAAATAATTTTTTATTTCAAAGTAACAGTAGCGAAATATGAAACATATATAAATAGTATACTTTAGACATAGTATAATATGCACAGTGGATTAATCCAAGAGGTTATGTCCCAAGCCGAGACATAGTCATCACAAAAAATTTATATAAAGTTGATCCACACCCTGGATCTGGGTTAAAAACATTGTAAGACTATCCAGGCCACACAGGAACCTCTACCACAGTTCTTTGTGGGAAAAAAAATCAATTACCAGGCCACCCAAGGACCACTTCCCAAATTGCCTTGGGTAGTCAAGAGTAAACAATTTTGGTTTGAGGATTTTGATAACCTCCAGTTCATCACATGAGTCAGTGTGTGTGTTTATGATGAACAAAGTACACACACTACTCAAAAATGTAAGTAAAATAATTCCCAAGAGAGAATGTATCAGAGTTTAGAAAGCTCTAGTCATTGGTAGTGCAGCTCTGGAGTCGTTGGATTTAGAAGAGTGGCTTCTGAGTCCTTCTCTGATTTTCCTATTAAAACAGTGTTTCATGATTCAGCCTGATGTCCTTCATAGGAGAGTGTGTTCTCTGATTTCCTGTGTTCTTTGTTTGTTCATCAGTAGTGCTGGATTACGTGCATAAGAGTTTTCTTTATATCTTACAAATTCCCCTTTTTCAACATCTTCGTGTGTTATTCTGTCTCGCATGTATATTCATGGAAGAATTCTCTCTCTATACCTTTTCACAGATCCTCACTTTTATTGCAGCTCGATCTTCCATTTATTCCACAAGCTCCAACAGTGGGAATGATTAACTTTCCCTAGGTATGATGTACGATATCCTAACATGCCAACAACTAACATTAAATATCATTAATTTCATTAAAAACATCTACTATGAAATTTAGAATTAAATACGAATTTGTAGAAGTTCGAATAGTTTTCATGACTATCAGTGAGTCATGATATCGGTGAGACATTTTGAATCTGCCTCAGTTTCGGTTGCATCTGCATCGGTGTCTCAACATCAGTGTCTCAGTATCGGTGTCTTAGCATCGGTGTCTAAGCATCTGTATCTCAACATCGGTATCATCGCATCATTATCTTAGTATCGGTGTCTCAACATCGGTGTCTCTACATCGGTGTCTCAGCATCTGTGTCTTAGTATCGGTGTCCTAGTATCGGTGTCTCGGCATTAGTGTCTCATCATCGGTGTCTTATTATCGATGTCTTAGTATCGGTGTCTCAGCATCAGTATCACTTTGGACCTACGGTAGCCATCAGTTCGACATGTCATCATCAGTGCGATAGTTCCTATTATTGGTGCAACCATTCATCTTCGGTGCAACCGTTCAACATCGGTGCAACCGGTCTTCGGTGCGATAGTTCCCATTATTGGTGTGATTGTTCATTGTCGGTGACTCCGGAAAATGACTAACGGTGTGTCAAGACATGTAATTCTTACAATGTTTCAGTTCAATCCAGAATAATTCCAGGTCAACCATAAACATACATTGATCCTAGATAAACATTTTTAGATATGATTTAAACACATTTAAAACAATTTGAACAAAATACTAAGAGGAAATAAATAAAACTAAGATTTGGGATTATTAAAATTACCATTCCACAGAGAGTTCAAAAATCTACCCCATTTTTATAATCACAAATCAATGGCACAAATGAAGAGAGAATATAGTATGTCATTCATTATGCTCACCCTATATAAAAGACCATATTCCAAATGATAAACCATGGTTAGAATAGCAACCAGAACATATATATAACTGAGGAATTATCCTCTATCAAAATTTCACCCCATGTGTATCCATGCATGTGATAAATAGACAGAATGGGAGATACATGATCTCCCCGAGTTCATATATGCATACATGATTCCCCTATTTTCTATCCTTGATTTCTCAGGATTCCCATGTTTTCTGTCCTTGATTTCTCATGATTCCTATGTTTTATCTCCTTGATTTCTCTCCCCCTTTGGGCTTATAAAAAAGGAGAGATAAAGAAGATAATCAAGATGATTCCATACAATCAATGAGTACACATATTACAGAAAAACGGAATAGTGAAGAAAAACAAAATCCCTATAAAAAATTGACAGTAACAGCTATTCCTCAGGGTGCAAGGGAGATTTCCCTTTAGAAGTAGGAGGAATTGAAGGTCTAGAAGGTTGTTGGGTGGAAGGTGGAACTGGCCTTATATAGAAAAGAGGTAGGATGACCCGATATGGACGAATTGGGGTTTCCACGGTCACCTGTTGCGAAGAAGTTCGTTCAGAATGTTGCTGTTGAGAGACTGGTCTAATTCTAGAAAGAGCCTTAGAAACAAATATCTGGCTGGGAGCAACAACTGATGATTGCAGAGACTCAGTTGTAAGAAAAACATTGTCTTTTTCTGGCACCTGATGGTAGGGTTTTAGAAAATTGATGATGTCCTGAATGACTTCTCCACCTTAATTCATAGCTTTTTCAAAATCATCCTTATTTTGCATTAAATTTTCTAAAGTGGGGGTAAAATCTTTTAACTGCTAAACATGAGCTTTAAAAGCCTGAGTCACTGGTGGGAGTCTCAAATAATCAGACAGTACTTTAAAATGATGATTCAACTCATGCTTTGTGTAGATGTTAGAGAAATAATGATATACTTTCTCCTTAATATCCTTTTGAGCATTTGTAGCATCAGCTGAATACAACTGTAACATTTTATGCACATGATCTCTATGCTCTTTCATTTTCTTCAAAGAATAGAAATATAAAATATTCCCAACAGCTGAAAGCTCTTCTCGAACAACATCTCTTAATGTATCTAATTTACGACTAGTGATCTTGGTCACTTTGGCATTACCATCCTGAGCAATAACCTGAGTAATCTCAGCTTTTTACTTCCACAAATCTTATTTCTTCAAATGTTCTATTAGATTTCATAAAATCTCCATCATACCAATGATGGTTGTTCTGAAATCACCTGACAGAGATACATGATTTCTACCTTACTCCATAAGTGCTTGATTCAAAGAGGTAATATGCCTTCCAATCGAATCACTATAATTTCCCAGGACTGGTTTGATAAGGCTTTCCACTCATTGAGCCAAATCATCCATAGAAGCATCAGATAAAGTCAAAGGAGTAGGAGTATGAATATGAGATAATTCACTTTTCACAGTATCCCTAACTGCTTAAATCAAATCAACCTTGAATTTTTTAAAATCTGACTGAGCAACTGCAGGATCGGGTCTACCTTGTGACACTGAAGGATCAGGTCTGACATCTGTTCTTTTCAAAAACTCAGCCACAAATTTACCCATAACAGAATCACTTATACCTAAATGATCCACTTCTACACCTTCCTCATCCTCTGGGTAGTCTAATCCTATAACCGCAAGACCTGGATTCTCTTCCCATGCTACTTTGCATGAAGGGTACTTAGGTTTCACAAACTGAGCTTGTCCAGAATTTTCAGGAAGGACTTCTCCATCCTCATCACTCTCCAACTGTTCTATCCTCGTAGCCTTAGGGAAATTTTATTTCTCAATATTTTGGGGTTGAGGATCATCTAGAGTCACATTATGACCTTCAATTGGTCGAGAATTGACATCATCATCATCAACATCATCGCCATTAATTTCACTATCACCACTACCACCATCACCATCAACATCACCATCATCATTAACTGATCTATACCTTGAACTGTCTGTACTTCCAGGTTCATACTCCACAGAATTTGATTCATTATTCTCTCCTTCTTCTTCATCATTTAAAAGTGGTTCAATTTATGGTAAATTGAGAGGAGGACTTACTGAACCAAATTCCATCCTTCTTCTATTTGGGATAACAGTATCAGGATCACTCCTTTCATCAGGAGATGATTCTGCCTCTTTTTCAGCATTTAGATTCCCATCAGATTATTCTTCTTCTTTTTTTACATTCTAACTGGATTCACCAGTTTAATAGGAACAACCACTTCCATTTCATCATCTGAATAGATCACTTCCTCACCATGTTTTATGCTAGGATCTCTTACTTTCCTTGGTCTCCTTGGATGATCAGTAGGATTAAAGGATTCATATAACGTTTCTTCATCAGCAACCCAAGAATTCTTCCAGGGGTTCCAATTGATTTTCATCCTCTTACAAATAACATTGTTGAAACAAAATCTAACTGATGTGATACACTCATCTCTATCATCCACACATCTAATAATTTCATCATGGAAGAAATATGTTTAGAATAAAATAGAGTAGTATCTTTATTTGAAGGTTTTATCATCTCAACAATATGCTCGACAAAATATCTACTTATATTGATCTTTCAACCATTCAGAAAAAGAAATTGCAGAAAAACATCTTGATACATTACTGCAGCAAAATCACTTTTTCTCGGACATACTTGATGTTGAATAAATTTGATCAGAATTCAGTCCTCACAATCCAACTCAGAAGAAATTATCCATTACGATTCAGACTTCCATGTCAGAAACTATTGGTCTAGATCATATAAAAAGTAATCATTTATGGGAGTAATATTACAAGAATAGTCCTCGTATCTTCCATTGTGAGTTACTCCTAGACATTCATCCCATTATTTTGATGAAAATGTATTCTTTTTCCCTTTTACTACAGAAGACAATCTCACATCCTCTACTCCGTCCAAATCTATATCAAGGTTCAACTAGAACATGTGCACTAGCTTCGGGTAAATAACTCTATCATTATTACAGAACCACTCCTTCCAGCCTTGAGTTTCCAACACTTTAAAGAGAATGGACTTTCTAGATAAAACCCATTACGAACAAATTTCCTTTTCAGCTATAACATCTCTTTTTTCTAGCTCCATGTTCACAGACCTCTGCGTCGTACTGCTCGACTCACCTCGAGCATGATTGACAGTATAAGTTCCTTCAGATTCCTCGATCTGTCTCTTTTTCTTGGCCATTTTGAGGTTTTGAGTCAATTGAGAGGCTTGGGAAGATTCAAAAGGCTCGGGTTAAGGAGAATATAGAAGAGAGTTCGGTGGGAAATGGAAGGTCAACAATCTTTAGAGAATGGAATAACTCTGTGTCATTATTTATATCATTTAGGGTTACAAATAATAGAATATTGATTACGTAAAACATCTCCATTTTAAAGATATTTTTTTTTTGAAAATAGTATGACCCAATCGGTAGCACTAATTGACTTGAGAGATCAGTTTGACGGATCGGTTTGACAGATCGGTTTGTCAGATCGGTTGGACAGATCGGTTGGACAGATCTGTTTGACAGATCAGTTTGACAGATCATTTTGATAGATCGGTTTGAGAGATCGGTTTGACAGATCTGTTTGACAGATCTGTTTGAGAGATTAGTTTGACAGATCTGTTTGACAGAATGGTTTCATAGATATATCATACCTAACTCTTGTTTAATCGAGTTTAACCTTTCAAAATTTAAGTGCTTGGTGAAAATGTCAGCTAATTGATGTTCAATACCTATATAATCAAGAGTAATGTCACCTTTAGGTAGTGATATCTCAAAAAGTGATGTCTGACATTAATTTGTTTGGTTCTAGACTGAGACACATGGTTCATTGAAATTTTTATTTCACTAGTGTTATCACAGTTAATTCAAAAAACCATAAATTCATATCCATAGTCCAAAAGAGTGTGTTTCATCCACAGAATTTGTTCACAACAACTACCAGAAACAATGTATTCTGCTTCAGTAGTATATAATGCAACAGAGTTCTGTTTCTTACTACAACAACATACTAAGGATTTACCCACTAAATGACATTTTCCAGATGTGCTCTTCATATCTAACTTGCAACCAGCAAAGTTAGAATCTGAATAACTGATTAGTTCAAAAGATTGTCATTTTGGAAAAAAACTATCCTACGTTTACAGCATGTTTATGATAGTTAAAAATTCATTTAAAAGAAAGTATATGAGATTCTTTCGGGTAAGCTTGAAATCTTGCACACGTAGACACAGTAAACATAATATCTGGTTGACTAGTAGTAATGTAGTGTAATCTTCCAATCATTCCTTTGTAATTGGTTTGATCCACTGGTTTCCCAGTTTCATCTGCTTCCAATTTACAGACTGTACTAATAGGAGTATCACTTTCCTTAATACTATCCAAAACAAATCGTTTTAGAAAATCCTTTGTGTATTTAATTTGATTCAAAATAATACCATTTTCAATTTTAAAAACATGAAATCCATGAAAATATTTACGTTCTCCCATTAAACTCATTTCAAATTCATTTTGCGTACTATTTGAAAATTCAGTACATAAATATATTTTAGAAGATCCAAAAATTATATCGTCAGCATAGATTTTAACTATTAAAAAATCTTTATAAATTCTTTTAATAAAAAAATTTGGATCAGAAATCCCTTTAGTAAATCTTTTTAGAATTAGAAAATTACTAAGTCTATCATACCATGCTCTTGGAGCTTGTTTTAAGCGACACAAATCTTTAGAAAGTTTAAAAACTCGATTTGGAAAATGAGGATTAATAAATCCAGGTGGTTGTTCCACAAAAACATCTTCAACAATAAAACCATTTAGAAAAGCTCTTTCCACATCCATTTGATATAACATGAAATTCATATGAGCAGCATATGCCAGTAATATCCTAATGGCTTCTAATCTGGCTACGGGTGAAAAGGATTCCTCATAGTCTATACCTTATTCTGTACTATATTCTTGTGCAACTAATATAGCTCTTTTTCTAACTATGTTTCTAGACTCATCAACATTGGTTCTAAAAACCCATTTTGTGCCTATTGTTAAAGTGTCCTTAGGATTGTCAACTAATTCCCAGACATTGTTTATTTCATATTGATTTAACTCTTTTTGCATAGCCATTACCCAAAATTCATCATTGATAGAATCATTGACATTTTTAGGATCTAGATGTGAATGAAAGGATTGATGTTCAACCAGGTTTCATAGAGAATCTCTTGTTTGTCTCTCTATCAAGATTACAAACAACAGCATCCAAAGGACGATTCTTCATAATCCTTGTTGATCTAGTAAAGGTAGGACTTGAAATTTTAGGTTCATCTATAGGTTTGGGTTTAGTAGAAGCAGATTCCGGAATATGTCCAGAATTGGATGTTTTTATAGCAGATTCGTTAGATTTGTCATTAAGGTTTAGAACAGATATATATTTTTCATGATTTTCAAGAGAGGATTTAAGCTTATGTGGATCAGTTTTAGGAAACTTGATGTGAACAGATTCTTCAAAACATTTGGTTCTTTTATTAAAGACTCTGTTGGATTTTCTAGTTAAATAATAACCAATAAAGATTCCGTCATCACTCATAGAAGAAAACTTGTCCAGATTATCCTTTGTATTAATAATAAAACCATTACAGCCAAAGACTCTAATGTAACTAACTTTGGGTTTTCTATTATTCCATGTCTCATATGGGGTCTTCTTAAGAACTACTCTAATTAAGACTCTATTAATTATATAACAAGTTCTATTCACAGATTCAGCCCAAAAAGTAAATAGGCAGGTCATATTGATTAAGCATGGTTCTATCTATTTCTTGAAAGGTTCTATTTCTTCATTATACTACATCATTCTGCTGAGGAGTTCTAGGAGAAGAAAAGTATAGTCTATAGCCTTTGTGTGAGAAACAATATTCAAAGTCTTGATTTTCAAACTCACAGCCATGATCAATTCTTAGAGTTGTAATCATAAGTCCACTAAAATTTTCTACAGATTTGGAGTATTTAATAAACTAAGAACAAGCTTCAATTTTGTGTGCTATGAAGTATACCCAAATATATCTAGAAAATTCTTCTACTAGAATATAGACATAGTTCTTCCCATTAAAACTAGAAACTCTAGAAGGACCAAACAAATCCATGTGAACCAAATAAAGAGTTTGAGAAGTTGAAACTTCATTCTTTGATTTAAAAGAAACTCTATGTTTCTTTCCCTTTTGAAAGTTATTACAAACGTGGTCATTTTGGAATTCAAGTTTATGTTGGTCTGTAACCATGTTCTTCCTATTTAGTTTTCTATGTGAATGGATGTTGCAGTGTCCTAATCTTCTGTTCCAAATCCAAGACTCTTTATGAAAAGCATTTAGGTAATTAAAATTTTGCTTAGATAAATAAATTAAATCAACTACATAAATATTTTCATTTCATAAACCAGAATAGAATAAAACATTTTTAGAATTATAAAAATTACAAGAATCATTATCAAATTTGACAATAAAACCATCATCACACAATTGATAAATACTTAAAAGATTATATTTTAGTCCATCTACAAATAAAACATTGGAAATTAAAACTGAATAAGTGTTACCAATTTGGACTAGGCTGATGATTTTTCCTTTCGAATTATCACAAAAGGTGACATGGCCTCCATCAATCTTGATTCGGCTTTTAAAGCATGAGTAATCTCCAGACATGTATCTATATCATCCATTTTCCATATACCATACCTTCTCGTGAGAACTTTTCAAATAGGATTCCTCGAATTTGTTGGTCATGAAACACATGTTGGCATGATTTCTTTCAGAATTTTACATTTTAGATTCAATAGTGCTGTCTTCAGATGCACTCCAAGTATCCTTCATAGATTTCATGTACTTTCTGTCATTATAATCATATTTGTTCTTGAATTTTAACTTTTTTTAGTATTCTTTAATGGGTCCTTTTCTTTTTCACTCGTACAAAACTACTTCATCACTTATATCTAGCTCTTTCCAGTCCTTCTTCCAATGTACCTTATTGTCATACATTCCTTTGTAATTTGAATTTTTGAAAAATTTATTCTTCCTATACAATTTCTTAAACCTTCTGGCTATCTGAGCCATTCCAGCATCACTTTCAGAGTCTGAAAATTCACTTGTTGAATTGTCAGTTTGTATTTGAGCTTTTTCTCTATCCTTGATCTTTGTAGCAGTAGTCTTGATAGCCACTGATTTCCTTTTTGGTTCATCATCTTTATATTTATTCACGTTGAGTTCTTCCTCATACATCATTAATTTTCCAATAGGTTCTTTGATAGGCAGAGCTCCAATTTCACATGATTCTATGATTAAAACAGATATGCCTCTCCATCGGTATGGTAGACATCTCAAGATTCTCATGATTTGTTCCTTTGCTAGAACAACTTTTCCAAGTGAATTCGTTGTATTGACTATCTCATTGAACCTGAGATACATATTAGAAATGGGTTCATCAGTTTTCATTTTCAAATTATCATATTTAATAGTATAAGTATTCAATCACATTTTTTTAACATTAGTTGTTCCTTCATGAGAAATACCTAAAGTATCCCAAATTTCATAAGCAGTTTTGCAAGCATATATTCTGTTAAACTCTTCATCTACTAAAGAACAATACAGAGCATTCATAACATTAAAGATATTATAGTAAGTAGTCCCTGTAGGTTTATCCCAAGTTATTATTTCAGTTTCTGAAATTTATATTGAGACTCTAATGCAGTCCAAACATCAAAACCCATACTTTCTTAATGAATTTTCATTTCCAGTTTCCACTGGGCATAATTGGTACCATTAATGAAAGGTGTCCTGTTAGTAGCATCACCCCTAGTCTATTATCCATAAATATATTTTATAAAATAAATTTAAAGAGTCAAAATTTAGAACTAATAGAAATTTAAGATCTTTAAAGATGAAACTAAAATCACTTTTGAAAAAAAGAGTATTTCAAAAATCATTTAACAAAAATACCTCTGATACATAAATGTTTGTCAGAGTGGATACTCAAGAGGGGGGTGAATTGAGTTCCAATTAAAATTTCTGTTCAAAAATATTTCTCTTAAAATCCCCCAAATTAAAAACAAAGTTAAACTGTAGTGAATTTATATAGATTATAAATGTTCAGTTACTTTCTCAAAGAGTTATTAGGTCTCAGTTAATTTAATCTCATGATTAAATTGACTTTTGAAACAGTGCTTTTGATTTTGAATAAATATAAACACTTTCTAATTTAACTATAAAAATAGCTCTAAAATAATTGTCTATTTCAAAGTAACAACAGCGGAATATAAAACATATATAAATAGTATACATTAGTATTATTATAATATGCACAGTGTATTAAACCATGAGGTTCATTCTCAAGCCGATACATAGTCCTCTCAAACAATTTATATTAAGTTGATCCACACCCTGGATCAGGGTTAACAATAGTACAATACTGTCCAGGACACACATGGACCTATACCACAGTTCTTTGTGGGAATCAAAATCAATAACCAGGACACACAAGGACCTCTTCCACAGTTGTCATGGGTAGAAAAGAGTAAACAATTTTTGTTAGAGGATTTTGATATCCTCCCATTCAACATGGGAGTCAGTGTGTGTGTATGATGAACAGAGTACAAAAACTGCTCAAAAATGTAAGTAAAATAATCACTAAGAGAGAAAGTATCAGATTTTAGAAATCTCTAGTGATTGGTAGTGCATCTCTGTACTCGTTAGATTTAGCAGATATTCTTATGAGTCCTTCTATGGTTTTGCTATTAAAAACAGAGTATCGTGATTCATCGTGATGTCCTTCAAAGAAGAGTGTGTTCTATTATTTCCAGTGTTCTTCGTATGTTCTTCAATAGTACTGGATTTCATGCATAAGAGTTTTCTTTAGATCATACAAATTCCACTTTTTCAACTTTGTCGTGTGTTCTTCAGTCTCGCATGTATATTCACGGATGAATTCACACTCTATGACTTTTCATGCATCCCCACTTTTACTGCATATCGATCTTCATTTTATTCCATGAGCTCCGGTAATGGGAATGATTACCTTTACATAGGTATGAGGTATGGTCCCTTGAAATGCCAAAAAATAACATTAAATATCATTAATTGTATTAAAAACATCAATTATGACCGTTAGAATTAAATACTAATTTATTGAAGTTCAAACAATATTCATGACTATCGGTGAGTCATGAGATCGGTGAGACATTTTGAATCTGAATCAGTTTCGGTTGCATCAGCATCGGTGTCTCAACATCAGTGTCTCAACATCAGGGTCTTAGCATCGGTGCCTTAGCATCGGTATCTCAGCATCGGTATCTGAGCATCGGTGTCTGAGTATCGGTGTCTCGTCATCGGTGTCTCAGCGTCGGTGTCTCAGCATCAGTGTCTCAACATCGGTTTCTTTGTATCAGTGTCTCAGCATTGGTGTCTCAACATCGATGTCTTAGTATCGGTGTCTTAGTATCGGTGTCTCAACATCGGTATCTCTTTGGACCTTCGGTAGCCAACAGTGCGACCATTCATCATCAGTGTGACAGGTCATCATTGATACGATAGTTCATATTTTTGGTGCGACCGTTCATCATCGGTGAAATCGTTCATCGTCGGTGCAATCATTCATCGATGCGATAGTTCCTATTATTGGTGAGACCGTTCATCGTCGGTGACTCAGGAAAATGGCTAACAGTGAGTCAAGACATGGAATTCTTACAAAGTGTCTGTTCAACACAGAATACTTCCAGGTCATCCATAAACATACATTGATCATAGATAAACATTTTTAGATATTATTTAAAAACATTTACAACAATTTGAACAAAAAACTAAATGGAAATAAATAAAACTAAAATTTGTGATTATTAAAATAACCATTCCATAGAGATTTCAACAATTATAAATATTCAAAATGGGTAATAATTATTTTTAACAACAATTACATATTATTAAAAAAAATTATAACCTTTTACAAACCATGGGAATGGAATAGGAATTAACCTCTACCAAGGCATAATAATTCATAATTACAAATATTGATAAGATTTTGAAATCAACCATTACCACATTGTAATACGATGAATCATATTTACACAAATAATATATAAATTCAGATGAAAATCTATATAACATTAAAAAAATATTCATGATATAATATATCAGTGTGGAATTATATGAACCTCAAAAAATAATTTAGAAGTTAATATGAAATATGAATCATATAAGTAAAAGTGTGACGAGAGACCCCTACATTGGGATTCCTTTTATTTGAATATTCATTAACCTCTTTAACAATGGTTTAAATCATGTTCTTATGTAAAAAAAATAAAAATATTCATTTTTATGAAATCTTATATGTTCCTATTATTTCTTCTTATTAATTGTTTATTTATAATATAATGTTATTAACCATTTTTAGTATTATTAACTTCAATTTCCTTTGAATGATTTTTCATGTATGTCCCAGTTCGTGTGCATAATATATAATTTTTTCATCTCCAGAGTGAAAAAATATTTATAGATTACCGATTAATTAAGTATGTAAATTTTAATAATCATGTATTAATGGTAAAAATATAAAATTTCGTATAAGTATAAATTTTTTACACTATTATATCATACAAAATGAATCACATTGAATCATGGGTACAATAGTAAATATGTACACATGATCAACAATATTAATCCCATAATGGTGAAAGGGGATGGCAATTTATTATATATTATTTATTATGATATAATTATAATGTCTTAATTTTCATATTAATATATTATATCCATGATTATACACATATTGTTAAAGTGATGAACACATTACACCATGACGTAGAAACATTAAGACATATGTTTTCATGTGAAGTGCTTCCATTTTTTGTAGGATGGATAAAATATTTAATATTTTTCTCACATATTCGAAATTACATCAAATCATATATCAGGTACTATAGTAATTAATATACCCTGATAACAAAAAATGAAAAATATGTAGAGTAGTAAATAATCGAAAAATAATTGTTGATGACAATTATCTCTTTTTTGTATATCATCCATTATAACTTCTGTTATGGGTAATTGGGTAGAAATTTTGGATGTAAGAAGCCTTAATAGCTATAATAATTATTTTTAATAGTGAAATGGGAATGAGTTGATCAATATAGATTTCTCAATGTGGTTTAATAATGTGTGGGAAGAAGGAACCTTTTATAATTGGTGCGAGGGGAACTTTTGGAATCTCTCTGAATATTAAATTAAAATAAAAAAAATTTAAATTAATAATTTCTGAGTAATGATTTATTTTGAAGATATTATTAATATGGATTTGATTAATTTATCCAATAATTCTTATACTAGTTTATGCAACACTCATAGACATATCACTTGGTTTGAAAACATATTTATCCTCTTCAACTCTTACAGTGACATCATGTATTTTTTATATTTAGGGTTAATATATTGTATATAAAAAGAAAAAAGTCTGAGAATTATATAAATGATGAAATTTAAAACCATATATAATTAATTTTGTCTATAATACGTTTTTTATGAATTTTATAATATTTAGTTAAATATAATTTATTTATAAATAATATTAATGTCCATTTTGAATCATGTAATTAGTTTTACATTATAAAATTTTAATAAAACCATATATCATGAAAACAAATATTTCAATACTCCCCAAACATGTGAATTTAATGTTTAAATTCCTGGATTATAATAATTTTATAATTTTTTTAATATTTTTTATTTGTAATATCATTTATTATATTTTTAACTTAATTAAAAATTAACGCATCACATTTGTGAAATCATTAAAGGTAATTATATATATAATAAAAATTATGAATAAATGAATATGATTAATATAATTAATTTATCTTTTAACAAAATATATTTAAAGTTGATGAATATTCCTATATATCACCATATTGAAAATGTTATCATTAACGAAATCAGGTTTGTGATATCATTATATTTTTTTAAATAAACAATTATAATGATCAAATTCACGTCCTATTATAATAAAATTGTCATAGATTAACCCTTAAAGTTATATGGATAAAAATTAATCGTCATATAAAATAAAAAAAAGTTTTGGGTCATTTTATAGTACATATATTTTTATTTTAAACGTAAATTAAAAAAATTACCCTTAATAGTCCTAGAAAAAATTACATACATCACTAATCATATGATCAAAAATTAAAAAATAAATTTTAACAAATTTTGATATTTTAATTCCAATGATGGAATCTATTTTGAAAAATTACAATAAAAACTGTTCTCTGATTTACTTCCAATTTAAAACAGTAAATCACAACAAAAATATTTTAATTGAAAAATGAATTTTAAAACAACAAAAATTTACACATTCAAAAATAATATATAATTTTGCTTAAAATTAAATTTTTTATATGATTTATAACTAAATATTTCTGAAATTAAATTGAGATAAAATAGATATCATGAAGATATAATAATATAATAATATTGAAAATTTTAGAAAACACTCTATTTATGGCTATTCAGTAGAAAATATATCATGAATTTATGAATTTAAATATTTTTTGATTATTATATTTATTTTTTTCAAATAATATTAATAAAAGTTTCAATATATAGTTTTAAAACATCTATGTTTCAATAAATGGAGACCAATTGGATTTAAAAATTATCTATTTATGCATACAATGAAATTTTGTATTATCTTATGCCAATATGATATATTGGATGGAGGGAAAAATATTTCTTTAAATATATATATATTATAAATTTAATATTTTAGTTAATAGTATTAATTTACAAAAATTTAATGGCTAGGTTATAATGGTCACATAATAAAGTTTCCTTTTTTGTTTATATTGGGGGATTTGTTTAACATACTTTCTTGAAGGGAATAAATTTTAAAAAGTGACATTCTATACAATTTTTTAGTGTTAAATTCTACCATTATTCAAGAAATTTAATCCTATACGATTTTAAATTGCACATTAATATAGATGATAGATACCAGATAATTACTTTGTGGGATACCTACATAATAAATAGTGTTAAGAGAATATCCTCTTGTTTATAGGGAGTGGGAAATGAGAAGGTCACCAAAAAATTTGGCTATAGATTATCAGAACATTAGCGAGAAGTAAAAAATATGGAGAGGGAAAAGAAATCTATATATAATGTTTTGATAGAGACTAATAGAAAAAATTATTATTAGAATGTTAACCATGATAAAAAAAATTAATATGTTATATGTTAAAAGACCATTGAATTCTAAAAAATAAAATTAAAGGGATAATTTTTTTTTCTGGATTATTCTTCCTAGAGGTGAGGGATTATTTGACTCAAAATGTAAAAGGATTCTTGATTTTATTTCATTTCTTAAGAATTATATCATTATTTTGTTGTGCTTCAATCTAGTTTCACATTTTATCTGTTGTTATGAAATGGAAATTCAAGCTGAATTTTTTTATGCTGATATAAAATTAATTAATCATAACATCCAGATGTCATGAATTCATCCATTAGATATTTAATCAATAAAAAATGGATAGAAATGATATAAATGGACAATAATATCCACATATCATCCAAATACATAAGATATGTAGTTAATATTAAGTCACAACCAAATTTTTCTTTCTCATTTGAAATTCTAAATTTTTGGAAGTAATCTCACTAAATTTCGGAGATCATCTTCACATTAGACTCTTAAAATAATAAAATATAGCTAATATGTTGATGTATAATATATTTCACTACCCTAATCCCCATAAAACCATTGTGAAATCATGAATTCTTCTAAATAATAAATATATGGTTATTGAAAATATTACCTAACTATAAACATATAGTAATCTCCATATATGATCAAATTAGTAACAAATTCCATGGTCTCTCTTACTATACGAAAAAATAGATTTTACATTGTGATCAAATAGAGTGTTATCTTCCCCAAATACTAGGTTTTCCAAAATATCAACATGAAATTTAATCAATCTTCTTGGTTAGTGGTATTTTTCATCCCCTTAATTGAAATTATTGTTGAATAATTAATGAAATAAAATCCTTTTATATCTCAACATACTTCTAATAGTAGAGTCATTGACAAAATAAATCTCAAATATGAATTCATGAAAATATTTTTCATTCTACATCATTACTAAACCATTATATAGTTTTCCCAATAATATTAATTAATACCTCTATCCTTGGATTATAATTTTTAGTTTATTAATCATTAGTAGTGTTACCATTACATGTATAAACTGACTGATTCGCTTCTCTATTTTTCCCTATATGAAATAGTTTTTTTAATTCCCATATTTTAAACATTTAAAATTATTAACCATTGATAATAATCTAGAATAACCATTATTAAAAAAAATTCATTATTATGTAGGAATTAATTTCATTATATTCATTTTGTTACATCAAAATAATCTCCTCGTTATTATAAGTGATTTTCGTGAGTGTTTCTTCTTACATAATCAATATATAAGAAACTAATTTTTCCTTCCATTATATTTACCATACATCCCATCTATAATCTCCTTATCTTATTTGGTGAGTTTGGTTGTTATTTAAGGTTTATGATGATAATAAGGTATCTTGATAACTAATTAATAATAATCACTCAATAATTTACTCTAATCATAATTTCGTATAGTTACTCACCAATACATTTTTTACCACAGTCAATGATAACCTAGTAAATTTTGATTGTCACCATTGAATAATTACCAAATCAATCATTGAGAAACAATAGTCATTGTGAATTGTAATACAGAATCATTTATTTGACATCTAAATCCCAAAATACTCATCTCTATATATTAGTCAACAGGTTTATCCAAGGTTATACATGGACATTACGAAATCTATAATATTAAATCCATTAATTATAATTTCCCCAAAACTCATTCATAGAGTTATGTTTTGTAATATATGATTTCATAAATCTATATCCCAATGTTTCTCCTAAATATTATCTGATACCAACTTTAAATTATCTATCCACAATATCCTTAAATTTTTGGTAATTTTATTTAATTTGGATAGATATATAGAGCATCATCCCGAGATATTTAATTGATTAGTTTTCTTGGAAAACATGAAACATTCAAGATTCTCATATTTCATTCATATAAAAAACATTAATATAATTTTTTTTATAAGAATAAAATAATTTCCCAATACAATATTAAAAAATAAAAAAATGTAGTACTAATCATGGATTCATTAGGATTGGAAGAAAATAAGGTGGTCCATAATGCTCAGTTAGGGTTTGTTATAGTATAAAAGAACATTAATCATTAAAAATAAAATCATAAAATGTAAAATTACTTAAGATGCATTTCATTTAATCAATAAAGTAATAATTAAATTCACCCCATGATAAAATCATTGTTAAAATACCATGTATAATAAAAATATATAATTTTAATGAAGGTAATGATTAATTTTTTGATACCATTTTCTCCATGAACATGATACCATTACTGTAAATACATTTCAAAAGATATTGTAAAACCAGTGGGTAAAAACCAATTTGGTTTGGCCAACACTATCTCTACAAACATTTTCTTTCACAACATTGTTTAAAAGAAATTGGTAAAAATAATTTGGTTTGGAAAATTATTTGGTCTATGCAGACATATAATGGATCAAATTTCATGCATTAACCTATCCTCAATCCATTTATTTCATGTACAATCATTCCTAAAATATTGATTACTACAAATAATTCATAATCGATGTGAATTGACAAAATATATTCATATTTAATAAAAGTTGAAAATTTAACATTAAATTCCCTAGTAAAATTAATCATAAACCATCAAATTAAAATGGATCAATTGGTTATGTAATTTAAATCATCAATATAAAATAAAAAAAATATGAATGAAAAATCATTAAATCCATTCCTAGAAAATCTCATGAGGATAATTCCACATTTTTGTTTAATTTTATAAATAAAAAATTTATGAATGAAATGATGAAATCAATTTTTATAATATGTTATTAAAATTATTAAGAAAATATAAATAACTAAGGAATAATTATCTTGTCTAATTACATAAAAAATATAATATTTAATTGAAATTCATCAAATCTTTCGCAAGTAAAATCATAAAACAATACTTTTTAAAATGATAGGAAGATTCATTTTAATTTTTTTAAAAAATATTAAATATGTTTTAAAAATATATTCAAAAAACAATTTGGGAATAATGATATCATTTTTAAACAAAAAATTACAATACATTCTAATAAAAAATAAATACTCCCCATTACGAACATAAAATAAGAATCATACAATAATTATTTGATTGTGAAATAAAAAATTATGACATAATGTGTAGTAGGATCTTAATCCACTTGAAGAAATAACTCCAAATTAAACATCATAAAAAATTAAGAAAAATATATTCATGATATAATATAATATTTAAAGGGGCATATATAACCTGATATATAATTGTTAAATAATGTTATTAATTTTTACCAAAATCTTACTAATATTTAATAGATCATATATGATAATATATATCTTCATACAACCTATTTTTTATTAATATTTTGTTATTACCCATGTTTTAGTTATTAAAAAATTCGTTCTTCCTGATCATGTTTTCTCATGTATGTCCCAGTTATTATGTACATGATATAGATTAATTATCTATAAAATGATATTAGGGTCACATATAACATATATATTTATTAATTAAATTTTAATATTCATTTTTAATTTTCAATATTGAAAAGGACAACATCAGATCATGGAGACTGTAGGCCCTATGTATGCATGGGTGAGTGAATCATTCCCATAATGATATAATTGTAATGTAGTGAATAATATATTTATTTTCGTAGAATAATTGATAATACATAATTATCATATATTTCTTTCAATTCCTTCATTATACCAATTTACTTAAATTAGTGGACAAATTACCCTATGGTGTAGAGATATTAAGTCATACATACAAACATAGGTTGCTTTCATTTTTTTATGGGATGGATGAAATGTTGAATATGGTTGCCCCATAATCACAATAACGTATAATAATATACAATATATAATATTTATTACATTATATTGGAATCAATACTTGTATATGTTGTGTCAGTGAAAATGTACAAGAAGTATTTATTAAAGACGATGTCCATTTCATTAATAGAACTCTTTTATAACATCTATCAAGGTAAATATGGTAGATCTTTTAGAAGGAAAAGAATCTAAATAAATGTATATGGGTGTTTATATGTCAAATGGACATGTTTTTCGAAATCCATATGTCTCAATTGTGTGTAAATAATTGAATGGATGAGTTCCCTTTTATAATTGAGGAGAGGGATTATTTTAGAAACACTCTTTATATTAAATTTATATCAGTTAACAGTTATTTAAAAATTCCCCCATTATTAATTATTTATTATCTATGATGGATATGGGTCTAAATCATATAGTTTAATAAATTTTAAACATTTTTAGGTCAAATTATTTCCCATGATTTTTTTGTAAATTTATTTAATCTCTCAAACTCTTACCATTACAACAGGGATATTTATTGATTTAGAGTTAATATATTTGCTAAAAATATGAATATACCCATAAATGGGTTATTTATAACTTTTTAAACATTATAAAAATTATTTATCTGAAATTATGATTTATAATAATTTTATCATTTAATAAAATAGGTTTTATTTTAAAATTTCATTAATGATAATGTTGATACTATTCTTTAAATTTAATATTAAAAACATCATTAAAATATGATATTGTTGATAAATCTCCTTTAATACAATCCAAAAATATCATGTTCTTCTATAAAAATCATGTAAGACCTTAATTATAAACGGTTATATTTTTTATATCATTTATTTGATATTTCAATTAATAATATAATTACTACGTCACTGTAGCAAAAAGATTAGGGTTTTATTTTATGACTAAAATTTTAAAAAAATTAAAAATATGATGATTTTGAATCCTTTTCCTTTCAAAAATGATATTTATTGTCATAGATACATTATTGTTATTACCATATTAAAAATGTTACAAATATTTTACTCAAAAACTTGACATCCTTGACTTTTCATTAATTAAAATATTATAATGGTCAAAATCACACAGTAATGAAAGGAAATGATCATAAATACATAAAATTAATTCCCATTTATTTAAATTATTTATAAAATAATATATATATTATTTTTAGGTTCATTTTATAATCCTTGTCATTTTATTTTCAAAATAAATTATCCTTTATTGTGGAATGATAAATTACCAATATTACAAATAATATTGGGAAAAAATTAATGGATCATATTTATTAAAATTTGTCTCATTAATAAAAATATCAAAATTGTTTTAAAGTATCAAGACACATAATTTTTATAAATTAATTTAAAAATAATATAGAAAAATTAAAAAAAAAATCTCTTATTGAGAAATGCAATTGAATCACAGTAATGAACATATATCGAAATAATGAATAATGAATATAAAAATGAGATGGATGATATTTTTTATATCTATAGGTTTCTAAATTTCCACTATGATAAAAATAAAATCATGGATTTACGTTAACAAAATAAAATTATCATTTTTAATTTTTTTTTTTTGATTTTCAATATTCACATGATAATATTTTATTTATGAAAAATAAAAAATATTAACCATTAGAAAATTTGAAATTAATAATATAAAAATGAATTTTATTTCTTCATATAAAATTTATAAATGCGTCAAAATGTGTTTTTCAATCCTGTTCTATATTAAATGTTAACAACCGCCTTTAACAAAGTATAGCTTTTATATGTAAAATCATATTTGTTGTTATATAATGACATTCAAATCAATCCAATGAATGTAAATACAATTTAATTCATATATATAATATAAATTTCAAAATTTGGTTAATAATATTCATTCCCTCAAATTTAATGGCCAGATTATAATGAGAAGAAAATAATATTTTACAATTCATTTTTGGTGGGTGTTATGTGCAACGTCATATCTTGAAGATATTAAATTTAAAAGAATACATAAGTTAAATTCAGAGGGAGTAACAAAACCTCAGGTAAATAAAAATTTAATTATTAAACAAAATGATTTATTTTAATTCCTCAACAATTATTACTATTATATAATTTTATTTTTTTTTCACTACAAATGATTTATTTAAAATGAAATGGTTAGAAAATAAATACTTAATCAAATTTGATTAAAATTCACTAATGTTTAATATTAATAATAAATGTAAGAAATATAATTAAATTTTTAATTATTTTAATCTTAAATAAAATTGAATAATTTTAATGGATTATTTTAATAAAATATTTCTATATAAAAAAATTATTACATATTAATGCTGCAATTATTATGAAATCAGACTTGGAACACATAAATATTTTAACACCATTTTTTAATAAAAATATTTTCCTTTACATTTTATATTTTCTCATAAAAGATAAATTAATAATTTTTTTATAAAAGGCAATAAATGATATTCACTATCAGAATCATCCATTCTAAATTTTATTAGAATGCTTTTTTTGGTTTTCTAGATTTATGTTAAGGTAAATTAAAATATATACTATTTTTATAAATATCAAAACATTAATGACATAAAAATGTTATATGAATGTATAAAAATATAATAAAATCTTTTAATTGAATATATATATATATTATAAGTAAAATAAATAATTTATAAAATATCTTGAATTAAAAACATATGAATTCCATTACTAAGCCTATTTAATATTAAAATGTTATTAAAAATTATTTTCATCCATTTTCATATGATTGTATATTAGAATTATTACATTTTGATTATTAATGTTTTAAAATCAAAATAATCATAATTTAATTAATATTAAATAAAAAAATATAATGCATATTATTTATATTCAAAATATTTTGGCGAAAAATGTTTTTTTATTCGTAAAAATTCATTTGTTTCAAATATTGTTCAACCTACATTATGCATTGTTATGTTTAAATTTTTTTTAACAAATTTAGGAGATGAATTCAAAAAAATGGATTATATATTATTAATTTTCATTGTAATAATTAATTAATAAGGTTAATTTCATTTTATGGAATAAAAATAAGTTACCACGGTATAATTTACGCACTACTATACAAGCTAAAATGTGGTGCAAGAGTTCAAAGGAGAGGTTATAATACCCATAAAAAACCACATCATAATTTTTTATGTGTGATTTAATTAGATTAAATTATATTATACTAAATAATTAGTAGGTGTTTTATCCACTAACATTTGAAATTACATCCATTTTAATATTAACATACTGATATTTATAAAAACATCACCCCTAATATAGAAATGACCCCTTCACCCCAAACTAAATCTCACAACTAAATCATTTTATCTACATGTGTACCTTTAGAATTTATTAACTACACTTATTTCCATCTTTAAGAGGTTTTCCTCTCATAAAAGGCATTCATTAATTATAATAATAAATTTTATTAGTGTAGTCTTGTAATGAAGTAAGGTTAGAACTCTTATTCTCATTATCAAATCTAATAAGTTATATATTCTTAATCCAAATTTGATAAGTATGTTATACCCATCGTAATATTATTACATAAGTATCATTCATATAATATATTATTAATAAAATCATATACCCTCAAAAAATGAAATCAAAAAATTACATAATATCTCATTTAAAGAAGGATTTTCATCTAAATTGATTATTTCTTTTATATTTCATCACCACCTTCCTTTAATGCTTCAAAAAATACATTTCATGTATAATTTTTTTATTCAGGATATAACTAATATAATGTAATTATAAATTATCTATAATTTCAATAATATTAACATTAAATAATATTTGTAATATTAACATCCTAAAACTAGCATATTGAGAAAACATTCATAATTTGAATAAATTTTTACTATCAATTGATATGATTTAATTTTTAGACACTATAATGATAAATAATTTTTACATGTATAATTATCGATATTATAGAGCTATTTGATAACACCTTTAACCATGTTCCACATATTGATGGTGTTCTAGATAAATATACCAAACTAATAAGAATGTTCGATGTGAGAAACAAATACATAATAAATGAATGTTATATAATAGAAAATAAAATATTAAACTTAAATATAAACTAACTAGGTTATGAAATAAAAGATTTATGAGTCTTATTTTATTATATAATATTTTCGAGATTATCTGACTATGGGGGAATACAACGTACATATTATTTTACTCAGTATCATTTCCTTAAAACATATTTCAAATTATTGACCAACATTATGTTGATATGATGTAAATACTACAAACTAATTACATTATCATAAATCCAAGTTTATTAATTTGATTGTCATGATAATTTCATGATATCATTCTACGCCCTTTCAATTCATATATTATCAAACCAATAAGGGTATTAGTAAGTCAAATTCATTTCATTGAGTTATATCCAAAATCATTTACTATGTCAATATATGAATTAATATTTTATTACCTCTATTGGTGTTATATTTTAATTCAACATTTTTATATTTATTTACATTATATTCATGAAACTATTCAATGATAAATTCTAACATGAAATTATAGAATATATGTAAGGGATTACTTTCAAAGTCCCTAACGATTTCATTAATTAGTATTAGGTTATAATTATTATCTTATATGACAAATAGTAATGTAATTGATTGTTTAACATACTATTTAACTTTAATTTATGAAGAATTTGTGTTCTCTATTCCTCCATTGTGAGTTTATGTACTATATCATTCATTTTTCATAGAGGTTAAATTTTCAATCTAACAATTAATTTGATATTTTTTATGTACAAATTGATATTTGGGGGATTTATAAGTTATATCTTTTTAGGACACCATATATATTCGTCTACTAAAGTTATTATTGGGATTCACAAGTCATCAATCCATTATAATTCCCTTTCGATCACAATTAAAGTGAAAGGGTTCCAAGAAGTAGAACAATAAATATACCCTCTTTTCTCTCAAAAATAATTCACTTACACATAAATATTAGTTTTATTATTGTCCTAATTTCAATTAATACACAATAATAATTTGTTTCATCATTTCAATAGGAATCTTGTTTAAATTGTATGCACATGAAATTTTGATATTATTTAAAAATGTATTCATACTATATTATTTTTAAAATGTTTTATATGACCACTTTTTCACAATTAAAAGAAATTTTATTAATGGATATTACTATATAGTATTTTATGAATTTCCAAAGAAATTCCTATTATCATTTTTTGAGAATTATTATATTTAAAAATAATGTTCGAAAATTTTGTACCTAAATAAATTTACATTATTCCATTTATATAAATATTTATAATTAACTCATAATTTGTTATCATTAAATTTAATTCATTATAGGGCTTCAGTATTTATAAATATTTTAAAATAAATGATTTCATTGTCCACTTTTTCTCCCCTTAATGTGTATTTTCGTTGTGTATTATAATTTTTTTTAAACCGTGTTTTTTTGTCAGTTTGATAATTATTTATATCATTTAACATTAATTTTTCTCCCAATAACTATGTGATTTATCGTAGTTGGAGTTATATTTGATTTATTACACTATAAATTCTAATATCATATATTTATTTTTATAGATGTATCCTCTGATGTTGTAGGATGAATTTCATGTTCCCTTATAAGGTGACACCATTCAAAACAGTTTTTAATATATTTGAACATACTTTAATGAAATGTATACCAAACTCTTGATATTATGAAATGATAATATCCATCATATTAATATGGATTTAATAATATTATATTTTACTAAAATAGTTATATTAATAATTTAATTATATAGTTATTTATGATTTCATGAAAATTGTATTTTTTTCATATATAAAACACATGTGCATATAAATATTAGGATTTTTGAAGTAAATCCGTAATTATATAAAAAAATAATATATTGTGTACTGATACATATCCCATGATATGATTAGTTAGGTATTGGGGAGTAATCCTTAATAACTACGGGACACTATCATTTTTTATATAATCTCATAAGTGAAACATATATTATGTTTATGATTATATTTTTATATTATTTCAACATTATTATAATTATATTTTCCTATGTTATCTACATATTTATTCCAAAATTAGTATATTATGAATAATGATTTATGATCAGTGTTTTATCTGGTATGATTTCTTAAGAATGTGATCTTATATAATTATTATGTTCTAATATCCAAATGTCTATCTTTTTCTCACTTATTATTACGTTGCGGCCCCAGTTACCCAGAGTCAGTGCATTATTTAAATAAATTAGCTTGATTACAAGGAATCAAGTCCGGAAGGACAAATCTGTTTAGCTGTCTTAGAAAATAGATTAAATACATGAATGTTACATTACACTTTATAACATACGGCACAACATAAATAATATTTTATTAATGCAATTATTCTTTTATCTTAACCCTGCATATCAATCACAATACACTTCATAGAATCTCAGGAGAAATTAAACATAGAAATGGGAGAGCTCAGATGCTCAGTAAGGATTTCAAAATTGCAAAAAATTCATAAATAATCATAAACATTTAAGGAAATGTATAATACAAAATCAAAATCCATTTTAACATAAACTTTATCATAATATGGAAAAGACAAAATCAAGTAATTCCATTTACTTATTTACATTGATATTCTACTTGCCGAATAATCACATGAAATATCAATATCCACTTTCATAATGATGGAATGCATAATGCCAGACATCATTACCACATAGTCCTGGCCTTGTTCTAGGACTACAAATTAGATTTTTTTTAAGGGCTTGTTCTAAGACACTATTATGTCTCATGGGAACTAATGAGGCATCAATGAGCTATAGAGGGCTCCACCCGTCAATTACTAAGTCCAATGCATTCCTCATATGAAAAGTTTTAAACATAACATAATCATTTCTTTTAAAACTAGCATATGAATTGTAATTAATTTATCCATAAACCAAGAATGGTATAAAAATAACACATCTACAGTTAAAAATATCAAAAAACCATCAATACAATATGAATGATTTGTGTAATAAGAAATCAACTCCAATGAATTTTAGAATCCATAATGGATGTTGACATAGATGAAAATGAATTATAAAACTAATTTAGAGAAATATCTCTTTTTAATGAAAACTTATAAAAGTCAAACCATTTTAAAATGAAGACATATAATGAAAATTTTGAATCAATGATTCCCATTCCACATTGAAACATTTTATAGAAATTATCCTTTTAAAAACATTCATGTCCATATAAATAAATCCTTAAAAATCATTTAGAAAACATGGACATTAATGACAAAGAATTAGAAGAATAAATATTTAAAACATTTAAATTTATGTTTTAGTAAAACATTCCATTAAATTTAATCCCATGTAAAATAATTTTATGAAACATTCACATGGGTAATATATATATCCCAGTAAAAACATACCTATATACAATCTCGAATAATAATGAGATTGGGAAATTAACCGTTTCCAATTTGGTAACATATTAAACATACACCACATTGATGAAGTACCATACAATGAAGATTTAATACACATAAATTAAAGAGTATTACACAAAGAATACAATTATGGTCAGTACATACACCACAAAAAAGTAAATAGTGGAAATATATCATGAATCTCACGGGAATAAGGAGTGAGATGAAAACCCCTTCCCTTGCATTTTCCTTGGGTCGAGGGTACATTTAACCTCTTGTATAATCACCATTGTATGTAAACATATTAGAAAAGAACCATATTCATATTTAGTATATTATAAATGATTCATTTATAACTTTATACAAACCATTTAATAATTATTTTCATTTTAAATTTACATTTCGGGTAATAATCGTTTTCTTTATCTTATGTATTTTTAATTGTTATTCTTGACCGTATCATTTAGATAGTGATTTAAATATTTATAGAATTCAATCCATGATTCATATATCATAAATATTTAGAATAAAAATATTTATTATATATATATATAATGGTAAACACCGTTTATGGAGACGGTAGGCCGTACGTACTCATAAACGTTGTTTTTGATTTCATATCGTATTGAATGTAAGTAAGTGAATAAGATATATGCAAGTAAAAAAATACACACACACACAAAGAGAGATATATATATATATATATCTAGTAGCATTATTATGTCATATATTTTATACTATGTAGTAATATATATATTTATAATCGTCGATGAATGGTGAACATGGAAATGAATCTCATCGCGTCGTTGAGATGGTAATACGTACGTACGCATGGAAGACACTAACATTTCCTAAAAGGTGTGAAATTATATTATATATCAATATAAAAGGGAAATTATCATGTTATTTTAATTATTAATTAACATATTACTCGTCATTATATCCATCCAAATAACATTGTGTTGAATAACAAATTAAACCACGGTCTGGAGACGGTAAGCCGTACGTAGGAACACATGGTGAAATTATCATTCATAGGATGGATAAAATAATGAATATGGTTATGCCAAATTTTTAATAACATCACAGTATATATAATCTATAGGAGGTATTATTTTGGTATGGTAATAACAAAGAAAGAGTAAATGGAAGAATAAAAGAACATGGAAGAGGGTGGTGAAATCATTACCTCTTCTTCGGGTTCTTCCTTTTGATTAGAACAAAAGGGTTCCATAGATTGGCTTTCTAACCAAAGTAAGTCATATAGGATGATTCTAGGATATTTGGGAGGATATTTGGGAAGGTGTTGGCCGAGAAAATTGGCTTTGGAGGTGTGAATTTCAGATAAGGGGATGTGCCCTTTTATAAGAGGGGTGAGGGGCACCTTAGGATAAAATTAAAATATTTTTTCATTATAAATTCAATTTCGGTTTCTAATGGCTCCAAAAAGAATTATTTAATGTAAAATGTTGGGATGGGCCTAAAACCACTCAACCAATAGGTTTTAGATAGTTTTAGATCACCATATTAACATTAACTTTTAGAGTTAACTATTAGTTAAGTAGATTTACATTAACAATGTCTCTTTATATTTTAAAATTATATGGTTAATAAAATAACCATAAAATTCCAATAGAACCCCAATTGATTCATTAATGTCATATATATTAATATATAAGTTTTTTAATGATCCTTATATTTTTAGAACTATTATATCAATTAATAATATAATATTTGATTTAGAAACTATTTTATGTCAATTTTGAAACTATATTGTATTGGTTTTTTTGATAAAATCATAACAGAATGATTACTTCGAAAAAATTGATATAACCAACCCTAACATGTCATATTAACCTATAAAATTAGTTTCATTTATAAAAAGTCTCAAATTAGATTAATTAGGATATTTATAATTTCAATTATTTTAATCATTCATTAATACCGTAATTATTGAATCATCATTGTTTCATTAATAAATTTTATTATTTTATGTATAAAAATTATAAAAAAAACCATTAGGTAGGAAATATATTTAGCTTTATAATTAATATTTATAGTCTAATTTATCTTACTTATGTCCCAATATTAAATTTTTTGTAGTCATTAATCTTTGATTTTAACTCTATTAACTCTTCTTTGAATTAAATAATAATAGATGTTCTAATCTAATCAATGTTGACCTAAAGGATTATATTTTATTCCTAAGGTTTTTTTGTTCTAATTATGCTTATCAAATAGAATTAGGGCATCTGTTAGTGTAAGAATAATATCATTTTTACCCTTAATTACCTTATTTACTTTTAACCGTGTTAAAAAAATTAAAATGTACTATTCGCCAAAAATTATTTTTATCTTATTGAACCACATTTTTCATACTTATATCAACTATGTCTCTCATATTTTCTAAATTTCATCCACATATGCGTAAATATTTTGTTCTATGTGAATTTGCAAATTCTTCTAGGAGGTGGGTAAAAGACGGTGAAAAGTTCAATAAAATTTTATATTTATAATATTATTACAAAATGAGTCCAATGAATTAAATTGAACATATATAGATATTATGTATCTATTTTGACATAAATGTTTTTTAAATAATAAAAATTATTGTTTAAATAAAAGTCATTTTTAAACAATAACTCAATGTTTTTCACTATTCATAAAAAATTAAATGTTTTCCGAAAAATACCAAAAATTCACCCTAAACTAATTTTTGATATTCCTAGTTCAAAAATGAAGTCTATTTTACCAAATTAAAAACATTTAAGCCTCTATTTTTTTAAAAATTAATTCATGTTATCAAAATCAAAAGGCATATTTTTATGAAACAATATCCATCAAAATATTGAAACTTGTCTATGTCTAATCTCCATGTGAAATTATGTATAATTACCAGCATTGGATTAAATGGTAAAAAGATAATCTATTTATACATAAGAACAATTAAAATTTATAATTTAACTCTATAAATTATTTTTATTAAAAAAGTTGTTTTCAGTTAAAATATAGTATTTTTCACTATTCACCAAAATATGATTGTTATCAAAAAAACACCAAAACATTATTGAAATTAAATTATTATGTCCCAATTTTAAAGAAGATATTTATTTTGTCCAATTGAATATATAGATGTTTCAAATATTGGATTGAAAAAGGGTATACCATTAGAAGGCGATAAAAGTGCATTTTTAAAAAAAATGCTTCTTTTATCTAAAAAATGAATTAGTTCTTACAATATGTCTAAGAAAATCATAATATGGATTTTAAAAGTATAAGGATTATATATATTTCAAAATTCAGTGAATACTATTCATAACAGCATTTGAATGGGTAATTTGGTAATTTGTAGTGGGCATGAACTCAGTGATGCGTGTAGTGCAAGTTATTGAATTACATTGAAGAAAAAACGTACTATGAAATCTTAGGGTGTTACATTCTTCACTCCTCTAATAAATTGTGTCCTCACAATTTGAAATTCTGTTTCAAAAATAAAAGGATGAAAATACAAAATACAATTTTGGGATAACCCTCATTTGAAATTCGGGTAATAAAATTTATTCTTAATATGAGGAAAAGGGAAATGAAAGGGTCACCAAAAAAATATAATCTCTATTATGACATCATTGGTGGAAATTAGTGACACATAATTGGCAGAAAACATAAATATTTTTAGTTAGTGATTGAGGTCATCAATCAAAAACAAGTGTCAAATTGAGTGCCTCTAATCCATCAATCTATTTGGATTAGAAATACCATCAGTTCATCAAAATATAAGGGGATAGGATAACACATTATTGGTTTTATGATCCCTTCCCTAATGTTTAAGATTTAAATTACCCATAGCATAATAGGGTAAACGATTATATATATATATATACATGACAAGAAGTGTTTCATCCTTCAACCAATTCCTAACATAAATCAATCTTTCACTCCAAAATATTTCAATAAAAATATTCAATTTATTCTAATCGTATAGGGTTACAAAAATAATGAATTTATAATTCACCTATAAAAAACATTATAAAAAACTAGATTATACAATCCATGATCTTCATGTCGTCAAGTGGTAGGCGATAAATCCCAATTGCACTATGGTTGTGGGTTTCATTCCCACATCATTTTTCGACGTGACAGATTGGCACTCGGTCTGCGTGTTGTACTTTTTATAACAACCCAAAAATATCGATAACAATAATATCCAATTTCAAACATAATCCATTCCATCCGTTAGACTTATCCAAAATACTTCTATCCAAACTCACAATTCCACATTTTTAAGGAAGTTAAAAACAATAAAGATCATTTTTTCCATGTAATAACATGTGAACACTTTATCATGTATTATTTTAAAATATGGTAACACCCTGAAGTACCATAAAACCTTATTGACTACATTCATGCTCCCTTTTTGTTTATATAATACTGGATATATTCTTTAGATCGAAAAATTTAAATATTCCTGCAATTATGAAATAAATAAACCATTAATCAATTTTAAGGGAGTCAATAATATCCAATATAATTTATCCAAATATATCATAGCTTATTCTGAAATCACTACCTCAGTATCTGAATCATATTAAGTTGTATCTTTCTCTCAAAAAAAACTAACTTTCCATTACTTCACCAATCTTGGTTCCTCACAATCTCATGTCCTCAATTAAATACAACTGCATTACAATCCTTATATACTCTATAATTCTTATAACCTATACATCATTAATACAATACTCAAATGACATAATACAGTAATAACAACATAAGGAATATTAATCATTCCTCTTCATCTTCGGTAGTATCATTACATGATTATTATCCAATTTCATCATTTGGGGTATACTCGGATGATTTGGACACTGATTCGCATAGTGACCCAACTACTTGCAGATGAAGCGTTGTACACATGAAAACGTTATCTTATCCTTGCAATCACATAATTGGTGTCCTTTTCTCAACATTCATAACAAAATCTAATTATATTCACGAATTTACCAATGTGATTCTTTCCAGAATTATCACATATGATAAATTCTTTCTTTCCCTTCTTCCCTTTATCCATCATTCTCTATACCATCCTTTTATTCTTTGGCTTCCCTTCAAAGACATAGAACTCAGATAATTATTTACCTATCTTATAAACACATGATACTATTTCTTAATATGTTTATAATAAGTGGGAATCTATTTTCCTTCTAAATGTTGTCTTAAAACCACGAATGATGTGATCCTTATTACTCATTTGGATCATATGTATCACTGGTGTTCTCTTTCCTTCCACTGGGCGCCATTTCTAAATAGTTTCATACACTTGGTTTGTTTATGAATCACAATGATTAATTCCAAACTTGTGAAGTACCTAACGTAAATGGAACAGTTTATGGATAAAATCCATAATAATAAAAATGTTTTCTTTGACAATGTATTTACCCCTAAATCCTTCATAATTACATGTAATGAAAATGTGATTTATCCTTAGAATTTCCCCCAACTGTGTCGTAACCAAGAGTGCAGTAAGGACCGTTGTCGTGAACCAGTTCCCATTCGAGTCTAGCTCAATGCAGTGTTTTCGAGTTTTACCTCTACGTACATATGTGCTAGAGCAGCCTCTACCTGCTCGTATCCATACAGGGATGTATTTCATGGAAAACAGACAAAATATCTACAGTAAAAAAATTCTAGGATGTTCTTCTATATTAATCCTAAAATTCTATCTTAGGGTAATGTTCTCTAATTATATTTTAACTAAATATGTTTCCAAGGTTGTTGCTAAACTTCCTATGATACCAACTGTAATGCCTGGATCCCAGTTACCCAGAGTTGGTGAATTATTTAAATACATTTTCATGAATACATGGAATCATGTCCTCAAGGACAGATCAATTTAGTTGTCTTGGAATATAGATTACATACATGGTTGTTACATTAAACATTATAACATATTGCACAACATAAATATAATCCTTTATAAATTCCATTATTCCTTTATCATAACCATGTATATCAATAACAATACACTTATTGGAATCCTGGGATAAATAAAACATAGAAAGGGGTAGGCTCAAATGCTCAGTAAGGATAACAATATAGCAGAAACTTTCATAAATAAGCATAAACATTTAAGGAAATGTATAAGACTAAAACAAAATCCTTTTAAAAATAAACATTAGTATAATATGGCAAATATAGTATAAAATAATTCCATTTTCATATTAATATGGATATTATACTATTCAAATAATCAATGAAATATCAATAACCACTTTCATAATGATGGAAGGCATAATTCCAGACATCATAACCACATAGTCAAGGCCTTGTGCGATGACTAAAAATAATATTTTTTCAAGGCCTTTTTCCAAAACACTAGTTTGTCTCATGAGACATACCATTACATCGAGGAGCTATAGCAGGCTCCACTCGTCACTTACTAATTTCAATGCATTCCTCATATGAAAAGGATTAAATATAACATAAACATTCGTACTAAAAGTAGCACACTAAATGTCAATACTTTATCCAAAAACTATTAATGGTATAAAAATAACATTTCCACATTCAAACATATCACAAAAAATTCAATAAATTTTGAAGGATTTATATCATAATAAATCAACTTCATATATGTTTAAAATCTATAAAGGATGTTGACATAGAAGAAAATGATTTGTAAAACTCTTCTAGAGTAATAACCCTTTTTCCTGAAATCATTTAAAAGTTACACAATTATGAAATAAAGTAATTTAAATTCATTTTTCATTCATAGTGTCCCATACAACATAGAAACTATTGAAAGGAATTAACATTTTAAAAACATTCATGTCCATATAAATAAATCCTTAAAACCATTTTGAAAACATGGACATTAATTAGAATGATTTAGAAGAATAAATATTTAAAACAGTTAAAATTATGTTTTAGTAAAAGAGTCCGTAAAATTGAATCCCTTTGACAAATATTTTATGAAACATGTACACGTGTAATAAATATGTCCCAGAAAAAATTTACCCATAAACAATCTCGAATAATAATGAGATTGAAAAATTAACCCTTACTAATTAGGTAACTTATGAAACATACACCCCATTAAAGAAGTACCATAAAATGAAGATTTAATACACATAAATTAAATATTATTACACAACGAAAATAATTATGGGTAGCACATACACCACACAAAATGATATAGTGGGAATATATCATGAATCTCACGGGAATAAGGAGTGAGATGAAAACCCCTTACCATGCACTTTCCTTTGTTCGAGGGTACGTTTAACATCTTGTATAATGACAATTGTATGTTATTATATTATAATAGAACCATATTAATATTTTTTATATCATACATGATTCATTTATGACTTTATAATTCCCCCCACCTAAAGGCCATTTATGACTTTATAATACCCATTTAATAAAGGTTTTCATGTTAAATTAAAATTTCGGGCAATAATTGGTTTCTTTATCGTATGTATATTAACTTGTTATTCTTGACCATATCATTTAGATAATGATTTTAAAAAATTCAATAAGACAATCCTTGATTCATATATCATATTTATTTAGAATATAAATATTTATAATATAAAGGTATATGAAATGGAAAACATTGTTTATGGAGATGGTAGGCCATACATATGCATAAACGATGTTTCTGTTTTCATATCAAATTGAATGATGTAAATTAATAAGATATACATATTTACATAAATAATTATATATATATATATATATATCTCATGTATAATTATTATGTCATATATTATATTCTTATTAGTTATATATATTTTTATAATTGTCGATGAATGGTGAACTTGGAAATGAATCTCATCTTGTCATGGAGACAGTAATCCGTACGTACGCACGAGATACACTATAATTCCTTAAAGGAGTGTAATTTGATGGTATATCAATTTTAAAGAGACATTATCATGATATTTTCATTATTTATACACATATTACTCATCATTATATCTATCCAAATAACATAGTGTTGAATAACAAATTACACCACGTCGTAGAGACGGTAAGCCATACGTACGCATGCATAGTGACATTATCATTCATTGGATGGATAGAATAATGAATATGGTTATTCCATATTTATAATACCATCAAAATATATATAAGTTACTGTATTTATTATTTTGGTATGGTAATAAATAATACAGAGTAAGTGGGAGAATAAAAGAACATGAAAGTGGGTGGTGAAATCATTACATCTTATTCAGGTTATTCCTTTTGATTTGATCAAAAGGGCTCCATAGGTTGGATTTCTGACCAATGTAAGGCCTCTAGGATAAATTTAGGATATTTGGGAGGATATTTGGTCAGGGTTTTGCTGAGCCAAATGGCTTTGGATGTGTGAATTTGAATGAAGGGGATGTGCCCTTTTATAAGAGGGGTGAGAGCGTCCTTATAAAAAACGTAAAATATTATTTTATAATAAATTCATTTTCGGTTCCTAATGTATCCAAAATAAATTATTTAAATTCTAAGGTAGGTATGGTCGAAAACCACACAACCTGTAGGTTATATACATGTTAATTTTACCTTATTAACCTTATATTTTAGATTTAACTCTTAGTTAAATAGTTTTACATTTACCATGTCTCTTTGTATTTATATATTATATTGTTAATAAACTTACAATAAAGTGCCAATCAACCCCATTTTGTTCATTAATGTCATATATAGTATTATATAAGTATTTGGAAGGATCCTTATATTTTGAGGACTATTATTTAAATTAATAATATAATATTTGTTCTAAAAACTATTTTTTTCAATTTTGACACTATTAGGATTTTGTTTTTTTCAAAATCATAAAAGCATTATTATTTATAAAATATTTATATAAACAACCCTAACATGTCATATTAACCAATAGAATTAGTGTAATTTATAAAAAGTCTCTAATTACATTTCTTTGGATATTTAAAATGTCAATTATTTTAATCTTTCATTAATATGGTAATTACTCCATCATCATTGTGTCATAAATAAATTAAATAATTTAATTTCTAAAAATTATAAATAAAATACCATTATTTAGGAAATATTTGTATCTTTCTAGTGAATACTTATAGTTGAATTTATATTATATATAATCCTATATTAGATTTTTTTTTTGATATTAAACTTTGATTTTAACTCTTTTAACTCTTCTTTGAATTAAATAATATTAAAGGTTATAATAAAATACAAGTGGACATAAAGGATAATATATTATTCCTAAGGGTGTGTTTGGTAGAATTACATATATCCAATAGAATTATGACATTTATTATGATAATAATAATATCATTTGTACCCTTAATTACCCTATTTTCATTTAACTGTGGTAAATAAAAGAGAAAATATACTATTCACCAAAAATTATTTTTATCTTATTGATAAAAATTTTTCTTAAAGAAATCATCCTTTTCTCTTGGATTTTTGAAATTCCACTCACAGAAGTGGTAATATTATGTTTTTTGCGAATTTGGCAATTTTCATAGGAGGTGGGTAAAAGATGGTGAAAAGTTCACTAAAATTTTATATATCAAAAATTATTAAAAAATGACTCTAATGAATTAAATTGAACATATATAGGTATTATGTATCTATTTTTACCTAAAATAAATTTAAATAAAATAAATAATTATTTAAATAAAAGTCAGTTTTAAACAATAACTCGGTGTTTTCACTATTCATCAAAAATTGAAAGTTTTCAGAAAAATACCAAAACATCACCCTAATATGATTTTGATATTCTGAATTCAATAATTAATTCTATTTTAACAAATTAAAAACATATAAGTTTCATTTATTAATTTAAAATTAATTCCCATAGTCAAAACAAAAAGGCATATTTTTAGGAAACAATATCTATCAAAAGATTAACACTTGTTTTTTTCCAATCTCAATGTGAAATTATTTACAATATACATAATTGGATTAAATAGAATAAATATAATCTATTTATACTTCCAAACCATTAAAATGTATAATTTAACAATAGTTTATTTTTATTAAAAATGTTTTTTTAGTTAAAATATTGTATTTTTCACTATTCACACAAATATGGAAGTTATCAGGAAAACACCAAAAATTTATTGAAACTAAATAATAATGACCCGATTTCAATGATTAAGATTATTTTGTCAAATTGAATATATAAAAATTTAAAATATTGGATTTAAAATTGGATTACCATTAAATGGCGGTAAAAGATCATTTTTTTGACACATACTTATTTTATCTGAAAAAAATGAATTTATGCTTACATTTTGTCTGAGAAACTCATAATATGGATTATAAAATTATATGGATTATATATAGTCAAAATTCAGTTAAAACTATTCATAACTTCTTTTGAAAATCAAGTTCGATAAGTCGTGTTTCACTTGAACTCGGTGTTGCTTTTAGTGCAAGTTATTGAATTACATTAAAGAAATAACGTACTTTGAAATCTTGGGGTGTTACACATATGATATTCTATTGGTATTACATATGTATTCCATGATTGAAAATTTGAGATCACCCATCATATGTTTCCATTTTTCCTAGATATGAATTGTATCATAACATATGATGTTCCTTAATTTGTGTCAAATTCTAATAATTTTTTTGGAGATGTTAAAGACATTGGGTAAAATAAAGAATTATTTTAGACTGGAAAATTAATAAAATACGGGAAAATTATATATTGTAGATGTTTATGTGTTTTCCATAATAATCTTAAACTAAATCCTTAAAAGGATTCTGGAATGCGGGTGACTTGATATTTTTTACATATATTGTAATTATTTATTCATATGTTTTTTTAAATTACATTTATATCAATTAATTTGTGTAAAGAATATTTTTCATCACCATATCTGATTATGCATGAATACTGAATCTCTTGACGCGGTGGAAAGAAAATTATAAAAAAAATCAGGTGGATATGGGTTGTAGTAGATTTTTTTTCTCTTTATTTTTGGTTGTATATCATATCCCTTTATTCATACAACCCAATAGCTTCCCATATCATCTTTACCTTCTATATTATTTCACCTGTTATCTTATTAATAATGTTAATTGTTATTTTTAATGGTTATGATGAACATGGGGTTTTATAGTATATTGTTTTATGTTTGTGAATTAATTATCTACACACTAATATATATATATATTTTAAATATGTTTTTAATTTTTTTGGAATATCACATACAAAATAATGGTAATATAAAGGTCGGTTTAAATAATAAACATATTTAATAATTTAGTTCTATAGATGGAGAAATAGTTTACAACTAAGTACAGATGATTCCTTGAAATTTCATTCATTCTCATGGTCATTGTTAATATACCTTAGGCCATATGATAGGTGGACTCCAGTACCCTGAAAAGGTAACCAATTTTGGTATATTAGTCCAGTAGACAGAAAAAGGCCACTATATAATATCATACTCATAACAACCCAATGTTGTATATGAATACTGGAATGTTATCTATATTCTCTCATAACATTTTGAATGACCAAAAACAAGACAAGAACATATATGGAACTGATAATCAAGAAAAAACATAATTTAGAATAAATGTAGTTAATGTTGATCTATTTTTCAACTAGCCCATATATATGAATAGTAAAAAAGGATAGAAAATTTACTTCACTATATGATTAACATCCTTCTTTAATGAGGTGAAATACTTAAACATCACTCACTATAGTAATAATTACATATAATCAATTAAACAATAGTAGTTAAATAAAAACACCCATCCATTAGATACAACTAGGAACCTTAATTTTTTTAACTATCAAAATCAATCAATTTTAATTTTAAATATAATCATTTAATCATTTCATTTAGATAATAATTTTCTATTTTCTAAGAACACTGATCATATTTATTCCTTTTTTAAATCCTATTTAATAATTCTTTTTCACTATCATCCTTATAATTTATATTTTGATAATGTAGATAGATGTGTAAATATGTTACGAAATTTAACAATTTTAATAGAAACAATCCCTTTGAAGATATTTTCCCATTTTAAAATTATATAGGTTTTGGAGATAAAGAAATCATTTTCCACCCCATGTCATCTTCTATTATCTCTTCATGAGTATTTTTAACATTATAATCTATTTAAACTATGTGTTTTTTCATTATGATTTTTAATAATAAATGTTTTATTAAATATTATATTCGGTTTTGATATTGGATATTTATATGTATAAAGTCATATTTATTGATAAATATGTTTCTCTGGAAGAAATATCTATTTCTTCTAACTATTGGTGTCTTAAATTATGTATTATATGTTATTATCGATGTGTTATATGATAACTATAAATTATTATATATTTTAATATGAAGGTTGAAAAAATAGAAAATATTATTTAATGTATCGCCAAAAATACCAAGGATGATAATTTAGAGATGGTGAGGTTTTGTATTGGATTTGTAGAAAATAAATGATTAATTAGATTTTTTTTTGAAATTTGGGGATTTAAAATTCATTATGATGGAATTTGTTTTATTCTAGAATAAATCGATTATTATAGACGTTAAGGAATTTTGGATAATGTACAATTAGTTATTTTGGAAATATACTAAGAATGAAAATAAATATTCGAGGGTAATTTTAATGTCTAATTGTTACACATGTTTTTAAATGAAGTGTGTATGTTTTACGGAAGGTGTATTCAATCTAGAAGTTATTCCATGAAAAAATAAATGTTTCAAAAATTATTGTTTTTGATAAGTATTTTTATGTAATTGATTATATGGAAAAAAATTAGCCTAGTTTAGAAATATATCTGAGGAATAATAGAACTTGTATTTGCATTAATATTTTCTATATTAATTTGATGAATTGGAATATGAAAAAACATTCACCTTGTATACATATGTATCATCCAACACAATACACAATGATTACATTTATGGAACTAATAGTGGAATAGGAAATGGAAAATAAACTAACATCCATCATATATATATAAGTGTCATCCAACATTATATGTTAATGAATGAATTCATGAAAATGAGGAAATCTAATGAATAATATTGAGATACAAAATGTCCATTACATGGTTTATAAGAATCTTTTCCATGAATCAATGATAATACAAAGGATTATTTTTCTTTAATCATGTGGGATATATTATATACAACATCATGAATTATGGGTGATTCATACAAGTCATTTACATGACACTGATGTGAAACTTATGAGTCATTATGAAATAATTTTCCAACCTAATATAGAATATGATGCATATTATCAATCATAAAAAAATTTATAATATATAATATCATGAATGTTTTTATGTTGTATTAAGAAATGATATTCAAAGAAGATTTATACGTAGATTTTAGTGGCTCTACCCATTTAGATGTCTAGATACGATGTACTATAATCACTCTACATATTCATAGAGCATAATAATGGTATATACCATGAAACAAAAAAGCAAGGATCTAGTGTGTTACATAATTATATTTTTACTATAAAAAACCATTCGCATCGTAATGGACCGAATAGTTTAGTATATCATTTCTAATAGATTCAAATATAAAGGTTATATTTTAACTATTAATGGGAAATTACATAGAATCAAAATTGGGGAAATCTATAATCTACAAGATTACCTTTACAAGTAATTCATTATAAATATCATAGCATCCTAGAGAAAAGTAAAAATGAGAAATAGGAGAACTCATATACACAGTGAGGGTATGAAATACAATATAATTTAATAGAAACATAATGAATAATGAATAATTATTTACTAAAATCATATTCCATTAAAATATAATCATGATAATGTTTGGAAAATAATTTAAAATCAATTATTAAATATAAACAATCCCATGAGATTAAAACATAAACCTGGATAATCAAATAGTCAAATAATTCCAAGTATTATTAATTTATAATATCATATTGAGGGAATAAAAAAAATCATAATCATTATTTGAAGGACACATCCCATAATTTTATATAAATAGTTAAGGCCACACCGAAAACATGATCTCGTTTTTATCATTAGACATATCGATGCATCGATAGGCTATAACAGGCCCTACCCATCACCCACTATGTCATATTCATTCCACATATGTCGAATAATAATGATAAAAAGAAATATTTCAATACATTTTTCTCAAACAACATTTAAATACATGAATCGTAATCATATGTTAATATACTCTAAGTAAATCATTGACAAATTCTACTGAAGAATTCCCTATTACATTGGAAGGAATAATTTATTTACAAAATAATTTTTATTTTATATATTATATGATTGTAAAAATGAAAATTATAGAATGAAAATGTGTGGAAAATGATATTATGTTTGAGGCATAAATGGGGTCCATTTGAAGTTAAATCATCTAAAATTGGATTGTGAGAAACTACAGAAATGGTTCACATTAGTGTGGATTAAGATAGAATATAAGTATTTAATGAAGGAAAATGATAAATTGATTAAATAAAATCATCAATTATAAAAGCAAATTATTCATTAGAGAATATTAATTTTAGAAAAATATATGTGTCTTAATACAATATATGGAATGTACTTAAAAATGTGTTTGAAAATTGGGATGTACCCTTAAATCATGATATCATATCTAGTGGAATTTAATAGGGGCCATATAAACCTATGATTTATAATAAATTATGGAAAATTTAACTTGAGAATTTATATGGGAACATATATACTGAATTTAGGAAATTTATATGAAATTAATGAATAATTAAATTTGTTTAAACTAAGATAAAGCATAGCCTAAATGAAAAATTGATATATGGGAAGATATTTTTATCACATTGAAATCAATTGAACAATATGTCCCAAAATATAAATGATAATAAAATGAATCATTTAATTAAATTAATAAAAATATAATCATAATATTATAAATCAATGGTAATTATAGATATACCATACATGATCAATAATGGTGAATTACGAATACTCACAGTAATAAAATTGTAATGAGAAAACTGCACCTTAAATCTTAGTGGGATATATCATTGCCCTTGAATTATCATAGAATGAAATTTGATTAAATAATAATTTAATTTAAAAAATATTTAACATTAATGTGAATTATTTTAATTTTAATAAAATCATTTATATCCTTTATGACTAATTATAATATTCATGTCTGTGGTTCAGATGTGTTTCATTCCCAAATTTTCACATTTGATACAGTTGTATACACATACAAAAGATCATGTTTATTTTGATTAAATATATAGATTTTAGTATATTTTTTATTGATTAAATATATAAATATTATATGTGTCAACATATCAATTGGTTATTTGGAATGAGGAATAATCATTAGAAAATAGGTTAGTCATATTTTTTTAGATTAGTTTGGATATTTTTTTATTGGCATAAACTATTATTGAATCATAAATTAGTATCATAATAAAAAAATAGTTACATATATTTAAACATGATGTAATACATATATTATTTAAGGATTCACCAAAAAATGGTCTCATTAATAGCCGTGAATATATAATAGAAAAATAAAACTCGACGTCCATGAAGGTGGAAAATATGCACCATAAGGATTATGTTTTCATCATTATAACTGAGGAATGAAGAGAAATTAATTTATGATATATTATTACTTAAAAAAATAAAATTCATATATATAAATTATAATTTTGATATCATGACACTTTCAGATGTTGGGGTTGGGATAAGATAAGATAAGAAAAGAAATGAACTGGAAAACAAATGAAAAGAGAAAGGAAGAGTGTTTTACCACTTGAACTTCTTCTCACGGAGAAAAACCATAGGGAAAATGTATAAGACTATTATGTAAAAAAAATAATCCTAGAATATGGAGAGTAGTTTGGGAAGGTATTTTGTATAAATTTTACAAGAATCATGGATTTTGCAGTGTTAAGAGAAGTGTGGCATTTATAATGGCGTTAAAGTGTTGTTTTCACAATATTATATTCATTAGTCTGAAATTTTTGGATAATTACTTAGAATATATTGTTCATTATATGTAAATACATTAAAAAATATTTTTATATTTCTATTTTATAAGTATACATGTTCCATACCTTATCAATTAGTCAATAAATTATGTATTTTTTTGATAGAGTAAATTACCAGATATCAATATTCAACCAAAATTCAATTACTTTTGAAAACTAATTTTTTTTAACCCTAAGCATTTATCAACATTTATAATTATAAACTCCACTACATTTTATGAAAATAATTATCTAAATATGTCAAATTTAATACTTAATAAAAATATTCATTTATTAAAAAAGACAAACATTAAAATAATAGCTCACAATATAACACTTTGATAAATAATTTAAGGTGTCATAAAATTATTTTAGAACCATAATAAAAAAAATTAATATTTTATGAAATTATTTTATGGAGATTTGATTTTATTTTAATAACTATATTTTATATAAAATTGTAAAAAACATTTATGTTTCACTAAAATATATACATGAAATTTATCTTTTTTTAAAACATGAATTTAAAATTAATTTGTATAAATAAAATTTGTTTCCATTTATGATATACCTAAATTTTATTAAAACATGAATATATTGGGTTATTATTCTAATGGACACATTACTCTTCGCAATGGTCACATTATTTCTCTAATACCCACATAACAATTCAACAAAAATAAAATTTATCCAAAAAATTTTAAAAAATGATCCAATGTACATTTTTATTTATCAAATTAAAAAATATTCATTATTTAATCAAATATAATATATAAATGGTTAAAATTTTATGTTTACAAAAAAAATATACCTTAAAGGTGGTGAAATTTTGTTTATAAAAATGTAGCCTTTTCATATGTAAAATTGGATTTATTCATATCTTATGCCTCTAAAAATTCATTGTATTAATGTAAAAATATATTATTGAATAATTAATATATAAAATTCATTAATATATATAACTAATAATGTTTAAATGTTTTCATTATTTTCAAAAAAATACTTTAAATAAAAATAATTCTTTTATGTTAAATTCATTTTCATTTATAAATAATTGGTATCAAATAAATTAATTTTAGATATATGTGTTATATAAAATAACAAAATTTACATAATAAAATTCATTCATTCCATTAAAAACATCCTCAAAATAAATATAATAATTACATAATATTATTTATTAATTTTTTATGTTCTTAATATATTGAAGATGTAAAATTTAGAATCTTTAAATGAATAAAGTCATTAGGGTTTTACATTATCCCATTTGTTAATAAATTATGTGCTAAAAAATTGAAATTAATATCCAAATAAGAGGTTTATATGGTAAAATTAATATTTAGGAAACACAAATTTGAAATATGGTTATAAAATATCCTCATATTAAGAGGGATTAGGAAGATTGTAGGCCATTAAAGAACTATTATTTTTTATGGGATATCATTTCTTGAATGTTATTTCATAGACAAGGTAGAGAAATTTAAATATCACAATCTAATAGAGGATTATAGAGAACATGTTCATAAAAATGTAAACGACAAAAAATAGTAAATACAATGATCATATAAAAGGCTATCTATTTCATTGAATGAATATTAAACAGTTAATGTTTATATTCCAAAATAATATTCCATGAGTTGAGTGATTCATTTAATATTTAAATAGACATATTTTATTACTTTCCAGGTCATAAGAATAACCTCATCCTTTGGTTGATCATCAATTTATTTTCAAATCACCCTTCATAAAAATCAATAATTGTTTATAATGAATTTTTCAAACCTAAAGAAATATTAAGAACCATAATATATCTATGTGATTTATTCAACCTAAATATATTTACATAAATCAAATTGTTATCTTAGGTTATCCAATATTGAAAATCGTACATTAATTTTAATCAATAATATCCATAATCCATTTCATAATTACTTTATCATTAGATTAATCCAAAATATGTTTTCCAAATTCAAGGACCAATATTTTTTGAAGTAAGTTCCACAAATTTCTAAAATGAATATCACATCATATTTACTAAAATAATGTGACCCTTGTTTTCACATAATAAATATATAAATATGTAATTGTTTTTCAATCCATTACAAAATAGGCATACTTCAATTTCAATAAGGAATTAGTACTATAGTATAATATATATATATATATATATATAACATTTGAATCGTATAAATATATAAATATTGATTCAATACTCAAATAATGAATTTAATGAACCCAAAAAAGGCATATTAATTATTCCTCTAAATAAATGATAGTAGCATGGGATTGACAAAGATACAATGGAATCTTCTAGGATATATTCCCTTGATTTCTTGGAAAATCATTTTCACAGTTCCCTATATCATTATATTTGAATCATTTGATATTGGGAAATTATATCCATCACTTGAAATTATGATCATGGTGGACTTAAATGTACAAATGAATCAATATCAATTTCTTTTTATTAATCTACCAACTTGTTTCCATCCACAATTATCAAATTTAGGAAAAACATTTTCTTGATTCTCGTAATCCAAAATTTTCCATATTTTCATCCTCTTCTCATGCTTTCTTATGAAGCTATAGTATATAAAAACACTTTCTTTTATTAGTAAGAACATGATATTATCTACACATATGATGATAACATTTGAGATAGTTGTTCCATTAGAAATATTTGCATAAATCCAACGATGAAACATTCATTATTAATCATTGGATTATGATAAATGATGTTTTATTCATTATTTTCTCTACGTTCCATTTTGAAATAGTGTAATATACTAGATCACCACCTAACATTATGAAACATAATGTATTAAAAACCACTAGTGAAATACTTAAAATAAATTGAATATTTTATGCAAATATAATCTCAAAATACTATGAGTGGTTTCATTAGGAACATGTTTATATTAAAATCCTTTGTAATTTTTTTAAATATAATGAGAATTTTCATTTCCATATCCACTAGGAGTATCAAACTAGGTGCACTATAATAACCATTTTAAGTAACATGTTATGTAGACTTAGGCCAGAAACACCTTGAAGGATTTGATAAACATCGGTACATCTATTCCAGAACCACGTCCACATTTATTATCCAAATAAGGAAGGATTTATATGAAGACCAATATGATATTAACCGTAGCAAAATTCTATTGTGTTGTTATATGGTCTTCCTCATTGTGTATCCAAAGTTTCTTTTATAAAATTAGATCTTTCTAAATATATTTTCTATGGATGGTACTAAACTTACTCTAATACTAAATGTAAAGACCCTGAATCCAATATCTTGTATCCTATTCCTTACATAATTACAATTTTACTAAGATCTATCATATGCATCTTATAAGACATAATGGTTTACTATATTTGGAAAAATAGATACTAATAGACACGTGAATTAAAATAATGATGAAAAAAACAGATTCTCCATTGGAATCATCCATAATCTATAATATTATCCCTTCAATTCATATTTAAAAAATTGGAGAGATCAGATACTCATAGAGTGTATATAATAAAGATGAAGCTAATATGGACATAAAAAATAAGTAATGATGAATAACTAAAATCACATACCATTCAATCATATGCTATCAAAGATTTTGACATGAATAAAAATAGAATAATTCCCAATAAATAAACCCATTATAATAAAATATAACTATAGATAATATTCTAGTAAAATAATCACATGAGTAATTAATATCTAAAATCATAAAAAGGGAATGAATAATGGTAGACATCATAAACATACCATAAATTCATCATCCAAGAATCCTACATAAATTATTAAGACCTCAGCCAACACTTGTTTGAGTTTGTCTCATTAGACCTACTAATGCGTCAAGGGGCTACACCAGACCCCTATTATCACTTACAATGTCTAATGAATTCCTCATATGTTGAATAGTCGATTTAAATAAATATCTTAAAAGGATAGTTTCCCATACCACTTTTCAATATTTTAATCATAATTAATGATTAATGTTATCTAATAATATCATTTATTAATCTGCGGAAAACAATTTAAATTTGTAATGAAGAGTTATTTTGGAGAATCATTTTTATTTTCCATCAAATCATACTATAAATAAAATATAATTTAAATGAACTAGGATTAAATTTGGAATTATGTTTGATAATAAATTAAGTCCAACTGAATTGATAGAATATAAGGATTGTTTTTAATAAAAAATTTAAATTGGCAACACTGTTGATGTTTAGGATAAATTATAATAGTATTTAATGGGTATAAATGATATATTTGAAATAGGAAACAAAAAATGAATTATGTTATTTATTCAAGATAAAAATATGTATTCTTGAAATTATTCTATGTCTACGAAAATACAATTCAGTGTACTTGGATATTTGTATGAAATTGAGATGTTCCTTTAAATCTAGAAATCTTATCTAAATAAATTTTAATGGGAATCTTATAAAATTTGTAGTTATAGATCCATAAAGATTCACTGATCTGGATAATTGTTTCAGGAACATATAAATGGAATTTAACATTATCATAAAAAATAAATAATAATTTCATTGTTGTAAAGGGAAAGCATGTGTAACCAAAACCAAAAATTTTGTTTTGGGAAGAAATCCTTAACACATTGTAATCAATCGAATCGTGTGTCCCCTAAAAATAATGTTTGTTCAATTAATAAATTAATACTGTGAATATAAAGATATTAAAGATCTTATACATAAATCTGTAGTATAAAAAAACTACAATCATGAAATAGGGGTGAATAAAGAATATCTCACTGAAATAAATTTCAAATGAGATACCCTTTTCCTTATATCCTAATGTGTTCTACAATTGTACATTCTAAACTGGAAAATGAAATTAGATTCATAGATAATTTAATTTTAATTTTATAAATCATTATTTTATTTAGGATAAATTTTATGTTAAATTATGCCCTTTTGGGTTCTAATATCCTATTTCGTCGTTTATATGGGTTCATATCCTTGTTTATCACAAATAATTAACTTATATACATTTACAATATATCATTTGAAATGATAATGGATAACCATAATTGATGTTATATGTTATTTATTCAACTAAATAATATGAAATTGTTATATATTTCATTTGGATTCTTTGGGTGCGTAAGAATCATTAGTGATCACGTTTGTGATAATCGTTGATATTATTTTGGCAGTTTTTTATCATTAAAAAATAGTTAATTTCAATAATTAAAATCTTAAATATATAATGGTTCCATAACATTAAATATTTTTCACTATATATTTTATAATCTATTTTAACCATTAAAATGGTTTCATCTCTATCCTTGAACACTATGTTGAAAAATAAACTAATCATTCGCCAAAGCGGTAAATCACGACCACACATGTGATGGTTTTATAGTTAGAAAAAAATGTAAGATTATAAGATAATTAATAATGTATTATTACCAAGACACTATAAAATTAGAATATATATAAGTTACTTGGGTCATCATTACCCTTGTAAATTGGTAGGTGGGGATATGAAAAGATAAAAAAGACCATAAAAATAAATTAATTGCAAATGGATGATGATTTTAACTCATGAACATATTATCCAAGAGATCCTTCATTTATCATGTGTATTTATCTTTCATTAATATCAAGGAACCTAGATGTGAGGGTATAGTATTGGAAAATTATTTTTCTGAAATTGGACAATCATTAATTCTTCTGAGGTTTGGGGATATGGGGTAGTGATAGTAGGTATTAATAGTGGGGGAGACAGGTGATTTATCATTATTATATTCATTAGTTTTTTATTTTGTCTACAAACTATGAATAGTTTTATAATCATAACAAATTGTATTAAATTAATGAAGGATAGTTTGAGGTTATGGGTTTACATAAGCAATACATCATCATTGACTGAAAAAATAATGTATTTGTTAATTACATTAAATTACTATATATAATTATTAAAAAACATTAAACAATATTAAGAAAAAAACATAAAATTCACACAAAAAAATTATTGACATATATAACTTTAAAATTTAACTCCATTTTATGAAAATCGTTTCATAAATAGTAGGAATTTATTTTATAATTAAAATATTTATTTATTATTCAAATAATAATTTTAAATTATAATCAATCTTATAAAACATTGAAATATTAATTACGTTCTCATAAATGAATTTTATAATCATAAGAAAAAAATTATTTATTTATTTATTTATTCTATGTAAATAAATTTTATTTTAAATGATTATATTAATTATAAACATGTAAATAACATTTACGTTTCAAAAAATTTAAAAAACATTATTTTACTATTTTTAATATATTTAATTACTAATTCAATGGTATAAATATACCATATTTAAATTTGGATGATATATAATTCTTATTTCAACATTAATATGCGAGGTTCTTGTTAAAATAGATTCATTTCAATGTTTAAAGGACACAATATTATTCCAATAGTCATTTTACTATTCTCAAAATTGAAACATATCAAAAAATTTCAAAAAATATAAAAAAATTTAAATTAATATAATCACATTTCAAAAAATTTATTTAATTTTTAAAATAAAATTCACAGAATGTTATTAATTTATATTTAAGGCAATTCACCATTGAGTGGTGGTAAAACATCATTTAGAAATTAAATTATTTTTTGTGCTAATCTCGATTTAGTATTATATTATGCCTATTAAATTATTTTTTATTATTGATAAAATATTTGATAGGTTATATAATATATAAATATCATTAATACATTTTAGTAATATTTTTGTATAAATATTCATTCAAGACATACAAATTGGTTTTAATTAAACAAATCCATTATACAAATTTTTTTTCATTTCAAATTAATTGGTAACAAATGATTTAATTTTATATATATGTGTACTCAATATTTTCATAATTTTTTATTCTTAGTCATTCCCCCAATTCAACAAATCAATGATATAAAAATAATAAATATTTAATAATATTTAATAATATTTTTAATCTCTTATGTTATTGAAAATGTTTACTATATGAAGAGGCATACCATAAAATTCTGAGGTGTTATAAAAACACAATTATTACGAAATATAAGAAGGACGAAACATTCAATTTATATGATGGGTTATTGAGAACATAATATGAATAAAATAATTGGGCCATTAATTTTTTAAATAATGTTCTTGAATTTTTTTTAATATTTATATTAATGATATAATGAATAATACAATGAGTATGGAAATTAAATTTATTGAAAAATCAATGACATGAAGATATATATATTGTAATATTTGATATATCTAATTTATAATTGATGAATATATCTAGATAATATTAATATAATTGTTTTCCAAAAGATATTTAGATACATCTAGTCAAATAACATTGATATATTGATATTTGAATACACTAAGAAGGATCGTGAAAGAAAAATATGTTCTATTTCTATTATTGGCTATTATTGTATATTGAGGGCAATACGATAATATAAGTTTGAGATATTCTTTATCAAGAAGAGGTCAGTAATTTTTGTAATCAGATGAAAAATTGGGATTAAATATTGACTGATAGACGATAATATTATATGTATTTATAACAATAAAATAGAATATGTAGCACTTTACAAGGTTTTATTCTTATCTAAAAAATAGAATATGACGATAGTGAAACAAGTGCATAACTATGAATATTTCTAACGATGAGGATGCTAGGTGTTTGAAAACCATATACTGGTATGGAATATGACACCATGAATATATAATATTTAATATACCCTAATGTATAAAAACTGATGATATACTTTTTGGATGTAGTGTGTATATAGATGTAGAGGAAATAACACTAAGATCCAAAGTGTTATCTATCTATTGATTGGTAATAATATTAGTTAATATTGTCACCTCATGTTACTTCAACACGTTTATCAATCATGTTCTGTAGATTATATATTGATGTTGAACAATGTAAAATCTACATAACAAGTGTTTACATTTTATTAATACATTAATGATTGAGATATAGTAACGGAGCATGATAAATTAATTAATGTCTATATTGAACACCAGTTAAAACTAATAGTTTAAAAATAATTAAAATTTATAATCTCAATTGGTAAAAATAATATAAATAGATAAAATTATTATTTATGCCATCATGTTTTCTATTTAGTTATTTTGTGTGGATTCTGATATAAAATGTTTTGTTCATTTGGGTTCTAACTTGTAGATCTACCTTATAATATCTATGAGAACCATATATCATATTTTTTTGATGATGGTTCATGTTATTATTTAATCAAAGGGAGTTTTTGGCATTCGATATAGATATTTTGGGTGACCGTGAAGAATAACAAATTTGACAAAATTTTAATTATTATATCAGTGGACTATTAAACAAATTCTATGAGTTTATTGAAAAACATGAGAATGAACTAAAATGGCATTAAAAATTTTTTTTATAATAATACACAACTCAATAAAAATAAAAATAAGATATTTATTTGAATCAGATGGAATAATATAAGTCTTATGTTGTAAACAATATCAGTACCACTATGTATGAAAAAAATAAATAATCGCTTCACTTGGGGTATAATTTGTAAAGTTTAAAATAAGGTCTTTGGTGGATCCATCACTTGACAATCTATTTTAAGGTAATACAATTTGTGGATTTATTGAAAAATCTTAGAAACATATGGTCATAATTTGTACTGATGATACTGATTTCTCTAGTGATTCAATGAAGGTTGTTGATAATGAGATATAAAAAATATAATAAATCATAATATAAACTATTATAGGATTTTAATTATATTATATCATGTAATAATTTGGATCGTATTGAGAAAGATTTTTAGGGAATATATGTTATTCTATATTTAATGAATGAAAATAATGAATATAGAGATAAATTCCCAATCAAAAATCTATAAGAATAAATGAATGGATTTGAATAAACATTAAAATCAAACAATGAAACTCAGAATGATATGTTAGATGTAAAGGTAAACAAATAATTTTTTTAAATATTTTATTATATTTATAAATAGTTGATGAAAACCAATTAATTTTGGTAAAACGATAATTAGAAGATTAGTAATTTATTTATTATATGAAATATATCAGCCCAACATTATGTGCTTTTGTATGGAGGATAAGATTAAAAATGATGAATTCTCAATTATATAAAATACAATTTTGACTTTTTAAGTTATCATGAATGAATTAAGAGTGTCTAAGAGATCATATATAAACTATTAAGTAAAATGAATTTTTGAGTATTGATACATAATTATTTTAAGAAATTTTGAAACCAGTAGTGAGTGAAAAAATTTTGAAAATAGGAGTTCAGAATTCTAAAATAAGAAATGAATGTCCTAGAATGAATTAATATAATGAATGATAATGGGATTTAAAATTATATATATTACAAGATTTGATAAATATTTTAAAATGAAAATATATAGAATATATTTTTATGATGATGTAATTGAATAGGTAATTGAATGAGAATGTCATATAATATTTTAATTCCTCATTCCATAGGAATGAATGTATAGTTATTATTAAATTCATTGAAGGTGTTGTTTGAAATTTGAGTGACTGAATTAAACATCAATGAAATTTTAATCCTATACAATAGAATTAGATCTACTCATCAATTGTTGGGTTTTCATATTATGGATTGATAATTCTATTGATTAATATGTATGGAATGAAATCAATGTGATTGAATCGATTAATGAGAAAAGATGAAATTAATATTATGCAAAATATGTGTGATTGTGGTCACAAATGATATACATCATTGTTTTTTGAAATTAGAATAAGATATGATTTGACGAGGATAGACATTTCAACTTTAATCGATAGAGTTATGTCTGGTATATATGGAAAATGAGATACATTAAATTATGACCCAAATTCCTTGTGAATGTTGAGATGGAATATCAATGTGATTTATATTTCATAAGAATGGTATTTATAGTAATGTAACCATGAATAATAAAAGATATATAATTATGGAATATTAATAAAGTGGAAAAATCTATCCTCTTGCGGATTAAATTTAAAAAATAAATAATGAATTATTTTCTAAATGATTAAAATAAATAACATTAAGGGACTTTTGACACGCATGGGGAATGTATTATTATTTAAATAAAGTAATATTACAGCAATAAATCCCTCAAAAATATCACCCCATAATAAATTTACATGAAATCAATGGATTATAAGAGGGAGAAATAATAAAATAATAGGATATATTGTTTTAGTGGTACAATTTATTGAAAAAACAATTATAAGATATATAATATTTATTGTAGAAATATATTTTTTCAAAATATCAAACCACATTCTTCTTATTGAGATTTCATGGAGGTTCCCCTTACATGACCATAGACCACCCTGGGGGGCGGGGAGAATCAAGGTTTTAAAATTTTCTCATCATTCCTGGATCTTATTCCTACTTTAGTAGAATTTTTCTTACAAAACTATGGATATGTATAGTAATTATAACATTCACATAGAAGAGGATAGAACAACACGTTTACTTGTTCACCACTAAGGGGTATGCTTTGGTGAATACATTAACATATTGATGGTCATACCTAATTCCACTAATCTTTACCATTAGTGGATTAGAATTATTCGTGCACACTCACACTTTTCCAGGAATAATTTTATTACAATGGTTTAGGGATAGCTCATTGTTTCCATTAGATCACTTATGTAGAGTCCCCATGGTTCACAACTTTAGGAGTGGTCTAGGACAGTTTATCTCCTTGTAGGTCTCTTGAAAATATTGTCATGGATGTATTTTCATTCATACCACATGAGACACATCTTTAATAGATGTCCTGAATTAATTATATTTTATATTAAATATTTTTGTTTTATGAAATAACATAATGTACAAAATCATCTTATTCTCTTTGGACAGAATCAAAATTTCCTACATGATTTTCAATTATTAGAGATCTTCTCAATGGTCATCGTTAAAATTAATTCTCCTTTCTTATTTTCATTTATTCATGTGAACATTCATGTTGAATTTATTTTACATCTCTTCTTCTTTATCTCCACTTCTCTTATTCTTGGTAGATTTGATCTTTTCATGAATGATTTTCATCCTTTCACGTATTCATGAATGAATTCATGTGTGCACACATTCTTTCATGGATATTTTTAAATGATGATTTCATGAATGTACATACCTTTCTTGGGATTCTTCTTTCTCTCTCCAGTTCCATGTAAGTGATAGTATACAAATTTTGTCCAAAACTTCTTTTTCTATACAGAAACTCCAAAGGGTATATGATTTTGGACATGTACTCCATTCTTCACATGTTCATACACACACATAAACATACTCGCTTATGGTATATTCATTTAATTATATTCATGAAATCTAGTATGGCCTTGGGTTTCTACAAATATTGAACATGAGTGTATGCATGTGCACCCTTCCCCTACCTTCTTTCTACTATTTCTTCACAAATGAAACAACCCATTCTAATAGAAATGTTCAATTTTGAAAAATACGATGTTGAAAAAAATATCTTCATATATCCAAAGATGTTCATCAGTATTCTTTTTCACATAGATGGTATACATGGATATTCATCACAGAAGTGGGGATGGTTCTTTGATTTATCATTTGAAAAGAAAATCATGGGTGAGCTTGTTCTGAATTCGTAACTATAAGATTACTTTCACTATGTATGATGATGTTTTTTCTGGAACCAATCACATGTTTGAGGATTCCTTCTCACATAGGGTGTGGGTTATCCTATTTGATAGGTCACTTCAATAGTGCATAACACATGATGATGGTAGGTGTGAACCAGCTTTCTCTTTCAAGTAGAACATTGAACTAGGGAGTGTTCTGTTTTGGAATAGGAGCACTCAAATGTGATGGAGGCAGATCTATCTTTTCAGCTATGTGTGAGTCCTTTTATAGATTAAGAATATATGTATTCAATTTTTTATCCTCACACACAATGATCATAAGAATCACTTCGTTGAATAACTATGATCCTAGGCTGTTAAAAACATCTAAATCATGTATGAGATACACCAAGGAAATCATTGAAATTAATTTTTAAATAAGATCCTCATACATAATGAATAAACCATTTCATACTGATATGTATCACATTAATATAATTTTAGAACTAATATTGAATCAATTTTTACTCAGAAAATCTTTTTTTAATTCGATCCTTCTTCCTCGACATATCGCATGCATGAAAGTAGAAGATATCATGCATGGTCTCGGTGTGATCCATCAACCATCAGGATTTCAAAATAATGTTCATATTATGCCTTAAGATACTCAATGGAAGTTCATTTATCTTCTAAGATGAATGATCGTGGAATAATTTGAGCAGTGACTGAGGTGGATGAAGGAATGTCTAACTATGAGGCAGTAATAGTAACTGAATGCCTCTCATTCAAGCACTCACAATGTGAATACGGTGGACGGTACATATTAGATCACGAGGAATATATAAGATGGATGGATGATATGTTATGTGGAATCAAATGTGTAGATAGGGTGATTTTTTTCATTGAATACATTTTTTCTAGATTGAAATGCCTATTTGGGAAAACCATAGTTTACATATTAGCTTTCATAAACATAGGCTTTGAATTATCCTCATCCCTCCATGGTATCTCCCAATAAAATCTTATCTGCGAGCAAAATCTACACCCACCCTCTCTAAGGGATTCATTCCAATCTCAACATATCCATTTTCCCGGCCCTTCTCCACCGCTTACTAGACTTCCTCGTTGGATTTTGCTTTGGCGTGATCGACTATATACCACATGTGACTCTGTTTGAGGCTAGATGGTTGGCTTATGGGCTGGCCCAATTTTTTAGGTAACACTATAAAAACTACTTCTGTGTATAATGTCTATGGCCACATAGTTTTTCAATCATGTATGCACACTTATGATGTCCAGGCCTCTTGAACACCCTCTTAGTCTCTTCTACATTTCCATTTTTTGACTATAAAATCCAAATGGCTACTTCATCCTCAATTCAATATCTTTATTGTTGTTGACAATGTATCACCTATTATTCATGTATTTACAACATAGAACCAATTCACCATTCATATAAATTTTACATTATAAATTAAATATTACTTAGTATAGATACTTATTTATATTATTCTACATTTACAACATCATTGTCATTTATTGACAACAAATACAGCCTAAACACCATAATGGTCCCTACAATCTCCCCCTTCGATTTTTTATCAATTCCCATTGTTCTCTATCAAACAAATGTGTCCATTTTTATCTTCTATCTCTTTCACCACTCTCTCCAATATTGAAATAATATACACTGTTCATGGGAAAAAGGATTGTTTCCAAACTTAAGTAATGTTCCATCAATCATTTCACACTACATCTACATGAGAAATGATTGGTGTAGAAAACAATATGCTTTATTTTTTCAACATTTTCCAATTACATTGAAATTAATCTTATTTTTCATAGAAATATTTTGGGGTCTTATATTTTTATCAACATTTAATTCACGTTGAGAGGATCTAGTACGAATTTTATGACCACTTCCACGACATTCATCACATATGTTGTCAATTCATCAAAATATGTTTGTAGTATAATGACACATCATGATGTATTGATGTTTGTCCTCAATCTATATAATTCCCCTTAAAATTACCTTCTTCTGTGATTTTATATTATTACTAATATACTATAAATTTAATGTAAAATTCCCAAACATGTTTCATCACCATTATTGGACCAAATATCATTACGTTTTCATATATTTTAGATGAGGTCTTTATTCCTTATTCTTGACATATTGGGATCCATCTGGGGAACCTCCTTCCACATTCTTTTTCTTATCCACCCTAGTTATGGTGGGTGGTATATGATCACATTTTTTCATCCATAATTTGTTTTTAATTTTTTTGAAACCTATAATTTTTGTAGATACAAATTTAGAAACACTAGTACAAGGTGGTATGGATGGTAACTTTTCATTCTCAGTTGCATGGGATATATCATTGACTGAATACATTATATTCTTATCCCATGTTGAAGATATTATGAACATATAATCTTCTATTGAACATTGAATACCTGTAGAAACTATTTACATCTTTTCTAAATGCTGAATACATGTATTCTCAAGATCGGTAAGTTGGGAATCCAATTATAGAACATCTATATTGAGGATGATTCTTCGATCATAAATCATGATCAGCTTCTCTTTACTAGACTTTTCAATATTTCATCTTCATCTTCATGGATCTTAACTTCTTTTGTTACAAAGTGTCATGTTCCTAGGCCTTCTTGGATGTTAAATCTATATATAAACCCTTGAAATCATTTCTCTTAATCAACTCATCTTCAAGTGCATGGATCATTTTTTCGAGATCCTTCTTAACTTCTCCCTTTTTAAACTTATTCAAGGTGTATTAAAAAAATCCATGTCCCTTCTAGGATTTTTCAATATGTTTCATGTGCTCTAACAATTAAAGAAAATTTATTTCCAAGAACATTTCCACATTGTCATCTTATCTTTCAACTCAGGTGATCACAACCAGCATGCATTAAAGTATTATACAAATAGTAGTCACAATTTTTTGTTTTGACAACAAGAATTAATTTTAAATTAATTTCTGACACATTTTTGTTTTGAATTTGGAAAAATGTAATCCATATTTTGAATCAAGAGATACAAATAGTGTAAATAGGTAAAATTTATTTTCAGACATTTTAAATATTTACTTCATTGTATTTTTTATTTCCCATGGTTAAAGTGTAATCCTATAAAATAGGGGAGAGAAAGTATTATTATAATAATATTAAATAACCATAACAAATTTTCTAATAATATTTTGTGACACATGTCCATCAATGGTAATCCATGGGTCGATTTTAGAACCCCATAGAGAAACTTGGGAGTGATGATGACACATTATATTAATTAATTTATTGTAAAGACAAAAATGACATAAAAGTATATCTTTTATTATATAAATTTTTACTTTAGGATTTATAAAATATCACATCAAATATAAATATTAATTGGAAATCAAAAATTATTTCTACATAATGGTAATATTTTAAATTTTTTGGAAATCAAATAAATAAAATTATTTATGACACAATAATGATGGAGTGTTTACCTCACTAATGAATTATTTAAATAAATAATATTATAAAAATTAAAACAATATCCAAAACCTGTACAATTATTATTGGATGATTTTTTTTCTAAAAAGAGTAATCATATATTTTACTTTAATAATGTATGGATATTTTCATACTGAAAATCATTATATAATAAAATAATATTTTCATACATTCCTAAAGAGCCCCTCCTCCCCCTTATAAAAATCCATCACCACTATCAAATTACTCAGACCACCCAACCCCCTTGGCATATCCAAAATCATTCCAATTAATATCACTACATCCCTATATCCCTCCTATAAGTATTACCTTTGGAAGAATGCTCATCAAAAAATTATTTTGGTTGAAACCACAGGGAGTTACCTGATTTAATGAAAACATCTTCTCATAATTTATTTTCTTTTAATTTAATTCTCCAACCCCAAAAACTCTTTTTATTCAATTAATTATAAAAAAACTAGTATCATAAATATTTTTGGATGTTGTTATGTGAAGGATTAGAATGACACTTACACCCACCTCCATATAATTGGAAAACAACATACTATTTCTGTGGAAGACAATCTAATACCTCACCAAATGATGATTGTTCAATTTTGTCCTACCACCACTTATAGTGTCCATTAATATGGAACTATAATTATATGTGATTTATATTATATTTATATTGTCACTAAAATTCTATATTTTTCATTTATATCATTCCATTATTTATTCCATAATGGTTAAACGCGATTATTTCATTTGAAGAAGTGCGGACTACCGCCCCCTCAAATTGATATAAATCATTCATGCCATACATTGAATGTATAAAGGATGGAGATACTGGAATAATACATGATATTATAATAGAATTATAATATACCTTTTTATCATTAATATTTCATTCCATTAAACACAAAATAGAAATGAAAGTTGCATTCATGGGTACGTACGCCTTACTGTCTCCATGAACGGTGCATTTCAATTCATAGTTCAAATGTTATGTACTTTTATAAATACAAATTTATACAATATATATTTGACATATATGATAGTTTAATCAATAATTTAATTCTGGATATTATGGTCTTTTGACCACATTATCTACATGTAATTATAAGATGTTCATTTTTCACTCAAGTACTAAATATCTGTAAAACAACCATAATTAAAATAAATGATTACATAATTTTTATAACAATATAATAATTTGAGATAAAAATAATAATAAACTTGTAAAAGGAACTTAAGAAAGTTGGAATTAACTTCAGTTTATTATTCAGAACATTAAATAATGAATGGGTCAAGTCGGACATGAGGTAAAGGACTTTGTCTCAAACTTCATTCATTGAGGAATATTTTGTATTATATAAGACATTATTTTATATTCTGTATAAACAGATTTTAATTTTTAATTTACTCAAATAGACTATTTTTCTATGAGGAGTTTTATTAAACAACAAAAAATAATGTTTCCATTAAATTAAGTTGGGATAATGACCTTTTCTTCCACCACGAGTATTATTTCATCTATTGCTTCCTTAATAGTCCTAAATGTCTTGAAAAAGAAATTAAATACCATATAAACATTTACGTAATTTGGAATTGAAAATGGTTTTTATAATAGATTATTTATGTCAATACATTTAAATTATATAATGTGAGTGAAATGTGGAAATGAATTAATTACATTATGTTTGTTTTATGTGTCATGAATATTTTATAGTTCTTCTTAATTGTTTACAAATATGGGTGGTTCTATGATAAACCTAGGGTGGCTGATCATGAGATAGATCTTCAATTTATTGGGTAGCGTGATGGAGGTAAACCTGAATGTTTCTCCAATTAGAATTAGGGAATATACTGCGATGGGTATTCCAAATGTAAATCTCTAAGTGGCTGTGAATGCTGCAAATGTATCTTCATTATGGATTCCACAAGTTACCTTTATGATTTATGTTTTCTATGTGTTATTCATAAATTTTATGATTTCCTGTGGTATGTTATAAATTATATTTTTTGATGGATAATGTTTTCATTCTTTATTTATTACCCTTACTTAGATTTTTATGCTCATTCCATATTTTGAGATGTTTTTTCTCAAGACATAAAAATTAATAGGGTCAAGGATGAAATCATGGAGAAGCCATGTTGTCTAAAACATAGAACTAGACATAACTATTTTTCATGAGTTATTTTTTTATAAAAAAATGAAACTGAGTAGAAGTGTCTACATTGTAAATTTTGAGATGTAATGTAATATTAGTGGCCTAAATCTCTAAAACTCTAAACCTGAAAATATCTTCAATGTTAATTATCAATTCAATTCATGATTATGTAATGTTTTAAAGTTGGATCCTTTATACCTATTTTTTATTTTTATTGATTAGTATTTTTTAATTTTATTTAATATCAATCATTTTGAAAATAATATTTTTTAAAATAATCCTATGTGTAATCATATTCATCAAACCATCTATAAGACTCATCATGATATTCAAACATGTTTTTCAAATACTCCATTAATATATATATTAATTTATAATCCTTTTTTTCATGATTTTAAGAATTATAACACTCATTTTTATGCCCCTATTATTTATATATTATTCTATACTATCATAGTAAACATAATTATTGTTCTTAATCATATAGTTCTTATATCATTTTCATTAAAATTAATAATTTATCATCATTCATGAAAAAATAATATATTATTAGATATGTTGATATTTATTCCCTTTTATAATACACTATTATTAATATTCCAAAAGAAATATTATTTAGGATCCTATTATATTTATTATTTGAATGTTATTTTATAATTTACCCTTATAACGATAGTAGTTTTTTATGATATATTTTTAATGTTTTACAGATTAATTATTCATAATAAATCTATATCATTTCCATCTTTTAGAAATTATTTTTAGGAATGCATTTATTTTTACATTAACGTTTTAAAATTTTAATATTCTAAATTTGTTATAGAACACATTGATTCAAATGTCTTTTTATTAAATGTTTGAAATGTGTATTGAAATGGATTGAATATTTCAATATCATTAAATAATTTCATATGATTTTAAATAAAAAATTTGGATTAAAATGTTAATAATTAAAATAATTTATGTGTGATGTTTTCTTAATATTATTTATAAATTTGACGGGTGTTTACATGAAAAAAAACATGGATTGTTTTGTGATTAACCAAGGGTTGGTGGTTACTTTTAAACCATGAATGAATTGGGTATGGATGTCAGATTTATAGATATTACATTTAGTGATACGTGTGGAATTATTCCTTATTATTATTCCAATTATGTATATTTATGTCTGATTTACCATTATATGTTATAAGATGGGTTATATGGGCATTATAGTAATATTATGGTTACAAAAGGGGTGAAAATGATCTTATATTATGTGTATATTTTTTGCTACTTCATTATGGTGAAACGAATTATTTTATGATAAAGTAATCATGGTTTACATGATTTCACAAAAAGAATGGTTTTAATTATTTAGGTATCCCTTATCTAGTTTTTTATTCTCATCCCATGTTTTGAAATGTTATTCACTGGACTTAAATAATAATATTTTTAAGGATGGGATAATGGAAACTTATGGTTGATTAAATTTGAAATGAACCTTTTTTCTTTTTATTTTTGATTGTTTTATGGAAAAAATAGGAATGTGAGTATAATTGTATAAATGTAATATTTATGTTGTTATGTAAAATTTATGAATTAATTCACTAAATTAATAAACTTGAAATGATCCTCAATGTGAATAAAATTAATATTATTAACATAACTCAATATTAGGTAATGGGTAAGGTCATATTCTTATTGCTGGTAATAAAGGATCATTTAGATAACTATAGAGGTCAAGGTTTTATTTATGTATAAGTAAAAATATGTATATAACCATAATGGTTAGCATATTAGTAAGAGTCATAGTTATTTTATATAAAATGAAAGAGTTTTAGATAACATGGATGATTATATCATAGTGATTATCTACCTCATATGATATTATATGATTAATTTACTGATTCAATCACACTAATTTTTTTGGTTTTTTTAAATGTATGGATTTATAAGGATTTAGTGTAGTAATGGATGTGAAGGAATCAATGGTGGTTTTTTGAATAATCAACTGAATGAAATGGGAGTTCAAATGAGAACACTTATGGTTAATCTAAACCCACAATTTGAAAACATAATAGGCCCGATGATCCTTGGTGGGATTTTTAATGAAACATACATATGAGAAACGAATCCCAGTGGATGTTCAGATAATAATCATTTTGGTATGTATATTGAAAATCCTGTGTTTCATTGATGTGGAATGAAACTCCTTGAAATCTATTTCAATGAGATGAGAAAGTGTAACAGATATGGAAATGATGGAAAAAAGAAATATCCTACTAAGAAAAAAGGAAGCAATCAGTGGACTCCAGGAAATGGAATGAAGCCATTTCTGAGTAATCAATTTAATGTTATAAATATATGGAATATTTTCATTATTAAAATAGTTGTCTGATAAAGATGGCTTGGTAATAGAATCAATAGGACCCTAAAAAGATATTTATAGTAAATACCAAATGCCATTCCAATCGATGATGAAGTAACTGAAAATTCCATAATAATGGTTTCGATTATTTCTTATCTAATGATTTAACATTATTGAATCTTCAGGAATGTATCAGGTTTTATATTTATAGGAAATAAGAATTAAGTATTGTGATAAGAATAATGGTTCTTTAATCATGAATAATGTTGAATGATTAATAATTCTACATATAAGGGATTCAAGATATATTGAAGATTATTCTATGGTGAAAATATTAAAATTATTAATTCAATTTTGATGATTGGATTACAATGGAATACATTTTCTAGTATTTGTAACCCTGATGTTCGTTATATGAAAATTCTATTCAAGGAATATTTTTATTTTATTTTTTGGAAACATTTATAATGTAATGGATAATCTTTATATGATTTGTGATTTTGAGGTAGTTATGATATATTACATTTTGGGATTCAAAAATAAAGACATGTGATTTACATTGAGAATTAAAATATTTGATGGTTACTTTTGATGATTTTATCTAATTATGGTAATGATATTTGAATTATATAGCTTTAGAAAAAGGATAACCCTCAATAAGGGAGACAACATTTCATATCGGACAAGGCCGTGGGGATCAAACCAACAAAAGATTTGTTACAAGGTTTAATCACATATAACTAAACAAGAAGATGTCCCTGGTTAGAATAGATTTTTCATTTTAATTATATGAGTTTATGGACTAAGAATATGTTGATTTTTTTTATATTATGTTTTTTCAAATAAATATCCCAGGAATTGGAAAATTATTTTTGGATTAATTAATAAATGTTATTTTGGAAGAGATTCATTAATTTAGAATCTCTTTATGATAAAGTTAAATAGAATTTTATGGAATTTTATTTTGAGGAATAAAGGTTGAATAATTTTATTGGGTAAATCATTGATTTAATTAAGTACTAATTTCAATTTGTGGTATTTATGTAAGTGGATAACCTAACTTAGAGAATATGTGATTTAGGAAATTATTTTTTTATTCGAGCCATAATTAGTGGTTGATGTTATTTGCAGATAAATATAAAATTTTTATTGGAAGTATATTTTATCAAACCCTTCCCAATTGTTGGATTCAAATTTAGTTTGTATTATTTTTTAGTAACTATATGGAAAAGTATTTTTTGTATTGGATGTGTTGGACTTCTGGTATTACTGTTGAATTTTGGAGATTAAAAGTAGTGTTTTAATCATATAAATGATTATTCATTTTGGGGGAAAATATTATCATATCCTAAAAATTTTTTTCTTCCTAATGTTTTACAATTAGATTAATATATAGTAAATATTTTTTGTATTATGTTATTCACTTGATGTGGATTCTAGTTCTTCAGTTGTGACCATGTCATCATGAATACTCCGTATTTTGATAAAATATTAGTTTGTGGTAGAAATTTTTTAATGGACGAAATTCTACATGACGTGTAAGTATATTTACAAATGTTCTTTACCAAGTTCCTAAATAAATACCTCAAAATTAGGAAAATGACCTTAAAACAACTGTGCTTCCTATTTACATTTCCTACAATGAAATAAAACACTACATAACCCATCCCATGTTTATAGTTTTCTGATTGTTAACTTTCTCCTCATCATGTTTTATTTCACTCTCAATCAGAAGAAGATGGTTAGTTTTGCATCCATATCCACGAATTCATACATGAAATCCTATTATGTGTTATCAATGGTCTCCTTTTAAATTCAATTTAATTTTTATAATGTCATTGTTTTATAAACTCGTTTTTAGATAGAAGATTTTCAAGGATGTCACTAAAAAAATTTTAATATTGTGAGGAATTAATTACCAAAAATGGGTAAGGATGTAACATACCATGTATTTATAAAAAATTCATATCTATTTATATTTATGAATAGTAAAAAAAATTTATGTTAAAGGGGACACATTGTCTGATTGCATCCCTGATATACGACATCATATTTTTATAAAATATTATGTTTCATACAACATTATGTTTAACTGAAAAATATTACAATAATAATATTATTATATTATATGGTAGTTAGTTCCTAGCCACTTAATTAGTTGGAATAAACAAAACTAACAACTATATTATTACACAATTTTATAATTTTTTTACATTTATCCTCTAAATTTTAGAGTCTTTAAATGAATATGAGACTAATTTAAAGCTCAAAATACACTAATATTTTTAAAACATCAATAACCATATTTTGTCTGAATACAATTATTCATTTAATTTGTGATATGAAAATTTACATTGGGTGAAATTCTAGTATTTTTACTGATAAAATCAAAATTTTAATAAATAGTGAATAAAACTACTATTTAATTCAAACCCACCTTTTTATATAATTTATTTATTTAGATAGGGTGTACATTTTGTTGTATATATTGTTTAATTGGATTATTTTTTTATTATTTTACCAAATGATCGTCATTTTAAGTATGTTTAGCTTGAAATTGGACAAAAACACAAGCCATTCATTTAATGGTTTTTACTTTTTAAAATCCCAATTTCTGATTTTGACCGTAAAAAATTTTTAAAACATATTTTATAACAATTATATTTTTTAATAATGAAAAAATTATATAAATACTTAGAATCATAAGGTAATAATGGTGTAAATATGTACCTTTTTGGAAATTATGAATAATAACTTTAGTAATTATTTTTATTTACCATTGTTAATAGGTAATTTCATTAATTAGGTGTAAATATTAATATTATAATAATATAAAACAACCCAAAACCATGTACTAATCCTATTGTATGAAATATGGACGACCATGATCACTATTGTGTCTGTTTTAGGAACCCATGGAGCCACAATATTGTTATAATTACATTTTATATAAATTAATTTAAAGTGATGGGAAATGTAACAAAAACATGTATATTTTATCTAAAACAATTTTTAGACAGGGATATTTAATTGATATCTTATACTATAAATAGTAATTGTATAGGAAAAAAATTTTCATAGATCATGGTATTTTATTAATAATATTTAGACATTAAACAATTTATTTATGACACAATGATGATGTGGTGCTTACCTTATTAATTATAGATTCAAATGAATGATATTATAAATTTTAAATTTAATTTAATTCCAACATTTTTAGGATATCCATGAATTTTTTGGATTATTTTAAAATATAAAATTTTATTTAATATTTTTCATTCTGATTGATCAATTTTTTATGACATTAACTAAAAATGAATTAATAATTAGACAGAAAATTGAAAACTTTTTTTTATTAAAATAAAATATTTAAAATAAAAAATATTCATAAAAACATGATATTGGAAAAAATATCTTATATAATGTTAAAAATATCATTAATGGTCCACTTGAGGTTCATTTTTCATTTTATGGTAACCATATTTAAAATATAACGTAAAAATACCATAAGATATGGTAATAGTTAGATTTTTTAGCTAATGGTTAAATCAATAAAGTTATGGCTATATTTCAGACCTAAGATTTTCTAAAACATATTGGTTGAGATTATTTATAGCCGTAGTAAATTTATAATAAAAAATATTTCCAGACCTTCCTAAAGTGTCCCCCCTCCCTCTGATAAGAGGAAACCAACTATACCTACGTACTCACACAATTCAACCCCCTTGTATGATATAAATTCTACCAATATAAGATCAAATTGTCCACAACTTCCTCCTTGAAACCGTACCTTTGGCATAAGGAAATTCAAGAATGACTTTTGGCTCAAATCAAAAGGGGAAACCCGATTTAGAGGTAACATCATCTCTGATGATCCTTTCATTTATATTCCATCCCCAACCCCATAAACAATTTTTATTAAGTTATATTATAAGAAAACATATAAATAATATTCTAGGTTTTTTTATGTTTAAGTTTGTACCTACAATTGCACATGCATACATCTATTGGATATAGGACATATGGTTTCTATGTGTGACAAACTACAACCTCATCAAATGATGATCGTTCAATTTTCATCTATAACCTCTCATGTTGGACAATATGATGGCAGTGTATTTATTTATGATATATATAATATAAATATTTTTTCAATTATTCTGTATAATTTATTTACAACACACCTTTATTCTTTCTATAATATGAAATTATTATTATTTCATTTAAAGAATTGTGTACTACCGCTGCCACAGAGTGATAAGACCCATTTGTGCCACACATTGAATTTATAATGGATATAGAAATTGAATATATGATACATATATTAAATATATATTATACTGGAATTATATTATATGAATATATCATTTAATATTCATTCTTATAATATGGAAAATAAATGCAAGTAGCATTAATTAGTACATACGATATAGCATCTCCATGAATTTTACTTTTTATCTGTTATCACCAAATAATATTTAATATAAAAAATAAATATAAAAATTATATATATGATAGTTAAATACTTAATAATATTATAGAGATAATAGATTTGGACTACATAGTCAATTTATATCAAAACAAGCTCATTTTTGACTCATGTATCGAATATCGACAAAACAACTGATATGAACATAAATAATTATGTAATTTTTATAAAATGTTTATATGAGATATAAAATAAATAATAAACATGACATGGTTCTTCATAAAGTATAAATTGACCTAATCCTATTATTCATGAACATAATGTTTCTACGTGATGAGTGAGACTCCTGGTATGGGAAATCAAAACTCAATCCCATTTAATTAAGTTAAATATCATTGTCATTGGTTTTGCAATTCCCTGAATATGTTTGAATGACCAATGATTGTTTTACACTAACAATCCACTTATTTCATGTGTATTTATTTTTTTCACAAATTATTAATTTATTTTATTTATCATTAATCAAGTTATATGATTTATGTAAAGAACCTCGTCATAATCTCAAGTCATCGAGCCATATCTTGTTTTTATGCACCATTAATGGAATGTGAGGTGTATATAAAACCCTATTGAAAATTTCTATCTAGAATTTGTATATTATCATGATATTTAATGTTTTTAATGATATTTCTTAATTATTATTATTTATGTTCTTCTCTAGAAGCAAGGGAAACATTAAATAAAATATCATTTTAAATGTTTTATATATTTATTCTTCTAAAAAATTCTATTTCATGTACATTATTTATTAACAGTTTTGATGAATTTATTTATATAGACATTAATGTTATTAAATGTTAAAATTTAAATTTTATATGGGACACTATGATTCTGAATGATTTAAATGTTTTAAATGGTTTTTGAAATAGATTTACTATTTATATATGATGAAATGATTTTTTGTGATTGTGAATGGTATTTTTTGATATAGTTGTTTATTATTAAAATATTTTATGCACTTGTATTTTTTAATGGTAGATGTAAATTTGATGGAAGGTTATGTGACAATCCCAAGATGGTTGGTTATGTGATAAATTAAGGATGGTTAATTCAATGATTAATCTGGGACGGATGGTAGTGTTATAACATCCAATTCATTAGGTATGGATGTTGTCCATATGTATATTTGATTTAGTGATATCTTCATATGTCCACGATATGATTATTCCATTTTATATTTTTTTTTCAATTTACCATTATATATTATATGACGATTTCTATGGGATTTATGGAAATATTATGGTTAAAAAAGGGTAACCAATGAGATTATATTTAGTGTACTATTTTTGATACTTCATAAATGGGAAATTTATTACACTTTGTTAATGTATTCATGGTTTTCATGTTTTTAAAATACTATTAGTTTTCATTATTTATGGATCCCTTATTAAACATTTTATGTTCATCCCATGTTTTGAATTTTTTGTCACTCGACTCAATGAAAAATAGAGTCAAGGATGGTATAAAGGAAAATTAATGTTGTTTATTCATTAAACAACCCATGTTTCCGTTTAAAAAGTTTCTATTTTATTATTTTTTATATTGGTAAAAAATGTCTACTTGTAATATTTAGGTTGTTACGTACATTTTTGGACCTATTTCTCTAAATATATAATTTTGAAGAGATATTTGATGTGATTAAAAGTAAAATTATTAAAATAAATCATTATCATTTAATAGTTATGGTCAGGGCCCTATACATGGTCACATGATTGAATGTATCATAAAAGATTTCATGATCACAAGATACTATACAACTTATGAAATTTGTGTGGCCTCCATGTGTAAGGCATCTCATAGTACATGTATTCGATGAGGATATCACAAATGAATTCATTGTTCGTGTGATTTCCATGATGATTCTAGAGAAACAAACCTCCTTTTATAGGATTTTTGGATTATTTGAAATGTTATTCTTTCTTTTATATTAATGGATTTTTTTCATATGTCTTCTACCACGGCCATATAGAATCCCATGATTGTTGGGAATCATAATAATTACCCTCTATATCACATGTTCTTTAAAATTGAGTACATGAATAAAATATTCCTTCCATAACATCATTACTACCCCTTTACCAGAGACTTCTCATATATAGATATAGGATTCCCGAAATTGCTTTCATCCGCTCACCAAACCACAATTTTTCATCATCAACCCTCAGTCATATCTCATTAAAGAATTGATTAGTTGTTGGTTCCCTAGCAATATGTCAATCCATCTATCTCATGTAGAATTAGGAAACAAAATTTTTGATATCCAAGGATTATGAAGGATATCCCCCATTGAGAGACACTCAAGGAGTTCCTTCCTAACAAGAATTTTGGGAATTACCAGAAAAAACACTGGTCATGTAAATAAAAAAGATTAAATTTGTAAATGGGAAACTACAGAATGAAATGAATATGTTCTCACCCATATCAACCATGTAATACATCCACATTATTCTCTATAATATATGAACTTAAATGACCACTATATTGAATATTTAGTCTGATTCCATAGTGGTTCATGAATGTGTCATCGCATATTTGGAAATCCATAAAACCATGTCGTATAACTCATGGGGATATCAGGAGATAACATAGACAGACATGAGAATTAGGCTGGCAGGATTCTTGGTGATCTTCATGAATGGGTGGCTATTCATAGTAGGGGATTCATGTTTAGTAAATTGTGATGCCACTCAAGCCATGGAAGATTGATAAGTATATGGTGACAGCTAAATTTTTCTATATCGACTCATTCATGATATTACCAACCCTAATCCATATCTTATAGGGAAATGTCTCATTCAAGATTGAAATCCATTTAAGGTTTCCATTTTTCCTGAAATGGGATAATTTATACTGCAAGCAATATAAATACAATTTTGAGATTCAGGATACCCTGTTCCACCTTAGGATGATGAAAATATCTAAGGATGAGTAAATATTTCTAGGCCCTGATAACATCACTTAAATGGTAAGATGGTATAATTTGGTTATCTATATGAATTAACCCGAATACTCTGGGATAATTTTTTATAATGGTGCTTGTTTTTTTGATGAATGATCATATACAATAAATCTTATTTTTGGTGTTCTCATTACTCATGACAATGCACCAATTATTTTTAATCCATATTCCATTTTATGATTCTCTATTGAATATGGGTGTTTATAAAGAGTTAGTCCCCACCCCTCAGTGGCTCGTGGGGAGAATAAAAGTCCATGATTTTCCACCAAATTTTATAATATTGGTTCACAAGGAAACAAATTTTGAGATCATCCTTCTTCTAATTTGAAACCTGATCATCTTATCTTCTGATTACTCCAGAGAATATTAATACACCGACCCAATTGGAATGATGGAATGTACTATTTGTCTAGTGGATAAAAAGGTTCCTCCATAGTCCATCGTGATTTTTGACAATAATGGAGTTCATTGAAGTCTCAAACAATCAACAATGGATGAATCCTCATCCAAGTGAATAACATCCCATTACAATGGTAGAGTTTATTCTGGTATCAAGACTTTCAATACAAGAAAAAAATGATGTGTCCTATTAAAGAATAGAATATGCAGATTAATGTTTTACTTACTCATATTCTCATCAAATTTTTTCTCTTTAAAACAAAAAAATTCTAGTAGTTGATGAGGATTGAAAAGGATGGGAGACAGTCAGACAACAAATTCACACCATAATCACTGATATTCCCATAGGAAGATTTTGTGATCATGAATAACATATTTTCCAGTTCATTCATGAAATGGGTGTGGGATGATATGACTACCAAGAACAATATGAAATTGTGGAAATGATTTCACTAAAACTATTATAGGATGAGACTAGGAAGGCATACATACATGATTTAGATGACTAGAATCATCTAAATGAACTAATGGGGGGGTCGTTGGAGGTATTCGAATATATTCATCACATAATATATGAGATGAATGACCAAATGGATCTACTAACCTAACATATAACACGACATGAGGTGATTATAGATCACACAATTTCTGAGAAATTTATATCAATAAATACATTAATGAATAACTAGGAAATTTAAGTGGTTCATTCTTCTCTTATTGTGTCTCTCCATCCTAGGGAGGATGTTGAAAAATAGGGGTTGGTGAAAATTTGGTGCACAATCCATGCATTAATCATAATATTGGTGATATGGGAAAGTCCTCTGATCAACTCTATAACTCCACCAATCTTTTTAAAATATCATTACAATATTTTATGCAAATTTGCACCAAAATTTAAAAGGAAAGGATCATAAATTAATTTTTTTAGAAAACAAGAAACATTAAACTAAAAACATGGGACTAAATAAAACATTTCAGTTTTCTTATCCATTATGAGATCATAACATACTTTGATCACAAATATCTACATAAGATAACATGGGGATAACCCAAATAAAAAATGATATAAAAATCCAAATAGGGGAATTGAAAATTAAAATAATGTATAGCACATGGTTTCACGGTATACATTAAATAGATATATTGACAAGGAACATGATCAAATATGAGGAATCAAAACCCATAAAACATGGGATCATATAATCAGTGAATCATAGTAATGTGTCAAAAATATAAAACATTAAATTATCACGATTCAAGTATCGCCACACATATATGATCATGAATCGTGGATAAATTCTTATACCCTTACACAAGGATAACCAGTCATGCCAAACCACCAAGACCGTTGCACATAACTTCTCATGAGAATAAAAAAACCAATGAATTTGATAACTATCTAGGAACAACAATTAAAACATATTCATGAATATGCTTTCCACATTACAATAGGTAAGTAATAAACCTTAATCCTTACCATTATCGATGTAATAAATTGGGTATCATGATCATGTCAAAATCATAATAAGTGGTCGTATCATAAATGTGTCCATGAATGAAAAGAATTTAATTAGACATGGACGTTAATAATGTAATATAGGTATATACCATGATATGTGTTTTCAATATTTTGTGAATATAGCATTTAATAATCTATGGAAATAATTCATTTTAGTACAGTTTATGGAAAAAAATTCATGTTTATTTAAAATTGAACAGGAATAATTCCTTGTATAAAAAGATAATTTATCCATGTTAGTTTTTCATGATCAAATGAGTTATTTAATAAAAATAAAGGTGGATTAAATTTTTTTATGTAGCACAGTTGAAGATGGGTATGTTTGTTGGAAGTTTCATTGAAATAGATTTGTTTGTTAAGAATAATTGAGTAGATAACCATTTAAATTCATTTATATCCCTATAAAAGAAGGATGAATGAATAATAAAAGCATTTCATATATATACAAAACATTTAAAATATATATATAATAACTGTGAATTTCATTTTGGAAAAAATATATGAAGAGTAACCAAAAATAATATTGGACTATCAGTTATAATCTCTTACCTTATGTCTGAAATGATTATTCACTTGACCATAATATCCTGAATAATCAACAAAAATCCCTTAATTAATTAATTCATAACCATTTATACATTTTTTGGTTTTTTTATTTTATTATATTCATTATATCCATTATTATGAGTAATGATATTCAATTTAATTGCTTGGAAGTGTGAGTTTCCTTGGTTTTCATGATTTGTTTACTTGTATATGTAAAAGGAAAAAAATATAGATTGATGATAGTTATTCAGAATGTAATTTATTTGTTTTTAATGAACATATAGAATATTAAAATACCATTTTTTAAAAGATATTAGGATTAATTAGATACATCATAATTGAAATCGTTTAGATTAATTTAGCATTATTTATCAAAAAAATCATATATTGATTTTTAAATTCATTTCATGTATAAAAATTGATAAGAGAAAAATAAATATGATATAATACATATATATTAATGTTGTTTAACCATAATTTTTTTTCCTGACCATCAATAATGTTATAATTGAATGATAATATCACATCATCCATGATGGCGGTAGATCAACCCCTCATGTTTGATGATTTCATTCATAAAATAAAAAGGTGATAAGATATGACATTTGATGAATAATTATTCCATAAACTTGAAAATATTATATTCTGTATGTTATAATTGTTTTTTAATGCCACTGATATATGGGGAAGTGAGGAAATATTTAGAATATAAAGGATAATGAAAATTAAATTAAAGTAAAACTGAAGATGGTTCTATGTCAAGACACTTTCTTCTTGAGATCCTCCTTAGGGGAATAGTTTTGGACATTTTTTTTCTAAAAAATTAACTTGGATATGAGGAATGGTGTTAGGAATATTATTGGATATAATATTGAAATGTATCAACGATTAAGAGATGTAATGATAATAGGTGGTGAGGAGTGGTATTCATTGTGGAGGAGAGGGGTGTTTTCTTATTATTTAATTCATTATTTTATTATTTTGATGATGAAAATAAATATTTTTGAATCATGAGACTAAATAAAATAATTAGTGTGTGTTAATTTTTAAAAATTATTTTTATAACATACATGACTCAAGAAATATTCTATTTAACAAATAATGTATGTATACCATAACTTAAATTTTTTTTACTATTCACCTAAAATTCAATTATTTCATAAAAATAAAAATAATTCACCCTAAACATTCTAGGATTTGTTGAATTAAAAATTAATAAACTATTATTAAAATATTTCTTTAAATATCATAAGTTTAATTCTTTTTGTAACATCCCATGTAAATAAATAATATGACATTTTCATATTTATTAATAATATTTCCATTAAATAATAATTTTTTTATATGGGAGGACATATACGATGACGTACCCAATACACAACAACGGATTTCTTTGAAATCTTATGTTACACACCACATTATGTTAATATGAAAAATAATAATATAATATTTTTATTTTAAATGATACAAAACACCTAACTGTTGTAATGGCGGGAATGGACAATGCTAACAACAATATGATTCAACATGTTGGTTAAATGTTTTTACATTTATCTGATAAATGTTTTTGGCTTAAAATTTGAATGAATCCAATTTTATCAATAGATAATCTAATATTATTCAAAATGACGATTTTCCACCTTTTGAGGGAGAACCATTTTTAAATATAGTTTTTGTCACATTTATATGTTATATTTGGGTAAATAATATTCTACTTTAGAATCAAGATATCGAAATTTACTTTGGATGAAATTGTGGAATTTTTCTGATAATGATCATTTTTAATGAAAAAGTGATAAATATTGTATTTTAATTCAAAAATTCCATTTAAACTATATTATTTATATCGATATATTATAATTTTAATATGATTTAAAGATTAATTAGATAATATTTTTACATATTAATACTATTTAGGTCATTTGACGTAATTTCAATCTGAAATTTGACATAAACAACTGTCAATCTATTGATAGTTATTATTTTTTATAACCACGCTTATTATTTTGAAAATGGGAAATAATTTTAAAATAATTTCTGCCACTTTATTGATTTGAATTTGCAAAAATGAATTTGATATTTGGAATCTTGAGGTCCAAATAGTGTAAATAGTTAGCTTTTATTTTTATACATTATGAATATTTAAATCAGTAAATATTTTATTTACAATGCTTAAAGGGTAAATCTGGTTAATAAGTGTAACCAAATATTTTTATAATAATCTTAAATTACCCTAAAACGTGGCTTAATAATATTGGATTATTCATTTCTGACCATTTTCATCCTTGGGACCATTTTGGGACCCCATGGATCCACTTACATGAGATAATGACACATTGTATTAATTATTTTAAAGTAATGATAAAAATGGCATAAACATATATCTTTTAGTAATGAAATTCTTAAATGGGGTTGTATATATTATCTCTTTTACTATAAATATTCATCTCAAATCTTAAAATAGTTCCTACATCAGGTTATTTTTTATTGTTTTTATACATCAACTAAATAAAATTATTTATGACACAATAATGATGCAGTGTTTACCTCATTAATTAATGATTTCAATAAATTAGATTATAAAATTAAAAATATATCCAACACTAGTATAATTCTTATTGGATGATTTTATTTTGAACAAAAGTGATCATATCTTTGATATTAATAGGTATTTGACCATTAGGAAACGAAAATCATTATATAATTAAATAATATTGGAAACCATTCCTAAAGAATCCCTTCTCCCCCGTATAAAAATCCCTCACATCTAACCCATTACTCACACCTCTCAACACCCATGTCCCATCCATCCTCTTCCCAAATAAGCTCTAATGATATATCTTTCCCCCTTAGAAGACTTACCTTAGGTAGAACGCACTTCAAGTAATCCTTTCGGTTCAAACCAAAGGGAGTCACCCTATTTAGGCAACATCTACTCATATGTTCTTTTATTTTATTTTACTAATCCAACCCCCTAATAACATTTAATTTAGTTAATTTATAACAACAACAGTATCATCAATATACTAGGTAGTTGTTATGAGATGGATTCAAATTAAACATACAATCCTCAACTCTAATGGGTAAAGAACATTATGCTTATGTGGACGACGAACTAATGTCTCACTAAAAGGGAATTTTTAGATTATATTCTACCTATTCTCATGGTGGAAATTATGATATAAATTTATTTATATGTATTACATATTATATTTATATTTCATAACTTCTTCAGTATTTTTAATTTATATCATACCATTATGGTTTCAATAATGGGTAAACACAATAATTTCATTTGAGGAAATGTGTACTACCACCCCCTCAATGTGATATGAATCGTTCATGCCATTTATGTGATGTATAAAGAATGGTGTTAATGAAATTATATATTATATTTTACAGGAACTATATTATACCTATGTACAAATAAGTTTTCATTCCATAAAATATGAAATAGAAATGAAAGTATCGTTCATGCATTCGTACAACTTACCGTCTCCATAAATGGTGCATTCCATTTCATGTCACAAAACATTATTTAATATTATAAATACATATATATACAGGATATATATAATATAAATATGAAATGTAAATCAAGAATATCGTTTTAGAAATATTGGTCTTTTGACCACATCAACTACTTGTAAATAAATGATGTTCAATTTTGACTAAAGTAACAAATATCGACCAAATGGACATTATTAACATTAATGATTACATAATATTTATAACATGGTAATAACTGATATAAATGTAATAATTAACTTGAATAAGTCTTTTAGGAAACTAAAAATTATTTTTCATTCATTATTGAGGTGATTAAAGAATGAATGTGTCAAGTCAGACATGAGGTAAGAGACTTTGTCTTAGTCCCCATTCATGGGTAAATAGTTTGTTTTATAAAAAAAATCTTTTATTCGATGTCTAAACACATTGGAATTTTCATTTCATTGAAAGGGAATATTTTTATACGAGGCATTTCACTAAACAACAAAAAGAACATTTCTTTTGAGGTAATCTATGACAACTTCCTTTTATGCCTCTGCGAGTATAATTTGAACCATGGATTCCATAACAAGTTGTAATGTTTTTGAAAGGAAAATACATACCATATACTCTGTTACATATTTTGGCATGGAGAATATTTGGATAAAGGATTTTTTATGTTAATATATTTAAATGATACCTTCTGATTAAATTATGGAGATGTTATCTTTCATTTATGTTTATTTAATCTGTTATGAATATGTTACGGTTCTTGGGAATTGATTATGTATACGGGTGGTTCCATGATAAAAATAGGTCCGGTGAGCCCGAGATAGCACTCCAATGCATTGGGTAACGTGACAGAGGTAAACGTGAATGTTTCGCCTATGAGATTTAGGGAATATACTGTGATGGGTATTCCAAATTTAAATACCTATGTGGATATGAATACTACAACGTAAGTATTTTATGGATGCCACATGTTACATTTATGATTTATGTTTTCTATGTGTTATTCATAAATATTTTAATTTCATGAGGTATGTTAAAAAGCTTATTTTTTATGGATTAATTATTTCTTTATTTATTTTATATCCCTTAGTGGGATTTTTATGCTCATCCGATGTTTTGATATATTTTTTTCATAGGGCTTATTGATGAGTAGGGTCATGGATGGGATAATTGAAAAGGCGTGATGTCAAAAACACGGAACTATACATGACGCTTTTTCAATGGTTATTATTTTATGAAAAAATGGAAACTAAGTAGATGTGTCTAATTTTTAAATTTAGAGATGTAATGTAATAGTTATGAACTAATTATATAATTCTTTAAAAGTTGAATGATCCTCGATGTGAATTATAAACATTATTCAAGATTATGTAATGTTTATGGATGGGTCCTTATAGTTGGTATCAGAGGTCAGTTTAGACTTCTTTAGTTGTTAGGATATTATAAAATTAACATCCATGAATTAATTTATGGTAACATTGAAATGATATAGAATTTAAAGATTACCATTTTTCTTCACCTAAGATATTTCTGTGTTTAGAATGGTTTTCCTTAGTGGAAACACGACAGCTATGATGGGACAACATCAAGAGGCAAACAACCTTCAAAATCCGCCATCGTGTAGGTATCCTTCCATGATCTCGTCTAGATCAACCATAGAGGAACATGTCAATAGTGGAGTATTTAATGAGGCATCATCTTCCATCATTCAAAGGATCATCATACCCTGTTCTAGTGTAAGGATGTATTAATGAACTGGATATTATTTTTTATGTAATTTGGTGTTTAGATCATCAAAATGTTATTCTTACGGTTTAATGTTTTGATGGTGAAGCTGATTAGTGGTGTTCGATGGTGAAAAATATCAGGGATAGTGAGGAGATTGACTTTCTGGATTGGGATGAATTCCAAGGTATGTTTCTTGAGAAATATTTTCCCAATATGGTTCTTCTGAGGGTGTAAGAACAATTCCTTGATTTTAGGCAAGAGGATGACTCAGTGGCTGCTTATAAAGAAAAATTCACTTGACTAGAATGGTATGCTCCAAATATCATTGGGTATCTTAGTATTAAAAGATCTATTATTACACAGGTTTAATGACAATTTATAGAGGGTATTAACTTCTCAGGGGTTCAAATGTTATGAAAAACTTGTTTGATGATTGGAGAATCTGAAAATGGAGTGTGTGGATGATCATGTGTTCTTTGAGAAAAAATAAAATAAGAGGTAGAGGTGTCAGATGAATGGGAATATCTCTTCAGCAATGTTTAATAGTATAAAACGTAATTTTACAGTTTGAGGATATTGTGGTAAAAAACATGATGTGGAATGGCAAAGTAAACTCCAAAAGGTGTTATGTTCATTTGGACAAAATAATATGATGAATGTTTTCAGGAATTGAAATGAAGATTTTTGAAAGAACATGTTTTGTAATTACATTCTTTAAATGGTGAGTTTGTTATGTACAATTATGCTTTGTTGAATGGTCATGGTTGTGTCCATATACAGATTGATCAGGTAATATCTTATGCTTCATGTCAGTTTAAACCACATTAGTTAAATTACCACACAAAATATTTTCAATTAGCAGTTTTTTTTTTTGCATTAAAAATTTGGATGCATCATTTGTATGGAGTAAAGTGTGAAATATACAAAAAAACAGTTTGAGGTGTATATTCACTCAGAATGAATTGAACATGAGAAACATGAGATTGATAAAATTATTCAAGGATTATGATTGCAAAATTCATTTCCATCCTGAAAAGGAAAATATTGCGGTTAATGAGATGATTCAAAAAATAAATGCTACAATATCCATGTTACATTTGGAATAAGATCCATTGATAATAGATTTCATGAACATTGTAATAGAAGTTGTTGGTGCTATAAATTACTCAATTTTGTTTTAGGTGTCAGTGAAATCATCAATATCTGAAAGAATTAAGAAAAGTCAAAAGGAAGGCAGTGAGCTACAGAAAATGTAGAGTTAGTTCAAAATGGTATGTTTCCTGATTTTATCCTTGTTAATGATGGTGTTTTGAGGTTCGGGAAGAGATTATGTGTGACTTGTGATTCACTGTTAAAGAAAGAGTTATTATGTGAAGCTGATATTTATCTATTTTCAGTTAATTCATGAATTACTAGGATGTATATAGATCATTGGGAGTATTACATATGGGTTGGAATTAAAAGAGATATTACTGACTCTACAGTGAAGTGTTTGAATTGTCATCATTTTAATGTATAGTTTCAGTTACCAAAAGATATGCATTATCCATTACCGGTGCCAGAGTGGAAATGGTAAAATATATCCATGGACTTCGTTGAGGTAACATTGAAGACATCTTGAGGTAATAATGCAATATGGGTTATTTTTGATCAGTTGACTAAATATTCTCATTTCCTTCCAATTCGAGATACATTGTATCTTGATGAACTATTTTGGATGTGTGTTAAAGAGGTAGTCAGTTTTCATGGTGTTACCCTCTCCATTGTATCTGATCGTGATCCCATGTTTACTTCTATCTTTTGGAAAGGCCATCAGATCTAGTTGGATACTGAATTATATTTTAGTACAGCTTTTCGTCCTCATTCAGATGGGCAGTCATAATGAATAATTATGACATTGGAGGATATATAATGTGCTTTTTCAATGGATTTCCATGGAAAATGGCACCAACATCATTCATTGGATTAGTTTTCTTATAATAACAGTTTTCATTCATGTATACAAATGGCTCAATTTGGAGGCATTATATGGTAAGTGGTGACTAACACCCACTTTTTTAGATAAAGTAGCTAAAAGGATGTTGATATGACCAGAATTGGTAGATGAGATGGTAGAAAAATTTTAGTTGATTCACAAGAACATGTGAAAATCACAAAGAATGATGAAATGGTATGTGGATAACCAGGGAAGGGTCATTCATTCGATGCAGTTGGTCATGTATTTATCAATGTTTCTATATGGAAATGTGTGATGCGTTTTATTACGAAGGGAATGTTGAGTTCGAGGTTCATTGGACCTTGTGAATTCATAGTGATGTTGGATCAGTTGTGTACAGAGTGTCTTTACCTCCAATTTTATCCTAGGTACACATTTTTTTATTGTTTCAATTTTGATAAAGCATATGCCAGATCCATATCATGTTTTGATCCTATAGGTAGTTTAGTTGATAAAAAATTCTCTTTTATAATGAACAACTAGTCCAAATTCTTGACTGAAGAGGGTAAGTGTTCTAGAATAAGGTAATTCAACAGGTAAAAGTTTTGTGGAAAATCGTATGGTTGATGAGGAAATGTGGGAGTCTGAAAATGATAGGAGGAAAAAATACGCCCATTTCTAAGATAAATGTTTAAAATTATGAGGACACAATTTCCAAAAGTGGGGGAGGATGTAACATCTTAGGTAAATATAGAATATTACATTTTACTGTTTATTAATATATTTTCAAGTAAATTTTAATTTTACTATAAATTGGATTCCAGATTCGATGGCGTAACCGATACGCAACAACTGGTTTCTTTGAAATCATAAATTTCACACAACATTATTTTATAAAGAAAAATAATAATATATTTTTACTATTATTATGGTAGTTAATGATTATTTTTTTTAATGGCATGAATGAATAGAACAAACTATAATATTTTTATACATGTTTGTAATTTTTTTTAAATTTATCCAATAAATGTTAGAGGCATAAAATATGAATTCATCCTATTTTGAGTATAAATAGTATACTATTCTTTAAAAGGTCTATTTACAACATTTTGATGGAGAACAATTTTCAAATATTGTTTTTTTTCACTGTTATATGTTCTATTTGATAAAATAATATTATTCTTTAGAATTGGGATATCGAAATTTATTTGGGATGAAATTTTGTTATTTTTCTGATAATTTTCATTTTTTAATGAAATAGTTAAAAATACAGTATTTTAATTCAAAACATTCATTTATTCAAATTTAGTTATTTTGTTACATTATAATTTTAATTATATTTAAAGTGTTATATGATATATATTTACCATTTAATCTAATTTTGGTCCTTGAAATAATCTATCTTTGAAATTGGACATAAAAAATAGTCAATTTTTTGAAAATTAATATTTATTAAAAGCACTCTTTTTGTTTTGACAACAATATTTAATTTTAAATTAATTTCTCCCATATCTGTATATATAATTTGGAAAAATGGATTCCATATTTTGAATCAGGAGGTCGAAATTGTGTAACTACATAACTTCTATTTTAAGACATTATGAATATTTACTTTAGTAAATATTTTATTTACCATGTTTAATGGGTAAATATGGTAAATAAGGGTAATAAAATATTATTATTATTATTATTATTACCCTAACATGTATCTTAATCTTATTGGATGATTCATGTCCATCTAGGGGCATCCTTGGGTCTATTTTGGGACCCCATATAGTCAATTAAGAGTGACAATTAAACTCTATATTAATTAATTTAAAGTAAAGTAAAGAATACCAAAAATATATATATATTTGTAATCTATTTTTACATGGTGTTATATAAATTATCTCTAGAACTATAAACATTTATTTGTAATATAATATTATTTCATACATCATGTTATTTTTTATTATTTTTTGACATCAAATAAATAAAATTATTTATGACACTGTCATGATGCAGTGTTTACCTTCTTAATGAATGGTCTAAATAAATAAGATTATAATGATATGGAAAATATCCAATATGTGTCATATTATTATTGAATGATATTATTTTGAACAAGATTCATATTATCTTCTAATTGAATATGTTTTGGGACTTTATAAACCAAAAATCATTATATAATAATATAATTTTTTCAAACATTCCTAAAGAACCCCTTCATCCCCTTACTCACAACCCTCAAAACCCAATGATCATCCAAAAAAAATACCGAAATAATCTATAAATATCCCTATCATCCACCTTGAATCCTTACCTTAGGCATAAATCACTTTATGAATCCATTTGGTTATAACCAATGGGAGTTTCCCTATTTAAATGTAATTTATTCTCTTAAGTTCATTCCATTTATATTACTTCTCCAACCACCAATACTCATTTTTTACTTTATTTTATGACATAAAAAGTTTCCTATATATTGTAGGTTGTTTATATGATATTAATTCGAACTACACTTACAAAAACCTCCATCTAATGGGAAGATAACATACTACTTCTGTGGATGGAGAACTAACGCCTCATGAAATGATGATTGTGTGAATATATCCTACCACCAATAATGGTGGCCATTATGATGGATATGTATTTATATAAGATATATATTTTATTTATATTTTCTCTATAAATTGTTTTTTTCATTTATATCAAACCATTATAGTTTACATATTGTGAAAATGGAAATATTTTATTTGAGGAAGTGCGGAATACCGCTCCCTCAAAGTGATATGACTCGTCCATTCCATTCATGGGATGTTTCAATGATAAAGGTACTGAAATTATATATGAAATTATACTGGAATTATAATATACGTAATTATAATTGTGTTTATATTCCATTAAATATGAAATAGAAATGAATGTAATGTTCAAGCGTACGTAGGACTTACCATATCAATGAACGGTGCATTCAATTTCTTATCTCCAAATGTTATGTAATATTATAAATACATATATGTATATATGTATATATATATATTTGATATATATCATATATATTATATCTAAATAATGAATATAATTATGGAGATAATGAAATTTTTACCACATGAACAACTTGTTATTATATGAAGTTCATTTTTGACTGAAGTACCAAATATCAACAAAAAGATCGTTATTAACATAAATGATTACATAGTGTTTATATCATGGTAATGAGTGACATAAAAGTAATAATAAACATTTAAATGGTTCCTATGAAATTAGAAATTAACTTTATTTCGTTATTCATGATATTAAAGAATTAATGAGACATTTCAGACACGTGGTAAGGGACTTTTTCTCAGTCTCAATTCATTGAGACATATATTGTTTTATATAGTACTTTCTTTTATACGGTGTGTAAACCCCATTTAATTATCATTACATTCAATGGTTATCCTTATCTACTGGAAATTTAACTAAACAACAAAAAATAATGTTCCTTTTAACATAAGTTATGATAATGACCTTTTCTGTTTCCATGAGTATAATTAGATCAATAACTTCCTTATCAAGTCGTATTGATTTTAAAATGAAAATAAATAACATATACAATATTATTTATTTTTGTATTGAAAATGTTTTTGATAATGGATTTGTTAGGTTAATATAATTAAATGATATATGTTTATTGAAATGTAGAAATGTTATCTTATATTTATGTTTGTTTTATGTTTTATGAATATGTTATGGTTCATGGGAATTGTTTATGAATATAGGGGGATCCGTGACAAACCTAGGGAAGGTGAGCCGATATAGATCTCTAATGCATTGGGTAACATGATGGGGCTAAACGTGAATGATTCTTCTATGTGATTTAGGGAATATATATGGTGGTTATTTCAAATGTAAATCCCTATGTGGATTTGAAAGCTACAACATAAGTACGTTATGTATGCCACAAGTAACCATTATGATTTTTTTCTATGTTTCATTCATAAATCCTATGATTTCTTGAGGTATGTTAAAATCCATATATTTTGATGGATTAATGTTTTCATTCTTTATTTTATAACACATACTGAGCTTTTTATGCTCATCCAATGTTTAGATATATTTTTTCCTAGGACATAATGATGAATTGGGTCAAGGATGAGATTAAGGATAATACATGATATCTAAAACATGGAACAAGACATAATACATTTTTTAAGAGTTTTTATTTTTTAAAAAATATGGAAACATAGTATAAATGTCTACAATTTAATTTTTGATATGTAATGTAATTGTTTTGTCCTAATTATCTATATCTCCAAACCAGAAAATATCCTCGATGTGAATTTTTATCTTCATTCAAGATTACGTAATGTTTAAGGATGGGTCCTAATATTATATAAAATTATAATATCCTAAAGAAATACCGATTTTAAAATAATAACTGATTTTATATCACATTTAAAAATAAACTAAGGTCTCATAAAATATCTTATAATGATATAAAATAAAAATATTATTTTCTTATATTATTTAATGAACAAAAATTATTAAAAATTATTAAATTTTTCAGAAAATTGTAAATGAATATGTGTGACATACAAAAATACCAATACTATAATTCATAATATTTAAAATTTTATTTTGTGACAATGTGATATATTTAAATTAACATTATACTATTTGTAAGGGTAACATTTCTGTTCAATGGTAATGATATTATTCCATTAATATATATTCCTTAACATTTGGAAAGAGCTTTTATTTTATTCATTCATCAATATAAAATAGTGTATTTTGTTCTCAATGATTTTATTCAATATAAAATTATTATAAGATAGGAATATTAATAGATAAAACATTGGGTTGTTATAAACTCATATTGTAGTCTAATCACCAATGTTGTTGTGTTGGTTCGAATACCTAGAGAGGCTCAATAAAATGGATTTTCTTCTCATTTTTGTGAATCATATCCATGAATATAATTATGAATTATGTATATTATTTTCAATTTTTCATTTCATTATGATGTACATGAAATTTCACTGACTCAACCATTGTTAATATCATCAACGACACTCATACTTTGTAAAATTTCATGTAAATAAAAATTCCAATATTACAATGTTTAATGAACAACATACTTTTCTCAAAAAAGATCAACAATTCCCACCAACATGAGATTCACCATCGATGTGTTCACTATTGTTTTATAAATATCACATCATTCATAAAAATTGAAATTGAAAAAAATGTTTCCAAGATGTGGAATTCTCTATCTATGGGTGAAGTTAGTGGACATAACAATTATATATTTATTTTTTATTTGTACATATTATGGGACCCAAAATATTTATATCATTTAATTCATAATGCGCTAATTTCTTTCTAATCATCATCATGTGGATGGAATCAAGGGATTAATCTTGAGTTTTTTATTTTATGCAATCTTTTTTATTTTCAATCTGAAATGTTTTGTGTTATTTCCATTTATTGTACTATTTACTATCTTTTAAACTAGGTCAACGTCATGTTTTCATTTTCTTTATTCGTACTCATAATTTCAATTTTTGTATTATAGTGTCTTCAATATTTAAGATTTGATTGTTATATTTTATATTCATTTATATTTTACAATCTGTTTTTAGTAATATACCATTTTTTATGTAGCATTATACCTTCAGTTTGATGTCATTCGTTTAGGATGTCTTCCATGAGGTGTAATGCCATGAAATAATGATGTATTACATTTATAATAACAAGATAAGGTAAATAATTTTATATTCTACATATATTATTTAATTTATCCAATTAAATCAAATATATTCAATTTAATGATATTATACAATGAATGTACTGATGATTATGGAAAATGGGACCGACATGTCCCGCTTCACCCAAATCACCCTAAGGTGTTGAGTACTAACTTTGTGTTTCCATGGACCAAGACAATTGGAATTCCTTTTTTATAAATAGTTTCTTCCTCTAGATATTAGGTCAAGAGACATATATGTTGTTGGATTAGTCCAAAGGTGTTATTCGTACCTCTCTCTAAGGGTTATGAATGATTTGGGAAGTGGTATGGGTTAATGAAAAAAATGATGTTGAGTCCACATAGATGGATGTTATATGGTTTTAGTACGTTTTAACATAAAATAACAGAGATAATGTTTTTTGATTGGGGAAAACATACCGTACATAACCAATAATACCTGAAGGGGATGGGATAATCAATGGAGTGACCAGGGCTCACACAGATGAGATTTAATTTACTATAAGGATGTGATGCATCATGTTGGTTGGTTAGATCCCTTATTAGGTGATATTGTGGTCAGGAAGTGGCGTAATTACCAATTTTTGAGGGTCATGATTGATTTTATAATACCCAACATGTGAATGATGAAGATAGAATTGGAGTGTAGAATATCACAAAAGGGATTTAGAACCCTAGGGCAGTTTGACTCTTAATTGGGATGTCAGGGCCCTACACCATATGGTTCAGCATTGAATTTTATTGAAATAAAATGATTTTTTAATGATTTTTTTCATTAAAATATTTTTAAATGGTACATTACACAATGATTTTATGTTTATGATGTCAAACCTGTATGAATAGACTAGTCATAATGATGGTAAATTAGTGTCCGAAGGTCATATTTTATGCAGATAATATAGAAAAATAATGTTGACGAAGAAACAAAACACCCCAAGGTGATAAATTACACCATTGGGATTCCAATGATCATATGGAATAAAATTCCATTTTTTCCTAGTAATAAACCATTTGGTTTGTGGACTTGAACTCATATGCTAGAGCCATAGTCATACATGGATAGTCAAACAAAAGTCCATTTGATACTAGGTATCCATTTCTGTGGGAGAAAGATTGTTTTTTTTGTAACCAAAAGTGATTAAATAATGAAGCTTTATTTTTTGAAAATGTAGTATTTGATAAGGGCTCCTGCATTTTTTATGTTTTCACCACATATTGAACATGTTATCATAGAGAAGAGACGTGAGAATTCATTACACTAACATTTTATTAGACCAAATGGTCCAGAAACCGGAATCAGATATCAGTATGACCACAAATTGGCCAACATTATCATTATGCAGTAATCCATTATGCTATATTTATTTCATTATAAACTCCATATATGATGAGTTTGGTGAAGGAAGACATGGCTTTTACCTAGGCCTCCTATCGCAGCATTTTAACCTCACAAGTTTGGGTTACCTTTTTCAAGAATTTTATAGTCTTTTTGATTAGTCCGTCAAAGGCTAAATTTTAAGGTCACACAACTTTGACCACTATCCACATAGTTTATGGCCAATAACCTTATGGAAACAGGTTTTGTGGAATTCTGAACAACAACTAACTTTTGATAACATTGATCAAGATTAATTCAACATCTATATTTGTTGGAGATATAAAATTTGTAAACAATGGATTGAGGTTATTAGTATATGAATAATGATTTGAGATTATCATAATTTTGATGGACTAGAATAGACTCAGGTGAAATGTTCTTCCAAAATGACAATTGGGGTCACAAGTTATAAAATTAAAATTTGTAGAGGGTAATTTCAGAGTTTTTAAATTGTCAGGAGCTCTTATACCTCATCCATTTGAACAAATGAATTTTCAACACAAGGGAATCTGAATATTGGGTATCATTTTCTGTGATGACCCAGACTCTCTTGGTCCTTCCCTTTGCCAAAATATGGGTCCTAAAGAAGTGGCGTCTCGGTGAGAATGATCGGTGAGACCGATCGGCATCACACGGCCTTGTCAAGTTGTTTCCAGTAGCGCTCCTTTTGCGCAAATAGGGTTTTAAACCCTATTCTAACTTTTTTAAGCGTGTTTTAAAGACCCGTAACGCGCATAATAGTTTTAATTAAATAAATAATCAATTCATGAGTCGGCTTAAACCACCTGACCTTTTTTTAATGATGAGTGGAGCCTCGTGGTCAACCCACGACCCCCGTGCCTTACGCGGTTTTGCGTTTTCACCACAACCGTCCTCGGATCTTATAAACTAAGGGTTAGCCATGGTTTCTCCTTTCCTCGATCGTAGATTTTCACAAATAGCTTCTGGTGCATCGGGCGCGCCGCATCGTCATACGTACAGTTCCACGCCCCCGGCCTAAACGTCGATCATATATCAACAATTAGGGAATTTCTCATTTGCCTCTCTCTTTTGTGTATCATGCAGGGTGGGCGTGCTTCTGATTCTTTAGAATTGGATAAACCAGACCTAATTAAAGATAATGAACGAATTCTATAAAGATATAGGGGGGATGTGATCGTTGATGCTATCTTATATTTTTGATGTTGTTTCTTCTATGACCATCTTGTTGAGTTGTTCTAGCTTATGCCTCCTGAAAATTGAGGTCGTTGGTTGTCATTGTTTGTGCACTAATGAACCCTGCTGATGCTTTAAATGGCTTGTTTGTGGTTGTAAACTCCTGCTATGATAAGTGAATTGGTTAATCACGTATATCCAACTGAATAAATTGAAAGCACTAGGATCAACCATTTTATGATAACACTCGGTTAGAACACATGGAATTTGAAATCATGGAGTGTGTTAAGTCATTTAAATCTGAAAATCCTTGACATGTGTTGGTGGTGGTAGTTGGTTGTTTTCCTTTCGGGCCGATTGATGGAGATGTGGGAGGGGATGGGATCCCCTGTTCTTTTATACCCTCGGTGGTTGTGTGAAATTTGGGTGGGATCCCCTGTTGGTATGGATTAGGTGGTTGTGAGTTTTAAGACCCAATGGTTACTTGTTTATATCACGAATTGGGGTGGAATCCTCTGTTGTTGAGAAACGGGTGTGGATGTTTTGGTTGATGTTTGAATGTTTACTTTCTTGGACTCATGCCTATGCCTACTAGTTTCCCAGTAGTGCTTAAACATAAACATTAACACATAACGTGAAATAAGAATGGGACAAATGGGTTGTTAGCATGAGTCGTGACTCGGACATGAGTGTTGTTGTGATCTATAGGCTGTCTGAAGAAAAACCTAGCTTTGGGTGAGTTCTTGTTACCTATATATATATACTTGTAGCTGTGTGTTTCTTATTCGCGCCCCACCCAAGTTGAGCACTTAGTGTCGAACACCCTCATTTCATGGGGGTGTTTTTTCCAACACTATTCTTAGTGGCGGGTTATTAGATCCTTTTCTGCTCCCTTTCCCGGAGAGCCCAAGTATCTTCGGGTAGGCTGTGATGGCCTGAAGTCCATTATTATCCCAAGAACCTTCGGGTGGGGTAGTGTGGTGGTTGGCCAGGTGTGTGCGGCAGGTGGTTTCCCATGTGTCTTTAGGATAAGGCCCAGGTGTCTTCGGGCGTGGCAGTGGATCCTTTAGCCCAGGCTTCTTTGGGTGTGGTGGTGGTTGTTATGGCCTAGGTGTTTTCAGGCATAGTTACATGTGACAGTTGTGGCCCAGGTGTGTGCGGGCGGGATTCAGCCATGGGACTGTGTGTGGTTGAGGCCCATGTGTGTGCGGGTGGGATTTCGGTAGTGGGACTGCATGTGGTTGTGGCCCAGGTTTGTGCGGGCGGGTGTGGCAGTGGGACTGTGGTGAGAATGGCGGGATTGGTCCGATGTGTAGGATGTCTCAATAACCAGTGGGAAAGTGGCGCGGGGTACCCAGTCATCGATGTGCTCTTATTATATATATTACTTGACTTGTGTTATTTGGGGAGTGTGCCTTGGTGAGGCCTGGGGTGGATAGTTTACCTTGATAGGTGTTTGGTTTACTCTCCTTAACATGGGACTTTAGTACGTTCCCCCACTTGTGCATGAGAGTCTTTGGTTTTCCCTACTGAGTATACTTGTATGCTCACCCTATGTATATAAAATTGTTTCAGGTTTCCAGGTGGTCATCGGGGATTTTGAGGGACCATACTATCTCAGATCCTTGGAGTAGTTTCAGTTGTCGTTTTTCTTTCTTTGGTACTTACCCTTGTAGACACCTTTTGTACTTGTGGCTTACATTTGGAACATGCATGCGGGAATGGTTTATTTTTTGCTTTACTATTATTTTACCTTGGTGTTGTTGAGTTTCATCATCTCATCTCTCGATCTTACAAAACAAAAAGGGGTAATGCCTTCCATTTGTGAGAAATTTCTATACCCTTGGTGCTAGTTGCCACTCCGGGACCTATTGAAGGTGGGTCTCGGGGGTCATTATCTCTCCTTCAACTTAAAGAAAGAAGGGCTTGGCAATCTGCTGACCCTTCCCTCCTTTTGGTTAAGGCGGGTCATGACAGAATGGTATCAGAGGTGATGGTTGAGAGATATGATGGAGTCTGGAGTTAGGCACGGTGAGGATTGCATGGTATGGTAAGGAAATAGTGTTGGGTGACCTTAGAGTGTGAATTAGGCCAGGGAAGACCGGCTAGGACACAGGATTTTAGGGCCCCCGTGATCTGATCCAAGGACTCTGGACCTACCGAATTACCAAGTGAGGCTACACTGATTGCAGGGTAGAGACCCTAGGAAAGGTACATGCATCATAAAGAATTGTGTTCTTGTGTTTCTGGGATGTCTTGGGAATTAAGAATAAATTAAATTTAAGAAGTTTTATGAATGATATTCTCCACTACTTGGGCTTAGGCATTCCTTGTTTACCTTGCAGCTATGGAACCTGGAAGGTGACCACGTGTGGTACAGGTGATCGAGGCCCCGGAGACTACTTTGGCTGATTGGCAGAGAGATGATCGAGAGGAAGGGGACGACAAGTGGCAAAAGGCTCTTCAATCCTTCCAGCGATAGGCCCTCGAGAAGTATGAGGGCAGCACCTCCGATATGAAGATAGAAGCCTGGCTAGAGGAGATAGTTATAGCCTTCGGCCTGATTCCGGCCCCGACCGAGTACTGGGTTCCTTTGGCCGTTAGCCAGATGCAGGGAGTGGCACGTCAGTGGTGGATTCTTTACCTGGGGGAGAGGAGAGAGTCTGAGGTGGCTTGGGTGGATTTTGAGAGGGAGTTCCGGGCGGGACTCCTCTCCTCGACGATGAAGGGAGAATAGAGGCAGGAACTACTCTCCCTCCAGCAGGGGAGTATGTCTTTGAGGGAGCTAGGGATCAAGATCAAGGACCTCCTACGTTTTTCTCTGGACCACTTTCCCGATGAGGAGTCTCGAGCAAGACGATTAGAGGAGGCACTCTGACCCTCCCTCCAGTATGTTGTTACCCCCTTTACCCTACCGACGTACTTGGAGGACCATAAGAAGGCCGAATTCGTGGAGAGGATGCATGCTCTAGGAGGACTATCACGAGAGGGGATCCAGACGGGACCATCGAAGGGGAAGGTCGTCAGCTCCAGGCATCCAGCATCAGGACCCTCTATGTTCCGACCCACAGGGAGCAGGCTGCAGTAGTTTCAGTTTCGATCCCCCAGCCCTCGCCCTTTTCCTTCGGGCCCGGGACCATGGTGCTTTATCTGTGGGAGACCTGGGCATATCCGAAGTCAGTGCCCCGACCGAGTGCAGTACAGCAGTGGCTGTCAACCCCAGCACCCTCCCCAGCAGCAGCTTCCAGCCAGACCTTTCGAGCAGCAGCAGCAGGGACAGCGAGCTCTCGCTCCTCCGAGGGTAGATGTAGGAGGAGGAGGCCGACCTCAGGACGCTCCACAGGGACCTCGACCTGGGCATGGTCGGGGAGGTGGCCGACATCCGAGGGGCAGCGGAGCTGGGCGTGGACAATTACACGCCGCAGAGGCAGCAGTTCCAGCAGGGCCAGAGGTTGTTTGAGGTACGATCAGTCTGTTTATCACTCTTGCTTATGATTTGTTCGATACCGGAGCTTCGCACTCCTTTGTTGCACCCTGTCGAGCCCGTGCCTTGGGTCTAGATGCTGAGAAACTTCCAGTACCCCTGGTGTTGAGAAAACCAGTCGGAGGTCAGACCGAATTGTTGTTCGTTTGTCGGGGATGTAGACTGATGTTAGGGCCACATCAGTTGGTTAGGGATCTTCTTCTGATACAGATTCAGCCATACGATGTCATCCTAGGCATCGACTGGATATTTTCTGTGTGTGCCATCATCGACTGTTTTCGAAGAAGGGTGGTGTTCTTAGACTTGGATAGCCGGCGTGTTACCTTCACCGGCGAGCGGAGCAATCTGAAGGGAAACAGGAGAGAGGAACCTCTCATCTCCTTGTTGACCGAGCTAACAGTGGAATCAATAGATGCTGAAATGGTGGATCTGCCAGAGATCGTCCGTGAGTTTATGTACATATTTCCTAAGGAGGTGACGACTCTACCCCCTCGATGTGATATCGAGTTCGGGGTAGACCTGCAACCCATCGCTCATCCAATCTCGATGGCTCCATACCGGATGGCACCTTCGGAGCTATGGGAGTTGCGGATACAGATTGAAAATCTGATGAAGAGGGGTTATGTTCGTCCGAGTGCATCACCGTGGGGTGCTCCGGTCTTGTTTGCAAAGAAGGCATATGGTGGTCTTAGGTTGTGCATAGACTAGAGGAGGCTGAATTATGTGAAGATCAAGAATCGCTACCCTCTTCCAAGGATCGATGATATTTTCGACCAGCTGAAAGGGGCAGTACGGTTCTCGAAGATCGACCTGCGGTCTGGGTACCACCAGATGAGGGTGAAAGAGAGTGTCATCCCGAAGACAGCGTTCAGGTGTAGGTATAGACACTTCTAGTTCGTAGTCATGCCCTTCGGTGTTACGAAAGCCCCGGCTGTGTTCATGGGGCTTATGAACTCCATCTTCCGGAAGTACATGGATCGGGTCGTGGTTGTGTTCATCGACGATATCTTGATCTTTTAGAGGTCAGAAAAGGACCATGCAGAGCACCTGAGGACAGTTTTGGAGGTCCTCCGATAGCACCAGCTCTAGGGGAAGTTGCCGAAATGCATGTTCTTGACACGAGATTTGCACTTCCTCAAGAACGTGGTGTCCGAGCAGGGGGTAGCGGTGGACCCATCAAATGTTGAGGCGGTTGCTTCTTGGGGAGCACCCAAGAACTTGGAAGAGGTCCGTAGTTTCCTTGGGTTGGCAGGTTACTACCGGAGTTCGTACCCAACATCTCTTGAGTAGCAGCCCCTTTGGCGGATCTGACCAAGAAGGACCAGGCTTTCGTATGGAGTGAGCAGTGGCAGTCAACCTTCAGCTATCTGAAGGAGAAGTTGGTCAGTGCCCCAGTGCCGAGATTACCAGAGGAAGGTGCAGCTTATGATGTGTTCTGTGATGCTTCAGGACAGGTCATGGGATGCGTGTTGATGCAGCCACAAGGGGTGATCTCTTATGGGTCCAGGCAGCTGCGTTCCCATGAGTGTAATTACACCACCCATGACTTGGAACTTGCAGTGGTCATTTTTACACTAAATTTATGGCGGCACTACCTCATCGGGGAACGCTTTGTGGTCTACACGGATCACCAAATCTTGAGGAATATCTTCTCCCAGCGGGACTTAATCTTGCGATAGTGGAGATGGGTGGAGTTCCTCTAGGATTACAACTTTTAGATCTCTTATAATGAGGTAAATGGCAATGTGTTGGCCAATGTATTGAGCAGGAGGACACATAAGGATGCGGTCCGAGAGTCGGCGGATGCCTGGAAGTCAATGGAGGAGTTGGCCGCCTTACACCTGGATGCAATGATGGATAGCAACAGAGGCTGCCTATATCAGATGACAGTGTAGTCATCCATGTTTCAGCAAGTGGAGGAGTCTCAGTGGGGAGACCTAGAGTGTGAAGTGATGCGTGGCCAAGTTGACAAGGGAAATGCTCCGGAAGGATGGTCAGAGGATGGTCAGAACCGGATGCTTTTCCAGAAAAGGTTGCTTGTCCCGGAGGCGATGTGCGGAAAGGTTCTCAGTGAGTTCCACAACTCACCCCTGGTGGTACACCAAGGAGTTTCCAAGATGTACCAGGGTTTGAAGAGGCAGTTTTGGTGGCCCTGAGTTAAGCGAGTGGTGGCAGAGTTTGTGGCCAAGTGCTTAGTGTTTCAGCAAGTGAAGGCTGAACACCGAGTTCCAGGCTGCCTACTACGGCCTCAAGATGTCCCCGAGTTGAAGTTGGATGACATCTCGATGGATTTCGTCACCGGACTACCCAAGGCCCAAGGAGGGTACGACGCCATCTGGGTGGTAGTGGAAACATTGATGATATCGGCTCACATTCTGCCGATCAGGGAGTTGAGTGTTGTGGATGCTTTGGCACGAAAGTATGTGGATGAGGTGGTGTGGTTTCATGGACTTCTGAGGTCTATAGTCTGAAATAGGGATGCACGATTTACCTCGTGATTCTGGAGAGGATTGCAGCTTGCGTTTGGCACACAGTTACGCCTTAGCACTGCTTTCCACCCCCAGACAGATGGAAAAACAGAGTGCACCATCCAGACCTTGGAGGATATGCTGCGAGCATGTGTTCTTGACTCAGGAGTATCATGGGTGCAATACATGCCTTTGGTATAGTTTTCCTACAATAATATCTACCACTCTACCATTGGAATGGCCCCATTTGAAGCTTTGTACGGGAGGCCATGTCGTTCGCCTGTGTGTTCGACCGAAGTAGGAGAGGTTGGCATCCTTGGTCCGGAGGTGGTGCAGAACACGACAGAGAAAGTTTAGCTCATACGGGAAAGGATGAAGGCAGCCCAGGACCGACAGAAGTCGTATGCTGATACTAGGAGGAGGCCCTTGGAGTTTGAGGTTGGGGACCATGTTTTCTTGAAGGTCTACCCTCGGCGTGGGCATCAGAGGGTCGGAAAAGAAAGTATGCTTTCTCCAAGATTCATCGGACCCTTCCATGTGTTGCGGTAGGTCGGAAAAGTGGCTTACCATCTAGTGTTTCCACCGCCGCTACTAAGGATACATGATGTCTTTCATGTGTCTGAGCTCGGTCGGTATCTGCACGATGATTCACACGACCTTGATTGGGTTGAGCTGGACATCGAGGACGACATGACCTTTGTGGAGAGACCAGTGGTGATCAAGGATCGCAACGAAAAGGTGCTTCACGGGTGAACCATCCCCTTGGTTCCTGTGTTGTGGAGACATGGTGGGCTTGAGGAGAGTACGTGGGAGAGGGAAGCACAGATGCGTACCCAGTACCCGGAGTTGTTTTGAGTTTTGTTCCTTGATGTACCTGTTGTGGTAGAACGTTTTGTCTTTTGTCTATGAAATGTGCTGGTTTTCTTTCCTCTGTTTGTGTGTGAAAAGCCCTGGCTATGGGGAAGTAGAGAACTCGACCCCTAATCAAGACGCATTAAGGTGGATGCGATTAAACCCGTGTGGGCGAGTCAGTGCCACCCAAAGCGGATAATATCTTGACATGGGGGAGGAGACTCCCCAACGCACATGCCCGGGTAGTTTGGCATGGTATGTTGCATAGTTCGTGACAGGAAGATGTTCTTAGTTAATGATGAGTTTCACTCTTGAGAGGTATCTTTTGGGGTGTTTGTTCAAACCTTCCCTTCCTTTCTGGGTTGTTTAAATTCTTGAGGATCGGAATAGTTTGAGAGGTATCTGATGTGATGACCTAGACTCTCTTGGACCTTTCCTTTGCCAAAATCCGGGTCCTAAAGGAGTGGAATCTCGGTGTGACCGATTGGCGAGACTGATCAGTGAGACCGATCGGTGAGACCGATCGGTGAGACTGATTGGCATGGTAGAACGGTGAGACAGATCGGCGCGACTGATCAGTGAGACCGGACCGATCGGCGCGACCGATCGGTGAGACCGATTGGGGAGACCGATCAGAGAGACCGATCGGCGCGACCGATCGGTGAGACCGATCCGTTAGACTGATCGGCGCGACCGATCAGTGAGACCGATTGGCGTCACCTGTCCTTGTCACGTTGTTTCCAGTAGCGCTCCTTTTTCGAAAATAAGGTTTTAAACCCTATTCTGACTAGTTTATGCGTGTTTTAAAGACCCGTAACCCGCATAAGTTTTTTAATTAAATAATTAATCAATTCATGAGTCGGCTTAAACCACCCGACCTTTTTTTAATGATGATTGGAGTCGCATGGTCAACCCACGACCCCCGCGCCTTACGCAGTTTCGCGTTTTCACCTCAACCGTCCTCGGCTCTTATAAACTAAGGGTTAGCCGTGGTTTCTCCTTTCCTCGATCGTGGCTTTTCACAAACAGCTTCTGGTGAATCGGGCGTGCCGCATCGTTATCCGTAAAGTTCCACGCCCCCGGCCTAAACGTTGATCATCTATCAACAAGTAGGGAATTTATCCTTTTCCACACTCTTTTGTGTATCATGCGGGGTGGGTGTGCATTTGATTCTGTAGAATTTCATAAACCAGACCTAATTAAAGATAATTAACGAATTCTATAATGAAAGATGGGGGGTGTGATCATTGATGTTGTCTTATATTTTTGATTATGTTTCTTCTACGACCATCTTGTTGAGTTGTGCTGGCTTATGCCTCCTGAAAATCGAGGTCGTTGGTGGTCGTTGTTTGTGCACTAATGAACCCTACTGATGTTTTAAATGGCTTGTTTGTGGTTGTAAACTCCTGCTGTGAAAAGTGAATTGGTTAATCACGTATATCTGGTTGAATAAATTGAAAGCACCAGGATCAACCCTTTTGTGATAACTCCCAGTTAGAACACACGGAATTTGAAATCATGGAGTGTATTAAGTCGTTTAAATCTGTAAATCCATGAATTGTGTTGGTGGTGGTAGTTGGTTGTTTTCCTTTCGGGCCGATTGATGGAGATATGGGAGTGGATGGGATCCCCTATTCTTTTATACCCTCAGTGGTTGTGTGAAATTGGGGATGGGATCCCCTATTGGTATGGATTCGGTGGTTGTGAGTTTTAAGGCCCAGTGGTTACTTTTTTATATCACAAATTTGGGTGGAATCCTCTGTTGTTGAGAACCGGGTGTGGACGTTTTGGTTGATGTTTGACTATTTACTTTCCTGGACTCATGCCTATGCCTACTAGTTTCCCAGTAGTGCTTAAACTTAAGAATTAGCAATGAACATGAAATAAGAATGGGACAAATGGGTTGTTAGCGTGAGTCGTGACTCAGAATTGAGTGATGTTGTAATCTATAGGTTGTCTGATGAAAAACCTAGCTTTGGGTGAGTTCTTGTTACCAATATATATATATACATGTATCTTTGTGTTTCTTATTCGCTACCCACCCATGTTGAGCACTTAGTGCCGAACACCCCCATTTCACGGGGGAGGGTGTTTTTCCCAAAACTATTCTTAGTGGCTGGTTATTAGCTCCTTTTATGCTCCCTTTCCCGGATAGCCCAAGTATCTTTGGGCAGGCTGCGATGGCCTGAAGTCCATTATTAGCCCAAGAACCTTCGGGCGGGGTAGTTTGGTGGTTGGCCAGGTGTGTGCGGCAGGTGGTTTCCCAAGTGTCTTTGGGATGAGGCCCAGGTGTCTTTGAGCATGGCAGTGGATCCTTTAGCGCAGGTGTCTTTGGTCGTGGTGGTGGTTGTTTTGGACTAGGTGTTTGTAGGCGTGGTTACATGTGACAGTTGTGGCCCAGGTGTGTGCAGGAGGGATTCAGTAGTGGGACTGTGTGTGGTTGAGGCCCAGGTGTGTGCTGGTGGGATTTCGGTAGTGGGACTACATGTTGTTGTGACCCAGGTATGTGCGGGCAGGTGTGGAAGTGGGACTACGGTGAGAATGATGGGATTGGTCAGATGCGTAGGATGTCTCAATAACCAGTGGGAAAGTGGCACGGGGTACCCAAACATCGATTTGCTCTTATTATATATATTACTTGACTTGTGTTTTTTGGGGTGCGTGCCTTGGTGAGGCATGGGGTGGATAGTTTACCTTGATAGGTGTTTGGATTACTCTCTTTCTCATGGGACTTTAGTACGTTCCCCCACTTGTGCACGAGTGTCTTTCTTTTTCCCTACTAAGTGTACTTTTATGGTCACCCTACGTATATAAAATTGCTTTCAGGTTTCCAGGAGGACTTCGGGGATCGTGCGGCACCATACTAGCTCGGATCCTTGGTGTAGTTGTAGTTGTCGTTTTTCTTTATTTGGTACTTACCCTTGTAGACACCTTTTGTACTTGTGGCTTACTTTTGGAACATGCATGTGGGAATGGTTTATTTTTTGATTTAATTTTATTTTACCTTGGTGTTGTTGAGTTTCATCATCTCATCTCTCGATCTTATAAAACAAAAAGGGGTAATACCATCCATTTGTGAGAAATTTCTATACCCTTGGTGCTAGTCGCCACTCCGGGACCAATTGAAGTCAGGTATCATGGGTCATTATCTCTCCTTCAACTTAGAGAAGGAAGGGCTTGGAAATCTTCTGACCCTTCCCACTTTTTGGTGAAGGCGGGTCGTGACATTTTCCAAGAAATAAAGTTTTTTTTGAATCCTACGATACATAACACATGAATAGTGATTTCTTCTCTAAGGAGATAAAAACATGATGAATGATGTTAATACTATGGTTGAAAAAGGTAATACCATTTGGAACGTTTGTCACAGAATGTAAATGAGTGATGGTATATACATTTTAAAACCTTGTTATAGAGAAATATTTACATATAAATTGTAATTTTATTCATCCTAGTAATTTTCAAAATACTTTGACATCATGTGGTGTGGATGTTTTAATTTACATTCAATTTACTAACTTGTAGAACGATTATTGGAACCAATGAGAAAATTTTTTCCAAATTTCCTTCATAAGGCATTGCACTAGCGGGATTATTTCAATGTTGGGATCTTCATTTATCCAAGAAAATGATTATTAGTTGAAATATTTATTTCATAGAACATCTTGAAATGATCTATCCCATGTGCACGCTAGACAAACATATATCTGAATCGTGTTAATGCATAATGAGTTAGTATGACTCGACACTTTTGAAATGTTGTGTATCATGATTTTATGTCACGTTAAAATGTAAATATCATTTTTCTCAATGGTTATTGTCATAATTCTAAGACATAGGGTTGAACTCATTATTAGGGAATTTGGGTGTAACTATGTATCATGTGATGATAGGAATCAATTTATATATTGTTCATAAATGACTAATTCCTACCGATATGTATCCCATGTGCCAGTATGAGGGGACAAAAATATTTTTTTATTGAGGATAGACATAAGAATCAGATATATCGGAATCACAATTTGTCCTACAATAAAAAAATATAATCCTTAAATATTTATTGAAAGGGAAAATTTATAAATATTTTTGACCCATACATATAGGAGGGCTTTTTCATATTGCATATAGTAGTTTGACATAGGACTGGGGATCTGAGAATCACGATGTATCATGTGATGATAATAATCAATCCACACATATTTCTTAAGAAAACATTTAGTTTTATATAAAATAGAAAATACATTTGCTCATTGATGAGAAAATATAATATTTAAGATATACCTAAAAATAAATGACTTAGTGTCACTAAATATCCTATATTGGATGGTAAAAAGGCTTACAAAGTTCATCAAATGGGGTATTCACTTCAATATTCTGAACCATACACATAAGGGGACTTATTACAATTTTTTTCGTACCTAAAAACGTTATTAGACTTTCTGGATCCATTATTAATCTTATGATTTAGATTTCAAGGAACACATATTTATCAAATGTAGTGTTTTTGAGATAGCAACCCCAATTATAGTAGTCTTCTCAGCTGATGTCCAAATCAATACTCAGTTTTATTCCATGTAAGATACATCAACCATTTAGTTAAATATAAAGAGAAAAAGACTAATGGTATTATTTTTATGGGAAATAAACCAGCATTATTTCAACCATGTTGTGGATTAAAATTCCCCAGTCATGAAGGAAATCACCTTACCTAAATTCTAATGCTCATGTTATCGTTTCTCCATTTCAGAAATATGGAATGTAAAGGGTTTAATTTACCACAATAAGGAAACTAAAGGAAATAACATGAGAATAGTCATTCTGTGGTTGATTGGAAAATATATAGGATCATGGAATCCATATATATATATATATTTGAAATGATAATAGTTCCCTACACAGTTCTGGAAAACAATCCAGTTTTGTTTCATGTGGTGAGTAACTCAGCTTTGTTGTTTAACATCATGTAGTTTGTTAAAAGGAGAGTCGACATGAATATATTTTAGGGATGCACCCAAAAATGTATTCATGGGTGCCAATACATTTTCTGTTTTGATATGAATCAAGCCACACATAGTAATTTAATGGATGAGACCCATATAGATTATGCAGCAAGGATGAATGATACCCGACATGAAAAATAAGAATTGGACATTGTCACATAGTCTGGTGTCTTATGATAGGGATTTATATATATTATGGATTATTCATGGATTTGGGATCTAGTTTTCAATATATAAATAATGTTTTATAGAATCAAACTTCATATACATCATGAATAGATTCCAGACACATATTCTAACATCATTCAGCAATGTTGAATGATACCCTAAGTGAAAAAGATGTATTGAACATTATTGTGTAGTATGATGTCACGTGAAATAGATGAATATATATTATCATTGGATTTATTATTTTATATTTTGGCCTCACAATGTATCCTGAGTTTTTGGGATCATGCCACATATAGTTCTCAAATTGATTTCAAACATGCAATTTAATATCTTGTGGGATGGATGAGAGTTACTCAATGTGAAGAATAATGATTGAATATTATTAGGCATTCTAAAGTCTCATACATGAAAATATATATATTTTGGATGGAAAATGTATTTTAGTACTATGTGTCCCTTTAAATCTTGTTTATCTCTATTCATTCCACATGTATTATATAGAAGGGAAATTACTAATGTGGTAATGAATCAAACACATGAATGAGGGAATATCATTTCCCTTATGCATAGATATGACTTGTTTGCGATGAATTTTTTATAATATAATGATTCCCATGTAGCATAATGAAATACGGTATGGACATATTCCTAATTTTATAACATCATATGGATTTTTTCTGTTCAATATTGTTTAAACTCATGTGCTTAGAAAATGGTTTCTATAATTTTACATCAGGTTGTAAAATTGTTAGTTGTTGATCAATATAATGTCATGAAACTAGGAACTCTTCCATACAATTTAATATCATAGTTTTAAGAATTATTTTTTTGGTCTTGATACAATTTACATTGATGAAATAATCCAGATGGATGTTATGAAATGTATTTATTAACAAAAATCACATTATTGTTGGACATATCATGTTCCCCATCCATTATGGCTAGTGATTATGATTCATTATGATAGACCATATGTATGATATAAGTTTCATACCACATGAATTCTTATTTTAGATGATTTTTTCCTTTTATCATTTTAAATGTATAATATTAGTTATCCATGAATCAATTAATTGTGGTGAAACTTTTTTGATGAATTATGTGATCCGATTATTATAGAATTCATAGTTGTTCAATGTACACAACATTTTATCAATGAGATACTATAATTCAACCAACCATATTTTCAATTTATTGACCTCTAAGATATTTAAACAAAAATCTATATGAATCTTGGGAATCTAATCTAATATAGTAAACAATGCCTCTATTTTTATTGATATTAATATGGAGTTTCATGTTTATCGATATGTGTTGTGGTATGATAGTCTTATAATATATGTAAAATCATATCCATCTAGGAAATATCATCCATTTTCACCATCTTATTTTTTATAATTTTTTGAGTCTTATAGGAGTCCTGTATATTAAAATTTTATACTTCTTGAAAGTGAGATGAATGGTTGGACATGATATTGTTCACCGAGTTTAATTTTGTAAACATGGAAGAAAAAAAATCTATAGTCGTAGTTTTTTATTTTCTTGTGAGTGAAATTGAATCTTCTAAGGATATTAGAATAAAAAAATTGATGATATTACTTATCTAAAATTCCATGAGGTTTATTTCATCATCACATTTTGAAAACAATTAGGAAATGTTTAATTTGTAAATAAATTGTATAACTTTGTATGGGGTTTGTCCCCCAGCATCCATTCCTCATATTAAAACCTCCAGTAATATTTAATATTATGTAGTTATAATTATTGTTGTTGAATAATGATATCATGAATAAATAATGTATGATATTTCTTTATGAATTATAAGTAGTCATGCATCATCATTTTCCAATATTAACCTAGCCTCCTGATTCAATTGGAGAGCATTGTCCTATAATGATGTGAGCAACATGAGATTTCATGGACATCTTCAATTTTATAGGTTGTAAAAATTTCTATTATTCTTTTGATTATGATTCTATTGAATCCTCTCTTTTATAGAAATTTTCATATAATTTTTACCATCCCATATGTTTATGTTTGATTCTCGATATCAAATATGTTCTATTTTGCCTCAGTATGATAGGAGGGTCCTATTTTTTGTATAATAATTTATCTCCCCTTTCATTGATAGGTGGATAACAGTTCATCACACTCCAGTGAAGTGATTATTAGATTGATTCATTCCTTGTACTAAATTTTGAAAAATGAGAAAATCATTCTATGTGTGATTTAGAGGGTCACATACTCATGATCAAACTCAACAAGGACTATACATATATTATCATGTGCATCTAAATGATTTTTTAGTTATTGGAGGGAATGAAGTAATGTGGGTGAAAAAGGGAAATATTCTATTAGTCATATGACATAACCAATGAGAGTGTCCAGATCATAATTATTGTTGAATATTTTTCAATGATATGATTTATCACCTACATTGAATCCCTTTTGATTTTTAGCTAAGATATATACAAATATAAGGAATGTTAATAGATGGATGTGAGGGATGAATATTTTTCTTCATTAGTATTGAAACCTTTAGGTAGTGGTAAATTGTAGGGAAAAATATTTTTATTGGAAAACCAATAAAATCACTAGAAAAAATAGGTCAATATTCATATTGTATCTCCCTTTATGGATAAGATATTTGATGAACCATTAAAATACATGTCCAATGACCATGGAGTGTCATGGAATAGACTTCCTCTTCATACAGATGTTCAATTACCAATACTATATGTTTATGGGTGAGATTTTATATGAGGAATTAATATAGGTATTTTACATTAATTTACATAATTTACATGAATTGGATGTTAAACTATTGTTGAATGTCCAAACAATAGAATCCAGGTGCAGTAGAGGGACATGGGTGGGTGTACAAAATTTTGATTTTAGCATTAATAATAATCAATCAATGATCTTTCACGATGTGAAAATTCCGGATCATAATAATAAAATGAATAATTAAAAGAAAAGGGGGATGTCCCAAAACCATAGAGAGGATCATCATAAGTTGGTTATAATTAATTTATTTAAAAAATGAGAAATATCGTGATGGAATTTTCTCTCCATTGATGTTTCTATTCACCATTCAGTGTGATCAATCGTTGTGTCAAAGAATCCAAGTGTAGGCTTCCTCTAGAGGTGATCTGCATGTGTGTAAAGACCCGTAAATTTCAAGGAAATTTTTTTTCTTAATTTTCTTTGTAATTTTAGAAGAACGCAGTTCCTGACGACACCTGATTCTGAGGCCCGGTGTGCCCGGAATCATTTTCCGATGTTTGGCTCGGGTACGTTTAGTGAACGGATGAGCAGGTTTTTCTAACTGTTGAACCGGTGCTCCGAATCAAATTCTGAGGGCACCTATGGAATCGCAGCACCGGTATTTTCTTAGAAACGCCTCTTCCGGAGTTGCGTTTGCTCATGTGTGGTTTTTAATTTTTGGGATTAAAGTTAAGAATTAAAATAATTGGTAAGACAAACTTTATTTTATTTCACTTAAAGCCACTTGAAAGCCACATTAAGCTGCTTATGTTTAGTTGATGCAGATAGGGTTCTATCAAAAAATGTCCTACCCTCTTGGTAGGATATTTGTGAGGTGGGGCCCACACGAGCCCCACCGTTTCTTTTCTGCTAAGTAACGCACCCGCGAAAACCCGTTATTATGAAAGTCAACTGGCGCGTTTTCTAAATTTTCTTAACGCACCAATTAATTGGGCGGTTTTATTAGTTGAATTAATTCTATGAATTAATTTAATCGTTTATTAACATGTTTCAATCTGTTGGCGTATTAATAAAATAAGACCAACGCACGACTTCTGGAGAAATGCTCGTTGGGAGGTTTTGACCAATTTGTTCCTTCATCCTCCTTCACGAAGAACGCCAAGAATGTGAAGAACGCGAAGAACACCGTCACCCTCGGAGATTGACGACGCTTCTTCTGAGACGTTCTTCCCTGCAACGATCTCCGATCACCAACTGCTTGAGGTAGGAGATTTCGGGTTTCTTCTTTAAATCTCTTTGTGGGTTACAACAACATCATGGATTTAATTAATATAATTAAATCTGTTGTTCTTGAACATCGGAGTTCATCGACGCGACACCGTATTCTGCGACGACGCGACGCCCTTCCGCGACGACGTGACGCTCTTCCACGACGACACGACGCCCTTCCGCGATGACGTGACGCCCTTCTGCGACGACGCGACGCCCTTCCCCAACGACGTGATGCCCTTCCGCGACGCAACGATCGCCACCTTCGGCGGCGATCAATTCCGTGAAGAACGTGTGTGCGACGACTTGACGAGGTAGGGAATTTCATTTGAGAACAATCTTTAATTCCCGTGGTTGTTTCCTTTAAAACAAAGAACCCGGTTTCATAAGAACAGTTTTAATTTATTAAAATTGTTATTTTTTATGTTTTCTATGAATTGATTATTTCTCCTGACTGATATCATCTAACACAGAGGATGCGTGCCAAACAAAAACGGCCCGACAACCCCCCGCAGTTCTCCGTTGATGCACGGATTGGCGGGCGACGACAAAACATGCCGAAGGGACGATCCGTTGTTTCCGCAGTGAAGAACGAGACCCGGAAGGATCTTCGGCGCAGGCGGGATGGAAATCGGACCACCGGAGCAACTACGATGGCCCGCGGAAGCCACTGGCGGCGCCCCGGCGCGCCGCCGGAGAGGGCCGCCGATGCTGAAGTCACGGCAGCGGCGGCCAGCGGACCTACGGCCACGCGGGTCCGGTACGCACGAGACGCGGCATAGCCGTGTCCGCTGACTCCAGCACAGCCCCACGCGGGGCCGCGTCACCATCTTCCCGCGGGGGCAGCGCCACCCTACGGCTCCCTCGCTCGGTCGCTCGGCCGGGTCGCGCCCTAGCCGGACCGGGCGGGCCCCGGGGGGTTGGTTCGGGTCGGTCCTGGCCCTGACCCCCCCTCTTCGGATCATTTTCGGTCATTTTCCCGTAACATGAGCTACGGGCCTCCGAACGATGCGACGTCAGCAGCGATGCGATCCATGGATCTAGACGGTCGTTTCAGTATATCACACTCAAGGTTCGGAATACTTTGGGTTCGGCCGGGTTGGTTCGTACACGAAACCAACCGGGCCCTCGGAGCGGAAACACTCATATCTTGAGCTTCGGACGTCTGATCGACATGCCGTCGACTTTGTTGTTTTCTTCTACGTGAGACGGACCTTTTGGCTTACTCCGCCCAAGGTTTGGACGTAGGTGGAGTACAGTCGGGTTGGTTTTTCCTTAAAAAAAACCATCCGGGTCCCTAGGACGAAAAAGCCTTTATCTCTCAGACCGGGCGTCCGATTGACGCGCCGTCAGCGACGTTGAGTTCCTGTTGACAATACGGAACTTTTGGATACATCAACACTGGAATATCTGTTAGTTGATGTATCAGCCTCTCGGCTCGTGGAGTGGACCCTCCTGAACGAGCTTGCTGTGTGCGGGAACCCTAGAGCTGGCTGCAACTGCTACTATGACGACGACGACTGTGCAGAGATCCTCAGTGGATTCGACGGTGATGACTACAGCACTCAGCGATCCTTTGTGGATCAGTGCTACCGATCTGTGTGGGTCTGATCCTGTGTGGGTCAGCGCTCAACGGTTCTGTGTGGGCCAACGCCTACAGGTCTTGTGTGGGGACGATCCTGTGTGGGTCTTTGCGGGGGTTAGTTACCTATCGATCCTTTGTGGGTCAGATCCTTTGTGGGTCATTGCGGGGGTTAGTACCTATCGATTTTTTGTGGTTCCGACGACTTAGAAGGATCAGCGATCATCTCTATCGTCATTCGAAGAAGTATACTTGTGTGAGCTGAAACTCCGTTTTACTTTCCTTTGTGGATTTTGTTGAGCTATCCTGTGTGGATTTACGTTTTACTTTCCTTTGTGGATTTTGTTGAGCTATCCTGTGTGGATTTTACATTTTTCTTTCCTATGTGGACTGGGTTTTACTTGAGCTCGGATATTGGATCCGAGCGAGAATTGATGTCTTAGGTATATTTATGGGCATATACATAAGACATGTCGGATGTTACATTGTGATTGTATCTTTCCTTTGTGGATTATCCTTTGTGGATTCTGGGAGACCTTCAGGGGTCTCGGGGTCCCTACTGAGTAGCTTATACTCACCCCTACACGGGATATTCCCGCACTACGTTGTGTTGGTTGCAGACGACGGACAACGCTAATCGTGGTGGAGGCTTTCGGAGAAGGATGGTACCTGGAGGTGGTCCACTGGGTGGGGTGTACTCGAAGCGGTAGGCTGGACCCGAGGAGCAGTGGAGGCTTTCTGTACTCACCCATCAGGAGGGACTTCCACTGGACGGCACGACGCTGTGGCTTTACTTTTCAGTTGCTATTTTTCCCCTTTCAGTTGTACTTTACAGTTGGGATTGTATTTCCGGCCCCCTTTACTTTTCCGCACTTACTGTTGTACCATATTTTACTTAGTGTTTACTTTTTCCTCTTGCATACTCTGTGGGGATTGTTTACTTTACAAAGTCAATGCCTTCCCTTTTTACCGGGATTTACGTCTTGGTGCTAGTCGCCATCCGCTGGCCTATGGAAGGCGGTCTCGGGGTAGTCACGACACGGGCCCCGAGGACGGGTCGTGACAAATTGTTATCAAATGGGTTGGTTCTACAGTAGACTCTAATCTTTCATCTATGTGAAGAAATAGTGTTTAGCGTATTGGGTGTGGTTATCAGTCCAGTGAGTTTAGTGTTGGTGTAGCGACTGACGTATCCATACAACAGGACCCTGAAATCTGATTTCCGACTTAATGCACGAAAACATTGATTGCATGTGTGTTTCGCGTTTTCATTGTGATTACTTTGTATCAGCTCACCAGGTATAGTGTTCTGACCGTGGCGCACCTGTTTCCTTTTCAAGATGGCCCCACGATGGCAGCCAGCTAGGGTTCTGAGAGTCGAGCGTGACGACAGCCCGCTGAGCGACGAGGCTTCGGTACAGGTCCCTTTGACAGCAGAGGCACCGGCGGTACCTCTACCCGCCGAGCCACCAATGCATCCAGCAATAGCCGCTGATGATGCACGTCGCCTCAGTGCACTGCATGAGTTCCAGCGCCAGCGACCGCCCGGGTTCCGCGGGGAGATTGACCCCCAGGCAACCGAGGACTGGCTGGAGGCAGTCGTATGAGTTTTCAGGCTAGTGAGGACACCAGCAGACCTCATGGTGATCCTCGCAGCGAGGCTACTGCACGCAGCAGCTGGACGATGGTGGAGAATGATGCTCCAGGTGCACGATGAGGCCTCTCTCATCTAGACAGACTTTGAGGGCCTCTTCCGCTCAGTGTTCGTCCCAGCCACCCTCCGTGCGGTGCGCATCCAGGAGCTTCTTCAGCTGGGGTAGGGCAGCTTGACGGTCGCCCAGTAATCGGCAAGATTCACCGATCTCTCGTGCTACTTGACCGACATGGTACGGGACCCATTCTTCCGATCCCGGACCTTTGAGAAGGTTTTGAGATATGAGATCAGGGCATCGCTGATCTCCCTCAGCATCCTAACCCAGGATGGAGTACTGGAGCGAGCCCTTTTGATCAAGAGCTTTCTTGGTGAGACTTCTCCAGCGGTGAGACCTACCACGGGGCAGCACGTAGCAGAGTCTTCCGCAGAAGGCAGTCGACGGATGACTCAGGGGTCCAGGCAGACCAGACCCTCACGCAGACGGCCTCAGGACACTGGCTCAGCAGTGCGGGGCACACAGCACGGAGCCAGTCTTTCGAGAGGCAGGCAGTGCTACACATGCGGCGGACAGGGTCAAATGGCTCGTGACTGCCCGACCCATCGTGCTGAGGAGCAGCAGACAGTTGAGGGGCCACCCAGGTAGAGGAAGAGGGTTGATCGTTGTAGTCCATAGGGAGGAGGCGGATGAGGTAGAGGAGTTGGCCAAGAAGCGGGTGGTGGGCGACGCTTTGAGAATCTACCGCCACCACCACCAGGAGGTCCGCCCCGACCACAGGGAGCTGGCGGGCAGAGACAGGGACAACTCCAGGCAACGGAGGCCTACGATCACGGCGTGCCCGAGATGATTCGAGGTACGATCTGTGTCTATTACACCCTTGCTGCAGTTCTTATAGACATAGGAGTGAGTCACTCTTTCATATCTGCTGCCCTTGTTCAGAGCTCGGAGATTCCGAAAGAGCCGTTGGCTCGATCCTTACGGCTAGAGACTCCTACAGGAGCAGACTCGATGATTACGCACTAGTGTCGGCAGTGTGAGCTTACTATAGGAGGCGATAGCTTCGGCTGGGATCTTCTTGTAGCAGCGTCGAGGCCTTACGACGTCATCTTGGGCATGGATTGGTTATCTACAGTACATGAACAGATTGACTGTATTAGGCGCAAGGTGCGATGTGTACGTGTAACACCCCGAGATTTTATGAAAAATATTCTTTTTAATTTCACTAATGTCGTGTGTTGTACGCTACACCAAAAGGATCTTACACAACACGCATCCTTGATTTGCCTTGCATTGCACGCAATCGCGACCTTCCTCGATAGCGTGTGTAGTACGCAATAACGAGTTTCACTAAACAACAATACGCTATTAAAATATTATTAAAACTAGCCGTTATGAATAGTAATAACCACTTTTTTAAATTTTGCAATTTTATTTTTCAAAATGGAATTCATTTTTGGATTCGTAATATCGAAATTATCTTAGGGTGAAATTTTGGTGATTTTCGGAAAACATTCATATTTTGATGAATAGTGAAAATTACTAAATTTTAATTAAAAACAACATTTTCAATCGAAATAAATAATAGTGATAAATTATTAATTTGAGTGGTTTAAAAGTATATTTACAATATATTTTTACAATTTAATACAATTATGGTCATTGGATGTAATTTCACATTTAAACCAGTTATAAACAAGTTTCAATATTTTGATAGTTATTATCTCTTAAAAACAGGCTATTTGTTTTGATGAAGTGATTTAATTTTTAAATTAGTTAATGAAACTGATATGTTTTGAATTTGGTAAAATAGACATCATTTTTTAGTTCATAATATCAAATATAGCTTAGGTCTAATTTTTGGTATTTTTCTGAAAACTTTCAATTTTTGATGAATAGTGAAACCACTAAGTGGTAGTTAAAAAAACTGAATTTTTCATAAAACATAATTTTACCGCTTATGTGAGTGGAATTTCTAAAATCCGAGAGACACGGTTAATTTCAAGGACTAAAATGAGGTTCAATGAGATGAAAATAATTTTTTGGTGAACAGTAACTTTTTACTTTTTTTTTACCACGGTTAAAAGTAAATAGGGTAATTAAGGGTAGAAATGATATTAATATTACCCTAACACATGTCCTAATCCTATTGGACAAGTGTATCTCGACCAAAAACAACCTTAAGTGTAAAATATTATCATTTAGGCCCACTTGGATTAGATTAGGACATTTATTATTATTTAATTCAAAGAAGAGTTAAAAGAGTTAAAATCAATGTTTATTTACTAAAACATTTTTAATATAAGGTTATACATAATATGATTTCGACTATAAATATTAATTAGAAAGATAAAACGATTTCCTACATAATGGTATTTTATTTGTAATTTTTATACTTTAAATAATTTAATTTATTTATGACACAACGATGATGCAGTATTTACATTTTTAAGAAAATATTAACATAATTGATGTTATAAATGCCCAAATAAATGAAATTAGATACTTTTTATGACTTAAACTAATTTTATAGGTTAATATGACATGTTATTGTTGATTTAAGTAACTTTGTTTGAACTTATCAGTCTGTTAAAAATTTCATAAAAATCATGTACCAAATAGTGTCAAAATTGACATAAATTAGTTTTTAAAACAAATAATATATTATTAATTGTTATTTAATTCCTAAAAATCTAAGGTTCGTTCAAATGACATAGATAAGGATAGATATATTAATAATAAACAACATGGGGTTTGTTTGGTTTGATATTGTATGTTTATTATCCATATAGTGTATGAAAACAAAAAGACACGGTAAAAGTAAAATTATTTAACTTAGAGTTAAATCTAATTGATAAGGTTAAAATAATAGCCTAAACTTGTCTAAATACTATTGTATGAGAGTATTTCGACCCATACCCACCTTAGACTAGAAATAAATTGATTTTGAGCTATTTAAAAACGAAATTGACTCTATAAAAAAATAATATTTTTAGTTATTCCAAAGGTGCCTCTCTCCTCCCTTATAAAAGGGCACCTCCTCCCTCTCTTCCTCACACAACTTTGAGCCATCAATATCGGCCAACCCCTGCCAAATTCTCCTCTCCACTTCCCTAGAAACATCCTAGAGGTTCTGTTCTTCCTCAAAGACCAATTTTAGTGCCCTAAGAGGAGGTCTCAAAGAGGCGCTTCAAAGAAGTGGTAATTTCCGTTACCGATTCTTTCAACCTTATTTCTTCTTCCACTTATTCTTCTTAGGTTGTTTCATTATGAAGTAATAACACCAGTATCACTAATATACTGATATGTTATTATATGTATGAAACAACCCTATTTTACCATCTATACATCCTACAGAAAACAAAATCACCGCGCGTGCGTACGTACGGAATACCGTCTCCACGCCGTGGTGTAATCTGTTTTTCCACCAACACCTTACATGGATGGGTATTATGGTGTAAAGAATAACTATACATAGTTATTATAACATCATAATGATTCTGATATATTGTATCATCCACTCCAATTCAATTCAATAATTATGGAAATGATATCATCGCTCGTGGGTACGTACGGACTACCGTCTCCACGACGCGATGAGATTCATTCTCCATGTTAACCGTTTAAGAATGATTATAAAGTATATATAAGCAATAATAATGAAATATATGACATTATAATGCTATTTTATTTATGTGTATATATATGTATGTCATATACTTAATTCCTCTCAATTCAATAAGGAAACGAAAACAGCGTTCATGCGTACGTACGGACTACCGTCTCCATGAACGGTGTGTTTCATTTCATTTATATATTTATTATATATATATATATACTGAATATATATGATATATAAATCATGTTTTATATTCTGGAAGTAAGTAAATCATGATATAAGTAATAATAATTTCAATAACAACAAGTCCAAACACCTACGATAAATGAAACGATTTTACCCAAAACGCTTCTTTATCATGGAATTTACAAATGAACTGGTAATATAAAGTCATAAGTGAACCATATATGATATCATAACAATGAATATGATTTTATAATAAGTTTATGACATTATTTAAATCATTATACAGGAGGTTCGGACACTTACGAAGCAAATCGGACTTAATGTAAGGGAAATATCACAATCTCATTTTTATCCGAGATTGTTTATACTTTGGAATTTACTGGGGTGTATTTTATCATCCACATCCATGTTTATTCAATATGTAATATTTATATCGTTCTAAGATATTATATATCCAATTTTACCCTTCGGTGAGTTTTTTAAAAGATTTGAAAGGAATATTTTGTTATTTTTCGTACGAGGTATTTTTTTACTTTTCCGACAAAAGTACGAGAAGAATGTTTTTTTAACTTATACGACATGAATGGATTTTTAAAAACATTATTTCCAAGAATCTTACTTTACATGTTTTCAAGTTTATTTTTAATCAACATCTTTTAGTTTAATGTTGTATAACATGTTAAGAAAGGAAAAATGTGTTTTGAAGAAGAAAGGATATTTTCCTCAAGAATGGAGTTCAAGTGTTTTATCAAAATTATTATCCATCTAAGATAATAAAGGGTTCTATTTTTATCCCTATTATTACCTTGATTTGATTATTTTGTGATGTAATTATTTTTATGAATTCCTTTATCTTATATGATTTGTTTTATGATGTCACGATGTTTAAGATTCCCATTTTTATTACATGGGTTATGAACTGATGTATGATTTATGATTTTGTGGCACACATAAGAATGGTATCATTATGAGATGGGTGGGACCTGTATCTCCCTCCAATGCATTGGGTAAAGATTTCATATCTCATGAGATAGATATGGCTGGAATGGTAGGTTATATCGGTTCAGTGAAACAAGACTGAAATGAGGGTGACTCTGTTCAGAAATGGACTTTGTCCACTAAGATAGTCTTGGCAATGAGTCTTGACTAACAAGAAACGATTCTATATGATTATGTGTGCATGACACAAAGTTTCATGTTTTATGTTATGATTATTGTGATTACATTTCACTGCCCTGATTTATCCCATGTTAAGAAATTATGATCTCTTTTGTAGGTTAAGATTTCCAATAGTAATGTACTTATGTATATGATATGATTGATATTTCTTTTTTTTACCCTTACTGAGCATTTGAGCTCACCCTTTTATGTTTTCTTTTCCCCAGGATATAAATAAAGGTTTTAGGTATTAAAAAAAGGAAGATCTTTATGGGAGATGTTGAAGATATTTCACCATGATTAAAAGATTATATTCCGAGTTTCCAAAGACACTAAAATATTACGATCCTTGTGTGTGTGTTTTTGTTATGTACTAATTATTCCGCAAAAGTAATGTAATGTCAATGTACGTCAAGCTTCGGGTCTCTACCGTTGTAATCATAGGAAAGGTTTAGTCAACCTTTGGAAACTAGGATGTGAGAACGTTAGTGAGATCCCTAGAGATATTTATAAGGTATGACTAGGGATGTCCCTAAGGATAAGTATACGTATAGGTTATAGTCCTAGAATTGCGCTAAGGATATTATAATTTAACCAAAGATGTTAGATATTGAAGTTCCTCCCCCTTTATTAGGATTTTTTCCTCTCACACTATTCTTTTTTGGGTTTTAGAAAATGGCTGGAAACAAGATGATTCACGATAATGGAGGATATGATAGACAATGGAATGATATTCTTCATAATTAAATGGGATTTGGATGTCCAAACATCATTATTATGCCGAATCAGCAATCTCATAATATGATCAATAAAGTTAAATTTGGATATTTTCCTGACTCGGCTAATAAGAGAAAGATGGAGTTTCATGATGATCATAGAGGAAAGAAAGTTCAATTTCCCCTATGTAAATCATGTGGGAAGAGGCATCAAGGAGAATGTTTCAAAGGAACTGGAAGATGCCTTGGGTGTGGAAAAGAAGGACACAAAGCAAGTAAGTGCAAAGGAAAAGGTTCAGTTAACACCATTGATGAGGATAATGGTATTGCTACGACATCAACAATGGTTAAATGTTTTAAATGTGGAATGTACGGGCATTAAGCAAACCAATGCCCTAAGGGAAAGTCTCATGAAGAGAATCAGTATGGTCGTATGGGATGTATTTATGTTTATGATGATGAAGAGACTACAAATGATATGTGAGATGAAAGAATTGTTAAAGCTCGGTCAATGGTTTAAGAAGGTAGTGGAATGATTACATGTTTATCAAGTGTAATGTTGTATAAGTAATCTCATGGTACTATGGAATAAAGAGACATCTAAGGATTGTTACACTATTGTGTTTCCTAAGTTTTTAAAGTGTATGATTAATGGTACTAGTAACCATGAAATGTTATTTAGAAATTTTTTGGAAAGTAGATGATATGCGCATATTGAAGGAATAATAAGATAATGAGGTGTTTGATTGTATTCATGAGCTCATGACTGATATAAGGAGAAGGTTATATCATGGTTTGAGTATATGGAATTTTTGGATTTTGGTATGTGGAAAGAGTTATCTTTTAACTGCATTAATTTTTTCACTAAGGTTCAATGGGTATTCAAGAGAATACATGATTAAGGCCTTTGAATGTTTGGAATGTGAACAACAAGACATATATTATGATATATGGGGATCAACAACAATATTAAATCTCTGATAATCGTTTTCACTATATTATGAGAGTGGACTGCAGTATTATGGATAAGCCTAAAGATTAGAATGGATTATGTTGGACATAAGTTAGTATTGTTTAAGGATAGAAGATTTTCAATATTATTTATGAGATGTTATAGTAATGTAGTTCTAGAAAAAGGACAACCTGTAGGACGGGAAACAACCCATCGCGACGGACAAGGATATGGGAATCGAACCCACAATCGAAGTGCGACTGGCCTTTATCACCTACCACTAGCCTACAGGAAGTCCCTGTTTAGTAGAAACTAGTTTTATTATATTAAGAAGTATTATATTTGAAGTATAAGTCCATTTTAGGAACCATATATGATTAATCTCACTATAGATCGACTTATGTATATAATTTTTGCCAACATTTTGTTTGAGACAGATGGAATGACCCGTCATTCTATCACATGATCTGCTAACACTTCACGAATAACAAATTCAACTTCATTTATTTAAGAGATGAAGTGGAAATTGTTCAAGGCACGAACAATAGTGAGATTGTACCAAAATAAAGTAAGTATTAAAATTTTCAACTTTAGGGAAATGATCTTGAAAACCAAAAATGTTGTCCTAGTGCCCCTATATCCGATTAATCAGATGGTACCCTAGATCATCACAAATTTATGGCTTTGTGATTGATGGCTTTTCCATAGCCATGTTCTCTACCACTCTCCATCACAACATGATGGTTATATTTCTCTTCCATATCTATATTTTCACCTATGTGGAAACCTAGTGATTAGTTTATTTGGGTAACCGTTACGTTTCATACTTTTGTTTTTAAAGATTGGTTTTGGTATTCCTTTTTACGATGTGGGTTTCTATTAAAGAATCATTCGAATAGTAAACCATTTATAACCCCGACGAATTTCGAGGTCGAAATTCATTTTAAGGGGGGTAGAATGTAACAACCCGAGATTTTATGAAAAATATTCTTTTTAATTTCACTAATTTCTTGTGTTGTACGCTACACAAAAAGGAGCTTCCACAACACACATCCTTGATTTGCCTTGCATTACACACAATCACAACCTTCCTCGATAGCATGTGTAGTACGCAATAACGAGTTTCACTAAACAACAATACGCTATTAAAATATTATTAAAACTAGCCGTTTTGAATAGTAATAACCACTTTTTGAAATTTTGTAATTTATCTTTCAAAATGGAATTCATTTTTGGATTTGTAATATCGAAATTAGCTTAGGGTGAAATTTTGGTGATTTTTTGATAACTTTCATATTTTGATGAATAGTGAAAATTACTAAATTTCAATTAAAAACAACTTTTTCAATCGAAATAAATAATAGTGATAAATTATTCATTTGAGTGGTTTAAAAGTATATTTAGAATATATTCTTACAATTTAATTCAATGATGGTCATTGGATTTAATTTCACATTTAAACCAGTTATAAACAAGTTTCAATCTTTTGATAGTTATTATCTCTTAAAAACAGGCTATTTGTTTTGACGACGGGAATTAATTTTTAAATTAGTTAATGCAACTAATATGTTTTTAATTTGGTAAAAGAGACATGATTTTTGAGTTCATAATATCAAATATATCTTAGGCCTGATTTTTTGTATTTTTCTAAAAACTTTCAATTTTTGATGAATAGTGAAACCACTAAGTGGTAGTTAAAAAAACTGAATTTTTTATAAAACTTAATTTCACCGCTTCTGTGAGTGGAATTTCGAAAATCCGAGAGACACGGTTAATATCAAGGACTAAAATGTGGTTCAATGAGATGAAAATTATTTTTTGGTGAATAGTAACTTTTTACTTTTTTACCACGGTTAAAAGTAAATAGGCTAATTAAGGGTAGAGATGATATTAATATTACCCTAACACATGTCCTAATCCTATTGGACAAGTGTATCTCGACCAAAAACAACCTTAGGTGTAATAAATTATCATTTAGGCCCCCCTGGATTAGATTAGGACATTTATTATTATTTAATTCAAAGAAGAGTTAAAAGAGTTAAAATCAAAGTTTATTTACTAAAACATTTTTAATATAGGGTTATACATAATATAATTTCGACTATAAATATTAATTAGAAATATAAAAATATTTCATACATAATGGTATTTTATTTGTAATTTTTATACTTTAAATAATTTAATTTATTTTTGACACAACGATGATGCAGTAATTACCTTTTTAAGAAAATATTAACATAATTGATGTCATAAATGCCCAAATAAATGTAATATGAGACTTTTTATGACTTAAACTAATTTTCTAGGTCAATATGGCATCTTATTGTTGATTTAAGTAACTTGGTTAGAGCTTATCATTCTGTTAAAAATTTCATAAAAATCATGTTCCAAATAGTGTCAAAATTGACATAAATTAGTTTTTAAAACAAATATTATATTATTAATTGTTATTTAATTCCTAAAAATCTAAGGTTCGGCCAAATGACTTAGATAAGGATAGATATATTAATAATAATCAACTTGGGGTTCGTTTGGTTTGATATAGTATGTTTATTAACCATATAGTGTAAGAAAACAAAAAGAGACGGTAAAAGTTAAATTATTTAACTTAGAGTTAAATCTAATTGATATGGTTAAAATAATAACCTAAACTTTTCTAAATCCTATTGGATGAGAGTATTTCGACCCATCCCCACCTTAGCCTCTAAATAAATTGATTTTTAGCTATTTAAAACCGAACTTTACTTTATAATAAAATAATATTTTTAGTTATTCCAAAGGTGCCCCTCTCCTCCCTTATAAAAGGGCACCTCCTCCCTCTCTTCCTCACACAACTTTGAGCCTTCAAGCTCGGCCAACCCCTGCCGAATTCTCCTCTCCACTTCCCTAGAAACATCCTAGAGGTTCTGGTCTTCCTCAAAGACCAATTTTTGTGCCCTAAGAGGAGGTCTCAAAGAGGCGCTTCAAAGAAGAGGTAATTTTCGTTATCGATTCTTTCAACCTTATTTCTTCTTCCACTTCTTTTTCTTAGGTTGTTTCATTATGAAGTAATAACATAAGTATCACTAATATACTTATATGTTATTATAAGTATGAAACAACCCTATTTCACCATCTATCCATCCTACGGAAAACAAAATCACCGCGCGTGCGTACGTACGGAATACCGTCTCCACGCCGTGGTGTAATCTGTTTTCCCACCAACACCTTACATGGATGGGTATTATGGTGTAAATAATAACTATACATAGTTATTATAACATCATAATTATTATGATATATTGTATCATCCACTCCAATTCAATTCAATAATTATGGAAATGATATCATCGCTCGTGCGTACGTACGGACTACCGTCTCCATGACGCGATGAGATTCATTCTCCATGTTAACCATTTAAGAATGATTATAAAGTATATATAAGAAATAATAATTAAATATAAGACATTATAAAGATACTGGATTTATGTTTATATATATGTATGTCATCTACTTAATTCCACTCAATTCAATAAGGAAACGAAAACATCGTTCATGCGTACGTACGGACTACCGTCTCCATGAACGGTGTATTTCATTTCATTTATATATTTATTATATATATATATATAATGAATATATATGATATATAAATCATGTTTTATATTCTGGAAGTAATTAAATCATGATATAAGTAATAATAATGTCAAGAACAATAAGTCCAAACACCTACGATAAATGAAACGATTTTACCCAAATCATTTTGTAACATGGAATTTAAAAAAGAACGGGTAATATAAAGTCAGAAGTGAACCATATATGATATCATAACAATGAATATGATTCTATAATAAGTTAATGACATTATTTAAATCATTATACAGGAGTTTCGGACACTTAAGAAGCAAATCGGACTTAAGGTAAGGGAAATAACACAATCTCATTTTTATCCGAGATTGTTTATACTTTGGAATTTACAGGGGTGTATTTTATCATCCATATCCATGTTTCTTCAATATGTAATATTTATATCCTTCTAAAATAGTTTATATCCAATTTTACCCTTTGGTGAGTTTTTTAAAAGATTTGAAAGGAATCCTTTGTCATTTTTTGTACGAGGTACTTTTTGACTTTTCCGACAAAAGTACGAGAAGAATGTTTTTTTAACATATACGACATGAATGGATTTTTAAAACATTATTTACAAGAAGCTTACTTTACAAGTTTTCAAGTTTATTTTTAATCAACTTCTTTTTGTTTAATGTTGTATGACATGTTAAGAAAAGAAAAATGTTTTTTGAAGAAGAAATGATATTTTCCTCAAGAATGGAGTTCAAGTGTTTTATCAAAATTATTTTCCATGTAAGATAATAAAGGGTTCTGTTTTTATCCCTATTATTACATTGATTTGATTATGTTGTGATGGAATTATTTTTATGAATTCCTTTATCTTATATGATTTGTTTTATGATGTCACGATGATTAAGATTCCCATTTTTATTACATGGGTTATGCAATGATGTATGATTTATGATTTTGTGGCACACGTAAGAATGGTATCATTATGAGATGGGTGGGACCTATATCTCCCTCCAATGCATTGGCTAAAGATTTCATATCTCATGAGATAGACATGTCTGGAACGGTAGGTTATATCGGTTCAGTGAAACAGGACTGAAACGAGGGTGACTCGGTTCAGAAATGGACTTTATCAACTACGATAGTCTTGGAAATGAGTCTTGACTAACAAGAAATTATTCTATATGATTATGTGTGTATTCCAAAATGATTCATGTTTTATGTTATGATTATTGTGATTACATTTCACTGCCATGATTTATCCCATGTTATGAAATTATGATCTCTTTTGCCGGTTATGATTTCCAAAAGTTATGTTCTTATGTATATGATGTGATTGATATTTCTTTTTTTTACGCTTACTGAGCATTTGAGCTCACCCTTTTATGTTTTCTTTTCCCCAGTATATAAAACAAGGTTTTAGGTATTAAAAAAAAGGAAGATCTTTATGGGAGATGTTGAAGATCTTTCACCCCGATTAGAAGATTATATTCCGAGTTTCCAAAGACACTAAACTATTACGATCCTTGTGTGTGTGTTTTTTTTATGTACTAAGTATTCCGTAAAAGTAATGTAATTTCAATGTATGTCAAGCTTCGGGTCTCTATAGTACGCACCGACGGGAGCAGGTTCACCTTCACCTGCGAGAAGGGAGCCTTCACAGCACAGGATGGACTTCCGCAGAGGAGAGGACATCCCATCACTCATCAGTTGGATAGCCTCATCCTAGGAGCTGTTGACGTGCAGAGTCCTAGTTTTCCTGCAGTGGTGGATCAGTATGCGGACGTCTTTCCTGACGACGTTCCAGGACTACCTCCTTGCAGAGAGGTAGACTTCCATATTGACCTGTACACCGGGAAAACCCTGATATCAACTCCAGCATATCGGATGTCTCCCGCTAAGCTTCGAGAGCTACCGGTACAGTTGGAGGACTTGCAGGGAAAGGGTTTCATCTGACCCAGTGTTTCACCCTGGTCATCCCCGATTTTGTTCGCCAAGAAGGCGGACATGAGCTTGCGACTTTGTGTTGATTATCGTCACCTGAACCAGGTGACAGTGAGGAACAGGTATCTGCTACCAAGGATTGATGACCTCTTCGATCATCTCAAGGGAGCACGGTGGTTCTCGAATATATTCCTTAGGTCAGGCTATCATCAGCTAAGAGTTCGAGACGAGGACGTGTAGAAGACATCCTTCAGATGTCGGTATTGCCACTATGAGTTCTGGGTTATGACATTCGGCGTAACCAATGCTCCAGCAGTGTTCATGGGCCTCATGAACAGGATCTTTCATCCATACCTCGATCGATTTTTCGTGGTCTTCATTGACGAAATTTTGATATACTCGACGACTGAGGAGGAGCACGCCTATCACTTTCGGGTTGTATTAGACACACTCTGAGAGCACCAGCTTTATGTCAAGCTCTCGAAGTGTCAGTTCTAGATACGTGAGGTCCACTTCTTGGGGCATGTCATCTCTGAGGCGGGAGTTGCAGTGGATCCTGTGAAGATCGATGTAGTGCAAGCTTGGGAGCCACCCAAGAGCGTGACAGAGGTGCGGTGTTTCTTGGGACTCGCAGGATACTATCGAAGATTTGTGCCAGACTTCTCTAGAGTTGCGACACCACTCTCAACTTTGACGAAGAAGGGGAAACCCTTCATGTGGTCAGACATATGTCAGCAGAGCTTCCAGGAGCTGAGAGAAAGATTGAACAGTGCCCCTATCTGGACGTTGCCTGAGTTGGTAGTAGGGTACGTAGTCTACTGTGATGCATCAGGGACCGGACTTGGATTTGTCCTGATGCAAGAGCGGGCAGTGGTTTCCTATGGATCTCATCAGTTGAGGCCGCATGAGCAGAACTACGCTACCCATGACCTGGTGTTAGCAGCAGTGGTCTTCGCTATGAAGTCATGGCGACACTATCTGATGGGTGAGCACTTTACAGTCTTTTCTGACCATCAGAGTCTCAGGTACATCTTCTCTCAGAAGGACCTGAACCTGAGACAGAGGCGATGGCTCGAGTTCCTCTAGGACTATGACTTTGAGATAGTATATACTCCTGCGAAGGGGAATGTGGTAGCTGATGCCCTCAGCAGGAGGACGGGTATTCAGCTTCTTGAGGAGGTGACAGAGCAGGTAGCCTCTTTCCAGATATCCTTCATGGATAGAGATGGAGCAGCCTTCCTCCAGTCCCTCACAGTCACCCCTCCACTACTGCAGTGGGTCAGAGAGGCACAGCGTGAGGACGCTGACTATGAGACGCAGCGTGCACAGTTATCCTCAGGAGAGGCACCTGATGGCTTCTCCTTTGGAGCAGAGCACGACATACTTTTCATAGGACGTACATTAGTACCAGTCGATTTACAAGAGGAGGTGCTGAGAGAGTTTCACACTTCTTCTTTGGCGGTACATCCTGGAGTGGAGAAGTTTTACCAGGACCTCAGACGACAACACTGGTGGCCGGGCATGAAGAAGGCTGTGGCAGAATTCATTTCTCGATGCCTCACCTGCCTGCAGGTGAAGGCAGAGCATCAGGTACCAGCAGGCTTGGTACATGCCTTGGAGGTCCCGGAGTGGAAGTGGGACGGGATATTTACAAACTTCGTGACTGGACTACCACGCACTTCGAGAGGTCAATACTCCATCTGGGTGATTGTCGACCGACTCACCATGTTGGATCACATCTTACCCATCAGAGAGCAGGGCTCAGTGGAGAGCTTGGGGTGTCTCTACGTTCAGGAGATTGTATGGCTTCACGGTGTGCCGTCATCTATCGTCTCTGATCGAGATGATTGCTTTACTTACCAGATTTGGAAGGGGTTTCAGGAGGCGTTTTGGACGCGGCTACGTCTGAGCACCGCCTTTCACCCTCAGAAGGATGGTTAGACGGAGATGACCATTCGGACTCTCGAGGACTTTCTCCACGCATGTGTCCTCGACTTTGGTCGCAGCTAGGAGGACCACCTACCCTTGGTGGAGTTCACGTACAACAACAGCTACCACTCCACCATCGGGATGGCACCATACGAGGCGTTGTACAACAGACCATGCAGATCTCTTTTGTGCTGGACAGACCCTGGGGAGTCAGCACTTGTGGGACCAGAGATGGTCTGGGCCACGACAGAGAAGGTCTAGGTCATCCAGGAGCGGATGAGGATAGCTCAAGGCCGGCATAAGCCTTATGCTGACAGGAGGCGGAGGCCACTGGAGTTCGAGGATGGAGACCAAGTCTTCTTGTGTGTCTCACCTCGACGTGGATTACGGAGATTTGGCCAAGGCGGCAAGTTGTCTCCACGCTTCATCGGACCATTCCAGGTCCTCAGCAGGATTGGCGAGGTGCCTTATCGCCTGGATCTACCACCTCAGTTGCACTAGCTGCACGACGTCTTCCATGTATCCCAGCTGAGGAGATACGTGCACGACCCGATGCATATCATTGACCATGGGGAGCTACACGTGGATGATGGGGCGACTTTTGAGGAGGTCCCGGTGGAGATCGAGGATTGAAAGGAGCGGGTCCTACGTGGATGATCGATTCCTCTTGTGCGCATCAGATGGCAGTAAGGGAACCTCCACGAGAGCACTTGGGAGTGGGAGGCTCAGATGCATGCTCAGTACCCAAATTTGTTTCCCTAGTTTTGATGTAACTTTACGGGGAGGTAAAGCACTGAGGTGGGAGTGATGTAATGACCCATAAATTTTAAGGAAATTTTTTTCTTAATTTTCTTTGAATTTCACAAGAATGCAGTTTCTGACGGCACCTAATTCCGTGGCCCGGTGTGCCCGGAATCAATTTCCGAAGATTGGCTCGGGTTCGTTCAGTGAACAGATGAGCGGGTTTTTCTAACTTTTGAACCGGTGCTCGGAATCAAATTCCGAGGGCACCGATGAAATCACAGTGCCGGTATTTTCATTGAATCTCCTCTTCCGGAGTTGCATTTTCTCGGGTGTGGTTTTTAATTTTTGGGCTTAAAGTTATGAAATAAAATAATTGGTAACACAAACTTTATTTTATTTCACATAAAGCCACTTGAAATCTACTTTAAGCTGCTTAAGCTGAGTTGATGTGGATAGGGTGCTATCCAAAAATATCCTACCCTCTTAATAAGATATTTTTGAGGTGGGGCACGCATGATCCCCACCGTTTCATTTCACCTAAGTAACGCAACCGCGAAAACCTATCATTATGAAAGTCAACTGACACATTTTTTTAATTTTCTTAATGCACCAATTATTTGGGCAGTTTTATTCGTTGAATTAATTATACGAATTAATTTAATCGTGTCTTATCCTGTTTCAATCTGTTCGCGTAATTATAAAATAAGACCAATGCACGACTTCTAGAGAAATGCTCGTTGGGAGGTTTTGACCAATTTGTGCCTTCATCTTCCTTTGCGAAGAACGCCAAGAATGCGAAGAACTCGAAAAATGCCATCACCCTCGGAGATTGACGGCGCTTCTTCCGAGACGTTTTTCCCCGCAACGATCTCCGATCACCAACTGCTTGAGGTAGGAGATTTCGAGTTTCTTCGTTAAATCTCTTTGTGGGTTATAACAACATCATGGATTTAATTAATATAATTAAATCTATTGTTCTTGAACCTCGGAGTTCGTAGACGCAACACCGTATTCCGCGACGATGCGACGCCCTTCTGCGACGACGCGACGCCCTTCTGCGACGACGTGATGCCCTACCACGACGACGTGACGCCCTTCCGCGACACGACGATCGCCTCCTTCCGCGGCGATCAATTCAGCGAAGAACGTGCGTGCTACGACTTGACGAGGTAGGGAATTTCATTTGAGAACAATCTTTAATTCCCGTGATTGTTTCTTTTAAAACAAAGAACCAGGTTTCATAAGAACAATTTTAATTTATTAAAATTGTTATTTGTTATGTTTTCTATGTATTTATTATTTATCCCGACTGTTATCATCTAACACGGAGGGTGCAGGCCAAACAAACATGGCCCGAAAACCCCCCACAGTTCTTCGTTGATGCGCGGATTGGCGGGAAATGACAAAACATGCCGCAGGGATGATACGTTGTTTCCGCAGTGAAGAATGGGACCCAGGAGGAGCTTCGGCGCAGACGAGAAGGAAATCGGACCACCAGAGCAACTCCGGCGGCCAGAGGCGGCGGCTGAAGTCGCGGCGGTGGCGGCCAGTGGACCCACCTCCGCGCGGGTCTGGAACGCACGGGATACGGCATAGTCGCGTCCGTTGACTCCAGAGCGGCCCCACGCGGGGCCGTGACACCATCTTCCCGCGGGGGAAGCTCCACCCCGTGGCTCCCTCGCTCGGCCGCTCGGCCGAGCCGAGCCTGGCCGGCCCGACCGGCCGGGTCGCGCCCTGGCCGGACCGGGCCGCGCCGAACCGGGTCCGACCCGGACCTGGGTCTGGTCGACCCGTTTCGGGCTGACCCAGGGGGGGTTGGGATGGGTCGGTCCGGGCCCAGACCCCCCGTCTTCAGACCATTTTCGGTCTTTTGCTCGTAACTTGAGCTACGGGCCTCCGAACGACGCGCCGTCAGCGGCAATGCGATCCTTGGATTGAGATAGCCGTTTCGGTATATCGCACCCAAGGTTTCAGAATACTTTGGGTTCGGCCGGGTTGGTTCGTACACGAAACCAACCGGGCCCTCGGAGCGGAAACACTCATATCTTGAGATTCAGACATCCGATCGATGTGCCGTAGACTTTTTTGTTTTCCTCTAAGTGAGACAGATCTTTTGGCTTACTCTGCATGAGGTTTGGACGCAAGTGGAGTACGGTCGGGTTGGTTTTTCCTTAAAGAAAACAACCGGGCCCCTGGGACGAAAAAGCCTTCATCTCTCAGACCGGGCGTCTGATTGACGTGCCGTCTGCGACGTTGAGTTCCTGTTGACGATACAGAACTTTTGGATACATCAACTCTGTACTATGTGTCAGTTGATGTATCAGCCTCTCGGCTCGGGGAGCAAACCCTCACGAACGAGCTTGTTGTGTGCGGGAACCCTAGAGCTGGCTGCGACTACTACTGTGACGACACCGACTGTGGAGAGATCCTCAGTGGATTCGACAGCGACGACTACAGCACTTAGCGATCCTTTGTGGGTCAGTGCTACAGATCCTGTGTGGGTCAGCGCTCAGCGGTCCTGTGTGGGCTAGCGCCTATAGGTCCTGTGTGGGCCCGATCCTATGTGGGTCTTTGCGGGGGTTAGTTACCTATCAATCCTTTGTGGGTCAGATCCTTTGTGGGTCATTGAGGGGGTTACTAACTATCAATCCTTTGTGGGTCCGACGACTTAGATGAATCAATGATCATCTCTATCGTCATTCGAATAAGTATACATGTGTGAGCTGAAACTCCGTTTTACTTTCCTTTGTGGATTGTATTGATCTATACTATGTGGATTTTCGTTTTACTTTCCTTTGTGGATTGTGTTGAGCTATCCTGTGTGGATTTTATGTTTTGCTTTCCTGTGTGGACTGGGTTTTACATGAGCTCGGATGTTGGAGCCGAGTGAGAATTGATGACATAGGTATATGTATGGGAATATACCTAAGCCGTGTCGAATGTTACTTCGTGATTGTATCTTTCCTTTGTGGATTGTCCTTTGTGGATTCCAGGAGACCTTCGGGGGTCTTGGGGTCCCTACTGAGTAGATTATACTCACCCCTGCACGGGCTTTTCCCGCACTACTTTGTATTGGTTTTAGATGACGGACAGCGCTGATCGTGGTGGAGGCTTGCGGAGCAGGACGGTACCTGGAGGTGGACCACTGGGCGGGGTGTAATCTGAGTAGTAGGCTAGACCCGAGGAGCAGTGGAGGCATTCTATACTCACCCTTCAGGTGGGACTTCCAGTGGACAGCACGACGCTGCGACTTTACTTTTCAGTTGTTGTTTTTCCCCTTTCAGTTGTAGTTTACAGTTGGGCTTGTATTTCCGGCCTCCTTTACTTTTCCGCACTTACTGTTGTACCATCTTTTACTTAGTGTTTAATTTTTCCACTTACTTACTCTGTGGTGCTTGTTTACTTTACAAAGGAAATTACTTCCCTTTTTACGGGGATTTATGCCTTGGTGCAAGTCGCCAGCCCCTGGCCTATGGAAGGCGGGCTTGGGGTAGTCACGGCACGGGCCGCGAGGACGGGTCATGACAATGTGCTCCACATATCTCCGGACATTTATGAAGGTATCTATGGGTGCTAGAATGGATGACCCTTCATTGGTGTTATAATCCATCGATCGCCTTGAGAGCCACTTCCAAATCACTCTCCTTGTTCATGTGGAGGTGGATTTCTCTCTTAGATTTAGATAGTTCTTGGAGGAAAAGAATTCCATCGTGAATAGAGATATATCTCAAAATCTAATGTTCACTTCCAAAAATAATGGCTAGGCTAATGAGGACAATGTAATTGGAATTTTATGACATATAATAATAGAATGAATTAATTAACCAAAAGCATCAATTAATTTCATTTAATTCTTAGTAAGACCCAATTTCTATTAATAATATTTTACTATAATTATTACTTGACATGTGCTTAGAGAAATACACATAATATTATTTAATGAAATAAATAAAATTATTTCTCACAAATCTTGAGAAAAAATACATAGCCTGTATATATTAATATACATGTTGGGTGCTTTTATTTATCCATTTTACTTATTTCCACCAACAAATTTATTAGACCTTAAATAATGACTATTTATTTACTAAATAAATATCAATACATTAATCGATAATAAATATATTATTTCATCTAAAATATATTCTCTCGAATAACGAGTGTTGAAAAAATATGATCAGACATCTTATAATAACCATTAATCCACTGATGTTAATAATCTTTATTCTACTTATAAAATGAATATTTAATTAAGATACATGGATATAGTTAGGGGTGACACTGTAATATTCTTTCTCACTGGAATTAGGTGGAGGCTACCTAATGACCATGGTTAGAATTTAGCTACACTCCTAGGAACACATGGGGAAATAATTTAACACCCTAATGATGTGTCACCTCCTACAAAAAAATACCATGTAATGTAATTTGTCTCAATATCTTGAATCATGCGAGTTTCAAGCTTGTTCTATCAATCCATGTTCTAGATTATTCTTTCTTTGACTACTCAAAATTTAATATTCCCATTCCTCACCATGGAAATGGATTTATTTAGGTTATATCAATTCCATCAATGGTTCTAAGTTATATACTTCCATTATGGAAATGAAGGGAAAAATCCTTTCTTGTGTTATCTATTAATACAGTTTTACTTGTTATGAACCCAACATATACTACCTCACAGTGAACAGTGTGTCATCATAGTTTTCGTCAATATATCTAATTGTACTTTTTGTAATACCCATTAATAATAATATTATAGTCTAAGGACCAACACACACATCCGTTGATAGGAACATCCATTGACACTATGAAATGTGTTTTTCCTACTTGTAGAACTGGTTCACATAATATCCTCCTAGATACTACCATGGTCTCACAACATGAGAAGGTGCCTCAATATTTTATGAGTCATCACCCCAAATGTTATGTCTTATTTGTGACCCTCATATTACAAAATCCAGCCATAGAACTTATTTTCATGATTAGTTTTATGACACTTCTAGGATTTCGTTTTAGTAAGGATCCAATTTGACCATTTTGTGAAATATATATCCTTCAAAAATTACCACATTACTTGTCACGCAGAGGGACTATCAAGAAGTGATAAGTTATTTACTAATATAAGTTCTTTCTACATTACAAATTACATTGTTTTAGGCCACCAAATATAATATAATCCCACATAGATTTGATTCAACAAAAATCTTCTTTTAACCAGCTAACTCTCACATGATATTCATTCTTCTACTAAGATGGGCCTTTAGTCATGTGGTCTACCACATTCTATTCCATTAAAATTATACTCACTATAACATCATACCTTTGATATAAATCCCTCATGGGGTGATATTTCTGGAAAATGTGCTTAGTCTGTTGATGTGGCCTTGTCTCATTTTAATGATCCACCACTCTAGTGTTATCACACTACACTGTGATAGGTCCTTTAATGTTAACAAAAACATCATGATCCTATAAATAGTTCTAAATACATAAAACCTCCATGGATGCATCATAATCCTATATGTATTCGGACCACACTATAGAATCAAATACATTTGGTTTCTTTGAACTCTTCATAATCACAATTCATCCATTGAGACAGAATACATATTCTAAATGTGACTTCAGGTCGTTCTAATCTATATGAAAACCAAAATCAACATACCCAATAATGACAAACTCATAATATCATTCAATCACTAGGAACTTATCCGTATTTGTTCATTGAAACATAAACATAGTGTTCAATGTATCCCAATGTTGTTCTCCTGGATTTAATTGTTATATGCCTATCATGCTCAGTGCAAAGGAAACACATTTCATGGTACATAACATGGCATATATTATGGATCTTATAGCCAAAGAATATGGGATCATACCCATCCTATCTATCTCCTAGTGTTTATGAGGAAAATTCTCATAGAATGATGTAGTTCATGTTACACTGGAACCAATACCCTCTTAGATTGTTCCACACAAAATATATTTAGAATTTGGACATTGTATGAACCCTGACATAGTCCAAGTAGCCTCTTGGATCTATCACAAATATTCAATATCCCTAGAAAGTAGGATGCTAAATGATGTCCTTCATAGTGATACTCTTGTTCAACTAGACTTAAACTAACTGAATGACTAGTACTTAATTTACAATTAATAATATGTAATCAAAAAATAATAATTGGCTAATGTACACATTCCATTTAACAAATTATAAACACATGACTCTCATTCATTATTAGTTAATCCAATTTTCATGTATTTCATTATCATATCAAATATTCAATGACATGGATACTTGCATTATTCCATAAATTTATTTATACAACTTGGAAACTCGTTTGGCTTCTACTAGGGTCACAAATCCTTCTAGTTGTGTCATATTGACATCTTCTTGAAGGTTACAGTTAAGGAATGCGGTTTTGTCCACGGTTTTCCAAATAACGTTGTCATGTTAAGCTATTATGGCATGTATGATTATTATGGATTTAATCATGTCAAGTAGAGATAAGGTTTCATTATATTCAATTTCATGACGTTATCTGAATGTTTTAGCCAATATCCTTTATTTATAGGTGATAACATGACCATCCATGTCCAAAAGTCACTTTAATTCCCATTTTCATCCAATAATAATTAAATCAACTAGCTCATCGACTAGAGACCTAACATTGATCTCATAGACTGAGTCCATTTCAGAATTCAATGCTTTTAGCTAGCTAGAAGATTCAAAGATCATTACATTTTCATTATAGTATATATGTTCATCATTGTCCAAAAATAATGATTCACTATCCTTGGTGACTAGGAAAGAAAATCTCTATGGTTCTCTTACCTCTCTTGAGATCTTACCCAGTACATGTGTTTTTGGGACCTCTTCCCCTGGGACCTCTAGAACAAGTTATTGTACCAACTCTTGTGTATCATGAGCATCAAATTTGTTGAATCCAATATTGATTCCACTATAATTTTGTAAAATGTTCTCCTTCCCGTGAAATACATATTTTTTGGTGACAATCACATTCTTGTCCGAAGTGTTATATATGTAAAATCTATTCAATTCCTTGGGATATCCTATAATGATACACCTGGTTCCCTGGGGTTCATCTTTTTTTCATGAGAAGGCCAAAACAAAGTCCTTACAGCCCTATACAAATGTGTGTGAAAAATGGGTTTCCATCCATTCCATAATTCAGAGGGATTTAGATTTTCGTCCCTAGTTGGTACATGGTTTAATGTGTACACTTCATTTTGTAATGCATATCCCCAAAATGATAATGAATGATCTGCATGACTCATCATCAACCACCCCATGTACAACAAGGTGTGATTCCTCATTTTACTAACAACATTCTGGTGTGCTGTATATGGAGGAGTGAGTTGAGATAAAATCCCAGACTCCCATAAATTGTCAATGAGCTCCTGATACAGATATTATACACCTCAATCTGATTGAATTTTATTTATCTTCGTACCTTACTAAATGTCTAATTAATTCTTGAATTAAATATATTGCACCTAGGACTCTGACATATACCTCATTATGTAGACATAACCATATATACTTGAATAATCTGTAAATGTAATTATGTAATAATATCCAACTCTAGATTATACTAGAAATGGTCCACTCACATCCATCTACACCAATCCTAGAAGCACTGTATCCCTTTCACCCGGTCCACCGAATGGAGGCTTGTTCCTTTTACCTTGTAAATAGTCATAATATCTATCATGTGGTTTTAAATCAATAGAGTCTAAATAAACATCTTGGTAGTGATTTTTCAAACACATTTTATTTACATGAATAAGATGGTGATTCCAAAACATGGTGTTGTATGAGTCCTATGAGTTTGTTTTATTAACAATTTCCAACACATTGTTTAATAATTTAATTCATACAAACTATTATACAAATGATCCATACCATAACATTTTTGTTCTTATGAATGAGAAAACCCATATTTCCAATCATGAATATAAAACCATCCATATCCAAACATGATACAAAAATTACATTCTTTGTATGACTAGGAACATAATAAAACATATTTAAATCCAAACGCATTCCATTTGGAAATGAGTGGTAGTAATCACCAATGATCAACATAGCTATCCACACACCATTGGAAGCTCGATGATCCACAAATCATATAGAAGTATTTCTAAATATACATGGTTCCTATATTTGAATAAAGATATGATCCCTCGAAGCTATATCTCATACCCAATGCGTAGAAATAGGATGATTACACATGATTATGAACACACCTTTATAGACTCAATGCTTTTGGGTGAAGTTCCTCTTCAGGTTTCCTTGAATTCCACATGAAAAACCTATTTAATTTTATGCCTTCCACGACATCTAGATCATCTACTTATGAGAGGGACGATGATCAGTGACATTAGTCCATTTATATTCCTTTTTTCCATTTGTTTTTTCATTTCTTATTTTAATCACCATAAGGACTGTGGGTTTTTTATGCCACATGTCCTTATATACTTGGTGAATGGAAGTCTAATGTTCTGATAGATTATTCTCATTTTCCCTCATGTTTTAGTTGACATCAAATATAGAGACGGTCATGGGCAGTTATGATAGAATGAGATCTGAACACAACTCATCTGGGATCATTATCCCTTTGATGATCAGGCATTCAATGTTTCAAATAATATTAACTACATGAGTCCCACCAAAAAAAATCTCCAAGAATATTTTTTACAAATAATTGATTATCTCATATCCCATATTTCTCACCTTTTAATCATTGTGATATTTACTATGAGACATCATGCTATACGTGTCCACGTTTTCACGGTGCATCTATAGATCATTAAAAATGGCTGATAGCATGAAACATTGAACATATGTGGCATCATCAATATTTTTCATATAAAGTTATAGTTTCTTATCACGGTCCACTTTTCTAGGGGAAACTGGAATATATTCCTCTAGAATATAAAATTTCTTCTTATGGTGAAGGATGACGCTTAAACGCCTCGACCACTTCTTAAAATTGGTTCTGTTGAGAAGGTGTCCCTTTTAAGGTATGGATCATGATGATATGTTTCACGTCATTTATCATTATGTTTCTACAATTAAAATGAGGAATGATTTAGTACATTATCACTATAAAACTGAAAAAAATAAATAAATTAATATGTATTAGTCTCCTTATATTGTATCGACATCCAATACCCTCAATATTGGCTTCAAAATATTCTGTTTCCGGAATATTCATGTAGAAAGGATCTATATTTACCTCTCAAGATGGACTGGTCAAGAAACATTAAAGATTTTAGTTAGGCTTTCCAAATGATATATTCATTATCTCGATACTCCATGATCCACTAAGTGGACTCCCAAACCCTGGAAACCTTTTATTTGGGATTTCCTCAACCTTCGACATTAGGTCACACCAAGTCCTGTAGAGGCAGTTAACCCTTATTGTGAACCAAGTCCAGTCCACCCCAAACCTAGAATTATAATTCCCTAATAATTGAAATGACCCAAAAAGGGTTCATCATGCACTTCGAACTGTGTTTCGATTCCATCAAATAAAATAGAAGGTTGTACCGACTTAATATTTCATTAAGAAATTTTATCCTTATTCGTAAATTTCAATTTTATTATCTTTGATTTCATGCATTCTAATATTAAGTGGGATATACATAAATTATTAACCATTTCAATGAAAATATTAAAGCATAATCTAGTCTTATTTGTGTTCCATCTTGCATGCTAGTATAATTCATTAATTGTGTGATCGTGACCGCACACTCACAATAAATAAACCATTATACTGAATGAAATGAAATAAATGGTATGATCATGATATTGTTCTATTGGTTAGTTTTTCTAGTGGTTGATAAATTAACCAATTACCTAGGGTAGTAACACCTTTAACATATTGGGTTCGTGTTTACAACATTCTACCTTTCCACATTTATATCTACTTGGATTTATTTCACCTTTTCTCCTAACTCAAGCCTCATCCACTAGCATGAGAGCTATATCCATTAAATATAATTTTTTCTCAAATTAATGTGAGGTGTAAAATGGGGTTTTATATTAAATTAACCATGGTTATGAAATCCATATATACTAATGAGGAGAAGGAACACATTCCAACAAATTTAATTCAAATAAATAAATCAAATGTAACAATCCACAAACAAATTCCATGGTCTAGCTCATGATCATCCATATAAGCAACGATATTTATGCAGAAATAAAACTATCATTAAACTCATTAATCATTCTTGTTTTTTGATAAATCATACTTAGAACAGTTAATTATATTTATTTAATCAATTAATTTATCTTAATCCAATTTCTGAATTTTGATTAGAATTTTATCCATCATAATTTTAATCAAATAAATTCATTTAAAATTATCTTTTTAAGAAACATGTACCTTGTAGGAAACCCAGTGAATTCTCGTTCATAACTACAAAATGAATATAAATTAACATTACATAGATTTTAAATTAAACACATTTATATAAGATAATTATCACGTGTTGTGCCTCAGCATTATACACATACCATATTTCATGTCTCAATGGTTTGAATAATATAAAAATAAATTTTAATAAATCTGTGTAATTTAGATTAGTACACGACATGTAGTTCTGGCTACATGGCATGTACGATCTTTCACCATCCATCCAAACTACATGCATGGGTATATGGCTTGTAGAATTATTTCAGAAATCGGTGTAGTACACAACATGTCCAGTGGGCCACACACCATGTAGTGCCTTCATTACATGATATCTCGTCTGTCATTCCATGTATGGGGTACATGGTCCGACCTCTACCTAAGGGACTATAAACCATTTAATGTGGTCCACACAGCGTGTAATCCGAAAATTGACTTCCAAATGTTCTAGGTCAGTACACAGATTCATTTTAGGCATAGAGAAAATCAAACACATGTCCTGTTTTGGCAGACTAACCCAATGCATTGAACTTGACTACACCGCAAGTACTAAAGAATAAATACAGTGTGTTTTGGTCTTGTATGGCTAGGAAACATTGGAACATATGGATGAGATCCAATATTTTATTTTAATCAATATTAAAGTAAAAAATCTTTTCTATAATGTGAATGAGAAATGAAAGGCGAGGAACATATCTAGAGCTTCAAATTTACTGAATGGATAAATCGATTTGAATGAAAATTTATTATTAAATTTTGAAATCATTAATAAAAACCGAAACAATAATAATAAATGATATGACCTCTCTAATACAACTTCTAGGATCCAAGCATTGTGAAAGTTCATGGGTGGGTGTTCCCATTATTGAATTTCTAATTAACAATGATCAATCCAAGATCTTTAATGAGGATAAAATGTCAGAACATCTGAATAAAATGAATAATAAAATAGGGATGCCCATGAACTATATATAGTAGCATTATATGTTGGTTATGATTTATTTGATTAAAAGATGATAATTACATTGCGTGATTTCGCTCTCTATTGATGTTTCTGGTCATGATTCAATGTTATATTTCATTGCGTTGTATAATACATGTTTAGGATTCCTCTATCAGTGATACAAATGTGCTCCATGTATCATTGGACTTCAACAAAGTGTTCTTTGTGTGCTATTGTGTTTGATCCTTAACTTTTGATTACCACCTTTGATCGCCTTTATAGATGCATCCAAAGAGATTTCCTTGATTCGGTGCTGGAGGATATAACTCCTAAAATGAGAGAGCTCATGGTGGAAAATAATTCACTCTTGGATTGGGAGAATTCTCCAAATCTGTTGTGCACAACCAAAAATACTATCTAGGATAATGAGAATAATGTAATCGGGATTTTATTATTTTTAATAAAAAATTTAAATAATTACCTGAAAGCATTTATTAATTTGATTTAATTCCTAGTAAGAACCCAGGTCTAATAATAATAGTTCAATTACTATCTCTTTACATGCATCCATAAAATTAAACAAAATATTATTTAATTAAATCGATAAATTAATTTCTAAAAAATCTTCAGAAAAAATACATGACATGTATATATCAATATAAATTATGTTTTCTTTTTTTCCCTTTTTTCTCTATTTTATCCACCACATTTAGTAGAAAATTAAGAATGGCTATTTATCTGTTAAATAAATATAACTAAATTACTAACTAATAATTATATTATGTCATCCACCATATATTTTCTCAAATAACTAGTTTCGAAAAAAATGTGATCTGAATTCCTAGAATAATTATTAGTCCATAATTGGAAATGTTCTTTTTTCAACATGTTAAGTGAATATTTAACAAAGATACATGGACACACTTAGTGTGAAAAACTCTAGCACTATATCTCGAATAAATTAGGTAGATCCCGCCTAAATTCAATAGTTATAATCTAGAAACATTCCAAGGAACCCAAAGAGAATGATGTTAACACCACATTGATGTGTCGCATCCTACAACCACTTGTCGTGTAATGTAATCTCTGGGTCTTGATAACTCGAATAAATTGGTTTTCATTCTAGTTCCATCAACCCATGTGTTCAATTATTCTTTCTTTGACTTCCTAGAATTGAACATTCAGATTCCTCACTATGGACATTGATATATTTAGAATATATCCATTCCATCAGAGGGCATGAGATATCAAATTTTGTTATGGAACAGAAGTGAGAAATCCTTTCTTTCATTATCTATTAATGTAGTATTACACATGAAACTCCCAACATATCATCCTCAATATGAATAGTGTTTCATAACATTTTTAGTTAGCACATCTATGTGGGAGATTTATAATAACCATTAAAATTAATCGTAGTAACTAAGGACCAATACATCCATCGTAAAATAGGAACATCAAATGTCACTATAAAATGTGGAATTTCTAATATGGGGATAGTTCTCATAATATCCTCTGGGATAACACAAAGGGAACACAACACGAGACGTTTCCTCAATGTTATATGAGTCCTCACCCCTAAGGGACTTTACTATTCGTGTCCCACAAATTACATCATATGGTCATTGAATATATGTTCTAGAATAGAGTTAGTACACATTTATGTTCTAATCATAGCAGGGATCCTCTATGACCATTTAGTTAAACTCTTATCATTAGGACATTATCACATTCTTTGTCACGCAAAAGAAAAAACAAGATATGATAAGGTATTTAATAATATAATGTCATTATAATGTAAAAAGTAGTTGGTTCTTAGACAAAAACTTCAATACAACAATCATGTAAAACACCCTTGCTTCCTAGGATGGCCAATGATGTACTTAAGAGGGTCAATACAAGAGACCACTGAGAAATATTGGTTGTACACTAATTATCCATTATTTTTCATTGTATTTATTTTCATGAATTAATTTATCTCTCCAAAAAAATATTAAGTATCTGTTACATAAATCATTCATATGTGGTAATAAATGTTTTTCTCATTCCCCACATCATTTTTATTTAATGGGAGAGTTCCATGTGACTTTTCTATGGTGTACACATACATGATGATTTGAATTTCATCCACTTGTGGCATCAGGATATTAGTGTGTTGCGTGTTCAAAAAGATACACTTTAATTCCTCTCCACATTCTTAATCACATTTTTAGGAGACTAACTTATTCCTTAGCTAATTGAAGGGGATGAATTTTCCATGTAGGATTCCAGTGAAATTTATAACACAGGTAAGATTCCCCTATACCAACCTCACATAATTTAGATTATGAGGGGTAACATTGCTAAAATTGAACTGGTCATTTTTTGGATCATCGTGAAAAAAATTGAAACATAATAAATCCATGGAATTCCTATAATGTAACCATTGTAGTATGTTTTAGTAGATTAATCTTTAGAATTTAATACAACAAAATGTGGAATAATATTTTAATATCCCTTAAGTGATCACACAGTTTTCATAGCCTTTTTACTAGATCATAAACATAAAATTTTCATATTTATTCAATGGATGGACTACATATATGACTCATGGAATGAAGAAAAGATTCACCATTATTATTTAACAACAATTAAATGACATTATATATGAATATCCAATGAAGTACTCTGATGGTTGTAGATTCCTCACCATCATATGCCATTGTTAAATGATTGCATCTAGAATAACCATCCATGAGGGAAAAATCAATCAAGACATAAATTTCAATTAAATATAGTTCAATGATCTATAAGGGTATGTTTTCAAAGATGATGTGTCTATTAAAATCATTTAAAACAATCTAGATACTGATTTTCTCATGCATTAACATGAAAAGGATGATGGTGGAAACCCATATTTGGTATTGAAATTTACAATAAAATTGTCTCCAAATACATTGTCAAATTCTAGATCTACATTAGTCGCATGATAGAGGTTCATCCTCATAGCTTCCTGCACGAATTCATGATGGTCATAGGGAAAACATAAATGGGGTGTAGCCATATATTCATTAATTTCATGTTTTTATATATAATTTAAATTGATCCCATATCATTGATTCTTTATAAATTAAATATACATATTATGATCCTCATGAGACATGTAATAAACTACTAAATGTACCCAAAAGTCATAATCTATTACCAGAATTACCTTTCCGAGATGGAAAATGGTGTGGGACAAACATGCCTTAAATGTGGGGGGGGGGGCATTCCTGAGGATATCCTCTTCCTTTCCATCATTGAATACACGGATGAATGTTTAGGTGAGGTTGTAAACATGTAGCATTCTCTGTCACTATAGTGTTGAGAGATGATAAGGTAAGAGATAATTTAACACCAAAATGCTAGAGTCATAGTAGTGTGATTTCAATGCTTATTTTCATTCACACACTCACTAGGGATAAGAGAAGCTCTGCCCTCGAGGATCATGTCTATGTTCTAATACATATTTTTGGGAATATATAATCACTATTATGCATACTTGAGGTATTAAAATTGGAGGTCGCCAAGCGATTGAGGGAGTAACAAGAAAATTTTAATCCACCATATGTTGTTAACCATTCCATTTATAGAAACATTCCTCCGAATATGTGAGTTAATAAGATATTAATGGATGATTGAAAACATGCAGCATTCCAACATATCTATCAATGGGGTATTTCAAAAACTAATGAAATATAGAAGGTATCACCGTGAGGCATTGAATCCAAGTGTTTTGGTGTTGGATATTATATATATATATATATATAATTCAATATAACAATTAACTCAACCTTAATTTGAGATTACTAAACCGAGCCTTGATATTAATCATCATGATAAAAATTGTAATGATTTTATCATACCATTAAATGTTCATAATTGTGGGGAAATGTTACCTTCGTTATATCATAAACATCGACGGGTATGAATATATATAAGGATATTCCTGGAACCATTGAAAATAAAATACCACTAGATGTTTCCATTACCTAGTCATCCTAAAATGTCTTGTGGTGTAATGTGTCATATGATGGCCTCCTCTAGATTGTACTCAATGAAATATATGAGGACATGGAATTTGGATAGCATAGCCACCATTCAATGACCATCAAATTCATGAATGTAAATATTGAAATATTACGGCCCAAGAGGGAATCAAAGAGTGCGTCTTAGAATTTTTTTAATGATGGTCAGCATTGAGGATTAAGAGCATGGTCAGTAAAACAGGCAGCTATTATAGAATATATTAATCCTCTTCCAAATGAAAACACTTCTAAATATGGGTTTTATTGGTATTATGATGTTAAAAATATGTTGAACATAAATAAGATGAGATTTGTGAATTTTTAAATCTAGAGGAGACATTTTATACTAGTGTCATAGATCATGCATACTATCCCTTTTGTTCGGGTTGATCATACAATCAAAACCCAAAAAAATGGTGATTTATGATAATATGTTGTGGATGATAGCTAGATGATTCTATAACCCATATATGTATCTTTTGGGAATTTTTAGTTTTTACTGGTGAGATTCAAATACATATATTTATACTCTATGTGTATGTGACTATGATATTTTGTTTAACAATGCTCATGTTATCCCATGTGTCTTTGGATAATATGCCTTTGGCCTCTAGCCTAATTCTAAGGTATAGGGAACTCGTACATAATGAAATATTCATCATTCAAGAATCAGTATGCTATGTTTATTACATTTACATATCCAAATATGATTTCTTCATCTAATGATGGTTCCATTCCGTGCTGGTAATTTCCATTCATTTGAAATTATAGGAATGAAATATCCAAGAGTCATATATTTCATAAGAGCTAAATATGACTCTCTATATCTATTAACTTCCCCAAACTAATGATAAAATCTAACTCTACGATAAATATTTAATTCCACCTCCCATATAAATTGATTAATTATGGATTTGAGAAGAATTTATATTAGGGTGGATTGAGGTTGGTCACTTATTTGACAGGTCATCATTTTTTATAACATTCTCCACCACATGGGAATTTTTTTTTTCATCCATCGAATTCTATTGACTAGGAAATGGTTACATAAGTCACATGTTCTATTGATTTATCCAACAACATCTATCTAGAAAACACCACGATTTTGTGGACAAATCTGAATATGACACAATCATAGCTATTATAATCTGGACCTATATGGAGAGGGTTATAGTCAACATGATCAATGAGGTTAACCAATCTTTGTTTCCTCAGATATTGCATCTTCAGTAGAAAATTGTAAATGGATTCATGGAAATAACCATAAACAAGATCATTTTGGACAGTGTTTTCATTTTTACATACATTAAAAATTAATGGGAAACCATAATCTATTTTTCTTCTGGGAAAATTTGATTTTGTTGTTTCTACCAATCCATTGGATGATTCAGGTGGTTCATGATGTATCGAGGTTGTTGGAAAGAAACATTATCTTGTTTGACTATAATTGTGGCAGTGCATTCCCGGTAGAGTCTTTTCTCTATGAGGATTTGTGTTACCATTGATTTCTCTCCGGTTCACATAAGGTAACCATCTAAAGAAAATTCATCTATAAAAATTTAGGGGATTTGCCTTTGTATTTCATTGTGATTAATGGTGTCTATAGTTCATCTTGGATATTTTCAGCACATAATTACAAAAATATTCATACTAGAGAGTCATGTTGAGTGAATAGTCTTATCCATTCTATCTAGATAAGAAATTAAAAAACCTCTCATTTTCATTTTTATTATAGATCATAATGTATAAATTAAATTTTTCCATAGTGTAGGGATGAAATGATAATGGAATTGAGGGTGATGGTATTCCCATCAAACCATTGGTTGTCACAAAATGATAATATCCCTTGAAAAGGTTAACCACGATAGTTTAAATACAAAACATCTAATATTTTTCAACTCATACTATTTTTAATGTCCCACAATTGGACCACAATAGGACACGAAGTGTGTGGTATACTGTCTTGGGTATCCAATACCACTAATGGTGGAGATGGTAGGATTTCCAACAAAGGATGTGGGAAATGTTTCATTCACCCTTGTATGATAAGGTTACTTCTCGAGATTCACAGGTGCATGTTCACCCTCAATGGCTTCTATTTGATCATCCTTCGACTCAATGGAATTATACAGTTATAGATGAACTTATTTTTGATTCACTTCTAATTAATTGGGAGTGGGATGGCTTTAATTTTATTGCTATTTTTCATTTCCACCGAATTAAGAACCCCTGATATGATTGAATAGTCACCACAGTGGGGGAAAATCTTCTGCTGTAACTATGGGAATTCATGATCAACTATGACATCCTAATTTATATTGACAGGATTACATGATTTAGATTCATTCTACATCATAAAAGAAAATTACACATTTGAAACTTCTCATTTCTAATGAATCGTAGGGTGAATATTCATCTATTCCAAAAGACGATACCCACTGTGAATTTTTCCTCTTTGTTTCCCCTTGTTGAGTTGCCTATGATTTTTTTTCATTCCAAAATTCTTCCATCTTCTCCACCATTGATGCACTTTTTTTCTTTTTGGGTAATGATGGGATATAACCCCTTATTTCCAATTATCATTGGTTTTTTTCTTCCATAGCGGTGGCATGTTGATATTCTGAGGTTTATTGGTTTTGGATACTCATCTACTTCCATCTATGGGGGTATTCAATTGGGGTTCCAATATAACCCTCATATTATGCAATATTGCACATGTTTTTTCTTCCAAATTTTCAATATTGATCAATATTATTTGTTGTATTGATGGTTATGACACTCACAGAGGTATATTGTAAAATGGATATTATCCCTTTACTCTCAAAATAATGGTAAATTCCATAATTCATACAGTAAGGAAAATTTTCAAACCATTTGTAATAATGAAAATGACTTCTTATAAACCCTATGGAGTTTAATTTCATGTTCCATATATTCCTACCATCATGATATATTGGTAGTGACCATGAGGGATTTTTAGATATGATTGCTGAATGGTCCCTAAATAAAAAAGGATCATATTATGGATGGTGGCCCAGATGGGATTTCATTTGTTGATATTTACATATAATCGTGCAGAAGTATCCTTTTGTCACGGTAATGATGATAATGAAAATAACACTAGCCATGTAGGATATGGACTATTCATGGAAGCCACAAGATCATTTTGATCCATTTAGGGCGAAATTGATGATTTTTATTTACGAAATATTGAATCATGGTTTTTTATTTATGATATAAAGTCACCCAAACTTATGGGTTGGGGTTTTCCATGAATCGATATTGATATCTGTAGGACCCCATCATGTTGTTATGAAACTATGATGGTGATTTAGAAAAAATTCCCCAAGCCCAGTGGGATGGGGTTAATTTATATTTGTCCAAATATTTCTCAAATCTACCAGGATAATTGTGATATTAGGGGTCGATGTTGTTGTTGATGCTAACCAATCCCAATGTGTTGTTTTCCTCCAAGAAAACTATTATGGATGATAATATTGAGAACTATTTTATTGTAGAAACTGTGCACATGTATGATTTTGGTTAAACGGAATCCCATAAAGGGGGTCATTTTGTATGGGATGCATTCATTATGACAACATAATTTTTCTTCCATGTATGTAATAAGGTCCCAATTCATTTAGGGGCCTAGTTAAAATATCTATTTTTATATTTCTCCCTATATTATTGATTTCATTGAATCGTTAATGTGGGGGAATTATATTATAGTGACTTATCGGATGACATGTTTCGTATTCCCTTGATCATTCTAGAGGGTCTAAAATTATTGTTTCTATATATATGGAGTTGTTTTTAGGGAGGTTCAATGAATTTTAATTCTCCAGACATTCCTCATCCTCAAAATATGATACATGAATAGGGTATGGTGATCATTTCATGATAATATATTATGTAATAATGATGAGATATTCATTGATTCATACTATCAATTTCTTGTTTTGAGACCGGAGACATGAAGATAGATTCCATTTCTTGATAAAAATAATGTATATTTGTGTTCTGAAGGTGAGACATGTATTAGAGATAAGGTATGATTCTATTGTTCTACCATTGATTATTAGTCCAAATATTTTATCTTAGTTAAGGCATGAATTCCTTATCATGATCATTAGGGATCTCATCAATAGATGTGCTAATGGTATAGATCATGGTGGGGAGGTTGTCTATAGCTTTATAACTCCATATATTAATTTTTATTCTAATTTATTATATATAAATTCCATTATGTAGTTAGGCCATATAAGTTTCATCACGGGGTGGCCTACTAACCAGACTAGAGAGTTTCGAGATGTTTACAAGGAACTATATATAATAGACCCTAGTATTTCAAGAGAATCTCGGTACGAAGGTGTTTATCTATTGAGAACCTCTCCATATGGTGGTTCCATGCATAGGGATTGTTTTACTTATCCATGGGAGATAACACTATATAGTTATTTACCCTGGTTAATGTCAAGAGAACAGTCCATGGGGTCAATATGTTCAAAACCATGAGTTGGACTATTATTGTAATGATTTCCTCATTCTTCGGTTGAAGTTTCAACAGACCCATTATGTGTTTCATATATGTTTAATACAAAAGAAATGACATTGAAATTGATAATTTTAGGAATATGATCCCAATTTGGATAATGATCATTATATAAAGACCCAAAAATTGTTGTTTTCTAGTGATATGAAAACATAACATATTGGTAATTGAATGGTGTTGTGGTTTTATTACACCACTACTAAGAAGATTTTGGAGTATCCCAATTAGAATCATCATTGGTTGGAGGAATATGAACTTTTTTTTGGTGTCCAATGGAATATTCTAGTGAACATTGTAAAATTCAAGGATATGAGCCTTGTCTAAATAAAAATTCACAATTATAATATACCAATGGATCTCCAAAAAGGGACACGGTATATGATAATCCTCATGCATATCCTCTGTAGGATTATGGTGCAGTATTGAATAAAAATAAATAGGGATATGTTACTACCTTCAATGGTATCACTTAATTTGTCACAATGAATAAATAAATTTAGTATGAGTAGGTCTCAAGTCATTTGATTCTACCACATAGTGGGAACTAATAAGAGAGGGGATGTTATTAGGATCATTTGTCCTTGAAATATTCCTCTAGTCATTTTCAACATTGATACCAACATATCACCTATCATGTTCCACTCGCTCTAGGTGATCCGTAATAAGAATGATAGTATGAGCCTAGTCTTGTCTGTTTAAATTATTCCAACATTATTTTAGGAATAATGTGTTTCATTCCCAAGGCATGTGCGTCCCTATTTTGGTGATCCCCAATTCAAATAGGAATATGATCCTAGTACATTTCCTCACACATTACATAAATATATACAAAAATTATCTATGAAAAGTGAAATAATGTTCACATGATATGGATAAACTACATGATCATGCCGATCAAAGTGGTGTTCAACCATATCAGTTTGTATTGGAGTATGATATATTCATGATATATGTACCAATTATAGAATATTTTTTTGCAATTCCTCAGTTCATTCTATAATATAGTGACAATTATGAATTATGTCAACATGAATGTAGGCCCTCACATTTTCTGTCTTCAATATATACTGAATTCTATTATCAATTTATGAAGATATATGATTTCACATTTATCATTATTGTGAAATCACAATATGCGGATGGGCATCATGAATTAGGGTAGGGATATAATCCTCTCCCATGCTTTCTATAAGAATATAGATCAAGACTAACTACATATGAGAAGGGAAGAAATCCTTCTCACTGGATACAATCAGAATATTCTGGAATAACTCATTAGATTAAGTGGGGATGTAATTACACTTTGAGTTATCCAAAACATTGTAGGGATGATGTGAAATGAATCCCACTAATGAATTTCGAAGGTGGAAATGTATCAGGTGGTTCCCATTGTTGGAATAAGTGGGGTACCTATGGGATGACTGTGGTCAAGATGGTTAGTAGGACCACTCTATGGATGCCCCAGAACTAGAATGTTTTTGTGGTTTACTCATTTATCCCCCATAAATTATATAAAAATGCTTTTTATTTTCTAGATTAGGACAAATCATCTAATGCGTTCAGTGGGGGTAATGAACTCCACTAGACTCAATACATCATTCTTTGGATGATGCAAACACATTGTTTTTGGGACTGTATACACCGGTGTGCTGACCCAACGGTTATGAATATAATTTGTTGATGATATTCCCAAGACATGAAATTCACCACCCAATCCCACAATTTTTAGGCGGGGATGGTTGTTTTGTGACTCATAATGGTCTCAATTTTCACGGATTTTCCATAATATTTGTTGGATAAAGACATGATTTAAGAAACGGTTTTTCTTAAATAGAATTATCTATGACATTGAAGACTATGAAAAAATTTCACTAATCCTTAAATCATCATTGTAATGATTCACACTCAATAATATATGCATAGGTAACAAACTATTCCATTCCTATTCCAGATCTATTCATTCTTCTAACCTATATATATTACGATATAGAGTGGAAAATTTTATGAGGACCCCAAATGTATAGTATTTCACATAAATCAGGGAATCATGATTAGTATATTAGAAAGGAAACCAACATTCCCAATGTATCATCAATTGATCATCTTAATTATATGATATATTCAAATCATGTTCCACATTTTTGTTTCACTGAAACAGATGACAACAACATCATGTGGTTTGAACAAATTGTTGATTGTGGGGGGGGGACTTGCATTCTATGATCATTCATTTCATAGACACCATTATTTTTATTAATTTAATCTACCAATGTTTCCAAAATACCTATCTATTTATTTTATTTCTTACAAAGGATGATGACCAATTAGTGTTTCACACCCAATAACATAAAGGATCTCACATTGGTCGAGCGGATGGGAGGTCATGCTCATCACACCCCTTTGTAGTTAATTTATTCATAATAATGGCAATGATTATAAATTTATGATATTTTCATGAATATCTTCCTACAATATATATAGAAACAATTTTCCTAAAAATGATCGAGGGATATATCCTTCCATGAGTAATGAGGGGTCTATTAATGAGTCCCTCATTATAACTCGTAGAATCTACATCCATATCCTATTAATTGGTATATATTTGAGGTTTGGTACAATATATCTATATTTTATAGAGTTTAATACATTAGAGGGATCCATTTAATATTTCAAGGATGTGAATGAACCTTTATTAGGGGTCGTTCATATCTCTCTTATAACAAAAATAAAATCACACATACATCATTGACCCCATTTAGTATATCATCATGTAGAAATGACAGATTGGATGGAGGTTAATCACTATAAATTGAGATGTATCCTCATTGATACATCCTACCTTTAATTATTATAGAAGGATTATGAGTCGTTGTAGTTGAATATCACCCCCAAAACAATCCCCAAATTGTACTCCCTTACATGGGGATTGTCATATAATTCCACTAAATGGGGTTTTTTCAATAAGGATTCCATTGATGGATAATATTCATGATATGAATGAAATAATCATTACATATAAAAAGTCAACGTGGCCCATGGATTTTGTCGGAAAATGGATTGCGTGTAACTATCTTAGTGTATATGGATAAGAGAATTACAAGTTGGGGAGGCCCAACGGGTTGTTTTAATTGTCGATTGATCCTCAAGTAGGAATCATATGAATCGTGATTATAGAACTAATCAATGTCAAAGTAGTTTAGTTTCCTTCTTAATCCACTAGTGGATGAGGAGAGATTATATTCTCATGAATGACGTTGGGTCCAGATGGTTGAAATGTCAAAGACAATCAAGGATTACAACTTTGATAAATCCAGCATGATATTATGACATATCAATGATTCTTATGCATTTTGTGTACAATAAGAGTCCATGTTCTCATAGTTTAGGTGAATTCTATATCCATATATGGGTGTGGAGGAATGTTATGAACATTGGAGAGATAGGGTCCTGATTCTTATCATGTCATTGACTAGTAGGGGCTTACAATAGGGTGCATACCCATTTGATATAAATCCATAGGTAGGAATTATGCAGTAATTCGTTTTTTTAAGAGTCACATTTCTTGTAGATTATTCACTTTATCAATATTCTAGTGTATGATAAGACCATGGTAGATATTGTGTCCCAATAGATGGAATATTATAGAAATGAAAGGTGTCACAACAAGGTGTATATCGAATTTTTTGGGAAATATGAAGGAGTTCTATGAATACTAGTTATGATAGGAATTAGATTTATTATATTCAACTTCGGGTTATGATCAAAATATATCCACTGAACACGGTCATCTTGTCCAAGGATGTCTTCATAACATGCTATGATTTTTTTCCTACACTGTTATGATAATATTCCCCATATGAAGGGTTTTATCATATGAAATTTTTTAGGATATAAAATCATTTCCTCGAGAACTTGAAGACATACCCATTGTCAATCTCATACCACATTTTTATTTTATGATGTAAATTTCTGGAATATAATGGATTGTCTTGAGCACATAGTATGATAACGAAAAATATGTTTGGAGGACATCACGTGGTAATAGGGGACTTTTTTGTGGGTTCATCATGATTAGGATTACAAGTCCATAGGCAATTATTTGATAATGGATGACATACATTTAGAGTGTCACATAAATTTGATGAATTTTTTAGATAATATCACAATATTTAGTCTAACATGCATCGAGGTTCTCACATTACCAAAATAACTTGAATGAGGGATATTTAATGATCAATTATGTCATGTCAGGAGGGTACCACTAATATTTTATTCCTCTTTAAAACGACATTGAATGACCTAGACTAAAATTAATGGAGTGTTTCACATTTACTAGATGAATGTAGAATGTCACAAGATTAAGGATGTCAAGTATGGTGGGTGCTGGAAAACATAGATGACCAGCATAGAGGATGTTGAGTAAACTATATGACTTGCCTATGGGATATCACGATAATTTTCTAACATTTATATTTGACATCACGATGACCTGATGATTTTACTATAGGACATCCTGGGTTTTGGATGTCATCCTTATAAGTCATTGCAAAAATATTACTAACATTACATTGTGTCACTTTATAACTATTGAGACATGTCTAGAGGATGCCATAATTTTGACCTAATAATTAATAGAAGAATATAATTGTCTTGTATGGAATGACCATAGGGAATTAGATGATATTCATAACATATAAATTAGACATCACACAATCCAGATGACATGTCAAGAAAGTTTCACACAACCTGGGAGACATGTCATTGTGATATCTCGTGATATGCGTAGGTGATGAAAATCACAGGAAGGCCTTATGTCATACTTATCATAATCATTCCACATTTAATGTATTTCTCAATTCTTATTTTCTTATGTGCCTCATTTTTATCCAAATATTAACTTATTTTATGATTCGTGAGACCCAATCAACCAGAAGAACCTCCTTCTCATTATTTGACTCACACACTAGAAGTCCTTTTTCTGATATATAGAGTGTTTTAACAAAGTAAATATTCATTATAAAATATCATTTAGGTGGTTACATATATTATAATTAGGGGAAAACAACTATATCTCATTATTAAAAACACTAAGAAATTACCTCAAACACTCCTATGTAGAAGTTTCATGTGGTGGACTTCTATTGTGTGTGTTATTTTACTAATGATGGGGGAGAATTTACATGACTCAATACCCGAGTTATATTCCCCATTATGAATTGATAATTCATCAATGATAGATGAATTTGGGGGATATCCTTTGGTATCACACATGTCGCATTATCCTACCAATGGTCATCCATGGAGTAATGTGAAGATATATGAATGTAATAATGTTTCTCCATTTACATGTTTATTAACCATTGTAGAAAAATTTTTATTTATCTTTACCATGATTCCATGTCATAAATCCTTTGTAAGATCAAAAAAACTTGTATAGGAGTCATCAAAATATTTGGATGCATGTGGAAATTATTTAACGTGAACTGTGATGAGTTGACATAGGTTATTCACAAGATTGAGGCTTCTTATCAAGGGATCCCCATGGGAAAAAGAAGACATGTTGAGGGGTTTTTTATAGGGCCCAATACCCTATTCATGGTTCCATGCACGATCAATATTGATAACAAATGGTGTATGAACCCATTTAGGTGAATGACAGGATAGAATACACACTGAAAAAGCATCACTCATTTGTCTTTTTCTTTTATTCGCCATTTTAAAAGGGAATGGGATCTCACAACATAATTGGAGTGCTATCCTGGGAAATCACTCATCTGGTCTACAATGTGTTCCTTGATCAATTCTATATTTTGATATGTTGTGTGATCATTGACAGGGACACCCAATTTTATTATTTTGTGATGATGAAGGGTCATATCATATTTTAATGGACATTTTTGGGTGCTTTTCAAAATAGAGGTTTCATTAAAGCATAATTTTATTGAAATAGGTGGAAATGAACAATGTGGATTTTTTGAGTTCATACATATCACATGAACTCATTTAATTAGGCTTTCTCCATTTTATGACATTATTTTATTAATTATTTATCGGTGTTTTGGAGGATCCAATTAGTTGACGTGTCTCATCAATCCGAGGATATCATCCTATTGAATCTGCATGAGTTCCTTTGATTCATAGGATTTTTTCATGAAACATAAGGCATGTAATGATTCATCCACATGATCAATAGATAATCATGGGATACACATGAATTCTTCACATGACCTTCTAAATGTCAAATTACCAAGTTCTTATCTTATGGTTATGTGATCTACATGATTCAGACACCCTCTCATCATATGTTTTCCATAAAATATTATAACCTAATTTTGATAATTACTTCATTATTAAATTTTAGGAATCTCATTTTGTGGGTATCAATTACTTATCAGTTCCCAGGTACTATCATGTAAGTCAAAATTCCTCCACAACACATGAAAAAATGGAACGGTTCACCTACACAACACCTTATCATAATGATCATTGACCTCAACATTTATCCCCAAAATCATTACATACTCTTTGATATCCAAATATCACCAATTGATGAGTGAGAGATTTAATAATGATACCAATGTAGCTGGGACATGTGGAAGATCTTGTGGATCATCATTATCCATTGTTGAAATGCAATATGATAATCAATCCCACCATTGTATCCCAAATCATGAATAGGTCTAAAACAATATTGAAAAATATTACTCTGTAAGAAAATAATCCAATTCCCATGTTTTTGGGAGATTCTCAGGAACACATTGTCTCTTGGCTTAAAAACCATGGTCCCTTACATTTTACTAACTTAGGGTTTGTGATTTTCTTGAACTGTCCTCATCCTATCCTAAATAGATAGACTTTCCAAGTCAAATTTTGATCCATATCCATAATTTGTACTTCTTACTCTATAAACTCCATAAATAATAATGGATAATGAGAGGGTCATCTATAAAATTATTCCAACTTGGTCCTTAAAATTGATGACTGATAGTTGTTTCTCGATGATATTTCACCCATATATAGGGACCATATTGAGTATCCATCAAAAATCATATTACTCCCTTACAAAACTAATGATATTCCTTTATGAAAACTTTTTTATACTTCTCAATAATAATATTCTTATGAATCTATTTTCCATTAAATTTACCTTAGGTCTATATGATGAAATATTGAAATTTATTAATTATAGCTCTTGTTAATCCTGTGAAATAGTTACACTTCTCTCTTTGAGGGAAAATATATATCTTCATCACGGATCATTATAATCATCATGATTATGGGATCCTTAAGATTGACATATCATAATCTAACCAAAAGTAATGATTCCTAATAATGTTAATGAATCATTGAATGCTCCCCTATTAAATAATTAGGAATTATTTTTAACCATGATAAATTACTCATCCGAAAACAATATAGTCTAATAGATGGATTGTTTCTTAATGATCTTAAATATATCAATCTACCCTTTTTAGTTATGATTTTTTACCCTCAAGATACATTCTGTTATTAAACATATTAAATATTAATATGTAAAGACCCGTAAATTTCAAGGAAATGTTTTTCTTAATTTTCATTGGAATTTTACAAGAGCGAAGTTTCTAACAGCACCTGATTCCGAGGCCCGGTGTGCTTCGAATCATTTTCCGAAGTTTGGCTCGGGTACGTTCAGTGAACGAATGACCTGGTTTTTCTAACTTTTGAACCGGTGCCCAGAATCAAATTCTGAGGGCACCGATGAAATCGCAGCGCCGGTATTCGCTTAAAAACGCCTCTTTCGGAGTTGCGTTTGCTCGGGTGTGGTTTTTAATTTTCGGGTTTAAAGTTAAGAAATAAAATAATTTTACGACAACTTTATTTTATTTCACTTAAGCCACTTGAAAGCCAAATGAAGCCACATAAAAGTGGCTTAAACTGAGTTGATCTGGATAGGATGCTATCCAGAAATATCCTACCCCCTTTGTAAGATATTTGTGAGGTGGGGACGGCACGAGCCCCACCGTTTCATTCCGCTAAGTAACTCACCCGCGAAAACCCGTCATTATGAATGTCAACTGAGGCGTTTTCTTAAATTCTTAACAGACCATTTAATTGGGCGGTTTATTTAGTGAATTAAATGAGCTTTTACTTTTTTTGAATTAATACAATGAATTTATGGGTCGTTACTTACCTTTTCCTTTGTTGGCGTAATAATAAAATAAGACCAACAAGGTCTTTTTAATGATTACTCGTTGAGAGGTTTGACAGAGTTCTCGTGCCTTTATCCTTCTTCGCGAAGAACGCGAAGAACGTGAAGAAAGCGAAGAATGCCGGTCTCCGACGAAGAACGCCGAACCCGGAAATCGACGACGCGATGCCGTGATCCGCGACGCCGACATTCCCTTCCTGCAACGTTCTTCTGCGACGTCTCTTCCTCCGTGATGGATCTTCGATCTCCTGCTTGAGGTAAGAATCTCAGATTTTCTTTTTTTTAATCTCCTTTGTGGATTTTACCAAAACACGGATTTAATGATTTATAATTAAATCTGCTGTTTCTTGGTCCGTTGAGTTTGCCGACTCAGCACCGGTTTCCGCGACGACGCGACGCCTTTCCGCGACGACGCGACGATCCCCTCCTTCCGCGACGAGCAATTCCGCGAAGAACGTGCGTACGACGACGACTACGAGGTAGGGATTTTATTTTTGGAATTGCCCTTATTTCCCGTGTTATTTCTGTTCAAGAATGAAGAACCCAGACATAAGAACAATTTTATTCCATTAAAATTGTTGAATTCATGTACTGAATTTTGTTTCTCCCGATGTTTATCTCTAACGTGGAGGGTGCGGGCCAAACGAACACGGCCCGACAACCCTCCACCGTTCTTCGTTTTTTTGCGGATTTGACGGGCGACAACGGAACGTGCCACAACGGATGTTTGATGATTCTGCAGTGATGGGCGAGTCTCGGGAGGAGTAGCGGCGCAGATGGGAACAGAATCGGACCACCAGAGCGACTCCGGCGGCCCGCAGAAGCCGCCGGTGGCGCCGGCAGCCGGGAGCGGAGGCGCCCTGGCGTGCTGTGGCAGAAGTCGCGGCAGCGGCGCTCGCGGACCCACGGCCGCGCGGGTCCGGTGCGCGCGGGACGCGGCTGAAGCCGCGTCCGGTTGTCCGAGCGACACCTCGCGGGTTCCGCGAGGTAGTCACGCGGGGGCGGCAGCTCCCCCCCCCCCCCCCCCCCCCGCGCCGCTCGGTTGTCCTGGGCGACACACAGCGGGTGCCGCGGGGGTGTCACGTGGGGGTGGCGGCTCCCCCCCCCCCCCTCGTCGCTCGGCCGCTCGGCTGAGCCAAGCCGGGCTGGCCGAGCCAGGCCGGTCCGACCGGCCGGGCTGGGTCTTCCAGGTTCAACCGACCTAGGGGGGGGGGGGGGTCGGGCCGGGTCGGCCCGGGCCCGGACCCCCCGTCTTCGGACTGTTTTCAGTCAAATGGCGGTATCTTGAGCTACGTGCCACCAAACGACTCACCGTCAGCAGAAACATGATCCTTGGATCGAGACGGTCGTTTCGGTATATCGAACTCATGGTTTCGGAATACTTTGAGTTCGGACGGGTTGGTTTGTACAGGAAACCAATGGGGCCCTCGGAGCGGAAACACTCATATCATGAGCTACAGACGTCCGATTGACATTCCGTCAGGTTTGTTGAATTCCTCTAAGTGAGACGGATCTTTTGGCTTACTCCTCCTGAGGTTTGGACGCAGGTGGAGTACGGTCGGGTTGGTTTTGCCTTAAAAACCAACCGGGCCCCGGGGACGAAAGGCCAATAACTCTCAGACCGGGCGTCCGATCGACGCGCCGTCTATGACGTTGACTTTCTATTGACGATACGGAACTTTTGGATACATCAACTTCGGACATTGTGACAGTTGATGTATCGGACTCTCGGCTCGTGGAGGGGACCCTCCCGAACGAGCATGCTTTGTACGGGAACCATAGAGCTGGCTGTGACTGCTACTTCGACAGCGACGACCGTGCAGAGATCTTCAGTGGACTGCGGCGACGACTGTGCAGAGATCCTCAGTGGACTGCGGCGACGACTGTGCAGAGATCCTCAGTGGACTGCGACAACTACATCACTCATCGAGACTACGTGGATTAGTGCTACAGGTCCTGTGTGGGCCTGATCCTGTGTGGGTCATTGAGGGGGTTAGTTACCTATCGATCCTTTGTGGGTCCGACGACATAGATAGATCTGTGATCATCTTTATCATCATCCGAAGAAGTATACCTGTGTGAAATGAACCTTGAGTTACTCTCCTTTGCGGATTGTGTTGAGCTATCCTGTGTGGATTTACTGTTTACTCTCCTTGTGGATTGTGTTGAGCTATCCTGTGTGGATTTACTGTTTAGTCTCCTTTGTGGATTGTGTTGAGCTATCCTATGTGGATTTACTGTTTACTCTATTTTGTGGATTGTGTTGAGCTATCCTGTGTGGGTATAAGTTTTCTTTCCTGTGTGTACTGGGTTGTGCTTGGGCACAGACGTTGGAGCTGAACGAGAATTGATGAATTAGGTATATGTATGGGCATATACCTAAGCAATTTCGATTGTATCTTTACTTTGTGGTTTATCCTTTGTGGATTTCGGGAGACCTTCGGGGGTCTCGGGGTCCCTACTAAGTAGCTCATACTCACCCCTGCACGGGCTATGCCCGCACTTCGTTGTATTGGTTGCAGGCGACGGACAACGCTGATCGTGGTGGAGGCGTGCAGAGGAAGACGGGTCCTGGAGGTGGACCACTGGGCGGGGCGTACTCAGAGCGGTCAGGTGGACCTGAGGAGCAGTGGAGGCTATCTGTACCCACCCTTCAGGTGGGACTTCCAGAGGACGGCTCAAAGCTGCGGCTTTTCCTTTCAGTTGCTATTTTTCCTTTCAGTTGTACTTTACAGTTGGGCTTGTATTTCTGGCCCCTTTTACTTTCAGCACAGCTTGTACAACTTCTACTTAGTGTTTACTTTTCCGCTTGCTTACTCTGTGGTGCTTGTTTACTTTTCAAAGGCAATGCCTTCCATTTTTTTGGGATTTACACCTTGGTGCTATTCGTCAGCCCCTGTCCTATGGAAGGCGGGCTTGGGGTAGTCACGGCACGGGCCCCGTGGATAAGTTGTGAGATAATATATAATGGATATTTGTTAGAAAATATATCAAATAAAAATTCATTAATTCCCATGAACAAATTAACCATTAACTTTAACATCCACATTGTTATTATAATAATATACTTTCAATATATACAATATATATGTTTCATCAAAAAAATTGTCCCTCTAAAAATTATATGTTCAACTAGGAGTTACTCATATAATAAATGGTCAATTTAAATGTAATTACAACAATTTATTTCCTTGTTTTTTATATGGATCTGATTGATAAATATCATTCAGTAACATTTTTCACTACTCAAAAAGGTGACATCTTCAAATATTATGGTGATTTTTATTTTTAGGAATGTCATGTCAAACTTGATCATAAATGAATGAGTACAGTCAAAGACCATGATACTAGTATTATTCAAAATGAGGCATATATGAACCATGTTTTGTTTTCAACTCTAATTGATCTATTTTAATATTCATTTTCAAAGTATTTTTTGGTTTATGAAAAATCATGTGATCAGATTTATTATCGATCATATATATAGATCATAGTCAATATCTCTTTGTCATTATAGGATGTTATAGGGCGATCTTCTAGAATTAAAATCCCAACCAGTGGACATGGATGTGATGAGTTTATGCTATATTGATATATCCCTAATAGAGTTCTCTAATCGTATTCAGAATAAATAGGTTGACTATTTTACATTTACGGTTAACTATCTGATGTTTTTCGAAGTAATTTTTGGGAATTGATAATCTCATTTTCTTATCGGTTATATGTTTGACAAGCTCTAGGAGGATCTAGATTTCTCATAGATTGATTTTTTTCTTAGGGTACCATCAGTAGAGTTTGGGTACTTTTATTGGTCAACTCACTACATTCTGATGTTTTAACAAAATTTTTAGTACCATGTGAAGCCTTTTGGGTTTCATAATGTAACAACAGTATTCATGGACATGATGAATAGTGACTTCCAACCCCATTTGGTTACATTATCTGAATTAGGTTTTTTGAATACATCTTCTTATACAATAAATTAATGGATGCATATTGTTTTGATTTTGAAATAGTTATGGGAATAGTTTGAGGACATCATATTTATGAAAAAGTCTCCAAAAGTTAGTTTTTATAGATGGAGTTCACTTCATGGCCTACGTAATGTTCACAGAATGAGAGTTAGTACATCCCAATAAGTTGGAGGGGAAGGTTTCATGTGAGAAACATAAATTTTTTGGGTATTTAACTTCATGTGGTTTTCTAGTTTTTATAGACAATTTATATATGGATTCTCTTACTTGGATGTGTGGTTGATTGTCCTAACCAAATGATAGTTATGTTTGAAATGATTAATTCTTTTAACGTATCCTTGATAATGATAAATAAGCAGGTGAACTCTACACTAATTCTAACCTTCCACATTAAAATAAATTTTTACATAATATATTTTTATTCCTAGGATATTGGATTGGTTGTAGTGCTAATACATGTGGGTTACATAGTTAATTCCTATGGTAGGTATTTCAGTCTGCATTAGAATAACTACATGACACATGATTTTGATTTTGATGAGGTGGTACACTTTTTGAGGTAATTGTGGAACTTCCTTTTAGGGTAGAGGTTCATGGTTTCCACTGGTCATAAATGAATTATAAATCTTCTCTCTATGTGTGATCTAAATAATCATTATAGGATATGGGTTGAGTACATGATGTCATTATATTTTGAGTTTTTGAACACAATTAGGATTGGGGATGTATGTATAGATGTGTTGATTTTGATATTAGATATCCACTTAGTATAGGAATAAAAATGTGTGTCGAATATGTTGGAAATAGTCTCTAAGAGTCATTTGTATGTCCATATGTTAATGGGTAGAGGGTCCTTCAATTAACTTTATATCAATTCCATGTTTCGTGATATGGTCATCTATCAAAATTAGATTTAACTTTTAAGGGATATTAGATATGATGGGGATCCAATTCACAATTAGTATCTAGATTATGATGAAATTATATATATTAGAGGTTGAGTGTTGGTATCTACGAGTATACATGAGAGGATGATCGGGGACTTCCACATCACAAGTTAGTATGTGAATAAATGTGTGACCAAGATGGTATGAGATGTAAAAAAGAAAATAATTGTGGACTAGAATAAGGAAATTAATAATATGCATCATCAGTGGATTGTATACATATTAATAAGCGATGTTTAATCCATATGAACCAATTAGTATTCAATAGTCATTACCCATTCCATAAGGGAACATGGATGTTTGTATGATAGAAATTAATATGGGTTTACTGAGGTTTCATTAGTATATTTAATTTTTTTGTTTAACCATATGTCTACTTATGAATGTTTATTATTTTTTAATGATTACGAATACTTTTTAAATGGATGAGATTCGATGGATATATGCCTTTTGTGATATACAATATTGTAGGGTTCAATAAAGAATCAAATCTAACAAGGATTTCAGGTCACATCATTATTATTTTTTAAACATTCAAAATATGGATTGGGACATGGGAACAACCAAGTACGACATTTCACCAACATATTAATGGGAAATCTGAGGGCACCATTTAGGTGTTTGAGGATATGAATTTAGAATGTGTACCTGATTTAAGAACCACATTATTGATTTATATTACACTGGTAGAATTTTCTTATAACAATACATATTAGTAGTCAATTTAGATGGATATATTTCTAGAATTATATTGTAGTTTTATCCAATCGCTATTATTCTAGATATAATATAGAGAGTAAGACATTATTTGGTAAAAACTCTCATAGGAGGCAGCTGAAAAGATTATTTGATCATGATGTAGTCACAAAATACCCAATAATAGAATAAATCCTTATATATAATGATATTTAATCCCACCTATTTTAATTTTTGTGATCTGGTTCTTCTTCGCATGTATCAAAACCATGAGAACCATTATATTCACATGTATGGGAAGATGGAAATGCAATTTCTATGACATTTTGAGTTAATGAAAATGATTATTATTATGTAAAATTTATGTTCTATTAAAAGTGTTATACAAATTTGATGAAATGATTCATTTATATCATCATCAAAAATATTATTTTCTCATATCACGTGTGACTGATTTTGAAAATACTGAGAATGTGGTTAATAAATTAATTTTCAGAACACAGAGTTCGTGTTTTGGGATGAAGGGAGAAGAATCCTTATTGATCGTTAGATTTTTTGGTATGAGTTTTATAGAAATATAAATAGTGAAAATGAATGTAATGGGAATTAGAGTTTTATATTAAAAATAAGTGTCTATAATTTTACCCTGATGCAACTTGATGAGATTTTAGAGTCTATTTTGGGGATGAGATGTCATATTTTTTGGATATTTTAAAGACCCCAGCTTCATTGGTGGTATAGTTGTAATAAAAAAAATTTTAAATACATTTATTTTTCACCTATTATTTGTGTTTATTGGTGTTTTTTTTGTCTCGAATTTTCCATGGGGGATTGGGGATAAAATTATTGGGTTTATATCTCTATCATGGGTTTCATTTTTAGCACATTCTATGTGATAACCATACACCCCAACCATGAACTCTAGTTTTCATAGGTGATTTTTTTAAAGTGAATTTTTCTTTTTTAAGTGTACGTATATTTATACAGAAATGTCTGGTGTGAGTTAAGATTAATGGTGGATAGACTGTTAAATCTGATATATATTCATGAATAATTATATGTCTGGGATAGTTGGGGATACAATATTTTTGGAATCGTTTATAAAACTATGTGATCAAACCATGATCATCTTTATTAATTGAAATTTTATAGTTTAACCTTACAACAGATTAGTATTTTGACCGAATTTCCCCAACTAATTTGGATTGTATCCCCTAATATTGATGATCATCTCTTCTCTCATTTTTGTTAAGGAGTATCTAATGACTATTTATTGGTCAATTATCTATTTAGTGTGATAAAGAACCTGGATTTGGTTTAAGAATCCAATAACCTATATTATATATTCCTCTAAAATTCAATCAGTTTCCAACCATGTCTATCGAATACTATATAATTTCTATTTTTCTATTTCATTGATTTATCTCATTCAATATCAAATAGGAAGATGATATCATACAAGTGGAATCTTTTAGGCATAATGTGGGTTTTCTCTACGTTCCACCCATAGAGTCTTATATATTCTTTATTTCATTCATTGATTATCACACAAACATATTAACAGATGACCATATATCATTATTATGTGATACAAAAATGACATACCTTGCTTTTTACTCCAAAAAAATTGATAAATTAAAATAGTAATGTGATTCAATGGGAATTGCATGGTTTTCATGGTGGACCTACGATTTTTCTAGATAATATAAAACATGGTTGTATTGTTATAATTGAGAGTGTAGTTTATAAATATCCTAAGTTGAATGGTCTATTATAATAGTTCAATGTTTTTTATAATTTGGTGAATAATGGAATATTCCATTGATTAAGGTGTTATTATAAGGTGTAAACATGATAAACAGAACATGATTGATGATTTTTTGAAAAGTAAAAAAACCTTCTCATGTGGTACATTATACTAATGAAAAAATAAATTTATAAGAGGTTTATGATGGAAATGGAAACAACCATTTAATGCTGGTTTATGATTAATTTGAAAACATAATATCATGGTTTATCAATGATAATAAAGAAAAAACTTATTTATTAGTGTTCAATGATACCTATAAAATAACCCACTATTGGGTTGTCCTTGAAAACTATTAAAATACCCATTATTGAGTGGATATCAATAAATAACGAACCACCCATATGGGGGGTTGTGATACTTCATATGAACAGTGGTTTGTATGATCATTACAACACTCTTACAGAAATTTAGATATGGGAAAAGTAGGCTTGTTCAGGATCTAGTGTCACTGTGGATCCTGGTTTGGAGTAGTTAGTTTTCTATTTTACCTATACATCAAACTAAATTGTTTCATTACTATGATGTTAACTTTTCCTTTTGAATGGATTTACATAAAGACATTTTTGGTGGTCTCCCATTGAGTAGTAATCGCAACCATCTTTGGAGGACATTTCATATCCAAGAAATCTACAAGATTTAATGCAATAATAAAATAAATCCCCATATGAGAGATTATTTATTACTATCTTATGATATAAGTGGAATATTAGTGTTAGGCTATAAGTAATACAAAATTTTGAGAGTCATATTGTTTTTAGTGTTTTCGGTTATATATACTTTTATTAACTGATGGGTATGATGGTCATGTAATTATAATGAATGGCATGAAATTGGTATCATTCTGGTTCATTCATTATTTATGAATAATTATTTTATCACATTTCATAATGTTTTTATAAGTCAATGTGATGTACGATATCTCAATTACTTATGTAGGGTTTAGTCTTAGACCAAAGGGTACATTATCCCCATGATATTGTAACATAGCATAACCAGTGGTCAATAACTTCGTGTGTTTGAGAATTAATTCTTGAGATTACATGGTTCCACTACTCATAGAATTTTATTTTATGTAATTAAATCTAGGATGTTACCCAAAAATATTCAATGATTATGTTGTTCATAAATACAATATAGATTCTGTAATTATATATTTTATTCTATTTAATTTTTCTAAATTGATTTGTTCTAAATGATTTTATTTGTAGGGGTTTTGTATGATGTTTTCTGATACAGGAATAATACCACCATAAAACTAATAATTTGAAAGGATATATATTCCAAAATGATGTTTAACCTTTTTCTGTAATTTGAATCAAGATGTATAAACAATCAATAATATTTGTAAACTATATATTTCTACAACTGAGATTTAAAATATTTTTTTAATAATAGTGGTGAGAATAATCTTACTCTAATGGAATTGACTTCATCTGATGTTGATTATCATCCTATATACATAAAATATTGATATGGAAACACCAAATTTCAATATAAAATATACATTAATACACTTACTACATTAATATCACTGTCATTCTAGAGTGATTACACACAAAAAAGTACATTATAATTATATTTTCTTTTTTTATGTTTGAGTGAATGAGGAATGACATAATATTTTATAATATAAATATATTTTAGTTTTTTATACAGAAGATACTAATTAAGAATAAATGTATTATGTGAAAACAAAAGTTAAAGTAAAGTTTTGCAAAAAAAAATTTCTCTGAAATATATTTCATAACCTATAAAACATCACAAAAAATTGAAATATAAGAAATTGTTTAATCTAATGGAGAAAAACTTATTAAATATTGGGAATTAATTATATTATTACCTATATGATTTTAAAAAAATTATATCATTTATTAAAGAAATATTTTTTATTAATAAATAGTACATATGGGCCACAATATGATTAATCTAGATGCATGTGATGCCTAGTGAATAGGACTGCTACCATACAACGTGTACAGATTACAAATATGTAAAAAAATAAAAAATTCGATTTTATGTCGTAAGTATCCTTAAATAAAATCATATTATATAACATTTGAAATCATAACCTTCTCCTATAAATAATTGATATATTAATGTTATATGCACTTAATATACCTACTGGTAACCTCAACTACGAGACCTTTAGAATAGTTGTGATGTAATATAAATATATATATATATATATATTACATACAACTAAAAAATAGTAATGAACATAACTACCAATCCAATACTATTTGAATGATTTTCATTCCATTAATTAATTTTGCAATTCTATCTATTTTCCATGTTCCTGGTGTCCAGTAAAGTATTGGAGTCATCTTCTAAAACCACAAAAAAATATCCATCCACATCGAATGAATTTATATACTATTTGATTACATGTAGATGGATTAACTGTTTTATAAATACATATGTAAGGATCTAATAGTAATGGGGACATGAAAATATAATTCTTATTCATGATCATTATAAGGAAATCATTCTATAAATATATGAATGATGATTATTTAAAATATATCCCTTAAAAATATGTTCATTGATCCTGGATTTTATATATAGATAAACATATAATGAATAATATATATAATTTATCCGTCATATGATGATTTTATATTTTTATTAAGATAAGATAATAAGTATGTTGACATTATACATGTCTAATAACCCACACAATACATGATAACAATAATATAATTTACCTAATGATAAGGAATACAAGAGTAAATAAAAAAGGGGAACTTATATGTGTAAAATTATTCACATCTCATAAATCATATATTATGAGTGGGAGTAACACTATGATACATATTTTAATTATAATTTCCACAAAATGGGAGTGGTCTAGACACCCAATAGAAAATTTATCATGTTAAAGGAGTGACATCCATGAATATTTATTTGATTAATATGGTTGGTTATTATTGGTGATAACAACTGGTGGGATAACATCCCTAGGATTGGACCATTACGTATGAACATAATAAAATAATTTGTATTCATTATCTATTTTTTAGTTTTTAAATTTACATTGAAATGATCATGTATCTAGCTGATGTAAAATTGTAAATACATTAAAAATAAGTTATATAATTGTTAACTTCAAGAGAAAAATATAAAATTAATCATCGACTTGCTATAATAATTTAAAATAATTTTATGATTTTTATTATATTGATACACTGATTTGGACCCATAGATTACCTCATCGTAGTCACTGGTCCGAAAAATTCATAATAGTTCTTCATCAGCACAACATTTTTTTGGAATTTTGTCATCATTAAATTTATATTTAATGAAAATTATTTTTAGGTATAATTATATGTCTATTATATTATACATTTATATTAAATCTATAAGGTTATAAATATTTTTTCATTTTTAACATTTATTTTCAAAAAATTGTATTTAATATATTATTCTATATTATTTGATTGAAATATAATTTTCTAAATTAGTATGCCTTTATTTTTTTGTTCTTAAATTGATATTTAAAGACCAATTTCTTTTCAAATTTTACAGTTTTGGAAAATGAATCAAGTTATCTTATAGTGAAATGAGTTTCTACTTAGAATAAAATATAATTTGATGGTTATAAAATAAATCAATATTTAAATATATTTGATCCTAGTTCCATGAATATTTTATGGATTAACATTAAATAAAATATTTTCAAATTAAATTATTATTATATAACTTCTAATTTGATGTAAAATAAATACATAAAATAATATAGATAATGATACATAAAAATGTTAGAAGTCTATTTTCATCTCCATATTTAATTATGTGAGTACTATTTATGTTTCGAGTTTTTATTTTTATGAAAACTAAAATATTATTTCAAAATAATCATTAAAGTCAATGATTCAGAATTCAATAAATCAATTGATGTGGTATAATATTATTATAATTAATCTTATTTAATGAAATATATACCTAACTAATAAAAAAAATATTTATATTTATTGAAATTAAAAAAAATGACCTATTTATGGGGAATCTATTATGTATATTGGAATTAAATAATGAAATATATAAATTGAAGAGGGAAATTTTAATTCATTAATATGCCTATAATAATATGAATCATTCAAGAATAAAAATGTTGCAAGTGATATATTAGAGGCTTGAAAATGAAGTCTAATTTATGTCTTGATTAAATCAATAACATAATGGTACGCAGACAAATAATCAAATTGTTGTTGTGGACTTGTTGATTATTGATATTGATGAGGCTAACATGTCATTAATAAGTAGTGTTCATGAGTATAATAATTTTATAATTAAGGAATAATCATTAATTAAAAAAATTATTCTTGTAGAATTAAATATTTATACCAATGATTATATTGACAAATTATATAAAATTGAAGGATAAATCATATATTTAATGGATGTGAAAAATGATCAAATAGATAAATAATTTTGATTTTTATGTAGAATTATTATATTCTAGAATAATTAAATATGTACAGGTATATTTATGAATAATATGTCTTATGAATAAATAAATATATAATGATCAATTAAAATTATTTCAAGGTTATAATATTCATATGAAAATAAATTTTCATGAAAATCCAGTGAAAATAAATTTCATAGAATTATTATTTCCTAAAAATATATAGTTGATATCTTAAGAATCATAATATATTATTGAGTACAAAATTATAATTCATAGGATACATAACACTATAAAATATTTTTTATGGTAAACCATACTTGAAATTGTACAAGAAGATTACTACTCTGTTTTTAATACTGAAATATATGTGGGGTACAAATCAATAAAAACTGAAATTTTCTAATAGGAATGCTACAATGTTTATATCAAATAGAAAAATAGAAATATCTATTAAATATATATATTGTAAACAATGGGATATCAAAAAATAAACATGTTATTAATTTAAAATTCCCAAAAAAACGAAACATTTTTTTATTTAAGACATTAAAATTATCCATTATTTTTTATTGTAATATGACTTATACAATAATTTTCAACATAAAAAGATATATATGTATTACTATGGTATTTATTGGACACATTGGATAGACTTTTCATGTAAAATATTATAAATATAATAAAGTATACTAAAATATCATTCTAATATTAGATCCCCTTGTCTAAAAAATAATGAATCATTGATATGGTGATGGAAAATCCCATATAGGTGGAAACCAACATTTCACCTGACCTTGTACACGTGCTTCGAATTATTTTCCATAGTGCATGTATGATCACTGTGATGACCAGAAGTTTTCAATTGAAATTTCAATCTTATAAATATGTCATATAATAACATGAAATCACAACACCATTTACTACTAAGAACTATGTTACCTTTAAACATATGATTGACACTTATGTGATTTGAATTTAGAAAATCATTCACACACAGTTTCAGTCTGTATTTTATTGGAAGTCTAATATGACAAAAATAATTTTTAGTGAAAATTATCATGCCCTTATAGATTTGAAATTTTATAGTAATGAATACTGAAAGTGTTGTATGAACCCAAATCATGAACTCACCTGCACTTATTATTATTAATGGTCCTCAGATCATCATTTTTTTCTTGTCAATGGGAAAAATAATATACATAGGATTATAATATTAATAAAACCGTCCTCTCCTCCACTACAAATACCTCCCCTCTTTAGTTATTCTATTCCTTCCTGTCAAGCCTTGTGTCATGCTTATATTTTTCCCAAATCCATCCTCAAGCCTCTCCCCAATGTCCAATAGCCCATGGTCTCCTCCAAAGACAAAATCCTCTCCCCTGAAGAGTCTCTCAATGATGAATGAATCTAGAGGTCAATTCCTCTGGTCTTTTTATTATTTTTCCTTTTCATATTCATTTGTTTATTTTTCTATCCTTACCTCTCCACGACCAACTATAATAAAATTTATTGTACCTTACATATATTAGAATTTTTTTTACTCTGTAATAATTTATTATGATCTAGTATTTAATATTATTTTATTTTAGTTGTAAAGACACCATCCAAAATTTGATAATTCACCAAATTCAAGGAAAATGATTTTTAATTTCCATTTCCTTATTTTATTGTACCTTAATATATTTATTATTCGTAATTTTTGGTTAATTAATCCTTTTGAACTCATGGATTTGTATTAAAAAACAGAATGTGTATGTTGTGGTCAAAACACGCCTATTAACCAAAAAGGATGTCACTAATGTTTTATATAAAGATTCAGAATCACTATATGTAAAAAAAATAAATTTCCAACCATGTAACAGTATGGATTTTCAATAATAAAATATAACTACAATTCTAGAAAACCACATGTATCATACGTGTTTATCCAAACATGAACCGATCATTTAAACCGAGCAAGAAAATGGACACGAACAATGAAATTTAACGTCATATCCAATAAAAATGGTTTTAAATGAAAATAAAAATTTTTTAATAAATTTTATACATAAAAAAGATGTTCTGGAATCATTAAATATTGATCCTTATTTTATTATTTATGTCATTTTTTTAAGGAAAATATCACCCCCAAATTTAGGGTAAGGGATCCTCTTAATTTCACTTTTATTTCGAGAATGTCCTCCATGATATTCAATTTTTTCTGCAATACCTAAGGATGAGGTATTATTTAACCCCTCTCCCATTATTCGCTTCATGATTTATTGGTAATAACAAACCCATTTCCCTCTCATAAAGCACTCTTATGTACATCTGATGCCACATCGATAATTCGTAATGAATTCTACCCTAATCTCATATATTCCATTGGGTTTACTTATATTTATTTATAACAAAATTAAGTTATCATACCTATATATGTGCATCTTCTTAATGATTTTTATATGTATAAAATTCATTTATAATGACCCTCCCATCATTCTATTTTTCTGATATAAATGATTTTATGTGATTCCCTCCCCAATACTTCTTTATAAGAAAAGATTTTTTAACAAAACTTTTTGAATTCTTAACAGATATCATCTTCCTTATATATTCAATTATAATCATCCATTTTCATTATAAAGTGATACTTGTTTATTATTAATACCTTCATGGGTTCACTTGTGGTTTTGTATAATATATTGTTCCCTTTTCAATTTTAATGGATCTATATTATTTTCCTTAAATCCTCTCCAAAATGCTTTAATGCTAAAATTTCATAAATAGTATTATTACAAGTTGTTACCTCCACTTGAAATAAATTCCAATGATACTTTCTTATTTTCAATTATGAATGTTCATATATATTTTAGTACCTGTAAATCATGGAAACATTTATGATATGACCATTTTTTATACTTTATGTCCTGATTATGGTACCCAATCCTTTCAAGGGGTAACCATTATGTTTATATATTATTGATTATGTATGACTCACAATATGGAAAACATATCCATGTAATGTTAATTTGGATGCACATAGATAGTGGTCTTATGCAATGGGTAAAGTTGAGTTTCCTCAGATGTTATGTGTGATGGTGTTGGGGGTTACCCTGGGCTTGTTTTACTATGTGCAACAGTCTTAGAGGTTTGAAATGCCCTTTATTACTATGTTAAACAGATATGGTAGTTAAACTTAACGTGTAATAAATTAATTTTTTTATTCTACCAAATTTCTATGATTCCATGTTTATAATATCCCATTTTTATGTTATGATTCCTTATGTCACAAGGCATTTTTTATGTCATCGGGTCATTCCTTCTATCCCATGCGCTAATACATTGTTCATATGATTATTCCATTACTAGGATTTTAGCTCATCCTATTTTTATGTTATCCTTAGGTTATTTTATGCATATATATAAGAACAATATAAGACATGATCTCATAATTGAGTTTAAATTAAAATTTGTTTTTATTAGGTTTGATTGTGTACCTGGTCTTCCATGAGACTAGACATTAGGATTCATGGATTGTACCATGATTTATAATTATAATCAAAATCATGTAATTTTATATGAGAATGTCTTGTGTCTTTATTGTTGGTATCAATGGATGGTCATGTTCTGTTTGGTGATTAGGAATAAAGCACCTTAGTGATAACCATATAAATAAGAATAAGTATAAGAAAACATCCCTAAATTTTGTTAAGTACCTAGAAAGTGGTTTAACTAAAAAATACATCCCACTTGGGATACAAATAGGTAGAGGTGGCTCTGTCAAAGATTTATCGTGGAGTGAAAACATAGAAAAAGAGTTTCGGGCCTCAATCGAGGTATCCTGATACATGAAATCTGTCCTTGCCGCACTCTTGGATTGACACACCTGGGGGATGTGCTTTGGTATATTCATGAGATTATTAAAATAAATTATTAATGGAAAAATTAAAATGAGAGTAAAAGTGAAGAAATTTATCAAGGTTAACATATATTTAAACCTATGGTATCACATGTTATGATATACTCATCCTTTACAAGTTTTTCCTTTTATGTTCAAAATATTAATTTTTATGTTCAATAACTAATTATTCAATCCCCCTAAATGTACGTTATTATTCTGATAAAATGGCTGGAAATGGAAGAACATGTTCTAAAAACCAATGTGATAGTAAATGTAAATATTTCCCTAATGATATAACTAATATGATGTTTATAGGTTTTCAAAACATCATTAGAGTACATTCCCTACTTGCTAATGTTATGAATAACTGCTTGAATCATGTGGCATGACCCCTTCTCCATGTGAATGGAATGTTTCCATAGAATCATTCATGTTGAAAAGTACACCCATGTTTAGTGGATCATTTTACCCCATTTTTGTTTATTAGAGGATTTACTAAGTTGAAAGTATATTCTTCATCCTCCAATTTATGGAAGAAGATAATGTTGTATTGGTAGCCAATATTTTTGATGGGGAAGCTAATCACTGGTGGAAATTGATCAGTAATAAAATGTCAAAAGAGGAAATTGATTTAATTTATTGGGAGGGATACAAGATGATGTTTTTCAATCAATCATTCCCTCAAACCCGCCTTGTCAGTACAGAATGAGAGTTCCATGGTCTAATGAATGATTAAGATAATTCCATTTGGGCGCATGCAGATAACATTACAAGGGTTTCAGCGAATTCCTCTATCTCTTTCATGAACACAGAAGGCTAGGTGGATCACTTCATTATTTAACTAAAAAAAGGTCTACAAAAATAATTTATTATTATATACATTGATATTTATGAAGAGATAGTATTTTGTTCCATCATGGATGAAATGGAGATGGAAACCCTTAATGGTCGCCTGGGCTTGGTGAAAGTAATCAGAATAAAGAGAAAAACACGGGTGGTTCGACCAACTAATCCTACGATGGAAAGAATCATGAATACCACCTTGTAAATGTTGTGAGTAGAATCATCTCGATAATTGTCTACGGGAACCGAGAGTTGGTTAAAAAGTTGAAGAATGAGACATCTAACCCAGAACATCTGAAGGGATATGAAGAATACCACTAATGTTGAAGTTTAAAGGATGGTTCATAGGAATAATCATCTTATAGGGTCATGTTAAAAAATCAATGAGATTTGGAAATATGTGAAAAATCTTCCCCAATCCAAGGGCTGTTGGAGGAAATAAACAACATCCTCCATGGAAACAATTAATGTATTATGCTATCCCTACTTATGAGGGGGATCCAGACAAGGATGTAGTGACAGGTACTCTAGTTATTTATTGGAGAATAAAAAACCTACTCACTAATTATTTTTCTACACATTCATTCATATTATGCATTTTTAGTTGAACTATTCCAAAACCACCTAAAAATTTGGAGGATATGTTATATATGAGAATAATGAATTGGGAAATTATCGCATCTATTGTTTATAACTCATCCTCGGTTAATTTTTGTTATATAATCCTCCTAGTAAATCTCCACATAATTCCTTTAGTAGAGTTCAATGTTATATTGGGAATGTGTTGTATATCTTTATACAAGTCGACCATCAACTACAAAGAAAGGGAAATCGTTTTTCACATCCCGATGTATCCTCCAATATATTAATTGTTTTTGGAGGAAGATGAATCTCCCTTTGAAATAGTGTCTCATGTGTGGAGTTTAATTACTTATGTTCAAGCATTTCAAGCTCAAATGATTGAGTCAAAGGAGTTAATTGTGCTTGAAGAAATTCCCATCGTCAGGCATTTCACATATGTATTCATGGAAGAACATCCTTTTATTCCTCCTAACCTAGAGGTTAAATGATCAAATGAACATTTTCTTGTATCATTACAATGTCAATGACACATTATATAATATACACCATAGAGATGGAGGGGCTGAAGAAGTTGTTACATGAGAATCAAGAGATGGGTTTTTACGCCGTAGCGCATTAATGGTGGGGTTCTCCAGTTCTATTCAAAATGAATAAGGATAGATCAATGTTTCTCTCAATTGATTATCGTGAGATCCATAAAATCACATTAAAGAACAAGTATCCCCTACCAGAGATAGATGAATTGTTTGATCAGCTTCATGGCGAATCTTTTTCACTAAGTTTCACCTTCCATCAGGATATCCAAAATTAATGGTGAGGAAGGAAGATATTCCCAAGACTACCTATAGATTGAGGCATCGACCCAATGAGTTCATAGTAATTACCATTAGGCAAACTAATTCTCCAAAAAGTTTCATATATTTAATGAATACAGTGTTTATGGATTACCTAGAATTTTTTTTATATATTTATAATTGATACTATGATATACATTATGAGGAAGGAGGAACATGAGGAGCATTTTAATACTGCGATAAAGATTTTTTGAAGGGAGAATCATTATGAAACGTATAGTGAATGAGAGTTCTGGAAGGTGGATGTGTCATTCATGGGGAATGTTATCACTAGTAATGAGATATCACTAGACCCTTCCAAGTCAAATGCAATTAAAGTGTTTCCTAGGACAATATCTGTAATAGAGATTAACAACATTCTGGGTATAGGAGGTTATTATCTACAATCTGTGATAAAAATTCCATGATTTTGAACCCCAATGTACATGTTGACAAGGAAAGGTGTGATGTTTTTTTGGGCTTCAGAATGTGAAACTATTTGAAAGAGTTGAAAAATAGGCTAATCACTACACCGATAATCACTCTTCAAAAAAGTGGATAACTATTTGGGGTGTATATTAATGCTTAGAAGAATTTATTATGTTGTGTGATAAAGGAAAATGATACGTAGATAGCCTATGCTTCAAGGAAACTGAAATTTCTTTAGAAAAACAATCCCATACATGATATGGAGTTGGAGGCTATGATCATTGCGGTGAAAATCAACTGGCATTATCACTATGAGGAGAAGAGTGATATATATACTGATCATAATAGTCTCAAATATATATTCACATATAATTATATTTATATGTCCAAATGAATGTGGATAGTTCTTATCAAGTATTATGACTACTCAATCCACTACCATCTTGGTAAGGCAAACAAGGTGGAAGATGCTCTAAGTCCAAAGGATCATGCTTCTGTATCAATGATGAGCATTGAATAGGATCTTATCTTCTTAAATTTACAGAAAATAGACAATGGAATAATTAAGGGAGGAACATTATCTATACGTTCTCAAATTATTTCCCAACCATCCCTCATGGATAAATTAAATAATACTCAGTGAAATGAAATGGAAATTCTACAAATTGTGGAAGCTATCTGAAATTTGAAATACTCAGAGTTCATGATTGATGGGGAAGGATTTTTATGATTTGGATCCTGATTATGTGTACCATTAGATCTAGATATAAAGAAGGAGCTTTGGAATGACGCACATAGATCATCCTTCTCTATTCACCATGGGATCCCAATGATGTATCAAGATCTATGAGAAAACAATTAGTTGGAAAATATGAAAAGGGGGATTTCTGAATATACATCAAGGTGATTACTATGTCAGAATGTGAATAATGAGAGTAATATGTCTAATGTGATGATGCAACCTTTACCTGTACCAAAAAGGATGTGGATGAACATTAGCATTGGCATTGTCACTAGACATCCAAGGACATCTAGAGGAAACAATGATGTATGGGTTGTTATGGATATTTTTACAATGACATCTCCCTTTATCACAATTTGATAATTATTCTCATTAGATCAACATGGATGTATATATATGAAATATTTGGTAAGTAAGAATGTAGTACCATTATCTATTATTTATGATCAAGATCTGAGATTCAACTTTATGTTTTGGAAATGTCTCCAACATGCTATAAAAACTGAATTGAACTTTAGTATGACCTATCATCTTTAAAATAATGGCCAATCTAATCAAACCATTATAACATTAGAACACATATTGAGAGAATGTTCTATGTAATACAATGGAGGATAGGACCAACTTCTTCTACTTGCTGAATTTCCCTACAACAACATTTTCCACCAATGAATCCAAGTGACACCATATAATGCCATTTATGGGAAAAGTTGCAGAGAACTGACCTATTGGGATGACGTCAATGAGAATATGCTTCTAAAACATGAATTGGTTTAGTAAATGGTTGATATATTGATAACCATTCTGTACCACATCAAGGAAGCCCAAAGATGAAAATTTTATTAGGCAGAAAAATGTCGATGATGTATTGAGTTCAATCTTGGATACACAGAATTTCAATGCATAGCTACATGGAAAAAGGTCATGAGGAACAGGAAGAAAGGGAAGTTATGTACCAGATACATAATCCCTTTTGAGATTCTTGATCATATCAGGGTTTTGTCTTATCGACTAGAACTTCCACCTACCGCATCCAATGTTCACGATGTATTCCATGTATTTCACTTATGGATGTACATAGTAGATCCTCACATGTACTCTCTTCATAGGTGGTATAGTTAAATAATTATATTTGTTAAATGAATTAGCTAGTGATGATATTGGATAATAGATATAATGTTCTACAAAATAAAATATTGACCTTGTCCATGTACTATGGCGGGACCACAAATATGAAGAGGAAACATTGGAACTAGTAGATGAAATGAAGGAAAAGTACCCTCATATTTTTATTCTTATAATGTAAAACAAAATTTTAAGGGAGAAATTTTATAATGGGGGGATAGTATAAGATCCCAAAATTTTCAATAGAAATTTAATTATTATAAATGTTTTTTATAATTACATGATGTCACAACACAACAATCTATTAAGTACTATTTTACCTTTAAACTTAAGTTAGTCAATACTGTGATTTGAATATAGAAAATCTATGATACATAGTTTTGATCAAAAAGTTATTTGAAGTCTAATATGAGTAAAATAATTATTGGTGAATAGTAACAAACCCTTATGAATAGTATTCTTACCCATATTAATAATGTCATACCCTAATAAATATTAACATTACCTATGATAGTATATAAATAAGTTTCAGGGGGTAGTACGATATACCTATATATCGAAAAAAGAATATAAAAGTTTAAAAATTGTAGTTTTTGGAGTTAATTTTGTTATTATGAATATATTAAATTAATCATATTTATATTATTAATTTTGAAAATTTGGGTTCAATTTTGGATTATAAAATAATAACTATAATATTATGAAAAATATAATCTCCTCCACTATAAATACCGCCCCTTTTACCCCTACTCATCACACTACTCAAGCCTAGTTCATTGCCTATATACTACCCAAATAAATCATAATGCTCCTCCCCCATGCCCTATAACCCTTGTAATCCGCAAAAGACCAAATCTAGTCCCCTTAATATGCTCTCAAGGTAGATTGAATTGTGAGCTAAATTCCAATTTTTTCATTCATTTCCTTTTGATTTCATTTGTTTTGTTTTCTATCCTTACCTATCCTTATCAAAATGTTATAAAAACTCCATTAACATACATATAATGGAATTTTTTTATGATAATGGAATTATTTATTATCAAATATCCTTTTCTATTATTTTATTTTCATTGTAAAGACACCATCTCAGATGGGTTAATTTACCACATTCAAGAATGATTGGTTTTCAATTTCTCTTACCGTTTTCAATTATTGTCAAAAAAAAATTCATAGTTTAACCAGAATAATATATATTTATTTTGACTCATATATGGTTGTAGATTATTTTTGTACAATCATTTTTTATTATAAAACCAAACGTGTTCATTGTTGTCAAAAACCACCAATAAACCTAAAAGGTTGTCACGAATGTTTTATATATTGATTCATATTCACTCCAAGTAACCAAATTAAATTATCAACCATGTAACCTACTTGGTGATGAATAAGAAATATATCATATATTATGGACAACAGCCTTCTTTATAGATATTTATCCGAACATGAACATATATTTAAAACCGAGCAAGAAAATTGACCCGAATAATACAAATGAACATCACAAAAAATTATTATTATTTAAATGAAAATAAAATGTTTATAAAAATTATTTTACATATATAAGAGATTTTTGAATTATTAATTAATGAACCTAATTTTATTCTTCTGGTCATAATGTTCAAGAAAATATCACCATCATATTTAATGTAAGGGATCCTCTCTATTCCGCTTTTATTCAAGAATATCCTCTATGATATGACAATTTATGTGTAATCCCTAATGATTGGGTATTTTTTATAAAATCCCCCATATTTCATTATGATGTATAACAGATGATTAACCCCTTTACCTCTCATTAATCCATCTTATGTAAACCTAATACCATGCATATATTCCGTAAGGAATTCTACCTGAATATCCTTTATTCATTCGAGTTTCCTTTTCATTCATTCTTCTAAAATGAGTTCATCATATATATTTATTTAAATATTGTAAATTATATGTACATTTAAAAACTTTATTTCTCAAAAACCTTTCATCATTCCCTTTTTTGGGACAGTAATTTTTTTTGTGAATCTATTCTTAATACTTCTTAATAAGCAAGCCTATTTTATGGGAACATCCCAAATTCATACATGAATTATATTTCCATAAATATTCGTTTTTAATCCTCCATTTTCATTATAAAATCATTCAATTTTATTTTTAAGATATTCTAGATTCACATTTGGTTTTTTATAATGTTTTATTCCATTCTCTATTTTAAAGGCTCTATAGTATTTTCCTTAAAACCTCTCAAAAATGAATTAATGCTAAATTTTTTTAAATAATATTCTTACATGATGTCAATAATATTTGACATCCCTTCCCATGATACATGTCTATTCACCATTTTTAATGTCTATATATGTTTTAGTTTCATTTATTCATGGATACTTTAATGATAGACTCATTTTTTTTTCTTTATGTTATGATTTTGTTACCCAATCCATTCCATGGGGAACCTATATGTTTATATATGATTTATTTATATATGGTTAATTATGTGAAAAAAGATCCATGGAACATTATGATGGGTAATCCTAGATAGATCTCTAATTCATTGGGAAATGGTGTGTCTTATGAGACCTTACGTGCTATGTTCATGGATATTAGCCTTATCTTTTGCTACTATGGGAAATGGTAATGGCTATTAGCCTAGAATCATAATAAATTCACGTTTTATGTTTCTACACCATTTTTGTGATTCCATGTTTATATGTTCTAATTCATTATGTTACATTCCTTTTTTATATCATCATATCATGCCTTCTATATCATGTGTTAATGCTTTATTCTAATGGTTATTCCCTTTCTCGGCTTTTAGCTTATCCCTTTGTTCATGTTATCCCCGGGTTATCCTATGCAGATGTATGTTCTCAATATTATATAGGACCTCATTATAGAGTTTAAATTAAAAATTTGTTATTATAATTGTTTATTATACACCTAGTCATCGAAGATACTAGATGTTACAATATTTAGTTTTTCCTATGACGTATAATTACTCTTAGAATCATGTACAGTTATATTTTAAAGGATAGGGTTCCTATAATAACCCAAGGAAGGAATATGGGTTCATGAAAAAAAATGCACAAAACAATCATGGAAAACACCCATACATGAAACTAGAATTCATGTGAGAACCTCTTCACCAATATCTTGTGCCTTCAAAACATTCTTGAACTGCATCATGTTCAAAAACAGGATCCAAAATACCTATTTTTAATGCATATAAATATAACACTAGTTTTCAGAATTCAATACGGCCATGAAATATTTGGAATAAAATTAGACACAAAAAATATCTACACACCATAGACTCCAACCCACCATCACATATAATAATTATTCCTAAAAAATAAATATATTTACAGAAAAGTAATAGAAACTTTTTAAATTAAATGATAAATAGAATAAAAAATTATTTGATGATTAAATATCCCCTAGTTATAAAAATTAATGTATATATGGACTACCTTTAGTTTGAATCATTAGGTATCCAATTATCTATTTCTTCCATAGAGTCCTCGTAAAATAGAAAACTCATTACCTAGGTGAAGTAGACAATGGTAACAATAGGAAAAGTTCTACAGGATGGTGAAATTTCTCATTTATCATATACAATGGGGTAACATTCCTCAATCCTTAACAAGGGATACAACACTTCTAAAACTATAACTATGTCCCCATATTCTCCCCAGCATGATAGAAGGATGAATCCACCATGCAATCCACCATTATAGAGATACTATTACCATAGTATCTCAATACGAATACTCTTTTTCAAACACCACTACGAGGGTTCCTCATTCAACCTATTTAATCACTAGGTTCAATTTCTACATGATCTACATCAAACGAAACACCTCATGATAGTGTCACATTTAATAGGTTTGCATCCCTATTATCCCTATTTGTGTGAAAAACAATAAGAAATACATAGTGATACCTCATTTGTTTATCTTCTTTAATCATAGAAATATTGTTTCTCTGAAGAAATTGTTAACAATCATGGGAGTAAAACAACACACTACCATATGTAATTGCATCACGATACCCCAATAGCCTCCATGATTAAGTTATTAGGTCAATCATAACATCATGAACCACACCAAAAATTCATAATATATATAGAGGCAATGTAATGGTTTTCCTCATTAATTAGTTGTCCCTTCATGGGGATTACAATCATGTATCTACATGGTAACTATTGGAGTTTTTTTCTATAGAAATGTAGTTTTTCATTGGAATAAATTTATATTCTAGAATTTTAATATCTGTTAAAAAATTAATACACATTTTTTGTTGTTATTCTGGACACTAATGTATTAATTCCCTAGAGAATCATTCTTATTTTGAAGAAGATAGAATATCCTGATTATGATATTACCATGAGACTCCATGATGATATTCTAAAACTACATAGACTATCGAATAACAATTGACAATTGGGAACATTGTATTTAGATGTTCAGGTGTGAGAAATCATTTGTTGATATTACTTTTCCTAATGATGTTTTCACTTGGTAATCACCATGAAGGGGGGATATGAGAAACTAAATTCCTCTAGAAATTCAACATTTTATGTGTCATAAAATTTCATATATTTTAGTGTATTCAAGGGTACATAGACAATAATATTGTCATTACGTAATGTCATTACTACAATGCATATATTTATGGACAAAAACAATGAAAACATATGTTTTCCCAAAACAGGGTATGTGGGGTGTATCATGGATGACATTTCATTCAGGGATAAATAGTGGAAGGATTTTCAAATTCCTTTTTAATGAAAGATGATATCATTATACTTTTATTGAAATTGAAAAGACACATTAAAATTTATTACCATTGACTTTTGACATGTTTATTTCATATAGTAAATGATATATGTATCAAGATTATAGGTTCATGAAATGACTGTGAACTTTTTTCTGATGTATTTTGATAAGGAGATTATTTTACACTATGTAAACTTCTATTTGGTTACATGGAATATCACATTATGTTCGTTCTCTTGGTTTCTTTGACACATTGAAAAATTAAAATTAGATATTTAGAAAATAATCCCTAATCCTAATAAAAAAGGATAATAGAGGGATAGGAACAATGTGTTTAAATTGATCTATAACAAAAAAAATTCAATTTAATTACTATAAAAATATAATTCTCAATACCATGTTTTAAATTTATTCATTTTTATTGATAACATAAATTTAATACTTATTTATCCACCTAGTTGTAATAGAAAATTTTATTTTAGTATAAAATATTTAATTAAATATTTATATAAGGACATAGCATTATTAAATAAAATAAATAAACATTTTATATACAAATATAATCAAACAACTAATTTTATTACCACATAAATAATAAAGTAGAATGATATCCCAATGAATGGAAATCATGTAAAGAATTTTGTTACCTCGGATTTTACAAACATCCAACTCATTTAAACATCCTATATAATAGTTAAATGAATGTTAATAATATACTACCAAATCATATCCTTATTTATAATACCTTTTATGGTCATTTCATTTCACTATTTCACCCATTAATTGTCAGTATTTTGATCCTTGCACTGTATTGGTTGAGTTCTTTACTTTATTTTCATTATCAGTTACTAATGGATTGATCACGTCGATTGGAAGTGAAACTAAAAAATATGAATGGATTAGTATTTACATATTTCAATAACCATAAATAATCCCATTTATTATTTTTAAACCTTACATTTAAATTATTCATTTGTTAAAACATTAATGATATTCGTTTAGATCATTTTAGTAGTTCTTTGATTCTAACTACATCATTTTGTTTTATAAATTAAATCCATCTGTAAAAAATAATTACAAAACACTGAATGAAACATAATACATATATTATGACCTGGTTCAAAAATAAAATTGGATTCATGACCATCCATTAAGGAAATAAAGATAATTTAAACAACATCATCTACAATGGCTATATTTCCACCCATCATGGGAATCGTTTTTAATTCCTTAAATAAGTGTGGGATGTGTAGAAGATTAATGAGGAATTTTCCATCAAAATGATAACATCCAGAATATAAATGATTATGGAGCATTCAAGACTCTTGAATAAGAGGAGGTGAAGATATAAGAAGAATTAAAATCAAAATAAAAGACAATTTTAAAAACCTCTCACGAAAATTCTACAACATAATACAGTCATTTAAAATTTAATAAAATAATTTGAGGAAATGAAAGGGGTATATCATCATTATTATATAATATGCTATGAATGGGAAATATGGAAAGAATTATCCCATCATTATCAAATGGTAATGAAAAATAATAACATAAAATGAATTAAAATATTGAAAATAAAAGGGGATGTTATACATCATGATTTCTTCTCTTTGACATACCTTTTAAGGACAATTTTTTAGCCTTTTGGTGAGAGGATATGCTCTATAACTTGGGAAAGAGACTTGCAGGGAGTATTAGGAAGAACATAGGTAAGGCTCAAGGCATGGGAGGTGTGGGTGGAAGAGGTGAATGAGAGTGGTATTTATAGTGGTGGAGAGGGGGTATTTTTCATTATTTTAATCATTATTATAATATTTTTTCTCAAGACTAGGAATAATATTAATTAATGTGATCCCAAATAGTAATAATGTCTTGTGAGTTTGAACCATGTGGGTAATATCATCATTTCATCACCAATGATGTGGTAATTCATTTATTAATCATTTATAGTATTTTATAGTATTTTACTCTTCATAAAAAATTCTTGAATTTCAAAAAATTCCAAAAATTCACCCTTACCATTTCTTAAAATCTATAATTCAAAAATGAATTCCATTTTTTAAAAATAATTATCAAATTATTATTGATATCATTTTAAATAAAATAACACTGAATTCAAAAAGTAGTTATTCAAAAAACCTCAACTCCTATAATATCACATAGAAAAATTAACCAAGATGTCATTATCATAAATCCTTAAGAAAATAAAATAATAACACAATTCACTATTCATTAGGGTCATATTACTATTCATATTACTATTCATTTTGGTATGTTGTTATTCAATAAAATCAAGTTGGTTCCATTAGACTGCAAATAACAATTTGAACACAATTATAGATGTTCATTTTTCATAATTCAAAACATAAAAATTGAAAAATTATCATCAAAGGATAGTAATAAATATCAATATAAAACAGAATTTCAAATATTTCAATTTATTATTGGAAACCTTGAGCTGTTATATTATCCCCGCCCTCTAGAAATTGCATCCCAGCAATTTTATTTACTTTTTATACAACTGATGGTATTTTTCCTTCATATCATTTTCAGACTCCCATTTTACATCTTATATCATGTGGTTTTCCCACAAAACCATTACGTGGTGGATTACTTTATTATGCAATACATGTTTCATTCAATCAAGATTCAGAACTATGACCTATTCATAAGAAAGATTCACTTCCACGTGAACTTCTTCTAGGATCAATAAATGTGACGAATATGGCACATACTTCCTCAATATCAAAATATGAATAAAATTGTGTTTCTGAGACAAACTCGGAGGAAAAGATAATCGGTAGACAGTTTTTCCATATTTATCATTCATTTCAATGGGACCAACGAACAAAATATTTAGCTTCCTTTTCTAACCGAAACACATCACATTTTTTCAACAATAGATTTTCAAAAAATCATTGTTACCTACCTTGAAAGGTAATTCCTTCATTTTTTATTCTGCATTGCTTTTCTGCCTACTCCAAGATGTCCTAATGTGTTTTTATATCACCTTCACTTTCTCACCCACTTAGACAACAAATTCTGGCACCATCAACATTATTTCACTAACATCATCCCAACACGCTAGAGTCCTACAACCCTTATCATACAGTTTCTCGAAAGGTGGCATTTGTATACTAGAATGGAAAGTGTTATTATAAGAAAACTCGTATAAATAACGATGATGATCCCAATATCCCTGATAGTCTATTGAACAGAATTAATGTGTATCCTCAAAAGTGTGAATCGTTCATTCTGATTTCCAATTTGGTTGAGGATGAAAAGTTGTAACAAAATTTAATTTTATGCCCAACGTCTTCTGAATCCCCTTCCAAAATATAGAAGAAAACTTGGGATGTCGGTCATAAACAATGGAAATAAAAATTCAACGTAACATCGCAATATCATTGAGTTATTGTATAGAATGATTATCTGAAGACATAGTATATCAAATTGAATGAAAATGTGCAGATTTAGTTAGTCGTTCAACAATAAGCCAAATTGAATTGTTATGTCGATATATATTAGGTAGTCCCACAACAATGTCCATGGATACATTCTTCCACTTCCACATTGGCACTTGAAAAGGATGAAGCATCCCCTTTGGTAACTTCCACTATGCTTTAACATGTTTTCCTGTCATACATTTCATGGATAAATCGGCAATAAATTTTTTCATTCTATCCCACCTATATTACTCCTGATGGTATTTTTACATATTAGTAATGCCATTATGAACAATAAATGGAGAACTATGAGATTAACATAACATTTTGATCTTTAACTAGGAATAACGACAAACACACATCATTTTTCCAAATCTTAAAAAAAAATTACTCATGATTATATTAGGATAAATTACCCATTTTAACCACTTCTACATTTTTCTATAGCTCATGATCTTCCTTCAACACTTGAATAAATATTTCTGATAATGATTAATGCACTAAACCATGAATCAAAACAGATGTATTCCCTAAACCAACCATTTCTATGAAAAAAGTTATCAAATAAATAACCAAGGGAACTTGTTCCAAATGTAACATGGTTTATGTTGCATGATATTTTCAACTCAAGATATCTAAAACATTGTTTTCTTTCCCTGGATAATTATTAAACATGAAATCATTATAAATTATCAGTTCAATCCATCTTAACTACCTCATGTTTAATTCCTTGTATGTGAATATATACTCCACACTTTTATAGTCAGTATATATTTGAAATTTGGCTTCATTTAAATGGTTCCTCTAAATTTTCAATGATAAAAACTAGAACTGCCAATTCCAAATCATATGTTGGATAATGTAACTCTTGAATTTTATATTTTCATGGAGTATAAGTGATTACATGATCATTAAACATCACAACACAACCAAATCCCTTTAAAGAAGCATTACTATTGATGAAAAACTCACCATTTCTTGAAGGTAAGGCCAAAACTGGAGCACTCAACAATCTCTATTTAATTTCCTTAACAAAAAAATCATTATTATGTCCAAATAAATTTAACCAGTTTTCGTGATAACATAGTTATCAATCTAGATAACCATGGAATGTTCTTAATAAACGGTTGGTAATAACCTGCTAATCCATGAAAACTACGAATCTTTGTTACATTTGTGGGTATTGGTTATTCATAAACTACTTTTATTATTGTAGGATCAACTATTATTCTATCCATATTTACTATGTTCCAACTAAAAGAAATCTATTACAACCAAAAATCACACTTTCTAAATTTTCCATACAGTTTATTTTCTTTTAATGTTTTTAAACAATTCATAGAAGTTTTTCATGCTCCTTCTAATATAAAAAAAACGGAATTCCATAAATAAATACAACTATAATCATATCATTGAACTCATGAAATATTATATTCAAATGATTCATGAATACATAATGTACATTCGTTAACACAAATGACATAGCAACAAATTCATAATGCCTATATATTGTACAAAAGGATATTATCGGGATTTCAACCACCATCACCTTCATTTGATAGTATTTAGATCTCAATCCAATCTAAGAAATTTATTATGCTACCTGTAGCTTATAAAAAAACCATTGATGTGTGGAAAAAGAAACTCATTTTAAATAGTTATGTTATTCAAAGATTTATAATAAAATTAATTTCTCATGAAACCATCATTATTTTTAACGAACTAAAAAGGAGCTCCACATGGTGAAGCTCTAGGAAGAATGAAGCCTTTATCAATTAAATTATGCACCAGAATATTAAATTCAAGGAGTTCTATTTGATACTTGAGATATGGGTGTTTTGAAATTTTATTAGCATAAAAAACTATGACAATTGTGAAATCGACTTCCTGATTATGTATAAAGCATGGTAACTCATCAGGATTAACATCAAGGTATAAAATTACCACTGTCACATCATAAATCAGAACATTCCCCTTATTTTGAAAAATATGAGGAAGATAACATACATTTGAATCTATCAATTGTTCTCCAGCTTCCTGATATGTTATCAATTGTATGTCTTTGTTCTCATATACAAACTAAAACTCTTTAAGAAAATCAATTTCATTTTCTCCTTAGACATTCATTGAATGATAAACAGAAAGCCAAGACATTACCAAAATAACATTAAACTCGATTATTGGTAAAAATAGGTCTACAGGAAATTTCATTCCATAGACATCCATTGATCTATTATTATAATTACTCTTTGGTATAATATTTCTACTCGAGTTTTAAAAACAAAGTTCTGGTCTCATTTTTTGAGGTGATATTTACAATTTTCCATAATGTATGTCAAAAATTAAAGAATGTATTGACCTCGTATAAAATAAAACATTAAAAAAATATAAGGAAACAAATAGAGTACATGATTCCACTTCGTTGGATGGACCAACATTTTCTGACATATTGGAAAAGGATCACAATACACCTTTCTGCTTATAGTCAGGATTCTTTGCATTATTTAGTTCTCCATTTCGGTAGGAATTTCCATAATGACCCATCTCACCACATTTAAATCACCTAAAAGTTTTCTTATGAGTAATATTCTTATAATCATTTTCATTACAATCTCAGGCCATATGTCCAAACTTACCACATTTATAACACTTCCATTTTTTGTGATGACATTCCCCAGGGTGCTTCTTCCATAATTTTTGAAAAGATGGAAGCTAGATTTTCCATCCATTGGATTTATTTTGTGGACTCTGAGCCATCAAATTCCATCAATACCACTTCATCTCCTTATTTCCAAAATGCACAAGATCATTAGAAAAATCCATCTCCAGCCCCTCAGCACATCAGGGAAGTTTCTCATAACATTTGAATTAATGGGAGGCCAATAACATTAAATACCTTGAATTAAGTCTTGATTAAGAGTCGTTTATTTCCCTATCAGGATCCAAAATAATATTTGGAGCATACCTCGCATGTCAGGTGAAGTTTGCTTCATACACAACCACTGAATCATCCTCCTTTTTCATCAATTCAAGGAATTGTTTCTCCATCCTAAGTCACACCACCTTTGGAAAATATTTTTCAAGGAAAATACATTTAAATTCATCCCACATTATGTTATCAATATCCTCTCTATCACTAATATTGATTAAAATTGACCACCACTGATTAGCTTCACCATAAAAATGATAAATGAGATGTTTTACCTTTTGATTGTCTAAACATCCCATAACATCTAATTCATTTTCAAGGGATTTAATTCAATTTTCAGCAGCTATGAGGTCAGAAGATACATTTAAAGTCAGAGGGTGTTGTCTCATTAAATGTTCAAAATTAATCATGTTCTATTTTGGATCCTCTGGTTGATCTCATGCATGGATGCTACCATCATTTATTTCCTACGTTTGTAGAGCCAATACAGTCACAAACTGCTCGGTTCCAATCCCTACCATTCCGGGATACATATTCCGAAGGTTTTCATTCTTTTAGTGCCTATCCTACTTAGATTCCATGTGTCATCAGTGGACAACCATTATGAACAAATAAATCATAGATGTAGCATCATGGTAATCTTTGAATTCCTTAACATTTCTAATAAATCGTAGTGTAAAAATCATTTATTGTATTCTTTTAGCATCATCCCAACCCCTAATTTTATCTAAACCATCATCTGATACCAACTATATGGACTCAACCTTATTACATTACATTATTCAAAATATTATAAAAAATCATCACACAATCAATTTTAATACCACATAATTAATGAAGTACAATGATAACCCAAAGAATGGAAATTGGGTTAAGAAAATAATTACCTAGGATTTTTCATAATTCCAACTCATTTAATCCTCCTGTATAATAGTTTAAATAGTGTTATTAATATAGTACATAATCATATCCATCTTTATAATACCTTATATGATCAATTAATTACATAATTTTATAAATTTAATTGTTACTTTTTCATCCCTTGCACTGTTTTGGGTGAGTTCTTTACATGATTTTCATGATTGGTCCATGATGGATTATTGAAGTCCATTCGAAGTGAAAAACCATAATTGGAATGCAAGAAGTATTTACGTATTTCCAAAACCATAAATTTTTCAATTTATAAATTTGAATTTTTTCATGAGGAAGATTCATAAGTTAAAACATTATTGATATTCGTCTAGATCATTTTAGTGGTTCATTGATAATAACATCCCCATTTTAGATTATTAATTAAAACCGGGTGTTCAAAAGAATTCCAAAACCATAATGAGACATAATATATATATTATAACATGTTTCATCCATAAAAATTATTTCATGGCCACCCTCGGTGGATTTAATGAAAATTGAAATCACATTTTCGACGATGTCGGTAATTCGACACATCACAGACAATGTTTTTAATTCCATGAATATGTGGGGAAGAGTAGAATATTTATGAAGGAAGTTACAAGAAAATGAGAAAAAAATAGAATTTAAAATATCTGGATCTTTCATTCCTCCTGTAAAAGAATAGGTGAGGAAATAAGAAAAAAGAATCTCAAAATAAAAGAAAAATTGAAAAAACTATCATGAAAATTTGGCAGCCTTACAACGTCATTTAAAATTTCATAAAATAACATATTGAGATAAAAGAGGAATCTCATCATTATTAAATAATATGGGAATCAAGGGGGTATGGAATGAAGTATCCCAAAATATTCCAATGGTAATTAAAAAGAATAACATAAAATTAATGAAAAGAATGTAAAATAAAGAGGATGCTTACATCTTGATTTCTTCTCCTTGAAATCCTTTTTAAGGCCTTTTCATTAGGCTATTTGATGAAACTTGAATCTCAAGGATGTGGGAAAGAGCATTGGGGGAGTATTGATAAGAAAATAAGTTGATCAAGGATTTAAATTTGTGGGAGGAAGAGGGGAATGAAGGCAGTATTTATAGTGGATGAGTGGGGGCATTTTTCATTGTTTTAATATTTATTATAAGATTTTAGCTCAAGACTTAGAATAATTTTAATTTATGTGACCCAAAATTGTAATAATGGAATGTGTGTTTGAACCAAGTGGCATTAAATAATCATCTAATAACCAATGAATCATCAAATAAAATATTTAGCATTTATCATATTTTATCGTATTTTACTATTCATAAATCATTTTACAATTTCAGATAATTCCAAAAAAACACTTACCATTTCTCGATGTGTAGGATTCAAAAATGAACTCCATTTACTGAAAATAATTTTCTAACTAATATTATTATTATTGTTAAATAAAATCATACATTATTAAAAAAATATTAATTTTAAATTTATAACCGCTTTTAAATAACATTGAAAAAATAACCAGGATGTCATTATCATAATGCCTAATGAAAATGAAATAATAACGGAATTTACAATTTATTAGTGTTATATTAATATTAATATTTATATTCATAATTTTATGTTACAATTCACCAAATATAACAAATTGATTCTATTAGACTCCAAATAACATACTAAACACGACTGTAGACGATCATTTTTTAAAATTCAAAACTATAAGTGGGAAAATATTTTTTATGGTTATTTTTAAATTTCTCCTTAATATAAACATTCATTCGTGTAACACCATGAGATTTTATGAGAAATATTTTTTTTGTTATATGCAACACCAAATTAATCTTTCACTACACAAAACAACGGATTGGCGTGTGTTACACACAAGAGCAACCTTCCTCGATTACTTGAGTCGTACGCAATACCAAGTTTCAGTAAAGAAAATATTATTATATTATTATGAAATAGCTGTTATGAATAGTATAAACTGAATTTTTAATATTATAACATTATAATTCATCAAAAAGTTTTTCTATAATGAGATATGAAAACAAAATAAATTTTTTTGGATAGAAGAAGTATTTTTCAAAAAATGCAGTTTTACCGCCTTTTGATGGCACACCCATTCTAAATATAATTTTTGAAAATTTTATAAGTAAAATTTTACAATATAAACTTCCACTTTTGAATTAGGAAATAAAAATTGACATTGGATAAATTTTTTATACTTTTCTAATGAGTTCCATATTTTGATGAATAGTGAAAATACGAGAAATTTTTTCTTAAAAACAACAGCTTTCATCAAGATAATTTATATAGTTAAATGATAAAATATAATGGATTTAAAGTATAAAGAAAATATATTTTTACCATTTATTATTATTTTTTACATTGAAATTAATTTTTCATTGAATTAATAGGTAAAAAAATTTCAATATTTTACTATGTTTTAACTTTTAAAACCCATTTTCATAACAACCAGATTAAATTTAAATTAATTAATTCCACTTCTGTGTTTTGAATTTTGAGAAATGGAGTGCATATTTGTACTAAGTGGATGTAAATTATATTAATAGGTTACTTTTATTTTTTTTGATATTATGAATATTAACTACGGTAATTTTATTTACTACAGTTAAAGATATATCAGGTAATTAAAGGTAAAAATAAGATTATAAAATTACTATACCATCTGAAAAAATTCTATTGGATGAATAAAATTCTACCCATATCACCTAAGGGTCTTAATATATTCGTTTCCTAGTCTATTGACCATGAAAATAATATAATTATAATTAAAACCAATGAAAGTGAAAACATGTCACTCTCTTATATCTTATAAATATATTAATTTTAATTTAGTGATAAACTTCATAAAACATAAAACAGTAATAGTCTTCAAGAAATATAATAAAATTATCTACATCATTTTAATTTATTTATAATTTTTTGGGATTAAATAATTATCATTACTGATGACAAAATATTGATGTTGGAATTATTTTATTGATTGAAATATTAAATAAATGGTTTTAAAAATATTAAAATAAATATTATATGAACTATTTAATGTGATACACGAATTACCTAGATGAATATGACATCATATAAATCTATTAAATATTATTGTTCGAATATATCCTCTGTGTGAATTTTATTTAAATTCAAATAAATGAATAGTGTCAAAATTGACAATATAGTTATTTTATAAAAATAACAAAATATAAAATTATTTTAAATTCACAAAAATATTTAAAATTATAAATTTAAATTTAAATGGTCTAAAATGTCATAAATGATCCAATTATGGAAAATTAAAAACACATATTTATTTATTTATAACAATTTAAAATTAAGAATATTAATACGGCATATAAAATTAAATAGATTAAATAACGATAAATCAAATTGATATGGATTAAAATAAATTCCCAACATGACTATTTTTTTTTGATTAGACTACAACCCTATCTCATCTCATATTTTAATTGAATCATTTTTTATGGTTTTTATGTGGTGTTTGAATTTATTATAAATTAATATTTCTTATTTTTCCAAAGGTGGCCCTCTCCTCCCTTATAAAAAGGGCACCACCTCCCTCTACTCTTCATAACATTTTGAGCCATAAAGCTCGACGAAAATATCACGACACATCCTCGAGGCTCGTTCCGTGACTACCCCAAGCCCGCCTTCAATATGCCAGGGGCTGGCGACTGGCACCAAAGGCGTAAATCCCAATGAAAAGGAAAGGCATTGCCTTTATTAAAGTAAACGACACAACAGAGTAAGCAAGCAGAAGTAAACACTATGTAAAAATCGTGTACAATAGTAAGTGCGGAAAATTAAGTGGGCCAGAATATAATCCAAAACTGAAAGTAAGGTACAACTGGAAAGAAAGTACAACACCTGTATGTAAAGCTGCAACGTCGATCCGTCACTGGAAGCCCCTCCTTAAGGGTGGGTACAAATAGTCTCCACAGCTCCACGGGTCCAGCCGTCCGCTCCGTGTATGTCCCGCCCAGTGGTCCACCTCTAGGTACCGACTCACTCCACATGCCTCAGTCACGATCCGCTCTATCCGCCGTCTGCATCCAACACAATGTAGTGTGAGCATAGTCCGTGCAGGGGTGAGTATACGCTACTCAGTAGGGACCCTGAGACCCCCGAAGGTCTCCCAGAGTCCACAAAGGATAATCCACACATGAATGATACAATCACGAAGTAACATTCGACACTACTTAGGTATATGCCCATACATATATCTAAGTCTTCAATTCCAGTTCAATTCCAACGTCTGAGCCCATGTACAACAAATTCCACACAAGAAAAACATAACCCCTTCCACATAGTAATTCACAAACAAATCCACACAGGAAAGCATAACGTAATCCACACAGGATATCAAGACAATCTTATCAAAGATAAAGATAGGAAGTCAGGACTCAGCTCACTCAGGTATACTTCTTCGTAAGACGATAGAGATGATCAGATGTAGCTACTGATTCATCTAAGCCATCGGACCCACTAAGGATCGATAGGTACAAACCAACCAATGAACCACACATGATCGATAGGTACTAACCCCAGCAATGACCCACATAGGATCGGTATGAGCTGGCCCACATAGGACCACTGAGCACTGACCCACACAGGATCTGATCCACACAGGATCGGTAGGCACTGATCCACACAGGATCACTGAGTGCTGTAGTCGTCGCTGTCGAACCCACGAAGGATTCCCATTCAGTCTTCATCATTTTCACAGTCGTAGCCAGCTCTAGAGTTCCCGCACACAGCAAGCTCGTTCGGGGAGGGTCCGCTCCATGAGCCGAGGGGCTGATACATCAACTGACACGAAGTCCTGTGTTGATGTATCCAAAAGTTCTGTAACGTCAAAAGAAACTCAATGTGACAGACGAAGCGTCAATCGGACGCCTAGTCTGAGAGTTATTGGCTTTTTCATCCCAAGGGCCTGGTTGGTTTTTATGTCAAAACCAACCCGGCCATACTCCAACTGCATCCAAACCTTGAGAAAAGTAATCCAAAAGGTCCGTCTCACTAAGAGTAATCAAACAAAGTTGACGGCATGTAAATCGGTCGTCCGGAGCTCATGTTATAAGTGTTCCCACTCCGAGGGCCCGGTTGGTTTCGTGTTCGAACCAACCTGGTCGAACCCAAAGTTCTCCTGAACCATGATTGTGACATACCGAAATGACCGACTTGATCCATGTATCCCACACAACCGACGGTGCATCTATTGGAGGTTTGTAGCCCATGTTATGGGAAAAGACCGAAACAGGTCCGAAAATAGGGGGTTCAGGCCCGATACCCCCTCGGTCGGCCCAAACCGGGCGACTCGACCTGGGACCAGGTCCAGCCCATTAGGGAGCGGCTCGGCCCGGCCTAGCGGCCGGGCCTGGTGCACTCGTCCGGGCCGGCGTGGCTAGGAGTCTCGGCAGAAACGGCCTAGCGGAAAGGGGAGCTCGCTGCCCCCTATTTGTGTAACCGCGACCCCCATTTGGGGGGACACTCCTTTGGCCAGCCAGGAGTTACGACCCCCGGCATCTTGGAAGCCAGCCAGCCTGGTCCGTCCGGCAGGTTTCTGCTGCCGCTGGACCGTCGGGGTCCAGCCCTCCTGCTCCGGCGCCGTAGGCCGGAACCCGACCGCCGCATCCTGCTCCGTCGCGGCTTTGGTCTGACCGGCGTGATGCGACGGCGCCGCACCCCTCTTACGTAGTCCCGCTGCTACTACAGCCTCTTCTATTATATCCGGCGTGGCGCGACGGCACCGTGGCTTTGTTCGACATCAACGGCGCGGCGCGACGACACTGCACTTCTCCGCCCATTCATTATTATTTCAGCACGGTGCAACGTCACCCCGCTGCCTTGCTCGTGCCGCAACAAATTCAAGCATCAATGGGGGAGGAGATTCGGTCATGTTCATGCAGTCCAACCTCATCCCTTTATTACGATAACAGGCGGTCCAATTTTAATAACGAATAACGTCGACAGAAGTATTCATGAATGAAAACAATTAATCCCCTACCTCAAGTGTTGTTGATTCGTCGTGGAAAAGAACGTCGTGGAAGAAAATGATGACGTCGCTCACCGCACGCTTCCACTTCTAATTTCATGCGTCAGTGCATTGACGACGAGGAGGGAGGAAGGATGGTCATCAGATAAGAACCATGTGAGAAAATGGTGCTCCGAGGAAGAAGGCCGAAGAAGGCCAGGTAAGATGCGTCATCGGCATTCTTTGCGTTCTTCACTGGGGAAAGGAGTTCTCTCATGCTCTCCTCCCAATTCTCCCCACACAACCAAAACTCAAACATAATGTAATAAGACCTTGTTTTATTTAATTAACACACAATCCAACTTAATATTTGAAATTCGAATTGAATTCAAGAATTAATTTATTTGAATAAGTTAATTAATTAATGAGTTGACTTTTCCTTTAATGGGGGGGGGTGCGGGTGCGTTAACTAATTAAAAGAGGGGGGTTTGATGAAGATTAATAGGTGGGGCTCGTGCGGGCCCCACCCCAAAATATCCTACCTAGTGGAGTAGGATATAATGGGTCCCACTCCAACCACTTATCTTATGTTAAACTACTTTAAATAATAATAAATTGGTTGCACCATTTTATTTTTATTCTTTACTTAACCTAATTAATTAAAACTTCACTCGAGAAAGCACAACTCCGGAAAAGGTTTCTTTAAGAAATTACCAGTTCTACGATTCATTTGGTGCCCTCAGAATTTGATTCTGAGCACCGGTCGAAATGTTAGGAAAACCCGCTCATTCGTTCACTGAACGTACCTGAGCTAAACTTCGGAAAATTATTCCAGGCTCAACGAGCCTCGGAATCAGGTGCCGTCAAAAACTACGTTCTTGTAAAATCCCAATGAAAATTAAGAAAGAATTTCCCTTGAATTTTACAGGTCTTTAAAATACTCCCACCTCAGGTCTTTACGTCCCCGTAAATATAGATAATAATCTAGGAGAACCATTGTGGGTACTGTGCACGCATCTAAACCTCCCGCTCCCAAGTGCTCTCCTAGAGGTTCCCATTCTGCCACCAGTTGCGCACTAGAGGAATCGTCCATCCATGTAGGACCTGCTCCTATCGATACTCGATCTCTACTGGGACCTCCACAAAAGTCTCCCCATCATTAGTGTCTACCTCCCCTTGGTCGATAATATGTGTCGGGCCGTGCACGTATTTTCTAAGCTGAGATACATGAAAGACGTCGTGCACTCTATGCAACAGAGGTGGTAGAGCTAGGCGATAAGCCACCTCACCTATCCTGCTGAGGACCTGGAATGGTCTGATGAAGCACAGAGACAACTTGCTGCCTCTGCCAAATCTTCGTAATCCACGTCGAGGTGAGACCCACAAGAAGACGTGGTCACCATCCTCAAACTCTATTGGTCTCTACCTCCTGTCAGCATATGAATTATGCCGGCTCTAAGCTATCCTCATCCGCTTTTGGATGACGTGGACCTTCTCCGTCATGGCCTGGATCATCTCCGGTCCCCCATGTGCTAACTCCTCAGGGTCTGTCTGGCACAACGGCGATCTGTAAGGTCGGTCGTACAACGCCTCGTATGGTTCCATCCCGATGGTGGAGTGGTAGCTGTTGTTGTATACGAACTCTACCATGGGTTGGTGGTCCTCCCAGCTATGACCAAAGTCGAGGACACATGGGCGAAGCATGTCCTCGAGAGTCTGAATGGTCCTCTCCTAGTAGCTGAAAGATATGTGCGATGGTAAATATTTGTCTCGGCTCCTGGAGGCTCTGCTGACATCTTTCTGACCACACGAAGGGTTTCCACTTCTTCCTTAACATTTTTCAAAGCTGTATAGTTTTCTCCTTTTCAAAAAAGAGAAATCTGGTCTCATCCCCTGGATGAACCATGTTCCTTGCCTAATACAGTCAATCCCGTCATGATCAGTTAAATCATGCCATGGATGACGTCGTAAGGCCTCAATGCTGCTACCAATATATCCAACCGTTATTCTCACCTCCAAGGGTAGAGTCACACTGTCCGCATTAGTGTGTGGTCATTGGGTCTCCTCCAGTTGAAATCTCATATGTGAGGGTCTAGTCAATAGTTTTTTAACCGGAACCTCTTAGTATTAACATACAAAAGACAAGAAAGCAAACGTCACTATTGCAAGTGTCTTTTATTATTGAAACTCAAGTAGAAGGACACAAAGAAACACAATCAATGAAGCTAGAGTCATTATGGGAAAAGTCCTCCATGCCTGGAGCTATTCCCGCACTTGTCCACCCGCTTCAGGAGCTCCATGATGGTAAGGTTCAGCTGCCTGAAGTTGTGCTCTCCCCTGTGGTCGGGGTGGACCACATGGTGGTGGTGGTGGTAGATCCCCAAAACGTCTTCCACCACCTGTCGGTAGACCAGCTCCTCGGCCTCATCTGCCTGCTCCCTGTGGATCTCCACGGTCGAACCTCTGCCTCTACCTGGGTGGTTCCTCCTCAGTCTGCTACTCCTCTGCATGGCGGGTCGGGCAGTCATGAGCCAAGTGGCCCTGCCCACCGCATGCATAGCATTGTCTGCCACTCGTAAGACTGGATCTGCTGCATGTGCCCCTCACCTCTGAGCCAGTATCATGTGGTCGTCTTCCTGATGGTTCGGTTTACTTGGACCCCTGTGACATCCGTCGACTGCCAGCTGCAGATGACTCTGACACGTGCCGCCATACGGTAGGTCTCTTTGTAGGCGTAGGCTCGACAAGAAAAATATCTATCAGAAGAGCTCAATCTAGTAATCTTGCATATGCCGGAATGTAGAGGGAGATCATCGATGCCCTGATCACATGCCTCAGTCCCAGCTCGAAGGTCCGAGCCCGGAAGAATGGGTCCCATACCATTCCGTTGAATAGCGCGAGAGGTCGGTAAATCTCGCCGAGTACTGGGTGACCATCAAGCTATCCTGCGCAGTTGTAGTAGATCCTAGATGCACACCTCATAGAGGGTTGCGGGGAGAACTTTGAGCAGAAGAGGATCTCAAAGTCCCTCTAGAGGAGTGATGTCTCGTCGTGCACCTGCAGCATCAAGCTCCACCATCTTTCTGCTACCGCGTGCATGAGACTCACTACAAGTATCACCATGAGGTCTTCCGGTGTCCCTACCAATTTTAAAACTCGTGCAACTACCTCCAACCAATCCTCGTCTGCCAGAGGGTTCGTCTCCCCACGGAACCTGGGTGGTTTCTGTCGCTGAAACTCATGCAGTGCACCAAGGCGACATGCACTATCAGTGGCTAGGGATGGTAGCATCGGTGGCTCGGTGGGTAGTGGTACCGCCGGTGCCTCCGCCGTAATAGGGCCCTGCACTGAGGCCTCATCGCACGGTTGGCTGTCATCCCATACAAAACTCTGAACCCTAGCTGGCTGTCGTCGGGGGGCCATCCTGAAAAGAAACATGTGCACCACGGTTAATACAGTATACCTGGTGAGATGACACAAAGTAATCAAAAATAAAACTTTAAACACACATACAATCAGTGTTTTCGTGCACTAAGTCGGAAATTAGAAGTCAGGGTCCTGGTGTAGGGATACGTCGGCCGCCGCACCAACACTGGACTCCCTGGACTGATAACCACACTCAATTCTCATAACACTATTTCTTCACATAGAAAAAGATCAGAGTCCTGAGTTCTACGGTAGAACTGAACTCCTCTGATAACAATTTGTCATGACCCGTCCACGGAGACCGTGCAGTTTCTACCCCAAGCCCGCCTTCCAGAGGCCAGGGGCTATCGACTAGCACCAAAGGCATAAATCCCAATAAAAAGGGAACACATTGCCTTTATAAAAGTAAAAAACACAACAGAGTAAGCAAGCTGAAGTAAACACTAAGTAAAACCTGGGTACAATAGTAAGTGCGGAAAATTATGTGGGCCAGAATACAGACCAAAACTGAAAGTAAAGTACAACTATAAAGAAAGTACAGCAATAGTAAGTAAAGTTTCAACGTCGATCCGTCACTGGAAGCCCCACCTGAAGGGTGGGTACAGATAGTCTCCACAGCTCCACAGGTCCAGCCGTCTGCTCCGTGTACGTCCCGCCCAGTGTTCCACCTCCAGGTACCGACTCACTCCACAAGCCTCAGCCACGATCAGCGCTATCCGTCGTATGCATCCAACACAATATAGTGTGGGTATAGCCCATGCAGGGGTGAGTATACGCTACTCAGTAGGGACCCCGAGATCCCCGAAGGTCTCCCAGAATCCACAAAGGATAATCCACAATGGAAAGATACAATCACGAAGTAAAATTACACAATACTTAGGTATATGCCCATACATAAACCTAAGTCATCAATTTCAGTTCAGCTCCATCATCCGAGCCCAAGTACAACCCAGTTCACATTGGAAAACATAACTCATTCCATATAGGAATTCTCAACCCTATCCACATTGGAAATCCTAACGTAATCCACACAGGATATCAAGTCAATATTATCGAAGATAAAGATTGGAAGTGAAGAATCGTCTCACTCAGGTATACTTCTTCGTAAGACGATAGAGATGATCAGATGTAGATACTGATTCATCTAATTCGTCGGACCCACATAGGATCGATATGTACTAACCCTCGTAATGACCCACAAAGGATTGATAGGTACTAACCCCCGCAATAACCCGCAAAGGATCGATAGGTACTAACCCCGCAATGACCCACACAGGATCAGTATGCGCTGGCCCACACATGACCGCTGAGCGCAGACCCACACAGGATCCGATCCAAACAGGATCGGTAGGCACTGATCCACACAGGATCTCTGAGTGCTGTAGTCGTCGCTGTCGAACCCACGGTGGATTCCCATGCAGTCATCATTGTCGTCGCAGTCGCAGCCAGCTCTAGGGTTCCCGTACACATCAATCTAGTTCAGGGAGGGTCCGCTCCACGAGTCAAGGGATGATACATCAACTTACACGAAGTCCGGAGTTGATGTATCAAAAAGTTCCATAATGTCCAAAAGGAACTCAACGTGACAGACGGCGCGTCAATCGGACGCCCGGTCTGAGAGTTATTGACTTCTTCGTCCTAGGGGCATGGTTGGTTTTCATGTCAAAACCAACCCAGTCGTACTCCAACTGCGTCCAAACCTCGAGTGGAGTAAGCCAGATGGTCCGTCTCACTATGTGGAATCCAAAAAATTCAGTGGCACATAAATCAGAAATCCAGAGCACAGGTTATAAGCGTTCCCACTCCGAGGGCCCAGTTGGTTTGGTGTTCGAACCAACCCGGTCGTAACCAAAAATTTCCAAAACCATCAGTTCAATATACCGAAACGACCGCCATGATCCAAGGATCACATCTCAACTGACATTGCGTCGATCGGAGGCTCGTAGCCCATGTTATGGGCAAAAGACCGAAAGAGGACTGAAAATAGGGGGTTCGGGCCCAGTCCGACCCGGCCCGATACCCACTGGTTCGGCCCGTACCGGGTCTGGGTCTGGCCCATTAGGGAGCGGCCCATCCCGGTGGGCACGGCTTGGAACGCTTGGCCTGACCAGCATGGCCAGGTGGCTCAGACGAAACGGGCGAGCGGAAGGGGGGGGGGGGGGGGGGGGGCTCGCTGCCCCCTGTTTGTGTAACCGCGACCCCCTTGTGGGGGGGGGGGGGGGCGCTCCTTCGGCCAGCTGTGGGTTATGACCCCCAGCTTCTTGGAAGCCAGTAGGCCCGGTCCGGCCGACCGGTTGCTGTTGCCGCGAGACCGTCGGGGTCTCGCCCTCGTGCTCCGGCGCCGGCGGCCGGATGCCGGCCACCGCTTCCTGCTCTGTCGCGGCCTTGGTCTGACCGGCACCGCATGCCGGAACCGCGCCCCTCCTCCGCGGCCTCTTCTAGGATCACTAGCATGGAGCGACAACGCCGTGCTTCTCCACCCATTATTTATTATTTCCGCGCCGTGCAGCGGCACAGCGCTGCCTTGCTCGTGCCGCAAAAAAATTCACGCATCATGTGAGGAGGAGAGTTGGCCGTGTTCATGCGGTCCGACCTCCTCCCGTTATTCCGATAACAGGTGGTCCAATTTGAAATACCAAGAATGGCGATGAATGTATTCAAGAACAAAAACAATTAATCCCCTACCTCAAGCGTTGTTGATTCGTCGCAGAAAATAACGTCGTGGAAGAAGATGATGTCGTCGCACATTGCACGCTTCCACTTCCGAGTTCATCCGTCGGTGCGTTGATGACGAGGAGGGAGGAAGGAGGGTGGTCGAATATGTAAAACATCCGAAAAGGGGGCTTTGAGGAAGAAGGCCGAAGAAGGTCAGGGAAGAAGTGTCGCCGGTGTTCTTCGCTGGAGAAAGGAGTTCTCTCAAGCTCTCCTCCCAATTCTCCCCACACAACCAAAACTCCAACTTAATGAAATAAGACCTTGCCTTATTTAATTAACACACAATCCAACATAAAATTTAAAATTCTAATTGAATTCAGGAATTAATTAATTTGAATAAGTTAATCAATTAATGAGTTGACTTTTCATTTAATGGGGGGGTACAGGTGCGTTACCTAATTAAAAGAGGTGGGGTTTGAGGAAGTTGAATAGGTGGGGTTCATGTGGTCCCCACCCCAAAAATATACTACCATTTGGAGTATGATATAGTGGGTCCCACTCCAACCACTTAGCTTTGGTCAAACTACTTTGAATAAAAATTAATTGGTTGAACCATTTTATTGTTATTCTTTACTTAACCCAAATAATTAAAACTTCACCCGAGCAAATGCAACTCCAGAAAAGGTGTTCTTAAGAAATTACTAGCGCTGCGATTCCACCGCTGCCCTCAGAATTCAATTCCAAGCACCGGTCCAAAAGTTAGAAAAACCTGATCATTCGTTCACTAAATGTACCCGAGCTAAACTTCGGAAAATTTTCCGGGCTCACCGGGCCTCGGAATCAGGTGCCGTCAGAAACTGCGTTCATGTAAAATCCCAAAGAAAAATAAGAAAAAATTTCCCTTGAATTTTACGTGTCTTTACACAAACCCTATCCATTTTTCTTCTCCACTTCCTTATAAACATACTAGAGGTCATGTCATTCAACCAAGACCATCTTCAGTGCCCTAAGTTGAGGTTAAGAAGAGGCACATCAAAAAAGAGGTAATATCCTTTACCAATTATTTCAAATTTATTTCTTCTTCTACTTCTTCTTCATTATTTGTATCATAATAAAATACTAACATCAGTATCACTCATATACATATATGTTATTATAAATATGAAACAAATCTATTTCACCTTGTATCCATCCTACGGAAGAGAAAATCACCGCTCGTGCGTACGTACAGAATTCCGTCTCCACACCGTGGTGTAATCTGTTTTCCACCACCAACTCACATTGATGGGTATAATGGTGTAAAGAATAACTATATCTGATTTTTATAACATGATACAAATTCTATGATATTATATCATCCACACCAATACCATTCTATAATTATGGGAACGATATCATCTCTCAAGCGTACATCCGACTTACCGTCTCCACAATGAAATGTGATTCATTCAACAAGATCTCCATTAAACCATGATTATAAAATGAATTTAATGAATAAATATGATATATATTATACTAATACAATTCTGTAAATAATTTATCTATAACCAAATAATATGAATAAGAATTAATTCTACAAAACATGCATAAGAACATAAAGCAATGAACAACCAAATAACCTGTAGTAATGAAATATTACTAATAAGAAGATAATAATATGACGATATATGATATCATAAAAATGAGTATGATTTAGAAAATAATTCAATGACATTATTTAAAACAATATACAGGAGGTTTGGATATGTAGAAAGCATATCGGACCTAAGTTAAGGGAAAATCTCGCAATCTCATTTTTATCCGAGATTATTTATACTTCAGAATTTACTAGGGAAAATTTATCATCAAAAAACATGTTTCCACAATATGTAATATTATTTATATCCTCCTACATTTTTTTATATTCAATTATACCCATTGGTTAATTTTTAGTATAGATATTATTGGAATATTTTTTAATTTTCAATACAAGATACTTTTTGACTTTTCCATCCAAAGTATCAGTAGAATGTTTTTTAACATATACGGCATGAATGGATTATTATGAATTCATAGAACATTATTTACATGAATCAGCCTTTAAATGATTTCAAGTTTATTTTTAATTAACATCTTTTAGTTTAAAATTATATGACTTGTTGAGAAAAGTTAAATGTTTTTGAAGTAGAAAGGATATTTTCCTCAAGAATAGAGTTCAAGTGTTTTATCAAAATTATTTCCCATATAAGATAATATTGGGTTCTGTTTCTATCACTTTATCAAATTGATTTTATTATGTAATTATGGAGTTATTTATATGATGTCCTTTTATATTATATGGATTATGTGATGATGGAATGATGTTTAAGAATCCCATTTTTATTAGAAGGCTTATGCTATGATGTATGATTTATGATTTTGTGGAACACATAAGAATGGTTTAATTATGAGATGGGTGGCACCTATATCTCCCTAAAATGCATTTTATAAATATTTATATCTCCTAATATAGACATGGCTATAACGACATGTTAATTCGGTTCAGTGATACAGGACTGGAACATGGAGTGAACTCGGTTCAGAAATGGACTTTGTCCGCTATGACGGTTTTGTAAATGAGTCTTGACTAATATGAAATAATTTTATATGATAACATGTGTATGCCATAAAGATTCATATATTATGTTATGAATATTGTGATTTCATTTCAATACTATGATTTATCCCATGTCATGATATTATGATCTCTTTTGCAGGATAAGATTTTCAAAATGTTATGTTCTTAGGAATATGATATGATTGTTATTTACATTGTTTTCCCTTAATGAGAATTTTAGCCCACCCTTTGTATTTTTTATTTTCCCTAGTTTAGGAAGAAGTTTATTATATAGGATATTCCAAAAGGAAACTCTATATATGATGAAATAAGCGGGAGACAATGTATGTGATTTATAAACCAGTTGTTTATGATTCCCAGTCTCCAAAGACAATAAACCTATATAGTCCTATCATGGATTTTTTATATGTGATAATAAGTATGCTTCATTTTTGAAGAAATAAAAATTTCTGTAATATTTGGGTCATTATAGTAGGTATCAGAGGAATGTTATAGTAAACCTTTGGAATTAGGACGGGAAAGCCTTAGTAAGAACCCGAATGATATGTCTAAGCATAGAACACAATATTAGTATTTTAGAAATTTCCTTGAATAACCTATGATAATACCTAAGTTGTGAAATTTTATTCATGATTATGTGGCTTTCCTATTATGATTAGTGTTTCTCACACTATGATTCTTGATTTTAGTCAATGGCTAGAACCCGAAGGTACCGTGTTAATGTAGAATGCGATGGGAAATGAATGATTGTCCCCCTGAGCAGCCAAACGTTATGGGATGTAGAATGAAAAATCATGTAGCCTTGCTCACAAAACTTTCTCAAGTAATGAATCATGCGGGACATCCAAATGAGCAAAGGAAGGTGCAACATTATATTGAATCCTTAATGAGGCAGCATCCACCTTCATTCAGTTGTTCTTCTGATCCACTTGGGGATGAAAAATGGACTAGCACCACTAAAAAGATATTTTCAGTCCTTCAATGTTCTGAACATGATAAATTATTCTGAGCAGTATATCATTTGGAAGGTGAAGCCGATCAATGGTGTAATCTTGTCAAGAATACAAGGAAATGGGATGAAAATGAGTCCATAGAATGAGATGAGTTCAATAACATATTTTTCCAAATTTACTTCCCACGTATTCTTCGAACAATGATGGAGAAGGAGTTTCTTGAAATGAAGAAAAAGGATGATGAATATGTTGGTACCTACGAAGAAAATTTTACAAGACTTTCAAGGTACGCTTCAGATATTATTATCCAACCAGAGAGTAAGATCAATCGATTCTTTAGTGGCTTAAAACCAAGTCTCCTAGGTTCATTAGCTATAAGGGACTTCAATATCTATGAGAAAATTGTTCAATGCCATATCATGGTTGAGATGGGGATTGGTGTAACCCATCAGTCTTATGGGTTTGATAAGAAGAGGAAAATGGAATTCAAAGGAAAATCTAAAGACCACACTGAAAAGAATATGATTTTTCCCTTATGCTAAAAGATTGGAATGAAACATATAGGGAATTATCATTAAGGGACAAGTAAATGTTTTAAGTGTGGAAAATAAGGTCATCGGGCAATTTAATGCCGCATTTATGGGAAAAATATGTCATGTGATGAGAACAAAGAAAATGCTACATAAAATCCACCTCCTGCACATCAATGTTACATGTTCAAGGAAATGGTGCATTATTCCAATCAATTCCTGATACCAAGGGTTGTTAATGATGACCAAACTTCTTAAGGACAATGAAAAAGCAAAGTCACATAAAATTTATATCGGTGATGTGGAGTATGATAACAAAGTGGTGAAAGGTAAACTTACCATCCACTCTAAAGTAGAAAATGTTTTATTTGATTCTGGATCGACCGATTATATTATTAATGAAGAATTTTCTAGGGGAATCTTTCTACTAACACAACGATTAGCTATTGAGTTAGATGTGACAACTCATAATGGAACTACAGTTCCTTCAAAAGTTTACAATTCTTCTCCGATTGATGTTTGTGGTAAAGTGCTTCCTGCAAATCTTCTGATCCTTCCTATAGTAGAATTTTATGTGATTCATGGCATGGATTGGATTTCATTATATGGGTCTCATATCAATTTCCAAAGAAGGGAAGTCACATTTCATATTCCTGATCAATCAATGATCATCTATCGATGCAAGGATGAACATAACCTTACAATGGAAATTTCATCCATCTTATGGGTCTTGATGCACATAAATGAAGGTTATTTATCTCAAATGGTTGGAGAGAAAATCACGATATAGAATTTTCCCATTTTACAAGAGTTTGATGATTTATTTCCAGAGGAATTTCCAGGTCTTCCACCAAATCGTGAAGTTTAGTTTTCAATAGAGCTTTTATCGGATGCTATACCCATTTCAAAGACACCATATAGAATGGCCCCAATTGAGGTGCAGGAATTAAAGAAACAACTCTAACAGAATCTTGATTAGGGATTCATACTCATTAGTGTATCACCTTGGGGAGCACATGTTCTTTTTGTGAAAAATAATGTTGGATCAATGAGACTCTACATTGATTATCGAGAACATAACAAGATCACTATCAATAACTAATATCATCTCCTGTGCATTGATGACTTAATTGACCAACTACACAGATCTCAATAATTTTCAAAGATAGATCTTCAATCAGGGTATCATCAATTGAGGTTCAAAAGGGAGGATATACCAAAGACGGCTTTCCGTACAAGGTATGGACACTATGAATTTATAGTGATGCCATTTGGTCTTACTAATTCCCCCGTTATCTTCATTGATCTAATGAATAGAGGCATTAGAGACTATCTTGATCAGTTTGTGGTAGTCATTATAGATGATATTCTTATCTGTTGAATGAACATGTATGAAAATTATGATCACATGATAATTTTATTGAAAACCCTTAAAAAGGAGAATATTTATGAAAATTTTACCAAGTGTGAATTTTGGCTACAAAATGTTTCATTTTTGGGTCACGTAATCTCAAATGAGGGGATATCTGTAGATCCATCAAAAATAGTGGTTATCGAATGATGGTCGAGACCAACAACTATAACTGAGATCCAAAGCTTTCATGGTTTGGCTGGATATTGTCGACATTTTGTGAAAGATTTTTCATGATTATCTAATCCACTCACTAGTTTGACTCGAAAAGGAGTTATGTTCATTTCGAAATAGTTGTGTGAAGAGAATTTCAAGGGATTAAAAATATGGTTATCCAGTGACCTGTTCTCACACTACCTTGTAGAGGAGAAAGGTTTGTGATCTATAGTGATACATCCAATATAAGATTGTGGTGCGTTATCATGAAAAATGATATGGTTATAGAATTTGCCTCAGGACAGTTGAAAATCAATGAGAAAAATTACACAACTCATGATTTTGAGTTAGCTACGGTAATTTTTGCATTAATGATTTGGATGCATTATCTTAATGGTGAAAGGGGTGATATTTATACTGATCATAAATTTTTAATGTATATTTTCTCAAAAAGGAGCTGAATATCCACCAAAGAAGATGGTTGGAGCTGATTAGAGATTTCAAATGATCAATTCATTATCACCCTGTGAAAGAAAACAAGGTGGCATATGTATTATGTCGACTTGACCATGCTAGCTTATCCATGATGAGGATCACAAAAGATCCAATATTTATTGATTTACAAAGGATATATATTTGAAATATTACGGAAGGGGAAAATATTATATTTCTCAAAATAATGTTCAACCATCTATACATGTGAAGATTAAAGAGGCACAGAAAAAAGATGTAGACTTACAAAAGAAGGAGAGAAATCTTCCTGAAATCCACATTTATTGTCATGAAATAATAAGGTTCATGAATCGGGTTTGTGTTCCTCCTATCCCATAATTAAATAATGAAATTTTGGATGAGGATCATAGTTCTTCATTCCTTATTCACCCTATAAGCATGAGGATGTATAGGGACCTAAAAGAGTACTTCAGATGGGATGGCATGAAAAGAGATGTTGCTGAATATGTCACTCAATACTTGGTTTGTTAGCAAGTTAATATTGAGAGACAGAAGTCTAATGGGATGTTAAAACTAATAACTATTCTAGAATATAAATGGGATAAAAATAGTATGGACATTGTCACTGGAATACCTAAAACATCCAAAATAAATAATGCTATCTGGGTTATAGTTGATCGTATTACAAAGTCAGCACACTTTATTTCTATTAGATATGATTTCTCTCTTGATCATTTTTCTAGAATATATGTAAAGGAAGTGGTATGATTGCATGGAGTACCACATGCCATTATATATGGTCGGGATATGAGGTTTTCGTTGATGTTTTGGTGATGTCATCAGCATACTCTAGTTACAAAGTTGAGTTTCAGCACTGCTTATCATCCTAAGTCATACAGACAGTCTGAGAGGACAATTCAAACTCTAGAAGATATGTTTACTTCTTGGTCTATGTATTTCAAAGGTGGTTTGGATCAACACCTTCCATTGGTGGAATTTTCTTATAATAATAGCTTTCACTACAGTATTCAGATATGTCCTTATGAAGCTCTCTATGGAAGGAAATGACGAACTCCAACTTTCTGGGATGAAGATGGGGATAGAAAGCTATTTGGACCTGCTTTTGTTGATGAGATGGCCGAAAAGGTGAGATGTATTCAAAAACAAATAAGAGTGGCTCAGAGTTGAAAAATTTTTTTGTTGTCAACCGATGAAATGGCCTGGAATTTAAAGTGGGTGATAAAGTGTTCTTATGAATATCTCCTTGGAAAAGAGTAATGACATTTGGAAAGAAGGGGAAGATGAGGCCTCGGTATATCGGTACATTTGAAATACTGGATCATGTTGAGAAGGTAGCTTACCGATTGGAACTTCCACCAAATCTATCTCAAGTTCATGATGTGCTCCATGTATCTCCATTAGAAATACATACCCGATCCGTTACATGTACTAAACTCAGAAGTTGTATCGCTGTAGAAAGATCATTCCTATAAAGAATAGATGATAGTGATTATGGATCGTAGCAAAAAAATTCTATCTAACATGACCCCTCACTTGGTTAAAGTTTTATGGAGGAACAACCAATTAGAAGAAGCTACATGGGAACTTGAGGATATTAAGAGGATTAGGTATCCTCGTCTGTTTGTTACGAACTGACGAATTTCAAGGGAGAAATTCATTTTAAGGGGGTTAGAATGAAACACCCTGAGATTTTATGAGAAATATTTTTTTTCTTTTGTTATACGATACCCCAAAATAATATTTCACTACACACAACACTGGCTTGGCTTGCGTTTCATGAAAGAGTAACCTTCCTCGATAGCTTGCATTGTACACAATACTGAGTTTCACTAAACAATGATATATTTTTATATTATTATGAACTAGACATTATAAATATTATTAACTTAATTTTAAATTTTATAACATTATAATTCATCGTACACATTTTCTATAATGAGATATTAAAACAAAATCAATTTTTTCAGATAAAAGAAGTAATTTTAAAAAAATGCAGTTTTACGGATTTTTGAGGGCGTACCCATTTTAAATATAATTTTTGAGAAGTTTACAAGTTAAATTTTATGAAATAAACTTCTTCTTTTGAATCATGTTATAAAAATTTACATTGGATAAATTTTTTATACTTTTCTAATGACATTAATATTTTGATGAATAGTAAAAATCCGTTAACTTTTTTCTTAAAAACATATTTTTTCATCCAGAAAATTTTAATGGTTAAGTGAATAAATTTAATGGTTTTAAATTATAAATAGAATATATTTTTATCATCTAATATAATTTATGTCATTTCCCTCAATTTTACTGTGAATTCAGAGGTAAAAGCATTTCAATCATTGAAAATGTTATAACTTTTTAAACCCATTTTGTTAACAACGGGATTAAATATAAATTATTTAGTTAAACTTATTTATTTTGAATTTTGAAAAATGTATTCCATGATTGGATTCTTTGGGTCCAAATTATGTTAATAGGTTACTTTTTTTACATTATGAATAGTAACTACGATAATTTTTAATTACTACAGTTTAAGGTAAATCGTGTAATTAAGGGGAAAAATAAGATTATAAAATTACCCTACCACCTGAAAAATTCTATTGGATGAATAAAAGTCAACCCATATCACCTAAGGGTCGGAATAGATTCGTTTCATGTACTATTGACCATGAAAATTATATAATTATAATTAAAACCAAAGAAAGTGAAAACATGTCACTATCTTATATCTTATAAGTGTAATAACTTTAATTTAGTGATAAAATTCATAAAACATTGAACATGAATAGTCTACATGAAAGTTAATAAAATAATATACATCTTTTGAATTTATTTATAACTTTTAGGGATTAAAAAATTATCATTAACGATGACACAATAGTGATGTTGAAATTATTTTATTGATTGAAATATCAATTAAATGGTATTAAGAATATAAAAATAAATATTATATGAACTATTTAATATGATCTAAGAATTTAATATATTAATATGACATTTGAGGAATATATTAAATATTTTTGTTCGAATATATCTTCTGTGTGGATTTTATTTAAATTAAAGTAAATCAATAGTGTCAAAATTACCACTATAGTTATTTTATAAAAATAAAATATAATAAAATTGTTTACAAATCAGAAAAATAATTAAAAATGATAAATTGAGATTTATCTGGTATAAAATGTCTCAAAGTATCCAATTATGGGAAATTCAAAATGCATAAGTAATTATTTATTACAATTTTACATTTTGAATATTATTACCGCATATAAAATTAAATAGATTAAATAAGTATAAATCAATTTGAAAAGGATCAAAATAAATTCTAAACATCTATAAATTTTATTGGTTAGTGTGATTACAACCCTATATCATCTCATCTTCTAATTGAATCATTTTTGGAGATTTTATGTGGGTTTTGAATTTATTATAAATTAATATTTCTTATGTTTCCAAAGGCTCCCCTCTCCTCCCTTATAAAAAGGTCACCTCCTCCATATACTATTCAAAACATTATGAGCCTTCAATCTTGGAAAAAACCGGTCCATTTCTATTATCCATATCCCAAGAAACATACTTGAGGACCTGGTCTTCTTCATATACCATCTTTTGTGCCCTAAGAGGTGGTTTAGAAGAGGCGCATCAAAGAAGATGTAATATCCTTTTCCAATAATTTCAAGTTTATTTATTCTTATACTTCCTATTATTTATTTGTTTCATCATAAATTATTAACATATGTAACACTAATATATCAATATGTTATTTTAAATATTAAACACCCATATTTCACCTTTTATCCATCCTATGGAAAACGAAAACACCGCGCTGTGTACGTACAGAATACCGTCTCCATGCTGTGGTGTAATCTATTTTCCACCACCACCTTATTTGGATGGGTATAATGGTGTAAATAATAACTATATATTATTATTATAACTTGATACAAATTATGAGATATTCTATCATCCACTCTAATACCATTCAAAAATTATGGGAACGATATTGTCACTCGTGCGTACATACTGCTTACTGTCTCCACGATGCGATGTGAATCATTCTAATTGAGATTCATTAAACCATGATTATATAAAAGAATCTAATGAATAAATCTGATATATATTATACTACTACCATTCTGTAAATTATGTATCTATATCCTAGAAAGAGGAATTAGAATTTATTCGACAAAACACGCATAAGAACATAATGCAATGAACAACAGAATTACAAGTGGAAATTAAATATTACTAATAAGAAGATTCGAATATGACCATATATGATATCATAACAATGAGTATGATTCAGGAATAATTCAATGACATAATTTTAATCATTATACAACATGTTCAGATACATACAATTCATATCGGACCTAAGGTGAGGGTAAATCTCGCAAACTTATTTTTATCTGAGATTGTTTATACTTTAGAATTTAAGGGGGAATATTTATCATCAAAATCCATGTTTCCAAAATATTTAATATTATTTCTATCCTCCTACAATTTTTTTAATCCAATTTTACCAATTGGTGATTTTTTATTAAAAGATACGAAATGAATCTTTTTTCATTTTCAATACGAGATACTTGTTGACTTTTCTAGCCAAAGAATGAGAAGAATGTTTTTTAACTTATACAGCATGACTGATTTTTTATGACTTCATAGAACATTATTTCCATTAATTTTACTTTACAAGTTTTCATGTTTATTTTCAATTAACTTATTTTAGTTTAAAATTTTATAAGATGATGACAAAAGAAAACTGTTTTTGACGTAGAAAGGATATTTTCCTCATGAATGGAGTTCATGTGTTTTATCAAAATTAATTTCCATATTAGATAATATTGGGGTCTGTTTCAATACCTATTATTACTTTTATTTTATTTCGTAATGATGGAATTATTTTTATAAAGTTCTTTTATCTTATATGTATCATGTGATGATGGCATGATGTTTAAGAATCCCATTTTTATTAGAAGGGTTATGCTATGATATATGATTTAGGATTTTGTGGAACACATAAGAATGTTTTCATTATGAAATTTGTGGGAACTATATCAACATATAATGCATTGGGTAAAGATTTTTATCCCAAGATATAGACATGGATGGAATGACATGTTAATCTTGTTCAGTGATACAGGATTGGAACGAGGCATGAACTCAGATCTCTAATGGACTTTGTCGGTTTGATAGTATTGGGAATGATTCTTGACTTATATGAAATGATTTTATTTGATTATGTTTGTATTCCGCAATTTTTCATGTCTTTTGTTATGAATATTGGGATTTCATTTCACTACTATGATTTATCCAAGGTCATGATACTATGATCTATTTTTCAAGATAAGATTTTCAAACTGTTATGTTCTTATGAATATGATATGATTGATATTTCCTTTGTTTGACCATAAAAAGAATTTTAGCTCACCCATTGAATGTTTTCATTATCTAAGGTCATGAATAAGGGTATTAAGTAAGATATTCCAATAAGGGACAATAGATTTGATGAAATAAGTGGGAGACAATGAAGATGATTTATGAACCAATTGTTTATGTTACCCAGTTTCTAAAGACACTATACCGATACGATTATATCATGGTTTTGTTATATTTTGTGATAAGTATGATTCAATTATGATGTAATAATAATATATGTAAATTATGGGTCGTTATAATTCGTTTAAATTTATTTTGGGAAAACCATGGGGTGTGGAAATTTTTTTCGTTATCATTAAATAACAAAAAGGCTCATCAGAGAAATAATGTGGTTATTAATAAGTTTTAATTTACATGAAATTAAAATAATATTCATCATTACAATTTTTAGTTCATTCTACAAAATAATATAATTTTTTATGTGATATGATTATGTTTATTATAATATATATGATCCATATTATAATTTATTTATATTCTAAACAAAATTAAAACTCTATTAATTTATGTTTAACACTATTATATAAGGTTAATTGGAAATGGTTAATTGTTTCATGCAACCATTATTCTTCTAAAATTCATCATCCTCTTTTCCTCTCTAGAATAACAATAAAAAGAGTCATACCTTAATCCATAAAGAACATGAACAGATAAATAAAATGACAAAAGATGATATACCCTGAATGATAAAACCCATCATTAAATCATTTTTTAGATCAATGAAACAAAATATGATCAAGGATAGTGGGATTGTATTATTGGATCCTACATGGACATCAAAGAAAATTATAAAATTTTTTCTTTGAATGATCAATAAAATAATCATCGAAAAATGTTTCCATGATGAGTTAAAATTTATTAAGATATATATTAAATTTATTGTAAATTTCAAATACATATGATCTCATATTTTTGTTTGGATATTCTCTATATCATTATTTTATGGAATAATTTCATTGTCCATTATGTTGACTTCATGAAAAATTGTAAAATGATCAATCCAATCAAGGAACAAATTTAGGGTCATCTTCCCACCATGTTCATCTTCTATGCCCAGAACCTTCATATATAATTAGAGGGATAACATATTAAATTTTTAATTATTTATTTAAACATTTGATCGATTATTTGAAAAAGTGGTTCTATATTTAATTTCTAGATATTTATATCTTTAATATTAAGTTTAATAAACATTATATTGATTGTTTAATTATTTATTTCAATATTTGAATTTTCATAAATTTTTAAAATGGCTTCAACCAACCATGTTACCCTTGTTAAATGTTAATTGAGCATGTCTTGACATAGGCAAATGTGTTTTCCAAATAACCATGCAATGGAAAATTGCTCCTCAAATCATAAATGAATAATGCTTAAATTGTTTTGTGAAAAAACAAAATTAATGATAAAAGATACAATTCAATATTTCATCTCTCCTCATGGAGAAATAAGAATAATCAAATAGGTAAAATATTATCTAAAATAGTATAACAACCATAAACCAACTATACATCATGATGAAATATCATACGTCCTATGTTATAATTGTATTACAATTCCACTATTCAAATCCATTACTATGGGTCCGATGTATCTAGAAAATCAACCACCCCATACCAGTGCATTCACATTTCTTGAACCGTAGATATTATATTCTAGAAAAGCGTGGAGGAAACTTTTTTTGGTGTGAAAAAAAGTTTCACAATCAAATTAATAAAAATAAACCATATATTCCATCAATTTAAATAAAATATGGAACACAATGCATTTTAAATTTTTTCATAAAAAACAAGGATTGAAATCAATAATATGGTAGATATATCATAATATAAATAAATTAATTATTATTATAAAATATTTAACTAATTCAATTGGTAGGAATATTACAATTCATAATCAATTACATGTAATATTAAAATTATAATATATCATATCCCCATGTAATATTTCATGTGGTATATTAGTATCTTATAATAGAATCCTAACACATTTTAATGATCATCATGACTCTTATAATTGTGCAAACCTATGTCAACACCATCATAGGTGATCCCATTATGGGAAATCATAGCAAACTAGGTTTTCCTTATGTTGTCATCATCGACCCATTTTTAGAGATTTAAGAGTTCTAGTATGCTTTTCTAGTTCCCACTAACTACCCTTGCTCACATGCATTTCAATCGGGAAATAATCAAATATTTTGGAAAATCATTCATTTTATATCATTTCAACAATCATTGTTCAATTTCATAGATTTCAGTTTTCAACATGCCTTTTCATTTAAATACCAAATCCAATATTCTCATAAAATTCATTCACCATCAAATCATAACTCAATTAAAAAAATTATGAAGAATAAATATTTTTTTATATATTATTTTTCATAAAATCATCCAAAGAATTAAAATATAGTGATATAGGAGGTTATCACCATTTCTATTAACATTTCAATTCATACTGAGAATCATCAAAAATATATTTTTTAATATAATTTGAAAACTCATATCAATATAATTAGGAAATAATGGGTATGAATTTATTGGTAAAGAATTATGGAAACCAACACCATTATTTAAAATTTTAAATGATCAAAAGAACATTGTCAATGGAATCTGATAATGAAGAAATATTGAATAGGATATCAGGAGACAAAATATGGAATCATGATCAATAATAATAGAGATTAGATATATCGATAATAAGATTATATTTCCCTTTAATAAAGTAATAGAATAACAAGATTCATAGAAACTACAATACTATATATTAACAAACAATATGGTGTTTGTTAGAACACCAATATTCATTTAAGGTATGGATCTTGATTAATGGATGTTTTGAGGGAAAAATGAAGAAAAGGGGAATTTTCAATGTACATTCTGTGTAATTATTATTACATGTCATGTAACTAGAAGTCTAGATATAAACATATTTTGTTTGAGTAAGGATGAAAACCTGGAAGTGTGGTGACCTAGAAGACCGCTTATTTCCAAATCTCGTTAAGGGAACTTCACGGTGTGAAATTTTAAAGAACACACATTGTATTTTTTATTTTTTATTTATATATCAGTGGGTTATCATGTCTTGTATTCGAAAACAATTTATTCTACCTGTTGTTCGTACAAGTGCACTATGGAATAAATTAATAACTTTGAACCCCTCCAGATTCTCTGTCTGATCGATGATTGAGACAACATCAGGTTGGTTAGAATCCCACAAATCTGGTCCATTGTAGGCCAATTCATGGGATAATGTTCAATAATATCAATTATACAATATCCATGTAGATGGTTTTTTCCATTCCATGTTAATCAGTGGATTAAATATGTTATAAGTGTCACATATCCTTTTTGGGGTATTGCATGATTTGGATTTTAACCGTACAGACTACCTAATATGGATTGAATGTTCTTAAGGGTTTGATAATTAGGTGTAATGTTAGATACCTTGTTGATGAAACACCCCATGGTATTATTTTCCCATGTTTGACTATTTCTGGCTATTTGGTAATGAATTCTTGTTTGGAGTACATTTTTTTCGTAGCATTTGTAGATTAGGATGGAGTTTATTGATAATATGAAATGCATGTGTTATGCATTGCGAAGGTTTGAAAATTTAGTAGTTACAGATTACATATGCTTCTCTGACAGGATATGCACTTTGTTTTTCCAATGGACAGTGAGATCCATGTACCCGGAAAACTATGGGGGTTTCAATTATTATTTACATAGGACCGTGAGAGACATGGTGTAGATATTAAACCAGGGGTATAGACTGTGATAGCAACCCAGGTGGACATTTTTTATTTTTTCATTATATGTATCCCCAAGGGTATTGACCGTTAGAACAACCCATTAAGTTGTTTGTAATTTTTTTGAAATGTATACCCAGGGGTATTTACTACATGAGCTACCAAGGGGGTTGGTTTCATTATGAAATATAAACCAAGGTGTTTGACCGTGAGAGCTACCCTATAGGTCATTTTATAATGAATTGGCGATATGTTAACCAAAATGGTTTAGAACATGGGAGCTTTCCCATATGGTTATTTATGAACGATTGAATGATTACGCTAAAACATCCAAGCCAAAGCACTAATAGGGACTTAGTCTTCCTTTATTATTTAGATGGCCATCTATGTCATTTGTTTTGATACGAAAATAGATGGTATAGATAAAAATCTATATCCTAGGGTTAAATTATTTATGAGATAAATAATAAATGTAAAATAAATATAACATTAAATTGTAGGAATGTTTAATTTTGAGTACTTCCTAGTTTGTTGCCTCATTTCATTATATTATCTACTATATATATTCACTAACAGTTAGGAAAATTTCTTTTGGAGGATTTCTACTTGGATTTCTTGACAACCTATTTGGGAAATGATTTGGACAAAAATATATTATATGGTCATAGGTATATATAAGATAAAGTGCACTTCTTCTTATGCTACATGATTGTTCTTGGAGATGGAGAGCTTGGGACCAAGATGGGGGTTGTGATGCTTCTGGAGTATACAATTTATATTGTACATTGGTATATTTATTGATTACTAAAACTGTGACTTGATTGGATTTTTTCATAGATATATATTCCATGTATATTATCCATATATATATATTGTTACTTTAGTTGAATTTACATTCAATCTTCTGTTGTATATCTCTTTTGGAAATCAGTGCTTCAGCTATAGTTTATTGTTTTATTCGACTATTCATACTCCACGAATGATGTAATAATTTCCCCAATATCATACCTTTTCCCTCACTTCTAGTCGAATGCCTCAGCCATTTGGTGAAATGCACTTGAGGTCATGTTACCAACAAGGTTAGGGGAACATTTGGGTCGCCCCAGCATCCAGGAAGTAACAATGTGGTATCTAAAGATGCTAATTTCTAATTTTTCATAATATTTGGTTCCAATATAATCAGATAGGAATGAATATGTATTTTTTCAATGATTTGTGCCCAGTAGTAGCTAACCCGTGGATAGGGAAAAGCGAAGTTACCTTGTATATTTAAATTTACCAGCTTTTCAAATTTTTACAGTTGATTTGATTTCATGGTTTGGGGATTCACCTGTTTTTTCTGTTATAATTGATATCAATATGGTTCTATTGTTTTTGATGCAAGATTGGATGAGGGTATTCGATTTCATGCATCACATAGGCACCTACTACAGGTCACATGTCATGCATTATTCTCATGCTATTTAGGGTGCATTAAAGATTGTATGTTGTTTTGATAGTTTTTATGGTAGATATGCATGATGTTGTGATAGATTTCATGATATAAATACCACTATATTGATTGGGTTTTAGAAAATGAAATTATTCTTTTTTATGGACGTCATGTTTTGGTCTCTGTGGTGTTCTGATCCCTCTTGTATTGGAATTTAGAGGATCAGGATTGTAAATAAATTGATTTCTGTTAAAATGAGAGGATTAGGGATGCCAAACTTTTTGAAGGGGATTATGGGCTCTCATAGATAGGAACATGTCATTATATTGGAATATTTTATATTTTAAAGGGTTTTGGAGGATTTTTAGAGGCTTACCGTAATGAAACCCAGATAACATACCGTGAGATGTTATGAACACATGCCATGAGTTGCTTTATTTTGGAGGAACTGAATTTTATTAAGTACATGTCATGTATAATATATATATTCTATGTTGTTGTTGACCATGATACTGAGTATGTGTGTTGGTACATGTGGTTGATAATCTTTTTTTAGAAAATACTATTTTCTGGGAGTACATGTTGTGTAGTAAAAGACAATGACTATGGCCACGTGACTAATGACACAGTTGGATGAAACATAGGTTTTACATGTGTTGTCAATATTATGAGTATCTTGTAGTAATCAACCATGTATCTAGACATGTCACTGATGACAGGGGTGGATTAAACATAACTAGTACACTCCATGTCTAGGGTAAACACATTGTGTTGTGTTACACTAGTGGAAGAGTGTCGTTCAATCCATGTGAAATTACATGGGAAGGATGGAATATTAAAGTTCATTTGGTGTCTCAGGAGGAAAAATCTATGTATATAGGGTGTTCCACAACTTGGTTGATAGGGATACACAACCATGTTACGGCTTGAGTTAACAGACTGTGTAGTGGTTTGACATGTTGTGTAACCAACGTTTTTAAAACATGAATTCATTTTTTCTTCTTCAATTCTAGAACATCTATGTTCCTATATATAATAATATTTTACTAAGGTGTACACCTTAAAATATAGAGTCATTCCACCATGATGTCCTCTAGTTTTATTCCAGATACACATATTCGATCAGACATCGGAAATGGTAGATCAGTGACTAACAGTAGATCCTCATGTCAAGACCGTCTTGCCATCGGCTATTATACCAAACATAGGTGTTGATGCACACTGTTATAATGGATTTATGGGGATGTGGAAATATTTTCTCAGAGCACAAATCCTACCCTGATTATGGACAAGTTGACACAAGTGATCCAACAACAGAATCCCCCCACTATTTTAGTGGATGGAGGACCATTGGTTGGAGAGTCATGGCTGGAGTAAATGCATTCTATCTTCAAGCATCTAGATAATCCTTATGAGAGGTGGGTGAATCTTGAAAAATAAATTCTACGTGATTCATCCATGAAATGGTGGGAGGTTATATCTAATGTGGGACGTTATTAGGTTATGTCATGGGATGATTTATAGAGGAAATTACATGATTACTCCAACCTTAAGACATTGAGGGGAGACCTAACATAGTGGTTCATTCATTTGGATAAGTGAACTCTTTCCATGATGTATTATTCTTCCCATTTTACCATGCATCAAAACATCTCACCTATTTTGCGAGGTGGGGAGTTATCGGTGTCTTGGTTGTATAAGGATGGTGTTAAGTATGACATTCGATCATAGGTGAATGTTTTTAGGCTAACATTAGTGACAACTATTAAAAATCAGGAACTAATAACCATGTACATTCTAAGGGAATTGGGAGCTACGACCTTGGGAGGATCAGAATCTAGGGATGGTACTCCTTTGTATGATATTAGGAAGCACCACAGGGGGCCTTCACATAGTGGTTCTTCCTATAGTAGAGATGTTTCTTCATGTATCCAAGTGGTGTTCTACTAGTGTAGAATGAATGATCATACAAGACCACAATTCCTAAGAGACCGAGTTGAGTGGTGGTCTTGTTGAAATATGGGTAATTATCATCATTTTTTATAGTTTGTATCACTGGAATCTAATGAGAGGTGTTCATTTATAACTCTACATTCTAGAGTTGGACAACCAGTTTCTCTTCAGTTAAGGAATTGGAGTTTTTCAGGATGCTCAGGCTGAGGAGGTGGATATTGCGATAGAATCTAGGAAGTAGTATTCTAGATATAGTAGGGTGGAATTTCTCAGGTTAGTTAGGAAGGGACGCAGGGCCACAGTATAGGACAAACATTTGCGATGGAAAATACCTAGTAAGAGCAGGATCTTAGACCCTCTACAATTAAAGGAATGATTATAGTTGCCTCAGTTTTAGAACCAGATCGTATTGATACATGGGATTCCCATAGATTTTTAATTTTTTCCATTATGGAGATCCATGGTCTTTGTGTCTTTACATATTCTAATGTTATGATTCTAGAGACTCCTTTTTTGATTAGGATGTCTAGTGTACGTCAGTTCATGGAGTTCCCTATTATTGTCGGTGGGTGTCACTTATAGTGGGACCTCACTTTCTTAGAGATGAATACCTTCGATTTTATTCTTGGAATGGACTGGTTTTTCACCTTTTAATACATTGTTGGATACTATCACTACATGGTTATTTTGACATCCTCATACGGGGGAATTTATCTACAGTAGTGTGAAAGGGATTTCCTTTCGGGCAGAGTGGGACCCGAGCATCATTGGATGGGAGGAATTACAACCCAAATATATAGTTTATATCTAGATGACTGTGAGATTTCATATAAGGAATATCATCCAGTTTTAGATCATTTTAGAGATATATATATAGATTAATTTTAATGATTACCTCTAGAGATAAAGGTATATATCTCTATTTAACATTTCCAATATGAACACTAATGTACATTCCACCTAATAAGATCACTAAAATAGAGTTAGTGGAGATCAAAAAAAAATAGAGATTCATGAGAAGGATTTCATCTGACCCAGTACCTCCATTGGGATAGTATATCCTTTTTACAAAAAATGGAATACGGTACCCTAAGACAATATGTGTATTATCGGAAGATAATCCAGTTGATGGTAAAGAACGAATATCCCTTTAATGAAGATTGATGATAGCTATGATCGGCTTCGAGGAGACCAGGTGTTCTTGTAGATTGGATTCTTATCTAGTTATCATCTGTTTCATGTCAAACCATCAGATATACCTCTTACGGACATTCAGAGTAATTATTATCTATATGAGTATTTAGTTATGCCATTTGGTATCATGAATGTGCTGCTAATTTTCATGGAACTGACGAACCTAGTGTCCCATCCTTACCAGGATTTTTTTATAGTAGTCTTTGTGGATGATATCATGGTGTACTCTCACAAAATACAAAACTATTCCATCCATATTATGACTGTATTGATTACACTGACAAAAAATCAGTTATATGCAATGCTCTAAATGTGCCACTTTTGGATGGACTTGATTAATTTAATGGGTCATGTTATCACTGATACATGAGTATATGTTGACCTGGAGAAGTTGAGAGTAGTAGGTTTATAGAAGTATGAGAAGAACTTCTTTGAGTTATGGAGTTTTTGGGGCATCCTAGTGACTACATATTCATTATTTAGGACTTTTCAAACATATTAGTGCCACTGACAAGCCAGACTAAAATGAATGTAAAGTACTTGTGGATAGGTCTCTCTGATTCGGCCTTCATGAGCTGAACGATATATTTACATTATCATATACAATGTTTTTTTCAGAGCTACGAAGGAGAAATACGGTTTACTACGACACATCTATTATTGGGATGGTAGCAATTATTATGTAGGGGAAGGAGTCTTTTTATATAGGTCTCAATAGATGAGGCAACGTGAGGGGAATTACATGATGCATGATCTTGAGTTAGCAGTAGTTGTGAACGCATTGATCAATTTGAGACATTATAGTTTAGGGGAGAATTTTTGTTATACACTGAGCACAAAATACTCATGAATATATTTACACAACAAGATTTGAATTTGAAATAGGGAAGCAGGGTTGAGTACATTCAGTATTTTTACATTGATGGTACCTACATGCATGGTAAAGGAAACCCAGTGGATGATGGGTTGATTATGAGTGATTAAGTACTTGTAGTTAAAGAGGCCAACATTGTGTGGCAGCTTATAGCTTTGTTCTATAAGTTGTATTTAGATTTTCCCCATTAATAGGGGAACACTTTTCATTCATCAGTAGTTTTGACCCCTACTCTACTAGAGCTTGTGAAAGTTAGATAACTATAATTTTCGGAAGGCTTAGTCATATGGGAGAGTGTGATAGGATATTACCCCTCTCTTTGCTTAATTTTAGGATAGGATGAGGTTTTGGGTTTACATGGGAGTGTTTCGGTGTCTGAAAACATACGTGAGGATCTTTTTTGAAAATTTCCAGCATTTGCACAGGAGTTCATCTATGTATCACCAAGATGTATTGAGATATACACCATTTGTATTGGTGGTCAGGTATGAATAGTGATGTATTTATTTTTCTCATGAGGTGTTCCATATTTTAGAAGGTGAAGGGAAAGAATCAGTGGCTGGTAGGGATTTTAAAGTAGTTACCCATTCCCAAGTGGATGTTTAAGTATATCACAATGGTTTTTATGATGGGTATAATGAGGTCGCCTTGATTGAATGATGTGGTTTTTGTTCTTGTTTACAGAATCAGGAAGGATAAAAATTACCTACAAATCATGTAAACCTTCATCATTGTTGATCTTGGAAGGTTTTACATCATAGAGATGTGATGATTGCATGGGGTTCCTCGTTCAATTATTTTAAACAGGGATGCATGGTATACTTATCATGTCTTTTAGGGACTACCAAGGGATTTCGGTACACAAGTACACCTGAGTTCAACTAACCATCCCCAAACCTAATGCTAGTCCGAGTGCACAATTCAGATTTTCAAGGACATTATTTGAGCATGTGTCTTGGATTTTAGGGGATATGGGTGAGACACATACCTCTAGTGGATTATTCCAACAATAATGTTTTCAGGAAACAATTCAGATGGAACCTTATGATTATTTTCATAGAATACCACATGGATCACCCCTACGATGGGTAGAGGTAGGAGGGGCAGCTTTTCTTTGACCTCATATTGTCCAGGAGACCACTGACATGTAGAGTTGATTTGTAATAGGATGGATATCGGATAGTCTTGACAAATATATTATGCTTATTTATGGAGACGACCAACGGTGTTCGAGGTTAGAGATCATGTTTTAATACATTTCACATAGAGGTTAGGACATATTTCTTATTGGTTTTAGTTACCTCAATGGTATTGGGCTATGCATGATATCATTCATTGCTTTCCACCATTGTGTCTTGTTTTTTTATTTTCATAGATTCAAATGGAATTAATACTATATATATATATTATGGATTTAGTAGAATTTATTTCTAGTGTTATGCTACTTATCTTTGTTTGGTATTACTTCTTCTTATGGTGTTTACTATTTTTTTCATTGTGACTACACTTCTAATGGTGGAATACTTTCCCAACTATCAAACAATTTCCCTAACTGAAAGTTGAGGTATTTTTATTTAAATAATTTTTTTGTGGAATTGAAATCATTTCAAATTTTTTGTTAGAGATACTCTATTATCAGTATTAATACGTGCCATAACCACAAGAACCTACTACACTTATGGATGGGTCATATAGATTGGCTAAGCAGTTAATTTAACCGTTCTCAATAAATTCATACCTCACATATCATAGTTGAATGTTTTGGATAGGTTGAATCAATGTTTTGGAGGCCCAATTGTACGGTTTTCCCTTACCATTCACCAACTGTGCATATCCCCATGAGAGTCAACATTTTCCCAAATTTCAATTGAAACACACCAAGATTGGATCCAACTCAATAAGGATAAAAAAGAGTTTGGAATTACATGATGGATGTTAATTATAGATTACAACCTCCCATCAATAAAAACATTTCATTAAAAGGCTATTTAGAAATATACATGACCTAGACACAAGGGAACTACTCCCTTTTCAAATCATCTCATTAATAAGTATAATGTTAATCATAACGATGATTCCATAAAACTTAAGGAAAATGAATTAGATTCCCTTGAATAATATTTTTATCAGAATAATAATTTTCGAATACGTTATGATTCATAGATAAATCTTGTTCAAGGGAATGATATTCCTAGACCAGGACAATACAACAGTCGGAGATAAATCTCAGAAGTATTGGTACTTGAAACACTTTTCAAATTTATCTTGTCTATAATGGATATTCTTAGTTATTAGACACATTCCCCACCGAATCCCTATTCATAGAATGTCCCATAATCCTTAGTATAATGTGTCAAAATTTCCCATTATGTATGTGAACCGACGGAGGTGAATCTCTCAAGAATACCTTGTCACAGATATAAAACTACAATGGTCATTGATGATGATCATCATGAAATATATATATTTTCTTTGATACCTCACCATTATCTAATGAAAAAACATAATCTTCATCATCATCTATAAGAAATAATTACATCAATCTCATAATGATTCATCATTCAAACATCAATACAATTCGGATTTACATGTATTACCATACAATTTCTCAAATGGATCCATCGCGGTTGAGGAATGGTCCTATAATTTTTATTAAAACTCTAAATGAGTAAAATGGATATCCAATAGTCCACAAATATCAAGAATGAAGTCACAAATAAGTTTTTAAAGAATCATTGTAGTTTTTTATATCTAGAAAACCATCTGCCCCTGAAATTAAATACTCTAACACTTGTAGGATCCCACTACCTCATATATTCCTCTTCAAAAGAAATAATTATAATGTGGATCCCTCTAACAGACTATAAACAAAGTAACTCTATATAATATATAGATCTCTTTCACATAGAGACTTCTTAGGTCCTTAATTTCAATTTATATTGAATGGTTCTACTATGTACTAATATGGTCATGCTATATATTACAACCCACAATACATTCATCATTTGATAAAAATGTTACAACCAAAACAATAAGTCAATAGAATCATCAACCAATATTAAAGTCATTAATTGAGGGGGTTTAATCAGTAAAAAATTTATATTGGTCATAGATTATAATTATTTGAAGTAATAAAAATGGTAACAAATGTTAGTGATGTACCTTATCATAACTATGCACCAGATGCATTACCACAAATCATAGACTAATTTTTTTGATCATAGGTGGTCTAAATATTTTTCATTATTATAATCCCCCATCACAACCTTTCGTATATGTAGATTGAAAAAAATTGTTTCTTATCATGTAGGACATCATGAGAGGTGAATAAAAACTCACCAATTGTATCCAAATAACAAAGAGATTCCAAATTCCATATAATTCTACATCATGATTCGTATCTTAATTAATATTCTTGATAAGAGTTGATGTCAACTAATAATTTTTCAAATGAACTCCATTCAAATCATCTTGGTCTCCCTTGTCAAAATAAGGGAATTGAGCCATTAGATTAAATTCTCTTGATAAATATTTCATGAACTATTTCAGAAGTCTCCATATCAAAGCATCAATAACAATATATCCCATAAAAATATATAGAAAATTATGAAATCAGAAAACATAAAGTACTCATTCCAATTACTCTAACAGCGTTTCATGTTTTTTAAGAGATGATATAAGTCATAACTTTGTGGCTTGAATAAACATAAATGCTTTCTCTCATATGGAAATTCCTAAAAATATTATATGTTTGTATAATGACTCAGAGTTCATGATTATGAGTTAGATAGTTATTTTAGTATGCCCAATGATGTGTGCAATTTTATTCTTTTATGTGACCACCATCAATAAATATAGATCCAAAAAATGAACATAATCCATCCAAATAGAAAACATTTCCCTGCTAAACTCTATAAGTATCAATATAGGAATAGATAAAAAGGAAGTTTTAAATAAATAAAATTACTAAGAATTTTTTCGAAATATATGTATGTCAATCTCATATGATTGATGGAATCAGTTAGAGAATAAAACATCGAGAAATACTTAATGAACCTATATTAGTACCTAATCAACCCCATTATGTTATAAAGTTCAAAAACAAGAAGAGGATTCTCTGATTCCATAACAGACATCAGCATTATATGGTCAATTGAAATTACATGTTACCATATCACAATTAACATGAACTACACATACCAAATTTAGAAAATTAATCTTTGAATGCATTTGGTAAATCCATCGATTTTTTAATATTTCCAGAACCTATTTAAAATGAAAAACATCACCTTCAATCTACATATATAGAACCTATATTACATCCATAATTACTACAAATGGAAATTAAATTTACTTGAATTATATCATATTAATATTTTTTGTAGAACATTTTGGGTATGTCGGGTCCTATTACTCACTCCATGACCAAGGGGAAAGGTACCCTTACCCCAACTCTATCTCAAGTAAGTCGGTCATCTGTTTCAAAGGCCCATAAGGGACTTCTGTAATGTTATCTATTATCATTTGGAACGCATGCGGCTTTGGTGCTCAAGCCAAGCGTGCGTTTTTGGCTTCAGAAGGCAGGAAAGCTAAAGTGTCTGTAGTGGTCGTTTTGGAACCGAAACTCGCTTCAAGCAAGCTTTCTAGGGTTTCTTGGAGGTTGGGGTTCCCGAATTCCTTGTAAGGAGGTGATGTTACCACCCATATTTGGATTGGATGGAAGAATAACATCTCGTTAGAGGTGGTGAGTATCTTGACCTAGTGTATTGATACTAAGATTGATATTGCTGGTGTTCACTTGTTATTTTTGTTTGTTTATGCGAGTACTATGGATAGCGGAAGAAGGGAATTATGGTATCATTTAAAGGCAACTCATACTGGCTCTATCCCATGGTTTGTGGGAGGGGACTTTTACAGGGTTGCGGCTCCATCAAAAAGAAAGGTGAAACATGGTTTAACCAGGAATGTTTAGTGGAGTTTCAGGAGTTCATGGTGAATGCATGGGTCATGGATTTAGGTCTCATGGGTTCAAAATTTACGTGGTGTAATAATTGTAAAGGTTTGGGTTTCATATGGAGTTGACTGGACAGATGCCTCACCAACATTAAAGGCCTCGGCCTGTTTTCCAAATCCTCCGTAACTCATCTATCCCGTATTCTTTCAGATCATGCTCCTATTTTAATAGAAATCAGATGTGAAGTGGTGATGGGGAAATCTTTCTTCTACTCGGGGGAGTGGCACCGCGATCTTGTGTTTTTTCACTTGCAGGAAACTTCTTGGCTAAAGGACGAGAGAGAGTGCTTCTGGGCAGGGCTTGTGAATCACCTGAAACGTTTTAAACAGGATATCAAGGATTTGCTGAACAATCAACAAGACAACTCTAACGGGGTTGTTAGTATGCAGGCCGACATTGAGAGGTTGGAGGGTGTTCTACATGTGGCCATGGATTAGAATGTCTTTATCGTTCATTGTGACAAGAAGGTTCCTCTCGCTGAAAAACTCCATTAGATTGAAAGAGTCTTCAAGGAACAGTCTCAGGTCAGATGGCTCAGAGAAGGGGATCGTAGTACATCCTTCTTCCATGCTTTTATTAAAGAAAAAAGAAGCATAAAGATTAATATTAAGAGGGAGGACAGATCTTTCACGTCGTATGTGAATATTTCTGGAAATATGGAATTGAAACACTTCGAGAGTCTCCTGGATGTGGAACCTGTGTCCGGTTTATTGAGAGATGTCATGGATGCCACTGGATTCTTTTGTGGTCTTCCGCTCTTGGTGAATGATAGTGATAATGAGTGTCTCTCTTCCCTCCTCCAGGAAGAGGAGATCTGGGAGGCCCTGTTGGGAATGCCCTAGGGAAGTGCACCCGGTCAAGACGGATGCCACTAGATGTATGCTACTTCACGGAGGCGGCTTCCGGTAGGTTCAGTACCCGCGACTATAGGAGGTTACTTCAGAGGGAGAGACCCATGGTGGAAGGGGGACTGGTTTTTTGGTGCAAGGAGATTCCTAAGAGGATGAACTTCTTGGTGTGTAGATTCACTAACAGAGCACTACCGACGGAGGAGAATATCCATAGGAAAGGGATCGGTCTTGCGTCTCATTGTTACTGCAGTTAATTCCCTTGTATCGAGTCAATGATGCACCTCTTCTTCCAAGGTCAATGGGCCTCCCTCCTTTGGTCCTCCTTCTTCAACTCGCCGCATAAAGATGGAGTGCTTGGGACCTGTCCAGAGTTTGTGGTAGCCAGGTTCTCAGGGACACATAACAGGGCCATGGAAAAGTCGATTAGGGACATCGTCTTGGTTTCTGTCTGCTGGGTCATGTGGGAGGCACGTAATCAGGTTAGACTAGGCTCTAAAAGGTCTCCTTTATTCCTCCTGATCAGGCTCAAAACTCTCATTGTGGAAATTGCATCCTTGGTTAAAGGGGGGAGGGATTCGGTGAATATTTTTAACTTCATTAGGAGACCTTTCATGCCTCAATGAAGGTATGGCCTTTGGATAAAGTGGAAGCCACCTAACCAAGGGTTGAAACTTAATATCGATGGTTCTTGCATAGAGGGAGTAATGAGGGGTGGAGGTTTACTTCGATACTGTTGGGGCTTAGTGTATGTTTCCTTTAGTGCTTTTTATGGTCCGGGTAACTCCCATAGGGAAGAGGCTCGGGCTCTTCTTTCAGGACTTTTGATTTGGAAGAGGAGGGGCTTGAAGGTGATGTAGATTGAATCTGATTCAGAGGTCCTGGTTAGGGCGGTGCCAGGAAGTTATGGGATTCCTTTGGACCTGACTTACATTATTCGATGGTCCAAGATAGAAACTAGTCATGGAAGGTTTATTCATCATAGCTGGAGAGAAGCTAACTTTGCAGCTGACTCGCTGGCTCGTTTGGGCAGACATGAGGACTCTCTTGTTGTGTATGATAGTATACACTCCCTTCCCCTAGAGTGTTTATGTGTGGTTCAAGGGGATGCCCTGGGACTACACCACTTTCGGCCCCCTTAAGGGATTTCCTTGATTTCCCTCATTTTCTATTAAACTATTAATAAAAAATAACTTTTAGACCATAATGGTCACAAATACAACTTATAATGATATTTTGAATGTCTAATTCATTAACTCTCAACTAGTGATAATGGCACGTCCCCCTCCATCTAATGATCCCCCTCCTGGGTTGACAATGAATAATAGTATATAATGACCCCAAATTCTAACTTCCATTATGCCCATGTTATTATACTAGAAACATATTTATACAAATCTCACAGAATAGGAGTCATTACCCTTTATAGGAAACAAGATCAAGAGATAAGATATTTCATCCCCAAAACAACTCGAAGAGATATATATCTATAATGAATAAAAAAATTATCCCACTTGCATAGATAATGTAGAACTATTACAAGTAAAAAATTCTACAATTTCAATTAGATGTATAAATCTATGATGGGACACAACAGATATGATGTTCTGAGCTAGTAGGGTCTTGCATGGTCCACAAAATACTCATGAAAACATGAATTGTTTTCGATATATTGGTTGAGAATACATGTATACTCAATAGGAAAACCAATGTCTCTCATGCACAATTGAATGAACATCAATATTTTACCTATGAGATGAAAATAATACAATAAATTACTAAGAGCTATACTCACCGTCCCAAACTCATCGAGGCACTATGAAAAAATATAGAATGTAATGAATTATAATATAATTCACATTGTTTATTGGGAAACGTACAACACTTCACACATATTAGCATATATTTACTAATGGAAAACATCCTCACTCTTCCATATCTTATGAATGTAATACATCACAAACCGCCCATACACACCGTGTACATAAACAACATCACATATTACCAACAGACACCGGGTCCCCAATCCACATCATGTCCCACCCACAGTCACCTAGGCCAGAAACCACAATATGTACAACACATAGACTCCTAGGTCACAAACCTCATCCCATCCCATAGTCTCCTATGAATGAACTTCACATTTATTACTAAATATAATTTGGAATGAAAAAAACATCTCATCTCGAAGACTCATGGGAGAGAACAACTCTCCCTCATACACCTGGGCCTCAAAACATGACCAACCAAAAAACGCAGGGGCTATCAGTACATTGAAGATGGGTTTGGGAAGAGTGGGTGGAAATCCATCCATAATCCCATTAGGATGTTTGATAAATACACCCATCCCCCATGATGATGGGGTGTTTGGAACACATTTCTCAACTGGTGGGTGTGTACGTATAGAATTCACAAGGAAAATACAAGTATATATTTATATGATACAAAAAACTCCATCCCAACCTATCAAATCCAAGAAAACCCTCCAAATAAAAGAACATCTATCATTTTTTCTACCTCTAAATGAAAAATACAATAGAACATGCCACATAACATGATTCACATTACAATCCTAATAAATTACAATTTATTTTATGTTATAAAAACTATCTCATGACTTTCTAGGATTAATTAATAAATTATTTATTTATTCCATCTCTATATAGGAAATCACCAAGCAAAAAAAAAACAATTGGATACACAAATATAGTCATTTAGATGGTGAAAATCGTTTTTAGTTAGTGATGTTGAACATTAATGACGCATTGTTGCATGTTTTCCTCTTTTAGTAATTTTTTTCCATAAATCGTATTTCTATCACTTATATACAGGGTGAATCTTTTATCATGTAACACATGGAGACAATACACATGAATTAACCATACCCATCACTACTTCCCACCTTCACGCTCATCTAGAGGATCCCACATTCCATCATCACCGTCCCACAATTCAGAACCCCAACCAATAATACATTTCAACAAAACCAATCTTTTAACCCCACTACATAAAATTTCGCATACATTCCAAAAACTATCAATCACTCAACCGGAGGGTCCATTACATAGCTAGGATGATGTATCATCTACTATTTCATCCATACAACCATCCATGAAAATCCAAAGCACATAACTTTGCTAATTGGCATACCACAACACAAACTAGTGAAAACCCACACCTCAAAACAAAAATACAAAACAGTAAATCATTTCTATACACACAACCACAACCATTCCATTCATCACATCAAACACCATGACATATCACATTTTTGGATTTAGAAAAGGGATCTATTATACAGATACACATCTTTATTTAGGTGTGTTATCACACAAAACAAATCGTGGTCCATCCATTCATTACCTATATTTATTTGATTTACCAATTTGCATATATATGGTTTCAAATAGAAAAAAATCATGCAACACATTTTTTGTGACAGAAATGGCCCCAATGGAAATGGTTTTTAGTGGTTCATGAATCTTGTATAATTCAAAATATCAAAAAAATAATATCAAAAATTAAAAGGAATGAAAATAAAATCCCCTACCCCTTTCAAAGAAATCTTACATATTCTTATATTTTGTTGTCCTTGCACAATAATGGTCCATATGTGATCAAAATAAGATTCATCCAACATGATGCAAAAATGAATAGAAACAAAGTAAATATTACCTCAAAATGATGAAAAATATCCTCATAGATGTACATCATAGACAACAAATTTACAATAAGCACTACCTAAAGATCTTTATCTATTTAATGATTCTTTGGTAGCAATACTCTAACAAACAATGAAGAGAATGTCATTTTTGACCATGATATATCATCCTCCATCTCATAGAATGAAAAAAATTTAAGGGGAATGATTCCCAAAAGGAATAAATGACAATAACAGACGATGAACCCACCATTGATCGAAGAAGGATTAGTACATATCTGGAGATGTAGCTAATGAATCAATACATAGAATATGAATCATCCAAACTCTTATGTGGGCTCACTTAGTAAATTGGGGTCAAGGATGGGTCACTACAACCATAGGGTTATAAAACTAATGTAACTATAAAATTACTGAAATTTTATAGCAACTAGGTATTAGACAATGTGTAATACCCTTTCAAAAATTGTACTACTCCTTGGTCGACATACACCAAAAACCACATTGCTTTTCATTTTATTTTATTTTTAAGTCCTGGAAACATTTATCACAAATTAAATATCCTTGGATAAGTCTTGAATATAATTTTCATGTCGTGTAATATAGTTACATGAAATGAAACTCCTATAGAAGCCTCGCTACACCCCCACCTCATGTGAAAACTCTCGAAACCTCTTATGTACACCATCAATAATAAAAAATAAACACGTAATGGACCACAAGTACAAATAATATTAAATTTTATACCTCTCAAAATATTCTAATCCTCGAGAATACGAAACCAAACCCATATGGATGTAGGCATCCAAACAACCACCATTTTTGACAACATTCAAGAGTCGCACCACTCCTCAAGCATAATACACTACTGAACACATCAACTCAAATAACCACAATAAAACTGAACATAACAACCACACAACCATCTCACACTCTACTAAATCCAAATCAATTACTGATACAACTAATGAATTAGACATTCCCAAACACTCAAATCAAGGAATTTTGTCTTCCAAGTCAATATACTGTTATCTCTAGGTGGAACTATTATACCCGCATGGGTTTGATCACATCAAAATTTTTGTGTATCGATTAATAATTAGGGCCTCCCATTTCCACATGTCAGTAATTCATCACACATTAATCCACACACCATTATATTCCAAGGAAATATCTCATCTTATAAATCACGGTTCAAATATAAAATTTGGAAATAAAACAAAAAATGGGAAAACTCAGAAAAAAAATCTAGGTAATGGGTAGACATCTACATTTCTCAGTCCCAATACTCAACTCAAGACCACCATCCCTCCACAAAACACAAACCCATGGAATTTTCAACTCATAATATTTTTCTCCCAATGATCCTAGATATTTTCTTTGTTCCCTATAATTGTTGTTTCATCCTCGATATTCAACTCTCTTCAGTCAAGGTCATGAGATTCATCATGATGATTCTGACAAAGCTGAGATATTTAGATAATATCAGGGATTAAATCCAACTTTGATGGAAATTAAAATAGTTATTACACATCACGAACTGACTCCAAACCCTTTAAGGGTCCAAAAAACACATGTAATACTCGTTCCATCTACCAAACCACTACTGACCATGTAGATAGGAAACCTCCAATGACCCATGGATCCCGATCACTAACTCCATGTGTAGAGACCCAAACATTCATTAATTAAAATTCTTCTTGATCTAATTAAATGTATTCTTATGGTTATATAAAATGTGAACATCACTGGTTTTTTTGTTTCTGGATATCAAAATACTATTATGAATTATGATTATTGCTAATATAGTGATTGAATTGTGATCACATTATTAGTATAAATATAGGGCACTAAAAAATACAATTTACTTAGACAAAGGAAGTGATGGCCTCCTCTAGTAGACTTGACTCATACGAAGACCATTTTTCAGAGCATATAGTGGAGGTGGAGTCATTATGCTTCACTCTGAATCATGACCAAGCTAATCATGAATGTGTCAAGCTTGAGAGGAACTGACTACATGAGAAGTGTAAGTTAATAGAGATTTCCACACAAGTGATATTATCCTAGCCTCCCCAACTGTCTATCTCCATTGAACACCTTACCCTTCGGTCTTATGCAAGTGTTATAAAGGGTTATTTAATAAGACCCTAGCACTATTACTATGTACATTGTTTTTTTATAATGAATCAGAATTCATTTTATTATTGTTACATTGTAAATAGTTTTTAATGAACAAATAGTATTTTAGTTAAAATTCAACTATGAAATATATTTTGGCGTTTTAATGTATTTTTGAATAAAATTGTATTTTTATAAAATATTATTATTATTAAATTTATTTTTATTAAATAAAATTATCATATAATTTTATGAATACAATTGTAATATTTATTATGGTTTGAATGTTGTTCTTGTCAAAAACCTTAAATTTTGGATAACAGTCGGTTTTAATTCTAAAAGATAAAATTCACATATTAATAAAATTACATAGAAAAAATGAATATTATTTTTTGAATTAGGATGTCGAAATTATCCAATGTTGAATTGTTCATAATTGTTTGAGACAGTCGATTTTTTTGGAAAAAAATAAATAACGTTTATATGTATAATGTGTATTATGACATTATAATGGAACAATAGGGATGTAATAAAATACTATAAACATTATGCTCGTAAAATATATGTTTTAACATTAAAATAAAGTTTTTTTGGGTTTGTTTGATTTATTTTAATATGCATTAGTGGATCCATCAAGGCTTATAAATCATTTTGATTGTTTAAATTAGTTTCCTTGACAGTGTGACTCACCACCGAATAATCAACACTAATATTTATGATGTTCATAAAATCACCTTATAAAATATTTTTTCCCACTCCCCTATGTCAAAACCCATTGGCAAAAACCATTGGTTGGTATGTGGTTTTGATTAGTTTAATGTGATGTGTCCCAAACATAAATAATAAAAATTTCCATCTCATTTCCTATATAATCCGAACCATTCCCCGACATCCTCTTCAACAAATTCATTTGGAGTTCGACCAACCCCTTTCCTAATTTCTCATGAATCCTCCCAAGGTTCCCCATGATCCCAAGAATCATATCTCATACCTCTCTCAATCATATGGGTTCGTATTTCCAAGTTAGGGATTTCGTCCTTTCTCATTTTTGTCCCATTTTCTTTATGTGGTTATACCCTTTTGTTTTCAATTAAAAATATGGGGGTATAATTCCACACAATCCCCATACATCCCTTTTTATTTTGGGATAATGGGAGACCAATTTCTCTCTCATTAATTCCCCCATGTACACCAGTTACCATGCCAAAATTACATGAGGGATTTCACTCTCCACTTTTACATCCTAGTTACTATTTTGTATTATGCTTGTAAATTCAATTATATTTGTTGGGACATGTATCTGTATGACCCCCATACTTTACATTTCATGTAAATATGATGATACACCCATTTATCTATCATTATACATTTTCATGAATCCTTATGTCATGACATTATGCTACCGAAATTGCACCGTATTTTTCCAAGCCATGATCACTGTGTACGGAATACCATACCCGTGACTCTATCAAGGTTATTCTCTTTTATGTACATATAATATTGAATGGTACATTAATGTATTTTTTACACATTAATTAATCTTGTAATAACTAATGATATTGATTTATTCCATGTTAAATGATACATGTGGAACACTAATACATGAAATGAAATTTTTAAGAAGGGTGTGCCCTAATAGCGCTCCAATGCATTGGGTAAAGTATTGTATCATGATATTTCATGTGCAATGAGTATTGAATTAAGCTAATTCAAGAGAAACGAGGGTATAATGGTGCTTCATATGCAATGAAGTTTTACTCATACTTAATTTCCAATGAGCATTCTTTCATGCTAATTCCATGTTGAGTGTTGTTACCACATTGCCATGTTAGGATTATCATGTTTATCCTGAATTTATACTCATGTTTCTCTTATGCTCTACTGACATGCCTATTGTTTCAAATGTCTTGTATTCCTCATTTTCTTCCATGTTTATTCACTTACTGGGATATATATCTTACCCTTTTCTTATTCATGTCCTCAGGTTATCCCATGGAATGCTAAGTAAGAGGGAATGTAGTGGTTATGTAAAGGAGGTTTTCAATAAAGATGTTGTATTTCATGTTTTATGTTGATATGTATGATACTATGCCCAATGAAAACTAGACCTCTCTATATTCTATGTTGTGTCATGTGATTTTTATGTAATAAATCATTGTTATGAGTGTAATAAAGAGATGAGTTGTTATAAATGTTATCAGATGATTGGTTTAGTTATTTTTAGGATTAGGATTAGAAAACCATGATGAAGACTTAGAGACAAGACTTAGTATAATAAAACATCTGTAATGTTTTGTGGAAATTGAGTAAGTGTTTTATCAATAAGATGCATCTCTTTTCTGATACTCGTAGGTAGAGGTGGCTCTGGTACATATTTACATAGGGGTGAAAACGCTGACATGGAGTTTTAAGTTAGACCCAGGTTATCCTGGTACATGTAAATGGGCCTTTCTTCACTCTTGGTTATGAGACTCTCAGGTGATATGTATTGGTAAATTCTCAAGCTTAGTATGAACCATTTTTAATGGAATAATAAAATCCCCTAAGAATATATGATAGAATGCTGATCATGCATAACATAGATTGAAGCCTAATTATTCATAAGATATGGAAATAAATGCTATTTATAAGTCATATGTTTTGTCCTTGGATTACTGTTTCTGTGTTTCCCATAACATTCCTTTTATTCCAATCAATGTCCAGTAATAGGTGGAATCGTCCTAACAACCGATGTGAAAACTAATGTGATGAAAATTTTATTGAGATTCCCAATATGATGGGAGCAGGAATCACGAACATTGTCACAACACTCTCCCAGTTATCAATAGCTTCGAATAGAAACAAGGGTCAAGAAGAAAATTCAACCCCCTCCCCCCTCAATAAAGAATATGTTTCTATCTAGTGCTTCATGTGAAAAAAATCCTCATAATTTTAATGGATCAAATGATCCCTCAATTGCCGAACAATGGATCATATCCATTGAAAAGATCTTCTCCATCCTTAAATGTTCCGAACAATAGAAGGTTCTTCTAGCTAATTTTCGTATGGAGGGTGAAGTTGATCAATGGTGGATTTTGATCAAAAATATGAAGCTTGATAAGGAGATCAATCATGGTAATGGAAGGATTTCCGAATATTTTTTTGATAAATATTTTCCATGTAGCCTATAGATTACGATGAAATGGAACTCGTTTCCCTCAAGAAAAAAGATGATGAATCTGTCAGAGCATATGTGGGAAACATCATAAGGCTTCCAAAATGCACCACCGGATTTTTAGTTACCCCCTAAATTCAAGGTCAACCGCTTCTTTGTTGGGATTAAGCCTAGCCTAGGGAAAGCACTGGTGACCAATGACTTCAACAGCTATGAGGAAATGTTCCTCTGTTCCCTCAATGTAGAAATGGAGATCGGAGAATCACAGGGGTAACATGGGGATAAAAATCCAATGGTGTATTTAATTCTAGGAGTCTGATGGATAAATCCAATGATGCTATATAAATCTAGTACTTCACGTGCCCAAGGTGTGTAAAGAAGCACCCTGGTAATTTCATTAAGGGGATGAAGTAAGGAAGTGGGTGTGGATGTGAGGGGCACTAGGCTATTAATTGTCGATAAGAAAAACTAGTGGCTACATAACAGGAGAGGAACACTCTGCTTGACCCTCAACATCTTTTTCTTTGTTTCAAATTCAATTATCTGGGGAACATTGCAATCCAGTGCCCTATGCCAAGGGTTTCAAGAGGCAACCAACAACCTCCACGGTAGCACATGTGAGATTTTTCCATCAGTACTATCATTGTGAACCCCAAAAATGAAGTGGTGAAAGGTACTCTAGTTATTCATTCATGTATAGAGAAATTTTTTTTTTAGGTTCAACACATTCTTTTCATTCTCAATAGTTTAGTAGAAAAATCCCATAATCACCACAAATCATTGAAGTAATGATGTGGTGAGTATGAAAAATGGTGAAATCATTGCATCTCTGGAATATAACTCCTCCACTATTTAAATAGGTTGATTGAACATCCCAGAGAACATCATCATACTCCATCTGGAGGAAATGGATGCAATTCATGGTATGTATTGGATTTCCCTATACAGGTCCTACATAAATTTTTGTGAGAGGGAAGTCACACTCCATGTGGAGAATCAACCCCCAATTTTGAAAAACTACATTGAAGAAGATGAATCTTCTTTCTCCCCATCATATCAAAAGTAAATATTACTACCATATTAGCACATGTATCTGGATTAGATTATTGAGTCTAAGAAGGCAACCATCCTTGAATACAAGCCTATTGTGATTTAATTCACTGAAGTGTTTCTCGAGAAATTGTCCGGTCTTCTTCCAAGAGTAGATGTTTAATTCTCAATTGACCCTATACATGGGGCATTGCCAATATCAAAGAATCCATATAGAATGGTTGTTGAGGGGCCTAGGGAGCTGATGAAACAACTATAAGAGTATCTGGAAAAAGGATTTCTACTCCCATGTGCTTCACCATGGGGGTAACTAGTCCTCTTCATCGAAAAGAAGGATGGGTCAGAGAACCTTTCCCTTAATTATCATGATCTTAATAACTTCCCAATAAATAAAAATTATCTTCTCCCATGAATAGAATAATTGTTCAATCAGTTACGTGTGGCACAATACTTATACGAGGTGTATTTTTGGTCTGGATGTTATAATGTATGGGTGAACAATGAAAATATCCCCAAAAATTCTTTTCGTACAAGATACGAGTAATATGAATTCAAAGTAATGCCTTTTAGACTAACTGATGCTCCAGTAATCTTCATGGACATGATGAATAGAGTCTTTAGAGATAACCTTGACAAATTTTTAGTTGTTTTTATAAATGATATTCTAATATACTCCAAAATGAAGGACAATCATGATGAGCATATTAGAACTGTACTAGAGACCTTGAGAATGGAGAAGCTCTATTCCAAGTACCACAAGAGAGAGATCTAGTTGAATTATGTCTCATTAATTGGCCATATCGTCACAACCAATGGGATATCAATGGATCCCTCTATGCCAGCTGGAATAGGGGGACGACCGAGGCTAACGACGGTAATGGATATCTGTAGCTTCTTGGGGTTAGCTGGATATTATCAACGATTTCTGAGAAATTTCTCACAATTTTCAAACACTCATACCAAGATAACTCTGAAGGGAGTAAATATTTCATGGAGTGATGAATGAAAATAAAGATACATGAAGTTGAAAGGGAGGTTTATCACTATGATCGTTCTCACATTACCCACAAGTGGAGAATATTTTGTGGTATTCGGTGACGCTTCGAAGAAGTGCCTCATTCTGTGTTGATGAAAATTGACAAATTCATCACATATGAATCAAGGTAATTGATAGTTTAGGAGACGAATTATACAAAAAATTATATTTATATGGTTGTAGTGATATTTGAATTAAATATTTGGCAGAATTATCTATTTGGGGAGAAGTGGAAATATATATGGAGAAGAAATGTGTAAAGTATATATTCAAACAGAATGAGTTGAACGTTTTCCAACAAAGATGGTTAGATCTAGTAAAATACCTTGAATTCTCAATCCAATACCAAAATTGGAAAATGAAGAAGTTGGAATATTCCCTACGTAAAAATAACCCAGAAATTATATCATTGATGAGAAATGAGAAGGATCCAATAATCATAGATTTGATAAATATGTACATGGGAAACATAATGAAGGGAACATCATCAATCGATTCACAAAAGATTGCTCAACCATCTCTTTTGGAAAGGATAAAGTATCTCAAAATGATGATGTGGGAACTCAAAAGAATGTAGAAGTAATCAAAAAAGGGAAATCTTTTGAGATAAATGTTAATGAAGAAGAAATTTTGAGATTTGGGAAATGTCTATGTGTTCCATCATGACCTGTGCAATGGAATGATCTTTTGGATGATGCACATAGTTAATGTTTCTCTATTAACCCAGGCAACAAAAAGGTGTATTGAGATCGCCGAGAGCATTACTAGTTGGATAATATAATGAAGGGGATCATTGAGTATACATCAATGTGCCTAGGGTGTCAGCAAGTGATGGTATAGTGGAATAAGTCTAAAAGATTGATGTAACCACTACCCATACCGGCATGAAAATGGGAGAACATCAACATGGACTTTGTTGCCAGAATTCTGAAGACATCCAAAGGCTACAATGAAATATGGGATGTTTTGGATCATCTTAAAAACATTTCACACTTCATTTCAATTCAGGAGGATTCCTCATTGGTTCAACTAGCATGGATATGTATCGGTGAAGTGGTGATGTTTCATGGATTACCACTTTCTATTGTATCTGATCAATATCCAAGATCCACCTCTATGATTTGAAAGAGACTTAAACATGATCTAGATACTGAACTGAACATCAGTATGGCCTATCATCCTCAAACTGAAGGAAAATCTGAGCTATATATTGAGACACTTGAAGATATGTTAAGATCATGATCAATGGACATTAATGGAGGATGGGATCAAAATGTTTCATGCGTTGAATTATCCTATAATAACAGTTTCAACTCAAGATTTCGAGTGGCACCTTATGAAGCCTTGAATGGGAAGAGGTGCATAACACCTCCATGTTGGGATGATGTTGGTGAGCGTAAGCTTCTAGTACCATAAATTGACAAAGAATGTTTGGACAAGGTGATAACCATTCTGTAGCATATCAAGGAAGGCTAGAGTCGGTAGAAGAGAAATGTTGATAACCATCAGTGAGACATTTAGTTTAATGATTGATGCCAGGTATTCTTACACATATCTTCATGGAATAAGATCATTAGGATTGCAAAGAAAGAGAATATATGCCCTAGATACATCGGCCCCTTCGAGATTCTTGATCATCTCGGGGCTATGGCCTATTGACTGGCACTCCCACCTACCATGGCTAAAGCACATGATATCTTTCATGAATCCCTCTTAATGAAGTACATACCAGACCATTAACATGTACTCACATAAGAGTTAGTACAATTAGAAGATGATATTTGTTACGAGGAGAAACCAATTAAGATCATAGATTGTAGGGAAAAAGTCCTATGAAAAAAGACAATGCCACTTCTGATGGTGTTGTGGAAAAACCTCAAGATTGTAGAAGTGATGTGGGAATCATAGAAAGTGATGAAGTAGAGTTTCCCTTATCTTTTTTATTGTGGGATAAAGAAAATTTCCATGGAAAAATTTCATAAGGGGGAAATAATTTATTGACCCAAACATTCATTAAAGAAAATTCTTATTGATCTAATTAAATGTATTATTAAGATTATATAAATTCTGACCTTAATTGGTTTTATGATTTTGGATTTTAAAATACTATTAAGTATTTTTTTTGTTGCTAATATAGAAATTGAACAGTGATCACATTATTAGAATAAATATAGAGCCTAAAAAATCCAATTTAGTCAGTCAAAGGATGTTATGGCATAATCAAATAGAATTTCCCCATACGAAGCCCATTTTTCGGAGATCGAAAAGGATTTTTCATCATTGGGATTATCTCTTGACCAAACCCAATCCGAGCTTGAACACGTTATGCTTTAGTGGAACCGACTATGAGAGCTGTGGTTGTTAATAGAGATTACCACTCGAGCAATGTTATCTAAGCCGCCACATGATAATGTCTCCATCGCACACCATACCCTTCGGTCATATGTGGGTGCTATAAGGGGTTATGTAACACTACACTAGAACTTTGACTATGTTCATTATTTTTTATAAATAATGTGAATTCATTTTATTATTGTTAATTTGTAAAATGTTTTTAAAGAACAAATAGTATTTTCAGTTAATATTCAACTAATAAATCTATTTTGATGAATTAATGTATTTTTGAATTAAATGATATTTTAATATAATATAGTAATTATTATTAAATTATTTTTTATTAATCATAAATTATTGTATAATTTTATTAATGCAATTGTAATTTTTATTATTGTTTAGAAGCCGTTTTTTGTCAAAGTCAATGAATTTTGTATAAATTTCGGTTTTTATTTTAAAAGTAAAAAATTCACATTCATAGAAATTTATTTTCATAAAATGAAGATTATTTTTGGTATCAGGATGTTGAAGTTATCCAATAGTGAATTTTTCATAATTTTCTGAGACAGTTGAATTGTTTGGTAAAAATTATATATTGTTTCCATATATAATATGTTTTATGACACCATAATAACCCAATTGTTATGTAATATATATATATAACATTATTTTAGGTGAAAATATGCTTTATCATTAAAATAATCCAATTTTGGTTTTGTTTGATTTATTTAATAAAACATTAGGGGAACATTCAAGGCTTTTAAAACATTTTGACTTTTTAAATTGTTTCCCTTGAGGGTCTGACTCTCCTCCACATAAGGAACCATATTATTTTAAGAAGTTCTTCCATTGGTCCCATAATTTTTTTTCCACTCCCCTTTGGACAAAACCTAGGGCAAAAACTATTTTATGGTTTTTGGTTTTGATTAGTTTATTGTGAGGTGTCCCAAACCTAAATAATAATGAATTCCCTGTCATTACATATATAAATCGACCCAATCTCCCACATAATAATCCCTCAAAGACTTTGGAGTTCGACCTAGCCCTGACCTCATCTCTCTCGAATCCTCCCAATGTGCCCCAAGCTCCAAATAAGCCTCTCTCAACCCTCTCCCTTATTTATGGATCACACATCCAAGTAAGGGATTTCTTCCTTTCCCATTTTTGTACAATTATATTTACGTTGGTATGCCATTTTTTCAATTAAAAATGCTATGGTATGATTTAAAACCATCACCATACTACACTAATTATGTTTGGATATTGGGAGACCCCATTCTCTCTCATTAATGACTCCCATGTACTTTCGTCACCAAGCCGAAATTCTGTGAGGGATTTCTCTCTACTATTTTACATCCTTGTAATTATTTTGAATTATGCATCAAAATTACATTTCGTTTATAGGGACATGTACCTGTATAACCCCCTTATTGTCCATTTCATGTAAGTATGATGAGATTTCCATTTATATCTCATTAGTGATTTTCATAAATCCTTATGTCACACCGTTATGCTGACTAAATTGCATCACAATTTTCAATTACAAGATCATTGTCTAGTGAATAACATAACCATGTATCTATCAAGTGAACTCAACATTATACACATATACATATTGAATGATACTTTCATGTATTTATTACACATTACTTAATTGTGTAATAACTATGTATGATGATTGAGTCCATGTTATATTATCCTTGTGGCACACTTATGCATGAATTGAAATGTTTAAGATGGGTGCACCGTAATAGAGCTCCAATGCATTGGGTAAAGTATAGTATCATGATACTTCATATTAAATGTGTGTTTACTCATGGTAATTCAAGTACCACTAGGGTTTACTCATGCATCATGTTCAATGAGGGTTTACTCATGCTCCATCTGCAAGGAGCATTGGCCCATACTAGTTCCATGTTAGGTGTGGTGGCCACATTTCCATGTTATTATTATCATGATTTATCATGCCTTAATGTTATTATTTCTCTTATTCACCATTAATATTCTTATTGTCTAACATGTATTTTATTCCTCATGTTATTCCATGTTTATTCCCTTAGTGGGCTATTTATCTCACCCTTTTTCTTATGCATGTCTTCAGGTTATCCAATGGAATGCTATATACGAGGGAATGTAGTTTCCATGTAGAGTATGGTTTAAATAAAGATGATGTATTTCACATTTTATGTTTAAATGTATGATCCTATGTCTCTAAGACACTAAAACACTCAATATTATATGTTTTATCAAGTGATGTTTATGTAATAAATCATGTTTTATTTTGTAATAAAGGGCAGAGTTGTTATACAAAGGGCCTCCTTCAGTGATTAGCATAAAAATTCTTCATGTACAGCACTACATTCATCTTCTCAAGAATAAGAAAAAACTTCTTAGTTGTGATTTCCAAAACATAGAAACCAAGTATAGTTGTATCCCCAACCATAGTTCAACAGAACTAGGTGTGACACCGTCTTCTATAAAATTATTCCAATGGTTCCATGAAAATGGAATATTCATTGTTATTATTATAGTAAATCACTAACAATGGATGGTGTTGTACCTAATATCCTCTAATATACAATATATATTCTCATAACATGTAATCTAATGTCTGGATTATCCTCTTTCCCCCCCATCATTTTGAGTGTAAAAATCATTACGGATGCATTAATGAGTTCCAAAAGCATGCACAAATCCCCTATAGAATTGCGAGTTCTGTATGTGTCCCAAAATGTGAAAAATGTGTTTAGAATATTCATGTATCCACCCACCTCATATATATACGTTATTTCTAAATAATAAACTTCACCTAATGCCTTGATCTCTATGAAATGAGCCAATTTTGACATTCAATCCACTACTACCCAGATAGCATCGTAACCTCCCTTTTCAGTGTGTAACCCTATGAAAAAATTCCATTAATATGTCATCCAAAATACTCGTCGGAACCTCCAATGGATACAAACAATAACTACGAACATTGTTCTTAGTCGTAACCTTCTAGAAGACCAAGAATCTATCTATAAAATCTTATATTAACCCCTTTATCTATGGCCACAAAAATAAAATTTTCCAGCCACGATACATTTTATAATCTATTGGGTGAACCTATAAATTTTATATATGAAATTCATGATGGAATCCAACATGAAATACCCCCATGAATTTCCCCTAAGTCTCCACACCGAGACACTTCCATATATTGAATTAGAGATGACTACAATATCATCTAAAACACATAGCCTCTACCACCATCTTCTCCTACAACCTAGTGAAAGTTTTTTAAATCCTCCATTGTTCTCCAAGCATCTAAAAATTCGTGAACATCCTCCTTTAGAGAATTTAATATCAATATATAAGCCACGATTTTCCCTTTACTATGTTTTAGATAAACTTAAAAATCATTTTCTAGAAGAACTTACATCACCACTGCAATTTCATCTACATATATCACTAGGAAAATATTTTACCCAATATTTTATGATTTGTGAGGTCCAAAAAGAACTCCCCAATGAGGTATTGTAAATAAAACATCAGCGCCCAAACCAATACAGCAAACTCTAGATTATCGGTGCATTATTTACGCTTCTGGGGATGTTACTACCTAGACCCAAATGAAACCAGTGCTCATTTATTTATCCAGATGTATCCCAAACACTGATGCGAAGGACCATAGAAAACCTAAAGAAATACCACATCCTTTAGAAACTGGATAACTGGAACACTAACCAAACTCCCCATAACATATTTAAACGCTAACTAGATCTACTAATTAAACTCAAATGATTGGTTCTTCATATTAAAATCCATCAACATGGATGGAAATGTTAAAAATTGTATAAAAACCAATGATAATTACCCAAAATACCAAGAAAACTATGAACTCATATTCCTGGGTGATTCCCATGAAACAATATCCAGAACCATTCATGGGTCTACTACCACAAACTTAAATGACTCCTCTTACTAGAGTAAATTCACCTCTCATGTCCAAAACATATAGTGGGATAACATCATATAGAGCCGATGTTTTCTGGAAACTTACGAGACAATACTGAGATACTCAATATGCTTCTCCAAACAATATGAGTGTATTAGGATATTAATGATGATAATGATGAAGAATAATTCCAGGAACTCATGGAACATAGAGTTTATCTTCCCCATGGTCACTTCTAGTGTGTTCGTAACACCAAATAGCATAACCAAAAACACAAAGTGCCCATACCTCCATCAGAAGGCAGTGATTGGGATATCCCACAATTCACCTATAATGACCCATAATTTACATACATTGATATTACTTCAAAATTGAAGCACACTTATTACAACTAATGACAAAACCATGAAAGGACCGTATAGGTATAGTGTCTTTAGAAACTGGAAAGCATAAACAACTGGTTCATAAAGCATCTACTTTGCCTCCCATTTATTTCATCATATCTAGAGTCCCTTTTTGGCATATCCTACTTAATAACCTTCTTCCTGGCCTGGGGAAATAAAAAATACAAAAGGGTGAGCTCAAATTCTCATTAAGGGTGAAGAAAATAAATATCAATCACATCATATACTTAAGAACATAGCTTTTGGAAATCTTAACCTGCAAAAGAGATCATAATTTCATAAAATGGGATCAATCATAGTAGTGAAATGTAATCCAAATAATCAAAACATAAAACATGAAACTATGTGGAATACACACATAATCATTGAGAATCATTTCTTATTTGTCAAGACTCATTGGCAAGACTATCTTAGTGGACAAAGTCCATTTCTGAACCGAGTTCACTTCTCGTTTAAGTCCTGTTTCACTGAACCGGTATAACCTGCCTTTCCATCCATGTATATCTCATGCGATATAAAATATTTACCCAATGAATTGGATGGAGATATAGGTCCCACCCATCTCATAATGATACCGTTCTTATGTGTGCCACAAAATCATAATCCATACATCATAGCATAACCCATGTAATAAAAATGGGAATCATAAACATCATGACATTATAAAATAACTCATATAAGATAAAGGAATTAATAAAAATAATTCCATCACACCATAATCAAATCAATGTAATAATATGGATAGAAACATAACCCTATATTATCTTTGATGGAAAATAATTCTGATAAAGCACTTGAACTCCATTCTTGAGGAAAATATCCTTTCTACTTCAAAAACATTTTCCTTTCTTTAAAATGTCATAAAATTTTAAACTAAATGAAATTGATTAAAAATATAATTGAAAACATGTAAATGAATCTTCTTGAAAATAATGATTTAAAAATCCATTCATGCCGTATAAGTTAAAAAAACATTTTTCTCGTACTTTTGTCGGAAAAGTCAAAAAGTACCTTGTACAAAAAACGAAAAAAGATTCCTTTCCAATCATTTTCTAAAAACTCACCGAAGGGTAAAATTGGATATAAAATATTGTAGAAGGATACAAAAATTACATATTGAGGAAACATGGATGTGGATGATAAATATTCCCCAGTAAATTCTGAAGTATAAACAATCTCGGATAAAAATTGAGATTGCGAGATTTTCCCTTACCTTAGGTCCGATTTTCTTCGTAAGTGTCCGAACCTCCTGTATAATGATTTAAATAATGTTATTGACTTATTCCAGAATCATACGTATTTTTATGATATCATATATGGTTATATTCATAGCTTCTTATTATTAATATTTCATTACTACTTGTTATTCAGATGTTTATTAATTTTTGTTCTTATGCGTGTTTTGTCGAATAAATTCTTATTCTTCTTTTTAGGATATAGATACCTCATTTCCAGAATGTTATTAGTGTAATATATATCATATTAATTCATTCAATTCATTTATATAATCATTATGCAATGAAGATCATGTAGAACGAATGACATCACATTGTGGAGACGCTATTCCATACGTACGTACGAGCGATGATATCGTTCCCATGATCGTGGAATTGTATTGGAGTGTATGTATACTATTTCATAATCAATACCAATTTAAAATAATCATATATATTCATTAATTTCACCCTTATACCCATCCAAGTAATGTGGTGGTGGAAAATAGATTACACCACGGCGTGGAGACGGTATTCCGTATGTACGCACGCGCGATGATTTCGTTTTCCGTAGGATGGATAAAAGGTGAAATAGAGTTGTTTCATATTTATAATAACATATCAGTATATGAGTGATACTGATGTTATTAACTCATAATTAAACAACTAATGAAGAATAAGTGGAATAAGAAATAAAGATGAATGAATCGGAAACGGGCATTACCTCTTCATTGAGGTGCATCTTTGAGACCTCCTTTTAAGGCACTAAAATTGGTCTTTGAGGAATACCAGGACCTCTAGGATGTCTCTAGGGATGTGTAGAGAATAATGTGTCAGGTATTGGACGAACTTGAAGGATCAAAATGGTGTGAGGAGGAGAGGGAGGAGGTGCCCTTTTATAAGGGAGGAGAGGGGCACCTTTGGAATAACTAAAAATATTATTTTATTATAAAGTCATGTTCGGTTTAAAATAGCTAAAAATTGATTTATTTAAAATATAATGTGGGGATGGGTCTAATTACTCTCATACAATATAATTTAGACATGTTTAGGTTCCTATTTTAGCCTTATCATTTAGATTTATCATTAAGTTAAATAATTTTACTTTTACCGTGTCTTCTTGTGTTCTTATACTATAAGGTTAATAAACTTACTATAACAAGCCAAACGAACCCCAATTTGTTTATTATTAATATATATAACTTTATTTAAGTCATTTGGCCGAACCTTAGATTTTTAGGAATAAAATACTAATTAATACTATAATATTTGATTTAAAAACTATTTTATGTCAATTTTGTCACTATTTAGTAATTGATTTTTTTGAAAATCATAACAGAATTATTAGTTCGAAAAAAGTTAATTAAATCTACAATAACATGTCATATTATCCTATAAAATTATTTGAATTCATAAAAAGTCTTAAATTACATTTATTTGGGTATTTATAACATCAATTATGTCAATATTTCATTAATAAGATAATTACTGCATCATCGTTGTGTCATAAATAAATTAAATTATTTAATGTCTAAAAATTATAAATAAAATACCATTATGTTGGATATCTTTTTATCTTTATAATTAATATTTATTGTCGATTTTATCTTATTTATATCCCCATATTAAAAATGATTTACTTATTAAACATTGATTTTAGCTATTTTAGCCCTTCTTTAAGTAAATTGATAATAAATGTCCTAATCTAATCCAAGTGGGCCTTAATGTTCATATTTTATTCCTAAGATTGTTTTTGGTCGAATTAAACTTATCCAATAGAATTAGGACATGTTTTAGGGTAATAATAATATCATTTTTAGCCTTAATTACCCTATTTACTTTTAACTGTGGTAAATAAAAGTAAAAAGTTACTATTCACCAAAAAAATATTTTCATCTCATTGAACAACATTTTACTTACTAAATTCAACCGTGTCTCTCGGATTTTCGAAAGTCCACTCACAGAAGTGGTAAAATTATGTTTTATGAAAAATTCAGTTTTTTTAACTACCGCTTAGTAGTTTCACTATTCATCAAAAATTGAAATTTTTCAGAAAAATACCAAAATTTCACCCTAGGAAAATTTCGATATTCCAAATCCAAAAATGATGTCCGTTTAGAAAAATAAAATTTAAAAAATTTCATAAAATGGTTATTACTATTCATAACGGCTAGTTTTAATAATATTTTAATAGCATATCGTTGTTTATTGAAACTCGGTATTGCGTACGATGCAAGCTATCGAGGAAGGCCGCAGTTGCGTGTAAAGCAAGCCAAGCTAGTGTTGTGTGTAGTGAAAGATTCCTTTGATGATTTATATAACATAAAAACAAATTTTTTTCTCATAATTGTCTCGGGTGTTACATTCTACCCCCCTTAAAATGAATTTCGCCCTTGAAATTTGTCAGTTTGTAACAAACAGATGAGGATACCTCTCCCTCATCATATCCTCAAGCTCCCATGTAGCTTCTTCTAGTCAGTGGTTCCTCTATAAAACTTTCACCAAGCGAGTGGTCTTGTTTCATAGGATTTTTTCGCTACGATCTAGAATCTTTATCGGCTGTTCTTCATAAGAAAGATCTTGCTCCAGCGGTACAACTTCTGAACTGAGTACATGTAAAGGATCATGAATGTACTTTCTCATGAGAGATACATGGAACACATCGTGTACTTGAGAGAGATTCAGTGGAAGTGCCAATCGGTAAGATACCTTTCCAACACGATCCAGAATTTCAGAAGGACCGATATATCAAGGGCTCAACTTCCCCTTCTTTCCAAATCTCATGACCCTCTTCCAGGGAGATATTCATAAGAACACTTTATCACCCACTTCAAACTCTAGGTCTTTTCTTCGGTTCTCGGCATAACATTTCTGTCGACTTTGAGCTGCTCTTATGTGTTGTTGAATAGATCTGACCCTTTCTGCCATTTCTTCAATGAGATCAGGTCCTAATAGCTTTCTTTCCCCAACTTCATCCCAACAAGTTGGAGTCCTGCATTTCATTCCATATAGAGCTTCATAAGGAGGCATCTGAATACTGGAGTGGAAGATATTATTATAAGAAAATTCCACCAATGGTAGGTGTTGATCCCAACCACCTTTGAAATCCATAGAGCAAGCTCTCAACATATCTTCTAGAGTTTGAATTGTTCTCTTAGACTGATCGTCTGTCTGAGGATGATAAGCAGTGCTGAAACTCAACTTTGTATCCAGAGTATGCTGAAGACTTCGCCAGAAAATTGAGGTAAACCTCGGATCCCGACCAGAAATAATAGAATGTCGTACTCTATGCAAATCTTACCACTTACTTTACATATATCCTGGCAAGCTGATCCAGAGAGAAATACTCTCTAATAGCAATGAAGTGTGCAGAATTTATAAGACAATCAACTATGACCCAGATAGCATTATTTCCTTTGGATGTTTTCGGAATTCCTGTGACAAAGTCCATAGTGATGTTTTCCAATTTCCATTCGAGTATGGGTAATGGTTGTAACATCCCATTTGACTTCTATCTACCAGATTTAACTTGCTGACAAACCAAGCATCGAGAGACATATTCAGAAACATCTCTTTTCATGCCATCCCACCAGAAGTACTCTTTCAGGTCCCTATACATCTTCATGCTTCCAGGATGAATAGGGAATGAAGAACTATGAGCCTCATCCAGCAGCTCCTTTAATTCGGGGATGGGAGGAACACAAACCTGATTCCTGAACATTATTATCCCATCACAATCAAGGTTTAATTCAGGGACATTTCTCACCTTCTTTTGTAACTCTACATCTTCTTTCTGTTCCTCTTTAATCATCACATGTGTAGATGGCTGAATATTCATTTGAGAAAGATACGATTTTCCCCCTTCCATTATAATTCCAAGTTCCATCCTTTGTAACTCCATAAATATTGGATCTTTTGTGATCCTCATCATGGATAAACTGGCATGGTCTTGTCGACTTAATGCATCTTCCACCTTGTTTTCTTTCCCAGGGTGGTAATGAATTGAGCAGTCATAATCCTTAATCAGCTCTAATCATCTTCTTTGATTCATATTCTGCTCCTTTTGTGTGAAAATATACTTTAAACATTTATGATTAGTATAAATATCACACCTTTCACCATAAAGGTAATGCCTCCAAATCTTTATTGCAAAGATTACAACATATAACTCCAAATCATGAGTTGGGTAATTTTTCTCTTGGGTTTTCAACTGTCGTGAGGCATAAGCTATCACCATATCATTTTTCATAAGAACACACCCCAAACCCTTCTTGGATGCATCACTATAGATCACAAACCTTTCTCCACTACAAGGCAGTGTGAGTACAAGTGCTCTGGATAACCTTATTTTCAACTCCTTGAAATTCTCTTCACATTCGTTCGTCCACACGAACTTAACTCCCTTTCGAGTCTTCCTGGTGAGTGGATTAGACAATATTGGAAAATCTTTCACAAAACATCGATAATATCCAGCCAAACCAAGAAAACATCGGATCTCAGTTACTGTTGTTGGTCTCGACCATCTTTCGATAACCTCTGTATTTGCTGGATCAACAGATATCCCCTCTTTTGGGATTATGTGACCGAAAAATGCAACTTTTTGAAGCCAAAATTCACACTTGGTAAATTTGGGATAAATTTTCTCCTTTCTCAGGGGCTTCAATATAATTCTCAAGTGATCTTCATGTTCTTCCTTGACCTTTGAATAGACAAGAATATCATATATAATGACTACCACAAATTGATCAAGATAGTCTCTAAAGACTCTATTCATCAGATCCATGAAGATAGCAGGGGCATTAGTAAAACCAAATGGCATCACTATAAATTCATAGTGTCCATACCTTGTACAGAAATTCGTCTTTGGTATATCCTCCCTTTTGACCCTTAATTGATGATACCCTGAGCGAAGATCAATCTTGGAAAAGTATTGAGCTCCAAGTAGTTGGTTAAATAGGTCATCAATGCATGGGAGAGGATATTTTTTCTTGATAGTGATCTTGTTAAGTTCTCGATAATCAATGCAGAGTCTCATTGATCCATCTTTCTTCTTAACAAATAGAATAGGTGATCCCCAAGGTGACGCACTAGGGCGTATTAATCCATTATCAAGTTTCTCTGGGAGTTTCTTCTTCAATTCCTGCAACTCAATTGGGGCCATTCTATAAGGTGTCTTTGAAATAGGTAAAGCACACGGTACGAGTTCTATTGAAAACTCAACTTCACAATTTAGTGGACGACCCGAAAATTACTCTGGAAAGACATCATCAAACTCCCGTACAATGGGCATATTTTTAATTGTGAGTTTCTCACCAACCATTTGAGATAAATAACCTTCATTAAGTGGAATCAAGACCCATAAATGGAAGAAATTTCCACTGGAAGGTTATGTTCATCCTTGCATCGATAGATGATCATAGATTGATCTGCAATATGAAATGTGACTTCACTTCTTTGGAAATTGATATGAGATCCATATAAAGAAAGACAATCCATGACAAGAATCACATCAAATTCCACTATAGGAAGGATCACAAGATTTGCAGGAAGCACTTTCCCACAAACATCAATCAGGGAACAATTATAATCTTTTGATGCGACTGTTGTGCCATTAGGTGTTGTCACAGCTAACTTAACATCTAATTGTTGAGGTAAAACGGTGATACCCTTAGAAAAATCTTCAGAAATAAAAGAGTGGGTGGATCCAAAATCAAATAAAACATTTTCTACTTTAGAGTGGATGGTAAGTGTACCTTTCACCACATCGTTATCGTACTCCACATCGCTGATAGAAATTTCATGTGACTTTCCTTTGTTATTAGCCTTATGATTTTTTTGATGCATATCATCATCAACAACCCTTGGATTAGTGCATTTATTGGCATAATGCCCCATCTCCTTGCACATGAAAAATTGAAGTGTAGTAGGTTCATTCTGTGTGTCCCTTCCTTTTTTTCCATCATTAGACATCTTCTTCCCATCATTTCAGCATTCAAATGCCCGATGACCTTCCATTCCACATTTGAATCATTTACATGTCCCTTTAAGACAACTCCCTCCATGTTTCTTTCCACACTTTATGCATAAGGGAAAGCTCATCTTCTTTTCAGTGTGCTCTTTTGATTTTCCTTTGAATTCCATTTTCCTCTTCTTATCAAACCCATATGACTGATGGGTTACTCCAATCTCCATCTCTACTTTGAGAGCACATAGAACGATTTCCTCGTAGCTATTTAAGTCCCTTATGGCTAACGTCCTTCGAAGACTTGGTTTTAATCCACTAAAGAATAGATCGATATTACTCTCAGGTTGGATAATAATACTGCAAGCGTACCTTGCAAGTCTTGTAAAATTTGCTTCATAGGTACCAGCAAATTCATCATCCTTTTGCTTCAGTTCAAGAAACTGTTTCTCCATATTTGTTCGGAGAATACAGGGGAAGTCCTTATTGAAAAATAAGTTCTTGAACTCGTCCCATTCCATGGACTCAATTTCATCTCTTTGCCTCATATTCTTAATAAAATTCCACCATTAATCGGCATCTCCATCCAAACGATACACTGCTAGGATGAATTTATCATGTTCAGAACATTAAAGAACTAAAAATATCTTTTCAGTAGTACTGATTCATTGTTTAGCAACTAATGGATCAGTAGACCCGCTGAATGAAGGTGGATGCTACCTCATGAAGGATTCAACAGAATTTTTCTCCTTCCTTTGCTCGTTTGGAAGTCCAGCATGATTCATAGCTTGAGAAATTTTTGTGAACATGGCTACATGATTTTTCATTCCAGCTCCCATAACGTTTGTTGCTCAGGGGGACAATCATTGTGTTGCCCGTCGCATTCCGCATTAACACGGTTCCTTCTTGTTCCAGCCATTGACTAAAACCAAGAAGAATAGTGTCAGCAACACTAATTATAATAGGAAAACCACATAATCATGAATAAAACTTCCTACTTAAGTTCTTATCCTAGGTTATTCATGGTCATTTCTAAAACACTAAGATTGTGTTCTATGCTTAGAATTATCCTTATGGGTCTTACTAGGGCTTTCACATCCTAGTTTCCAAAGGTTGACTATACCATTCCTTTAATACCAACTATAACGACCCATAATTTAGATACATTTTTATTACTTCAAAATTGAAGCAAACTTATTAAAACATATGACAAAACCATGAAAGGAACGTATAGGTATAGTTTCTTTTGATACTAGAAAGCATAAACAACTGGTTCATAAAGCATCTACTTTGCCTCCCATTTATTTCATCATATCTAGAGTCCCTTTTTGGAATATTCTACTTAATAACCATATTCCTGACCTGGGGAAATAAAACATACAAAAGGGTGAGCCCAAATGCTCAGTAAGGGTAAACAAAAGATATATCAGTCACATCATATACTTAAGAACATCACTTTTTGAAATCTTAACCTGCAAAAGAGATCATAATTTCATAAATGGGATAAATCATAGTACTGAAATGTAATCCCAATAATCAAAACATAAAACATGAAACTTTGTGGAATACACACATAATCAGTGAGAATCATTTCTTATTAGTCAAGACTCATTTCCAAGACTATCTTAGTGGACAAAGTCCATTTCTGAACCAAGTTCACATCTCGTTTCAGTCCTGTTTCACTGAACTGGTATAACCTGCCATTCCAGCCATGTCTATCTCATGAGATATAATATCTTTACCCAATGCATTGGAGGGAGATATAGGTCCCACCCATATCATAATGATACTGTTCTTATGTGTGCCACAAAATCATAAACCATACATCATAGCATAACCCATGTAATAAAAATGGGAATCTTAAAAATCGTGACATCATAAAACAACTCATATAAGATAATGGAATTAATAAAAATAATTCCATCACAGCATAATCAAATCAATGTAATAATAGGGATAGAAACAGTACCCTATTTTATCTTAGATGGAAAATAATTTTGATAAAGCACTTGAACTCCGTTCTTGAGGAAAATATCCTTTCTACTTCAAAAACATTTTCCTTTCTTTAAAATGTCATACAATTTTAAACTAAAAGAAGTTGATTAAAAATAAACCTGAAAACATGTTAATGAAGCTTCTTGGAAATAATGTTTTATAAATCCATTCATACCTTATAAGTTAAAAAAACATTCTTCTCGTACTTTTGTCGGAAAAGTCAAAAAGTACCTCGTACGAAAAACGACAAAAGATTCCTTTCCTATCATTTACAAAAAACTCACCGAAGGGAAAAATTGGATATAAACAATTTTATAAGGATATAAATATTAAATATTGAGGAAACAGGGATGTGGATGATAAATATTCTCCAGTAAATTCTGAAGTATAAACAATCTCGGATAAAAATTGAGATTGCGAGATTTTCCCTTACCTTAGGTCCGATTTGCTTCGTAAGTGTCCGGACCTCCTGTATAATGATTTAAATAATGTTATTGACTTATTCCAGAATCATACGTGTTTTTATTATATCATATATGGTTATATTCTTAGCTTCTTATTATTAATATTTCATTACTACTTGTTATTTAGGTGGTTATTACTTTTTGTTCTTATGCGTGTTTTTTCGAATAAATTCTTATTCTTATCTTTAGGTTATAGATACCTCATTTCCAGAATGGTAATAGTGTAATATATATAATATTCATTAATTCAATTAATTTATATAATTATTATGCAACGAAGATCATGTAGAACGAATCGCATCACATCGTGGAGACGGTATTCCGTACGTACGCACGAGCGATGATATCGTTCCCATGATCGTGGAATTGTATTGGAGTGTATGTATACTATTTCAGAATAAATAAAACTTTACAATAATCATATATATTCGTTACTGTAACCCTTATAACCTTCCAAGAAAGGTCGTGGTGGAAAATAGATTACACCACAGCGTGGAGACGGTATTCCGTATGTACGCACGCGCGGTGATTTCGTTTTCCGTAGGATGTATAAGAGGTGAAATAGGGTTGTTTAATATTTATAATAACATATCAGTATATTAGTGATAGTGATGTTATTAACTCATAATGAAACAACTAATGAAGAAGAAGTGGAAGAAGAAATAAAGGTGAAAGAATCGGTAACAGGCATTACCTCTTCTTTGAGGCGCTTCTTTGAGACCTCCATTTAGGGCACTAAAATTGGTCTTTGTGGAATAACAGGACCACTAGGATGTCTCTAGAAAAGTGGAGAGGAGAAATTTTCAGGGTTTGGCCGAGCTTGAAGGATCAAATTGGTGTGAGGAGGAAAGGGAGGAGGTTCCCTTTTATAAGGGTGGAGAGGGGCACCTTTGGAATAACTAAAAATATTATTTTATTATAAAGTAATGTTCTGTTTTAAATAGCTCCAAATTGATTTATTTCAAAGCTAAGGCGGGGATGGGTCGAAATCCTCTCATCCAATAGAATTTATAAATGTTTAGATTCCTATTTTAACCTTATCATTTAGATTTAACATTAAGTTAAATAATTTTACTTTTACCGTGTCTTCTTGTGTTCTTATACTATAAAGTCAATAAACTTACTATAACAAGCCAAAAGAACCCCAAGATGTTTATTATTAATATATATAACCTTATCTAAGTCATTTGGTCGATCCATATATTTTTAGGAATAAAATATCAATTAATAAAATAATATTTGTTTTAAAAACTATTTTAAGTCAATTTTGACACTATTTAGTAATTGATTTTTGTGAAAATCATAACAGAATTATTAGTTCGAAAAAAGTAATTTTAATCAATAATAACATGTCATATTAACCTAGAAAATTATTGGAATTCATAAAAAGTCTTACATTACATTTATTTGGGTATTTATAACATAAATTATGTCAATTTTCATTAATAAGATAATTACTCCATCATCGTTGTGTCATAAATAAATTAAATTATATAATGTCTAAAAATTATAAATAAAATACCATTATGTTGTAAATATATTTAGATTTTAAGGAATATTTATAGTCTAATTTATCTTATGTATAACCCCATATTATAAATGATTTACTTATTAAACTTTGATTTTAACTATTTTAACCATTCTTTAAGTAAATTGATAATAAATGTCCTAATCTAATCCATGTGGGCCTAAATGGTAATATTTTATTAATAAGACTGTTTTTGGTCGAATTACACTTATACAATATAATTAGGACATGTTTTAGTGTAATAATAATATCATTTTTACTGTTAATTACCCTATTTAATTTTAACCGTGGTAAATAAAAGTAAAAACTTACTATTCACCAAAAAATTATTTTCATCTCATTGAACCAAATTTTACTTACTGACATCAACCAAGTCTCTGGGATTTTCGAAATTCCACACACATAAGAAGTAAAATTATGTTTTATGAAAAATTCAGTTTTTTTAACTACCACTTAGTGGTTTCACTATTCATCAAAAATTGAAAGTTTTCAGAAAAATACCAAAATTTCACCCTAGGCTAATTTCGATATTCCGAATCCAAAAATGAAGTCCGTTTTGAAAAATAAAATTTTACAAATTTCAAAAAGTGGTTATTACTATTCACAACCGCTAGTTTTAATAATATTTTAATAGCATATCGTTGTTTAGTGAAACTCGGTATTGCGTACGATGCAAGCTATCGAGGAAGGCTACAGTTGCATGTAAAGAAATCCAAGCTAGTGTTGTGTGTAGTGAAAGATTCCTTTGATGATTTATATAACATAAAAAAAATTTCTCATAAAATTCTCGGGTGTTACATCACCTTTATCTAGTGATGTCCACACTATATATTTATCTTAGAAAACAGACTTACCCATCACATCTGGTCAAAAATATCATCTGTCCTCAGAAGAGGGTAATGGTTCATGGCCATTACCAGATTATTACTAATATTGTTTATACAATTCCTTAGAGTCATCTTTCTCAGTGAACCAAATTAATGAACCCCATGAAAACACACTGGTCCGGTAAAAACCCTAATTCATAAAATATTATATCTAAATCAGTAGTTGTTGTAGGTCAAAAGATGTTATCCGATATAGGGCCAGATAAATCAGAGATGCCTCGGGGTTCATGTTTATGTCGATCTAGTCATCATGTCGTGGTGGTAGAAACACTACCTCCATGGGGAAATCATTCTCAAAATCCCCAATGACCATGGGGAATCCACTATCCCTACATCTGATGATTAAACTTATATCTCATTGGAAAATGTGGGGAGGGGTTCCACATGTTGGATACCCATATGAAAACTTCTCTCTATATATCAAAAACTACACACTATCCTGCAAAAAATGTAAAAATCACTCTTATAAAAAATTAGTGGATAATTTTATGACTAAAATACAACCATTTTAAGCAGATTATAACACAATATAGTTGAATTTGTAGTAAGAGAAGATCCCCACGAAACTGCTGTGGTCCCATCATCATTCTATTTACCCAACAAACAATATTCAAAATTCCCTAGCCTCTAACTGTCATACTCAATACCCTAGGAATTTGAATCCTCCCTACATCTCGTCCCAATGCACGAGCTATTGTTGGTAAAAAATTGGTGTGAATATCCGGAATCAAACAATGTATACACAAGGGTAATAAAAAAACTTATCATACATATGATGATCTCTAACCCTTCTAAAACATCGAACTCCACTACATGAAACTTATCATGACCATGTCCTATACCTTCGTACTAATGACCCCCTCGAAGACTACACCTAGGTTGAGGACCCTAAAAGAGAGGAACATCTTGAGGTTGTCCTCTACCCACCCTCTCTCCCCTTGGTAGTGCATACACATGTTATCCCAGCTAAAAAAATTTTATCATCAGAAACATCAATACTGTATGGAACTTAACATTTCCATGTCCACCGAAATGTTCTCAAATAGATGTTAGACACGTGTTCTAATGATTTTTACAAACTCTGATAACGAAACTGCTCAATCCTATGACCACATGAATAGAATAGTAACCCCTACCACTATAAGGACTGAAAGGAACCATCTTAGGTCGACTCCCAACCAGTTGAAAACAGGATGATCCTAGAACCCGAGACCTACAACTGGTAACCTTACCTCTCGAAGAACAATATTAGATCCCTTCTCATGTCAAAATACCTCTCATGTGCATTTGTTTTATCACATCTAACATCTTTTGAAACAAAAATTATGTTAGAAATGTAAAAGGAGAAATCAAAAACTAAATTTAAGAACATAATTCCTCCACAAGACATCCCACATGAGACACATCATGTGAAAATATTTTCAGTGAAAAATGACAGAGGTCTTTGAAATTCATCCCAATATCATGAAATGAAAAACTCCCAGGCTGATGGGAGAGTATCCCCCTTCTCCTCTCATCCTTCTTTTCATTGAGAGGAACACTGCTCAAGATTCCTTCTCAATGTCGAAACACATTTTATTCCTCCATACCCACTCCTAGCTACAAATCCCTCAATAATGTGTATCTCCTCAAATCAGATTGACTACCAAACAAACTTGGTACATAGATGAGACCTACTATAATTGAAGGTGTTCTGAAGATCCTCAATCTATAATTTCATCACCATGTTCGAAGCACACCCCCATACATTCCAATATTATATCACAACAAAGAATGAAACATCATCTATCATTATCCATCCACCTAATCTAGATCAACCCTCCTTCGATCAACATAATCAGCCAACTAATCCTCATTATCTTGATCCATTGGCAGATGATGGTTAGTATCCATATATAAAACGTAAACAAAGAGTTCCTAGGCCCAAGTAGTATGAAAGTATTATTTATGATTATATTAAATTCATTTAAATAATATTTTTATTCATTTCATCATTGCCAAAAAAAACCCAATACAAAGAATAATAAACACCATTATGATTCATGTACCACTCCAACATTATTTACACTGTTAATGGTGTAGCTTCACTTAGTAATTTGTTAGGATTAGAATCCTTACATAAGACCTCGTGGGGGGTTAAAATCACTTTTCCTAGCTAGTATTCCAAGGCCAATGTAACATCAAATAATCACATAACATTTTTTCCCAACCACCCTAGGAAATGATCACTTTTCCTAACCCCAAATTCCATCATATCTTTCATCCATCACAATTACACAATTCTATTAGTACCCATCCCTTCAAATATTCATTTCTTGGGATAGAAATAAATAATTATAGACAATGAACCACAATCCTACCTCCAGTAGGCCCTAGGTTGGAGACTACAACCTAGGGTAGAAAAATAACAAACAATGGGAGTCATTACACATTATAAGAAATATGATTGGGATATAATATGGTTCTTCTTCAAAACAAAACCAATATTAATATATAAATAAAACCCTAAACTATTTCACATTCAAAAATAATGTTTCATTGTACCAATTACAGAAGTGCATAATGTAAATATAAATATTAAAGCTACGTTGCATCACATAAAATGTAAATTTCAACACTAGTAGGGTCCACTACAGCCCACGAAATCCTCCAGGTAACATGAAAATATTTTTATATACATATGGGGTGTGTAAATTAATACAAAATAAAAATACCAAAGTCTCTCATGAACATGTGAATGATTAATAATATTTCACATGTTAGAAAAAATCTTACCAAACAAAACCTAACATGTATACAAACCGTCACAAGCTCACTGAGGCATGATAAAAAAATAATGAATTTAATTTTATATAATATAATGCACATAAATGATATGTTACCCACACCCCATCCCCCTAATTAACCTATTAATTCATGTGGTAAATATCCTAATGCTCCCACCACTTCTGAATGTACCATGTCACACCTTGGATAAAAAACACATCAAATCCCACCCATAGGCCCATGGTCCTAAAACAACATCACATACCACCTTTAAAAACATGGGGAAAATATACATCACATCCCACCCACATACACATGGACTACAAACCACATCAAATCCCATCTACAGACAACTTGGCCACAAACCACATCCCTCCAAAATACAAATGGGAAATCAGAAAAAATATCATCCAGATGAAACCTTATAAATCACACCACATATCATGTTGAAGAAACCTTTGAAATCACAGCTTTACCGAAAAATCATGGGCGTCACAAACAATAACCTTTCCAAAAAATACTTCATAATCGTCACAAAAAAGAGGTTGCACAGAATAGCAGTTGGCCATCCATCCCACCTCCCACTATGATGTTTGAGAAATATACCCTATATTTATTGATGGGGGTTTTCGACAAATAATACTAAACTATGTTGGAGTTAGTATAGAAATGAAAAGGAAAATACAAGTATATAAATTATTCATACAAGAAATGAAAGCCGAATCTAAGGGTTCTCATACAAACACACAAATCACAACACCACAATCATTTTTACATTCTCTAAATACAAAATACCACAAAAAACCTACAAAACCAAATTCACATTCCACCCAAATTTATTTACCCATTAATCTCCTATTAGAATAATGAAATAATTCAATTACAGGAATTATTAATCATTTATTTATTTATTCCATCACTACACAAGAAACCACAATGCATAACACACCACCAGAAACACAAAAAATATCATTCATAAGGCAATAGAAATGATAAATTATAATGGATCCATATTAAAAAATAATGTTCCATGTTCTCCACATTTAATACCCATTCAGGTTATATCATATTTCAATCATTTATATATGTGGTTAAAATTTCATCATGATACTTAGGGAGAGTATCTAAGAAATTTACCCATACTAGTCACGGTTACCCTCCTTCAAACTCATCCACATTAGGACATGTACCCACATCAACAATCCCATCTCACAACCCCATCAAATAACAAATTACCGCACAACAACCCATCTCGCAGCCCCACTTCACAACACCTATTATCCATTAAAAATATATAAATATTACAAATTCAGATTCCATTACATATCCATTAGGATGCTTCATTGATAAGTTTTTCAATAACAACACCAAAGCTAACCCACATCACATAACTATGATAAAAAAATACACCATAACAAATTATGAAGTAAACAAACATATCACATCACATAAACTTCACATTAAATCAATATTGAATGTACAACCACAATGAATCAATAGATCATATCACATACCCCAATTTATCATATTTTTTGTATTTATAAAATAGTATACTTATCATATTCCACTTCATTAATTATGGGAGTTTCCAATAAAACCAAATCTATGGGAATCCATTCATTAGATCAATTTACATGTTTATCCATTTTAAATATGTAAGATTTCAATAGGAACCCAAAATCATGCATCCCATTTATTTTGAAAATAAGGACCCCAATGAAAATAATAATCAGTGTGTCATCAAGCCTATATAATTCACAATATCAAAATAATAATAACAATGTGAAAAAGGAATGTAAATCAATTACCACTTCCCCTTTTATTTTCATTTTACCGATTCATATCTTTGATTATCGTTGTAGATCCATGATCAATCGGTAAAAATGGATGAACCATCCCACATGATGAAAAAATGAATAGAAACAATGGAAATACTTCCTTGAAAGGGTGTCAATGTTCCTCACACATGAATTGGTCACACAACTTATTTTCATTCCTTTCTCCTGAAAGATCTATATATATATATATGGATTTCGTGGAACTATTTTACCTATATGGACCAATTTTATTTTCAATTAAGAACATGGAGGATCATCCAACATCACATCGACAGAATAAACATGTAGGGATTGAGACCACCGTGGATGGAACCTCAAGAATGGGGGAAGAACACACATTAGATCAATGTTGGTTCACTATGGATCAATGATCGAAATAATGGAATCAATCCTTGGGATATGGATCCTCAAAAAATAGAATAGGGGTCACTAAGTCACATGGGATCAAAGAAGGGTGACTATTTCTATAGGAATTGAAAATATGAAAAGTTGAAAAATCAATTAAATATTACAACTACTAGGTATTAAAAGAGGTATAATAACATTTCCACTGTGTAACGCACTATGATAGACATTCCTAGAAAACTTCTTTTCCATTTGATTTATATTATTTCTCATTAAATGAAACATTTCATGGCATGAACAATCCTTGTATGTGTGAGGAAACTGACTTTCTCATCCTGTAATATAGGTACACGATGTTTAACTCCTTAAGCAGATTTTCTGCACCCACTGCTCCTATGAAAACTCTGTAACCTCCTATAAACACATTCAACAATATTAAATTGACAGTTTAATGGAATGGGAGAACCCAAAATATTATAGATTTTCTGGATAATGTTTAATCTATAAAAAACACATATCCATTTAAAAAATTTTAAATATATAATTTATCCATGAAAATTAATAGTTATTCATTAATGTTCTTGATGGAGGTTTTCGTAATAAACACATATAAATAGTGTTCCATCCCCATACATCACAATGATAATAGATTCCACTGAAGTTGAAACACATGGGAGTGTGAGGTATTTCTCTATCATATCGTGAAATTATTTTTCTAACTCATTACTTGTAGCTGAATTTATATAGAAATAATGAAAATAAATTAGATGAGTACCATATAATAAATCAATAGATAACTCCCCCTCTATTATTAATTGAATATATGAAACTTTATGTGTGTAAAAATTAGGAAACTATATGTGAACTAGAGATATATCATTTTTCAATGATTCATGATCCCTGTAATTGGAAAAGGCATAAACTACCCTACCCAAACATGGTATAGTGGGCCTAATTTGACTTTACCATAGGTCTGATTCTCAATAAAAAACATGGCACACCCATTCAAGAATAGTAATACAGAACATCGAATTATAGTACTGAATTAATTATTCATGAAATATCTCCCAATCCTTCCTAAAAATGAAGCAATGAGGTTTAATTATTAAAACATAAAATCATAAGTAATCTCAAAACAATATAGTGATAAAACAAACGTTGGATAATGTAAACCCTTCCATATCTTAATTTTGAGGGGTGCATCAATCAGACAAAAAAACATAAATATTCAACCCATTCACAATACAAATCAATTTAATTGAGTGATATTTACTAGTATATAGTTTTGTTGATACTAAAGATAATGATACAGTGATAGTAGACTATACATTCACTAAACCTGCATAAACATCCTTTGGAGAGTATTCCACAATTTGAATAACTCTATTTTATGATTCTTATTGACAACCCCCTTATTTCATGAATAATATAACCACAACATAGTACTATTAGGTAATGATGTGCCATCTCCAGTACACAGAGTCAAAAAGATTTAGAACAACTTTTTCATGTGACCTATGGGTCATCATGAAGTACATATCTTATGTTACTTAGTGATAACCCATTTTAAATTCAACACCTTTCAACATAGGAAGTAATTAAAGTGGAATATGTTCGGTACTACATGAGGTATATATGATTACTTAACTATGAAGAAGTATTTTAATCATAACACTTAAATGACCAAAAATAAATTGGGAAATAAAATTTCTCACATCATCCAATGCATACCAGCCATGTGATGTTCAACAATTAACACAATATTTAGTACATTATCATAAGAAGTGAGATACATCCTGAAAACTTATTAAAAAATATATAATGGAAAAACCAAAGTAATCCATCTAGCATTTAGGTTCCCATTCATCATCAAATATAATGATTACTAAACAACCATATTAAAACTATTGGCATAACGTGTCACTATCTTGGAATAAAACAGGAGGATAATTGATATATTACTATTTTTACATAATTGGTCCCCCAAGAATGATGGAAACACACACTACATTAATAGAATATAGAATATCAAATAATTATGATATATCAAAAAAAATTCATATAATTTTCATCCTAAGAGGAAAATTAGATCCTTATAGTGAATGTGTTTTCAGTAAAGAAATAACTAAACATTATTGAACCATTCTTCCATTGGGAATTACACTATTGGAGCCTAAATGATAACAGGTGTACATACATATCTCATAGAATAAGAAAAAAAACATTATAACAAATAGATTCAATTCAACTGGATTATTCCCCCACCACGGTTCAATTGAATAATTTTTTGTTGAATATAAAATTGATTTATGAGAGGCATGATGTTAGAAAACACCAACAGTCAATAATGAAACATTCGTAAGGAAACATAGATCTATAACTCAAATATAGAATATATTAAATTCTATTCGTAAAAAAATTAACACTTTTCTTTTAGTATGTTGCAAATATTAGAAGTAGGAAAAAATACTAGAATAAGAATAAAAAATTACTGATGAACAATATTTTATAATTATCATAGTGATGTAATGATTAGTATGAAGAGGATTGTCTAGGAAATCTCACATAACATATTTATAACTACTATAAATCCTTGTTCATGTCTATGAGAAAACCAAAAGGCATAGATTTCTCAAGGAATGATCCATAACCAATACCTTGGAGACCACATTACATAAACAATCCAAATTTCACTAATATTAGGATGCCCAAGTTATTTCTGAAAGAGAATGAAGGAAATTCCATATCTCCACTAGATGACAAATATCACATGAAATCATACATAAACAAATTGATAGTGGTATTTTCAGAAAATAGTGGAATACAATAGGTATTATTCTATATGATACACTCCTCTAGGGGAAATTACTAGAATCAAACAAATAAAAAAATACCCAAATTGGTAGAACATCAAGATACAAAATATATGCCATGAAATATTCACATAAATACCACGTAATAGGTTTATCTCATCTTCACCAGTAACCTCCATCACTTCAAGACCCAAATACCAAGAACGTCTACCATAACCAAGGGGCACATTACCTTTTCCCAAAACATAAAAAGGATACGGTAAAATTTCATGATGGTAATGATACTGTGTTTTATAAAATTCCCCTAGTTTCACCATGTGTTATATACGATTTTAAATAATAATAAACCATTAATATTTTTAATTTAAATAAAATAATAAATGAAATTTGATTAAACTATTTTCAACCAAACATTCTCCCCATTAATGAAGGTGGAATATATTACAAACTAGGATTAAATTAACAATTTTCATTAATTTTTATATAAATAAATTAGCATGAATAAAATAATTCAATTTTTTTTGGAATGTAATCATCAACAGAAAAATATAGAAATATGTATGTAGTCCTATGGAATGATAGTTTATAGTTACAATATCATTAGATATCTCAACAATTACTAATGATTATATAGGTGTACACAGTCGAATCGGCACACCAGCATGGGATCCCATTATATTAAATCTTTTCGAACATAGATCAACGTGAGTTTTAAATGTTAATCCATTTTATAGTGAGTAAAATTTCTATAATTAGTATATTTATTACAACTACATTATAATTATCACATATTCTTCAGTAATTATATCAATTTGCAAAAATTTATGTCGTTCATGTTCATTTTAATTTCAACTGATTCATTTCACATAATTTCATCAATTTATGTTCAATTTTTCAAAATTTATGCTGTTCATGTTCATTTTAATTTCCATACTAAATCACATATTTTGGAACATTCTAAATTTTATATTTTTATATATGGTTTTGCATATCATGACACATATTATTTATTTCTTTGTTCTTGCTGACATTCAATATCTCATTATTTTATAAACATTTTTAACAATGAATTAAATTATATAATATGTATACAATTTTTAAACTAGATTATTATTAACATTATATTAAAATTGTAGGACCTCATTTATTCCTTTCTCTTATTAATGTTTACTTCATTGGACAATTTTGATTTAGTTAATTAGACAATCAATGACTATTCCATCAAAATAACCATATTTATTATATCAAATATTCTCTATTTACACTATCAAATGATTGTTATTTAGATAATTGTATGATCACATATTATTCTATTAGATTAATAATGCTTTATAAAAAAATGAATGATGTTATTTCTAAAAGTTGTTTTATTTTTAAAAAATTGTGACGATGTTATCAAAATATTTCCATACAATGATACACATAACATGTTGAGTTGTCACATTGGATCTCATCCCAGGTAATTTGAACCAAATACAGGATTCATAGAATACGAACATTGGTGGTGTGCCTAAAAATTGAGTTGCATTCGTAGAACTAGGAGCGAGTACTTTTATGATTAAACCCTTTTTAATATTTATCTATTGTAATATTTGTTTAGTTACTCATTGAAAGTATTTATAGAGTTTTAGTTCTATGGATTATGGATAAGGATTTTAAATTTATTATACTGTTTATATTTGTTTTCATCATGTCAGATGTGGGTTTATATTAAAGGATTCGTGGGTTAGGAAGACTATTATATCTGATATGGCATGTCGATGTGTTTTGGGGATTGGAAGGGAAATATTCCACCAAGATTGATAGATGAATTTATGTTACCAAATACAATGACATTTAGATATTTTTATAAAAAAATGGATTCTAAATTTGATGATATATACCGTCTTATCACTTATTGGTAATGTATGGTTCATTGTTATAATACTTCTAAATGTGTTTTCATACTTATTTTATAATGATTCATTCTAATTAACTTTACAAATGTATTATTTATTATTTGGATTTGTATAAAATATATACATTAGTTACATTAATAAATTCTTCCATTTTAGATGACTAATGTGTCAATCTTATAAACTCTGAAAACTATACATTATTGGGGTCTGGTATGTCATAATTTTTTTGTTTTGGTTGGTTTCATTTAACATTTATTTTAAAAAATAACTTCCATCTTATAGATACTGATATAATATTTGATTATACATTTGCAATGAAAATAGGTTACGTTTCATAACCTGATATATTTTTTCATTTTATATATGAAACATGTTTCTAAAAGTTTTCTTCCATTGTTATAAAATTTATTTTTATAATTTTTATAATCTATTTTACAGTAATGTGTATTTTATTGAAATATTATTTTTCATTTTTATAAATATTACTTGATTAAATATTAAATCTCTTAAGAACATATGTACTATAAGGTAGTGTATTTTTAGTGGGTCTTAATCCTGATAATCGTGAATATAATTATAGTTTCCATGTCAGAAATAAATTTTGGTGTTCTATGAGAATTATTCCGTATATTCTAATATTTTCATTTGAATCTACAAATTATATTTTGAAGAATATTTATGTTACTAATAGTGGGACATATAATGTTATTTAAATATGAACATATTTGATGAGGTAATTTTAATTAGGTATTGATTATTCCCCTATGATTCATTTTCAATGATAAATATTACTATTATAAGTTGTTTTAATAACATATAGTAGTTTTTAAATAAAATATCACTCATAGGAAATTTTAGAGGAAATGTTCATTGAGATTATTCCCAGGGAACAAGTTTACAAATATATAGCTTTAGATGATACACAAAGTGTAAAAACATTCATCATGGATTATTTTATTATAACAGACATGTAGTATGTGGTTAGACTAATGATATATGATTAATAGATGAAGAAAACTTTTAGAGGAGAATATTTGACATCGAGTTCTAATGATACAAAAAAAAATTCATTTGAGAATGTGTATATATCATCGTAGAATTTTTTTTATGTTGACTAAAATAACAGATTACTGATAATTTGGAAAATTTATTAGATAATATTGAAAAGAAGATGATCTATATTTTTAGTAAGAACGAAATTCAATATAAGTTAAAAATATTTATAACCATATAAATTTAAATAATGATTCTTATGAAGTTTTTCTATGAGTGTTTAAAGGATGGTCAAATGAGACTGAATTTCCATATGATGAATAGAAAAGATAAGAATGATAAAAATTATTAGAGGAATTGTATGATTTTATGAGGACACAAGAATAAGAAAATTTCCAAATCATCTTAAACATGAATTTATAGTGGTGATGATATTTCTTCAGAAGATTATTTATTTATTTGATGTGTTAGTCAAAATAATTTCATTTTCACTACTGAAATTCTAAATGATACCAATTTCTTGATATCTAAGGTATCTTCTAAAATAATGATCAATCCTACAAAGAGTTATAATTATCCATTATGAGAAAATTAAAAAAATTCTTCATCATTAGATGAATATATTACTTAATAAGATAAAAATTACAGTTTACCCTTCATTGATGAAATATACAAATTTTCAATAAATTTTTTGTTAGATAATATCAATGATTCGAGAAATAAGGAAATTCCAAGCGGAAACCATTTCAAATAAAATTCATGAATGACTACACATACAACTAATATTGAAAATCCTTTCTAGGGTTTTGAGAAATATATTTTTTAATTCCAATTTTTTTTTCAAAAGTGTTTGAAAAATATAATTCTAATAGAACTGGAATTGAGGATATAAATTCTGTTTTGAAGCTTCACTATGATAATTCATGACTATAAAAGATAATATAAAAAATTTACTACTAGTATTGAAATTTTTTCCATAATTTATAAAATATGAAACATAAAATTGATGTATTTCGAATTAGTTTTGTTACAAAACATGAAATTGATAAAATTATTGTTTTATTTCAAAGAGTTATCCTTGTTATTATAAATCAATTTATTAAAAATTGGAAAATAGATTTTTTTTAATAAATCGTAATATATTTTCTTTCATAGAATATAATTTTCTATATAATGTACATATTCTCATATTGGTAATGTGGAAAAAATATGGATTCCATATATTTTATTTACTAATAATGGTATACCCTTGTTTGTTTTGGTTCTCAAATACCAATCATCATACATTCCAGAAAATTAGGAGTGTATATACAATAATAAAATTTAGTAAATGGATAGTGGATCATCCACACATCTGAATTGGGAAAATTGATTCTTCAAAAAAAAATTAATAATATAAAAAGTTAAAAATAGAATATTTATAACAACACTCATATAGTAGTATCTAGTAGTCATAATATTGTTCTTTATTGAAAATCATTACCTTCATGTGGTTTATATATTAGTGTACATAAGAAAAATCTTATTAGTATATGTGATCTATGTGATAATGGTTATCATAATAGTTTCAGGAAACAAAAATATTTTTTTCATAGAAGAGAAGATATATTTATACATTACCAACTTTTATTGGATTGTTTACACAAGTATCATATAAAAAAATTTGAGAATATAACTACCTTTCCATAGTACATGGAATGATAATTATTTTTATGGAATAAAATTTTATGCCATTGTAATGTTATTAAATCATGTTAACTCCCAATAAAGGAAAGATAGTGATATAAAAAAACTTATGTTTAATTATTTATGAATTTTGTATCTAGGTCATTTTGGAATGAAAAATAATTAAACTGTGAAATTTATTTTTGAAATATCAAATTATAATTATATATAAATAGTTAAAATAAATTTATTTGGTCTTATAGAAGCATTATGTTTTGTTGGACAATAAAAAATATATTTTTTAGTTGATGATTAAAGAAGATATATTTTGGAGTGTTTCTTAGAAAAATTTCAAAATAATTTTCTTGTATTGAGAACATTTCTCACCGTGAAAAAATAATGTACAAAAAAATAATCCTTTGGAACATTTCATATCATAGGATTAACATTAGTTTCTTGGTCTTGTGATAATTTATTTTTGATGCACTTTCCCCTGGTGAACCAGAATAGGTGGTAACTTGATGTTGTTGTGCACAATTTTTTTTAATAGAATAAACACTCAATGAATATGGATTGAGTTTTAGTAAAACTACAATATTGTTTTAAAACACATGTTCTATATATTTGTATAAAAACACATCATATCACTCATGTCAATTCACATTGATATAATAAATCACATCATGTGAGATCATACTCAAAAATGAGTTGTCATTTTACAATTCATTTTAATAAAAGAATTACTTGTTGACATTTTCAGAAATCCTTTGAACTCCATTGTATTTGAATATATTAAAAGTAAGTTATGATGTATCAATTAAAAATTGTCATTTTTAACTATGTCTTTTTAATAGATCACTGTACAATATTGGACATATTTAACATTTTGGATAACATGTATCATATTTTTAAAGAACAAATAGGTTTTTATAACTTTTATAGGTTTTAGAAGGATTTACAAAAATTTATTTGTTATATTAAATAAATTTATAAGATAAATATTTAAAAACATCAGTGGAAAATATTTTTCATAAAATTTTTCCCAGAAACAGTTTTTAAATAAAAGATTATAGGGAACTCTTTTTCATAGAAAATATTCCAAATACACATAATAAAAAAATTTATTATGGGAAAATTTAGGAAAACTGGAAGGAACATTTACTCAGAATCATTCTAATATAACATTACAATTTCACAATAAGAGTTAATTGAAAATTCATAATTTGCATAATATTTTATTCCATTCCATTTTATTTTATATTTTTATTTTACATGGATTTCTAGAAATATTTACTTTTTATTTTTAGACATGATATTCATCCAATGAGTATAATTTAATAGAGACATTCAGGTGTTCAAATTTTTACCATTTTGAGTATTATTTCCAAAAATGGAAAAGAAATGATTATACATTAATACCATTAGGCCTATAAGAATTCAATGTGTCACATCTAAGCCTATCAATATGAGTTTGTTTCACTACATACCACATAATTTTTACTATTGGATATTAATACTCAACCCGCCAATTTCTCATGTTCCTACATATTTAGTCATTATCTAATCATGATTATTTTTTATTTTAAAAATGTTATTGTTTAGAATGGTTTTCTTAAGAGATAACAGTTAATTGAAAATTTGATTGAATACTTATGGTTTGATAAGACAAAAACTCTATGAAAGTATGTTATATGGTTTTATGTATGGGATAATTTATGTTTTAAAAAATAATATTTTTATCATTATTATCTAGAGATTAAGAATGATTTTAATTATTTTTTGTTCATCAGTTTATATTATTATATGGATGTTTTTTCTATTAGTCATCCTTAATAATTGAATAAGCCGAATATTAAACCAATTCAATATTTAGAAGAGTGTTCTTAGGATGAATAATGTTACCTTGATTAAAAAATCATCCAGAAATGCTGGGTTGTTTCAATAATCTGAATGATGAAACTTCTTTATTTCGATCTTATTAAAATATAAGGAATGCTTTTCATTTAACATTTAATACGTTGATTGGTAATCGTTTGTGGAATGTTTATTCTTCTTATATTAAAATGGTATGGTGATCTAATGAATTTTTTATGAATAACTGTTTACGAATTCATAGTTAATATTTAAATCCTCAATCTAGTAATATTCATTTTTCTATCCATATATATTTTTAAAAGATGTTATAAAAACATGAAAAATGTGTTATTTCATTTTTTAAACTAAAAAATGTTAGTCAATTTCTATAATATGATAAAATAGTGAATAATAAAACTTTAATGATATGGATGGTTTCATTAATTGGTGATGAAAATATTTCCAGAATGATGTTAATTATTTTCATTAATAACATAAATATTTTTGAAAAATCATAAAATGATTCATGTGAAGTAGAATATTTGATGATATAATGAATTGTAAAATTTTAAAGGAATCATGTTCACCTAAAAATCCAAATAAATAATGAAAATTTCATTTGTTATGAGGCTTTAATATTGATGAGGAATCATAAATCTCTCGAGAATTCATGTGATTTAGTGATCGGTTCTAATAATGTGGATATCATAGCCTTGAAGTAACCAAATCATGAATATTTAATGGTTGAATTGACGAAGTAAAATAATAAGTACATGATTTTTGAAAAAATATTTAATAATATTTTTTTTATAAATTTGGAGAATGCCCATATAGATTTCAATGTGACTTAATTGGAATGATCCATTCAACTTATCTATTGTCATATTTTTATCAAATTCCATCATTATGAGTTGTTCATATATTACCCAATATATTCATCAATAATCCACTGGTTCACAAAACATTCCATTGGAATTAGTGAAAATAAAAACATAATAATTTATTTTATTAGGGGAAAAAGAAAGATGAAAAGTCATGGAAAATGAAGATTATATATCAGAACATAATGATAGAAAATTTCAAGTTGATGGAAATAAATAAAAAATTTGTTATTTATGATTCAAAGAATTTAAAAAATTCTTTAATAATATAAGAAGTTTAATAATATGAGGAGGAGGAGGATGATAAGGATCACGAGGATGAATGTTTATCTATGTCCTCCTCTTCCTATTTTTCTTTTCAATAAGAGATGGATACTGACATGTATTATTCATAAAAATTTGAATGATTGAAATAAGATAAATAAAAAATGAAAAAAAAAAATTTTCAAAGTATTCACTCAATTCCATGTTCATAAAAAATGTAAACGTTGTTGGAATTTCAAGTGGACTATCAGCAGTTGTTGATGAAAAATAAGAATAAGTGGTTGGACCATTTATAATTCATATTCCGGGTCTATCATCTGATTTGATTATTTTTCAAATAGATAATTATTAAAAAGATTTAGGGATGAGAATTATAAATTTCATAGAGTTATGATGAATTTATAATATTGTATTTCTTATTTTTCTTATTTTTAAAGTTCTTTAAAATATTATTAATGTAATGTGGATTCTATTGAATGTGGAAATGATTTGAAATCATTGTCTAAAACTATAGTTCACAATATTTATGGGATTAAATAATTTATAGATAATTCATGGGATGAATGTAGATACATAATGAATGTGATCTATTGGATCAGAAAAAAATAATGTTTTAGAATTTTTTGATGAGAAAATTTATGGTGTAACTAATTATTACTTTTTTCTCTAAAAATCATTGGGATATTTTTCTTCTATTGTTTCTGAATACTTATTGATTTTATATCTTTTTTAAAAATATTTATTAATCTCATTTTCAAAAATAATTCGACAAAAAGAATAAGAAATTTTTAATTGAAAAAGAAGAATTAAATCATATTTATGAGAATAAAAATTACTAATTTCATAAAGAATAGGTTATCATGTTAATGAAATATTATATAAAGTTATTTTTTGGTAGTATCGAATGATTTTTCTAGAATCCTAAATGATATAGTCAAATAAAATATAAAATGACGTTAAGAAGGTAAATTTCAATTTAAAAATTGGGATGAAGAAAAAATAACTTTTTTATTTCCATGAACATTTCATAAAATTATAATATTTTGTCATTTTAATTAATTTTGAAATGAAAATTTTATGCATTCCTTTTTAATATATTATTTACTAGTTTCTAGGTTTTTTTGATATTTTTGAATGAATGTTTATCTTTAATAATTTTTTTACATATCATTATTTGTCAATTTTTTTCAGTTTACATACCCTATTTATATTTGAAAACAATAAAATGGTATAAATAGATAAAGTTTATATGTTATTACGGAGAGGAAATATTTACTGGGGTTAATTTTTTTACTTATATTATAGCAATTTAATTATATCAGTAAATGATTTTTAAACCAAAAGTGGAGATGTAAAGACAATTTGAGATAAGAAGGTATGGTTGAGAAGTGTTTTATGAATAATAAAAGTAATAATTTAATAAATATAAAATTGAATGGGATTGTATGTTTTTATAATTCATTACATTTTTAAATTAGGTTATGTGTTTTATGATTTCAATCATGGTTATGATTATTGAGTATAATTTTATACAATTAATATTTTCTATCATTAGTTATAAAATCAGAACAGAAATTGTTAAAAACATATTCTTTGTACCATTTTATTTCACATGAATTTATAAGGATCATCTATAAATCATTAAATAATACTATACATAGAAAAAGAATTGTTTAGATGAGTACAATAATTATATTTATATTGAAAAAATTATATATTCCATCAGATGAATATTATTTATATTATCAAATGAACATAATTTATTCCATTAGATTGTTGATGTTTTCTAGATGAGGAGGACAAGATAAACACAATTAGACGATCATAATATAATTAATAGGTTAAATTTATTTAATGTATCACATGTTAATAGTTTAATCTACTATGTGAAAAAAAATTTATAATGGAAATAATGATATAATTTATACAAGATCATATATTTTTAAAGAATTATAATGAGGTTATAAAAATTAAATATGAAGTAGTTTTATAGAAAATTTTTATATGTCTCTCAAAATCTCATCAATGGTCATTGAATCCAACTCTGATAATCATATAAGATGACAATTGGAGTTGCAGATATATATTGAGGTGAATTTTAGGATGTGGGAGTTGATGCTTTTGTGACTAAACATGTATAAATCATACAATAATTTAATATCATGTTACTTATGACTTGTAAATATTTAGAGAATTTTTGTTCTATGGAGTCTAATTGAGGATTTTAAATTCTATATATCATTTTGAATTATTATTAGTAATCTCTATAATGGGATTAGATTGAGGGATTATGAAGATAGTAACACATGTAATTATTATCAGGATGATCGAGGTCCTCTGGGGAATAGAGGATGGAAACTTTGATATGGTCTGATTAATGAATTTCCTTTAATAAAGGCATAATCCATTACAATTTTTGGATAAGTATATGAAAAAAATAAAATTATAGGGCATCAATATTCTTCATGATTAATTTTAACAAATTTTTCATTATTATACAACATCTTTATGTGTCTTCTTTTTCTTTTGTTAATGTGTTTGTATTTGTCTATAAAATTTTATTATTTCTCCTATGTATTTTTTTTGGAAATTCTGAACCATAGCAATAATACTAGACAATATTATTTTATATAATATATATTATTGACTAATAAACCATAAATATTAGATTAATTTTCCATATAATAAATCAAAATAAGGGGTTTGGGTTTTTTAAGTAATATTTATTAACTATAATTCACCCCCATTGTTGACATTAATATTTCTTGTTCTCCTAAAAGGATTTCATCAATTTCAGGTCCTTTAAAATATTCTATCAGTTTATTCAAATTTTCACAAGAATATACCTCCAAATAATTTCTCAAATCACAATTCAAAACCAAAAACCATTTTCATTAATTCATTTCATAATTTAAAATCCATTTCAATTGGGGTTATTTAACAATTATAATTCCAATGTAAATAATGACATGAAATAAAATCAAATCTATGATTTCGAATCATTATAAAACCAATTTAAAATCAATCATTAAATATAAGTTTTCAATTATATTAAAGATTTTAATAGAGACAACTATATTTAGTTATTATATGATATGATCTACTCAACACCAACAAATGGAACCCTCCCGTAAATAATAATTAAATAGGTGATCAAGAAAAAACCACTAGATTAGAATAAATGAAAATAAATATTATAACCAGCAATATTAGGAAGAATTACCACTCCCTAAAAGGGAGAGAATATGATGATCAATATAAACCACATGAGCGGAGAATCATGTATAACAAGGATATCCAATGAGACCCCATAGACAACAATTCTTAATGGAAATATAATGGATGAGTCAATTTCACCAATTACTATCATTCAAGGTGTATGGAATTTAATTATTGATGAATATGGGTGTTTAAAATATTAATGCAGTGTCCTTAAAATTGTAATAAAATTTTCAAAGGAATTAAAAACCGTGTACATAGTTTAATAGAGAGGTCGCACGGTTAGCAAAAACATTGTTCTATAACTATGTCCCCTAATAATCTTCTATATGAGATGAATGACTTATCTTCGCATTTATATTAACATGGTAAGAAATTGTAAACCATCATTATCCATGGGTGATCTGCCTAGAGGGATGGCAACGTTTTTCAGAAAAAATATGATCCCCCTTCCTGAGCATATTCCATTTCATTACGATTTACTAGGAAATACATCATGAGTTTCCCTTATTATATTACAACTGTTAATATCCACATTGGATTCTAAATTTTCCAAAATAACACTTGAATCACATGGCACATGACCGAACCATGGCGAGATTAAAAAACATTCATGAAATGGGTAAAATCATGTAACATGATATTAGATAAAATCACATAAAAACATATTGATTTTCTTTAATGAGTTCCATTGATTTTAGTGGGTGATACTAGGTTACATATTGTGTATCCAGTGTACATGCCTTATACCCATGTTCATTAGATCACGACATGTAACATGATAAAATACTCACAATTTCGTTATAATATGAAGTGTATTTAATTCACTCCCTGTGTAGAGTAGGCCAAAATGGAACAAAACATTTTAAACTGCAAATTGTGTAGTTTAAATACAGGTTGTGTGGTGTACACAACTTATTGGTCAAATACATTCAAACTATGTGGTAAAATAAAAAGTGATTCATCTTGTGATATTGACATCGTGTGCAATTATTGAAACACATGTTGCATATTTGGTGTACATAGTATCTATTTCAAAGATATCATTTTTTAAAATATACACTGGGTAATTTGACATCATATAGTGATAACGGGAAAGGTAGATACATGACTTGTTGATTGCAAGTACACAGTGTGTACTCCGTCATTATAAGAACATTTTGGGTTATTTAGTGGATTGTGTGGAAACATCAATATCATGATACATGGTGTGTAGATGGTCAATATATACTATGTATCCACGAAGAGAGACATATCAAATCTCATGGTGTTAATCCAAAATACATAGAAAATGTGTTACATTGTGTTCACCTTAATAGTAAACTTCATGTAGTCTCTTAATTTAAGACATAATTAAATTACATGAAAATAATTAATCACAACATTAAACCCATATATCATAGATTGTATCAGGATGTGTTTGAGAAATTAATACCAGTTTTGATTAAATCAATTATTAACAATTTAATTATCCTTATTATAAGTAATTATGGGATAGTATATTTATTTTAAATTACAGTATTAATTATGTGTATCTAAAGTAAAACTAATATAGTCTTTAAGATAAAATGGAATTAATTATATAATTCATTAATAAATTAATTGAAAAATTATATATTAATAATAATTAAATAATTGAAATTAATGTTATGATGTGTATTATTATTATTTTTTACATATGTATGACCGTCGATGATCATCGCCAACACATAAGTATGAATTGGTTTATTTAATTTTATTTTTTGAATGGTATTTTAGTTATTAATAATTGAATGAAATATGAGGTTATGTGATTCATCCCTACCTCCATTATTATTTAGGATACAGGTTCCAAATGATATTTAAATAATTTCCCTTAATAAATCCTTTGGTTCCCCGCACATTTAGTTGTGTAATAAATAGATGTAACATATGTGGTATCTCAATGAACAAGGATAAAGATCAAGAGAGATCTCTGATGATTCAAAAATACGTTTTGCATAGGTAGAAAATTTGGTGTAATTTTACTCATTATATGATGAGAAGAATGAGTTTTTCACTCTATCATAGATTCATTTATTATCCTCTCAATAAATAATCCATAGAATGCACTCATGGATTGGTCAATTCATTGTTTATTTTATATCCTATGCATTATTTATTTAATGGCTTCAATTTCATGATGACATTAATAAATAGAACAATACGAAAATATGGAATTTAAATTAATGTATTTTGAGTAAATGTTTTATTAAAATATTATTAATCACATAATCAAAATAAAATTAATATTATAATTACACTTATAATATTAAAAAAATTTATTTTATAAATAATTAAAAAAATTAACCACTTATTATTATGTCGAAAGTAGATTCCATTAGACTACGAGGAATACAATCTATAATACAATGATACTAACCAACAGACTCTGGGAGACAAACTTTTATCCTTGGGTTCTTATGAATGGTTTATATTGACATGAAAACAATGAATCAACATGAGTACCAAATTCATTAATTTCTAAATATTTGAGGAAAGTGGTCTGGAAATATACGTTATGATTTTTTGGGGATTTCAATCAATAGGTCATGGATTTTCATGCTCGCTATTGGAAATAACTTTCCCACCAACAAGAATTTTGAGTATTTGAATGAGAAAACATTTATGTTATATGTAGTGGATTACGAATCCATTCCACTATATTTTCCTTGAAACTAGTAATTTAGAGTCTAATGGTGAAATATTTTTCTCCATGATATAATAGTTTAATAAATAATAAAATTAAATTCATTATGGATTAAATAATTTTTATTCATTTGAATTACTAATAATTTCATATTTTAACTGTAGAAAAATGAAATTTTTTCATCAAAATTATTCATGCGATCCATCTTAGAAAAATACCATATCTCTAATGGAGAAAAATTTCATGAGTGTGTCAGATGCCATCAGGTTATGTTGTTCGATGAAAAGAATGCATTCATAGTAGAATTATCAAGGACTTGTCTACTAGAAAATGAGGCTCGTTGGGAATAGTTCACTTTCTATGATAAACACATTGTTGGGAAAAAGTTAGATGTAGAAGGATGATTGAAGAGTTAGCTTTTTTAGAGTGTTGTCTTTCTTTTTCAAAGAAGATAAATCAATTCACATAGTAAAGAATTTTAAAACTGATGATTATATGCTGATATGTATTTCACATATATCATATGTTAGAAGAACTTGTGATGGAAGCCTTATGATGGAAAGGGGGAGAAATGATGAGTCCGACCATATACTATTTTGATTGGAAAGAATGATACTGCTAGAAGATAGAATAGTTTCAGTACATTCCATTGTAATTTTGATGATGAAAAATATGGTCTATCAAAGGATATATATCATGATAGTGGAGTTCGTGATGAAAGCTGAAGATTGGTTATATTATGCATTGAAGAGAGAAAGGACAATGAAATGGACAATCATGAGGTGGAAATTTAGGTATGTTGCGCAAAAAAATAATGCAGTGCATGAAATAGTAGCGGGATGCGCGAAATATCAGCTGGATGCCCGAAATAACATCGAGATGTGTAAAATAGTCAATGGATGTGAGAAATATCATCAGGATGCATGAAAAATAATCGTTGCATGAAATATTGGCGTGGTTCGTGAAATAGAGGAATGCAGTTTCTCGCGTAAGAGGTGTTTCGAGATTAGATGCTCGAAAATTGGTAATGGCGTGAGGTGTGCGAAAAATTGGACCAATGCGCAAGAGAAGATGTTGCATGTAATAGTTTTTTATGTGCATGAAGATAGTTTTATTCACAGATTAGTGTTTTCCATGCATGGTTAAAAAGTCTTATAAATACGAGGTGAACTACTCTCACTTGGTAACGCTCGACACTTAGAAGAAATTCTAAGCTCTGGTGTGCATATAATTATATGCAAAGTGATTTGCATGAAAAGAAATATATTTGCGGGTAAAAGGGGAGTTGCGTGAAAAGAATGTGGTTTGCATGAAAAAGTTAATAGTTGTGCAAAAATTTGAATAGTTGCGTTAAAAATGAAGTTGCGAGAAATAATTTTTCCACGCCAAGAGCGTATTTTTTCGTGCAAGGATTTTGATATGTGTGAAAGATACCCTCAAGGCCGTGTGAAAAATTTGGGGTCTTCGCACATATTTAGTTTCACTTATAGGAGTTCATACCAGCTTCTGGGTAGGAAAGTGAAGATATGTACTTCAGAAAATTTTATTGTTCAATTGTAAAGAAGCATTGAAATATTGCAATTCCCGATTTGTGCTATGAGTGTACGCATGCACTTAAGGATTTTTTCAAGTGATCCACGAGTGTAAGGGTATATCCTACTAATTTTATTCCACATAATAGGTGGGTTTTCTAGTGGATTGTGTGGTACTTGATTATTTTCATACCATACCAGTGACGTAGAAACTCTTTTTGAGTAGTGAACCTTGTATATCTTGTGTTCAAGTGGTGGTGTGTTCTTATCAGAGAAGAAAATCTTTAATATGAGGCGAAGGTTGTTTAAATTAAAAGGAAACATAGAAAGAAAAATATATCACTGATTCACCCCCTCCCCTCTCAGTGAGACATGGATCCTGACTAGGAACCTCACACATGACTTCCAATGTCAATGTTAAGTGTTTAACGTCGTTATTCATGTCTAGTGAACTCTTGAACTCCTAAAAACCCATTTATGATTATAACATACTCAAAGAGCTCCACCACCCATACCAATATTGTGATATATAAGATAACTATTCCAATTCAATGGTCATGATTATGTTTATTCTTAATGAAAATGTTTATTTAGGACCCCATGTTTTGGAAATCACGGTCTACATTGACAGAATTTAGGTTAAACTATTATAAAATCCTAATGAATTTAAAAACGTGATCATTATTGAATCACATCCTCCAATATTATCTGACATCACACATAAATTTAATACGAGCAACATTAAGATGTCTTTCCCATATCATCATACAATACCTCACCAAAATGAAAAGGACATGATGTTTATAAAACCATCCATCCTGATAAAGAATAAATGGAATGTAAAAGAGAATATCTCCAATCCAAAATATTCATTTCAATTACACTTCTTGATGATAATTATCATAGAGAAACAAATGGGACAAGAGGTTGTTTTTTCGCATGTGTCAAGATAGTCCAATTGTGGAATACAGCTCCATCGAGGTGATGTGAGAGGAATATTTTTGTGTTTCTCCTATCAATTACAATATATATGTTTCAATTAATTCATTATTTGATGTAGTAGTGGTTATCACATATATATTTAAATAATGGAAACCTGGATAATATTGAATATTAACTAAGGTTATATAGAGCTATAAGAATCTAGTAAAGGAATACATGGTATTGTGGATATTGTGGACTATAATCTAATGTTGTTGATGGCAATGCTCATAGTTTTAAAATAATGTTATTTTGTTATATCAATTTTTGATTTTTTTCCAATATCCAAAATTTATGAAGATGGACTTATTTTCATGTTGATTAATCAATTTTTCTTATTTTTTAAATATATTATATATTACAGTATGAAACATTTAAATAATTTTCATTTTTTTTAAATTAAATGAAATTTGTAGTGGAAATTGAAAAAAAAACAAGTTCCTATGAATCATATCCCACCTAAAATAGTTATCATTTTCATGGTTATGTAAAGACTAATAATTTAACTAAATTTCACCATGTTTGATATTTAATTTCCTTTTATGTAAAACCTCATTATGTATGTGTTGCCATTTTTCATGAAAAAAATGACAGAATCATTATTTAGAGGAAATTGATAAATGAAAATGGGATTGTTAAATTATTTGATACTGATGTGTGTGGATCATTTCATATTAATGAAAGGGGTGGGTATGTAATACTTTGGTACATTATGAAACATTTCATTTCAAATAAATTTAATTTCATTAATATCTTATGATATTCGCAACATCGTGTCAAAATGAACCATGATATGCTATTGAAATATTTTTATATAATCAGACACTTATCACCAAGATGATGGATTTTAATATTTGAATACTGATAAATAATTCCTGAAAATTATTTCATATTAAAAAAATGAACTCATTGGTTATTAATTGATTATAGATAAATAATAGAATAAATTGGAATGTAAAAGTGATGTTATCTATAAAAATAAATTTTATGCATGTTATTTGTCGTTATCATAATAAAATAAATAAATCACTATAGTAGAATTGTGTTAATTTAGTTTTTATATTATGTATTCAATAAAATATTTTAATATTTACCTAATTACAATATATAAATGGGATAAATATATATATATATAGTGTTATTCATAGAAATATATTTACCTAATTAAAATGGGGTTTGTTTTTTTCAAAAATACATAAAAATTAATTTATAAAAATATTTGAAATTTTAAATTGAAAAATAGGTTATAAATTTTTAATGAGGATGTTAATGTTTTTAAATATTATCCATTTATTTTTTGACAATATGAAATGTAACGATAAAAAATTCATGTCACCATTTAAATAGAATGGTTATAAAAATAGGGTTAACATAGGGAAAATACGTTAAAATTTATACGAATTTCGAATATATCTTATAGGATTTGTGGATTTTATACATTTCAATCAAATTATAAAATATATGATCACCTGGTTACCAATTTCTTTGATTCTTACAATAATATAAATTTATGTAAAAAATAATACAAAAATAATAACTATTGACATTAATATATCTAAAATATCTCAAAAAATATATATATAAGATTTTTTTTGTTTTAAGTATGATTATGATATATGATTTTTTATCATGGTAATTTATTTTTAATTTTTTTCAATATAAAAAATATATTAAATACTTATTCTATGCTGATTCAATACTTTTCAATCAATTTAAACATTAAAAAATTTATTTCTTAAAAAAATGAAAGTACATAATTTTTTGAGTAATTTTGAAAAGTAATTTTGTAGACATTTATAACATGTTAGGTATGTGAGAACGGTTTATATTTTAATTGCTATTAGTTATTTTCCATTTTATACTTAAATTAAATAATTACTATTAAAATCAGATTAATAGTTTTTTTTGAAAATAATAACTTATTAATGTTTTTAAAAATACATATAAATTAAATGTTTATATGGAGGACAATACATGTAGAAAAAATTTATATAATTTCAATTTGGGACCCATTTTATATATTATATGTCAAATTATAACCATTTATTATTGAATCATTTCTTACACCAAATAAGGTCAAAATTGACTTACTAATGGGTTATTATGAATTAATAGTTTTAAAATGACATTATGACCTATCTAAAATTTTGTAGTGATTATATTTATACATCATAAAATTTTTCCACAATTCTATGTCCATTTTGAATAAATTTTATCGAGAATTACTTAAATACTTTTTAATATTTTTTATAATTATATGTATGACACTCCCTCACTTATAAATGGTAACAAATTATACTATATAACACAAAAATATTGAGCCTTATATATCTTAAAATTATTTAAATAATAACTTAATATATTAATTCACCACATCTGAGATATTCTAGTATTTCACTATGACCACCCCTTCTGGTATTATGATATTTACTAGAACATAGTTCCATGTTAACTGGATTAAATATTAAGAAAGCATTTTCAATTTCGATTCTACATCAATATATTATAAATCAATGAAATCCATTTTCAAATAGTTACCACGCATTTTAAAATAAATTTTATTATTTTTAGGAATATCTTACATCCAATATTCACCTTCATTGTATCATACAGAACATGAAAAAAGTGATCATTTGTATGAATGAATTATCCTCACCACGTAGTGGTCTTATTAATTTTTCAACACACGATTACATGGATTATTATGATTAGAGATTAATAGAATTATATTTGATATGATATATTATTATAATTATTTTATGATTCATTTTTATTTACCAATTTTCATTCCATCTATCAAATTAATGGAAGTGAGACTCATTCGTACATTCAACCTATCATCTCCATGAACAGTGTAATTCATTTTATTATCTATACCATTAATAGATGAAAATAAATGCATATAAAAACAAAATATATGATATTAATAAAAATTATGAATTTATAGAGAATATATATTCATCATCAATGTATAAACCACAAGACTTACAAACAAAAATATGCATGATAAACCAAACAATTATCACATGGAACCGTGATTTTAATAAATAAATATTAATAGATAATGTACAAGCTAATATAATAAAATTATATATTTCATTATTTATATTATTAAGATTCTATAATACATTTATAATATATAAATATTTATTATATTTTATATTGAAATTCATACAATGAAATATGAGACTTGATGTAATAGTTTCATGTTACAATCTTGCTGTTTATAAAGATTGATTATGATCACATTCTAATGATGAAATATTATGGTATACCTCTAATGAAACTAATTAATTTTGGTAAATTTTTTTATTTCTATAAGATACATGTTTTTTATATACTACTATTAATATAAAAAATATACAAAATAATTATTTTAAGGATAAACGACATTATTTCTCTCTTTCGTTAAAAATAATTTTTCATCCCTATTTATGTTCCTTAAAAATGAAATAGTATTTTAAAAATTAAAATCTTTTTGTTTAACTTTAATTGACACATTATATAAGTTTTAATAAACTATTATAAATTGATTATTATTTTCATTTTTAGAATTATTTATATTTTTAATTTTATTTTTACCGAATTATGAAAGTATTGTGTTTATAATCATGTTCATCATGACCAATAAATGAATGGATTATTAATTTACATGTTTCAATAGTTCTATTTAATGTAATTGTTTTCATAAATATGATTGAAATTTTTATATATATATAAATTTATTTAAATTTAAATAGTGTAACATTATCAAGGAAGAATCTATTTGGTATTTTAAAGGCCATTATCATATAAAATGAAATCCATTGATGTTTCCTGATATGTACTGGGGATATGATTCCATTATAGAATCATTATTATTTTCCATTTCATGACCAGCCTTCAAGAAAAGGAGGGAAGGGATAACAGATTGTTAGTCCCTTCCTTCATTAAGTTGAAGGAGATATAATGACCCTTGAAACCCGCCTTCAATAGGTCCCGTGGTGGCTACCAGCACCATGGGTATAGAGTCTCACACAAAAATGGAAGGCATTACCCTTTTTATTTTGATAGGATCGAGAGATAAGATAGAAACCCAAACAATACCAAAGTTAATGTAATGGTAAATCAAAAAGTAACCCATTCCCATATGCATGTTCAACAGTAAATGATACAAGACACAAAAAACCCCAAAGGTAATGTACCAAGAAAAAGGAAAAAGACAACAAAAACTGCCCCAAGGTCTGAGCTAGTATGGTCCCGCACGATCCCTGAAGTCCTCCAGGAATTCTGAATGTAGATTAATATATGAAGGGTGAGCACACAAGTATACCCTGTAGGGAAAACCAATGACTTGCGTGCACAAGTGGAGAGGCATTCTAATGCCATATAAGAGAAGAAAAAAAACAAAGAACATAGTAATGGAAACTAACCACCACGGCCTCACCAAAGCACACTCCCCAAATAACGCAAGTCCAGTAATATATAGTAATAACACTTCGACGTTTGGGTACCGCGTGCCACTTTTACACTGGTTATTGAATACGTTCTACGCATCGTACCAATCCATCCATCCTCACTGTAGTCCCACTGCCAAACCCCGGACGCACACACCTGGTCCATAACCTCACCGTAGTCCCACTGCCAAACCCCGCCCGCACACACCTTGGAAATAACCGCCCTCCCGCCAACAGATGACTGGGCCACAACCACCATGCGTAACCACACCCACAAACACCTAGGTCAGAAAAACAACTTCCACACCTGAAGACACTTGGGCCAGAACAACTACTGCCACACCCGAAGACACTTGGGCCAGAACAACTGCTGCCACGACCAAAGATTCCTGGGCCTCATCCTGAAGACAATTGGGAAACAATATTCCCACAAACACCTGGGCCAACCACCACAACTACCCTTCCTAATGATTCTTGGGCCAATAATGAACATCAGGCCATCACAGCCTCCCCAAAGATTCTTGGGCTTTTGGGGTAAGGGAGCAGAAAGGAGCTAATAACCAGCTACTCAAATGAGTGTCAGGAAAAACACCCTCCTCATGAAATTGGTTGTTCAGCACTAAGTGCTCAACTTGGGTGGGCATGAATAAGTATACTAAGAAATACCATCAATATATAGGTAGCAGGAACTCATACCAACCTAGGGGCCCCAAAACCTAAGCACAAATAACTTTGTTACTATTCATTTATAAATAAGAGCACAACACTCGGGGCCAAGTCACAACTCATCCCCAAACCAATTCCCCATTTAAACCATTCTAGTTTTTATGTTCAAGTGATCCCATTTGTATGAAAACTACACTAATGGGAAACTAACTGGTACAATGACTAGCCAGAAAAGGGATACAACGAAACAACATTTTAAACATTCACACCCAGTTCTCTTGTAAAGATAAAACAACAAAAGGGGATTAGTGAGATCCCTAAATGTACCGGATCCAAAGAAAACCTCACAAAAGGGATAAGTGAGATCTCTCTAAGTACTGGAAACAAATCAAACCCCCTATACACAACCCATGTCCCTAAAACTAGGAACCAGTGATTTCTCAATAATAGAGGATCCCACCCGATTTCGTGTCACACTAGAGAAACCACACAACTATAGATTCACAACCAACAATTGTACCACAATACGAGATCCCATCTACATCCACATATTCCCATAAGCACCAAGCTGAACAACACACCTACTACCAAAAAGAGTGGGAAACTACCATGTTCAAGCACATCATTCATTATTTTCTTCTTTCTGTTGGTTAGCCATTATGACCACACAGGGCTTTATATTTACTGGGTATCCATTTAATCCACCGAGTTTAAGTGATTAAAAAATTTCCATGTTAAGTCATTTAATCATCACAGAATACATGGTTCATTAGTGCTCAGGGGAAGACCACCAACGTCCTTGATTTTCAGTAAGCATATGCTGCACAATTCAGAACACATATCAAAATAAAAGATCACAACAGAACATCGATCACACCCCCTTAATTTTTTATGGTCCATTCATTATCTTCGTAATGTTTGGTTTAATAAATCCCCAGAGGAACAAAATCATACCCACCTCGCATGATGCATCGTAATGAGATATGAAGGAAAACCCTGACTTGATTGATCAATGATCGATGTTCCTCTCCACGCGCCATGAACATGGGGAAGCGCGACATGCAGGGGAGGAATTCTGTGGACTCAAAGAGGTGCAGAATGCTCCAGCAGAGGCGCACCACATGCCACGGGAAGAGAGGAACTCCATGCGCACTAGGAAGAAGAATGGAATCCTGCAGAGAAGGAAAGAAGAAACTATTGCAGGAGATATAAAGTGGGGATCATACTGTTACGAGATATGGAATTTTGAATGCTTGGAAAGTCGGATCGTGGTTTCCCACGTGGGTGGCAAGTTACACACGATGATATTAAGTTTTTATTTAACACCCCCCATTTTCGAGGTTTCTCAGGACTTTTAGGAATTAAATATGGGATTTAAATGGCTTTAAAAAGGGTAAAAGAATTACTTTACTTCAAAAATTACATTGTAGGAGAAGGACTGGAAAAAGAAAACAGAGGGATGGGTCAGGAAATGGATCCACCATCACGGTGTCACCGTTATAGTGCCACCATCACAGAGCCACTGTTTTGGAGGAGGCTTATTTTGGAAATGTAATGGCCAGGGGGTGGGCCAATAAATCAGATACCTCACAAACTATTCTTGCCCTCGAGAATTAAAACCAAACCTGAAGAAACGATAGGGGTCCGAACAACCACCTCGAAAGATACCTCTCATGATTAGACCTTAACAATAACAGTCGTACAACTCCTCTCCCCCATGAAACCACGCAAAATAAAATATTATCCCGTCCGGTCATGTGGGGAGGGACTTCCATTCCTCAATGTTATGATACTATCCTCTTTGGGTGACACTGACTCGCCTATATAGGTTTAGGCACATCCACTCTAATGAGTCTTAGCTAGGGATTAGGTACTCCCCTCCCCAAATTTTAGGACACTTCACACACATATACAACAATGGAAAACCACACATTCCATAGTTAAGAAGGTAATGGGTTCCATCAACCATGAATAAACAGAACAGGACAAAACTCAAAATAGCTCTAGGTACTGGGCACACATATGCATGTCTCTACACAAAACTCAATCCCACCATGCATCCACAAAACACAAACTAGAGAAATTGTCTGTACACAGAGCTCATTCTCCCCATGATCCTCGATCATCACTGGTCACTCCATGAACGTTGCATCGTCTTTGATATCTATTTCTCCCCAGACAAGGACGTGTGAGTAGTCATGAAGATACCGATGAAGCTGGGACAAAACTCAAAATAGCTCTAGGTACTGGGCACACATATGCATGTCTCTCATTCACAGGTACATTCCTCAATCCCACCATGCATCCACAAAACACAAACCAGAGAAATTGTCTGTACACAGAGCTCATTCTCCCCATGATCCTCGATCATCACTGGTCACTCCATGAACGTTGCATCGTCTTTGATATCTATTTCTCCCCAGAAAAGGACGTGTGAGTAGTCATGAAGATACCGATGAAGCTGGGACAAAACTCAAAATAGCTCTAGGTACTGGGCACACATATGCATGTCTCTCATTCACAGGTACATTCCTCAATCCCACCATGCATCCACAAAACACAAACCAGAGAAATTGTCTGTACACAGAGCTCATTCTCCCCAGACAAGGACGTGTGAGTAGTCATGAAGATACCGATGAAGCTGGGACACATGGAAGACATCATGCTCCCTTTGTAGCTATGGTGGCAACACAAGATGGTAAGCCACCTCGTCGACCCACTGCAACACCTCGAAGGGTTCGAAAAACCTGGGAGAAAGCTTACTTCCCCTGCCGAACCTCAGCTGCCCACGCCGAAGGGAGTCCTTCAAGAACACATGGTCCCCGACCTCGAACTCCAAGGGTCTCCTCCTATCATCATCATATGAATTATTCTGGTCCTGATCCACCTTCATCCTCTCTCGTATAAGTTTCACCTTCTCCATCGTGCTTTGCATCACCTCTGGGGCAAGGACACCTACCTCTCTCACTTCTTTCCAACACATTGGTGACTGACACGACCTCTCGTACAAGACATAGAACGGAGCCATACCAATGGTAGAGTGGTAGATGTTATTTTAGAAGAACTCTACTAGAGGAAGGTGTCTCACCCATGATCCCCCCAATGTCGAGAACGCATGCTCGCATCATATCTTCCATGGTCTAGATGGTGAACTCTCTCTGTCCAACTGTCTGGGGGTGGAAAGTAGTTCTAAGACGTAGCTAGGTGCCAAAAGCATACTGCAATCCTCTCCAGACATGTGAGGTGAACCATGCATCCCTATCCAAGACTATGGTCTTTGTAACTCTGTGTAACTTCACCACCTCATCCACATACCTCCATGATACGACATCCACTGCACCCGACTCCGTGATCACCAGAAAGTGTGCCGATTTTTTCAACCGATCCACCACTAACCTGATAGAATCATAGCCCCCTTGATCATTTGGTAGACCTATGATGAAATCCATCGATATATTTTCCTAATTACACTCGGTAACATCTAAAGGTTGCAACAAACTGCCTAGAACATGGTGTTCATCCTTCAACTGCAGACACACTAGGAACTTTTCTACGAACTCTTCTACTACTCGTTTTACCCCGGGCCACCAAAACTGTCTCCTCAGGCCCTGGTACATCTTGGAATCTCCTGGGTGAACTGCTAATGGTGATATGTCGGACTGACGAAGAACTCTTTCGCGCATCTCCACTGTAACGAACAACTTCCCTTAGAAAAGAATCTGATTTTGACCATCCTTTGTCCACCCCTCTGGAGCATCACCTTGGCTAAGCATGTCATGCATCACTTCACACTCAGAGTTTCCCCATTGCGACTCCTATACCTACTATAACAGAGAAGACTATACAATCATCTGATACATGAAACCTCTACCACCGTCCCTCCTTGCATCCAGGTGTAGGGCAGCCAAATCATCCATCGCCTTCCCAGCATCTTGCAACTCTCAAAACGCATCCCTCTGCGACTTCCAGCTCAAGGCATCGGCCACCACATTCCATTTTCATATGGTTTAGGAAATCTTTAATTCTTAGTCTTGAAGGAACTCCATCCACCTTCACTTTCATATGTTCAGGTCCCGCTAGTAGAATACATACTTCAAGATCTTGTGATCGGTGAAGACCACGAAGCGCTCTTCGATGAGGTAGTGCCGCCACAACTTTACTGTGAACACAACCGCCGCAAGCTCCAGATCATGGGTGGCATAGTTATGCTCATGGGGACAGAACTGTCTATACCCATAGGAGATAACCCCTTGCCACTGCATCAACACACATCTGAGGCCTTTCCCTGAAGCATCACAGAACACCTCATATGATGCCCCTTCTTCTGGATACCTCAGCACTGGGGCACTGACCATATTCTCCTTCAGATAGCTAAAGGCTTCCTCACACTTCTCATCCCATACGAAAGCTAGATCCTTCTTCATCAAAGATTTCATTGGTGGTATAACTCGTGAGAATTTGGGGATGAATCTCTGCTAGTGACCTAATAGCTCAAGAAAACTATGATCCTATGCCACGTTATTGGGTGCTGCCTAAGAAACAACTGCATATACCTTTGATGCGTCCACTGTTATCCCATGCTCGGACACCACGTGCCCAAGTATGTACACTTCTCACGTCCATAACGTGCACTTGGACAACTTTCCATAGATTTGGTGTCATCGGAGGACCTCTAAAACTGTTCTCATGTGCTCAGCATGATCCTCCTCTGATCTTGAGTAGACCCAGATGTCTTCAATAAAATTGACTATGAACCGATCCAGGTACTCCCAGAAGATGGAGTTCATGAGCCCCATGAACCCAGCTAGAGTGTTCGTGACGCCGAACGACATTACCAAAAACTCATAGTGCCCATATATGCACCTAAAGGCCGTCTCCGAGATGTTTCCATCCTTCACCCTAAACTGGTGATATCTAGAACATAGATCAATCATAGAGAACCATCCTTTCCCCTTCAAATGGTCAAAGAGATTGTCTATCTTTGGAAGAGGGTATCGATTTTTGACCGTTACCAGATTCAGTCTCCTGTAGTCTATGAAAAGTCTGAGACCACTATCTGCCTTCCTCGCGAATAATACTGGAGCACCCCACGATGACACACTTGGTCGAACAGAACCCTTCTTCATCAGATAGTCAATCTGAATCTGCAACTCTCGTAGCTCTGAAGGTGCCATCCGGTAGGGAGTCATCGAAATCGGATCGGAACCAGGTTGCAAGTATATTCCAAACTCGATGTCACGTTAGGGGGTAGATTCATCACCTCCTCAGGGAGGACGTCTATAAACTCACTAACGACCCCTGGAACTTCCACCATCTCTATATCCACCTACTCCACTGAAAGATCAGATAACAAAGAGAGGATGGGTTCCTCAGGCTTGCTGCTTCCCTGGCAACTCCTCTTTCCGATGAAAGTCACATGTCGGCCACCCAAGTCTGAAAACATAACACTTACTCAGATGAAGTCAACTATCGGACACATAGAGAACACCCATTGAATTCCTATGATGACATCATATGACTGTATCTGCAATAATAGAGTATCCCTGACTGACTGATGTGGCCCTGTCATCAGTCTGCATCCTCGACAAACATACAAAATGTCGGTCTATCCTCCAACTGGTGTGCTCCGCACCAGTGGAACTGGAACTCTAGCAGAGTCTAAACCCAGATCACGGGCCATAATGGGTGTATCAATGGAGTGCGAAGCTCATATATCGAACAAGGCATATGCAAGGAGACTAAACACGCAGATCGTACCTCGAACGACCTCTGGCCCTGTGAGAACTGCTGGCTCTGTGGTGTGCAACTTCCCACACCTAGCTCCTTTGCATCTCGGTTATCGAAAACCTCCCTGACCATGCCACGTTTGAGGTCCCAGAGGAGCGCCCTGAGGTTGGCCTCCTCCTGCAACGTCGGCCTTCGGCGGAACAGGAGCCCGGTGGCCCTACTTCTGCTGCTGATAGGGCCTAGCTAGGAACTGTTGTTGATGAGGTGGGTGTTGGACCTGCCCACCCCCACCGTACTGTATTCTATTCGGCCACTGATTCCAAAGGTTCCCATGGCTTCCACAAGTGAATCATCTCGGCCATGGGCCTAAAAGAAAAGGGTGAGGGCCGGAAGGTCGGAACTGGAAATGTTGAGGCCTACTCCCTGCTTGTCGAAAACTAGAGGGTATTGATGATGGAGGCATCCTGCTGATGGACATGCCCTTCGACAAACCCAATTGTATACCCTCTCATGACACACCTCCTATCATGTGCATCCTCTCTACCACTTCATCCTTCTTCTGCATCTCCATGTATGTTGGTTGGGTGAAGGGAGTAACATCATACTGAAGAGATGGTCGGAGAGCCTCCTCTAAACGTCTCTACCGAGACTCCTCATATAGAATGTGGTTCAGAGAGAAGTGATGTACATCGATGAACATGATCCCTGACTATATCACTAACATACTCCCCTGGTAGAGGGATAGTAGATCCTGCCTCTACTCAGCCTTCATCGTGGAAGAGGGGAATTCCGCACGGAACTCTTTCTCAAAGTCTGCCCATGTCACCTCGGTCTCCATCATCTTCCCAAGATAAATAGTCCACCATTGATGTGCTGCTCCACACATCTAGATTACATCCAGAGGACCCTAGTTCCCCATCAGAGCATGAATCAAGCTAAAGGCAATCACCAGCTCCTCTATCCATCTCTCTGTCTCCACGTTTGAGATGATTTTCTCATACTTCCAAAGGGTTTGTCACTGAAAGGCCCGAAGCGACTTCTTCCACAGATCATCATCTTCCTCTTGGTCATTCCTCTTCTAATTGGACAATTAAACCTCTTGGAGTCGATCTCCCACACTACTCGTGGTCTCCTCCAAGGTTCCATAGCTGCTAAGTAAACAAGGAATGCCTAAGCTCGAGTAGTATAAAATATTATTCTAAAATTTTCTTAGACATCTTTATTTATTTTGAACCCCATAGACACCCATGAAACATAATAACACAATTCATCATGATGCATGTACCTTTCCTAGTGTCTCTACCCTGTAATCAGTGTAGCCTCACTTGGTCATTCGGAAGGTCCAGAGTCCTTGCATCGGATCACGGGTGCCCAAAAATACGATGTCCAAGCCAGTTTGCCATGGCCTAATTCACGCACCAAGGTCACCCAACAGTGTTTCCCTACCACCCCATGTAACCCTCCCTATGCCAAACTCTAGACTCCATCCTATCTCTCATCCTTCCTTTGATACCATTCTCTCATGACCCGCTTTCACTAAAAGGAGGGAAGGGACAACAGATTGTCAGACCCTTCCTTCTTTATGTTGAAGGAGAGATAATGACCACTGTAACCCACCTTCAATAGGTCCCAGAGTGGCGACCAGCACCAAGGGTATAGAGACTCACAAAAAAATGGAATGAATTACCCTTTTTATTTTGATATCATCAAGAGATTAGATAGAAACCCAAACAATACCAAATCTGAAAGTAAAGGTAAATCCAAAAGTAACCCATTACTATATGCATGTTCATCACTAAATGATACATGCCACAAAAAACCCCAAAGGTAAATTACCAAGAAAAAGGAAAACGATAACAACAACTGCCATATGTTCCAAGCTAGTACTGTCCTACACGATCCCTGATGTCCTCCTAGAAACCTGAAAGTGGTTTTATATACATAGGGTGAGCGTACAAGTATAAGCAGTATGGAAAAATAAGACTCTCATGAAAAATTGTAGAGGCATTCTAATGCCCTGTCAGTGAAGAAAAAAACACAGCACCTAGTAAGGGAAGCTAACCACCCTATCCTCACCAAGGCACACTCCCCAGAAACAAATTTCTAGTAATATATAGTAATAGTACATCAACGTTTTGGTACCACGCGCCAATTTCCCATTGGTTACTGAATACATACTACACATCAAATCAATCCCTCCATCCTCCCCAAAGTACCACTTCCAAACCCCGCCCTCACAAACATGGGCCATAACCACACCGCATTCCCACTGCCAAACCACCCTTGCACAAAACTTGTCCATAACCATCATCCAGCCTGCAGACACCTAGGCCACAACCAACATGCGTAACCACACCCGCAAACACCTGGGTCAGAACATCTACTACCACGCCCGAATACATCTGGGCGAGAACAACTACAGCCATGCCTGATGACACCTGGGCCAGAACAACTACTGCCACGCATGAAGACACCTGGGCCTCATCCCGAATACACTTGGGAAACAACCTTCCTGCAAACACCAGGTCCAACCACCAACACTACCGTTCTCGAAGATTCTTGGGAAAATAATGGACCTCAGGCCATCACAGCTTGCCCGAAGAGTCTTGGGATATTCGGGAAAGGGAGAAAAATGAGCTAATAACCAGCCACAAATATGAGTCTTGGGAGAAACACCCTCTCCATTAAATGAGGTGTTTGGAACTTAGTGCTCAAGTTGGATGGGGCAAGAATAATAAACATATGAAATACAATATATGTATAGGTAGCAGGCACTCATCCAAACTTATAGGCTCAGAAACCTAATCACAAACACCCTCGTTACTATTCATTCATAAAGAGAAGTACAACACTCACGACCAAGTCCCTACTCATTACCAAACCAATTCCCCATTTAATCCATTCATGTTTTTATGTTCAAGTGATCCCATTTGGATGGAAACTACAGTACAGGGAAACTAACAGGCACAACCACAAACCAGAAAAAAGAAACAACCAAATAGCAATTTAAGCATTCATACACGGTTCTCTTGTAATGTGACAACTACAAAAGGGGATTAGTGAGATCCCTCAATGTACAAGAAAAAATGAAAACCTCACTAAATTGATAAGTGAGATCCCTCAAGGTACTGGAAACAAAGAAAACCCTGAGACACACCCCATGTCTCCAAAACCAGGAACCAATGATTTCTCAACAATCGAGGATCCCACCTGAGTTCATGTCACAACAGAGCAACCACAATGCTTCAGATTCACAACCAACAATCGTACCACAACAGAAGATCCCATCCACATCCACATCTTCCCATAAGCACCAAGCAGAACAACAAACCTACTACCAAACAGAGTGGGAAACTTCCAGGTTCAAGAACATCATTCATTATTTTCTTCTTTCTATTGGTTATCCAGGGAGACCACACACAGCTTTATATTTAATGTGTAACCATTTAATCCACCAAGTTTACTTTATTAACCAATTTACAAGTTAAGTCACTTAATCATCACATAAGACATGGTTCACTACTACGCAATGAAATACCACCAACAACCATGATTTTTAGTGAGCATAGACCCTCACAATTCACAACACATTTCAACATAACAGCGCAGTGCAGAACATCGATCACACCCACTTCATTCTTTAGGGTCTGATCATTATATTTATTATGTTTCGTTTCATCAATCCCCCCATGAACAAAATCATACCCGCACTGCATGATTCACAATAAGGAGAGACGAAGGAAGAACCCAACATGATTGACAAAATATCGAAGTTCATCTCCATGCGCCAAGAATAGGGGAATGCACGACATGCATCTGAGAAATTCTATGGACTCCAAGAGGTTCATAAAGCTCCAGTAGAGGTGAACCACAAGCCGTGGGAAGAGAGGAACTCTAGGTGCACCAGGAAGAAGAAAAAAATCCATCTAGGAAGTAAAGAATAAACTCTAGAGGGAGATATAAAGAGGATATCCTACTGTCACGGGATATGGAAATTTGTACGCTTGGAAATTCAGATCGTGGTTTCCCACATTGGTGGCTAGTTACACATGATGATATTATGTTGTTATTTAATACCCCCATAGGAGAGGTTTCTCAAGATTTTTAGGAAATAAATATGGGATTTAAGTGGCTTTAAAAAGGGTAAAAGAATTAATTTACATCAAAAATTACGTTGCATGAGCGGGACTGGAAAATGAAAATGGAGGGTTGGCTGACGACACGGTGCCACCATCACAGTGTCACCCTTACGATGCATCTGTCACAGTGCTACCGTGGCCGGTTCCACTCTTTTGGTGGAACTTTATTTTGGAAAAGTAATGGCCAGGGGGGTGCGAGCTATTACATCAGATAACTCTCAAAGTATTCTCACCCTCAAGAATTAAAAATAGAACTGATGAAAGGAGAGGAGTCTGAACAACCACCTCGAAAGATACCTCTCAGGAGTAGACCTAAACAATCACAGTCATACCACTCCTCTCCCCCATGCAACGAAGAAAAACAAATGATTAAACTGTCTGGTCATGTGGTGAGGGGTTTACCATCCTCCATGTTATGATACTATCCGCTTTGGGTGGTACTGACTCGCCCGCACGAGTTTATGCGCATCCACTATAATGAATCTTAACTAGGGATTATGTCCTCCCCTCCCAACATTTCAGGACACTTCAAAAACATCCACAAAAAAGGAAAACCACACATTACAAAGTTAACAAGGTAAAGGGTTCCATCAACCAAGTTTAAACAGAAGAAGACAAAACTCAAAACAGCTCTGGGTACTGGGCACACATCTGCGTCTCTCGTTCCCAGGTACTTTCCTCTAGCCCACCATGCCTCCGAAACCCACGAACCAGAGTAATGGTCCATCCACGGAGCAATTTCTCCTCAAAATCCTTGATCATCACTGGTCGCTCCACAAACGTTGCATCGTCTTCGATATCTAGATCTCCACAGTCAAGGATGTGTGAATCATCATGTAGATACCGACGAAACCAGGACACATGGAAGAAATTGTGCACCCTTTGTAGATGTGGTGGCAACGCAAGCTAGTAAGCCACCTTCCCGACTAACTACAACACCTCAAAGGGTTGGAAAAACATGGGAGAAAGCTTACTTCTACAATCGAAACTCTGCTTCCCACACCGAGGGGAGGCCATCAAGAACACGTGGTCTCCGACCTCGAACTCCAAGGGTCTCCTCCTATCATCATCATACGACTTCTGCCGGACCTGAGCCACCTTCATCCTCTCTCGTATAAGCTACACCTTCTCCTTCGTGATCTGCACCACCTCAGGGCCCAGTAATCGTACCTATTCGACTTCTCTCCAGAACACGGGTGAGAGACATCGCCTCCCGTACAAGGCTTCGAACGGAGCCATACCAATGGTATATTGGAAGATGTTATTGTAGGAGAACTCTATCAGAGGCAATTGTCGTACCCATGATCCCCCAATTTACAGAACACATGCTCTCAGTATATCTTCCAAGGCCTGGTTGGTGTGCTCTGTATATCCATATGTCTGGGGGAGGAAATCAGTGCTAAGACGTAGCTGGGTGCCAAAAGCATGCTGCATTCCTCTCCAGACTCATGATATGAACTATGCATCCCTATCCAAGAATATGGACCTTGGAACTCCGTGTAACCACACAACCACATCCACATACCTCCATGTTAAGGCATCCACTACACCCGACTCCTTGATAGCCAGAAAGTGAGCTGATTTCTCCAACCTGTCCACCACTACCCAGATATATTCACAGACTCCTTGATCCTTGGGTAGCCCTGTGTAGAAATCAATTATGATGTCATCCCACTTCCACTCAAGAACATCTAATGGTTTCAAAAAACCGCCTGGAACACGGTTTTCGGCCTTCACCTTCTGACACACTAGGCACGTTGCTAGGAACTCTACTACTACTCGTTTTACACCAAGCCACCAAAACTGTCTCCTCTGGCCCAGGTACATCGTGGGAACTTCATGTTTCACTACTAGGGGTGAGTTGTGGGACTCACCAAGAACTCTCTCGTGCATCGGCTTCGGAACGAACAAATTCGCTCGGAAAAGTATCTGATTCTTACCATCCTCTGTCCACCCCTCCGGAGCATCACCTTGGCAAACCTAGTCACGCATCACTTCACACTCAGAGCCTCCCCATTGAGATTCCTCTACCTTCCGTAACAGAGAATAATGTACTATCATCTAATATAGGAAACCTCTACCACCTTCCATCCTTGCATCTAGGTGTAGGGTAGCCAACTCTTCTATCTCCTTCCAAGCATCTGCCGACTCTCTAACTGTATCCCTCTGTGACTTCCTGATCAAGGTATCGGCTACCACATTCCCTTTTCCCGAGGTGTAGGAAATCTAGAAGTTGTAGTCTTGATGTTAATCCATCCACTTTCACTATTGTATGTTTAGGTCCCGCTGGGAGAAGACATTCTTCCAGATCATGTGATCAATGAAGACCACGAAGCGCTACCCGACAAGGCAGTGCCGCCACAACTTTAGTGCGAACACGACCGCCACAAGCTCCAGATCGTTGGAGGCATAGTTACGCTCATGGGGACATAACTGCCAGGACCCATAGGAGATCACCCTCTACCGTTACATCAACACACATCCAAGGCCTTTCACTGAAGCATCACAGAACACCTCATATGTTGCCCCTTATTCTAGAAACCTTAGCACTGGGGCACAAACCAACTTCTACATCAGATAGCTGAAGTATTCCTTGCACTTCCCATCCCATACAAAAGGTCGATCTTTGTTCGTCAAATCTGTCAATGGTGCTACAACTAGGGAGAATTTGGGCATGAATCTTCGGTTGTAACCTGCCAGCCCGAGGCAACTACGAACCTCTTCCATGGTCTTTGGTTCTGCCTAGGAAACAACCGACACAAACTTCGATGGGTCCACTACTATCCCCTGCTCAGACATCATGTTCCCAAGAAAGTGCACATCGCGCATCCAGAACTTGCACTTGGACAACTTCCCATAGGGCTTGTGTCGTAGGAGGACCTCTAAAACCTTTCTCAAGTGCTTAGTGTGATCCTCTTATGATCATGAGTAGATCAAGATGTTGTCAATAAATATGACTACGAACCAATCCTGGTACTCCTAGAAGATAGTCTTCATGATCCCCATGAACATAGCTGGAGCTTTCTTGATGCCGAACAGCAACACCACAATCTCAAAGTTCCCATATCTGCACCTGAAGGCCATCTACGAGATGTCTCCCTAATTCACCCTCAACTAGTGATATCCAGATTTAAGATCGATCTTAGAGAACCATAATGACCCCTTAAACTAGTCAAAGAGATCATATATCCTTGGAAGAGGTTTGTGATTCTTGACAATTACATGATTCATTCTCCTGTAGTCTATGAACAGTCTGAGACCACCATCTTCCTTCCTCGTGAACAAGACTAGAAAACCCCACAGTGACGCACTTGGTCAAACAATACCCTTCTTCCTCAGATCTTCAATCTGAATCCACAACTCCCATAGCTCTGAAGGTGCCATCAGGTAGGGAGTAATTGAAATCGGATGAGCACCAGGTTGCAAGTCTATCCCAAACTCGATGTCACGTCGAGGGGGTAGAGTCGTCACCTCCTCATGGATGATGTCCATAAACTCACTGACAACCCTTGGAACATCAACTATCTCAGCATCCACCAACTCCAATGATAGCTCATCTAACAAAAAGAGGTGGGGTTCCCCTCGCTTGCGGCTTCCATGGCAACTCTGCTTGCCGATGAAAGTCACACGTCGGCTGCCCAAATCTGAAAACACAACCCTTACTCAGAAGCAGTCAATGACAGCACATACATAGATCAACCAGTCAATGCCTAAGATGAAATTGTTGGTTGTATCTACAAAATTAGAAGATCTCTGACTGACTGATGTGCCCCTATCATTAGTCTGCATCCTCGACAAACATACAAAAAGTCAGTCTGACCTCTGACTGGTGTGCTCAGTACCAGGGGAACTGGAAGTCTCTCAATGTCTAATCCCAGAGCATGGGCCAGACTATGTGTAAAAAAGGAGTGTGAATCTCTTGTATCGAACAAGGAATATGCAAGGGTACTAAACAAGCTGACCGTACCTCGAACATCCTTTGGCCCTTTTGGAACTGTAGCATATGCGGTGAGCAACTACTCATGCCTCGTTGCTCAGCCTCTCGGCTGTCGGCCACCTCCACAACCATGCCCAGGTTGAGGTCCCTAAGGAGCTCCCTAAGGTCGGCCTCCTCCTCCAACGTCGTCCCCTGGCGGAGAGGGAGCATGATTCCCCTGCTGCTGCAGCTGAAAGGGCCTAGCTTGGAACTGCTTCTGTTGAGGTGAGTGCTAGACTTGTCCACCCCCACCATACTGTACTTTGTCCAGGAACTGATTCCGAAGGTTCCCATGTATTCCATAGATGTATAATCCCGGCCCTGGGCCCAAAAGAAAAGGTCGAGGGCCGGATGGTGGAACTGGAACTGCTGAGGCCTACTCCATACCGGTCGAATCCTAGAGGGTCCGGATGCTGGAGGCCTGCTGCTGACAGCCTTCCGGTTCGACGAGCCCAACTGGATCCCATCTCGTGACACACCTCACAGTGTGTGCATCCTCTCCATCACTTTATCCATCTTCTTCACCTCCATGTATGTCGGTAGGGGTAAGGGACTAACAGTGTACTGAAGAGAAGGTTGGAATGCATCCCCTAAATGTTTCTCCAGAGACTCCTCATCCGGAAAGAATTCTAGAGCGAAGCGAAGGAGATCCTTAGACATGATCCCCAACTCTCTCACTGATATAATCCCCTACTGGAGGGAAATTATCTATTTGCCTATTCTCAGCCTTCATCGTGGAAGAGAGGAATTCCACCCAGAACTCTTTCTCAAAGTCTTCCCATGACACCTTGGTCTCCCAATTCTCCCCAACATAAAGAGTCCACCACTAACGCGCAACTCCATTCATTTGGATTATAGCCAGATGAACCCAGTACTCTACTAGAGCCCGAATCAAGCTGAAAGCTATCACCAGCTCTTCTAGCCAGATCTCCGTCTCCACGTTTGAGACGATTCCCTTATACATCCCGAGGGTCTGTTCCTGAAAGGCTCGATGCGTCTTCTTCCACAGATCATCCTCCTCCTCTCGTTCGGTCCTCTGCCGATCGCCCACGTCAACCTCCTGGGTGTCGATCGCCAACTCCACTCAAGGCCTCCTCCCATGTGCCATAGCTACATGGTAAACAAGGAATACCTAAGCCCAAGTAGTGTAAAATATTGTTCTTAATTTTCCTTATACTTATTTATTTATTATGAATCCCTAATACACCCATAAAACATAAGAACACAAGACATCATGATGCATGTACCTTTCCTATGATCTCTACCGTGAAATTAGTGTATCATCACATCATCATTCGGTAGGTCCAGAGTCCTTGAATCAGATCACGGGGGGCCCTAAAATCCAGTGTCCAAGTCAGTCTTCCCTGGCCTAATTCACGCACCAAGGTCATTCAACATTGTTCCCCTACCAGCCCATGAAATACTCACTATGACTAACTCCAGACTATATCCTATTTCTAAACCTTCCTCTGATACCATTCTGTCATGACCCGCCTTCACCAAAAGGTGATAAGGGATAGACGATTACCAGGCCCTTCCTTCTTTATGTTGAAGGAGTGATAATGACCCCCGAAACCTGCCTTCAATTGGTCCCGGGGTGGCGACCAACACCAAGGGTATAGAGTCTCACACACAAATGAAAGACATTACCATTTTTATTTTGATAGGATCGAGAGATAAGATAGAAACCCCAACAATACCAAAGCTGAAAGTAAATGTAATGAAAAATGTAACCCATTCCCATATGAATGTTCAACAGTAAATGATAAAAGCAAAAAAAAACCCCCAAAGGTAATGTATCAAGAAAAAGGAAAACGACAAAAGCAACTACCCCATGGTCCGAGCTAGTACAGTTCCGCACGATCCCTGAAGTCCTCCTAGAAACCTGAATGCAGTTTTATATACGTAGAGTGAGCATACAAGTATACCCAGTTGGGAAAACCAAGAATCTCGTGCACAAGTGGGGTGGCATTCTAATGCCCTTTGAGAGAAGAAAAAAAACAAAGCACCTAGTAAGGGAAACTAACCACCCATTCCTCACTAATGCTTACTTTACAAATAACATAAGTCCAGTAATATAGAGTAATAGCACATCGACGTTTGGGTACCCTGTGGAACTTTCCCACTAGTTATTGAAGACATTATACACATCAAACCAATCTCGTCATCCTCACCGCAGTCCCACTGCCAAACCCCACCCACACACACCTGGTCCATAACCACACCGTAGTCCCACTGCCAAACCCCACCCGGACACACTTGGGCCATAACCGCCATCCTACCCACAGACACCTAGGCCACACCCACCACGTGTAACCACAACCGCAAACACCTAGGTTAGAACAAATAGCGCTATGACCGAATACACCTGGGCCAGAACAACTATTTCCAAGCCTAAAGACACCTGGTCCAGAACAAATACTTCCACTCCCGAAGACACCTCGACCTCAACCCGATGACTCTTGGGAAATGACCTAGCCGCACAAACCTGGGCCAACCACCACAACTACCATGCCCGAAGATCATGGAACTATAATGGACTTCAGACCATCACAGCCTTCCCAAAGTGTCTTGGGATATTTAGGAAAGGGAGCAAAAAGGATCTAATAACCAGCCACTCATAGGAGTGTTGGAAAAAACACCCTCCCCCTGAAATGGGGTGTTCGGCACTAACGACTCAACTTGGGTGGGAAGAGAATAAGAAACATAAGAAATACAATCTATGTATAGGTATCTGACACTCATCCAAACCTAGGTGCTCCAAAACCTAAGCACAACCACCCTCATTACTATTCATTCATAATGAAAAGCACAACACTCGCGTCCAAGTCACAACTCATCCCCAAACCAATTCACCTTTTAAATCATTCTTTTTTTTATGTTCATGAGATCCAGTTTGGATGAAAACTAAACTACTGGTCATCTAACAGGAACAACCACAATCCAGAAAATATAATCAACCAAACAAAAATTAAAGTATTCACACTCAGCTCTCTTGTAAAGATACAACAAGAAAAGGGGATTAGTGAGATCCCTCAAAGTACTGGAACCAATGAAAACCTCACAAAATGGATAAGTGAGATCCCTCAAAGTACTAGAAACAAAGAAAACCCCGAGACATAGCCCAATGTCCCCAAAACCAGTAACTAATGATTTCTCAACAACAGAGGATCCCACTCGAGTTCGTGTCAAGGCAGAGCAACCAAACAGATTCAGATTCACAACCAACAACCATACCACAACAGAGGATCCCATCCCTGTCCAAATCTTCCCATATGCACCAAGCAGAACAAGAAACCTACAACCAAAAAGAGTGGGAAACTTCTAGGTTCAAGAACATCATTCATTATTTTCTTCTTTCTATTGGTTAACCTGGGTGACCACACATGGCTTTATATTTACTGGGTATCTATTTAGTGTACTGAGTTTACGTGATTAACCAATTTCTATGTTATGTCATTTAATCATCACAGATGACAGGGTTCATTAGTGCACAAGGAAAGACCACCAATAACCAGGATTTTCAGGGAGCATAGGCCCGCACAATTAACAACACATATCAACATAAAAGAGCACAACATAACATCGATCACACCCCCTTCATTATTTACGGTCTGTTCACTATCTTCATTAAGTTTTGTTTCATCAATCCCCATAGGAACAAAAACATATACACCATGCATGATGCACAGTAAGGAGAGACAATGAAAAAACCCTACCCGATTGATCAAAGATCGAAGTTCTTCTCCACGCGCCAAGAACAGGTGAAAGCGCCACTTGCAGGGGAGGAATTTTGTAGACTACAAGAGGTGCAGAAATCTCTAGCAGAGGCGCACCACAAGCCACAAGATAAGAGTAACTCCAAGCGCACCAGGAAGAAGAATGAAATCCACCTGAGAAGGAAAGAAGAAACTCTAGATTGAGATATAAAGAGGAGATCCTACTACTATGGGATATGGAATTTTGAACGATTGGAATGTTAGATCATTTTTCCCCTGTGGGTTGGCAGTTACAAATGGTGGTATTAATTTGTCATTTAATACCCCCATTAGGGAGGTTTCTCAGGATTTTTAGGAATTAAATATGTGCTTTAAATGGCTTTAAAAGGGGTAAAAGAATTAATTTACATAAAAAATTATGTTGCATGAGCGGGACTGGTAAAAGAAAACAGAGTTCATGGCGAGGACACGGTGCCACCGTCACATTGTCAACCTTACGGTTCCACTGTGGTCGGTGCCACTATTTTGGTGGAGCCTTATTTTGGAAATGTAATGGCCAGGGATTCTGAGACATTACATCTAATAATATTTTATTATTGTGATGACAAGATGTTTATTAAATTTTTTCCATTTTCATTAGTTATGATATAATAAATTGATGGCATGTTTATGAAACAGAATTCTTTTAGAATGTTTTTTCCATTATGAATTTTTTAAGAAACAACATGAATTTCAATGAGTAATGATATGATGAATATTTTATTATCATATGATGCATATCTTATCAATTTGGAACATGTCACAAGTGGGACTGGAATTATATATCTCTACAATTCATTGGGTAGTGATGGATATATAATTTGATAAATTGGAATGGATTACGGTGTGAATCTAGTTAAATAAGTGAATCTTTCCACATTCATAGTAATAGTAGTGAACCATGACTAATATTATGTTCTTGGGAATGAACCCAATCTACTATTGATGTCTTGGAAGAGACCATTTTCTAACACAAATTTTTTTTTCCTAGATTATGGGTATTCATAAAAAGCAATATATCACGCTAATGTTATTCTATCATGTCCCACGATAATTGAGTAATTTATGATTGATGTGATATGAACATTAAATAATAATGTGATTTTTCAAGTTTATGATCTAGGATTTTCATATTATGTCTTTCAAATATATGTATTATGTTTTCATTACATTTTTCACATGTTATTATTTTGTGATATTGGATCTCTCCCTTATTTACAATTAATAAGAATCTAAACACCCCTTTTGTTATATTTCTCGTCCCCATGATATAATTTTAAACATTATGTATCATATGACTATGAAGGGTGAAACTTGTGAATAATTTAGTTTGATATAATGTATTTCTAATTAGAAATATTTTTTTATATTTCTATGTTACCAAGAGACCATGAACTGTATGATATTAGTGGGGACTAATATGTTATGAAATAAATATTTTTATAATATATTATAATTTATCTGTATGATATGTGTTAGTGGTTATAGTTTGTATCATATAATGTTATAGTAACCTTCGGAATTTTCAATGAGAAAACAATATTGGGGTCCCTCCGGATATTTCAATATATATGATAATGTCATGTGTTTTTCTAATGAAATGAGTTTGTTAATCCTATTAGACATTGCTATCCAAATATTATAAGTGGATTTTGTTTTAGTATAAATTAATATAGTGGTAATAAGCAGAAATTTCTTTTTTCTAATACATATATTATTATTCATTATTCCACATGGTGTGTTTCCCTTACTGTGCCCCTAGTTTTCCACTCCCAAGGGATATTCTTGGATAAAACACATTTTATTTTTAAACATTATGATGTATTTTAATAGGTGATGCCATGAATTTAAATGATTAAACATATGATCTCATAAATAGAATAAAATTATTATTTATTTATAAATCCAATAAATGATTTCTCATTTTTTCCCATAATTTTATTTATTCATCAGACAATGATTTATGGTTTTAGTAAAAAGGTTGAACACAATCATATCATGTTAATGATGAATGTCAAAAACAGTGAAATGATTTTATTCATAAAAAACTAAATTTTAAGTGGGATAAATTAAAAATTATTATTTTTATAAATAATTCTCAAAATATGAATTAAACTATGTTATAAAATAATAATAAGAGGGACAATCATTTCATAAAATCGTTTATAATGAAATATACAAACTAATTTTTTAGGTATCTGATCCACTACTAGTTTAAAAATGAATAAATATCTTTTACAATCTATTCAATATAATCTACTATCTATAAAATAAATTATTTATATATATTTGTCTTCTGAGAGTCAAAGCATATTAATGTCTGAATCATATTAATAACCCAAGTAAATAGGAATAAATAAAATTCTTTGAGTGGGATGAGTTTAGTAAATTATTTTTCAATAAATTCATCAATTGAATTATTAGTATTAAAATGTAGTCTAATTCCATGAGGTAATTTATAATGATATTGAATGCATTAATTAATTTTAGGAATATTTTACACAACTAGTGACGTATGTATATGGTATTATCATAAAACATAATTGTAATGTTTATTGATTATTCAATGTCTCCAAATCAGGTCTCCAAAAGTAATTTTATGTGAGGGACAACAAAATATATGAAGAAACTGTTTAATGTGATATCAAAGGCGAAATGGTGGTTGGAATTACCTATCAATGTAATAGTTTTCATAATAAATGAAATTTGGAATTCAAAAGTATTTCTAAAAACTACGGAGAGAAGGTGTAATTCCCTTATACATGATGTGTTGAAGTAATCATGGTTTAAATTAACATAATCAAACTCATATGTTTTTTTGTGGTAAAATATATATTGAATAGAAATTTAATGGTGAAGTGATATGAAGTTGAATATAGATTTTTATGGAGAGAAATGACCATTTAATGAACAAACCATCCTCCAATGGTTCATCATAAAAGTGTATCAGCATTTAGTTAACTTCAACTCCAACATGAAGTTTGATAACGATGAAAAATTTACCCAACTACATTATAGTAATACAAAGGAAAATGAGTTATGGTCATTATCAATTATGGAGATTTTGATAATGAAGTGGGGAAAGGTACATTTACCATTTACTCTAGAACATTTAAATTGTTATTTGATTTTGTATTTAACCACACTTTTATATCTACCAAATTATTTATTAGTATAATAGTACCAACATAATGTTTATAATTTTTATTCAATGTAGAAACCCCTAATTTTAATATGATTACATCTCATGTCTATGAAATTTATCTGAATGATTTTATTGGGAATTTTATTGCCACATATCTATTGATATACGGGGGACCAATTCTAATATGTTTTCATTTTATTAAATCTATCTATTTGGATTTTAATCATTTTGAAGTGTTATAAGGTAATAAATTTATGAAATGATAAGGTAATCTTATTATGAAGTCACTAATATTAATGTGTAATCATTATATATAAGTATTTATTCATATCAGATATCCATTCCTAACAATTTCATAGATATTTTAATTGAAGTAAGAATGAATAAATTTTGTTTCTAATTATGGATATCATGATATGTCTGTTTTTTAGGAATAACAATTTCACTATCATCTGGAGGAATAAGAGATGAAATGTGAATTTATCATGGGAAAACCAAGGGGTGAGATTTTACATATAAGAAGAAAAAATAATGTAATTATGCATCCTTATGTATTGAGACAATACAATAACTTCTTTTTTGGGAATATGATATTGAGAAATTTTTATCCAAGAACATTTATTTCTGAGACATTAGATGGTCCCTTTGATAATTGCTGATTTGTGGTTTTATGATCACCCAATTCTTTTGATCAATATTCCCTATCAATATAGCATAGAACATGATTATTATATATTTCATTGATTTCCATGTTTTCACTCCAAATATAAGTTATTATATGATGAAACGAGGTTTTAAATTACATTGGATTAACATTATGGTTGTACCTTTCCTTTTTTGTGATGTTTTAGTATTCCTTTTTACACTGTGATTTTCTATAAATAAATCTTCTAGTATTAAACCATTTATAACCTCGATGAATTTCATGGTAGAAAATAATTTTAATATGGGTAGAATGTAACACCCTGATATTTTGGGAAATATTTTCTTAATTAAATTATATTTTTTATATTTTTCATTTCATTTGATTTTTTGAATAATTATATATAAAAATAAATATTCTAAAACTCTAATTTAGACGTTCCTATTTCACAGAACCAACCCATGTTGCTCGATGTGAAACGGGGAATTAGAAGGTATTACAAAACAAGAACTCCCTATTTGATACATGTAACATTAACTCAACATAAATTACATACAATAACGACATGGCGTTTGTTACAAGCAACAACAACTTAATGTACATTCCTTTAAACAATTAATTTTATACAAAACCTAATTTTAATGTTATAATTATTTAAATAACTATATCATAGACCATAAAAATATTAAAATTAATATTAATATCTAAATTTCAGATATGTTTTTGAATGGTTTTATATAAATAAAACATATTGATGATTGAAGTAGTAATTTTTAATGAAGACCATATATGTTTACAAAATGACCTACAATTCATGTCCTACTATGAAAAATAATGAAATAATTTTTAGAAAAAGAAAGATATTTATTTTTATAATATAATGTTCACTTTTAAATTTATATTTCTAAATTTATATTTTTTTTAATTATCAATATTTTTCGGGGAAACATCATATCGAATGAATTGGGAAACATACTACTTTTAGGTTAAAAACATCAATTTTTTCAAAAATGTATTAATGATAAATTGTAATTTAAATTTTTTTAAGGTCACATTAGATCAAATATTTATTTATTAAAAAAATTTATTTCATTATAATCAATTTCCCTTTGAAATTGAATATAAAAACATGATAAAATTTTGGACATCTTTCATCTTTAAAGACCAGTACCATTTTCTTGTCTGCAGGATGATTAGTAATCTAAAATTTTCCCCTTCCATGATTTTAATTGAACAAATAAAAATAAAAAATTTTAAAAAAATTTATAATTATATTCTAATAATATAAATTCAAATTTTTACCAAAAAATATTATTACATTTGATTAAAATTTGTCACAATGATTTAGATAAAAGTAAGCTTAATTAAGAAGTAAACACTAATATTAGGGTCAGAAATAACCTATACACTTTTCTAAAACCAATGTTTTTACATATATTGGCCATAAAACATAAATTATTAATATAGGATTGTTTTTATGACTTTTCATAAATAATAATTTGTGTACACCTTACCTGCTTTCAAAACATCTATGTGAATCCTTTTCCTTCGCTATAAAAAGAATCCACACCTCCAATATCCAAACTCCTCTAAAAAATCATAGGTTCAGCCATGCTCTTACAAAAAAAACATCCTAACATCCCACACCTCACCCTAGAAGCATCCCCTTGGGAATAAGGTTAAACAAGGAATCCTTTTGGCACAAACCAAAAGGATTTACTCTTTAAAGAGGTAATATCTTTCATTAAGTCCATTATTTTATTATCCTTCTACACACACTCCAACCCTCTTTATTATAATGTTATATAACAAAAAAATTATACTTAGTATTATAGAATGTTTTTACTAATAAAATTAGACCTACACTTACACTCACATCCATCGAATGATTAACGAACATATATTTTTTGTTTACGAAGAACAGCATCCTCATGGAATGATGGAAGTTAAATTTTCCGTTACCACCTTTAATGGTGAACATTATGATGAAAAAATATATTTATATATGATACATTTATATTTATAGTTTCTTTATGCTTATGTAATTTTTATTCAGAACATACCTTTATGTTATTCATCCTCATTAAATAAGAAAATTTCGTTTGTGGAAGTGTAGATTATCGACCCCTCAAAAATACTGGAAATATGACTTTTACCAATGGTTTTGGCCAAACCATTGGTATAGTTATTAAATTTGGACCTATACCAACGGTTTGGCCAATCCGTTGGTATAGGAACATTATAGAAAAAAAATATTTTTTATTATATTTTATAATATGGATCAGTAAAATATTTATAATAAATTTTTATTGATTATTCTGGTAGTTTGAATAATTACAATGAGAGTCAGCACACAAGGTAAGGGAATTTCTTGTAACATTTTATTTCTATGAGATACTTGATTTCTTCCCCACCCATTCCTTTTATGTGGTATTTATAAAGAGCATGGTATTAATCATTTATTAATGTAGTTAATTTTATTGGTATTTACATGTCCATTCTATGAATTTTATTTCACGGGCTTTATGTTTCAAAAGTTACAAATCCATAAAATAATATTGTCTCTATTTTCCTTTTTTGAGTCTCATATTTTTTAGGATCCTTTTTTATGTATGTATATGTACATTTAACATGATATGTCAGAAATATAAAACATTTCATGATATTAAAAGTGTCAATTCATTTCCTTTTTGTTCATAGATTGCATAACACAATTTTACCATGTGATAATATTTGATTGATGAAATCTAATGGATTTTCACAATTGTTTATGATTATTCTTCCATTGAAGAATTATCACAATCCTTATTTCAATAAATTTGTGAATTTTTCCCTGAAATTATTCATGATATAATCATCTATTAATTACATATTTATAATCAGTAGTACATAATATTGTTATTAAAGTGCTTTTTATGAATGCCCAACATTACCCTCTCTTCGTTCAAAAAACCATGTTCTATATAAATGGTTAATATGTATATTCTATTAATATCGTTTTATCATTTAGAGGAATTATTACCCATTTTTCATTAACGGATTCTTTTAGAGAAATCATCAAATATCTTTTCTTATGTGTTATTTTTCTAACCATTGTACCTATCAAAGGTAATGTTACTTTTACCTTGTATTTCATGCACAAAATTATCATTCATTAATCCTTTTGATCATTATTTTCATGTATAAATTATAATTTATAATAAAAATATAACATAATTTATTTTCAATGGAATGGGTTTCAACACAATTTCATGCTACTTTGATAATATTTTATGTGAAATGGTTTTTTTATTTATTTCATTTTCTCTTTATATTATTTCAGAGAAAAATGATTCCGTAATAGTTTATGGAAAAAACAATTAACAATCTATCATGTTTATCGTCAAGAAAATTATTTTCAAAATGGATTATTTTTTAAATAGTCATATGAAATTGGAATGTATATTTAACTCATAAAATATGTTCAAAATATACTTCCATGTTATTTTATATCTAAGATGAAATTTGTTGATGTTACTCAATACAGTCTAGAAAATTACCCAATAATTCTATTGATATTCTTTCATGAATTGTAAATGTTTTGATGGAATGATGTTTATGACTGAAATTTATATTACATGGGTTTTATTCTATTTAAACCTTCTTCTTTTCATGCATTATTGTTTCATGATATGATTATGAAACCTATCTCTTTTCATAGGATATTATGTGATGAAATTCTTACAAAATCCATTTCAATTATTGGGTTATGGTTTGATGTTTATTAATCATATCAATTTTTATGGGTAATGGAATGATGAATGTTTTACAATCAAATATAATATGTATGAATGACATTTTTATGTGATGACCCAAATATATATATATATCCCCCAATGTTTTTAGTAATTATGTGTGATTCATGAGTATAAATGTTATGCATAGACCAGATTACTTGTGGAAAATGTATGTGTGCACATGGTTGTATGTACATACATTTATGTGTTACCCTAATTACTAGTACACAATGATATGAGTGGAAATTATTTTCAATTCACAACATTAATTCATGGACCTACTTTCATGTCCGTATGATTATCTATGAACCTGATTTCAGATTCAAGAATGTTATGCATGGAACTGATTAAATGTTCATAATGTTATTCGTAGACCTGGATTCATGCCTGCAAGGTTATGTGTGAACCTGATTATAGATTCACAATGATATAGATCGACCTAATTTGATGTCTATATGGATTTGTGTGAACCTGATTACATGATCAAAATGGATTTCATCAACCCGATTTCATGTCCATAAGTTGAAGTGTGGGACAAATTTCAAGTCAATAACATAATGGTGGAACCTATTTATACTAATACATCTTCATAGCATTATTAAGAAATGATAATTCCATACATTCCATGTCTTATTTCTATGTTATGTGTTCATGACTTATTCTAATAATGTTGTTAGGATATATTTATTCGGACCATCCTGTTATTATAATGAACTCTATTATATATGCTGTGTTTTTTAAATATTATTGTCAAGTTCCATAATCTATTGTTCATGTTATGAATATGTACATTTATTTTTTACCCTTACTAAGGATTTTATCTCACTTATTTCATATGGTTTATATCCCTAGGTATTAAAGAATGGGTATAGGGAGATGTAGAAAATGTTGATATCATTATGGGATATTTTGATGATCTTTCACTTTGATAGACGATTTTGTCTCTAATATTCCTAATACACTAATCTATTATTGTCATTGGGAATTTATTTTTGTATTGTGTTGAGTATTCATCTAAATTTATGTAATATATATGTATGATAAGACTAGGTCACTATAACCTAGTGTGGGTTGAGTTATGAAATATTGGATTCAGAGCAAATTCATTACTTGGGGATGTTATTTGGACTAATCCCCCTAAATAAATTTAGTTGGGATTTAGTGAAACAATGTCAATTTTTCATTATGTGGGATCTTAGTATTTGTGTTATAGTGATAGTATGTCTAGATGATGTATCTATTCATCCATAACATAACCACCTAATGATGAACTCATTGTATTGATATATTTGATAATTGAATCAAATACACATACATAATAATGGATTAATCCTTTTATTATCCATATTGATTTATATCCTTATTTATATAATTTAATATCATAATTTGACCATGGTATGTCTGGATATCATTTGAAATTCATAAAAAAATAAATCTATATTTTAATTAACTATTGGATCGTGAAAACAATCTACTGAGAGATAATTACACAATTTTGTGAACATACCAAAAATATCATTCTTCTAGGATGGTAGGTAGCAGCACCCCACTTTTAGATTAATAGTTAATAATTGTAGATTAGGGTGAGGATGTGTGCAGGATTAACACACCCCATGAGTTATATGGAAAGATGCCACTTAGGTTCTTATATGATCCATTTTCCTAGGATGTATAGGTTTATCTTGAGTTAGTGATTCACGTATTCAAAATTATTCATATCCCTACTGATCATATGGTTGTAATCAAAAATAGTGCTCATCAAAGAGAAGTATTGGTTCCGGTGGTACCAGATGAAGGCCACCTCATGCAGATTTTTTTTTCAATGTACATGGAACCCACATGATTTAAGTTGATAAACAATCCTGTCAAAATGGGTTGGGGTGAGTCTATATTCTATATTTATGATACACCACTAGGTTGGGAGGAATTTCGACGGTTTTCAACATGATGAGATTTCTCTTGGGTGACCTAGGGAATTTATAAATCACTATTTTGGTAAATTTAAATTTGATTCGTACATTCAATAAAGTGGGATAATTCCCCCATCGATATTCATTCCAATGAAACATTCTAAAACTATTTGAACTAGTCAGTTATGTCCCACAGTTGATAGTATTGAGGTTTCATGAATGTTTTGTTTTGAGATATGTGATTGAGGTCCTTTAATGTGATAAATTATTAGAGAATGCCTTTATTTTTTTTAGATGGTGGGAAAAGGAATAGATAGATTTATGAAATTGATGTTTGTGGATAAGTGGATATGGGTGTGGTTTGGGTTACAACTTGTTTCTCTAAAACATCACCTTTCATTATAACATAAAGTTGTAAACCACATTTCCCTAATATTTGTCATTGTATATGACCCGGTTCTAACATAGGAAGCCCATTTTTTCTAAACCAATGGAATGTATGATCTTGAATAGTGGGTCATCGATCCAATGATTCTTCTGATGAGGGGAGCTTACTTTCATGGTGAGGGAGAGAGCATCACACAAAGTCCTTCCATAGTTTTTATGAGACCCTATGATGTTTTCCTCTGTATAAGATATTTATTTACCATACATGTTCAGATTATTAATACTAGGTAATATGATTGTACATAAGGGTTTTAGGATAATGTGTTCCTCCTTGATGAGCATTAAGAACCAGACATAGTAGGATGAGATCATTTGCATGATGATGTACCCTATTAAATTGTTTTCTAGTATAACCTTTGGAGTAGTGGATTTCTTGAGCTCTCATCTTCTAGTAATCGGGGAGGGGGTTTATAAGGACATTACCAAGGTGTTTTTTGTCATACCACCACACTGTAAGATGGTACTCAGTTTAGACATTCTCTATTGACATCCTGATGTTTTTGCTAGCACAGAAGATGCCACTATCGTAATGGAATATCTATAGGTGTAGTTAGGGGTCATACATAGGTTGTACTTCATAAGACCCATGATGATCACCTAGTAAATCCTATTTTGTTTTACGAAGAGTCAGATAATAGCTTGAAGTCAGGTATGTGTTGGTCTTACATGATCCAAGTGACGAATGATACAATGTCAACCCCCAGGAATACTTCGGCTTATTGGCCAATGGTTTGGGGTTAAGTGGATATCAAAGGTTTTCTTTAGATTTGGTTATCACAAGATACAGATTCGAAATATTGATATAATTAGTGAGGATACCATCAGCATCTATGGTTACTTTGAGTTCCTGGGGATACCACATGGCATGTTGAACGACACATCAGAGTGTGAAATTCAAATAAGATCGGTATTTAACACTTCATTAGTTAGTTCATGGTCCTAATATTTTATGGAACCCTCACGTCCTCAGCGTTATATTTATACCATGAGAGACATAATATGATGGTGATCGAAATTATATAAGAGGTCTGGTCATGTGGTAGATCTGATGGAGTTAGTTCTATATTCCTGAGGTCTAGTTATTGGAGTATGTCTTCTCATACATATGATTGATATCACCCATAAATAGGATAATGTGGCATGATATTGAAGACCGGTTTTGTTCTGGATAAGGAAGAAAATAATAATGATGAGTTTTTCATCCATTTTTGTGGAGAGAGGTTATAGAGGAGTTGAACTCTTTTCAATTAACTTTTGTGGGTGATGATAGTGCAGCTTACCTCTAATCTATGGTTGTTACCCATCTTCTTCCACAAAAATTTTGGGAGGCACAACTTGGGGATATCAAATGTGGGATATTAGGTTACCAGATATCCTTATAAGTTTTATCTAATTAATATTATGATTAATGAAATTATGTCATCAATTTTCAAATATAGATGGGGATTCATATAAAATTACAAGAGGAGGTCATGAGGGTGTTCCAAAAATCACCTTTAGATATACATCATGACATAGGATATATGTATTTTATACCAAGATGTAGGATATGTATCGCCACATTTCATATTAGTTTCTATTTTAATGGGAAATTTTCTATGGAATAATATAATTGTGAGACATTGATATTTTAATGTAAGACATTAGAATATTACAATGAATATTTTTATAGCCAGTTACAATGAGGTAGTTAATTTCTAAGGTCTACTGAGTCCATAATTGATATTAAAAAAATATTTAATATATTATCATCATGCATAATATATTGTATTAAAAAATAATATTTTCCCTTGAAGGGATTATATGATTGGAATTCTTAAATAATAATTGAATCTATAGTTAGTGGTTTAATATAGGGGAGACCGAATATTGTTCTGTACGAGACCTTTGATTGGGAATGATGTTAGAATGTGAATAAAAAATATTAATTAATTAAATTTATTTATTTAATAATCCTGAATCTATATAACTCGCAAACAGAGGATTTGATGGGATGTTTGAGGCCACTTTTGAGTTTGGATATTATTAGATAACCTAAGCGCGACCTGTGGTTGGTCTATATGGGACATTTGTATTGGGAAACCATACATGAGTAAATTAGGAAAATTTATAAATTTGTTTAACAATACCAAACCCTAACAACTTGTAAAAGGAAGATCATATAGGAAATATGAAACAACAATTTTGTTGGAAATGTTGATTTTACCTTATGAGTGATCATATAATGGTCACTCAAGGATGTCTAGGAATCAAAACTGTTTGAATATTCATGTAATTTAATAAATAATAATTTTCTATTTTGAATTAAATCACATCATCTGATTTCTCTAATAATCACCTACTATGGATAATCATAAAGGATATCTACAGAACCATGGGAACCCTTAGGGGATATTCCAACCCAGTTTCATTGGAAAATTGAGATCGGAGGATGATATGTGATCGTATAGGGGTGATTCGATAGGCTGAATATGATGTGGATCACCATAATCACTAGTGGATTTGGTTGTCAACAATGATCCTTACATATTCACGATAGGTCATGTCAATTGTGGTTTCCTCATCCTTTTAATAAATAACTGATCATGATATAATAAGTTTCTTTGATCTTAAATGGAATGAACCATCACACGATTCCATGTATCCAAATAACTTATTTTATTAATTTATAACTTTCTATTACTTATTTGACATCACAATATGATAACCAAGATATTATTGGCTATGAAATCTTGTCCAATATTTCTTACAACAATTTTTATTTTTGATTTACCCCTCTATTAGTATATTTATTCATTATTGGACAATGGGCTTATTATTCGAGATTGTCAGGGCAGGTTCAAATGTCATGGATCCCCAAATTAGTTGCAGTGAAATGAACGACACATAGATAAATTTTTTAGATATGTGTTAATAAATGAGTAGGAAGATGTTTAGTGATTAGATATGTTTGGAACAACAAATACATGTTCCAGATCATGGCATGATGAGGATGACAATTTATTAGAGGTGTTTTGGGTCAGATCAATTATCAATGTTTTCCCGGTTAATGAGTGGTGATGATGTTTTGTGTAAAAAGATTGGTTCTGAGTGGATTCCATGCATGGGGTCTCATATTGTCGGATGATCAACATGAACATGATAGTTACTGAAAATAGATATCTGAGGAGGTGGTCGGATGGGGTCAGTGTGGAGATCCTTTTTATTATTGTTAATGATAAGAATAATAGTGTAAATTTTATTATTTAATAATAATAGAATTTCATTGAGAAGTGGAATATAAAAATTTATTTAATTGAATTTGAGTAATGAAATTGTTAAAATCAAAAAAGGGGAATGTCATGGCATGGTGCTTGGAGAATTCTACATGAGGAAATTATTTTCCTTCTATGTTTTGAATACAAAGGTGGAATGAGGAATGGGTTTAGGTTCCAGTAAAATTGGTTCCATTACCCATTATTATTATTACTATTAGTTTTTATTATAATAGTAGTTTGGATTGAACAAAAAAATAAAAAGGTATTTATTTCCCCTATTGTGCACTGCATATTTTTTTGAAATCATGTAGAGTGCATGTGTCTCCTATATTTTCTGTGCATAAAAATAGAAATAGAAATAAAAATAAAAATAAATTATTATTATTATTTTAATGTCACAAAATTACCATATAATTTTTTTGAAATTATATATAATTTTTTCAAGATGGAAAAATCTTACGGTTCGTGATTCCGAGTCCTAGAGTGACCGGAATGATCCCTCCCAGATTTGTTAAGCTTTAATCAGAGCGCTTAAGAAATTATCATGAATAAGTGGAATATCTCTTAAACAGTTGCCCAGATAAGAAATCTAAGGGAACCATTGGGTTCAGGATGGCGGGATTACGTTTGGTGCGATTTATGTTTAGTCGGAGCATGCCTCCATTAAGAAAACCCAAAAATGTCATTACTGTAAATAAAATAATTAAATAAAATTATTTTATTTTTCAATTGCTTATAACACATGAAAGGTAACTCAGATAGAATATCTGAGACCACCTCTGAACTCTTGAGGATATTCACTCTTTAGTCAGACACAAAACATTGGTCAGCCTGATACACCAGTGAATGTTATTTCATGATCATTAATAAAATTATTAAGTGGCAATTTTTTTATTCTAAAATCCATAACTTCTAAATGGTAACTCAGATTGAAAATCCAATAGTACCGCTGTGTTCATTTTGTCATGTTCTCTTTAGGTAGAGGCTAACCTCGACAGGAACTGGTCGAGGGTTAATGCCAATAATTTATGGACCTTTTTTTGGGTAGTTTAGTAAATGCGTGAGCGGATTATTCTATCTTTTGAAGTTGTGCTCAGATAAAAAATACTAGGGCACCATTGAATCTGTAGGGCCAAAATTCTCATAAGGGAGAGTTTACATTGACCATATTTTGTCTGTAGAAATAGTTATGTTATGCGAAATTTTAAAATAAATAAATTAAAATAATTTTATTATTTTATTTAATATCCTCCAACGGACAAACAAAGGGGTGGTCTAGCGACGTGTCAAGCTAATAAGTGGCCTGACCTATAAACTATAAGTAACAACATAATTGGGTAATTATGAAACATTATAATTGTTTAGCCTCATTAAATTCCAACGTCATTACATACCATTCCCCTCGTTTATATATATGAAGCATGGGGTGATGTATCACTGCTGCATCGACAAGAAACGAATTGCGGAAGGAGCAATGTGATGCAGAACCCTTTGAGGACGAAGCCGATTATAGAGGGAGGTGATGAGTGAAGGCTGACACCGAACCTCAAACCGGAACATGGCATACGAGGTGCATTGTTAGAATGTTGTTGCAGAAATGAAGAACACCGACCGACCTTCATGTGTGGGATTTTATCCAACGATTTGAGATAGGGGGTTTATTCATTTACGTTTTTTAACTATTCCCTCTTCCTCATTCTAGAATAATATGAAGAACATGGAACAACTAAATAACATGGTGATCATCAATTCTTTCGCTTTTGTGAGAGGTAGTCACGGGGTATCGTTGTTGGGTTTCAATTGTTGCCTAATTCAAATGAATATTAAATGAATAACCCTGATCATGATTATGAGATGAAGCGGAGGGAGTGGTCCTAATAGACCAGGACAAATCCATCTGCTATCTAGTTATCCTTTCACATCCATGCCACACCGATAGCGCGGCGATACAGACCTGCAACATTGGGTATTGCGCGTCCTCGCACGCCGCATGAAGAGGATGCACACAAATTAGTGGCGGGCATCGGAACTGGCCTGCATTATCTGGTCGTGGATTTGGCGTGGTGCACCGTCATGTGCCACCTATGAACAAATACGGTCGCGGATCATCATCTGCAGTTACTAGAGGGACACGGAAGACACCCCGTCTGGCCACGGGTGGCGGTGCGACATGCCATCACGCACTATTGGAGAGGATACCCAGCACATCGGCTGACCACATCGGAACCTGAACGACCTTCCCCATCGGGTACTGCGTGCTACCTGGAAGTTTCACATTTCTTTACCGCTATGAAGAAAACCTAATGGACTTCGTCTATTCCGAAAAATGGGGGTCTCTCCCCACGGTGGTGGTTAGGTAAGACACCCTTGTGGGTTGCGAACCATGTGGTCGGGCCTCCACCCACTCTAGCCACCTCCATCTATGGCTGCCACCCTCCCTGGCCACCAACCTCCTAGGCCTCCCCATCACAGGTCGCGCCCTATATGGTCCGAACATACCCCTTACGTGTCGGGCCGCCACATTCAGACCCGGTCGCCAAATTTCGGGGAGGTCCGGACGTTTACCTAGTGGGACGAGATCGCTGTGGCCCAACCCAGAATGGGTCGTGCGGGGTCAATCTAACCAGGTCAGACTAGACCTGGGCCACACCGGGCCCAGAAACACCTAATGATCCTAATCTAGAAAACCTTAAATCTGTTTGATGAACCTTCTGCGAAATTGGTATCCATGGAGTGAGATAGTCCTTTTTTTACTAAATCTATGAGAGTTATGGAGAAAAATGGAGTATGGCCGAGTTGTATCGCACCCGTATCCAACCAGGTTGTCGGCACTAAGATTCCAATATCGCACAGATCAGGCATCTGATTGTCACGATGTCTGTTGCATTGGAACCCTTATGATAGGATCGATCATCGTGTTACTTCTTCGTAGAGCTCCATGAAATAATATAGATGACATGAGGAATGGTTCTCCCAAGTGCACTATGTATGGAACCCTGCGGTTGGCTGAGACCTAAATACTGCTTGATGACTACTATTTTCTTCGACTCTGAGTTACTCGACAACCTAGTGGGGAGATCCTCTGTGTGACGTGTAGACCCACGATAGGGAGTGCCTCTTTGTGACATTGTAGACGCACATTACTCGATTGGGGGAGTAACTCAGTAGGCCACTGTGGGGTGGGCCTCTGTGTGACGTAGTAGACCCCCGATACTCAACAATAGGAGAACCTTAGAAGCCCATGGTGGGAGAGCCACTATGTGACATGTTAGACCCACATTAATCTATAAGAGGAGTACCTTATCATGCCACGGTGGGGAGCACCTCTGGGGGGACGTTGTAGACCTAAGGTACTTAACATGAGAGGTACCTTAGTAGTCCATGGTTAGTGGGAAGGGCCTCTCTGTAACGTGTTAGCCCTACTTTACTCGATAGAGGAGGAGTTCTCTAGCATTCAAGGTGTTTGGCATTTGTGACTGACAATGCTATGGATAATACCATATAATATACCTTGTTTGAGGTGAGTCTGTTATCTATGTGGTGATACATGTGTGGTTCTTTTACCATCACGATGATATATTCAGGGTGATATATGTGTATTACTTTTAACTTTGTGGTGTTAACTTTGTCATATTCTTCCCTCATTTATAAGAAAATTATATCTTGAAATCATTGTAATATGTATCTACATATACCAAAGTAGTGTTGTTTATTTATTCATTCTTTTTGATTGAGTTATATCCTTTGGGGATCTCTGGGAGACCTTTGGGGGTCTAGGGGTCCCTACTGGGTATTTGTATACCCAACCTTGCATGGGATTTTCCCACACCTTATTGTGTATTTTGTAGATGATGAGCAAATGGGCTGAGACTTGGGGATCCAGGACCAGGCAGTACTTGGTGGAGATGTGCTTATGTTGAGTTGTGTTGAGATGATTTGTACATATCCTTTAAGTAGGATCCTCGGTGGACAATCCAAGAGGTATTTTGTACTATTCAGTTGTATTTTTACCTTTCATTTGTACATGTACATTCCAATTGGGCTTGTTTTACTGGCCCCTTTACATTTAGCACTCATTTCACAACATCAATTACTTTTTGGATACATCCTTGTTGTGTTATTGTCTCTGTGGTTGCTTCTTGTTGTTCTGTTGTACTGTGTGTATATACAGGTAAAAAAGGAAATGTTGTCCCATTTTAGGGATATGCCTTTCCAGTGCTAGTTTATGTCCCCTGGCCTATGGAAGGTGGGCTTGATGTTGTCATGGAATTAGCAAAGATGGATGGGTCATGAAAAAGTGGTTCCAAAGGAGTCAGTTCTACCAAAGAACTAGGAATCTGAACTTTTCAGTGTCGTAATTGTGTTATGTGTTATGAGTGTGGTTTTCAGTTTAGGGAATCTAGTTTTGGTGCGGCAGTTGACGTATCAATACACTAGGAACCTGATTTCAGATTTCCTACACAGTTCACAGAAACACTGATTTTGAGTGTTTTTGAAGAGTTTTTCTGGTGATTTCCTTGAGTCATATCACCAGGAATAAAGTAATGACAGTGGTTTACCTATTCCATATTAGGATGCTACCACATAGACAACCAAACATGATTCCCAAGATAGTACATGATGATGGAACACTGAGAAATATGGCCTTTGTGTAGGGCCCTCATACAGTGTTATCACCTTCGGGTGGTGCACCCGTAGCACTATCACTCACTGGGAAGTAGTTACCACTAGATGCACAAGCAAACAATTCACGCCTAATGAGTGCATTTCATGAGTTCCAAAGGAAATGGACTATGAATTTTTTAGGCAAGAAAGATTCCAAAGTAGTTGATAACTGGTTGGACGTTGTGGCTACAGTTTTCTACCTAGTGGAGACACCCATAGAGATGATGGTGATCTTAGCTACAAGTATTTTTTAGTGAGTGTCCATGAGGATGGTCTGCATGGTTATGAGGCTTTAGTACATAGTCTGTTGAATGAGATGGTACATTCATGTAGTGTGACAGTTATAACTCTGCCTATTAGGCAGTCATTACAACTGGTGGTAACAGTATAGGACACATGTTGGTTTTGTTACTTGCATGTGTTTCATCATCAGATACCCCTCAAGTTCTAAGACGAGCCCGACTAGTACGCAGTAATGGAATAGCTTGAGGAGGTGGAAAATTTTCCATCTAGCTAGGGGACCATTCAATCATATGGTGGTCTAGGTAGAGATCCATAAATGTGGATCAATAGGATGATGATAGGGTTTATATTACCTTGATCATTTGATGAAGTGACTTTTTATATAGAAAATAATGAGAAACGTCATCAGAGAAGGGGGTATCTTTCCATTAATAGCCAAGGGATGAGAGTTCCCTAGAGCTTCTACAGCTTCAGCAGTATGGCATGTCGATAATTGAGTATTCACCAAGGCATACTGGCTATTGTAAGTACTTGATTAATATAGTATGGTGAGTGATTTAGGGCTCAGACCTATGAGCAAGGTGTTTTTAGGAACATACATTTTTGCGCTATTCCTCTATGCATTCCTACTTATGTTTGGGTGCTAGAGATAACATCTGTGGTTGAATGTTCTTTGGTTGAGCGGATTCAGCCAGTGAATGTTTGTAGGTGGAAATTTGGAAACCAAATCCAGTCTCAGAGACCTGGGAATGTAAAATGTTTCAGTATGAATAAGTGATAGGGACATATGAATCTATAGGGGATAAGATGTGGATGTTGTTCTAGGGGAGAATCATGAGGTGGTATTCATTTCGGCATTTTACAACAACACCCCTTTGTGGTCCCCACCAGTCTTAGGGATCTAGAGGACATGGTAAGGGAGTAGCAACATGCTGTCATGGAATGTGACCCAAGGGATCTAGGAATGTTTAGAGGTATGGTCTTTGTCTACTAATAGATGCCGTATTAATAGAAATAGGTAAAAATCATTCCTTCCTTCAACGAATCTTGTCCAAGACCTAGAGTTTCTTATTAAACTGTTGACTTGAACCTCACGTCGAAATATTTCTATGGGAGGAAACTCGAATATCAGACATATACGGAGACTGTGGTCTGACCCTTGGGGCGAATGTTTCAGTTGGAGCCTCTTGGTGACAGCGTTGAGGCCTTGCGACTTTAGTTTGTCTATGGACTGGACATCCATAGTTCATAATATGACTTAATATATTAGTAAAAAAGATTTTGGTTTATCTATAATGTCTGAGTTGGGTTTTCCTTTGTTGGTAAAAAAGGAAACAAAGGCATCACCAGATAAAATGATGTAATGGAGGGTGTAGTCGATCACCCTTGAGTCGGCCAGTGTCACCCTCGTGGTAGTAGGTTTTTTGAGTTTTCAGTTCCCAATATGATTAGCAGAGTGTGGGGAAATATTTTCAAAAGATGGTTCCATGATTAAATCCCCTAAGAGAGAGGGATATCTTCTTTTTCTTTGTACTGCAATAAATTTTTACCGAAACTCTCTATGGTAGCACAACCATTGTCAGCTTTGACGAAGAAGGGGGAAGGCATTCTTGTGGATGGATAAGTGTCAGAAAATCCTTAATTATACGAGACAGTGATGATGTATAGAGTTCCTCTAGGACTATGGATTTGAGATAGTATATACTCCTAGTAAGGGGAACTTGGTGGTAGACGCACTCAATAGGAGGTCGGGTCTATAGCTACATAGTGAGGCATCAGAGTAGCTAGTCGCGGTTCAGAAATCCTTCATGGATAATGATTTAGTAGCTTTACTCAAGTTTATAGATATCACTCCCCCAATTCATTAGAGAATTTGGGATTCACAACTTGGGATGTTGACTACAAAGCCTGGCGTTCTCAGATATTCTCGGGACTATCTCCTAAATGATTTTCTGAAGTTCGGGAGCACGTCGTTTTGTTCAGTGAATGTACCATGGTGCCACAGATGCATTAGGATGAGGTGTTGAGGGAGATCCACAAATCCACTTCAGTGATAAATCCTGGAGTGACAATGATGTACCATGAACTCCGACTTCAGTACTGTTGGCGATGGATGAAAGAAGTAGTGACATATTTTGTATCACGATGACTCACCTTTCATCATATGGAGACTGCACGGAGCTGGCAGATGTCTTATGCTGAAAGGAGACAAATATCCATGGAGTTTGATGAGGGAGACCATGTATTTCTATGGGTCTCACCCCAATGTTGATTGTGGAAGTTTTTCTATGGAGGAAAACTATCTCCGAGGATTATTGAATCATTCTAGATTCTCTATAGAGTGGGAAAAGTGGCATATTGTCTATCGCTGCCACACAGATGCACTAGGTCCATAATGTTTTCCTTGTGTCGCAGCAGAGGAGATGTGTGCATGATCTATTGCATGTTATCAACATGGATAGTTAGTTTTTGATGATGGGTGGACGTTTACATGGGTTCTCATGGCTATTGAGTATCGACAAGAGTGAGTCCATCATGGGAGATTAATATCTCTATTGAACGTACACTTGCAGCATGTGAACCTCCAGGAGAGCACATGGGAGCAGGATGGTCATATTCATGTTCGGTACCCTCTTTTGATCAATTTTATTTTGTTTTGGTTTTCGAGGATGTAAATATCTAAGGTGTGGAGAATTTAATGTCCCAAAATTTCGATATATTTTTGTTTAATTATATGGAATTATTTTTAGACCACAAAATATGACAGCGTGTGATTCCAAGGCCCCTACTTCCCGAACTGATATATCAATGTTTTTAAGCTTTAATTAGTGTGTGTAAGCAGGTTTCCAAAAAATTTGAATTAAACATAAACGATTACCCAAATCAGAAATCTGAGGGCAATGTTGCGTTCAGGATGGCTGGTTTATCCTAGGCACGACTTATGATTAGTGGGTGTGGGCCTCCTGTGAAAAATCCTGAAAATGGCATAATCATAAAAAAATTATTAAATAAAATTATTTTATTTATCAAATTCTTATAACACACAGACGGTAATTCAGATTCAAAATACAAAACCACAACTAAAATTTGAGTTTATTCTCTCTTTAGGAAAATAATAACATTGGCTGGCACGGGTCACCAATGAATGTTAAATTTTTTCTATAAATAAAATAATTAAGTAACAATTATATTATTTTAAAATCCATAACATATTAATTTTAACATAAATTAAAAATCTAAGAGTTCTGCTTGATTCATTGGGGTCTGTCCTAGTTAGGAAGTGTCTATCCTCATTCAGTGCAGTTTGAGGGTGAACGTTAATAATTTATAGAATTTTTTTTCAGGAATATTCAATAAACGCATGATCGGTGTATTCTAACATTTTAAACTGTGCACTGATTAAAAATCCCAGGGAAACGTTGAATCCCAACCTTGGTATTTACATAAGAGATTGTTTACATTAAAACTAGTATGTCCAAAAAAATAGTTGGGTTTTGCGACTTTTTAATGGAAATGAAATAAAATAATTTTAATATTTTATTTCATCTCCTCCAATGGACAAGAAAATGTGTGAGACTAGTGATGTTTTGAGCCAATAATTGGCTTGACAGGCCAAACCTATATAATTTCACAGTTGGGGAATTTGGAAGCATACTAATTTATGAGCACCATTAATTTCATATATCGTTACTTACCCTCCCCCTCTGTTAATTGTATGAATCATGGGGGAGTAGTAAAAGCACAACTTCACTATGTAATGAATTGAAGAAGTAGTGTCGTGATGCCAAAACCATAGAGGATAGATATCATCCTAGTTGGAGTTGATAGGTTACTCCGAACCATGAACCGGAGTATGACATACAACTGGTGTCTTCGGAAGCCTATTGTTGGAATGAAGAGCACCGACCCACCATCATGTGTGGGTGTTTCTATGATGATTCGAGGTCGGGGGTTTATTTTTTTACAATTTTTGAATGATATCCTCTTCCTCGTTCATGAATAATACGAATAATGTGGTCTAATCATCTAATGGGTTGATCTGTGATTCATTATTTTTGTGGGAGGTTGTTGCAGTGTATCTTTTCAGGGTTTTAATTATTTCTTAATTCAATTGATTAGTATACCCTTAACCCCCCTCGTGTTTAAGAGCTATTTTGGAGGGCACAAGACTAACAAACCCAGATAGATCCCTCTGCTTTTTTTCTATCCATTCCCCTCCATGGAACACCGACAATGCGATGACACCAAACGACTTCATTGGGGATAACGCATTGCCGCACACTGCAAGAAGTTGCTGCAGTAGAAATCCATGGTGGTCATCAGAATGGTCGACACCGGCCAAATGCGGAAGAGTTGTTGTGCACCATCACATGCCGACAATGAAGAGAGAGGTTGGTGGATTATCAACTGCAGTGACCAGAGGGATGCAGCAGGCACACCGGTCGACCACAGGGGGGTGGGGGTGCGGCACGCTATTGTGCACCGCTGGAGAGGTCAGTCGACATGTAAGCTGGCCGTGACAGAACCTGCAGGACTCACCCTAGGGGGTCCCACATGATATCTGGTGATGCCACATGGTAGCACCACTGCGAAAAAACGAATCTGCCTTCATCCATTTAGAAAACCGGGGGTCGCTCCCCACGGTGGCTGTTATGGTGGACCCCCTTGCGGGTCACACCCCATTCGACATGGCCGCCCCCTCGCGAGTCATTCCTTATACGATTCGGGCCTCCACTTGCAGACCGGGACACCACATTGCGGGCCGGGCCAGACCTCGACCAAATAGGTCGAGCCCCTTACGGCCCAATCCCGAACAGGTTGGATTGTGTCAGTCCGACTGGGTCAGACCAGAACTGGGGCCAACCGGTCCCATAAACACCTAATGGGCCTTATCTTAAGAACCATACATCTGTTTGATGAACCATCAATGGAGCTCGATTCCTCGGAGAAAGACTATCCTTTTGACTTTCACCATGTGAGTTTTGATGAATCATGGACTACGACCATGATTGATCACACCCAAATCAAACCGGTCCCTCGTCAATAAAATGCCAATAGTGCACCGACCAGGCATCCAATTGATGCAACATCTATTTCTTTGAAACCCTTATGACGTGATAGGTAATTGAGTTACTATTCTGTGGAGCTCCTCAAAATACGATAGATGAATTGAGGAGAGGTTCTCCCAAGCATAGTACATACAGAATAGTACTGTTGGCTGGGGCTTGAAGACTACATGATCACAACTATTTTTTTCCGATTCTGTGTGACTCGATGACCCAGTGTGGAGAACCTCTATGTGAAATGACGAATACATGTTGGGGATCACCTCTGTGTGACATGGAAAATCCACAGAACTCGTCTGGTGGTGTATCTTAGTAGGAGAAAGTGGGGAGCACCTCTTTGTGATGCGACATACCCACGGTACTCGACTAGAGGAGTGCCTCAGCAGGACACAATGGGGAGTTCCACAGTATGATATGGCAAACCCACATGACTTGACATGAAAAGAATCTTAGTAGGCCATAGTGGGGACACATCTGTGTGTCTTGGAAGACCCATAGTACATGAAATGAGGAGTACCTTATCATTCCATGGTCAGTGGGATGCACCTCTGTGTGATGCGGAAGGCCCACTATACTCGATAGAGAAAGAGTTCTCCAACAGCTGATGTGTTCGATATTTGTGAATGACAATGATAAGGTTACTAACATTGAATATAATTGGTGTGAGTTGAGTCCTTTATCTTCGTGGTGATACTTGTGTGGTGCTTTTACCTTAGTGGTGATATCTTCATGGTGGTACCTATGTGGTACTTTTACCTTTTGGTGGTAAATTTGTGATATTCTTCCCTAATTTAAGAGACAAGTATATCTTTATAAATTAGGTATATTTATGGGAATATAACTAAGTAGATTTTTTATTTCAGTTTTTTTTCTGGTTGTGGTCTTTACTTTTAGAACACTGGGAGATATTTTTGGGTTTTCAAGGTCCTTACTGAGTATTGTTATACTCATCACTACATAGGCTTCACCCGCACAATGTTGTGTCTTTTGTAGGGAATGAGAAGATGGGTTGAGACTGGGGGATCCACGACCAGGTGGTACATGGAGGGGATGGGCTAATGAAAAGAAGTGTGGAGATGATCCATACCTACCCTTCAAGTAGGATCCTTAGGGGATTATCCAAGAGCTCTTTGGTACATTTCAGTTGTATTTGTACCATTCAGTTATACATGTGCTTTATAGTTGTAATTGTATTTCCAACCCCATTATATTCATCACCCTTGTCACTAGATTAGTTACATTGTCATTACATCCTTATTGTGTACATGTCGGTGTGGTAGCTTCTAGTAGTTCTCTTGGACTATGTGTCTATATTGATAAAAAATGCCATGCCTTCCTGATTTTGGGATATGCATTCCTGGTGCTAGTATCCAGCCCCAGGCCAATGGATGTCGGCCTTGTTGTAGTCACAAAATGAGCCTCGAGGGACGATTCTTGACAATTATTATTTTTGAAATAGTAGTTCATTCGAATTTTCATTATATGATATATGATTAGAAAACTATCTATGTAAGTGTGATCAATGAATTGAGAAGGTCATTTTTAGACTGAAGAAGGATATGTTTTTTAGACATGTCCAATGTTCCAATGAAACACCAATTAATATTAAAATTATTATTTTTCATTAATATTGTGTTCAACATGTATTTTTACTGAATTGTCAGAATTAATAACCAAATATGGCGTTGTGACATTGAAATTTAGGGGTTAAATTTTGAACAAAATATTAGGTATTTAATTCGGATTTGTGGCATGGGCCCATGAAGCACCATCCGTGTGTTATATGGTGAAATGTGTATTTTCACTAGGTTTTATTTTTATGGAAATGAATATCATATACTAGGAATTTCAACACAATGATCCCAACAATGTGATATTGTTGGCCATACATTGTAATTTGGAGAGTTATATTAGTGAAATTACATTTTTCTATATATACTAATTATCATCCCCTTTAATTCATCCAGAATTCTGATGATATATGTTGTGTGGTACCCATAAATTTAATGTACTACTAAAGGTCTAGTAATATTGTCTTGGATAAAACATGACTCAATATCATATTGGGACCACTTGCTATGTGGTTCCCTTATATGTCATGTACTCCTTTATTAATCGTCATCCTATCATATATTCTACATTTGGACTTTTATTTTATCCCATTAGAAGCCTATCCTATGTTTTTTTATGAAAACCATGAATTTTCCATCGTTTGTGGATTTATAGATATGATTTGGAATGTTATGATCTGAAAAATTATTTCAGCAATGCTCAAATGTGGCATTGATCTTGCATGATCCACAAAAGACTTCTATGTAGACACTATAGATGTTCTTGTAGTGGAGTTTTTGAATCTTTTCCATATTTAACCAGTAGTAGTGTGGGTCGTTGATTACTCAAAGAGTTCTGAGTAGAACCTATAGAAATTACTGGTTAGTGTAGTCCTTTACGACTATTGAGTGTTGTCCTATAATAGGGAAATGTTTTGGAGTCCTTGATGACTACCCTATTTTACCCTCCAGTAGAGGTCAGAATTGTGTTCTCGATGACTATGAGAGTGGATAACACATTTTTTACGCAGGCATAGGTACATTATTTATAGATTGTTTCCCCTCAACTATGTGTCATATTCAAGAGGTGTGACATGACCTGAATGGAAACTTATGGGAATTGATATGAGTTGATTGTAATTGAAGACGAAATTTTGGAACTATTGGATACTTTTCTTCCTGTGTTGAGACGTGAGATGAGGATCCCCTTACTCTCTCTCATTTTCCCTTCATTTATGGACCATTTATTTATATTATTGAGATGGGATTAATGTAAAATATTAGGTAAATGTTGATTCACATTTTCCTTCGTACCATTCATAAGGTATCAGGCAAGGAATATTTCAATGATGATGAAATATCTCGGGAAAATTTGTTTTCAATGAGCATTAGTTCATAGTAACAATATAAAGGGTAAATATTACTTATTTAAAATGATCCATATAGGATAAATGTTTTCAACACGAATAAATTGAAGGGATTCGTCTAGAGAGAAGGGGTTTTATTTCTATTAATGATAGAGGATAGAAAATATGATGCAAAATTTAATATAGACACCATAGAATTCTTTTCATTATGAAAAAATGGATATCTAAAATATTTTTTCTAAAAGGAAACCCCAAGGAAGATAGGATAAATAATAATGCACCAAGGGATTGAAGGTTCATAGCTATACATCCAAAGTATGAGGGACGTATACATATTATAAGGGGATTTTAAGGTCCCTAGGAAATATAATGAAGGAGATTGGATCAACTTACTTTATAAAGAGGGTATGAACCTTGTGAATCTGAAGTAGGGCCAGTCAAAATAATAGGTATAGTGTTTATAACCATTTTCTAAGGTTCCATATTTCACTAATATAGGAATAATATTATTATATAATCATAGATAAATGAAAATTTTGGTGTATTTCAAAGATTGTGGGGGTTTTTGTTGGATCTTTCCATGCCTTTGGGAAATAGGTCCGAAATATATCATGTATAAATATTCTATGTGATGATATAAGGCCATAATGTGGAATTGGAATAAATAATTCTCAATCATGAAATCAACTAAATTATTACTATAATGGATAAGATGATAATGATATAGTCTATATAGACTTCTATCACAGTTAGGTTTAGTTAATATTTGTCGATGGGGCAACACATGTTTTACTATGTGATATAGAATATTGATAAGGATGGGTGGGGAATATTGTTACTTATGATGTGGTGTTATAATTATAGTAGTAAAAAATGTTTATTTGTACCATTAACAATTTTTGGGTTGTTAGTTACCTATGGTTATTGGTGTTTTTACCCAAATGTTTTTCTGGATGAGTTTTCAGGTTTAACAATCAAAATAGAGGTTGTGATTACGATTGAATTTATACCTAGTGTGATTCACATATTTCTTTCATCTTATGATATGGAATATTTTGAGTTGGTTAAACAAAACATTTATTATGTGGTTCTTGAGGATAATTTATTAATTCATCCAAGTGTGTCACTTTGAAATTCTTCTATCCTCTCTTCTATGTAGTGAGATGAGTTGTAACAGCCCAAGATTTTATAAAAAAAATATTCTTTTAATTTTATTAATGTCTTGTGTTGTACGCTACACCAAAAGGAGCTTGTACAACACACATCCTTGACTTGACTTGCATTACACGCAATCGCGACCTTCCTCGATAGCGTGTGTAGTACGCAATACCGAGTTTCACTAAACAATGATATGCTATAAAAATATTATTAAAACTAGCCGTTATGAATAGTAATAACCACTTTTTGAAATCCAGTAAATATTATTTTTCAAAATGAACTTTATTTTTGGATTCGGAGTATCGAATTTAGCCTAAGGTGAAATTTTGGTACTTTTCGGATAACTTTCATATTCTGATGAATAGTGAAAATTACTAAATTATAATTAAAAACAACTTTTTTAATCGAAATAATTAATAGTGATAAATCATTAATTTGAGTGGTTTTAAAGTATATTTAGAATATATTTTTACAATTTAATACAATGTTGGTCATTGGATGTAGTTTCACATTTAAACTAGACATAAACAAGTGTCAATCTTTTGATAGATATTGTTTCTTAAAAACACGCTATTTGTTTTAACAGCGGGATTTAATTATAAAATTAATTAATTCAACTTTTATGTTATGAATTTGGTAAAATAGACTTCATTTTTGAATTCAGAATATGAAATATAGCTTGGGATGAAATTTTGGCATTGTTCTGAAAAACATCAATTTTTGATGAATAGTGAAACTACTAAGTGGTAGGTTAAAAACTGAATTTTGCATAAAACTTAATTTTACCGCTTCTGTGAATGGAATTTCGAAAATCCGAGAGACACGGTTAATATCAAGGACTAAAATGTGGTTCAATGAGATGAAAATAATTTTTTGGTGACTAGTAAATTTTTACCTTTTTTACCACGGTTAATAGTAAATAGGGTAACTAAGGGTAAATATGATCTTAATATTACCCTAACACATGTCCTAATTCTATTGGACAAGTGTAATTCGACCAAAAACAAACTTAGGAATAAAATATGACCATTTAGGCCCACTTGGATTAGATTAGGACATTTATTATTAATTTATTTAAAGAAGGGTTAAAATAGTTAAAATCAAAGTTTAATAAGTAAATCATTTTTAATATGGAGTTATACATAAGATAAATTCGACTATAAATATTCATTAGAAAGCTAAAAAGATTTCCTACATTATGGTATTTTATTTGTAATTTTTAGACATAAAATAATTTAATTTATTTATGACACAACGATGATGCAGTAATTATATTTTTAATGAAATATTGACATAATTGATGTTATAAGCACAAAAATAAATGTAATTTGAGATTTTTTATGAATTCCACTAATTTTCTAGGTTACTATGATATATTAATGTTGATTTAATCAACTTGGTTCGAACATTTAATTCTGTTATGACTTTCAAAAAAATCATATATCAAATAGTGTCAAAATTGACACAAAATAGTTTTTAAATCAAATATTATATTATTAATTGTTATTTTATTCCTAAAAATCTAAGGATCGGCCAAATGACTTAGATAAGGATATATATATTAATAATAAACAATTTGGGGTTCGTTTGGCATGTTATAGTAAGTGTATTAACCATATAGTGAAAGAAAACAAAAAGACACGGTAAAAGTTAAATTAATTAACTTAGAGTTAAATCTAATTGATAAGGTTAAAATAATATCTTAAACTTGTCTAAATTATATTGGTTGATAGTATTTCGACCCATCCTTACTTTAGCTTCGAAATAAGACCCTTTGGAACCATTATAAACCGATTTTGACTTTAATATAAAATAATATTTTGAGATATTCCTAAGGTGCCCCTCTCCTCCCCTATAAAAGGACACCTCCTCCCCCTCCTCCTCACACCAATTTGAGCCCTCAAGCTCGGCCAACCCCTGCCAATTTCTCCTCTCCACTTCCCTAGCAACATCCTAGAGGTTCTGGTCTTCCTCAAAGACCAATTTTAGTGCCCTAAGAGGAGGTCTCAAAGAGGCACTTCAAAGAAGAGGTAATTACCGTTACCAATTCTTTCATTTTTTTTCTTCTTCCACTTCTTCTTCTTAGGTTGTTTCATTATGAAGTAATAACATCAGTATCACTCATATACTGATATGTTATTATAAGTATGAAACAACCCTATTTCACCATCTATCCATCCTACGGAAAAAGAAATCACCGCGCGTGCGTACGTACGGAATACCGTCTCCGCGCCGTGGTGTAATCTATTTTCCACCACCACCTTACATGGATGGGTATAATGGTGTAAAGAATAACTATACATAGTTATTACAATATCATATTGATTCTGATATATTGTATAATCCACTCCAATTCAATTCAATATTTATAGAAATGATATCATCGCTCGTGCGTACGTACGGACTACCGTCTCCACGACGCGATGAGATTCATTCTCCATGTTAACCATTTAAGAATGATTATAATGTATATATAAGAAATAATAATGAAATATATGACATTATAAAGCTACTGGATTTATGTATATATACATATGTATGTCATCTACTTACTTCCATTTCAAGACAATAAGGAAAGTAAAACAGCGTTCATGCGTACGTACGGACTACCGTCTCCATGAACGGTGTTTTTTATTTTACTTATCTATCTATTATATATATATATATACTGAATATATATGATATATAAATCATATTTTATATTCTGGAAGTAAGTAAATCATGATATAAGTAATAATGATGTCAAGAACAACAAGTCAAAACACCTAAGATAAATGAAACGATTTTACCCAAAACGCTTCTTTAACATGGAATTTACAAAAGAACGGGTAATATAATGTTATAAGTGAACCATATATGATATCATAACAATAAATATGATTCTGGAATAAGTCAATAACATGATTTAAATCATTATACAGGAGGTTCGGACACTTACAAAGCAAGTCGGACCTAAGGTAAGGGAAATATCACAATCTCATTTTTATCCGAGATTGTTTATTCGTAAGTATTTACTGGGGTGTATTTTATCATCCACATCCATGTTCCCTCAATATGTAATATTATTTCCATCCACCTAAAATTGTTTAAATCCAATTTTACCCTTCTATGAGTTTTTAGTAAAGGATATGAAAGGAATCTTTTTTCGTTTTTCGTACGAGGTACTTTTTGACTTTTCCGACAAAAGTACGAAGAATGTTTTTTTAACTTATACGGCACGAACGGATTTCTACTGTTTTATAAAGCCTTATTTTCATGAAGCTTCCTCTAAAAGATTTCATGACTATTTTCAATAAAATCTCTTTCTTTTAAAATTGCATGATGTTTTGTGAAAAGAAATTGATTTTGAAGAAGAAAGGATATTTTCCTCAAGAATTCAACTCAAGTGTTTTATCAAAATTATTTTCCATCTAAGATAATAAAGAGTTCTGTTTCTATCCATATTTTTACATTGATTTGACTATGTTGTGATGGAATTATGTTTATGAATTCCTTTATCTTATATGAATGGTTTTATGATGTCATGTTGTTTTAAGAATCCCATTTTTAATACATGGGTTATGAAATGATGTATGATTTATGATTTTGTGGCACACATAAGAAAGGATTCATTAATAGATGGGTGGGACCTATATCTCCCTCCAATGCATTGGGTAAGGATTTTATATCTCATGAGATAGACATGGCTGGAATGGTAGGTTATACCGGTTCAGTGAAACAGGACTGAAACGAGGATTACTCGATTCAGAAAGGGACTTTGTCCACTAAGATAGTCTTGGCAATGAGTCTTGACTAACAAGAAATGATTCTCTATGATTATGTGTGTATGCCACAATGAGTAATGTTTTAAGTTATGATTTCATTTCACTACTATGATTTATCCCATGTTATGAAATTATGCTCTCTTTTGCAGGTTAAGATTTCCAAAAAAGTTATGTTCTTATGAAAATTATGTGATTGATATTTCTTTTGTTTACCCTTACTGAGCATTTGAGCTCACCCTTTTATGTTTTCTTTTCCCCAGGATATAAAGAAAGGTTTTAGGTAAAAAAAAAGGGATGACCTTTATGGGAGATATTGAAGAACTTTCACCACGATTAGAAGATTACGTTCCGAGTTTCCAAAGACACTAAACTATTACGATCCTTTAGTGTGTGTTTTTGTTATGTACTAAGTATTCCGCAAATGTAATGAAATGTCCATGTACGTCAGGCTACGGGTCTCTACAGTTGGTATCAGAGGAAAGGTTTAGTCAACCTTTGGAAACTAGGACGCGAAAACTTTAGTAAGATCCCTAGAGATATTTCTAAGGTATGTCTAGGGATGCCCCTAAGGATAAGTATACGTATAGGATATAGTTCTAGAACTATGGTAACGATATTAGATTAAACCAAAGATGATAGATATTTAAGTTACTCCCCCTTTATTACGATTTTTGCATCTAACACTATTCTGTTTGGGTTTTAGAAAATGGCTGGAAACAAGATGATTCACAATAATGGAGGATATGATGGACAATGGAATGATATTCTTCATGAGCAACCAAATGAAATGGGATTTGGATGTCCAAACATCATTATTATGCCGAATCAGCAATCTCACAACATGATCAATAAAGTAAAATTTGGTAAGTTTCCTGACTCGACTAATAAGAGAAAGATGGAGTTCCATGATGATCATAGAGGAAAGAAAGTTCAATTTCCCCCATGTAAATCATGTGGGAAGAGGCATCAAGGAGAATGTTTCAAGGGAACTGGAAGATGCTTTGGGTGTGGAAAAGAAGGACACAAAGCAAGTAAGTGCAAAGGAAAAGGGTCGGTTAACACCATGGATGAGGATAATGGTATTGCTATGACATCAAAAATGGTTAAGTGTTTTAAATGTGGAATGTATGGGCATTATGCAAACAAATTCCCTAAGGGAAAGACTCATGAAGAGAATCAGTATGGTCATATGGGTAGTATTTATGTGGATGATGATGAAGAGACTACAAATGATATGTGAGATGAAAGAATTGTTGAAGCTCGGTCAATGGTTTAAGAATGTTGTGGAATGATTACATGTTTATCATGTGTAATGTTGTATAAGAAATCTCATGGTACTATGGAATAAAGTGACATCTGAGGATTGTTACACTGTTGTCTTTCCTTGAGTTATGAAAGTGTATGATTAATGGTACCACTATCCATGAAAGGTTATTCAGATATTTTTGGAATGTAGATGATATGCGCATAATGAAGGGATAAGGAGAAAATTAAATGTTTGATAGTATTAATGAGCTCATGATTGATATAAGGACTAAGTGATATCATGGATTGAGTATATAGAATTTTGAGGATTTTGGTATGTGGAAAGTGTTAACTTTTAACTGCACTCATGTTTTCACTAAGGTATTCAAGAGAATACACGATTAAGGACTTTGAATGTTTGGAATGTGACCAACAAGACATATCTTATGATATGTGGGGATCAACGACAGTATTAAATCTCTGGTAATCGTTGTCACTATATTATGAGAGTGGACTGCAGTATTATAAGACTAAAGATTAGACTGGATTATGTTGGACATAAGTTAGTATTGTTTAAGGATAGAAGATTTTCGATATTATTGATGGGATGTTATAGTAACGTAGTTTTAGAAAAAGGGACAACCTGCAGGACGGGCGACAGCCCATCGCTTCGGACAAGGCTGTAGGAATCGAACCCACAACCGAAGTGCGACTAGCCTTTATCGCCTAACACTGTCCTACAGGAAGTCCCTGTTTAGTAGAAACTAGTTTTATTATATTAAGCAGTATGATATATGAAGTATAAGTCCATTTTAGGAACCATATGTGATTAATCTCACTATAGAATGACTTATGTATATTTAATAACTTTTTCATACCTTTTGTTTGAGACTGATGGAATGAACCGTCATTCTATCACATGATCTGCTAACACTTCACGAATAAAAAATTCAACTTCATTTATTTAAGAGATGAAGTGGAAATTGTTCAAGGCACGAACAACAGTGATATTGTATCAAAATAAAGTAAGTATTTATTCTAATTCAAATTTTCAACTTTAGGGAAATGATCTTGAAAACAAAAAATGTTGTCCTAGTGATCTTATACCTGATGAATCAGATGGTACCTTAGATCATCACAAATTTATTGATTTGTGATTACTGGATTTTCCATAGCCATGTTCTCTACCACTCTCCATCAGAACATGATGGTTAGATTTCTCTTCCATATCCATATTTTCACCTATGTGGAAACCCAGTGATTAGTTTATTTGGGTAATCGTTACATTTCATACTTTAGTTTTTAAAGCCAAGTTTTGGTATTCCCTTTTACGATGTGGGTTTCTATTAAAGAAACTTTCAAATAGTAAACCATTTATAACCCCGACGAATTTCGAGGGCGAAATTCATTTTAAGGGGGGTAGAATGTAACAGCCCAAGATTTTATAAAAAAAATATTCTTTTAATTTTATTAATGTCTTGTGTTGTACGCTACACCAAAAGGAGCTTGTACAACACACATCCTTGACTTGACTTGCATTACACGCAATCGCGACCTTCCTCGATAGCGTGTGTAGTACGCAATACCGAGTTTCACTAAACAATGATATGCTATAAAAATATTATTAAAACTAGCCGTTATGAATAGTAATAACCACTTTTTGAAATCCAGTAAATATTATTTTTCAAAATGAACTTTATTTTTGGATTCGGAGTATCGAATTTAGCCTAAGGTGAAATTTTGGTACTTTTCGGATAACTTTCATATTCTGATGAATAGTGAAAATTACTAAATTATAATTAAAAACAACTTTTTTAATCGAAATAATTAATAGTGATAAATCATTAATTTGAGTGGTTTTAAAGTATATTTAGAATATATTTTTACAATTTAATACAATGTTGGTCATTGGATGTAGTTTCACATTTAAACTAGACATAAACAAGTGTCAATCTTTTGATAGATATTGTTTCTTAAAAACACGCTATTTGTTTTAACAGCGGGATTTAATTATAAAATTAATTAATGCAACTTTTATGTTATGAATTTGGTAAAATAGACTTCATTTTTGAATTCAGAATATGAAATATAGCTTGGGATGAAATTTTGGCATTGTTCTGAAAAACATCAATTTTTGATGAATAGTGAAACTACTAAGTGGTAGGTTAAAAACTGAATTTTGCATAAAACTTAATTTTACCGCTTCTGTGAATGGAATTTCGAAAATCCGAGAGACACGGTTAATATCAAGGACTAAAATGTGGTTCAATGAGATGAAAATAATTTTTTGGTGAATAGTAAATTTTTACCCTTTTTACCACGGTTAATAGTAAATAGGGTAACTAAGGGTAAATATGATCTTAATATTACCCTAACACATGTCCTAATTCTATTGGACAAGTGTAATTCGACCAAAAACAAACTTAGGAATAAAATATGACCATTTAGGCCCACTTGGATTAGATGAGGACATTTATTATTAATTTATTTAAAGAAGGGTTAAAATAGTTAAAATCAAAGTTTAATAAGTAAATCATTTTTAATATGGGGTTATACATAAGATAAATTCGACTATAAATATTCATTAGAAAGCTAAAAAGATTTCCAACATGATGGTATTTTATTTGTAATTTTTAGACATAAAATAATTTAATTTATTTATGACACAACGATGATGCAGTAATTATCTTTTTAATGAAATATTGACATAATTGATGTTATAAGCACCAAAATAAATGTAATTTGAGATTTTTTATGAATTCCACTAATTTTCTAGGTTACTATGTTATATTAATGTTGATTTAATCAACTTGGTTCGAACATTTAATTCTGTTATGACTTTCAAAAAAATCATATATCAAATAGTGTCAAAATTGACACAAAATAGTTTTTAAATCAAATATTATATTATTAATTGTTATTTTATTCCTAAAAATCTAAGGATCGGCCAAATGACTTAGATAAGGATATATATATTAATAATAAACAATTGGGGGTTCGTTTGGCATGTTATAGTAAGTGTATTAACCATATAGTGAAAGAAAACAAAAAGACACGGTAAAAGTTAAATTAATTAACTTAGAGTTAAATCTAATTGATAAGGTTAAAATAATATCTTAAACTTGTCTAAATTATATTGGTTGATAGGATTTCGACCCATCCTTACTTTAGCTTCGAAATAAGACCCTTTTGAACCATTATAAACCGATTTTGACTTTAATATAAAATAATATTTTGAGATATTCCTAAGGTGCCCCTCTCCTCCCCTATAAAAGGACACCTCCTCCCCCTCCTCCTCACACCAATTTGAGCACTCAAGCTCGGCCAAACCCTGCCAATTTCTCCTCTCCACTTCCCTAGAAACATCCTAGAGGTTCTGGTCTTCCTCAAAGACCAATTTTAGTGCCCTAAGAGGAGGTCTCAAAGAGGCACTTCAAAGAAGAGGTAATTACCGTTACCAATTCTTTCATTTTTTTTCTTCTTCCACTTCTTCTTCTTAGGTTGTTTCATTATGAAGTAAAAACATCAGTATCACTAATATACTGATATGTTATTATAAGTATGAAACAACCCTATTTCACCATCTATCCATCCTACGGAAAAAGAAATCACCGCGCGTGCGTACGTACGGAATACCGTCTCCACGCCGTGGTGTAATCTATTTTCCACCACCACCTTACATGGATGGGTATAATGGTGTAAAGAATAACTATACATAGTTATTACAATATCATATTGATTCTGATATATTGTATAATCCACTCCAATTCAATTCAATATTTATAGAAATGATATCATCGCTCGTGCGTACGTACGGACTACCGTCTCCACGACGCGATGAGATTCATTCTCCATGTTAACCATTTAAGAATGATTATAATGTATATATAAGAAATAATAATGAAATATATGACATTATAAAGCTACTGGATTTATGTATATATACATATGTATGTCATCTACTTACTTCCATTTCAAGACAATAAGGAAAGTAAAACAGCGTTCATGCGTACGTACGGACTACCGTCTCCATGAACGGTGTTTTTTATTTTACTTATCTATCTATTATATATATATATATACTGAATATATATGATATATAAATCATATTTTATATTCTGGAAGTAAGTAAATCATGATATAAGTAATAATGATGTCAAGAACAACAAGTCAAAACACCTAAGATAAATGAAACGATTTTACCCAAAACGCTTCTTTAACATGGAATTTACAAAAGAACGGGTAATATAATGTTATAAGTGAACCATATATGATATCATAACAATGAATATGATTCTGGAATAAGTCAATAACATGATTTAAATCATTATACAGGAGGTTCGGACACTTACAAAGCAAGTCGGACCTAAGGTAAGGGAAATATCACAATCTCATTTTTATCCGAGATTGTTTATTCGTAAGTATTTACTGGGGTGTATTTTATCATCCACATCCATGTTCCCTCAATATGTAATATTATTTCCATCCACCTAAAATTGTTTAAATCCAATTTTACCCTTCTATGAGTTTTTAGTAAAGGATATGAAAGGAATCTTTTTTCGTTTTTCGTACGAGGTACTTTTTGACTTTTCCGACAAAAGTACGAAGAATGTTTTTTTTAACTTATACGGCACGAACGGATTTCTACTGTTTTATAAAGCCTTATTTTCATGAAGCTTCCTCTAAAAGATTTCATGACTATTTTCAATAAAATCTCTTTCTTTTAAAATTGCATGATGTTTTGTGAAAATAAATTGATTTTGAAGAAGAAAGGATATTTTCCTCAAGAATTCAACTCAAGTGTTTTATCAAAATTATTTTCCATCTAAGATAATAAAGGGTTCTGTTTCTATCCATATTTTTACATTGATTTGACTATGTTGTGATGGAATTATGTTTATGAATTCCTTTATCTTATATGAATGGTTTTATGATGTCATGTTGTTTTAAGAATCCCATTTTTAATACATGGGTTATGAAATGATGTATGATTTATGATTTTGTGGCACACATAAGAAAGGATTCATTAATAGATGGGTGGGACCTATATCTCCCTCCAATGCATTGGGTAAAGATTTTATATCTAATGAGATAGACATGGCTGGAATGGTAGGTTATACCGGTTCAGTGAAACAGGACTGAAACGAGGATTACTCGATTCAGAAAGGGACTTTGTCCACTAAGATAGTCTTGGCAATGAGTCTTGACTAACAAGAAATGATTCTCTATGATTATGTGTGTATGCCACAATGAGTAATGTTTTATGTTATGATTTCATTTCACTACTATGATTTATCCCATGTTATGAAATTATGCTCTCTTTTGCAGGTTAAGATTTCCAAAAAAGTTATGTTCTTATGAAAATTATGTGATTGATATTTCTTTTGTTTACCCTTACTGAGCATTTGAGCTCACCCTTTTATGTTTTCTTTTCCCCAGGATATAAAGAAAGGTTTTAGGTAAAAAAAAAGGGATGACCTTTATGGGAGATATTGAACAACTTTCACCACGATTAGAAGATTACGTTCCGAGTTTCCAAAGACACTAAACTATTACGATCCTTTAGTGTGTGTTTTTGTTATGTACTAAGTATTCCGCAAATGTAATGAAATGTCCATGTACGTCAGGCTACGGGTCTCTACATGAGTGTTGCCTACATTGTATTGACTCGAAATAGTTAAATAAGAAGGAATTTAAAAAAAATACCAACTTTTTATTATTTATGAAATAATTAAATTTTTTAGGGTCTCACGTGATATAAAATATTGGAATTTATTCATGGTACCTCATATTGACTTTCTGGGAAGAGAATATACTGAAGACATAGTTTAGAATCTATTATAAGAATTTTTTATTTCTAGATATGGATTTCAGAAAAACTAATTGTCCTAATGTGATTATTAAATTGATGAACTTGATTATTTTTGGTTTCATGGAATCATTGGTTATTGTGTTAATGGATTATATTTGTTTACTCCAGTTATGAGGATGAGATCATGGGTTATTTTTATACCATTCAAAGAACATTTAGGGAAAATAAATTGTATGTTTTGATTTTCAAATGTGATTTTGGATACAGTAATTAATGTTCATGGGGCATGATATATCTATAATAGGAGTGTCATTGGATCATGGAATGGTATGATAAGATGTATACTAGGGGGATGTAATGAGTTTATAAATAAATGATTTTAGGGGTTGTCTTGTTATTACAAGCGGTTTATTAGGACTTACCTTTTAAAAAATATTTGAGGACATATTTAACCTATAATGGTTTATATTTTTAGTGGTATGAAAAGTGTTTGAGATATTGTGAGGAATTGAAGTGGACATTAAAATTACTTCCAATTTTGATACTTGAAGAACCAGGTTCAGCTAATGCTATTTGATATGATGCTTCTTGTGTCTATTTGTGGTGTTTCCTAATATATGGAAGATATGTGGTAACTTATGGTTTTCACCAATAACACCCTCAAGTGAATTCCTTACATACACATGATCTTGAATTTTAATCAATTATGATTTAACTCAAGACATGGAATCTCTATATATAAGGGTAATGGTTTAAGGTATATTTTTATTGTAATATTCTGATTTATATTTTTACTTATATGGAACTAAAAATGTGATAGGTAAACTTCATGGGGTATCACGATAAATATTTTAATTTATTTTTTAGAGTCATGGATAATTTTACATTGTAGTTTATGATCTATGTAGGAAATTAAAAGCATTTTTATTGAAGGAATATGATGAAGAGTGGTAGTGGATGAGTTATTTTTCAAAAATTATCTTTTGAATGGATGTATCTTGTGCGAAGGTCATTCTAGCCACTATAAAGGTAAAATCATCATTTTATGAGTAAGTATGGATTGATGAATTGTTTTAACCCATGTGTTAGGATTATAATAAATTCATTTGGGTTAGGTATACCTCGCGAGAGTGGTCTATGTATCCTTGTGGGATGTTATGTTTTTGAAATAGTTTGATTAACACTTCTTCGATAATGTAGGAGTTGATAAATATTTTAATGTATTCATGTTTATATATACACCAGGGTACTTCAATGTTGTATCTTGATATGATATTTTGTAATTGGTTGGTTGGAATTAAATTGTTGATTTTGGAATTTGTTTCACAATTTATTACCTCACATAGAATATCTGGAGAACACCATTTTCTACTTGGTTTTTTATATCCCTTACACATCATGGTATATAAATGATTTTTTTTCATGAGTTTTATTGTTTTTTGAAAACAAAATCCTAGTCAGAAGGAAGTGATTTGGGTAATCATTACTGAGCTCATTAAATCTACAAATCTCCCCCTTACATGGAGATATTGAAGGTGGAATTTCATTGTTACATTTATGTATGAGAGATTCTAAGACATCAAGGGGTTCACTCTATAGGTTTTTCGAAAAGGGACATGAGGTTAACATCCATGTTTTTTAATGGTTTGAAGGGGGTGGTGGGTTCCCAATATTTATTGATAACTACATAGTATCCATAGATTGATGGATAGATAGAGAGAGATATCAAGGTGCATATGCATTTTCTTTGGGATTATGTTCTTGATATCTATGTTTCTTAGTAAAATTGAATTAATTTATTTAATATTTCGAATACAAATAGTACTAAAGAAATAAATTAAATACCACACATAATGTCTTGGTTTTTATAAGCATGTGAATATCCCATGAGTTGAGCATAAATATAAGATAGGTCCTTGGATTGACGATGTCTTGTTTAAGAGATGATGAAAGGGTAAATTTGAACTCCATGTGATAAATGTCAACACAAATTCATCAGATATCTTATAATTACCATCATATCTAGCCACATGAGTTTATCTTTCATAATCATGACATTCCTAGTTTATTACCTCACATGGAATATCGTATGTTGGTTAAATATGGTAAGTTGGAATCATTGTTTTTGGCCCCCTCTATGATCATTAGACAACATGGAAATATATCTTATCATTTAGACACACTCTATTTTATGATTTTCATCCACAAAAAGATTCATCTTTCATATATAAGGTGTTATCAAATTGATCCTTACCAAATGATTGACTATTAAGAAGTCGATACAAATCATTTCATCAATATAGTTGAGTAACCAGATTTGATTATGGATCATTGAGATATGGTTATTTATTGTAATGATATTCATTTGGTCTATGAATCATGGTTATGGGGAAGAGATACTCCTAATAAGTTGGAGATGGAATTTTTGTAGATGTATAATGTCCTTAATTTATTTGCATTGGGTGGATTATTAAGACATTATATGGATAAAAATAATTTTTTGTGGGTATATTATAACAAAGTGTTATAATGTTACCGACACAATTTGACTCTTTTATTTGTTTCGCTAATCAGTTTTGGTGAATTATGGGATTCCTGGGAAGGGAGAACATTTTATGGGGAAAATTAACAAATTTCTGGGGATGATTTTTTTGATCAATGGATTCATTGTATAAATGATTTAAAGGAAATAGAATGTGATTGTTGGGACTTAAGAGCCTTATATATTGGTTTGTTGTTTTTTATATAAAAGTGGGATGATATATTATTGTTAGAAACATTCAAATATTTAATGCGTTATATTATTTTAATATTATATAGAGATTAATGAATGAGTCACATGTTGGGAATGAAATGTTTATTGTTCATCTGACCATTACTCTATTTGAAAATTTCAATTGAGGAAAAAATTAATTTGAGGTGATGAATTTTTGAGACAGATATAAATTCAATGGATTTAATTCCATGAAATGGTATATTGGTATGAATTACATAGGTCATTTTGTTTTAAAATTGATGATCTCTTAACTCTGATGCCAGTTTTTTAATATGAATTCCACTATAACCCAATGAATTTTTTTTGTTATTTTTTGTCATCTCCTTCATTTCTAATTTCTACGTTCAATGATTGAATCATATGGTGGTTCAACTGCATATCCATATTAATCAATATTTCATAATCTCTATTTATTTTTGTTATGAAATTATTATTAGATTCGTTAGATACTTGGACTCATGATCGATTGTTTTTTTATTGATCCTTTCCGGTTTCTTATCATGAATTATCATTTGATGTAAGATCTATGTTTTTCAACCCCTATGGTCGATGGCGTATTTGTTTCTATCATTAATGAGGATGACTAATCTATGAACTTTTTTATAATTCTTGAATTAATTTATGTTCATAAAGAACCGTTTTTAATTTCCGTGGATATTTATTTTATTTAAACTACAAATGTTTATGAATTTAATGTGATCAAGGAATTTGGATATGGTTTTTTTGGAATCTTCACATGTAAGGAAACATGGGTGCATCAATAAATGGACATAGGTAACAAACTTTTTTGTGGAACCACAAGTGGATAATATTATGAAATGAAAATACTCTAATAAGACTATATGTCAGTTGGATCCAATGCCTTCTAGATTTAGTATTCTTTTATTTATAATAAATATTCCCATAGTACAGATCCCAAATGGCATTGTAGACCCCGGAAAACACGTCCCCAAAATTTTCCAAATGCATCCATACATGATCCAAGATCGTAGTCCATTTCGCAAGCTTCGATTTGGTAGGTCGCAGGGCCCGAACGGAGCTACGGAATCGGAGTTATGAACATTTGAAGTTAGGATGGAAATTTGGTTCGCGAAGCCCATTCGCGAAGCCCCCTCCGTGATCGCGGAGCGCCGCCGCGAAGAAATGAGGTGAGAGGCTCCGCGAACCCGTTTGACATTCACGATGCACCGCGAAGACCCCTCGCGAAGCACTGATGTGAAGCACCGATGCGAAGCACCCGAGCAGCGCTGTCCCGCAAAGCCCTAGAGGTGGTAACTCTCTGCGAACGAATTTGATGTTCGCGAGCCCGCCGCGAAGCTCCGGAGGCGGTACCTCTCCGCAAACGAATTTGAAGTTCGCGAGCGCGCCGCGAAGCACCTGAGGCGGCGCGGGAGTTCTACTTCACGGCGCCCCTTGCCTATAAATACCCAGCTCACCCCCTTCTCCAGGAGGGACGACCACAGCCATTTCGCCCCTTGGGCGGCCGAGCAGAGCTCCGCATTGCGGCTCCGCGAGCAGCTTCCTACGTGTTGCTGCTCCGTGAGCTGAGGCTCCACGAGGCCATGCTCCCTGAGCCCATGATCCGCGATGCTGCTCCGCGAGACCATCCTCCGCGAGCCAATGCTCCGCGATGCTGCTCCGCGAGACCAAGCTCCGCGATGCTGCTCTGAGAGACCAAGCTCCGCGAGACCCCTTTTCTACACGAGACCAATCTTCGCGAGAGCCCCTTTGATCCGCGAGAGACCATTGCTCTGCGAGGCCATGCTCTGTGAAGCTACTTCGCGAAGACCTCTCCATCGCGAGGATCCTACCTTCACGCCCACCGGTCCATACCGCGGCGGCTACGCCCCCGCACCCCCACTCGGGGTCCGTGCCGGACTTCGGTCCCGGCCCTCCGAGATGGTCCCTTCGCTACTGTCACCGACACCCTTGAAAAATAGAGAGTCGCACAGTGAAATTCTCAGGCCGGGATGCCGGGATTTTCCATTTCGCCCTTATGCGCTCCCACCTTCCACCTATGGAACACCATGATTTGAGATACTCCTCCACACACAATGAAACACCTTGAGTTGAAATATTCATCTTGGTTTCATTCCATGTCGTGAGTTGAGATTCTCATCATCAATTCCCCAGGTACCTTGAGTCGAACCATTCCTCAGGTAACTCCTCCAAACCCAATCACTTGGCTCCTATGCCAGGTTGAACCAGAAAGGGCCGCCCTTGCATAAGTCGCAACACTAACCATTTCTAGGCCTCTTCTGCCTAATAGTCCAACCTACATGACTCTAAAATGTAGTAATCCTTATGTTCCAAACATAGGATTCCTCTTGCCCTATACGAGAGATGCCTTATGCTCCAAGCATGAGATGCCAGTAGTCCTATCTACATGACTATAAACTATAGTAATCCTTATGTGCCAAACATAGGATGCCACTTTCCCTATACGAGAGATGCCTTATGCTCCTAGCATGAGATGCCAATAGTCCTACCTACATGACTCTAAACTGTAGTATTATCCCTATCGAACAAATGATAGGATGCCCCTTTCTCCAAGTGAGAGATGCCTTATGCTCCAAGTATGAGATGCCAGTAGTCCTATCTACATGACTATAAACTGTAGTAATCCCTATGTACCAAACATAGGATGCCTCTTGTTCCAAATAAGAGATGTATTATGCTCTATGCATAAGATGCATTATGACATGATCACAGTGGCGTAATATCAAGAGCGTTGAATCCATTCAAACATTCCATCACTCCACCTCACGCGTTGCGTGTCCTTCATTCGGATCGTCACTCACTTCCAAGTCTGGATGGACCCCCTAAAAGTATGGATGCTAGACCTATGGTCCGCCTACTGTCCTGGGCCAACGCCCTGGAATACTTTGGGCGACACTTTGAGTCAGGTCCTGTGTTTCGAACATGGTCAGCAGTCGACCCTCATTTGTTTGTCCTCATTTCTGGTTAACGTGATATGGATGCTGCGTTTCCACCACGGTCAACAGTTATCCTCCATCACCACGCCACTCTCATGACGTTTTGAATATTGGTCACGTGATTCACACTTTTCATCTCCCTTTGTTTGGATAGATTCCAATGCCCTTGGCATTATCCCGCTTGTGCACTAGTGCATAGGTGATTACCTCGACCCGCTAGTGAGTTGGGATGCCCTCATGGACATTACGGGCAGATTCCTTGCGTAAGCCCCATTCACCATTGCCGCTTCTTACCGGCACCTGGCCAGCTTCTTAGCGTAAGCCCCATTCACCATTGCCTCTCCAAAGCGGCACCTGGGCAGCTTCCTAGCATAATCCCCATTCACCATTGCCACTCCATAGCGGCACCCGGGAAGCTTCTTAGCATAAGCCCCATTCACCATTTCTGCTCCGTAGCGGCACCCGGGAAGCTTCCTAGCATAAGCCCCATTCACCATTTACTCTCCATAGCGGCACCCGGGAAGCTTCCTTGCATAAGCCCCATTCACCATTGCCGCTCCATAGCGGCACCCGGGCAGCTTCCTAGCATAAGCCCCATTCACCATTGCCGCTCCTTAGCGGCACCCGGGCAGCTTCCTAGCATAAGCCCCATTCACCATTGCCGCTCCATAGCGGCACCAAGGCAGCTTCCTATCATAAGCCCCATTCACCATTGCTGCTCCGTAGCGGCACCCGGGCTGCTTCTTAGCGTAAGCCCCATTCACCATTGCCGCTCCTTAGCGGCACCTGGGCAGCTACCTAGCATAAGCCCCATTCACCATTGCCGCTCCATAGCGGCACCCGGGTAACTTCCTAGAATAAGCCCCATTCACCATTGCCGCTCCATAGCGGCACCCGTGCAGCTTCTTAGCGTAAGCCCCATTCACCATTGCCGCTCCATAGCGGCACCCTGGAAGCTTCCTAGCATAAGCCTGATTCACCATTTCCGCTCCATAGCGGCACCTGGGAAGCTTCCTAGCATAAGCCCCATTCACTATTGCCGCTCCTTAGTGGCACCCGAGCAGCTTCCTTGTGTAAGCCCCATTCACCATTGCCGCTCTATAGCGGCACCCAGACAGCTTCTTAGCGTAAGCCCCATTCACCATTGCCGCTCCTTAGCGGCACCCGGGCAGCTTCCTAGCGTAAGCCCCATTCACCATACCCGCTCCTTAGCGGCACCATGGCAGATTCCTCGCGTAAGCCCCATCCACTGTTATTGACATCCTTTTCAAGCGGTAAGCCGTTGTGACCCAATCCAGTGGTAAGCTGCTGCGAACCCATTCAACGGTAAGTCGTTGACATCATTTTCCAGCGGTAAGCCGTTGTGACCCAAACCAGCAGTAAGCCGTTGCGACCCCATACAGCGGTAATCCGTTGTGATCCTTATCCAGCAGTAATCCGTTTTGATATCATCCAGCGGTAAGCCGTTGACACCCCATTCAGCGGTAATCCATTGTGACCCAATCCAGTGGTAAGCCATTGAAACCCCCAATCGGTGGTAAGCCGTCATCTGGAGAACTACGCGGACTTTGATTCCCTGCCACGGGGATACGTAGGAAGCCTCCACGAGGCTCAATCCCAAAACAATCGTCATCCTTTTATCCGGTCCTCCATCCTAAAGTAAGTCCCAACACCATGGTCCGCCTAATGCGTAAGCCCCTCTTCGCTTCTCACGGACACATCCTTCGCGACGTGATCGTCAGGTCCTTGAAACCTCTTTTTTCTCAAACCGAGCATGACTCATGTGGGCTTAGAGTGAGCACCGACCCTGACCCCCATCTCAACGAACTACGTGGACTTTGATACGTGCTAAAGCATGGTATGTAGGAAGCCTCCACGAGGTTCAAGACCACCACCTGGTCGTCCCGACCTCTCTATGTCGGTTCCCCGACCGCTTTGGGCTGCCTCAGAGCGTAAGCCCCAAATATTCCGTCCCGCATGACGTTAAACTGTATCGCGTCCCGCATGATGTTAAACTATATCATGTCCCGCATGATGTTAAAATGTATCACGTCCCGCATGACGTTAAACTGTATCGTGTCCCGCATGACGTTATACTGTATCACATCCCGCATGACGTTAAACTGTATCACATCCCGCATGACGTTAAACTGTATCGCGTCCCGCATGACGTTAAACTGTATCGCGTCCCGCATGACGTTAAACTTTATTCCATCGTGCATGACGTTAAACTGTATTCTGTCCCGCATGACATTAAACTATATTGCATCCCACATGACCTTAAACTGTATTTCATCCAGCATGATGTTAAACTGTAGGCCCCCGTCTTGCATGACGATAAACTGCACACCCTCATCCTGCATGACTTTAAACTACATTCCAGTCTGATGGCAAGCCATTGCGACCAACTTGAACTACGAGGACTTTGATCCATGTCAAGGCATGGTACGTAGGAAACGTTCCCAAGGTTTAAGCCCACCACTAGTTGACCCACGTGTCTACATTCACATCAGTTCACCGATGAAACCCTTTAAACTACGAGGTCTTTGATCTATGTCAAGGCATGGTACGTAGGAAGCCTCTACGAGGTCCAAGCCCACCACCACTAGGACCCTCCTGGTCCTCCCCATTCACATCAGCTCGCTGATGATGCCCATCGGACCAATGTCCACACTCGTGTCGGTCCACCGGCACCATCCCGAACTACGCATACATTGATTCCCTGCCACGTGTTTACGTAGGAAGCCTCATCAAGGCTCAAGACCAACTTTACTATCACCCCTGCGATGGTCCCATTTCATTCCCCTTCGACTTCATTCATCCATCCATCACCCATCCTGATTCTCACCTGGGCCACCACATCCCGGTGGGATCATACCATCCACCTCCTCGCTGCTCCTAACAGCGCATGGGCCACTTTCCACATGTAAGCCCCATCATATCTTCGGGTTGTTGTCCTCTGTGTACACCCAGATTCATCACCCTTTTCCCCTATAGGGATTGCACTACCTCGGATCCATCCTCATTGGGCGCTCTGATCCATCCATCTTCTAGATGTTCTCCCTTTGGGATATACCAATCTGATCCGTCTCTATGGGACTTTCTGATCACCCTCGTTCTGTCTCCGCAAGACGTTAAACTCGTGGCCTATCTCGTGATAAACATGAGATGCCTGAGGAAAACCTCGGATGACACACCTTTGGCGTAACCGTCTTCGCAAGACATTAAACATGCTGCATACCCTGTTTTAAACATTGGAAGCTGAGGAAAGCCTTAGACACATGCCTTGGGATATGCACCCTTGAGATGCCCTCTCATGAGGAAGAATACAGGTTCCCCAATGTTCATGCACCCAGAGATGCCCTGACATGCCTAATGTTGTCGTCTACTCCGACTGAAGGTCAATACCATGTCAAGACCCCAGGGAAAGTCTTGACGGAAGTAATGTAATTAACCGGCGTCCATGAAGATATGGCATCAGGAATGAGATTCACGAACAACGTATTAAAACTATGAGGGAGACCAGGAATAGGTGACGACATCCGAGGAGGAATCCACGGAAGGAAGAACAGACATCCCATCATCCCGTTTCGATCAAGGAGAAAACATACCTGAACAAGGAACGAATGTCGCCTGCCTTTGGAAAGAGGGAATGCGGGGAAACAGCAGCGCGTCCTCCACAGACAGATGTGTGCGCCCCGGCGAAAGCGTCGGAAACAGGCGTTATTTATTATTTTTACATATTTTATCACACAAAGATTAATTTTATTGATACATTCTCACATTATTGTATTACATGTTTTTTATTTATAGATAATATATTATTATATTTCAATAATATTGAATGAATTTACTGAGTATAAATAAATGTATATAAATTGTATTATTAATTAAAATTATTTATATTATTTTATTTTTTAAATTAGAACATTGTCATTATTGATATTATAAATTTTATAGATTCTTTAGTGGTATATTAATTATAAATACACTAGCCTTTTATTCACATTATTATGTGATTTTAAGCATAATAAATCATTAATTTACATACCAATGATCGCGGAGTGTAGTGTCTTTGAATAATATGTACATAAAACTGAAAATATAAAAAATATAATTATTTAAACACTATATTGAGCTCATAAATCGCAATTAATCATACATCATCTTTGGAAAATCTAGGGATAAAATGAGAAGAGGTCTGAGATAAAATCCCAGTAAGGGATTAAATATAAGAATAAAGCATTATCACATGGGTTTGAAGGAAGGAAATATAGAATATAAATGAGGGGAAAATATGGAATCATAACATTTAAACATCATATCATTTATACATGGATTCATAGTAATGTTATAGCAACATAAAACATTAATTTTTAATTATTTAATGATAATTTCACATAGTGGAGCACATGTCATGTTTAACCCCCCAGGACCGTTTCACATGGTAGCATGAATCAAGGATAACATCAATGACCATTTCACATAACATATCATGAGATATAAAATTCCCCAATGAATTGAAGAAATATTTTGGAACACGCTTATTAACATTTTCATTTATATTCTTACCACATAATTAATCTTACATAATCAATCATATAAAAACAAAATGGAATCCATGGACCAAAATTATCATCATTATCATGTCATAATGATTAATTTAATGGGTGTATCATACATGTGTCCATAGAAATTGAATTAAAACATAAATAGAAATTAATAATTTAACATAAAAATATTTCATGTTATGTGATTTCAAACATATTTTACATCATGTATGATGATTACTAATGAAATTTGTGAATTGAAAAATTTTAGTGCGGTTTTATGGACAATATTGATGATACATTAAAAAAGAATAATATATTATATAGAACTTTAAATGATCTAATAATTATTTCATAATAAATAAAATGTTTTTATAAATATAATTGGGAAAAAAAACTTTTGGCTGAGTGCACTTGAAATGTGGTATGAATTCGAGAAGTTCCCATATAACAGGTATGCCTATCGAGATGTATAGAGGAGGGAATCACATAAAAGAATGTATATCCCCAAACTAGAATGACTAATGTATATTGATACATGAATTTTGACATATAAAAAGAAATTATATGATGTAATATAATATAATATAAGAGTTTATTTGGGTAAAAGTGAGTAAGAAGACCCCAATGGAATAATAGGTGTTTTGGTATAATCCCTTATAGTATGTCGGATTGTGTTCTCCATTTGATATTAAGTATTCTAATAATCAAATTAGTCTCATTAACTATTAATAACATAACCACTATTACATTTAATTTATTTCTAATAACATTTTTGAGTTTATTTATTATAATTTTTATTGGTTATGTGGATTAATTTTTTTGTTATGGTCTATTTGTCTCATGATCTGTTTACTTATATACATTAACACAAAACCATGTAAAATTAGTTGGTTTTCAAAAATTTTGGTTGTATGATATTATTTATAATCTATATGGTTACATGGATTTAAATTTATTTATTTTATATTTGGGTGAAGATGAATGATTAACCACGCTATAGTTTTATCCATTTGGGTTAATTGGTGGGTTTTGAACATAAGGAACACATTTTTTAATAAATTAAATCCATGTGTGAAAAATGATTACATAACCATATATGAGACATAATAAATATATAATATTCCAGTTTGAAAAAATTAATGGTTTCATTACCATAATTTATGATTCTAGTGGAAATTGAAAACCCATCGTCCTTAAATGTGGTATATTGTCACATCTAAGATGGTGTCTTGACTTGTAAAATTAATGAAGGGTAAATGAGAGGCGATAAGAACATATTCCATTATCAGTAAAACATTTTGGTACATATATGTTAGTGGAGTTTCCTAACATTTGGAAGAGAGTAGGTATGAATGGAAAATAAAATTATGGAACATAGAAAACAATTAATAGAATTGGAAATAAGAATCTAGCTATTGAGTAAATCATCATTGAGTTCTGCTTAAGGGTGGCAAAATTTTCCACTTGTGATCACCACAGGATGATGGACATTGGGGGAGCATGGGGAGATATTATTGTATAATTTAGGAATTGAAAAAGGATTGAGTGGAGTGAAGAGAAGAGGGGGGTGTGGGTGGTTATTATAGTGGAGGGGAGGAAGGTTTTCATAATACATAAATAATTAGTTTATAATTTTTTCATAAGACATGAAATAGTGATGAATCCATGAATCAACTAGTAATATTTTCATGTGAGTTTTAATGCAATGTTTATACATCATACATGACCCATTAAGTAGTTTATTTTACATATTATGTATATTTAGAGAAAAAATTAGTATTTTAATATACATAAAAAATTCATATAATTAAGAAAAATCTCAGACCTTCACTCTAACCATTTATTGATGTGTATAATCATAATGTGAAATCCATTTTTCAAAAATAAATTTCTCAATGTCATTTATTTAATTTTTTATTAAAATCAATATTTAATTTAGAGATAAGGATTTTAAAATGACAACTATTTTTATAATGGTTTCAAATATTACATAAGGTCTTGTAAAATTATCATAAACCCCAAAGAAATAAAAGTGTCAGTTTATGAACAATTTTTTAGAGAAATATATATTATTTTAAATTAATTAATTAATTGTAGCTAATTATCCATGTTTTACAAAAATACCAATACATTTACTGTGGTTATATTATCAGTTATATGATGTGTAAATTTTATTTATATATTCTAGGGCGAGGATACTATTCATTATGATGATTAACAAAGCCAAAGGGTAATGTTAATATTCATAAGGGTAACATTTATTTTCCTAAGTGTTAGTTACAATTCTCTAAAAAATTATGTGTTCTTATCATACACCACATATCTTACTGGTTGCAACCATGTATGTCATATTTTTGAAATTTAAATCTTTAAAGTGACAATTTTATTGCTAAAGGTCACATAGTACTTATTAGATCATTGGGTTTTGATTTCATGTGATTATATGAAATAAATATTTGAAGGGAATTTCCATAGATGAAATATTGTGTTATTACATTCCTCACTAATAATAATATTTCACCCTGGAAATTGGGTTTTGCATTCATTTCTATAAACATGTGATGGTAATTTTCCATCATTGACTACTGCAGTTCCCATGATGCATCTCCGAAGTTATGGTTCATATATTGTACATTTTCCAAGTGTGTAGTCTTGATACAGAAAAAATTATCTCTATGATAGAAGATCCTCACTGACTTCTCCTCGTAAGAATGACCATTCTCCAACTGTATGAAATTTTAGGATAGTACATATAAAGGATCTGGTATATAGTTCTTTTTTATGGATGCATGTAATTCATCATGTAATATTGACGTTTTTTGTGTATGTTCCATTCGATAGGTCATAGACCTAATAGAATCAAGTATCTCGATGGGGTCTATGTACATGGTACTTAACATTAACTTCTTCCAAAACATTATTACCATTATCCATTGAGATATTCAGATAAATAACATTCTCCAACATTAAAATCATGGGCATTTTCATAATTAATAGAATAAATATTTTATAATCTTTGGTCAGCCAAGATGTGCAACGGAATGGTTTTCACATTCTCGACCAGTTCATCAGATATTTCAGGTCCTAGCAGCTTACTCTCACTGACATCATCTCATCATTCTGGTGTTCTTCAACTTTTCCAATAAAGGACATCATATGGTTCCATTTAGAAGCTAGCAAGGAAACTATTATTTTTGGAGAATTAAACCAGTGGAAGATGTTGGTCTCATTTTCACTTGAAGTCCACAGAACATGCTCTAAACATGTCTTTTAGAGTCTGAATATTTCTCCCTGAATAGCCATCCGTTTGAGGATGATAAGTCATAATAAAGATCAGTTCAATTATTATAGAATGTATGGGACTTTTCCAGAACATCATGGTGAATATCTGATCCCTATCTGATAAAATAGATATTACCACTCTATATAGCCTTAGAAACTATTTGATATAGATCTGTGAAATTAGACATAGTGGTATTTCCTCTTGAATAGTGATAAAGTGAGTTGTATCTATAAGACGATCAACAAGGAACTATATTGAAATATTTTCTCTAGATATCTCCGGATGTCTAGGGACAATGTCAATGGTAATGTTCTCCCACTACTATTATGGTATGGGTTCTGGTTGCATCATCCCATAGACGTTTTCCATTCATCTTTCACATGTCTGTAATCTAGACACAATGATGTATACTCAACAATATCATTCTCCATATTTTCCCTCCAAATATGTTCTTGGATATCACAATACATATTGGGTCCCCTGGGTGAGTGGATAATGTTGAGCTATGTGCATCATTCAAAAGAACATTGTTTATGTCTGGATAGTATGGTACACATAATCATGAGCCAAATCAAAAAACTCCTTCCCTATCATTCCTAAACTTAGACAAATTCCCATTTCTAATGGCATCCACTACATTATGAATATCTACATCTATTCATTGAGAAAACATTATTTTATCCTTAAGGAATGGTGGATAATTCCATTGAGAATGGATTGATGATATTACTCCATTAATGATTCACATGTCCATCTTCTAAAAATATTAAAATATTGGATCCATTCTAATTATCATAATTGATAATGATTAAGGATTCTTTCTATATAAAACATTTTCCAGCATATTTACCATTCTAGGAAGGTAGTGGATTGATTAGTCTTAATAATTTTTGAGATCTAAACATATCCTCTAGTGAATATGAATCTCTTTGGGTGTTAATATACATTTTAAACTCTTTTGATCATTATATATATCACACTTCTACCCATAGATATAACACCTCATTATTTTTATCACAAAAATCATAGCTGCCAACTATAGACAATGTGTGAGATATTTTTTATAATGGATTTCAAATTTTCTTGAGGTGTAGGCTATCACTTTTTCATTTTCTTATTTCAAAAAATCCCAATCATTTATTTAAATCATCACTATAAACCAATACCTTATATCCACTCGTTGGGAGTGTGAGTCTTTGCATAGTGATAAGCCACTTAATATTCTACTAAAAAACTATTCAAATTATAGGTCCTGGATGAACATCACTCCCTTTTGTGTCATCATGGACATTGGGATTGAAAATCATGAAATGTTCTTCATAAATCATCGATAATACCAAGATAGACAATGATAGATGTGGATATCCATTACAGATGTTCATGTGGTCCACTCATCAATTGAATTTTTCATAGTAGGTTATATAGATATCCTTTAACTACTGATAACATTCCCCAATAATGATACATCATTAATCTAGAACAAACATTTATTGTACATTGCAAATATTTTCTCCATTAACAATGCCATTTACATTGTATTCAAATTCTCCTCATGTCCCTCCTTTCTCTTGGACTATATCAGTATATCATTGACAATGAATACCACGAATGTTTTGTGATAATATCAAAAGGGATTATTCATTAAATATAGGAATAATTGTTGAGAATTAGTGATTCTAAAGTTCATCATAATAATCTCATAGTATCCATATGTCATTCGAAAGGTAGTGTGGGGAACATCCTTAATCCTCACCATTATTCTGTGATATCCCAACTGAAGGACAAATTTAGAGAAATAACTGGATCCACGAAGCTGATCGAACATGTCATCTATCCAATACAGGTGATAAAATTTCTACATTGTGATTTTATTTAGCTCATGATAATAATTGTAGAGGCGTATTGAACCATACTTCTTCACAATAAGAAGGACTAGTGCACACCATGGTGAAGCACTCGGTCGTATAAAACCCTTCTCTCAATTCTCATATTAATAATTATTCAGATCGTCCTGTTATACGGTTTCCATATTATAAGGTGTATTTGATATATGTAGAGATCCCAAATTGAGTTCAATTGAGAAATCAACCTATCAATTATGAGGAAGACCATCCAACTATAAATAGAATACATCAGTGCAATCCCTCATGGAGAGAATGTATTAAAACATGATTCTCTCCTTTGTATAAATCATTTGGGATAGACATTATTTCACATAAGGAATTAGTACGCACACATGAGTTTGGGATTATAAAAGAGAATAATCTTCCTCCTTACACTTATAATGAATTGGAGGATACTTTAGCACATGAATTGTAAAGACCCATAAATTTCAGGGGAAATTTTGTCATAATTTTATTTGGAATTCTATGAGTACGTAGTTTCTGACGGCGCCTGATTACAAGTCCCGGTGTGCCTAGAATAATTTTCCAAAGTTTAGTTCAGGTACGTTCAGTGACCAAACGAGTGGGTTATTCTAACTTTTGATACAGTGCTCTGAATTGAAATCTAAGGGCACCGATGAAACCGCAGCGCCGATATTTTCTTAGGAACACCTTTCCCGAAGGTGCGTTTGCTCTGGAGGAATTGTTAAAAAAATGTGAAGAATAAAAATATAGTTTCTTCGCAATTATATTATTATTATACCGCTAGTGGTTTTTGTGTTAAGTTAATAGAGGTTGTGAGCAATTTGGGGTGGGTCCCACACGAGCCCCCACCTCCTTCAATTTCCCAAACACCCCATTAAACCACACTCCAGAAATTAATTTTGTAACTCATCCACTCTTCCACATTAATGCACACCAATTAAACGCCTAATTAATTTGACAACACGAGTTAATTAATTAGGTGAATTCATTTTTAATTTTGAAAAAAAAATGTTGGAATTAGTAATAAAATAAGGCAATGCCTTATTTTATTATGGTGGATTAATTTTGTGGAGTCTGGGGAGAGAATAACCAAAGTCTCAAATATCTTCTTCTTCCACGTAGAATAACGCGAAGAACACCGACATGTTGTACATCTTGTTCCCCTGTCGGAGAAAGGGAGACAACACTCCTTCCACGGAAGTTCACCATCAACGTACATGGAGCCTCACCCGTGATGCTATTTTTCCGCGATGCGAACATCATCGCACATCCTTGAGGTAGGGGTTGATTTTACAATTCAAGAATATTGGACGATTATTCATTAATTTGTTGGCTGCATGTTATCAAAATAACAGGAGGAGGTTGGATAGCACGAACACGGCCAAACCTCCTCCCCTTTTGTCATTGATTATCTTCGTGGCTTGAAACGGAGGCGATGCTGATATACCACGCGAGGTCGAGGAAACTGAGGAGGAGTACAGCGCTATCACGACACACCGGTGAGGGACCAAATGGGGCTGTAGCCGGAGCTGGGCCGTGGCGGAGTAGTGCGCCACCATCGTGCCGCACCGAATCATCAAGGGGCCACGGCTGGGGTGGGCCCCGACGGAAGGGTGCGGCGCCGACGCGCCGCGGCGACGGCGGCCGGGCGTCGCCGGGCACCAGAGCTCCAGGAGGTGGGACCCCTCACGTGTCTCGTGGTGGTTCAAAAGGCCGAACAAATGGCTGGCTGTTTTCTGAGAAAACCAGGGGCTTAACCCACGGGTTCAATTAGGGCGCACCCCACTTGGTCCGCTGTTCCGCAAAAAGGGGGCGGCTCTCCCCCCTTGCGCCCGCTCGGCCACGTGTCAAGCCACGGTCACCCGCGTCGGGTAGGACCGGCCGTACCGGGACGGGTCGGGCCGCCCACGCCATGTAGGACCCCCACGCCGGGGTGGGCCGCGCCAGCAGGGCCGGGCCACGCTGGCCAGGGCGGGCCGCCCCAGGGGGTCTTGGGCCAGGTCAGTCCGGGCCCAAAACCCCCTAAAATCGGACAGCTTTATTAAAATTCCCCTAACATGGGATACGAACCACCGATTGACGCACTTTCAGTTGCGATGTGATCCTTGGATCGATGTGGTCGTTTTGGTATATTACACTCAAGGTTTCGGAGAACCATGGGTTAAAACGGGCTGGTTCTAACATGAAACCAACTGGGCCCTCGGAGTGGAACCGAATATAACATGACCTCCGGACGTCGGATTGACGTGTCGTCGAGTTTTTTGATTTCCTATTAGTGAGACAGTCCTTTTGGCCTACTCCGCTCATGTTTTGGATGTAGTTGGAGTACTGTCAGGTAGGTTTTAACTTAAAAACTAACTGGTCCCCTGGGACGAAAACGCCAATAACTCTCAGACTGGGTGTCCGATTGATGCACCGTCTTTCACGTTGAGTTCCTATTGGAGAGATGGAAATTTGGGATACATAAACTCCGTAATTCGTGTCAGTTGATGTATCAATCCCCTTGGCTCGTGGAGTTGACCCTCTCGGAAATGAGAGTGTTGTGTGCGGAAACCCTCGAGCTGGCTACGACTGTGATGAAGATGACTTCCGTACTAGGATCCTCCATGGGTTCAACGAGGAAGACTACCGTACCGGGATCATTCATGGGTTCGACGAGGATGACTATCGTACTGGGATCCTTTGTGGGTTCGATGAGGATGACTGCCGTATTGGGATCCTCTGTGGGTTTGATGAGGACGACTACCGTACTGGGATCCTCCATGGGTTCGACGCAGACGACTATTGTACTGGGATCCTCCGTGGGTTTGACTACCATGCTGGGATCATCTATGGGTTCAACGATGATGACTACTACACATGGATCCTCCTTGGGTTCGGCAGCGACGTCTACTAAACTTGGATCCTATGTGGGTTTGGCAGAAGAGATAATTTAGAGGCTACATCTAATCATCTACACCCCACTTCGTGAGTAGAATTCCTATGTGAGCAGAGTCTTGACTTTAAATCATTATCTTCGATGTGATTGACTTGATATCCTATGTGGATTCGACTATGCTTTCCTTTGTGGATTGGGTCTTACTTTCCTAGGGGGATTAGGTTTTACTTCCCTGAGTGAACTGGATTGTACATGAGCTCGTGAGTTGGAGCTGAACTGGATTGATGACTTAAGTATATGTATGGGAATATACCTATGTAGTGTTGGATTATAATTGGTGATTTTATATTTTCATTGTGGTTTATCCATTGTGGATTCAGGGAGACCTTCGGGGGTCTCTAGGTCCCTACTGAGTATTGTATACTCACCCATGCACGGGCTTCGCCCGTACTACGTTGTGTTGGATGCAGACGATGGAAATAAATGATCGTGGTTGAGGCTTGAAGAGCTGGACAGTACCCAGAGGAGGATCTCACATTGAGTTGGTGCCCGGAGGTGGATTTCACGATTAGTCAGTACCCGGTGGAGACAGACGGATGTGGAGTGCTGAGGAGGAGATCTGTACCTACTCTTTAGGTAGGAATTCGGAGGACGACCACGGAGAGGATTGTCACCTATCAGCTATTTTCCTTTGAGTTGTACTTTACTTTCAGTTGTGGATGTACCTTTCTTTTGGGCTTGTATTTCTGGCCCCATGTACTTTCAGCACGTTTGATTACTGCTTACATGGTGTTTAATTAAACTTGCGTAATCTGTGGTGTTTGTTTACACTATAAAGACAAATCCTTCACTATTATCAGTATTTACGCCTTTGGTGCTAGTCTCCAGCCCCTGGCCTATGGAAGGCGGGCTTGGGGTAGTCACAGAACGGGTCCCGAGGACGGGTCGTGACAAATTGGTATCAGAGAAGCTCAGTTCTACCACAGAACTCAGGAATCTGATATTTCTTCTATGTGAAGCAATTATGTTATGGGTATTGAGTGTGGTTATCAGTACAAGGAGTCCAGTGTTGGTGCGCCGGCCGACGTATCCATACACTTGGACCCTGACTTCGGATTTCCGACTCAATGCACGAAGACATTGATTCCGTATGTGTTTCAAATGTTTTCGTTGTTATTACTTTTTTTCAGCTCTCTATGTATACTATTTTGACCATGGCACACCTGTTTCTTTTCAGGATGGACCCATGACGACAACCAGCTAGGGTTCCGAGCATTGAGTGAGAAAACAACCCACCGAGCGACGAGGACTCGGACGCAAGACCCCATTACAGCGGAGGCACCGGCGGTACCTCTACCCACTGAGCCACTGATGCCACCAGCCCCAGCCGCTGAAAGTGGACGTCGCCTTAGTGCACTGGATGAGTTTCAGCGTCATAGACCACCTAGGTTCCTCAGGGATATGGACCCTCAGGCAGCCGAGGATTGGCTAGGGGCTGTTGTTCAGGTTTTCAGGTTAGTGGGGAGACTAGCTGACCTCATGGTGATCCTTGCATCGAGTCTCCTGCATGCGGAAGAAGGCATATGGTGGAACCGATGCTCCAGGTGCACGACGATGCATTACTTCTTTGGATGGACTTAGAGAGCCTATTCTGCTCTGAGTTCTTCCAAGCCACCCTCCATGCGGTGCGCATTCAAGAGTTACTACAGCTGTGGCAGGGCAGAATGACTGTGGCCCAGTACATGGCGAGGTTTACTGATCTATCGCACTACTCCACGGATATGGAGACTTCTGTTCATGTTTCTTCTGGCCTTTTGATGTTTTGTTTGTGGGTGCTTTTTTGTCTTTTTACCTTGAGCAGCAGTAATAAATGAAACGTGTTCTTGTGACGTTTTCTTCCCTGTCCTTTTTAGGTAGTTGATAATAGGAGGTTCCGGTTTAAAACTATTGACTTTTCCCTCACATTCGAGATTCCTACTAGAGGAGACATAGTGACCACACACTGCTACTGACTGTGTGACTCGACCCTTGGAGGTGAGAGTAACAGTTGAATCTCTTGGTAGTAGCATCGATGCCTTACGACGTCATCAATGGAATGGATAAGATTCATTCATGTCAGGATTGAATGTATTAGGAACAGAAGGTGGTTCATCTAGGGGTTGGACCCAGATTTATCGTATCGGCAAAGAAGAAATACTTGCAGCTCTTATAGGACCACAGAAGGTTCTGTCCATACAGGAGCGGATTAGGATAGCTCAGTGCCGACAGAAGTCTTATGCTGACAGGAGGCGGAGACCACTAGAGTTCAGGGATGGTGACCACATTTTCTTACGGATCTCACCTCAATGGGGATTACGGAGACTTGGCCAAGGTGGAAAGTTATCTCTGCGCTTCATAGGACCCTTCTAGGTCCTCAACAATATAGGTTATGTGGTTTACTGCTTGACCCATCCACCTCAGTTGCACCAGGTGCACGATGACTTCCACGTATCTCAGCTGAGGAGATACCTGCATGACCAGACACATATCATCGACCATGGGGAGCTGTACATTGATGATGGGGTGACTTTTGTGGAGGTCTTGGTGGAGATCGAGGATCGATAGGAGCAGGTCCTACATGGATAGTCGATTCCTCTAGTGTGAATCCGGTGGCAGCACGAAAACCTCTAGGAGAGAACTTGGGAGCGGGAGGCTCAGATGCGTGCTCAGTACCCTCATTTGTTTACATAGATTGTGAAGTATCTTTATGGGGACGTAAAGTCCTAAGGTGGGAGTAATGTAAAGACCAATAAATTTCAAAGGAATATTTTTTATTAATTTTCTTTGGAATTCTACGAGTACACGGTTTTTGACGGAGCCGGATTCTATGGCCCGGTGTGCCCGGAATAATTTTTTTGAAGTTTAGCTCGGGTACGTTCAGGGAACGAACGAGCGAGTTTTTCTAAATTTTGATCCGGTGCTTGGAATTGAAATATGAGGGCACTGATGAAACTGCATCGCCTGTATTTTCTTAGGAACTCCTTTACCAAAGGTGCGTTTTCTCGGGAGGAATTGTTAAAAAATGTGAAGAATAAAAATATAGTTGCTTTACAATATTATTTTTATTATAACGCTAGTGGTTTATGTGTTAAGGGAAAGAAAGTTGTGCGGAAGTTGGGGTGGGGCCCACATCAGCCCCCACCTCCTTTAATTTCCCTAACACCCCATTAAACACCCCTCTAGGAATTAATTTTGTAACTCATCAAATCTTCCACAATAATGCACACCAATTAAACGCCTAATTAATTTGACAAGAAAAGTTAATTAATTTGGTGAATTCATTTTGAATTTTGAAAAAAAAGTTGGAATGGGTAATAAAATAAGAAAAAGCTTAATTTTGTTATGGTGGATTCATTGTGTGGAGTCTGGGGAGAGAATAACCATTGTGTTGAAGATCTTATTCTTCCTCATAGAAGAATGCGAAGAACACCGACACATCGTATATCTTCTTCCTGCGTCTGAGAATGGGAGACAAAACTCCTTCCACGGACGTTCACCGTCAATGTACATGGAGCCTCACCCACGATGCGAACATCCTCGAACATCCTTGAGATAGGGGTTTATTTTACAATTCATGAATATTTGACGATTCTTCGTTAATTTGTTGGTCTCCCGTTCTGAAAATAACGGGAGTAGGTCGGACCGCACGAACACAACCAAACGTCCTCACCTTTTCTCATTGATTATGTTCGTGGCTTGAAAAAGAGGCGATGCTGATGTACCGAGCGAGGTCGAGGAAACCACGGTGGAGTGCGGCGTTGTCACGATGCACCAATGAGGGACCGAAAGAGGCCGCGGGTGGAGCTGGGCCGCGGCGGAGAAGCGTGGCGTTGTCGCACTGTGCCGGAACAACAAGGGGCCACGACTGGGGCGGGCTGCGGCGGAGGGGTGTGGCGTTGTCGCACTGTGCCGGAACATCAAGGGGCCACGACTGGGGCGGGCAGACGCACCGCGCCGTTCAAAGAAAGGCTGTGGCCTAAGGCTTTGGAGGAAGTGGTAACTAGCTGGCGGCGGCCGGGTGCGGCCAGCTGCCGGAGCTCCAAGAGGCGGGACCCCTCACGGGTCCCGCGGTGGTTCACAAGGCTGACCAAACAGACGACCATTTTCCAAGCAAACCGAGTGGCGTAACCCCCGGTTTCAATTAGGGCAGACCCCACTAGGTTTGCCTTTCTGCAAAAAGGGGGCAGTGATCCCCCCTTGCGCCCGCTCGGCCGTTTGCCGAGCCGCAGTCACCCACACTAGGCCGGACCGGCCGCACTGGGTCGGACCGCCCGCGTCGGGTCGGGCCGCCCATGCCAGGTCGGGCCACCCGCGCCAGACCGGACCCCCACGCCGGGTCGGGCTGCGCCTGCTGGGTTGGGCCACGCCAACCAGGCCGGGCCGCGCCCAACTGGGCCAGACCTAGACCCGTGTCGGGTTGACCCGGTTCGGGCTGACCCAAGGGGTCTTGGGCCAGGTCGGTCCGGGCCCAAAACCACCAAAAATCGTACAACATCATTCAAATGCCCATAACCCGGGATACGGACCCCCGATTGATGCACCATCAGTTGCGATGCGATCCATGGATCGAGATGGTCGTTTTAGTATATTATACATAAGGATTCAGAGAACCATGGGTTCGTCCAGGATGGTTCGAACACGAAAGCAACTCGACCCTTGGAGCAGAAACACATATAACATGAGCTCCAGATGTCCGATTAACGTTCCGTTGAATATGATAGTTTTCTCTTAGTGAGAAAGACCTTTTGGCCTACTCCGATCGAGATTTGGACGCAGTTGGAGTATGTTCGTGTTGGTTTTTACTTAAAAACCAACCAAGCCCCTGGGACGAAAAAGCCAATAACTCTCAGACCGGGTGTCCGATTGAAGCGTCGTCTATCGAATTGAGTTCCTATTGGCGAGACGGAACATTGGGATGAATCAACTCTAGATTTCGTGTCAGTTGATGTATCGATCCGCTTGGCTCATGGAGCAAACCCACCCGGAAATGAGTGTGCTGTGCGCAGAAACCCTAGAGCTAGCTACGACTGTGATGAACATGACTTTCGTACTAGTATCGTCCATTGGTTCGATGAGGAAGACTACCATACTGGGATCCTCTATGGGTTTGACAAGGGCGACTACCGTACTGTGATCCTCCGTGGGTTCGACGAGGATGACTACCGTACTGGGATCCTTCATGGGTTCGACGAGGATGAATACCTTACTAGGATCCTCTGTGGGTTCGACTACCGTGTTGGGATCATCTGTGGGTATGACATCGATGACTACTATACATGGATCCTCCATGGGTTCGGCAGCGATGACTACTAAACTTGGATCCTACGTGGGTTCGATAGATGAGATAATTCAGAGGCTACATCTAATCATCTCCACCCCTCTTCATGAGTAGTATTCCTATGTGAGCTGAGTATTTATTTTCAATAATTATCTACGATGTGATTGACTTGATATCCTGTGTGGATTGGACTATACATTCCTATGTGGATTGGGTCGTACTTTCCTGTGCGGATTAAGTTTTACTTCCCAGAGTGGACTTGATTTTACTTGAGCTCGTGAGTTGGAGCTGAACTGGATTGATGACTTAGGTATATGTATGGGCATATACCTAAGTAGTGTTGGATGACACATTGTTATTGTATCTTTTCTTTGTGGTTTATCCTTTGGGGATTTAGGGAGATCGTCAGGGGTCTTGGGGTCCCTACTGAGTATCGTATACTCACCCCTGCACGGGCTTTGCCCACACTACGTTGTGTTGGTTGCAGAAGACGGACATCACTGATCGTGGTTGAGGATTGAAGAGATGGATGGTACCCAGAGTAGGATCTCATGTCGAGTCGGTGCCCGGAGGTGGATTTGATAACGAGTCGGTACCCGGAAGAGATGGACAGACGTGGAGTGCTGAGGAGGAGATCTGTAACTACCCTTCAGGTAGGAAGCCAGAGGACGATCCAGGAGAGGCTTGTCACCATTTAGCTGTTGTCCTTTGAGTTGTACATTACCTTCACTTGTGGTTGTACCTTTCTTTTGGACTTGTATTTCTGTCCCCTTATACTTTCTTCATGCTTGATTACTTATTACTTAGTGTTTACTTAAGCTTACATACTCTGTGGTGTTTGTTTACTTTATAAAGTCAATGCCTTCCCTATTATTGGTATTTAAGCCTTTTCATCTAGTCGCCAGCCCCTGGCCTATGGAAGGTGATATTGGGGTAGTCACGGCACGAGCCCGGATGACGGGTCGTGACATGAATATTGAAATCCCATTCAAAATAGTTGGGGTTGGATTTTATAAAGTTATCACATCCACGAAAAATATAAAATTGTACTCCATTAAAGGACATATGATATGATTTTTTGGGAGGTTTTGTCCTTGAAAATTTACCATGTAGGAGTTATAAACTTTGGATGATATATTGCACCAGTTTCATGTTCTCACATATAACATATCCCCCATATTATGTGGAGGTTTTTGAATTGTTCTACTAAACATTCATGATATGAATGAAAATATAGAACCAAAATCTAATAGTAAATTCCTTATTCTTGAATCAGTAACTATCATACATGTCAACACATCAAAATCTAACTCCAACTCAACAGTAGTGAGAGAATATGCCCTTTCTTGATTCCATGTAGGGTGTTGTTGATTTCCTCCTACAAACCTTGGAATAGGGTAAATTTTTCATATTGGTCACCTTCATAGAAGTTGTAACAAAGAACTACAGGCTAAGTGCTAATATAAACCATCCATTATTTATCAAAATTATTGGAATTCTAGGTATCCATTATAGTAGTTCATTCCATGATGACACATATTGCCACATTTGAAGAAATTAATAGTTCCCTTTATTTGATTCCCATGACACTTATTCGCACAATATAGAAATCTGGGATATTTGGTCTTCATTCCATAATGGGATTTACTTGATTCACCACCCATTTTCAATTACTTTATATAATTTTTTCACCAGGAAGATTAGACTACTAGGAGTCTTAGATATCCATTTCATCCATGGATGCACAATAGAAAATCTCTTTATAATGTTCAGTGTCTCTATTCTCAAATTCTTTTCATAGTCTTAGATATAGTGTCATGACCCACTCCCCACAATGTGTACCCCTCCTGGGCCAGCAATGTGAGAAGGGAGATAATGACCCTCGTGCCCTGCCTCTAGTAAGACCCGGGTTGGCGACTATCACTGAGGGTATAGTAACACACAATTGGGAGAAATTACCCTCACAGATAACACATGAAGAAGAGAGAGATAAGATAGACACCAACCAAATCCAACTCAGAAAGCAGTATAAATGAAAACGCATGTACACATATGAAATGTCATGCATAAGTACTACAACTGAATGGGAAAAACTGCAAGTACCCCAAACAAGGTAAAAACAACAGAAACCACTAGCCTGAATAGCTCCTGCAACCCCAAGCTAGTTAAAACCATCTTGATTTCCAGCCTGCTCCATGTGACCAGAAAAATATTTCATATATACATAGGGTGAGTATAACAGTATACTCATTAGGGTCCTCCCCAAATCCTCTTTTGAAAAAGTAGAGAAATCTAGCTAAAGCACATTGAACAACAAGTTAAACTAACTCATCACCTAAATAGGTATACTAAGATCCCACCCTCACCATGGATACTGTCACCAATTATGCATACAAGAATATATCATATAATAAAAAATATGAAGGGTACCCCGCCCCTACTTCCCCAATGGTTTACCGCTTTCCCAACGACCCATGTCCTGAGAATCTCTCTCCAAAAAGGATTTCCCGCAGACACCAGGGCGAAGCACCACATTATGCACCTCTTGAAAAAAAAACACCACTTCCACATACCAAAGTAACTAGGTAGTTCCCTGGAGACACCACGGCTCACATAACATGTATCATACATCGGGTATTTTACCTCAAGCCATTATAGCCCATACTGCGAGTAAGGATCCTCAAGCCACCACAGCCTGTACATGTTACACCTATAGTAGTATATAGAAAACTATATCCACAATATATGTGTGTGAACAACCACAATCCATTACAGCCCTCTTCACACATATATGGGGTAAAATAATGAATGTGCCTTCCAGCACAAGTAACTACCAAGAGAAGGGAGTGGGGACAAAGGGGGAAGTCAGCCATCCATCCTCCCATCTGAATGTTGTGGAAAACACCCCTCAGGGATCAGAATCCCCGGGGTGTTAGTTTACCTTATTGATTGGGTGGAGTAGCGTATAAAAACACAAAAAGTATAGGATCTATTATATCTCACAACCACAATATTGGAATAACCTAGTATTAGACACAACTACAGCTAACGTCTCATAGACTCTGGGATGCATCTTCTAATACTAGGTATCCTTTAAGCATACAGCCATTTAAAGATATTTATTAGATTACTTCATTACCTTTTTATTAGTTCCACTTTATGATAATTAATTCATTAAACATTAATTAACCATGGACAGTTCCACATTAAATTTTATTAGCATCACACCCAAAGTCAACTATAAAATTACAACCTCGTCATTGTGTTCCAGAAAATCCATCCCCACGGGTTAACACCATTTATTCAATTATTCATTAATGAATTGCTATCCCAAATTCCTAGAAATTATAGAAAAACAATCTATGCTACTAAACACAAGGGGGCTCAACATGGTGAGTAGATGTCCTACCCATTGAGTCTTTTCTACTTATTGAAATAGAATATACACATCCTTCCTTGAGAATCTAAACACGGAAAGAACATGGCATACCCCATGATTCTTCACCACTTTCGGAAGAAGGTTATGTAAGACAAAATTCCTTGAGAAGTGGGGAAAAGAAAAGTAGATAAACAACCAATCAAAAAATATACTAGCAACCAACAATCACATCTATCCCCTTCCATCATCCCTAGTGGCATCCCTGATACCCACATGCATAAACTGATGCATTTCGCCACTCTATGCATCATCTGAAGCCACAACCAAAAAACACCATGCAACAAATATAATAACATCCATCCAGGATCACATCACAACACAAGCAGCATGAAAACATACATCACATTAATTGGGCTCTGTGACATTTTACAATCAAGAGGGTAACTCAGAACACTTTAAGGAAGTACCAAACAATAAGTTCTTTAATCCATCCTGAATTAACAGATTTATTATCTACAGATTCCAAATTCGGGAATCCTAATCAGTATGAAATCAAAAATAATTAATCATGCCTACTGTGCCTATTTGATTAACATCAAATTACAACATGAACCAGATTCCTTCACATGCCTCTTTATCATTAGAAAAACAATTATCGAGTAATCCCAATTTATGTTCTTTACCGATTTCCATCATGAACAAATAGCTAATCAAAGCACTCATATATATCGCACTATCTAGCTAAACATGAGGCAATAACATACGATCGATATCAATTTATTTATCAATTTAAAATATTCATTATGTCAATTACATTGTCATCTAGTGGGATTAAACATGCTAAAAATATAGTTGCACGTAAAATAAAATAGAATCAATGAATCCCTTATAAAAAACAGTTCATTGACGTTCGTTAACCACACAATGGGTCACGATCCTCCTCTCATGCCAACTGCATCCACTCGAAGATGCCACAATACGACCAAACCAACCAAAACCCAATAAAAAAATTAGAAGCATGGAGATTACATGCTATATTATGGAATGGAGATATAAGAGAAGATGATCCCCAAATGAACGACGATAAAACCTACCTCATATCGAAGATAGACCGATACAACATGGTTTCATCAAAAAAGAGCAGAACTGATTGGAGGAGTAATGTTTGATTTTGCAACTCCTACAGGAAGGATTGAACGATTCTAGAATATCACATCTGAGAACAAATATGAAAAAAATGGAGGAATATATCTGGTCCCTTTTGAAGATTTAACGGGTTGACAGTTTATGATATGCTTAATTCCCCTTTAAAATCAGATCACATTAAGTCACATGGTTTAACCAAGTAAAAACATCCCAGGCCTTAGGAATAATTATTATAGAATTTATGGACATTGAATATTCCTTAAGAGTCCTTAAAATATGGCTTTAAATGTATTTTATGTCAAATTAAACGTCGAAGGGGAGAATCTATAGGAAGCTATAAACACTGTTCACATACTCAAAATTTGGCAAAGTAAAGAAAAGGTCGTCGTTAGAGGTTACCGATATTACTGTTCACTGATGGAACTATTCACAGAATTGGAAAATTGGCAATGTGTTGGGGATAAGTCACATTGACCTCCAAGAACACCTTTAACACCATATTTGAAAAAAGGAATGAACCGGAGAGGTCTAAGACATTATATCAGATACCTATCAAAACATTCTCATCCCTGGGAATTCCATACCCACATAATGAGAAAGAAACGGGGTCCGAACAACCACCCATTGAGATAACTCTCAAAAGAGAGAAAGCCACAAAAACAAGAAAAGAAATTCATAAATAAAACCTGAATGGTCTAACCACAAAGGGAACATCATTACATGAAAAGGGTTAAACATCAAAAAAATCTGCGTACTGAGCACACATCTGTTACTCACGTTCCTAGGTACTCTCTTCCATGCCACCGTGTCACCACAAGACAAGAACTAAGGAAACAAAATGCACACAAAATACTTTATCCTTGTGGTCTGGGATCTCCACGGGTCGCTCCTCGAAGTTTGAATCATCATCGACAACGACCTCTCACCAATCGATGATGTGAGAGTCATCATGAAGATCACATCGGATCTATGATACATGGAAAAAATAATGTATCCAACTCATCTGTGGGGGATGTGCTTCTCGATATGCTACAAATCCAACATGAGCTAACCCCTCGAAATGCCCAAAAAACAGGGGAGAAAACTTACTTACATGACCAATCCATATCTACCCCCAATGGGAAGTCACCTTCAGAAACACATGATATCCAACATTAAACTCTAAGGGTATCCACCTTTGATCATCATATCATTTCTGATGATCATTGGCTGTCTTAATCCTCTGAATAATCACATGAACAATCTCTGTTGTATTCTGCACTAGTTCCAGTCTGAGAATTGATGACTCTCAGACCCCAGTCCAACACAACAGAGAATGGAAAGGCCAGCTATACAAGGCTTCTAACAGAGCAATATCGATGGTGGAGTAAAAACTATTATTGTATGAGAACTCCATCAAGGGTACGTGGCACATCCATGAACCTCCAAAATCAAGAGCACATGATCATAACATGTCTTCAAGAGTCTGGATAGTTCGTTCTGTCTAACCATCCAATTAAGGATGAAAAGCAGTGATAAGGCATAGTTGAGTACTGAATGAACGTTGGAGATCTCCCCATACAATGGAGATAAAATGTGTATCTCGATCATAAATGATAGTCCTAGGGACTCCATTATGTCTCACCACCTCCTCTAGATACTTTCTCGACAAAACTTCCACTGATTTCAACTACATAATCGCTATGTATTGGGCTGATTTTGTTATACTATCCACTACCAACCAAATAGAATCATGTCCTCCCGGTTCTCGATGTACACTAGTAACAAAGTCCATTGATATGTCCTCCCACACCCACTAAGGAATCTATAATGTCTGGAAAAGACCACCAGGAACATGGTGTTCGGCCTTCACCTTCTAGCAGAACAAACATCGAGACACAAACTCTGAAACTGCATGTTTCAACCCAAACCACCAAAACTAACTCATCAAGGATCGGAACTTCTTTGTCATGCTAGGATGTACTGCTAAAGGCTATCTATGAAACTCTTTAAGAAACGTCTCACCCATCGTCAATGGAACAAAAATACTTCCATGATACAACCCTCGGTGTTGTGCATCCCCTATCCAACCATCAGGGGCCTCAACACAATCAATTAGTTCTCTCCAGACCACCAACTCTAGATCTCCCATCATGGAATCTTCCACCTTCTACATCAGGGATGATTGTACTTTCATCTGAAAAAGATACCCTCTACCCCCAACATATCCCATATCAAGATGTAATGCAAAAAGTTCATCCATTACTCTCTAGGAATTACCTTATTCGCGCACAGCATCACTACATGACTTTCAGCTCAGCGCATCAGCTACAATATTCCATTTTCCAGGTGTATATGATACTTCAAAGTCGTATTCCTGTAGGAACACCATCCACCAACACTGTCGTATATTCAAGTCACGCTGGGAGAAAACATATCGCAAACTCTTATGATCGGTGAAAACCACAAAATTCTCACCAATGAGTTATTGTCTCTACAAATTCAGAGAAAACACAACAGCTTACAAATCAAGATCATGGGTTGAATAGTTATATTCATAGGAATGTATCTACCGATACCCATAAGAAAAAAATGACCTCTGCTGCATGAAAACACAACCTAACCCTAGATGTGAAGCATCGCAGAAAACATCAAACTAAACTCCCTCACCAGGAAGACAAAGGACTAGAGCACTTACTAACTTCTCCTTTCGATACTCTAAAGGTGCCTGACACAGAAAAGTCCATATGAAAGCCTGATCCTTCCTAGTCAAAGCTATCATAGTAATCGATACTCATGATAAATTGGCTACGAACCTCCTGTAATAGCCTACGATACCAAAGAAACATTGCACCTATGAAAATTTCTTGGGGGATTCCCAAGACCCAACTGCTTCTATCATCGATGGATCCATAGCTACTCCCTGTTGGGACACAACATGACCCAATAAAAGGATTTATCGAGCTCAAAACTCCCACTTTGAATACTTCCCAAATAGATGATGTTGACAATGAACTCCCAAAATGGATTGTAGATGCTCTTCAGGATCCACTTCAGATGTGGAGTATACAAGGATTTAGTCGATGAAAACTACCAAAAATTGTCTAGGAACTCACAGAACACAACATCATCAATCCCATGAATACAACTGGAGCATTCTTCATGCCAAACGTCATTACAACGAACTCATAATGCCCATGACGATAACTGAAATAAGTCTTCGGGATATCCTCATCCTTCACACGCATCTGATGATATCCTAACCGCAAGTCAATCATTGAGAACCAACATTCACCCTTCAGTTGATTGAATAAGTTTTCAATCCACAAAAGAGGATAGCGATTCATTATTGTCACTTTATTTAAGCGACAATAATCGACACACAACCGAATACTACAGTCAGCCTTCTTCATGAACAAAATAGGTGCACCCCTTGGTGACAGACTAGGCTAAACAAAACCACACTATAACAGACCATCGAGCTATATACGTAGCTCTCATAACTCAGAAGGGGCTATCCTATATGGTTAAATAGAGATAGCAGAAGCTCCTGGTGGGAGCTCGATCCCAAACTCGATCTCTCATCGAGGGGGTTTTGTTACAACCTTATCTCGAAAATCATTATGGTTCTCAACTACGACCCTAGGAATCCCCAACTATTTAACCTCTGATGAACTCAGAATCATCCCAGCCATCATTAATGATAATGGAAAAATGTGCCTCTAACCCATCTGAGGGTCTCCCAAACCATCAAAAACCACTTTCTCTCCATCCGCACCAATGAAGATGAACTTCTTCCTGAATAAATCCATGATAGCCTGAACCGAATACAACTAATCTATGCCTAAGATGACATCATATGGTTGTATTCATAAAGATAGGAAATCTCCCCAAGAGTAGTGTTTCCCCAACAGTTGATCACAGTCTCTACATACTTCAATCAAGTCAGCTCGACCTCCAACTGTTGTAGTCAACACCAAGGGCAATGGAAGCCTCTCTACCTCATGTTCCAAAGCATGGACAAGGGTAGGAGATATGAATGAGTGTGTCGATCCTGAATTAAACAAGGCATACACCATGGTAGAAAAAAATAAAATGGTACCTCAAACGACATCTTCCACTCTTGGAGCTGGAAATGCTAGATCATGATGCTTACCACGACCTCCTCCATGACCTCTATGACCTTGATGACGACCACCACCACGGCCGTACTATGCTCTCTAAGGATGGGGAGCATCATGGGGTTGTCCTCTTCCTGCCACATCTACAATCTGATGATCTAAAGCTGGTGCAACTAGATGTTGTTGCCTCGGCTGGAACTGCCTCAACGAAGGAACCCGGAGCGTACCGCCTGGTGCACGATGACCACTCTGAATGGTCGGGCACTACTGCTGCTAATGGCCATGACTAACACAAGAAAAACAAGCTATTGATCCCTTGGTATTGGCCTGAGTGTTTCTCCATCTGGAGAAACCATTTATGAAGGGTTGGGACCTACCCCCGGCTGAACAGAAACTCTTCTACCCTGGAAACAAGGAATGCCAGACCACATCTTTGCTTTGTGAAGAATCATTCAGATTCCCATCTCGTGATGATCCAGTCCTGGATAATGTCTTCTTGACAACCTCTATCCTCTATAGCACCTCAAGATATATTTTGGGCATAAATGGGGTGACCTGGAGCTAGATCTCTGGATATAAGCCTCCTTGAAATTCCTCACCTTGGCCTCCTCTTCTTGTAATAGGTATGAATCATATCATAAAAGGGTCATGAAACTTATTCCAAACTCTCAAAAACTAGAGCTCCCCTATCGAAGGGTAAGAAGCTCCTGGCGACGGGACACTTCTGCAATCGAAGAAAGAAACTCAACTCGAAACATGTCTCAGAACTCCTCCCATGATAACGCTGACTCCTCACGATCTCCGAGGAATAAGAACCACCACTGTCTCGCTGCTCCGCACAATATTGTCACAACCAAGGACACTGCGTGTTCCTTATGAGCACGAATCAAACTAAATTTGATCTGGACCTCTTGTAACAAATCATGCATGACTTCATCTGAAACGGAGCCCTCTTACTTCTGCAGACTCTGGGTCGGAAACTCTCAGAGTGTATTCCTCCAAGGGTCATTGTCGTCCACCTCTACCGTTCAGTGATCTTCTGGAACTGCCTGCTGGACATTTTATAATCAGACCAGATAAGGACGTCATCCTGGAACCGTACCTGTAAAATAACAAACCATTAGAGCTCTTAATCGTGGAATATGGAAGACTCAACATTAATTAAATAATTATTTTCTTTTATTCATTTTATTTTAACCTATCCCATGGTCTACCCATTCAAACAAATGCACAAAGAAGAATAATGCGTGATCTTTCCTACGTCTGTACCCTGAAAATAGTATCACCTTGTTTAGAAGCCATTGTAAACTTAAAGGTCTGTACATCAGATCATAGGGGTCCCTAAAGGCCTATGTCTCATCCGGTCTCCGTTGTTTTCCTCACTTGCTATACATGAATGACATTGTTTCCCTAACAACCAATGAATGCTCACCTGTTCCTAAATCCAAACTCCATCCAATCCCTCAACCAGACCTCTGAGACCACTCATTCACAACCTCCTCCCCAGAAAGTGTACACATCCAGGGCTGGTAATGTGAGAAGGGAGATAATCACCCCCGTGTCCCGCCTCCAGTTGGTCCTGGGTTGGGGACTTCCACCGAGGGTATAGTAACACACAAATGGGAGGCATTACCCTCTAAGAGAACACTTGCAGAAGAGAGAGATAATATAGACACCAACCAAATGAAACTCAGATAGCAGTATAAAAGAGAACAAAAGTGCACATATGAAATGTTATGAAAAAGTTCTACAACTGAAAGGGGAAAAACTGCATATACCCAAAAGAATGTAAAAACTACATCAACCACAATCTCGCATAGCTCCAGCAACCCCAAGCTAGTAGAAACTAGGTTGATCTCCATCCTGCTCCAAGTGACCTGAAAAAACAGTTTATATATACATAGGGTGAGTATAATAGTGTACTCAGTAGGTTCCTCCCTGAAGCCTCTCATGAAAAAATAGAGAAATCAAGCTAAAGCACAGTGAACAACAAGTGAAACTAACTCGTCACCAAAATAGGTACACTAAGTTCCCAACCTCACCATGGATACTCTCACCCAGTAACGCATACATGCATATATCATGTAATAAAAAAATATCAAGGTTACCCCGCTATTACTTACCCACTGGTTTTCCGCTTTGCCCAATCGTCGCACGTCCTAAGCCTCTCTCTCCAAAAAGGCTTGCCATCAGACACTTGGGAGAAGCACCACAATAGGCACCTCATGTAACAAAACCACCACGTCCACATACCAAAGTAACCATGTAGTTTCCGGGATCCACCATAGCTCGCATAATGTGTATCAAACATTTGGTATTGTACCTCAAGCCATTACTGCTCATACACCAAGTAATGATCCTCAAGCCATCAGAGTCTATAAATGTTACACCTATAGTAGTCCATAGAAAACTAGATCTAGAATATATGTGTGTGAATAAACAAAATCCATTACATCCCTTTAGACACATATATGTGGAAAACAAACCAATGTGCCTACAAGTACAAGTAACTACCATTAGAAGAGAGCGGGGCCAAAGGTGGTAGTCAACCATCAATCCTCCAACTGAAATGTTGGGGAAAACACCCCACAGGGCTTAGAATCCCTGGGGTGTCAGTTTCCCTTAATGAATGGATGGAGTAGCATATAGAAACACAAAACATACATGATAGATTATATATCACATCCACACTCTGGGCATAACCTAGTCATAGACACAACTATAGCTAACGTCTCTCAGACTCCGGGCTGCTACTTCTAAGACTAGGTATCCTATAAGCATACAACCATTTAAAGAGATTTATTAGATTACTTCATTCCCTTTTTATTAGTTTTACATTATGTTAATTAATTCTTTAAACATCAATTAACTATGTACAATTCCACATTAAATTTGATTAGTATCACACCCATATTCAAATGTAAAATTACATCCTCATCATTATGTTTTAGCAACTCCATATCTATGTGTTAACACTAATTATTCAATTATTAATTAATGAATTACTATCCCACATTCCCAGGATTTCTAGAAAAAAAATTCTATGCTACTAAATAAAAGGGGGCTCAACACAGTGAGTAGATTTACTACTCGTCGAGTCTTTTCCACTTATAGAAAGAGCATATAACCATCTTTCCTTGAGATGATAAACACGGAAAGCACGTGTCATTCCCCACGTGTGTTCACCTCTTTCAGAAGAAGGGTTAGTACGACCAGCTACCTAGAGTAGTGGGGAAAGGTAAAGAAGACAAAAAACCAATCAAAGAATCACCAGGAATCCATTAATCACATCCATCCCATTCAATCATCCCTGGTGTACTCCTTGACACCCACAAGCATAAACTGATGCATCTCGCAACTCTAGGCATCATCTACTGCCACAAACAAAACCTGCCATGCCCCCACATGTCACAACAACCATCCATTATCGCATCACAACACAAGAAGCAGGAAAACAAACGTCACATTAATTGGGCACTTGGCCCTTTAACAATCAATAGGGTAACTCAGAACCATTTAAGGAATTATAAAACTATCAGTTTTTAAAACATCTTAATTAACAGATTTATTATTCATAGATTCCAAATTAGGGAAACCTAATCAGTTATATATCACAAATAATTAATCATGCTTACTGTGCCAATTTGATTAACATCAAATTACAACATGAAACAGATTCATTTACATTCCTCTTTATCATTATCCAAAAAATTATCAATTAATCCCAATTTATGTTCTTTAGCAATTTCCATCAAGAACAAACATCTAATCAATGCAAGAATAGATATTTCCCTATCTAGAAATACATGAGGCAATCACATGCAATCGATATCAAGTTAGTTATCCGATTGATATATTTATTTTGACAATTCATTTTTCATCTAGTGGGATAAAACATGCTAACAATATAGTTGCATTTAAAAGAAAATATAAACAATGAATCCCCTATATCAAATTGTACTTTGAAGTTCATTAACCACACAACGGGTCAGGATCCTCCTCTCGCGCAAACTGTATCCACCCGAAGATGCCACGGTACGGCCGCACCAACAAAAACCCAATAAAACTCCATTAGAAGAATGGAGATTACATGATATAATATGTAATGGAGAAATGAGAGAAGATGATTCCCAATGGAATGACGATAAAACATACCTCATATCAAAGATTGGCAGATACAGCTTGGTTGGATCAAAACATAGTAGAATCAATTGGAGTCGTAATGTTTCATTGTGAAACTCATATGGGAAGGATTGAAAGATTCTAGTGTCTCATAGCCGAGAACAAAGAGGAAGAAAAAGTGAGGAAGATATCTGGTCCATTTTGAAGATTTAATGGGGCGACTATTTAAGATACACTTAATTCTTCATTAAAATCGGATTGCATTAACCCATGTGGGTTGACCAAGTAAAAACGTCTCGGGCCTAAGGAATAATTAATATAAGATTTATGGCATTCAAATCGGCCTTAAGAGTCCTTAAAATAAGGCTTTAAATGTATTTTACGTCAAGGGAAACGTCAAAGGGAAGAAACAGTTGGAAGCTGGTAACATTGTTCACATACTCAAAATTTGGCAAAGGAATGAAAATCTCCCCATTGGACCTCACCGTTAGAGGTTACCGATAGAACAGTTCACTGATGGAACTGTTCATAGAATTTGAAAATTGGAAATGTGTTGGGGATAAGTCACTTTGACCTCCCTGAACACCTTAAACACCATCTTTTCACAATGTAATGGGCCTGAGAGGTCTAAGCCATTACATATTGTTTACAAAATAATTGATCCACCATTCTTTCAGTGTTTATGATAAATCTATAAGAGTATTTTTCATGCCTTGTGATGTTTTCCTCATACACCCCAATGGACTCATCATCCTTCTTCTTGAGTTTGAGGAACTCTCATTTAATTTTTAGGTGGAGGGCTCATGGAAAATATTTATTTAAAACATTTAATTAACTTCTTCCCAATACATGAAATCAATTTTCTCATGGGACCTCATATCCACGATCAATGTCCACTATATATCAGATTCAACAACAATATGACACACCTATGGTGAAAATTTATATTCTTCTAAACACAAGAGGATAGATAATATCATTTCAAAGTATTTAATCTACTATTCAGAGAGGAGGGGATCAGATGATCCCCAAAACATGGGAGGTCTTTTTCGTCTCAATGATTAAACGAAAACTTGATCTTTCTATAGAGGAGGAAGGTGTTCCAATTGATTCAAGTTATTATTCATAACATGATCCAGCTGGGCATGTATTGTCGTGATTTTTTAAGAACCTATTCTTATCATATTTGGTATATCATTTGGGTAATCATCACATTCTCAATCACATTTACTATGGTCACATGTTATCATATTTCCCACAATTAACTAGAAAAAAGATCATATAATAATAGGGCGTTTATACTTATCTATGAAGAAAAAAAGAAACATTAAACATAAATGGACAAACGTTTAAAGGTGATGTAAATCCCAACAACCCTTGGTTTCTATCTGTATTATCCTTGATCTATTTCATAACATATATTATTATGGGATGATTTTTTATTCCTGGAATAATGGTTTTTACCAAGCTCATGAATTTACCAAACCTTATCCCCCAGGAGTGTCAAACCAAGAGTGTAGAAAGTCCCATTGTCGTGCACCAGTTCCCATTAGTGTCTTTTTCATAGTGGTGTTTTTCATGTTTTTACCCCTAGCTACAAATGTGATATAGCCACATATACCTTATTGTATTTAGAAGGGGATGTATTGTCTTGATAAACCACTTACTCTATACTTATTAAAATTTGAGTCTGTTTTCTTCTACAGAGTCTCATCCTTAATGATCTTACTAAGGTTCTCTATTTATAATCTCCAAAAAATACACCATTCTTTGATACCATATATATAAATCTAGACTTTCCAAACATCATTATATTATTTTGTGTGTAATAAAACATCATATTAAATTCCAAGGATCATGAAGTATAGTGTCTTTGAAGTCAAGGTGCATAAATATAAAAACATAAAACATTTCTTTATTTAATATCCATAATGAGCTCCAAAAATCCATGATTATAATACATCTTCAAAGGATAACATTGGGGTATCATGAACAAAGGGTTGAAATAATATCACGGTAAGGTATTAAACTTAGGAATAAAGCTTTAGAAAATTGGTTAGAAGGCATGACATAATGAAAACAAAATGATTGGATCATATGGAATTATAACCTATAATGATGGGATAATTTAAAAATGGATTCATAGTATTGTGGTAGAAACCTAAATCAAGGCTTTATAATGATTCAAGGATCATTTAATATAGAGTATCACAAGTCATAGATAACCACCATGACCGATTCACTTGGTATCACATGTCAAGTCTAACCACTATGTCTGTTCCATATAATGTATCATGAGTGTCAACATTACCCAATGAATTTGTGATCTATCTGTGTGAAAAAATCATAAATTGTTTCTAAATATTATTTCCACATAAATAATCTTAAATTATAAATCATATATAAACAAAAGGGATCCCATGAAAATATATGTGTATCATAATCATGTCATAAAGAACAATTTAATGGGAGAATCATAAAAGTGTCCGTGAAATAATTGAATTAAAATATTCAAAAAAAAATTCATAATGTTACATAAGAATATATCATGTTATGTGATTTCAAATAGTAATTACAACATGTAAGAAGAGTATTTAATAAATTTTAGAATTAAAATTTTTAATTTAGTTTTATGGATAATACATATGAGAATTTATAATAGGTAAGGGGATAATATATTATATAAAACCATAAGTGAATAATTAATTTATTCACAATAAAAAATATGGTTTTAAACAAATATTATCAAAACATATGGTCGAGAGCACAAGGAATTGGGTAAGAATTCGTGATGTTCTCTTAAAACATAGTTTCCTATTAGGATGCATTATGGAGAGAATCACATAAAAGAATGCATATTTCATAAATACAATGAATAATGGATATTGATACATGATTTTTTGAATATAAATAGAAATTATAAGATTTATATAAATAGAATATATGATTTCATTTGTGTAAAAAGAGTGTAAGAATAATTTGATGGAAAAATATAGGTTTAGGTAGAATTTGTTAACTTAAGTCAGATGGTGTTCTCTACGTGATATTAATGGAGAGAATAATAAAATTAAGTTCATTAATTAATAATTTCAGAACATCTATTTTCATTTAATTGATTTGGAATAACCATTTTTAGGACAGTCATAACCTTTTTGATTGGTTATGATTGTTCAGGTACATTTGTTTCATGATCAGTTTACTTATATACATTGACATATAACCATGTAAAATGGGGATGGATTTCTAGAAATTGTGTTTTATGTTATTATTGATCATCCATATGGTCAAATGTTTTATATTTTCTTTGGTTACTTGTATTGAATATTATACATTACATAAAACATTATTGATATCCTTTTGGGTTAATTGTCAGTTTTTTCCACGACGAACAAGTTTGGCAGTATATATCAAAACCATGAATAAAAAATGAATCCAGAACCATATATAAGAAATTATTCACATATTATAGTCTATATTAACCATATAAATGGTTTCATTACTATAATTTAATATGGTAATGGAAATTAAAAATCCATCATTCTTGAATACGGTAAATTAACACATCTACGACGGTGTCTTTACGACTAGAAAAAATTAAGGGTAAATGAGAGATGATAACAACATATTACATTATCATAAAAAAATTCAAAATATTTTTAATTAGAGTTGTAATTAAATTTTATGTGGTGATTTATGGATGTAAAAGAAAAAAAGGAACTTGAAAAGAATTAAAAATAATTTAAAGGAGGAACATACATATTGAGTAAATGTTCCTTGCGAGCCTCTTAAGGGGAGATGGTATGGTATTTTAAAAAGACCAAGGGCTAATGGACGTGTGGGATGATATTGGGGAGAAGTTTTAGGAGAATTTAGGAAAGACACAATGCATGAGAGGCGGAAAGAGAAGAAATGAGTGTGGGTGGTTTTTTATTGTGGAGCGGAGGAGGGTTATCATAATACGTTAATCCTTAGTTTACTATTTTTCAATAAGAAAAGAAATAATTATGATTAAATGACAAAAAATTGTAATATTTGAATGTCAGTGAGAACCCAAGGCTCTTACATCATCCATTACTCAATAAATAAGATACTAAACATATAATTTCTATATACATTAAATTACCCTATATTAATAATGAACAAAAATTATAGTATTTTAGAAAAATCCAAAAAATTCTCCCTATCCATTTTCTCAACATGAAGAATCCAAAAATGAACTGTAATTTTCCAAAATAATTATATATATGTGAAGAGATTAATTTTTATTTAAAATCATAAATAATATGAAAAACACATATTCTAACACTATAACTTAATGTTTTTAAAAATTACATAATGTCTAATAAAATTATCATAAAACCAAGAGACATAATATTGTTATTTTATGAACACCTGTTTAGGAAAATAAATTTTCCTTAAAATTATTTAAACAATTATGAATTAAAAAAACAGTAATACTTTTTCCTACATTCATATTTTCACTTATAAGATGCCTATATTTAATTTATACATTAAATATTGAGGATACGTTTTTTGATTATTTACTATTTATAAGTGTGAGGATTCTATTTTATTGATGATTTATAATTTATAAGGGTCGTATTACTATTCATAATGGCAACAATACAATTCCCAAGGATCAATTATTATTTACCAAGAAAAATATGCTTGACTTATCGGACTCTAAACATCAAACTAGTCCCAACTATGTATGACAGATTTAAAAAATACAAATCACAGAAGTGACAATATTATGTTTTGTGGTCATATTGTACTTAGTACTTCAATCAATTGATATTTCATGTGCAAGTATGAACTAATTATAAGAATTTAATTTCCATTGATAAATCATTATGTCATTAAATTAGTTGGATCTATGCTCATACTATACTCTTTAAATGGGTTGATGTTGAACTTTTCTTGTAGGAATTATGGAATTGTAAGGCCTTCTTTCAGAATATATGGTTCATGTATTTATGTTTCCATTTTAGTGGGAAGTATAGGTATTGAATGATGGTCACACATATTATTTAATAGTTTGGAATGTTTTATTAGTAATGTTTGGTCAGTGCGTCTTGTGATTTTATCTTTCATAGATATTTTGGTGTTTCTACCATGTTGTATATTTATTATTCTTTAATTTTACATTAAAAAAGTGATTCGTATCTATTACTCACAGTGTGGAAAACTACATTGGATAACTATTATATTTGACATTGGATAGTTTTTCACAACATTCCATGAAATCCCATCAAACAAAATTCCACACAGGATATGTACTTTTGATCACACTAGTAGATCCATTATAACTCTGATTTAGAAGATGGTATCATACCTATCACATAGCCCATTAGATGAAAACACACCTCATGGAATCATTTTAGGTATCTAGATCCACATCCTCGGTAAAATGTGAGTCAGTATTATCCAGACTCTTATCCTCCATCCAATGTCATTACAATCATTAGAATCCACATTTCATATATCCAGGACACTATAAGCATGTAAAAACAATCCTATATAGATGTTACCCTATTTATTCCCTCAAATCCACTCCTTGATACTCAATGCACTATATCTCATGAGTACTCATCACCAAAAAATCATATGGCATAACTAATTCATTTTTCACTACCATATAAAACATTTCATTAAACAATTTCATGCTATTATATCACCCCATTTTTTGATATCTTGGCCACCATAATTCCCAGTGAAAGCCCTCTTAATTGATACCCCATAAATTAACATAGACCCAGACTATTTAAAATGTTGTTTTTTTTTCTCCATGAGACTCTAGGTCATCCCAAAATTCCAAAAACCATATCCCAAAAGATCACAAATCCTTGGAAACTTATTATTCTCATATAAATGTCAATGGAAACACATGTGTCAAGGAAAATTATAGGGTCCCCAAACTATAAAACCCCCACACATATAATCACAACTGAATAAATCAATTATTCTCATTGATAATCCACCATTAGAACTACTCTATCAAGAAACCCAACATATTAGGATCATGTTAATAATAAAATCATCATAAAAAAAATAATTTCAATGAAGCATAATCATCATGAATAGTTATATAAAATATCATTATAATATATGAGGAAAAACACCATATATGATATTAATGAAAAATTAAATAACGAAAATTATACGTTACAGTCAACAGAAAACAACATGTGGCAATCTACATTCCATGAGCCACCATCACAGGGTTAAGGTAAGTAGACTTTTATTCCAATATATATGGGAAAAACTGTACATATTGGTACACGTCACTGTTAATAACAAAACGCAAACAAAAACCCACAATGGTTGTAAAGATAATTAATCTGGATCCAACTGATTTCCAATAGGGGAACAAATACTCACTATTAATCTAGATACAAGACTCCCCTTTAGAATCCATTAAATCAAACCAATACTCATCGAACCTCCAAATTCAGGAGTCACCCACTTGATAGTCATATTCTCTTATATCATCACATACATAATAAAATCAGTCTCCCAGGATCCGTTTAGTGTAACCATAGAAACATGGGTTGGTTTTTTATAAGTGAATTCAATTTATATGTGAAAACACCATATAATTTATTTCAATAATTCTATATAACAAATAAATTTAACATTAAAAAAAACACCAAAAATAAATTTACCCATAATTGGTCAATATCATAAGAATCTAATGTCCTGGCATTCATACTATGGCCAATTGGTATCCCTAAACCCATGAGATATAATATTAATAATGATTGATTTTATCTCCATATTTCTACATGACCTAAAATCTTATGGAATTAAAAAAACAATTCATCCTATTAGGTTAAAATTCCACCAAGTAAGTACATATGTAAAAAATATATGATAACATGTTAAATTTTTAGATAAATAAGATTCAATCAGTTATAAAATCATAAAATAGTAGGGATATATTTAATTTGAATTGTGTGAGTAATAAAAAAATATTTTAGAATAGAACTACTAATTATATCCGTCTTTATCATTCAATAATGATATTTAAGAAAACTACAATATAATATGAAAATGATTTTATTTTAAATTCATCCATTTTAACACTGAAACAGAATGTTTTCATGAATAATAATAACCACATGCTGTATTGTTTTTTTAAATTTTAATGTAATTTGTTTATTTATTCATACACACTCATTTTTTAGTAAGGTCAATTTAATTATAAAAATAATTTTTTCATCCAATATGTTTTTTATATCATTTTGTGCAGGTTAATTTACATTAATTTATACTATTTTCTTCCAAAGATTATTAAATTAATATCATGTTTAAAAAATAATTTTAATGTCACCTTAATGTGAATATTGTATATTTCTCTAAAATGATTTCTTTCTATATGAATAATTATAATTATTGATTATTGAAAACATTAAAATAGAATAGTAAAATACTTATAAATATGTTTTTAATTTTATTTTATATTATCCTATGTACCATATAATTATAAAAAATCAAATTAAATTTATTAGAGTCAACATTATTCTTTATTTTGATATGTGATCATTTTCATGTGTAAAATGATAATTTTCAGCATAAATATATTTCCTCTATATATACAAATAGAATAATGAAAATTCAATTCCAAATTATCAATCTAGATATTTCAATTTTAAAAATATGTCTCAATTATGTTTTTGTTTTTATGAATAGTAATTCTAGTTAATATTTTTCAACTCAGTATGGGTAAACCGAGTAAACTAAGATTAATTCTATGAGATAATAAATTATTTTCACACAAAAACAATAATTTATTTAATTTTATTTGTTTTTAATACCATAACAATAAAATATTTGAATGCATGGAATTTTCATTCGATGTTAATTGGATTATTATTTTTATATTTTTCTACGTAAAGGATAAATTCTAAATGTCCTTCCATATATTTTAATATCTATAATATTTTTTGAAAAGGATAATGAAATCGATGGTCACTTCTAAAAAATTATTTATATTTTTAATGAATTTTCTTATCATGGAAATTTAATATTAATTTTTAGTTTTTTAATAAATACCTTAAATGGTTATGAAACTTCGACACATTTCCAGTTTATATAATAGAAAAATAAATTATTTTATTTAAAAAAATAAAAAAATAATATAAATTTGATGAATTACTATGTTCCTTGATATTTGTAGAAAAATAAAAAATATATTTTATGTTTTATGATTTTCAATAATAATTACATTTTATTATTGACATTTTTAATTGTCAACATATGTGAATAGTCTTCAAAACATCTTAAATGATATGTTTGGGTAAATAGTTTTTTATTTATTGTCATAGAATTAGTAATAATTTTATATTTTGACTAGATAACATAATATTGTCAACAACTTGTACAATTTTTCACTAATTGGACATTTTCTCTCTTGTTGTATCATTCATAAACATTATCGGGGTAAATAATTGTTATCACAATAATCATAAAATGGGTTAATGGGAGTTTAAAAGATATAACCATTGAAAACATTCCCAAAAATTATATAAATTATATTTGATACTTTTTGAATTGTATATCCATAATTTTTCCTATATATGTCCACTTTTAACAACATTTCCATGAAAATAAATAAATATTATTTTACTAAATTAGAAATTTTCATTAGGGCCCATCATATTACTAATAAAAGAAAAAATTATCTCTTATATTCACAAAATCCTATTAGCACTCTATATAATACAGGACATATCAAAAACAATCAATAGCCCTATGTTTCATTTTCAATATTATCACGTGCAATAAAAAGACCAATCTAGATGCCTTTAAGTTTACTTAAATTGATTTTTTGAAACATTTGTATAATACGTAATTGAGCATTTCATATTTAATGTATTTTAATACATCAATAAAATAAAATTAATCCATAATCATATAATGAAAACATATATTAAATATATTGAATTTTTATTAGGGCTATGGTATACCTAAAATTCATCTAATTTTAGAACAAGTTGGGATCTAAATACATTGTTCGCCCGTACATTTGGAATACAACAATAATAAATAAATGGGTTTGTTTTTTTATCACTGCCTCTAATAGATGATTATAATAATGGATTTAAATTAGATAAATATATATGTATATGTTATTAATTCAAAAATAATCATTATATAAATATATGATATCATCTCTCTAATCACCATTCTAAACCCCATAAAGAGATTCATTGCACATGCATAGGTTTCGACCATCATCTTCGAGTAGATATGAACACAAATATTAAAAAAAAAATCATATCAGCTCGTGAGAAAATAATTAATTAATTAATTTAAATTTTATAACAGAAAAACCAATATGGAAATTTAATAATTTTTTTCTTTATTTTCCATCCAAAAAATTAAAAAAATTACTGGTGTGTATATGTGGACCACCGCCTCATCATCCAATGCAATATGTTTTTCATAACAATTATTCCTTAAGAAATATGAAATTATTTTTATTGTTTAAAACAGATAAATATGTATTTATTTTTCTTATTTATCTGATTTAACAATAATATCATCGGCAATGGTAAAATTTAAAAAAAAATAAATTTTCAATTAAGAAGAGAACATTCTAAAAACACCTGATATGGATATAAATGTTTCTGTAATTTACTATTTCATTGAAGTATAAAAAATAAATTTTTTAATGATACATGATTGAACCTAAAAACATTTTCAACGTAATTAAATAATTAATATAATTTAATTATTCAATTGTTAATAGGATATACATATCTTGTTTGGAATCGAGGTAAGGGGTTCTTGACTCAAATTCATATCATTTTGATATAGATTTAATTTGTTGATTAATATAAGAAATAATTGTGAGTGAAAATATCTATGATCATATTATTCTTTATTAATTATTTTTTTTGTTTTATCATTTTTTTACAAAAATTATCCTTATTAATTTTTTATCTCTTCGGTGATAAGATATTTTGAAGGGTTATTCATCTCAATATATTTTCAAGGAGACATGCTTCATATTCAAAGTTGAAATATTTTTTAAGGGGTATATACTTAATATTTACATATTATACTATGGATTAATAATATATAATGATATTAAAATTAAAATTTAATATTTATCATTTCTGATATGTTGATTCAATTTTTTTTATCATTGAAATTGTTTTCGTGGTCCTAATATCAAATTTTGTGACATATTAAATTTTATAAAATATTTTTTTATGGTATAATTAATACCACATTAATGCATTTTACATATTATAAGAAAGAAATTGTTTATTTTACCTAATTATGTTATGATATTTTAGTAAATGTATTTTGATTCAAGTATATCCAAATTATAATTGGGTTCTTATCCCATACAATTTATTTTGAGACATTATATTTCTGATGCATCTGTATTTCATTTATATGATTTATCTGCATAATCATTAAATATAATTTCAAGACTATTTTTATAATAATGGTAATTACGTTTCCTTATTATTTTCTTTTTTTCAATGGGTTTTTTCATTTTTATGGATTGTGTGTTGTTTTTATTGATGATATATTATTCTGATGGATTTAAAAACATTTATAAAAAATAATTCCCCATTTTATTTATTATAATTAAACAATGTTATTACTGAAATAGAAATTATTATATAAATATTTTTTCCATGATAATTGGATTTATATAAAATATTTTGAATATAAACCTCATAAATTTTCACATAAGGGTTATTTTTTAATCTCTATAAAAAAGAATTAAAATACTGTTTATTTATAATATGAAGTGAATAGATTTCTATATCATCACGAGAATTATTCAAATTTAGGTTTTAATTATATTTTTCTATGTAAATTTTAAAAGAATGTATTTTTCACATAATTATATACAATTAAATAAAAACCTACCAATATAAGTGTATTTTTTTCATTTATTCAATGAAATATTTTATGAATTAATTTAATGGAAATTCCATCCATGTGACTATCCTATAATGATTTCATTAATTTATTTGTTTTATTAATTGATGATAAAATCCATGTTCATACATTAGATGTCTTATGATGACTTCTTTAATGATATTTTCATCAATAACCACATATTTAGAGATGTATATAATTTTATATTGTAGTGGATGATATTATTAAAAGATTGATTATGAAAAAAATTCCATGTCTTACATTCATAAACAGTACATGGAAATTATAGTTTATTATGGTGATTCCTGATAAAAATTATATTATGGGTAATCTGGATACATCTTATATGACTACAGACCTCGATATATCATAGTAATGCATTAGATAATGATCTCTCACAGCAATCAAAAAAATGATTGTGTTTTCCATGTGGGTTTGTCCTATCAATTTAATAGTGCTTCAATTATTTACGTCATTAGTGGACTTAGTTATTAAAGATAATATTATATGATAGTAGAATGTATTCTCAATTGTTTTAATTATTTATTAATGTTTCATTTGATAAATACTTAAATTACAATGGTTATGATTGTTGACACTCATGACTCATTCCTTTTCTAAATCATTGTTACATATCATATGTTTAATTATCTTGAATTAATGTAATTTAGTTTTCATATACTATGTTCATGAACATTGATAATTTCCACATAACCATATATTGAGCTTATAAAATATGATGAAATTCAATTGTAAATTCATATGATTACGTTTATCAAGTTACTGAGCATATCATTGTAATGTTTTCATTTTAATTTTATAATAATAATGATGTTAACTAAATTAGGAATAGAAATATTTCATGTCCTAATAATTATATGCATTATATTGAAGAAAATTTTTTAAATAATAAATATTGTCCATTGTTTAAAAAATAATCACATTTTGATAGGGGAATTGATTTGTAACAGTTATACATAATTATCAAAAACTCTAAACCAAAGATGTAATTGGTAGTGTATGTTAACGATTACTTATATTTAATATTTATTCTATTAAGTAGCTATATTTTGGATATGTTTTTTAGTATAAAATATATAGAAATGTATTGATTATGTTTTTATCTTATGATCTGGGTCTACCATATTCGAGATATTAAGATTTTTATTTGATAGAGGTTCTGATAGGTTAGAATAAGATAAATTCAAATTATGTTAATATTATATGTTTAAAGATGATTAAATGTTTAAACACAATAACTTTATAGTTAACTATTTATTTGAAGGGTTTTATGAATATTTGTGATATTTTTGGATACATTATAGCCGGTGGAGGTATATTACACCCATTGGTTTAACAAGAATTTATATGTTTATAATGGTATTAAATATTTATGGTTGTATGATGATTCATATGTAGAAACCGTTAGGTTTAAACATTATTTAACATTGAGGTTATTGTTATTAATCTGTATTTTGGGTTATTTAGTTATGGAATGATCTATGTTCATCCTTTAGTGTCATTTAGGAAATTTTGGGGGTTACTGTATTATTTATTTATATAACGGTATACTCATTTTGTGAATTATCATACCTTTCTATAAATAATTTTTACTTAATATACTAATAGAACCATTTCATATATTTATTAAGGTCATATGAATAACTCATGTCATTTTTTGTCGTTTTGAGTATGTATAATTTTCTTTCAATAATTATTGATGATGAAATGTAAATGAGTATAAATTGTGATGCTTTTAACTACTCTTATTATTAAAAACATATGAAAATTTGAATCGAATTATAATTTTTTAAAAATATTTAATGAAATTTATATTCATTTATGTTGATGTGTTTTTCATATAATAATTAACATTTAAAAAAATTAAAGAGATGATTGGATTTTATATATATAGAATTTTATTTGTGCAAGGTCTTCTGATGAATTTTATATTATTTAATTAACATTAATTTTTTTATGAAAATATTTTTTTTGGTTTTAAAAATAGTTTAAAAATCCATTGTGAATAGAAGACTAAATCCCACATGCATGTGGGAGGTGTACTCATCCATGATGGAGATATAACTCCCATTATTATGCATTGGCTGAGTAAGGATGTTTCTAGGGCCTTTATGGATATGAATGGGGGTACACATAGCACTTCCAATGTTATCACAAATTCATTTATGTCTGAAGGAATGATATCCCACATAATGATTATATATTGGATGTATCCAGCTGTAGAAACAAGAGCCATCTAGGAAAGGGGGAAGAATCAAATATTATTATTTAGCAGTACTACATGTCAATGAAAACTATGTTAGTCATGGGAAGAATTATATAAGGTTAATACCCATAAAAATATTGATTTAATGATAACTATTCTATGATATGTACTAGGGTATTTCAATCAACAATGGAGATTATCATCTACCTATTTTTGTTTCTTGAGGGATTTTTTTCACCATTTTACTTGCTGAAATGAACTTAGATATAGATGTGATCCTGATATCTAGTTATTTGGTCTTATGAGGTTCTATAATTCTTTATATTCATAATTAAAGTTTATATGTGCAATATTTTTAGTGAATAGTGATGCATAAAATGTGGTAGTATGTTCCATTTTCTGATGATATTTTTCTCTCATTGTCATGAATCATGATATGAAATGGTTTTTGAAGAAATGAAGTGGTGAAAATATTAGTTCTTGTGGTAGAGTTATGATGATGGGGGATTCACTAAATGTACCTCATGACACTATTTTCTATGCTTGGACATTACACATTTCCTTGAGATGGATGAGAGTAAAAAAGATAAGAGAAAAATTTCATTATAGTCATTTGATGGTATAGGTTTCCCCACACATTATGATGATCTTGTATACATTCAATTTTGTTTTGGATATTTATGAATCCCAATTCTACCATCCATGTTACATAGGTATCCTCCATCCCTTTATCATGTGATCATATATCCACAAAAATTAAGATAGGCATAGAACTTGGTCATGCCATCACAAAACAATGTGATTCATAATCTTATCATATCAAAAAATGAATCAAATTTTCATTATTTTTTGTGCACAAAATAGAACTAATGTAAAAAATTTGGGTATCCCCCATCATCCAAATCTATATCTTTCAATATTTGCACCACCATTGTGATGGTGTGATACCAGATCTATGATATATAATCTTGGCACCTAGAATCATGTGTTTATTTATTCATTGATTGGGATAAGTCGAGTAACGGTCTAAAAGAAGAACACCCACGAAAAATGAAGATTTAGGGGATACATGAAAAAACCAAAAATGATAAAATTACTTCAATGAATTTTCTAATCATTCTAGATCTATCGACATTATAATGAAAAATGGAAAATTTGAGAATCATAACAAAACTCCAATCAAAACGATGAAAATAACCTATCCCTCTATGATATCAATATGTAAATTAATCAATTCATAAGACTATTTATGAATGAGGAAGAAATAAAAAACACATCCACTACCGTGATTTTGTTTGATCGATGATGAAAAACAATCCTTCATCACAATCATGTGATGTATTCAATGAATCTTACGTGCACTAATTGCCAATCCAAAATTTGTCACTATTAACCTAAGTGAAAAAATCCTCTAATCTCTTTATTAATGATATTTAAAATTTATATAGTAATGTGGATAACACAATAAATTCACCAAGAAAATATAATTAAATATTTCTATTCACGGTAGAAAAGAAAATTAAATTAAATAATTTTATTTCATTATGTTATTCATTGCAGGACCCATGAAAAATTGTCTACAAGAGACCTAAACTGATTACGGTTTTTTCACTCCTATGGTCATCCATACATTCTCAACCCAATGTTTCCCTTATTTTTTTGATTAGGCATCCGTTTATATGTTATTCCTACTTTTCAGGAATAATTTGTGCAGGGTCTATTTAATATATTTAATATATTTCAAAAATTCATTCTAAGAGCAATGAGACTCATAATTAGACACCATATCCTTGCTTAATATCTAAAATAATCCATATAATATCTAAAAATATTATATAGAAAATTTAAGGAATCATATTTTCCATACCTTGTGGCTTTATATCCCTAAATAGAAAATATAGTGGTTACAAAAAAATATGTGGGTACTCGAATTTAATATGAATCTCTCGATCCCAATTTACGTCGTCAAGATTTTTTTTCATCCTTCAGACACAGAATAAATGAATCAATTATCCAAGATGGATTATATCCATTCAACCCCCAATCTCTAATTAGAAAATTTTCTCTCCATCCTCAATGTCCTACTCTCCCTAGTTGATAATAAGATATGTTTCATGCATGTACATCCTCAACTACAACGCATAGAAAATTTCATTTAACAAGTCCAGCTGTGGAGGTAGAGCATATTGATATGACACATCAATAACTATTCAAAGTATATGGCTAGGCCCATTGAACATGTAAGATAGATTCACTCCCTTAAAAAATATCATTAATCCACATCGGGCTAAAACCAATAGGAACACATGGTCTCCTTCTTCAAAATATAACATCATCCATCATTGATCTATATAATACCTCTGACAGCAACATGGAGTCTCCTTCCAATCCTAAATGATTTGATTTGTCTCTCATGTAAATCTCATCAACTCTGGGACCGTGACTGATTACTCTGCTGTTTTAGCCCATCAATGTGGTAACCCATAGGGTCACACATATATGGTCTCAAATGGTAGCACCATTAGTATGAAAACATCAATAGTGGTAGTTGATCCTCCAAAAAATTGAAATATTTCAACATGCATGCTCAATTCATATACTCCAAGCCTTGAATTGATCAGTTAGTATAGCCATAGGTTTGGGGGGAAATGACGTGCTCAAGAATAATTTCATCCCAAATGCATATTTTAATCCCTAACACAACAAGGATCTAAGGAGAGCATAGTGGCTAAAAAATATTTTCAATGGATCTCTATATTGTCTTATTATCTCCCAAATGTGTATATGTCCCATTATCACTATTGAACTCAGTTCTATTATATATATGTAGTGTAATACATTGTAAGTCAAACTAAAATCCCCAAGATATCATCATATACCTTGGACATACATGTTAATACCTTCACAAATTCCATGGATATCACATCCCACGTCCATTATGATATATCAAGGGGATGATCTAGACATACAGGAACGTGTTTCCCATCCATCACATGATGAAAATTGTGGAAATGGGAGATAATATCTAAAATTAATTACATCATCCATGGCCACCAAATCTAATGTGAAAGGTCCTAGGAAATATTTTCTTCATGTGGATGTTCCACTAACATAAACAAATGAAACACTCTCAGAAACCCCTCCAACAATTACATTGCTACAGTTGTGTGTACATAAGAATGATCAATTTTCTCCCCACCATAAGAAAATCAACCAAATGCATGCCTCATGGATACCTGAGCATGTAGTGTATCAAAATTTATATCCCCCTAAAATTCATCCGTAAATCGTTGCATGAGTGGGGGTAGTGGTTAAAAACATTTATTGGTGGTATGCTCCTCAATCTCCAACCACCAAGGATAATTTCAATTAGACAAACTACTATATAATCTCATTCCACAACTATGTTCATGATTTTTTACTAAGATACTCATTCACAACATCACCCTTTTATTGAGTTTAGATTATTTTGGAAGTTATATTCATGTTAGAACACAAGCTTGATCCTCTGTCTCAATATGGGATCCTTAAGAGAGAAGTTATATGTGATGCTCTTATTATTAGATTTGGTGATAATACTCTCTCCAGAAAGGTAGTGTCACTACATATTCAAATTGAATAATAATGTTTCTAACTAAATATCATTGTTCACATATCTCTTCTCATGTGGTCTCAATTGGTGTGAACCATTTGAAATCACCACATGTCTATGCATCAGAACACCACCATGCCTAGTTATGGATACATCAAAGAACACTATATTTTATAAAACATCCTCCAGTGATAATATGGTTGATTTTCTTGTCAAAATCTACCGCGACTATTGTTATTATTGTTGGAACCCTTCTGTCCACTAAAAAAGCATCCCTTTTATGTTGAAGTGTAATGGGTGTTGATATTCTATATAAATCATGTGGTCATATCTAGTAATATCATGTCAACACAAACAATATCCACACCTAGATCAATCATATAGGTATCTCCTTTGATGACAATGTATTTCCTTGGTTAGGTATACAAACACTCCATCTACTAAGATATCATCTCTTAGAAACTGGACTACCTAAATCCTGAACTATCACCTAGAGAGATTTCTGAATGGATGGTCCTCTCAGAGTACATACAAAACCTTCATTAAGTGTCATTCTTTCTTCTCCATGAATGTTAGGTTTAGACGGATATAGTCAATGAATAATTCCAGGAACTGATCTAATATTGGATGAAATATCTAGTTAATGATTCCCATGTAACCTATAGGGGAGTTCAACCGACCAAATGTCATCACAAGTTACTCATTGTGACTATAGATACATCTGAACACCTTCTTTAGAATGTCCTTTTCTCATAATTGAAACTACTGATAGGCAGATCTGAGGTCAAGCATCAATAGCAATCATGCCTTATTTACAATTATAGGAGGTCATTGATCATCAATATTTTATACATGTTCTTCATGATAAAATTATTTAACCGCCAATAGTACACACTCAACCTCAATCACGAATATGCTTTTTTGGAAATCAAAATAGTATCTTCCAAGGGTGATACAGTAGATCAAACAAATCCCTTTATCCTTAATTCCTCCAACAACACCCTCTTCTGATGATTCCCTACATGATCCATATGATATGATGGAGAATATATTTCTTCTCTACCGAGGAGTAGATCAATGAAAATGTATATCACTCATTGTGGATGAAATTTAGGAACATCGTTAAGGATTATATTCTCATAATAATACACCACTATAAAAAAATAACATCAAATACAACAATGTTAAGTCTAGCCAATTAATTAGTAATTAGCTACACCATCCAATATAAGACTATATTGAATGACTACTGGGTCTCTTTTACCATAAAAATGATAACATGGTTCCATCACTCTGGTAACACCACAAATTTTTCCTAAAATAATCATTCTAAGCATTACCTATATATAGCTACTACATACCAATGATACCTTCATATGTACTCAACAATACTACCAAGAGATTACAATATAAACTATCACCACTAAGGTCCATGTTATGCTTTCAACACATGATCATGATCATTAATTCATCTCTAGTAAGATTCTCAATGTACAAGGTTCAATCCAAGTGATCAAGTAGAATCTCTAAGAATCATAAAAGATATATGGTGACCAAATAATTACTTGAACATGTGTCTTTCCATACTATAGAAAATGTAGAACATATACATATTGTAGCTTGAATAATTACTAGATCCTCTCATTCATATGATTTGACCACCTGTATCTATCCCCTTCTATATCCTATGGATCTCTATGCTTGAAATAGACCACTAAGGGGTGATATTCACAAGTCGAATCATTAATTACATATGTCCTTTTTACCAGATCCACTATACCATATGCCATATTGTGGACCCTCATACACATGTTGTTGTCTCTACCACTATGGCAATGGATTGTTTCTCTATCAGTTGTATAGAGGAATAAAAAATATCAGTTGAGATGTCCTTTGTTTTCACATGAGTAAAAGTAACAAAATCTAAAATGATTAGATCCTCCATATGATCTATGATGTAGTATACAATTTCATGGAACCTTCCCTTGATATTTATTCCAAATCCAAGTCCATGAGATAGTCATAGACTCCCTTCTGGTGAGGTATCTACTCCTCCTTTACCACTGTTGTAAAGTAATTTATGGGTCTTTTATTCCATGAAACACATGACCACCATACATTTCTATCTAACCATTCATAGTTAAAAATTAATATAGTGAGAAAATTTTATTAGTTTCCTCTACAAAAAACTCTCTTGATGTTCTGATCCATGAAGAAATTATCTTGATAAATATCCATAGAGTTCCATCAGAGGTTGGAAAATCTCATTGAATACTTAGTTTATATCATTCTTCCCTTCTAGATATTAAGAGTCTCTTGGATATGTACAACCCTCATCACAACTAGTGGGAACCTACCTTTGAATAGGTGCTCAATATAATTCCACAAAAGAGTCTCTAAATCATAAAACTGGGAACCATAACCACATAACCTCGATTTGGATCAAAGAAGAAGGTTCCAATATAGGACCACCACATGATCTTTCACATTCCGGAATAGAAAGAAAACATAGGTTACATCTTAAATAATGTTCATAGATTCTAATTGGATAGGGTGACACAGATCCTATGGAGTCTCTTTCTCTAGAACTCATAAATCTAGCATTCCTTGTACAACTCATCAAATGGTATTACGGGTACCACACGATGCTCTATAGGTGATATGGTTAGTGAACCACATGGATGTCACATCTTGGGAATGGATCCTTGAATTGATGCCTCAACACTATGGGGATTTTCCTCATGATAGTCATGATAAATACTAGCTAGAATACATCAAAAAGGCATCCTCAAAAAAAGTGTACCAAAATCATTAAGTATATCAAGAGAGATCACTCAATAAGGACATGGTAATGAATAAAAATTCTTATATGATGCATGAACCAGTTTTCCATGAAATGAGTATTTTAATTTAACCTGTTGAGAAACATGTGATCAATGTCTTCATGTTAGGATAAATTGTCCTTCACACCAACACAATTGTCACTATCCTGTGAGACGAGATGAAAAAACATAGAACTCGTTACCCAAACCTATCTCAATGACTGTTGATCCAGAGGAAGAATAGAAACCGCTAATACCAAAGAGTCATGACTCTTCTTAGTGGGGTCCAATATACAAGATATAATCAACAAATACATAGTGTAATGAGGTAGGTGACAACCATAGTATACCAAAAATAGGATTCCATCTCCATGGTTCCATGAAGCACGCTTTTGGGAGAAAATAGTATAGAGTCTGTTAGCAATAATGACATCCATCCATTAGGTATTTTTTTGGGGATTCTCAGCATGAGAAATAATGTGATTATGGGACAATGAGATACAATACATAGATGAGGATTACAAATAAGGACATGGGGAGATAAACATCTTACCAATAATTATTAACTCACTATGTAGTTGATTGACACCCACATATTTTTGACCATGATTATACACATAAGTCCACTTTGACCACAAATATGAATTGGCGACCACACTCTGGTCCTCTTACAGGGATTTCAATGACTCTATGAAATATTTCCTAGCGAGGGGATCATTTTCCTATGACCTCCAAATAATAGTATACCAACCTCAAAAGAAAGGATATGTGGAGCCAAACCAATGGAAACACATCCATGTCACTATAGAAAAGGTATATAAGGCATGAAATAATGAGTACACGACATGGAGGGGGGCTACATGTCATGTCCCAATATCCTGGGTCTATCCCATGTACTCCAAATAGGTGCTAGTATATCATGTCATTCCATGAACCCATTCCCATGTAGCATTTCATTGGGTTTACCATGTACCTGCTTCAGGTCAGGTCATGGGGGGGGGGGTATATACCATGTAGGCAACCTGTGTACTCCACTATGTGACCTTGTACATCTAAAAGTACACATCATGAATCTTTGAAAGGACCACATTACATGTTATAGGGGTCACATGTTGTGATATGTTAAAAATCCTAATGAACCATAGACAACACTAATGTGGCCCCACACAACATGAAGATATATTTTTCATTATGAGTTGTTTTTTATTTTTTATAATCCCAATCCATCTATCCACATTAAATCTAGTGCCTATAACCATCGATCTGGTAATTGTCTCACCACGAGAATGAATATTTCATCTTGTACAAGTCGTTCCATCATCGTTCAGTGTGTCTAATCATTAGATATTCATGAAAATAGATCAAATCATCATTCATTATGGTTCATCAATGAATGTCAACAACACCCTAAAATTGGTGTGAAATGATCTATTGATTGCAATAATTGAAGAAATGGTCCAAATAAAGAACACGTGAGACAAATGGTGAATTTAGAGAGAAAAAAAGGAACCAAAAAAGAGTAATAACACTCAATAGATGTTCCTTTCATTCACAATATATCACCATTAAAATGAAAAATTATGATATTAGGAATCCAAATAAAAACCTTATCAAAAGTGATACAAATATTCACATCTTGCAAGTTGATTTATCCACAAATAAATTTTCTCAATGATTTGTTTTCATTCATCACCAAAATTATGAATGGGGAATAAATCCAAATTATAAGAAATAGCATACCTTGATTTGGATAGATTAATAATGAAAAATGATCTGTTTTCATCACTACTGGTATGATCAATCGAATCTGATGTGCACTTAGTATCAATCTATAATCATTCACCATTCACCTGATAGAGAATCCTCAAAAATCACTCCAACAGCTCATCATCATTTCCAGTATTATGAATATAACACAGGAAATAATGCATAACAAACATTCAAGTATTTTTAGTTGTTGCATCAATAAAAATTAAAAAAGAAGATTCTATTAAATTACTTTATTCTTTATAGTTCACATGATAACTTTTCTACAATTGACACATGTACACTAATGTAAACTCATTACTAGGGTAAATATCATGTTCTAAACTCAACGGTGCCCTCAGATTTCAGATATGAGATTTCATTCAGAAGGTATTCCACATTTTTAGTAATATATTGTCTCCATGGTATTAAATACATTTAAAAAATTGTGAAAAATTATTTGAGGATCATCGGGCCTTGGAATTTCATGCCATCTCAGTACCTGGCCCTGAAATAATTCCTATACTATCAAAAAACTACATTGAAAATCCAAGAAATTATAGAATTTTTTAAAAATAATAAAAAATTAAAATGTTAAAATTTGTATGAGGTATGGTTTTATTTTTCATAGATTTTCCATTAATGAGACATTTTTCATCTTATATTTAAAATTATATCCTTTTAATACAGAACGATTCAATACCACATTTAATTTCAAAAATTGTTACTCAAGGGGATAAACCATAACATATGGTTTAATGTGATATATAAATATGTAAAAATATTATTGGGTGATTTTATTAATTTCATATTTTTCCTATATTATATTTAATTAAATTTTGGAACAATTTTAAATGAGTAAGAAGAATATTATATTACTATATTTCATGTATTTCAAAAAAAATACCATTAATGAAATTTTAAAACATAAAATATTTTATTTAATGATTTAATTTTATTTAAAATCCAATATATATAAAATGAATTATTTAGGTTGTGGAATATAATACATGGTAATATGTTTGTTCAATTTTTTAATATCTTGGACCCAGATTCAAGTCAAAAGTTCACCGAGCCTAGTTCACCAACAATAGTTTTAACTATACACAACACTATATTATCTTGTGGTATACACAACACTATTAATTTTTTGTGTTAAAAATATTTCAATTCCTTTTCTATAATTAATTTCACATAAGACCGAGTATAAGAGAACAAATAAATATTTGTATGTTACCTTAAAGCATAGTTGTTAAAACTATTTGAATTAAATGAATTAATTGATCCATAAAAATATTTTTTATAAATGCATTTATTAAAATATAGGGTGAACTGCTACTTATAAATGAAAATAAAACCCTTTGAATTTAAAAACAAATGTATTTTCTAAGAAAACACATAAATGAAAATAAGTGAGTTTATAAAATAATAAAATCTATATTTTTGGATTTTATTATTGAAATATATATTTAATATTTTATAGTTATTGTGTAAAAGTTATATTAAATATTTTCATGACATGATATAAGAACAGAAATCAATTTTTGATATAAAATGAGAATTTTTTTAAAAATATATTGTTCCCACATTTTGATGGTGGTACCATTTTATATTCATTTTTTTACAGTTTTATAGGGATTTTTTCAAAATTAAATTCTTCTTTCGAAATAGGATATTAAATATTAACTTCATTGAAATTTTTGTATTTTTCTAATTAAATTCATTTTTATTGAATCATGGAAAATACTAAAATTTAATTCAACACTCCATTTCATCTAAATTATTTACGTATTTTGGTTATATTTTAAAATGATTATAATGTGTAATTGGATTTTTTTAGAGATTACTAAAAATTAGGCCATTAGATGTAATTTATAATTTAAATTTCACAAAAACACATGTTATTCATTTGATAGTTATTACATCATTAATACACCTTTTATTGTTTTGACAACAAGAATTAATTAAAAATTTAGTAATAATACATCTGTTTTTTTAAATTGGAGAAATGGATTCTATATTTTCATTCAATAAGTCCAAATTATATAAATATATACAATTTATTTTTAAACATTATAAGTAGTAACATATTTTATTAATTTTGTTTACCATGGTTGAATAGTAAATTCTGTAAATAAGGATAAAAATAATATAATAATAAAAAAAAACTACACATACATGTACCCTAAATTTATTTTATGAGCCATAGGTTTACAAAAAAATTCGTAGCCCTAGATTTTGGCATTTGGGAGCCACATGGGTGTGAAAATGACATGTTATAAAAATAATTTAAAGTAAACTGAAATATAACACCAACACATATCTTTTTTTAAAAAATATAATGGTTGGGGTTAATTATTTGATATCAATTACTATAAATAGTAATTATAAATCTAAATATATTTCCAAAATTAAGCTATTTTCATTATAATTATTTTAAATTGTATAAAATTAATAATTTATGACATAATGATGATGTTGTGATTACCTTATTACTGAATGATTAAAATTAATGATATTATAAATATAAAAATTAATTGAATTTTAATGTTTGATGCCATCCAGTAGTTTCATGGATTATTATTACATGTAATGTTTGAGTTAATTTAGTTTTTCATTGAATAAATCATGTTGTTATATCTTTAACATAAAATAATTAATAAATTGTGTCATAATGTACTTAAATGATTTTCTTAAAGAGTATTTATTTTTTAAAATGATATAATACTCATAAAATTCTAATATTCAGACAACTGAAAAAAATAATGATTAAAATGTCATTAATGATCCATGTTAGGTTTTTTTGACATTTTATAGTAACTATATTGACCATATAGTGTAAAAATAAAAGAAGAAATGTTAACAGTTAACTATATAACTACGTGTTAAGGCCAAAAGATAATGTTAAATTTATGAACTAAATATTTCATAAAAATATTAGTTGAGAGGAGTTCGGACCACAGTCACACCTCTCAATCCAATTGGATTGTCCAAATTCTAATCAATTAAGCTCCAAATATATATTAAATCCACATAGAGTTCACACATTACTCCAAAATATATCTTATGGATACATTTTGTGAAAATATAAAGGAGATACTCAGAAAAGAGTTAATTTTTTCATAACCGCTTTCAAAATTACATTGTTCTCAAACATCATCTTCTTATATTGTTCCCATACTAAAGTAATAATTCCAATATATTCTACATTATTAGTGATTAATATAAAAATGGTAAAACCTTTTTAATTTTTTTATTTATCCTATGAATAACATTGACACCATGTCTGTCTAAGTACGACTTACCATCTCCACACCATGGTTTTATTTTTTATTTAACAATAATTATTTTGGATGGGTATAATGATGATTATAATAGATGTAAATAATTAAAATAACATGATATTTATTCTGACTATTTATTATATCATGAAATTCCAATATTTTTAACCATTAAGTGAATGATATCGTAGGTTGTGCATACATACGACCTACATTCTCCAGTAAGTGAAGCGATTGAATCTAAAAGACCATCAATAAACCACAATTATATACATAGATGGAATGAAAGAATATGTTATATATTATACTAATACCATAATTTAAATGGTATTACTATAACCGATGAAATGGAACATGAACATATCCTAAAAAACATGCATAAGAACATAAACTAGTTATTATCTGAATAACGATTGACAATGAAATGTTACCAACTAATGATTGATAATTTTATCATATATGATAGCATAAAAATTGATTACGATTCTAGGATAATTCAATTAAATTTTTTAAATAATTATACATGATGTTCAAATACATAGAATGGATATCAGACCTATGGTAAGGGATAATTTTTCAATCTCATTATTATCTGAGATTTTTTATACATAATTATTATATGGCGATGTTTATTGTCCATGTATTTGTTTACTATAAATGTATTAATAAATTTTTTGTTATTCTCCATTTTAGTTTTAATTTAATTTTTACCCATTATGACTTTTATACATGGTTTCGATGTAATCTATCATTAATTTTCTATATGATGTACTTATAGAAATTTATGACAAAAGTAGGAGACCATAATTTTCTAACTTATACGGAAAGGATGAATTATTATGCTTTCATAAAACCTTATTTACATGAATCTTCCTTTATAATACTTGATGTGTATTTTTAAATAAATTATTTTAAATTAAAATTTGGATATATATTGATAAATTAAAACATTTTTAATGAAGATTTCATATTTCCCCCAATAATAAATTTCATGTTTTTATCATAATTATTTTCCATATATGATTACATAGGGTTATGTTTCTATACTTATTATTAATTTTATTTGATTGTGCTTATGAAAAAATAATTTTTATTAAAACCATTTATTTTATATGGATTGTGGTGGAATTTTATAAAGAAAACATTTTATTACTTGGGCTATGTTGTGATGAATGATTTACGTTATTATTTCATACATATGTATTGTTATCATTATGTGATGGGTGGGACCTATATAACCATCCATGTAATTAGGTATTTTTTTATATCACATGATATATACATGGCTATAATGGAATGTAAATATAATTCAGTAATACATTGTTAGAATGGAAGGTAAATCTGGTTTCGTAAAATAGGGTTGAAACATGTAAACTTGGTTGGAGAAGATACTTCTTCCAGTATGATGGTCTATTAAATAAGACTTTTCTAATGTGGAAATGATTTTCTATTCTTATGTGTGTTTTTGAAATTTCATGGTTTTTTTCATTGTTATTTTATTGTGGTTCGGGTTTATTTGTGATTTAGTCTTTCGTAACTGGAATGATTTATTTCTTGACTCATGATTTAGATATTAAAATTTTTTGTACATGTCTTCACATTATTATATTTAGGTTTTGTTTTATGATATTCATGTTTTCCATTATTTAGAATTTGAATGAAAACATTTTTTCCTATGGATATAAAGAAAGGATTTTGGTAGGAAAACATGTGGGAATGATCATTATGGGAAATGATGATGATCTTTCACAATGTCAGAAGAGTATGTTTAGAGCATCCAAATACACTAAAATAATATGGTTTTTTGGAATCCATTTTTTCTATGTTGTATGTATTCCAGAAAATAAATGTAATTTCTATGTATGTCAATCTTGGGTTGTTATGGTTGGTATTTGAGCGATTTTTTAGTTAAACTTTGGTTGTAGGATGTCATTTGAGATCTCCAGATGTGTTTCTATGGATTTATCTAGGGATGCCATTAAGGATAATTTTAACTATATGTCATGAAACTAGAAATATGGTAATGATCATTAATAAACTAGAACTAAATAGAATATGTTATATATTGAAAGTACTCCCCTATGATTATATTGTTTTCCTAGTTTGATTTTCCCCTCACAATAATCATTATGGAATTTTGAAATTGGTAGGAAATAAGAGGATTCATGTTAATTTAGAATATAATGTGAAAGTGAATCATATTCATTATGAGTAACCAAATGAAATAGTAGTCAAAAGGTGAAATTTAATTATTATGCCTAATCTTCAATCTCAAAATATGATCAATAATGTAAACATTGGTGAGTTTCCTAACTTAGCTAATAAGAGAATGATTTATTTTTATGGTAATAATAGAGGAATGAAAGATCAATTATCCTCATGTAAATCATGTGGGAATATGTATCAAGGAATATGTTTCAAAGGAACTATAAGATGATTTCGGTGTGGAACTAAAGGATAAAATGCCATTAATTTCAAAGGAAATGGTTCATTTAATAAAATTGCCGAGGATAATGGTATATTTATGACATGAATGAGGGATAAATGTTTTAAAAGTCGAATGTATGGGAATTATGAAATTATATTCCGTAATGGAAAATCACATTAATAGAATCATCATGGATGTGTGTGCACTATTTATGTTGCTGATGATATTGAGTCAAAAAATGATATATAAGATGAAAGAAGTTTTATGAAATAAAACAATGATGCTCGATCAATGGTTTAAGAATATAGTGTAATGATTTAATTATTATCATGAATAATTACGTATAAGTAATTATATGGTATTATGGAATAAAGAAACATCTACGGATTGTTACACTATTTTTTCCTTATGTATTTGAATGTATATGTTGAATGATACCAATACTCGTGAAAATTTATTCAGATATTATAGTAAAACACAAGATATGTGCATAATGATGGGATAAAGAGATAATGAAATGTTTGATGGTATAAATGAATCCAAACTAATATGAGGAGAATGTGAAATCATGTATTGAGTATATTGAATTTTTGGTATTTTTTAAATGTTAAAAAAAGTTAATTTTTTTAGCATGCATGTTTTCACTAAGTTATTTGGTAATTCAAGTTATTACCATGTTTAAAAAAACTTATTATGGTATTTACGTAATTGTAATTTGATAACCAGGAACTACCTAATTAGATATAAGATATAAATTTCTATGCTTATTTAGTTCACCTATTTCTAAAGATGTAGTTTTTTAGTTTTTTGAAGGATTGTATAGATTTCCAATTATCGATTTTTTATGTTCTACTCAAATTGAATTATGTTATATTTATATATGATCTCTCTATAGTTGGACATATGCATGTGTGATAAAATGTGATAACATTTTTGTGGAGATAGAAGGAATGAAATATCATTATATATATGGTTTTCATGATCTATTAATAATTCAAGAATGAAAAATTATACATCATTTCATTAAAGAAGGTATGATGTAGAAAAATTTCAAGGAATGACCATTCCTGAGATTGTAAAGAAATCAAGTATGTAATTCTTCTTAAACAATATTCATCAACATTAGGAAAAAAATATTGAATTTTTTTTCTTCCATATTAACATATTTTCTAATGAATTAGTTGGTTTTTTAAATCATCATTTGTTTATGGATTTATAGTTATTAAATTTTTCCAAAACTTATTCTATTTCATAATCTATGAGAACATGAGGGTTATATGTTTCTTCTATATCCAGGATTTCTTTTACCACTAATGTTCTCTTATTTGGAAACCTAGGGAGGAGTAACATTCAGTAACCATTATGTTTATATCATTACATTATAAAAGGAATATTATGTTTTCTATTTTACTATGCGGGTTTCAATTGAATAAACATCACTGAATTAAAACATTTATATCACTAAAAATTTTTTAGGGAGAATTTCATTTTATGGGGGTAGAATGTAACTCCCTGATATGTTACGAGACGGATTATTTTTAGTTTCCTTGATGTATTATGTTGTACAGTACATCAGGATTAGTTTTTTATATATGCAACACCATATTATCTTATGTTATATGAAAAACTATGATTATCTTGTATATCAAAAAATTTCATATTCTTTCTCTATAATTATTTCATGTAAGAGCGAGTCTAAGAGAACTACAAAATATTATTATCTTAACATATAAGCTAGATGTTAAAATGAGTGAAATGAATAGTATTAATTTATTTATGAATATATTTTATATAAATTTTTTTGAATTTTTTTTAAACAAATCTTTATAAATTGATATAAAACCATATGGAAGTAAAACAAAATTATTTTTTCTAAATAAATACAACTTAAATGAAAATAAGTGAGTTTATAAAATAATAAAATCATTGTTTATGTGTTTTATTAGTAACATATATATGTAATATCTTCCATGTAATGTTTCAAATTAACCTTATATATTTTCTATACATGATAATAGAATAAATTCAATTTTATAGATAATGTGAGCATTTTTCAAAAAAATCAATTTTATCACCATTTGATGGAAACCCATTTTTCAATATAGTGTTTAAACATTTATAAGAGTTATTCTAGACAAAATAAACATCATATTTAGAATAAGGACATCAATACTTATCATGTTTGAAATTTCGAATTATTCTGATTAAATTTGTAATTCAATGAATAGTGAAAATTAATGCATTTCTAATCAAAAATGCCTTTCATCAAATTTATTAATATAGTTAGATTATATTTTTAATTAGTTGTAATGTTTAATTGGATTATTCTATATAATTTAACTAATTTTTTTAATTATAAGTAATTTTTCAATTAAATTTGATATAAACACATGTGAATACATTGTTAGTTTTTAATTCTAAAAAACCCGCATTCTGGTTTTGAAATTGATAATTAATATTAAATTAACTATAGAATCATATTTTTTTTGAAATTGGAAATATTTATTCAATATTTCGAATCAGAAGATATATATTTTTTAAATATGTGGCATTTATTCTTAGAAATTATGAATAATAACATCACTAATTCTTTTCGTTTGCCACAATTAAATACTAAATTAGGTAAATAAGGGTAAATATAATACTATAAAAGTATAAAAATACCCTAAAAATTGTACTAATATTATTTAAAGAGTGTTGGGTGACCGAAAATTTCCATCTTTTGATCTTCTTGAATTTTGGATCCACTTGTGTGTGAAAATGACTTGTCATAATAATAAATTTAACGTAATGATAAATATAATATAAACATATTTCATTAGAATAAATAAAATTTAATGTGGTGTAATATAAATTATATATTTGAAAATAAATAGTGACTTTAAAGATAAAATTATTTCCTACATCATGGTATTTTATTTATAAATTTTTTCATTAAATATAAAAATTTATTTATGACACAATAATGATTCAGTGAATACCTTATTATTGTATGATTCATATTAACAATATTATCAATATGAAAATAATTATAATGTAAATATTTTTATTCCATAAAAGAATATCTAGGATGATTATGGAAATTAATAATTTATTTAATGTAGTGTTTCAAAAAAACCAGGTTGTTATACCTTTAAAAAATCAATTACTAATTATAGTCAAAATTTATGTAAATGAGTTTTTAAAGCAAATACTAATTTATTAAATGATATAAGAGTCATTAAAATATAATATGGAAAAAATTATTATATTTTGTTAAAAATATCATTAAATACTCAGTTGAGGTAATCTTGTAATTTGATATTTAATATATTGAACATATATTGTAAAAATACAAAAAGCCTATATAAGAGATAATTTATTTAACTAAGGGTTAATGAAAAAAATGTATGGTTAATTTTTTTAAATAAACTTGTTTCAAACCCATTAGATGAGAGATTTTCAACCCATACTCATATTATCCTCTAAATATAACACTTTTTTGAAATTATAATTTAAAAATAATATTATAATAATATAATATTTCAAGACGTTCCTAAAGTGACCCTCCTCCCTCTTTTAAAAGGCCACCACATCTTCCCACTAACAATGAAATATCAATCCCCTTGTCTCTTCCATTTTCTTCTAAATTAATCTCTCAACAAACCTAGCTTCCACATAGAGACAACATATTGAGAATAAATCCATCATATGGAGATATTTACTGCAAATCAAAAGGAGATACTCGAAAAAGAGGTAATTGTTTTATCACCTCATTCAAATTTATTTTCTTCTTCGACTTCACATTCTTATGTGGTTTCTATACAAAAGTAACAAATACAATATCTTATACATTATGATATTTTATTATATTTATGTTTTAACCCTATACCTCTTTTTATCAATCTTACAAATTACAATGTCACCATGCATGCATACATACGGCTTACTGTGTCAACACTGTGGTGGAATTTCTTATTCTACAATAATTAATTCATAAGGGTATAATGATGAGTACAATTGAATTAAATAAATTATATTACATAAAATTTAATCTTTATAGTTAATATATCATCCAATTATATATCTAATAACCATTAATTATATGATGTCATTTCTCATACATACCTATGACCAACCATCTCCACGATGTGATGTGATACATTTTACATGATCATCATTAAACCCTAATTATATACATGAATGGAATAAATAAATATGATATATATTATTCTTATAAAATTTTTAAAGGATATAACTATACCATAATAATTGGAACATGAACATATCTAACAAAACATTCATAAGAACATAAAGTAGTTAATATCTAAATAACATGTGAAATTGGAATGTCACTAACAATAGAAAATTTATATAATATTTTATGATATCAGAAAAACTATTTTGATTATGGAATAAGTTAATAACATTATTTAAATAAATATACTAGAGTTTTGGATTCATATGAATTATATCAGCCCAAAGGTAAGGAATTATTTTGCAATCTGTTCATTTTATGAGATTGTTTATAGGTAATTATTTAATGGGAAATATTTATCATCCACATCCTTGATTTCTATAAAATTCATAAAATATTAAATATTATTTTATGTATGTTTAAATTAATATTTTTTACTATTTTGGCTTTTACTAAATGGTTTTAAGGATTCATTCTTTTGTTCTCCATATGAGATACTATTTTGCTTTTCTAGAAAAATTATGAGAAGAATGTTTTTTTATCTAATAACACAGGAATGGATTCTTATGATTTCAAAACAACTTATTTAAATCAATCTTAGTTTAGAATAATTGTAGTGCATTTTCAATTTAATTATTTTCTTTTAAAATTTCATGGTTTTTTGAGGAATGAAAACATAATTGAATATTAGTTGATATTTTTCGGAAGATTTAATTTTATGTATTGTAAAAAGTTTATTTTCTATATAAAATGAAATAGAGATAGGTTTCGGTCCTTGATATTAATTTTATTTATTCTGTTTATGATGGAATTAATTTTATAAAATCCATTTTTTATTTGGATTGTGAGGGAATGATGATCATGAAACCCATTTTATTCATTGGGTTTTGTTTTGATGAATGATTTATGCTATTGTGGCACACATATTTATGGTTTTCATTATTCTGCCGGTGTTTCCAATATATCCCTCTGTTGGATTGGATAAATATTTATATCTCATGAGATAGACATGGCTGGAATGACAGGTTAATATGGTTCAATAATATGGGGTTGAAACTGTAGAAAAATCCAGTTCATTATTACAACGCTGACACGGTACATAAACTTATTTCAGTAATGGAATTTTTCAACTATAATAATATTTTAAATGAGCCATGGGAAGTATAGAAATGTTTTTTAGGATTATGTGTCTTGCATAATTCAACGTTTTATGTAAATGTTATTTTATCAATGTTAGTGTCCATTTCGGATTTATACCTTATGAACATCAATGATTTATTTCATGACCCACGATTTTGATATTCAAAATTTATGTTCAAGTTTTTAGATTTTTATGTTTAGGTTTGGTGTCATTTTCATCATTTTAATCCACTCAATGAATTTGAGCACAACTTTTTGGTGTTTTCAATTCAACAAGATATAAAGAACGTGTTAGGTAGGAAAACTATTGGGTATGATCTTTAAGGGTGATTTGGATGTCCTTTTACCATGTTAGATGCAGCTGTTCCTAGTGTCTAGAGACACCAAACCAGTATTGATTGTTATAATATATTTTTCTTATGTATTATGTATTTTGAAAAATAAGTGTAATGTCCATGTCTGTCATTCTTGCAATGTTATATTGTCGACTAGTAGTGATGGCCTATATTGGTCATTAGGGAGACAATGTCCCCATTATTAGAGTATCATAGAGGAATACAAACATAGAATATGTAGCATTGGTGGGATAAACAATAGTTAACACAATGTAAAAAATACAAGACTACGTATCAATAACCAAATGTGTCTCGTATAAAAAATGACCCAGATAATACATTTATCTTGAAATAGGCCAAATAAGGTACATGGATATGTAATAAAATACAACTATCTGAAAATGAAAAGAAGAGAAAAGGTATATAAAAATTCCATGCCTCATCATGGTCTTCATATCACTTTCTCCAAGGAACAAGTAACAACCAATACAAGGGTTCATTCATCAATTATCAAATACTATCATATAATTCTTTTGGCCCCCCAAACATTGTGTGAGAGAAACATGCCTGAATGGAAGCACCCATGTCTATACAGTTCTAAGAAAAATATACAATGTGGTGTTAAGTGTAATCAAAGGAGTGAAGTAAATTGAATTCCAAGTACATAGTTCTACAAAAATAAGTAAAACTAATATCCCCTATAGAATTTCTTTATTAGTGTTATCTCCTAAAAAAGAAAGTTATAATAAATAACTAGTCACACTACAACACCATACATCCATTCAAATTAAGTAATACAAAGCCACTCTATATAAATAAGTCAATAAAACTCCCCAACCACCTCATATGGTGATGTGTAGTCCATAAGGGTTGGATCCAAGGTAACAATAACCAAGGCATCAATAAAATTAATCTAGATACTGAAGTTATAGATCCAAGGAACTCGTCCAAGGAATCCACATCGTGTCCCATGGCATCCAAGTGGAATCTCGATCTAGGAACTATTTGGAGACCTATGAGGATGAGCACCAACATGTCCTATGTGATTTCATGCATTCCGTATCTACCAGGTAGAATGTCCTAAGGAATACCACAGAATCAAAACCCAAGGGGCAAAGTCATCCCAATACATCCACTAATGCAATCTATATCTTCGGCGTGTAGTCCCTTTAATATATAGAACCATTCATTTAATGCTTTGAAAATGAACAATTTTTTCTATTTATGTATTCCCACTTATAGAAACATGAAGAATACATTAGTATACCCACTCATTATTATGCTTTATAATTAACAAAAAATATGGTCCAACCCTCAAATATTATCCATTTAACAACCCATTATTCTACTCATATAGGTATACCAACCCTTATAAACCATTTCATTTAATCCAATAACTCAAAATATGACTGTAATGACATGAAATAACAATTAATGATGGAATTACATCTCCAATAAATGATATTCAAGATCATAAAGGCCTTGAAAGACATCCTTTAAAGAGGGATGTACAAGCACACACCCATTCGGTGGGTTAAAAAGTCCTAAAAAGGAAATTCCATAAGTCAAAACCCCTGGGATACCATGAATAAATCAACATGTGCCAATACACCTAAAAAAAACCTATATTCTTCCTCACTAGGCTTGACTACTACTACTAAATGAAACTCACTCAAAAAACAAGGCCATTCCATAAAGTCCGATGGGGAAAAAAGGGAGAACACCTGAAAAGAACTCGAAAATATGATAGAAATTATAGACCGCCTACTTCGGCTCGGAAGTAGAGAGCTCATCCATTATCAAGTCTTGATTCGTCCTAGTTTATGAAATATCTGAAGAAAATATGAGGAATGATATATTAGTTAATATGAGCCTAAAATCAAAAATAGAAATTGATGGAAATAAGAATCTAAAATGGATAAAAATGAATGTAGGCCTTAAAAATATAGAACTGATGAGATTATCCATATTAGAAATAAATGTTAGACGAAGAGTAGGGATCAACACATACCATAGTATCCAATGGGGAGATCCAGGGGTTGTTTTTCATTGAAGAGAAATCCAAAAATTGTTTTAAAGTTGAAAAGTAACTTTAAAAAATCTTAAATCACATTCACATGGTTTACCCACATGGTTTCACAAATCGGGTTGCAACCATGCGTAGCTCTCTGACTCTGAGAAGCACTTCACATGGTTACCCATCCCGTTCTATCTAACCATGTGGTAACATGTGAAACCCTCTATTAAAAACCAACAACATTTTTTTTGACATTATCACATTCGGGTGGTCCTCTTCCACATGGTTTCTGAAACAATGTAGAATCTACTTCCTCCCCTCACACAATTGTTATAATCGTGCATAGTCTATGTGAAAACTGATTTCTAGGCCATTTTCTGTCAAAAACTCTATTCCGGGATCTGAGTGAGCCCTAGACCCCTTTAAAACCACCATGATTGAGGGGACTACTTAATGATGTACATAAAATCCTTCAAAATATGAAGGAAATGATATGTACATCATATGTAAAATTTGGTTCTTATTATCTCCCCCAATGGAATAATAATTCATCCTCATATTTTTCTCTATAGGGTGGTCAATATTAATACAAGAAAAATACAAGGCATAGACCATGTATGTTGGCCGCTTTCTCCCAAGTATCATCCTATAAACAATAATTCTTCCATAACTCCCACTCTAGTGGAACTGAGCAGACTCGAAGAACATTCATGCTCCTATAAATTATACATATCAAATGATCATCAAAGGATACTTTAACCTGATGATTAACCTCATCAGGATGAAAAGGGAGAGTCAGGTCTGAATGATAACGATGCTCCTATGAAACGTGGAAGAGACTATGCATAGATAATTACCTTTGGGGTATGCGAAACTAATTGGAAACAGACCCATCTCTCTCTTGAATATTAAACATCCAGATAAAAAATTATGAAAACATACACTATCTCTTAATACCATGTGTTCCAACCTCAGTTATGAATGCAAGAAACCCTGATCCTCACCCTTAAACTCTTAGGGTCATCTCCGGAGATCAACCTATGAATTTTGAAGAGACTGTGTAGTATCCATTCACATCGGAATCAACTTGTCCTACTCAATAGTCTGATGCATAGGTAATGGCCCCAGAAAATCTGGCTCGCTTACCTAAAAAATGAAAATGGGTGAATAGTATTACCTACCATATAAACACTCTTTCGGATCGATCTTTATCATCACATGGTGACAGTTTTATTAGGATAAAACAACCTGGACAATGACCCTCTCCCCAGAACCCTCTATATCCAAGATGCATTCTAGAAGCATGTCCTCTATCATATGTATCATTTTCATATATTTGTCATCAGTATGAGGGTTGTAAGATGTTCTTAGAAGAATCTGGGTACCTAGTTCCCATTAATACCTCTTGTGGAAATGATATGTAAAAAAAGAGTCCCTATCTGAAATGATAGTGCATGAGACCCCATAGTGTCATATGACTTCTCAGTTATACAGATTTCTGATATCATCAAAAATGAATGTATTTTTGACGAGTAAAAAATAGTGTCTAATAATAGACGTTCGGAAACAACCCACACCACAACATTACCACACATAAACCTCCCAAAACAAGTCACAAAATCAAACTCAACATCATTCCATTTCCACTCCAGAATATGTAACTTATGTAAAAGCCTAAAATATTGCCAATTTTCTCAATTCACCTAATGATAGTTGGAAAAATCATAACATGAACCTGATACATCTCTATTCATTATTAGCAACTTGTAATGATGGCACAAGTCACTACAAAATATTTATCTTTTTCCAATAGGGAGGTATCTATTGGTAAAAGAAACTTTTCTATTAGTAAAATGTTTTACCAACACATATGTATCTGTCACTAAAATGTCGGTAAAAACATTTTCAATAAATGATTTTGTGATAGATAAAATGGTTTGGTTACAATTATAATAATACCATTAGATAATATAAATGTAGGTTGAAGTGTTTTGTAACAGATTCTTATGAATTTTTTTTTCTATTATTATTAATATTTCCAAAATATAATATCTATTTATAAATTACATTTGAATAAAAATTATAAATATTTACCACTAGTAATATTTTTTATTATATTAATTAATTTATCATTTATAATTCATATATTTTAATTATTAAACCGAAGTTAATTTACACGAATGTAAAAAAATAAAAAATAATTATATTAATAACGAAATTTAGTACCAAATTAATTAATAAAAAAATGTATTATCTAACCCCGAACAAGATCCTCATCCCCCCATGTACCAATGAATTATCAATATCCATAACCCAAACATGACCTAGTACTAATGGGCCAGCTCCCACACTAGCAACCCATCCATGCCTTAGGACCAACAATCCAGCTCTATCTATACCATAACCTTTAGCGCAATTAGACCAGAAACCCATCTGTGCCCCAGTACCAGTGAGCCCACTTCATCGCCAACAAGAATCCTTAAGTAGCTGAAATACAACATCTTTTACCTTCATAATATCTACCACACAAAACTAATGAGAATACCAAAAAAAGACCCAGATTTGGTACCAATGAGAAACAAATCGAGTCAAATCCAATACCAGCAAGAAACCTCATGTCGCTTTTATTCCACACCCTTCATCCCCAATATCTACATCACGGAAAAAAAAATTCATACCAAAAAATTAGTAAAAAATATTTTTGTGAATTGAATCCAAAATAAAAATAAATGGATGTATAAATAATTATTTTCATAGTGGTCATTTTTCGTTACCCCAATCAACATATCAAGGACATGAGAAATGATAGAACTCCCCAAAATTAGTACTCTAATTGTAAATTAGGTAGATCCAATGCATGTTGTTCAATGAAATAAAAAACCAAACAATTTTAAGCTCATAACAACTAATATTTAAACATAAAAACTCACCTTTTTCTCAAAATTTCAATGCATCATGTCCATCTATCAGAAGCCTTCAATAATTTATTTTAATCTCACGTCTTAAGGGGTGACCATGATGCCCAAACATATAGATTTATCTTTAAATACCTATTTTTTTTTTGCGTAAAAAGGTTTATCATGAAGCTTTTAATAGTGATATGTAATCTACTGAACATAGTAATGAATTTATGGTTAATATTTTGGATGAAGTGGTAATATTAGAATAAGAAATGATTCTAAGAATCTAAACCAATAAAAATAAACTAATTACAAAATGGATTCTTAAATTCTAGTAATTAAAAATTAATGTAACAGTGACCAAAACACATACCTGTGGAAAATTCATGTAAGGAATGCTTGCATATTTATCATAGAAACATAAACAAGAATTTTCACAGACCGCTTCACCTAAAACCAGGGTAAAAAATATGACAATATAATTAAAAAACATAAGAATTTACCATGTTAATAAGAAGTTTAAACCAATAATGGTGAAGTAATTCAGAAATAGATTCATAAATTCCCATCATTATAAATGATTATAATGACACGAGTGTTCAAATTAAAAAACAATAGAAAATAAAAGTAACAAATTCTTGCATAATTCTCATGTAAATATAAAGAAGAATCTTCATAGATTGATGTATCTAAATATAGGATAAAAAATGAGAATAATATTCTAAAACAATGCAATTAACCCAAAATATTTACTCCTGTCATTTCCGGAACCAATAAACATTTTCTTGACACAAAGAATTATCTACACCAATAAAAAAATGAAGGTTGTAGCAAGCTGGGGTTAAATGAATCATAATGGAATTTGTTTATAATAGTAAATAGAAAAAAGGTTTTAGAAAAATTTTTTTGATATATTCAACATGGTTAGAGGGTTTAAGGTTATTCCCAAACATCTAGTTTTCTCTTTGAAAACCTAGTGTGTAGGGTAAAGAGGTTTATGGTCCATGCACCATTGAAGTAACGATTTTATGACTCTAAACCGATAAACATAAACTAATTCCAAAATGGATTCCAAAATTATTGGAATTCAAAATTGTTGTAATAGTGAACAAATCACAAAATAGTGAAAAAATTTTGTAAGGAATACATGGATAATTCAAATTGAAACCTAAATAAAAATATGAATAGACTGATTCACCTAAAATCAATGTAAGAAACATGAGAATAAAATTTCATAACAAAAGAATTTACCACATTCATAAGAAATATTAACCAATAAAGGTGAACTAATTCAGAAATCGATTTCTAAATTCTACGAATTTCAAATGATTATAATGACACCGGTGAACAAATCAAATAATAGTGGAAAAGACCTGTATAAATGATTGTATAATTCTAATAAAAATAGAAATAATATTTTTTACATATTGATTTATCAAAATCATGGATAAAAAATCTGAGAATGTGATTTTAAAACATTTGAATTGACACAGTATATTTACACCTATCATTTATAGAACCAATGAGCATGTTCATGACACAAACAATCATCTACATCAATAAAGAAATGTGAGATTCATAAAGAAAGGATTAAAATAATCATAACAATTTTTTTATAACAGTAAAAATAAAATGGGTTTTAGAATACCAAAAAAATTGAGATATTCAACATGTTTAGTAATAGAAAATTGTTTCTATAAAACATAAGAAATCAAAACATAACCAGAAACAAAGCAATAAGTGATTTTCAATTCATTGGTGTTGTCAAACAGACCATAATTACATGTTAAAAATGTAAATTCAACAAAAAAGGCACTCATGAGAGAGTGAAGAGAACACATCTAAAGGAAAAAATATATAGTTCCATGAATCCATGGTGATTTTCACGTTTTATGATGATTGACACCAGATTGCATAAGGCGTTATAGGTGTCGAGTATTACTGATAAAAGGAGGAGAGGAAACTCCTAAACCATCAATTATTTATAAATCAAACCAAAATAGTTCTGGTCCAAAACACATTTATGATTTTTAAGCCATGTGAGAGAAGTATTCTTATTCATTTAACACAAATCCATAAAAGCATGTCCTCTAATATCTTTTAATTGTTGAAATATAAAAGATATAAGAAAATCCCATTATATGGAACCCTAGAAAGAGGCCGAACCAACTTTAATAATATATAATTTCATTTTTATATCCAAACATTCATTCCAGGACATTATTTTCACTCAATTGTTGACTTCAAACTCCACTGGAAAAAAGAGATAGAAACAAGGGGCAATTGTATAGCTACTGGAAACTATTGGGATAATGGGATTGTGGTAACTAGATCACTTGACTCCTATTTGGGGTGACAAGTCACATGTATCAGAACAGCAAGGACATTGATCAAAATCTAAAAGATCAAATTAGGGGTTTATAATGCATATAGATAATATTAACATGAAGACCAAAATGAAATCATAAAAACGTCATGGCATGATAAATTATCATTGATCCATCTAAAATAGGCTATTTAGAATTTTTTTAGCTCACTATATGAATTCTGAACCCCTTATCCATATTCATTTATAGATTTATGTATACAAAGGTTATCATTTCATACATAACAAGTGAAGAAAAATTGGTACAAAAAATAAGAACAAGGTTTATTAAATTTAATGACACTTTTAAAAAAGTGTTTATACAATTTATCACATACGATAAGAGATTCTCTAAAAATGTTTCACGATTTCTTACTAAAAAAACTACACAGATAGAAGTATTTAAATATAAAGGTAAAACAAACATCACTTTTTTTTAAACATCTATCAGAAGTGATATAAACCTATTTCAATAATTATCACCCATCACAATCTAAACCTTGTTTTTTGTAGAAGGAGCACAAAATTTAATATGAAAAGTCCATGAAATGAAAACCTTGAAATTATATAATGACATACTTTCATCATCGATTAAGAAAGTCATAAATATGTTTATAAAAATAATCATAATGTTTAATTGATTTTTAATCTATAGTAAGTAGTCAAAGGCTTCTAACTGTTGAAATAATCATAGCCTTTCCCCAACTATAGTGCAAATAGATCTAAACATACCATTAAGAATCTTATATAAAACAAAAAAGAGGTAAAATTTCAGGAGATCTATTAAAAATTTCATGCAAGGCTGAAAAATTTATCTATGATATAAATTCTAAATAACTTTTAACACAATGGCACTTAGAAAACTAAGCCTACAAAAATGCCTAAGCAAGGGATTGAATCAAAATGCCTCTCTATAACTACATATAATAATATATAGACACAATGAATGAAAACTCTAAAAGTAACAATAATATGCATAGAAAAAAGAGTAGACTTAAACATTATAAATTAAAAGAACATTAAAAGTACCAAGGAATTAGATCCTAAAAAATTGCCAACAAAAATAAACAAAATAATCAATCAAACAAAGAATAACATAACAACCGTAACATTTTGATTTCCTTCTATCCATTATAGATGGGATATCAAGATGGTGATTAAAAAAACAACGGAACATCCACCAATTTTCTGAAATTACCTAATAGAGGTTGTCTCGGTGAGAAATTATTAACATATTATTGATTCAAATAGATAACTTCCAAGTGATTTCAACGTACATAACAATATATTTGAGATATAGGTTCAAAAAAATTGAGAAAGAGATGGATTCCATAAAACACTTACCATCCCAACTCATCCCCACCCCACTTCCACATGCAGAAACAAGTATGTAAAGATGTGAAAAGAGAAAACAGTCAAGAAAAATAGGGAAGCAGAATGCAGTTCCCACGACACCATTAAATAAGAGATGGAAACATGCAAGAGGTAATGAATGTATATTGTTGGTATTTTTATCGAATAATATTTTATTTTAGTTTTGAAAACAATATTTCCAAATTTCAATGTTAAAAAACATAGAATGTAGTAAATAGAGAGGATGACTTATGTTCTTTGGAAAATTGCCTCTGTGCACGTGGAAGGATCCTCACTTAATTTACTATGAAGGAATAAAATTACATGTAGTGTGAAGGAATAATATAATCCTAATAGAACCACAGAATATATCCATAAGACACATTTTCACTGAACAAAAGTTCCCACATTAAATCAAATATTTAGGGGAAAGTGAATATGATCAGTCATTTCATATGACAAACATCATGAAAATAAAGCAAGTAAAAAAATCAAGATCTAACAAAGCATAATAAATAATGGATCAGGAACCCATTACCAGGGATTGTTCTAACATTAATCACTGCCACAAACCCTGTTGACTAATGGTGATTAATTTCTCCTCTATTTCATCCTTCCCCCCATAAGGGGATTTTGCGCGAGGATTTCGGTTGGGAACAATGAGGGGGTTCACATGAAGATGTCCTAGTCTGACATTAGGTGAGAACATGGAGGGGGCATTCATCGAGGAGGTCTGCACGATGAATTCCACGGGTGACATTGGTCGAGAACAGGGAGGGGTATTCATCTAGGAGGACCTCATGGAATGTTTTCCATGAGGAATGGTGTTCGAGATGCATGATGGTGGGGAACAGATAGTTAGGGTTAGGGAGGGTCATGGGGGAAGGTGCAGGGGGGTGTGTATTAGGGTTTTTTATTTTATTTTTTAAATATATATATATATATATATTAGATTTTTTGTAAAATATTTGATATTATTGAATAATTTATTAGTAATAGTTTTTTTAAATGGTAAAATATTTTTTTGGTAATAATAACAAATAAAAATATATTAATTTATCATTAAATCAATTGTTAGTATTATCATTATAGGGAAAATGATTTAAATGTTAGAAAAATATTTTTTTTATTGAAATACTAATATAAACATATATATATGTTGGTAAAAATAATTGTTGGTATCTATGGTTAATATCAACATAATTCAATATCTGTTGGAATTAATCATTTTTACCAATAGATATATTATCCGTCAGTAATTTTCTCTTGGAAAAAGTTAATTTATTTTTAGTGAGTCATTGTACATCTTTTTGACTCTGGTGTGCACTTCCCATGATAAATCATTAAACTCCTATATTAGTTCTTCATGTATATCCACTAGAACCTAAACACATCCATGGATACACTGGATATCATCCTCATCCAAAATCCAACCCAGAGGAGGTTCCCCACCATCCATACTCTCTCGTAGAACTAGGCCCTTTGAATTTCATAGATAACTCATCTTAAATCTGTCAAGTTTTAATGATGTCAGAACTAAGGATGAATGATAAGCCATGCATAGTCCATCAGGTTCCTCCAGATGTATCTTGGAAAACAATTTTATAGGATTCCCCTCGCTACAGGACCAGTGCACTACCAGTATCAGAGTCCTCTTACCCAGTGCCTCAGCCACTACATTACCATCATCAGGAATATAAGAAAGATCTATGTCAAAATACTATAGATGCTGCACCAACCAGTGCTTCCTTATATTCGTATCACACTATTTAAAGATATACATGATGATTTTTTGGGTATAGTATACCAATAAATTCTCTCCTAGTAAATCATTTCTCATACAACACAATGTGTGTACAACTACACCTAACTCGAGATCATGTTTATGGTAATTCCTCTCATGTTTCCTCATCAACTAAGGCCCATGTGCCAAGAATCAATCCCCCAACATCAACACTACCCCTATACTAATACATGAAGCATCAAAGTAAACTGTGTAACTATTTCCTTAATCTAGTATTATTTGAAATGGTACAGATGCTAGTCTTCTTTTTTTCTCTTGAAAGGATTCCTCGTGAGATTCATACCACATGAACATAATTACAATCATATTGAACCCCAAAAATGGTGCTGATAATCATGAGATGTCTTGTATAAAATGAATGTAATATCTAACTAGACTATAGAAACTCTTTAGGTCAGAAATGTTCTTCAAATGTTTTTGGGAAACTATTTCTTTCTCCTTTGATGGGTCCTCAATCAATCATTACTCCGAGATGATATGAAAAATGAAGTAATTGTGATACATAAAAAAGTGTAACATTTTTAGCTTATCATATAACTATTCTCAATTATTTTATTCGAAATAATCTAATGATGATTTTCATGGTCGGGTAAATTGTGATAATACACTATGATATTGTCCATGAAAACACCCTCAAATGAATCCAAAATGGGATGGATCAATCTATTCATTATGGCCATAAAAATTGCTGGTGTGATCGTGGGACCATGAAATTGAACTACATGATCATATAAATCATACTTTCTAAAAAAGGATTCATGAGGTATTTATATCTACCCAAATTAAAAATGTTTCTATCCTCACCTAAAATTTATTTTTGAGCACAATGTATCTTCTCTAATCTGATCATACATGTCATCTATCCGTGAAGAAGGAATTTTATTTTTAACTTTTAGTTGGTTTAGTTTCTGATAGTTCATCCATAGCCTAAGGTTACCATCCGCATTTTTCACAAAATAGATTGGAAAACCCAAAGGATAAGTACAGGGTCGAATAAACCCCTTTGCATCAAAATACCCTAACTGCCTATTGTGCGCTAGAAACACTATCATAGATACCATGGAAAGAATAATGGATACCTATGAAACTATTGGCACTAGATCTATAGAAAATTACACTTTTCTACCAAGAGGTAAACAATAAAATTAATCAGTAAAGACGTCAATGATGTGCTCATCCACTAGAGGGAATTCATCATTACTCTCTCTCCCTTATCATCGCAAAAGAAACTACAAATTTGGGTTGTCATACTACAAAACCTATGATTCTATGGTCCATCTTAGGTGACATAGAAATCAGATTTAGCCATTTGGGTAAAAACTAAATCCAACGGTGATGTAATGGTCAACCTTCTATGAAATCAGTCAATGAATAATTGAGACGATCCTTCCATCCCAACCAGAAAATGATGTCATACCTATTAATCACAAGGACATAGGGATCTAAAATGAAGTAAAACCCTCCAACCATAAGGGCTCACAACATAAAATGATCCACTTTACCCATTTGGACTCCATATGGTGTTTCTAGTTTCATAATATCCTGAAAATGTAAAACCACTTGACTGAGGCTTTTTACCATCCATGCAGATAAAAAACAATTCAATAAACCTACATCAAAAATAGAAGTTGAATTAGAAGTAGAAACTACGATCATACCTCATTCCATACAAGCTCTACGATCCTGCTCTAGATGATAATATTTCACTTCATAATTCTGGCATGTTCCATGACCCTGTGACAATACCTGGTCACCCTAAGCTGATCCACCATACATTCTATGAGAACCTGGTGTCAGGATACCATGACCATGGCTAACACTACCTTACCCTGACCAACCTACAAAGCTCCAGCTCCCATCAAGACACAGAACTACTTAACCTACTCCTAATCCTGACCTCTGAGATGACCAATACATCTCATAGTTATATTGATGGTACGACCAAACCACTGAATATACCCCATCCTACCACAATATTGACACTCAAGAGGGTCAGAGTCACACTTATTTATCAAGTGGACTCACAAACCACATTGATGATAATGTTCAATGTTGCTTGCACCCATAGCCTGACTATCACTAATGTCCTGGGAAGCCTCAAAATGGTGCTTCGTGTCTGAATACGTACTTCCACTAGGTCTAGAACCACCACTCCCTTGTTTTTTATCCCCCAAATCCCTCAGCTTCTGTTCTATGATCCGTTCCTGATTCATAATCTCAGTGATATAATTTAATCTATAATCATTGCCCTGAGACTTGATAGAAAATATGAGACCATCCATGAAGCTTCCATCCTCAATAGATCTATACTAAGAAACAGAGGATGAAAAAACTACAACTCATTAAGGTGTGATGATTATTCCATAACTAACATCGTGCCATGCTCTAGAGTCATGATCTCTCTATCCCAATCATCTATCAAATTCATGTGTCCGAAGTAGTCATAGAAGTGGGTTTGCAATTAGCCCAAACCATATCTCATAGACCATCGACCTTGTTAGATAAACTGCACCAGTGATTTGCTTTTCCAAATAGCTTCTTGGTTGTGAGTTTTAACCTATGATTCGGAGGCATCTCCATGTTCTCCAATTAGATAATTTGGGGAACACCACGACTTTGCAACTAGTAAACTAACATTCCTCGAAAAAGTGGGAGGATGCTTCTGGATGGAAGACCCACATCAACTTAATTAAATACATGAAAGGTTGTGGTGCTCCATGGATAGTCTCCATATATTTAAATAAGCCTTCACAGAACAATAAATCAGATCCTGTTTCTAGAAAAACCCCAGGATCCTCAATTGGAACTAAATGAGGATCAATATGTAGCACGTGGCGCACTGTATCTTGAGTATGATAATCTAACCCCTCACAGTGTACCACTAGAGGTCATCATGGTGGCATTTCATACAATTCCAAAAAAATTCATCAAAGAAGAACAACCCCAAAGAACACAACATAAATGTTTAGGACATTCCAAAACCCCTCTTAGAAATGATGTCAAACCCATATCTTAGATCTTAATCCAGGATTGTATAATGATCAAGAAACAACCCACTACAAACTATGCCTCTTTTCCACCAAAAAGGAGAATCTATGCCATGTTTATATCATCATTTCAATAATCCATTTTAATTACTCATTTATTAATATAGGAAATTCCATAAAGGGATACCTATTATGATTCCATGATGGCTGAAACACCTCACAAACCCAAACATGGTTCCCATTATAACCATATATATAACTTTTTCATTTAACATTTACATTCCATCAGGGCGTAATTTTCCAATACTTACGGTCCCATACTCCTTAAGAATTGTTTTATTACATCACTACATTATATACACTACATCTTACAAAAAAGACAACTAGAATAAATATCACATCAACAATCACAACATCATACAATAACTAATGAATCCTAAATTACATGCTAAAATGAATTGCATGTGATTTCATACATGTTCCTATATGATGCATAGGATGGAATACCCTTATCACATCAGGTTTCAAATAAAATTGAACACGAAATTACATCAATTGTAATATAATATATCTTTTCTTTCTCCCAACGATGAAATCGTAGCAACTGTAATAGTCAAAATCCTAAAAATTAGAAATCCATTCAAGGAAATTTGGATTTTTCTATATAAATGGGGTTGCTACTCCCAGAAATATTTTATTAGCAAACACAATTTCCATACTATACATAACTAACTTTTTTATAGAGTATGTCAAAATAGAAAATAAAACCTCATATGATACCACTTTGTAACATCTTGGACCCATATTACAATCAAATGTTCCTCGTGCCTGGTTGGTCAAATGGACACAATTGCTTCTCCCCAAATTCCAGAGACAGTTGGCTAACCTTTCGGTCCCAGGTGAGTCATTAGGGGAATGTCACCTCATTACCAGAGTATCACAGAGAATGTAAAAAATTAAATATGTATTGGAAGTGATACATATTGTAGTAATCAAAATGTAGTACACAAAAAGATTACTTGTTTATAACCAGAATTGTATCATATTCAAAATGTTTTTGAAAATTCATGTATCTTGAATGAATCAATATATAGTGCATATAAATAAAATATAGTAAACGTATCCGAAAAATAAAAAAAATACCAAACAGAATCCCAACATCGCAAGGGTCAACATGGTCCATTTCTCCCCTCCTCCAAGCCACAGTCATCATCTTCTCCCATTGTGTCGGACCATATCATCACCTGCTATCATATAATCTATTTGGGACCCTGAGGGGCCCCAAAAAGGGTAGAATATAAACAACCTAGTAAGAAACCAACTAGGTGTATACAATTCTAATTGGAATATAAAAAGTGCTACAATGTGTAACCATATTAGTATCGTAAAGTGAATTCCCACATACTATGTCTATTGAAATATGTAGAACTAGCAGCCTCTCAAGTTTACATACAATAGCGTCTGATCTTAACAAGATATCCCCTCAATTCAACACAGTAATATGTCCAGAAAACCCACAATGACACCGTATAGTGAATTTTATACCATAAGGGAAATATATAGGGTATCATGCACTATGTCATCTATATAATTTATCATGTACCATGAAGGGATGGATCCAACAAACACTTCCATGGAATCCACATAATTCCCCATGGGAATCCCAGAGGAAACTCTATGAAGGATGCAGTTGGAGTCCTAGGATTATGTGTACTGACATGTCCTAATTAAGTCCAAGTAAGTCAGATCCTTGGGGAAGAATGGCGTGAGGCACCCCAAGGAATCAAGGTCCTAGTTGAAGATTCAACCCAATGCATCCTCTAATGAATTATATATCCATGTAGAGAAGTCCATGTCATATATCAAACAATTCATTCAGTGAATTAAAAATAAATTATTCATTCCATGTAAGAATACACAAAAACATAAACAGGAAAAATCCATGATTCTACCCACACGTGTTTACCATTTTCATTTACAACGAATATGGTCCAACATTCATGTATAACCCATTTAACATCACATTACTCAATTTTTTTTAGGTATACTATCCATTTAAACCATTTCATTTTAGACATAGTAATAAAATAGGCATGGATTAACAAGACATAACATGGCAAGGAGGCAGTGCATCTCCAAAGGAAGCTACTCATGAAAATAAAGGCATCATCAAGCTTTATCTATCTACACAAGAAGAATCACACGCCCATTGGGTGGTTTAAACTAGCATTAACATGGATGTTACTTAGGAAACAACCATTGGGTGACCCTGATCCAAGAAATAGCATTCAACACACCTAAATAAAACATATGAGCATTCTTGAAAGGTCTGGATAAATCTACTAAAAGATAATAAATCAGAAGTAAGGCCAATTTGGAATGTTTTATAGGTGGTGAAAAGTTATAATTCCCAAAAGGCACTAAAAATCCAAAATAAAGTATAAACCACCTATATAATCATCTTACTAGAGAACTTGTCTTGTGTTGATTCATAATTAATCTTCATTTAAGAGAGATCTAAATAATGGACAAAGAATAAGATATTAGGGCATATAATCTTAATATAAAATATCACAATAGATATCTAGATAAATCGAATGTGGAAAAAATAATTATTTCAACCATTGTAATACAAATTCAATGATAAGACCCATGGACGAAAAATTGGTCAGAAAAAGAGTAGGAATTAATCACTACCTTATATGTAGGAGAAGAGCTCCACGGGAGGGGTATTCTATGAATTTAAGAGAAACCCAAAATTGGGTATAGGTTTAGGAAGAAATTTTCAATTTAAATAATATTTTTAACAAACTCACATTACCTCATCATATTGATTTCCTGAATGGTTTTCCAAAACTGAAAACAACCATTCATAACTTACTACCTCTAAGGGGAACTTCACACGATTACCCCACATGGTTTGAATAACTATTTGGTAAACATGAGAAGCTATCTGTTACAATCATGGAACATTTTCATACATTCACATCATCGTTCGGCCCCTACCACAAGATTTCCCAAACAGTTTAAAAGCTAATCCTCCCCGCCATGTACAATTATCTTAAATGTGTACATTGTATGTGAAAATCGTTCATATGGAAATTTTCATCCACAAAACACAATTCTAGTATTTAAAAGATCTACATACACTTCAAAAACTCCCATGATCATGTTGGGTACGTAAAAAGGCCATAAAAATGAATTTAAAATGAGATATAAAATATTTGGTCCTCATATGAAAAGATGGGTTTATATGGGTTTTAATTTTATAATAACATTCTAAACCCCTAAATGTATAGAATCTATAATATAAATATAATTTTCAAATTGATTAATGGGGAGATAACATAAGGCAACAGTATACAAAAATAATATTACCCTGTATAATATTTATTTTATTATAGTATTCGGGATTTAAGTCATACTATACACTAATTAAATCTATTTTAATCCATTTTCCCCTGAAAAATAATTTATATTTATATGTTACATTATTTAATTGTCGGATTTCCCCTCCCCTCATATATAAATGTGTGTCTCATCTCATTCATTATTAAAATATATATATATCATTCATGATCATCAAATACATAACATAATATCATATAATATGAAAAATGAAAAACCTGCATCTTTTATTTCCATAATACCAATATTTCATTTATTAGGGTTTAATCCAAATAGGATACATGATGATGTGGCAAAATCCTCCTTCGAGAGATTTTTTATAGATCTATTAAATATATGGTATGTATTATAAAATAATTAATTAAGTATCACAAGTATACTAAATTGTTATTAAGATTTTTTATCATACATTATAATGAATCATTCAATCATAACGATTGATAAAATAATACTTGTGCGTATATATCTCTAAAAATATCCATGATATTTTATTTTAATCATTAAAAAATTCATTTTCATTAATATAATGTTGGAATTTGTAATTAAATATTAAATTTATGATATTAATAAGATTCTATAATGTGGAAAAATTATTTTCCGTTCTTTTATTCCATTAGTCAAAATGTGAAAACAATGTTAACATATACGTAGAGCCTACCATCTCTATGAACAATGTAATTTATTTTTCAATATATATAATTTATAGAAGAATACATATAATATATATATATAGGTGATATATATATCATACATAAAATTATGATTGTGATGGAAACATGATTAATGTACAAGGGCAAGAACTAGAAATAAAATTCTCATAAAAAACAAACTAGTTAAAAACTAAAAATAATGAATTTAATAATGAATTATTAATAAATTTTCTGTGAATTGTTATAAGTGGATAATTATTCAAATTATAAGTATTTCAATAAGTTTTTTTATATTTATTTATAATAAATTTAAATTTGTTATACAAGAGGAAAGAGTGAATTAGATGAATGAATAACTTTTCATATGGTATTTTCATCTCAATTTTATTTCAGGAAAAAATATGGCATATACACAACATGTTTCCAATATTTGATAAATATAATACCAATGAATAAATTTTATTATAATTATCTGGGAAATTATGTTCATATGAAAATCCAAATAATTTTCTCTCTTTTATGATGTTTTTCATGAGATATTCACTATAAAATACGTGTTTTCATTTATAGTTACATGAGTTACAAAATTTTCAAATGATTATGATATTTATGAAAAAATATCTTAATATAAGTCTCATAAATTGCATGATGTTTTTTCACTTAAGTGTTTTAGATGATTACATTTAATTTTTATTTATCTCTTTTTATTAAATTATCAAACTGAAATAGTAATTTTTCTGGAAAAATGAATTTATATAAATCATTTTCCAATAAAACATTTTCATTAATGTCCATGTATTCCAAAAATGTTTTAAATAATTTTTTTACTATTATCCTATGATTATTCGGAAAAAAATTCACCCATGATTTATTTTTTATCATATGTTTCTTGTGGATTATTTTTTTCCGAGTGAGGTACCATTACATTTTAAATGAAAATTTGAAAACAGTCATTATTTTATAATACAATGTATGAATTTAATTTCCATCCATGGTGAATTAGAAATTAGTTTAATATTTATATAAATGTTTCAATCTTATTTTAAATGAAAATTTATTCATTGATTGTTTTTTGAAATTTTATTATATTTAATAATTGTTTTTATGCTAAATATTGAATTTTCATCATGAAATGATCCTGTAATTTTTATAGTAATTTTTCATCTATTATAAAATACATTGATGTTAATTATGTTTTACTATGGACATGATCTAATGATACCATATGATTTCATTCTTTAGATGGATTATGATGATGGAGATTTATAGATGATTCCAAGAAACACATTTCTTTCTCATGGGTTAATTATGTTATGATCATACCATTATTAAACAAATTTATTTTCCATAATTAATGCTATAATTGAATAATTAAATGATTAAGAAACCCATTCCACATTCTATTGTTATGATATTGTGAATGTTTTGTGATATTTTTATGTGTGAAATGAGTTAAATACATCCCAAATTCATTGGGTAATGACGAATATGTCATGATAAAATATGGAATGTAATTGAGAGTCATTATTATTCAGTAAGGGAATAAATCAACTATGCTAGTATTGGGCGTGAAACATGTCCATTGATATGAAATAATGAAGAGTGGAAGCAATTCACAATAAAGATCTCAGTCGCGATTCCTAACTTTGTAAATGGTTTTATGTGATTATGTTTATTCCACAAAGTTAGTATTTATTCGAATGTTATTCTATCATGGATCATATTAATTGATATAATTGAGATTCATGTCATATAAAATTCCAATAAATATGACATGATTCATGATTATTTTATTTTATATGATTATAATGGTTTTCAAATTTTAATCGTAGGCTCTCATACACTTATATTAATGTTATGATCAATTGATCATTGATATCTCATTTATTTACCGTTATTGAGCATATGAGATCACATATTATTATGTTTCTATTACTATGGTTATAAATAATTTTTTTATTAATGATATGACTATGAAGTGTGATTATTATGAATAACATAGTTGAGTACGATGTAGATCTCTAATGAAATTTTATTAAGTGTCAATGTTTACAAATACACAAATACTATATGATTCGAACATAGATTATAAATTTATGATATGTATATGCATATATTAATAATTAATACCTATATAAGATAAAAATATCTTGATATATTTGGAGTCCTAGTTATGTAAGGGATCCTATCCATGTGAACTCTCATAAGTGAAAATTTGTAAAATTGTTTCTTTATCCCATGGGCTACAAGAGGAAAGGGATGCCACAGGGACTGTGGTAAGAGTTCCTCATAAGTGTTAGCTACACATTGAGTGATTAGATAACTATAATTTATATCCCACATGTATGAAACATATATTCTTATAGTTGATATCTCAAATTAGTTAAATTAATAATTGGAGAATATTATTAATAACTTTTTTAATACCTAAGAGATAAATATATGTATAGGATCACATCCCAATGTTTTATTAAGATAGAAATTTCATGTTTACCAATTAATAGAAACATTTTTATTTAACATGTGTATGTTGATTTGAAATAGTGTTATATAGTGGTAATTGCATGGAAAGGAGTTGGTCATGTATAAATCAGTCATAATTATGGTTCCCAGTTTTTGTTCCCTTACTACACACCTTGTTTGAAATTGTTGAATGATATTATTGGGTTAAAAAAAAATTTACATGTCAACCATTTTGAAGGATTTGATTAAGTGATAACCATGGGTGGACTAGGTTTATATTATGATTTTATATAATAAAAAAATGGCATGATTTGGACATCCAATGAATACTTTTTCATTATTACATGATGTAAAATTTGAATATTTTTTCTCACACAATAATTCATTTCATTAGTAAATGGATGGAACTACAATGAATAATATTAACATTTATTTTGTAAGGGAATTGAATGAAAATACCCATTGGTAACTAAATGAAACCAGAGATGGATGGAGAAACCATGTGATTCTTCCAAATCACCTATCTCATTATATGATTAAAAATATCAACATGGTTGAGTCTCCTAAGACACATAAATAGTAGAAATTGAGTTTTAAGAAGACCATATAGGGAATAAGATTAAACATCCAAAATTAAATATATGTGGTAAGAATAAAATTGGGAAATGGTTCATTAGAATGAGAAAATATAAATTGATTGGAAAAAAAGGAAATAGTGAAAATAATTTTAAAGGAAAAATTATGATTTTTATAGAGGGATAATAATTTCATACTATGGTATCATTTATTTTTTAATTTCTTATGTGTATATAATGTGGTAATTATAGTAAAAAATGTCCAAATCTAATCTATTACTCATTGAACATGGAAGAACCCATTCTATGATTATATTTGATGTTAAAGGATTGACGTTTTAATGTATTTTGATTATGAAATTATTTTATAAGTGTTTTATAAATGAAATTTATTTATTATGAATCATAAAATGTATAATTATTATTTTATAGTATTTTTTTCACTAAGGATGTGAAAAAGAAATTAATTACAAGGTATATTTTTTGGAGACATTTAGTTCAGGGATATATAACCATTAAAACATTAATAACATGTAGATGTTATTGTTTAGTTGGGATAAGAAGATAATGGAGTGTATTGTATAGTATTGATGAAGTTTTAATGGATCATCGATTTAAGGAAAAAGTGATTTATATGATCTATGTTGAAATTCATTACATTTTTTTGGATTTTTAGTGTATATTTGAATGAGTTTTAGAATTAGTATATACATTTAGGTGTCATGTGATGTGTTTTTGAGGTGATTTAAATATTTTAATGGGTTTTAGGAAGAATTGTCTTTTTAGTTGTAAACAAACATTACAGTTATTATATGATTTTATTTTACATAAATTGAGGTCTTTTGGGTAGTGGGATATAATTATTCCTAATAGTTGATTGTTGATTCAATGAAATTGATATATTTTAAAAATATTTATGGTCTATCTAAGGATTACCTTTACGGTTAGTATCTAAATTTGATTCATGAAATTTTAGTGGTTATCAATACATTATTTGAAAATATGTTGATTTACCAATATTATTAATTATATTTTAGGAGATGATTCATTATGTTGTAGTATATGAGACCCATAGGTTGATGATGTGACATAACACGAATGATAATTTTCCAAGAATAAAATTAAATTTTCAAGGATTTATGATTAAAAGTATGGCTTCAAGTTTATGGTGAAAAATATTATATAATGTTTATATTGTTGATTAATGTTGGGAAGTTGGGAAATTTAATAATGTACTTACCGAGGTTGTACGTGTAGTACTTTTTGTAAAAATATTGGAGTAAAATATATCAATTCACCACATTACAGTTTATAAATTATTGGTTAATATCTTACATTCTGATGACCAATATTGTTCCTTTAATTCTTAAATACAAGAGTAATATGAAATTATTATTTTATTAAATTTGTGATTTATTAAATTCTGATGGTAGTGCTTGGTGCATGAAAAAATTTCATTTTTAATTCTAATCATCTGTAGAAATGTAATAGATTTATGTCGAAAATGTTTTAAAGATGAAATTATACTTGTTAAATAAGTTTATTTATATTTTATTATAGTCAAATTTGAAATAGAATTTATACTCTCTAGAAAAATGATCATGAAAAAAATTATTCTATTTCATTCATTTGAAATTAATCGATGGCCTTTTTTAAAAATCATTGATTAATGGTTGTAGGTTAATTAAATATTGCATGACCATTGACCTTATTGTGATCTGTGTTCTCTATAACACCCTATAATTATTTAGACATTACTATTTTCCTCCATAGATATGTTATCAATTTACACAAATGAAATCAAAATTATAATCCCACCTATGAATTATTTTTAATTGCCTCCAAATTAACCATTCCCTCTATTGAAGGTGAAATTTTATTAAAAAAATTTATTATGTGGGTTATAAAAAATAAAATTTTAAAAAATGAAACTATTTATTAATGATCTAAAGAAAAAACAATAATTTAAATATTTTTTAAATATAGGAGAATGTAAATCATAGATATTTTAAAACAAGACAATGTTCGATAAAATATATACCACATGAATCACTGAGAATAAAGAAACACCAAACTATTTTTATCACTATTAATACATAGCCGTTTAGTTGGTAGGTATGAGAATATTTCTAAAAATTTTGAAAAAAATATAAATTTAAAAAAAAATGAACTGATATATACATTGGAAATTAGTACACAATATTTACTAAACCCATTTTCTTTTTCAAAATATTTTTTTTTCTTTCTCTGATAGAAAAATATAATTAATTTTTTTGATATTGAATAAAATATTTGATATGAAAATTTATATTTTCTAATATCAAAATATATTTATTATATAAGGTTTAATATTTTGTATTTTTCTAAAAAAAATTTAATTTCTCGTGAATAATGAATATTACAACTATTTTTTGAGAATTAATTTTTTTCAGCATTTTAGAATATATTAATATATAAATTAGTTCTATTATAATTTTAATAATCTAATTACATTAATTGGAATCAATTTAAATATTTTTTTTAAAAAAAAATTTGCATAGAAATAATTTTTCAGAAAAAATAATTTCATTATTTTCTGGATAATAATAATTATTTAATTTCTTAAACCTATAGAAATATTATCATTAAAAATTTAATCTTTATTTGGAATCGTTAAGACCATATTTTATAAATCGACAACATTTTTTGTCATTTTGAATAGTATGAATATTAATTTTTTATTAGCATGGTAATGGAAAAATGGTTTAATTAGAGTTAACACTAATGTGATATGGCCTAAAATTGATTAAAAAACTTAAAATTAATGCATTTAATGAGATTATTTCTTAAATAAATATTCATAACTCAAAACTAAGACATTTAATTTCCATTTAACTCTAATTTATACATATATAATAATTAGGTAAAATATAATGTACAAAATGTAACTTTATTTATTTATATATTTATATAATATCCTAATAGAGATAAAAAAAGTATGTTTTGTTATAATAATTGATTTTAAATATGAAATATATTTTATATCATGGTAATTCCATTTTAATTATCAGTGATGAAATAGTTTTCTTAAATTATTTTGAAACATCGAACTAACAATTCCGAATGTTGTAAAAAGTCAACGAAGTGATTTAGAAAATACTAGAAAAATATTTTTCATCTCACATATAGATTCTAATTAATATTTCAATTATCAAAAACATATTATATATGTTTCAATGGTTTATATTATAACATTGTTGATTTCATGTTGTTTTCAAATTCTAATTAAGTGAATAGTTTTCAAAATGACAATAATAGTGATTTACGTTCAATATATTAAATTAAATTATTTGAAACTAATATAACACTTAATATAGGTCATATTTGATAATAAAGGAACATAATAACATTAATTTTACATTTATGAATCAATTATAACATATAAGTTAATTTAAAACCATTTAATAGTGAAAATGTCATTACCATAGTAAGGATTAAATTCGACTACCAAAAAGTAAAAATAATATAATGTATTAAAATGATATCTAACATATAATAAAATAAATAATTTGAAAATATAAAGTTAGTTTATTACATAAAATTAATGTAATATAATATTGTAATAAAATTCACTAGTTAGGTATATATTATATTATTATGTTATTATATTTCAAGTATTTTCGTAAAAAATATTAATGATATTTTATAATGAATGATATATCATTAAATTATTAAAAATACAAAACAATAAAATCCTCATCTTATTTATTTTATAAGTAATTAAAATATCGTCCATTATCCCTTGATGGGCCACCTTTTATTTTATATAAACATTTTATACCCCTAATGAGTAAAAATATTATAATCACTCTAATTGTCAAAAGGATTTAATGGGATTGAAACATTGACCTAAGTGGAAATAAAATCCAAACATGTGAAAATATTAAATTATGAGATTATTTATTCTCATAAAACTATTAACATATAATTATATCAATTTTTATTTTTTTTCATGAATAATATGTGTTGATAATTTATTACATTATGTAATTCTAAAGGGACCCCACCACTCAGTTATAAAAGGGACCCTACTCTATTTCTGTACAATCAACATTTGAAACATATATATTGGAATTAAATACCATAATATAATCCAAAATTAAAACCAAAAACCCAATTGGTTCTGAAATTCTCATAATAGCATTATATCATTTATTAATTAGAAAAAAAAATATTTTTCTCAAAGAAGATTATAACTGTTAAATGAGAATTTCAAATTTTTATTCTTTCAATACCTCTTATAAACCCACAGTATACATTATAAAATATTTAATTTAACATATTATATATAAGTAATAGTCATTATTTTTATCCAATAATCAGTATCAACATTCTATTTTTCACATGTAAAGTGAAAACATCAGTCATGCATACATTTTACATCCCATACCACAATGAATTTTAAGTCATTTTTAATCATAGTGTTACGTGGAAAATTGTAATAAGTGATTTAAATAATACAAAAGATATAATGTTTATTTTTACAATTAAGTTACGGTTAATTATTTTTTACCTATATCCATTCAATTCATTTAAAACTGAAATCGACTCTCATGTGAATGAAAAGCCTACTTTCTCCAATAATGTTGTAACTCATTTCATTTTTTATACATATTTTGGAGGACTGTTAATATATATATAATTAAAATCAATGATATCAAAATCATATTTAAAATTTAATATATTATAGAATAAGAATCAATATACATAAACAAGAAATACAAAACAACAATTATCCTGGAAAACAAATCAATAAACACCTGAAATTGTTGATTCTGATTAAAAAAATAAATAAATTGTAGATTAAATTATAAAATTTGAAAATATCTGATATTTTATGAATTTAAGTTATTCTATTATACAATTGTAATAAAATTAATTTTTTTATAAATGTCAATAGAGTGCTTTCAATGAATGTCAAACATGAGGTCAAAGATTTTATTCACACATTTATTTTGATGAGACACATACCATATTAACTAAAAAATTATGTAGAGGATATAATTACCTTGAAAATATTTAATTAATAATCTCTATAATATTATTTGATACATATATATTGATTTTTGGTTCTCTCTTATGTATTTATTGATTCATAGATTACCAAATACGTAAGTTTTTGATTTTATAATCTTATTTGTTTGAAAAAAATTTATGATTCTTATTTTTATATTAAATTTCATGATATATATAATAATAATCGACTCATATTTCTTATAGTAATGAAGTAAAAATTTATGAAATTTGATCCCCTAATTTTCCACTACATTAGTAATCAACAATCCAAAATAATATTATTTATAAAAAATAACATTAATTCATTATGAAGGTGAAAATGTTATTTTATTACATATCATTTTTTATGAATATGATTTGAATAAATTTTTTCAATTTGAATATTATTTAATGTGTTTTTGAAAAATTATGTGAAATATTTTCTATAAAAAATTAGTATTACAATATTGTTTATTTTTCATGTTAGGTACATCATAATTTTTACAAAAATGTGAAATGAAACATGATTTTGACATACATAATATGAAAAAAAGTTCCTTGATTTCATAACCTAATAATGATTTGAGGATTTATTTAAATATTTAAAGAAATTAAATATGTTGGTTTCCATAATATTTCAGAAAGATAATATATAATATATTAGTGATTTCAATTTGAAAGGGTTATTTTCCTCATAAAATGAAAATGATTATGTTAAAAGGTATTTTTAACTTTGATAACATCCTTTAACGTTACATGTTAAATACAAGGATATGATGTACTTATAACATCCACTTAAATTCTTTTGATAGATTACTATAATTATTATTTATGAATTATTCTATGAAATAAAATTTCAAAAGGGTTAATAAATTTATGATGAAACCATTATGAATCCCTTTTCATTTACATGGGTTATTCTATGAGGTAACTGTTAAATTATTATGAAAATATTTACATTCGACGAGTAATGATATGTTGAATTTTTAATGATCCAGTGGTACACATATGTATAATATTAATTATGTGACTACTTGAATCACAATTATACAAACCTCTAATTCATTGGGTAAATATGGATATCTCATGAGATAATAAGGAACAAAAATGTGTTTGAAGTCAATTATATAAGTGAATATGATAGAATTAGTTGTGAATCCAATTCAATATAATATTCTAAAAAGGCATCATTAAATAATGGAATTATTTTATATACTTATGGTCATACCACAAAAATTATGTTTTAATAAAAAGTTATCTGTTTAAGGATCATGTTCATTTATTTATTTATGACCCATGAATTTTGGACTTCCAATAATTATTCATGATACAAGATTTCGAGATATGATATATAGTGTATGGTTTTCAGATTTTAAAATCATGTTTTCATAACATGTTGTTTATTATATTATAATATTATAATTGATTAGTTTATATATTACACATATAGTGCATCATAACTCGCCATTTAATATGTTTCATTACCTCATGTTATGATTCAGTTTTTTAGAAATGATAATATCAAAAAAGGTTATAGGTATAAAAAATATTGTGGGGGTAATAAGAATATCTATTATAAAAATGTTTTAATGTATCTATGGTCCAAATGATACTAAAAAATTAATATTTTATCATAGATAATAAAGTTGTAAAATAAATATTCATATATTGGTTTTTAAAATCTCAATATTAAATATATGAATATATATATTAAATACGGAGAAATCATAAATAAAAGATATAGATTTTTTATAAAATTTATTGAATAATTTTTCATCTAAGAATACAACTTGGGATTTTATTGTGATTCATATATTCTTGTATAGTCCAAGGTTTGATAAAATATATTAACATGTTATACCTAAAAAAATCTATCATGGGAGTCTTTTTTCATTATGTTACCCAATTAAATGATTTAAAATAATATAATAAGATCCATGGTGTTTATTCATGAAAAATACAATCATGATGATGAATTATAGATTGTGTCTCTAGAGGGGAACATAGATGAAAACCCATTAGAGATATATATATCATTATATATCATATGAATATTTTATATTATGGGGACGGATGTATAAAATAATTTTAGATGTTAAATTTATAGAGATTAAAGCTTTTGATCATGGATTTAGGTTGAATACAAAATATTATTTTTTACTGAAAAATATATTCTATAAGGGAGAAATTTAATAGTGGATAAAAAGGGAAAAATAAATATTATAAAGGGAATCACAATATTTCACATGAAGATTTGTAATATTTTTTTAGTTGATTGTAATATAATAGTTAAATTATTTGGAAGAAACCACATAACAAGGTTTTTTATTTTATCTTATAATAAAAATAATTTTTTGGATATTTGATAATAATACAAATTATTCTTATTATCAACAATAAACTGCAACATATATAGTTGGAGTTCCTTAATTTTACTTCATCACTATGATAAGAGTGATTGTATCTGTGTATATAGTAAATCAAACTATTTATCAACAGGGAAAAATAATTTATTGAAATCTTTATTATGGATATTAAACTTCCTTCCCGTACTATTTGTATTTATTTTAAATAAAGGGGATAACATAAAATAGAATTTACAATAAAATTGTTCATTTAGTAAAATACATGGTCCGAAAACCCCAGGATTTTTATTTTGGTATTGATGAATTTTATGTATTTTAAATTATGAAATGAAGATAAAAAATCAATGAGTATCAAATATGATGATTGTTTAACCATTCATTGTGTCAAAAAGAGATTTGATTACCCATGGAGAAGTGAACATTATTTACATTTAAACACCTTGACCCTAATAGCCCAACATTGGTGGTGTGATTCTTAAATTTTCTTTATATCAAAAGAATCACATCCCAATGGACCTATGAGTTAAGTAGTCTTAGTAAAATAGATTCATATATGAAGATAAAATTACATTTTCAACATATAATAGAATAAATATTTTCTCTTAGAGAACTTTTATTACCATTAGAGTAAACACTAAACCTCAATCATAATATAATATTGAATCTGGTGGGATGATGAATAATTTGAAAGGTGGTTATTAGATGCATGTTAAGGGTTCACATATAGTGAAGTCCATTAAAAAAATCAAATACTATTACGACAATATGTTTAACTAATACAAATTCCATTTAATAAAATACATGAGAATTTTAAATAGGCATGTTCATGACTCAAGTGAACTTGGTCCTATAAATTTATTTAAGAATATAAAAGTACATGGAATATACCAAACACGCATCACACAAGCACTTAAAAACCAACAGACACGCACATAATGCAACCCCAACACACAAAAAGTCAAAAGACTCACGCACATTTAGACCCAAAAACCGTTAAAAATGGGTAAGCCTAGCAGCCATCAGAAACATAAATATGGCCCGTCACTAGGACCTCTTAGAGACACTGCAAATCCACCTGCCATGTGAGAAAATTCCACTCCTCCCACATAAAGAAGAGAACCTCATACACTATAAATCAACCTGCCATGCGAGAAAAAGCCACTCCTCCCACATAAAGAAGAAGCCCTCATAACGAGGGAAGAAAAAATCACACTAGAACATAGCCATGTTCCACCACCTAGCAGTACCAAAATTCCACATATAGCCTTTCTGAAAATTCGATATCCCACATCCCAAGGAAAATCTCCCCGTTGACCGAAAACCAAGCCAGCTCAAACATGTCTCCATCGTCTCTATCCCATCCACACAGTGCCACGAGTAATCACCGCCGATCACGCACCCGCGACCAAACTAGCTCTGTCGCCTCCCTTAGGTTGTCACCTCCTAGAATCGTCATCAATGGACCACTACTTCATCAACGCAATGAATAAAATGAGCATTATATGGAAGTAATGAAAGATGGTAAAACAATTCCATACATTAAATTTCATTATAATTATACAAAACCATGTATATTGTAATATTCTAATTATAACACGTAATATCAATAAAAAAATATCATAATGAGGGAATAAATAATTTAGGACATCATAAAATTACAATTAGGGCGTCACCGAATACCCTATACAAAAACTAATAGGTCCTATACCAATAAAAAACAACTTTATCTCTTAGGACCTTCTGATGAGTCAAAGGGATATATTGGGCCCCACATATAACATACTAATTTCACATCATTCTTCATATGAGTGGGGTGAAACACAAACTACATATAAATATAAAATGGAAAAAAGAATTCCCTAATTAGTAAACAAAATCACAATCCATTCTGAGTAACATGGGAAATGGTATCAAAAACAAAACATCCATTGTAAAACATATCATAAACCATTTAATAAAAAAATTTAAATTATACCATAGTATATCTAACTAAATTATTCATAAAATGAAACATAAGATATTGACATTAATGAAAATTATATAAAAAATTCATTGAAATTTATTCAGAGAAATGCCATTTTATTATATCAAAATAATATATTTAAATAGTTATAAAATTTTAAAAGAAAAAATTTTCATTTAAAATAAACTTTTATGCTTTAAATGGATGGTTCAATACATTAATACATCATTAAAAAGAATAAAAATCATCTAATGCATCATAATTTTAAAAAATTGCCTTTGATATTTTTATCGAAAAAGTTATAATGATAATCATTTGTAAAACACTATTCAGTTTCCTATAAAACAATTTTATAAAAATTCAAAAATAGTAATAAAACATGACTTTTTATATATATCATAAATAATCAATATGAAGTATATATGGAATGTTTAAAACAATCAAAATTGAAAAAAAAATCTATTTTCTTATTACTTGAATCTCATTGTACTCCACAAAAATACTATCTAATAAATTTAGGTTTATTATACATCTATAAAAGTACAATATTCATTTTTATAATACCATATTTTAAATACTTCTGGAACTGTATTACTTAATTATTAACAATTCTATGTTTACATTTCATTTTGGGTAACAGAAGATTGGTTTTTTGTATGTGTATTTATTTTTTATATTTGTAATCCTCTTACTTATATCATGATTAAATCATCTTAATAATGATAACCATAAAATTAATATCATATATACACTTATATATATCATAAATAATCAATATGTTGTGTATATGGAATGTTTACAACAATCAAAAGTGAAACAAAAATCTATTTTCTTATTACTTTAATCTCATTGTACTCCCCAAAAATAGTATCTAATAAATATAGGTTTATTATAAATCTATAAAAGTACAATATTCATTTTTATAATACCATATATTACATACTTCTAGAACTGTATTACTTAATTATTAACAATTCTATGTTTACATTTCATTTTGGGTAACGGAAGATAGGTTTTTTGTATGTGTATTTATTTTTTATATTTGTAATCCTCTTACTTATATCATGATTAAATCATCTTAATAATTATAACCATAAAATTAATATCATATATATTTAATATATATATATACAATAATATATAAAATTATAAATTAAAAATTAAATACATTATTAATGGAATGATAGGTCGTACGTATGCATGAACAATGCTCCCTTTTTCTTGTAATATTGAATGTAATTATGTAAATAATATAATTTTTGTATAATTATTTTATAATATTAATAATATATGTTCTCTAAAAAAACCTAATAAATTTCATGTAATTTTAGAATCTGTCACACAATTTTGAGGTGGTGGTATTCCCCATTCCGTAAATGATGATATCATATTAACACAAAATGGAAATCATGAAGCTATGAGTTACTTAATAATTACAAAAAATGAATACATAATTAAATTATTATAAATCGTATTAAAATAGATTTTAATTAGATTTTTCCATTCATGAATAGTGTAATTGATAGAATGGACTTCATATGTTCTTGTGGTTGTTTTCTGTCGTACACATGAATAATGATTACATATTCCATTAGATGGATGTGTGTGTTAATGTATTATAAAACCTAATATAATTCCACATTAGTATGTATAAGATTCTGAGGATATTATATAAACATGAATCAATAATAATATAATTGGTTTATTAAATAAATAATATAAAAACGTTTTTTATGAATATTACGTCTTCATTGGGTATTTGTTTCTAATTTAGAAATATTACAACAATAGTTGGATTATTGAAAAAATCATGGTCCATATAATCAAGGGAGGGAAGTTTGGAGGATAAATGGGTAGCTTTTGGACAATATTGAGTGATAAATCTATTATGATTAAGTGAGGGAGGATGTTTTCTTTTATAATTGAGTTGTGGTGAACTTTTTAGACTCCCAAAATGTTAAATTAATATAAATTATCATTCAATTTAAATGGGAAAAAGTGAGTAATTTAGAATATAATCAGTTGATGTATTCAAATAGTCTCAACCATTGTATATTTTATAATTTAGGTAAAACTATTACTTTTATGATTTGGTGATAACTGTCGTTTAAAAACTTTATCTATTATTTTGAACACATGGATTTTAACTCATTAATAGGTATTATAGTTATTATAATATGAAAAAATTAACATATATGAATCATTAATGAAATTTTAAACATTATCCAAATATGGTGGTATATTTTTTAATTTTTAGGATTTTTTTATTATTTTACTAGATATAATTTATTTAAAAATATGATTAATGACAATTTTTCACAATTCATTACATGACATTTTAAAAAAATTCAATAAAAAGATATCACTGGAAAACAAATTTTAATATACACCTATCATTCCACTGTCATATATTAAATTATTGTATGATATTACTTATCTCAAATTTTTTTAAATTTAAATTCCTTTGATATATTTCATTTAATACTTTTATTAATTAAACAATAATTACATCATTATTGTGTAAGCCATTAATTAATATATTTCTCAAATTAAAATTAAAAATAAATTATCACAATGAATATATATAGCTTTGAATTCAAAATTCTATTTTATTTCTATCATATATTCTTAGTAAACACATAATAAAAATTTTAGACTTATTCAAAACTTTATTATAATATTTTGGAAAATCAATAGAATAAAATACTACAAAATGATTAAATTCCAACAAGTTTTTCCAAGAGGTGATACAATTATCCTAATTAATATTTTTGTCAACAATGACCCATCCATTTATATTTGAAGTAGTTTATGCGTAATTATCTTATTTTTATAATATTACCTTTACTCTTAATTAATTGATTTTCCATCAACTTGGTTAATTAAAAAATTTATAATTTTTTTATTGATAATGTCCAAAAATAAAAGGACCATTTTTAAATAATTTAGAACAACAAATTCAAAATATCGAATAATTCTTTAAAATTTTAAAACAAAAATTTAGTAGCAATTAATTTAAAATCATACACATTTATGGAATGAGAAAACCATTTCTTGATGTAAAAACATTAATAGGATTGAAATTCTTTTATATCAAAATTCAGTTAAAATTTAATTTGCATGACCTACGATATATTAAATATAAAAAAATATCTGATTATAAATTAACAATAATTTAAAATAAAATTTAAATGTATAAATGTTTTCATTCAAAAAGTTGTTTTATATTAATTTTTTTTTATTTTATTCTATTCATGAAAACATGTAAATTTTCAGAAAAATACAAAAAAATCAATCAAAGTAATTAATTATATTTATAAATCAAATAATATTTTAATTTTTTCAAATAAAATATATAAATGTTTTAAAAAATTGATTTAAATTTTTTCATCATCAAAAGTTTATAAAATATCCTATAAATGAATTTATCATATTAATGTGTGAAACTTGATTCATTATTATCATATTCCTATAAAATCATTTGGATAAATTTAAAAACATTTTAAATATATAATATTTAATGTTTATAATTTTATTAAAATTAACCATTCACATCCTATTTAATGTCAATGTTTTCATATTATATTTAAAAGTTCGTTTTAGCATGGTGTTGTGTAAAATTAATTATTTCAAGAAAATTCTATTTACAATTAGAAATACCATAAAATCTATGTGTCATAAATTTTCTAGTTCTTTAATAAATGGTGTCCTCCCAATTTGAAATTGTTATTTGAAAATAAACGAGTGACACAACAAAATTCCTCTATAGAAAACCCAATTCAGTATTAGTGTTACTAAAATATCCTCTTAATAAAATGTAAATGGAAATGATAAGATCCAAAAAAAATTATTATTTCATTTAAGTAAACATTAGTGGGAATTGATAATTTTGAAATAAAAGTTGAATCAAAGAATCATGTTCATATAGATAGTGATAGAGAACATTGTAATTAGAAAGATCCCCATTAAATAACTAGAAATATTGTGATATATTAAAATGAAAATTATTTCATATAATAAAAAGTAAATGTATAATGTTTTTCTACAAATTCATTTTTCTAGAGTTATTGGGTTCTATTATTAAATAGATATTTAACTAAAAAAACATTCTTGATTTCAATCAATGTTATAATCTAATCCTTTCATTATGATTTGATATATTTCCATTTAATTTTACAAACCAATAGATGTATATTAAAGATGAATTTTTTTCTATGATGTTCATTTATCAAAAGATCCATATGTCAATACATTTCTCATAAAATATAATCAAAATATATTTATTATCACATTTTGTGATAAATAACAACTTAATGACAATAAATTATATACAAAATTTAATATAATATATTCCAGCCATAAGAATCATCCACAATAAATATTATTAAATTAAATGTAAAAAATTTATATTTTATGTCACTAAATTTCCAAAATATACATAAATTCATTTTTTTCCAAAGATATAATACATATCATTTTATCACATACCAAATATATTAATACCTTTATCTCTTTAAATCTTTATTTAAAACAAGAATGCATACAAATTGAAAAAGGATATGTAATATAGTATAATCCATATATATCTCATGATTCATAAAAAAATAATATCATATCAAAATTATTTATCCCCAAATAAAATATTTATTCCACTTCAACCGTAGTAACAAAACAAGATTGACCATAACCCCTTCACATTTTCTAATCTATATTTTATAGAATCTTGAGAAATTAATTTGTGTAGTTCCCTATATCCTTATATATCAAACATTACACTCTAAAATTTTCTTCATTTACATAAAATTCATAATCTAGGTGACCTTTATCTTCACACTTGTAAAATAATATCATTCCATTTAGGCAAGTTTCATGGTGTTTCTTCTAATAATTATTAAATGTGGTAACATTTGTCCTACATTCGACTTTATTTATCTCTTTATATATCATTCTCATTCTCTCTTCCGTTAAAATAAATTACTAATAAATATATAAATATTTCATTGTCTTTTAGAATATGAGACAATATCTTCATATAATGAGAATGTTTTGGAGACCAGTGATTTTGGATAAAACGAAATAACCAAAGAATGAAAAAATAAATCATACTCAATGATTAATGTATTTATTAGACAACATTCATTGATAATATTTTAATTATTTCATTATAAATTGAAACATTATCATCCTCCATCTTCCCAAGACTCCGAAAGTGCCTCTCCATATTGTATCTCTTTTGCAAGGATAATAATTTTTTCCACAAATTACCGTAAGAAACATCCATTCCATGTTAAAAATGTATTCTCCATATTTCATATCATCACATCAATGACAACTACTTTTTTGAATCACTCAATATATGATTACATACAATGTCAAACCTCTCCCTTTAAATACTTCCCAATTTATGAAAAACTTTCCCTATCGATCATATCCATACCCATGATAAAAATGGATTTTTTTTTTTAAATTGATTACGAGTCTTTTATTGTCTCATGTAGTGTTTTAACATATTTCCTCCACATTGTGTTTCATGATTCTCTATATGGGTATGGTTATTTTTCATAACAAGAGTCTGTAGTCCTAGTATTTTTATAATTTGATCATCACCAGTTTTATCAGCATGTCCAACATTATTATATTGAATAGTATGGAAACTACTGTAGGGATTATGTGCATTGAAAATAATTCCATCCCATATATTATATGTCATTCTAAACAATGGGATACACTATAATATATCATAACATTATTAAACATAATGTATAATATCAAAAATAGTGAATCACATAAGATAAATTGAAAATATAGGTATAACTAATATCTAAATCATAATCATTGTTTAATTGTATATAAATATGTTAAATCTACAGTAGTCTTTTATTCTATAATCATACATTTTTTCATGGTTCCTACTAAAAATCCTCTGATCCCAACTTTGAAGACCCTGACCCCAATAGTCTAGTTTCAATGCATACATTATTTCATTTGAATAAGATATAAGGGATCACATAATGAATGGACATAATGTTTTTTCCTATGAAAACTATAATCATATTTTAAAATCAAATTACATTTAAAAAAATGTACGCTAACCCCATTTTAACCATCCAATTATTCAAGGGGCTATAGAGGGCCCCCACAATCACTCACTAGGACCAATTAATGTCTCATATGAATGGAGTTAATCATAAGTAACAAATAAATATGAAATTTAAACAAAAAACACCTCAATAATTAAACATAATAACATTCAATGTTAATCAATATGTTGAAGGTTATAAAACTAATACATCACCATTTAAACTGATCTTATAATATTTTATATAATAATTTATATGTTACCATAATAGATCAAAATAATTTATGAATAAAATAAAACAAATTATTTAAAACAATATTTGAATACACTCTAATAAAATCATTGTATATTCATGTTGGAAATTCCTCTATTTTTATATAGAAATCATTTATTTATTGTTTTAGAAATATAAAAATAAAAAATAATTTAAAAAATAATTTGAAAAATTTAATCAATTCATACTAACATTACTTCATCATGACAAATAAAAAATTTTCTCATATAAGAATTTTTATTAAACATTCCGTCCATATTCATTCAAAAAAAATCTAATGAAGTATATCGATAAGAATATAAATAATATATTCTTTTCCAACCATTTAAAAAAACATAAACATGGGTAAAAATAAATTTAATTTATTATTATAATAGAATATAATTTTTTTAATTTTGTTTACAGGACCTTGAATAGGTAGGAAACATTTCTTCATTGGAGAAATAAATTTATAAAATTTAGAATAATAATGAAATATAGAAATAACCCTTACCTCTTTATAATGATTATAATTGTATGGAAAATGGTAGAAATAAAAATATAGGGATATTAATAATTGTAATAATCTGAATAATAATCATTGAAATCAATTTTTATATGTATATACATAAAATATATAAATAAATAGTGTCTGAGTAATGTGTCACACAAAAATATAATTGAGACAAAAATCAATTACCATATAACATGGCTCTCATCGTACATTATAAATAATAATATATAATTCATATATGATTACTATAAATCTACCAAATAACAAAAAAAAATTCTATAATTTTATATGTTATTAACCTATGACATTCTATGACATGTTTGAGAAAAATTATATTTTAGAGTTATGTTTTGGGTGATAACCACTTTGTTTTTCAAATATGTTTTGATTTTTTTAATATTAACCATATTACATATATCATGATTTTATAATATTTAGATTGATAAAAATTATATAAAAAATATATATGTTTAGTATATAAGTATATTTAATAATCTATAAAGTATATAAAATAAAAATTTAATACATAATTTATGTAGATGGTAGGTTGTATGTGTGTATGAAAGTTGTGTCAATTTTCCTATAGTATTGATGTAAATAAATTAATATAATAAAATTAGAAAACTTATTTCATATATATTTGATATACATTCACTATACCCATATTTACATCATTACATGTAATATGGGAGTGAATCACGTCCTTTTGAGAATGCGGTAATCCATACGCCCTCAAAAGAATTTATCAATTTTCAATCAAACTGGAAATCATGATTTTTTGTGTTATATAATCACTAAATAAGAATAAATAAGTCATTAATAACATATATATCATTTAAATATATAAATTATGTCATTATTATATTCCATTAAATGTTGACATAGATGAATAATTTTCATTGGTTCGTCATGCGGTTGTCCGCATTACATATGAATGATCATTGAATAATCTATTGGTTGTATGATGTGTTTGAGTGTAAATATAACCCATAATATAAAAAAATATATTTACTTTTGTATTATATTGACATTATATAAACATGAAAAAAATAATTCATGCGGTTTATATAATATTTATAACAAAAAAATCATTAATGAACATCAATTCTCTTTGAGTAAATTCTTTTAATTTGTGCAAAAATGCTCAACTATTTGGATTGGTGTACAAAATAATTCTTATAAGTTAACATATTTAAACATTGGAGGATAAATGGTCTGGATTTAGTAGATATGTAAGGAAGATTATGGCGTGATGAACTGAGGGAGGAGGTTCCCTTTAATAATTGAGATGAGGGGCACTTTAGGTAACTCAAAAACTATTAAATTAGTATGAATTATATTGAAATTTAAAATGACTTCAATGTTATTTATTTAGATGATTATTTAATTATTGGTCTAAATCAACTAATCCAAAAAATTTAATATGATTTTATGTCACATTCATAACCTTATTTCGACCATTAACTCTTAATGAACCCTTTTAAATCTTATCATGACTACTTGGCTTTTTTACTCATTAAGACATAATGAAGTTAAAATAAATTTCATAACAAACTGAAAATGTCTCATGTTTGAAATTTTCAACATTATCATAATCATATATGTAAAATGTTATATTTTTATAAATATTATATCATTTAATAAATTATTATTTATTTTATAATAACAATAATGTCAATTTTTACCCTATTCATTACATGATTTGTTAACAAATTTCATTACACGAGATAACATGGATAACAATCAATTCATACATCCCTAATATGTCTTGTACATCAATAAAAATTCATGGATGTCATTAATAATATTATTTTAAATTTATGAAAAAAATTTAATATCATTCATTTGATATTTACATTATTTAAACAATTGCTACATCATCATTGTGTAAACCATTAATTTAAATATTTACTCAATAAAAATTAAATATAAATTACAATTTGGAATATAAAAAATATATATATCAAATTAATATTTATATTCGAATATATCTTTAGTATAACCACATAGTTGAAATGTAATTTCTATTAAAAACCTGAGTATGAGATATTGGTTATTCAATAGAATAAAATATTAGAAAAGTCTTAATGTAATTCATGTGGCTCCATAAGGGCTCAAATATACCAAAAGAACATTTCATTCAAAAATCATACATGTAATAAAATTTAGAGAATCATTACTACAATTTTCCTAAAATTATATTATTATTTTTAGTGGCAATTAATCGATTTACCTTTTATTGTGTTAATAAAATATTATTAATACTGTTAATATTTATCATTTCGATAAAGAAAAGTAAACTTTTTAATTAAATTGAAACCTATTAATCCTATTATACACCATTTTTTTCTTAATTCATAATAATTATGTTTTAGTATTAAATTTCTAATCAATCTAAATGATGGTACATAAAAACGTCTTTTTAATGTGAATAAAAAAATTGATATATTTTTAAATCAAAATTCAATGTGAAAATAATTTCAATAAACAAAATTATGTTATGTTTTTATCTAATTATTCCTTAAAACTAGCTAAAAATTTAAGTTAACACTGTAAAATATTCAGACTTAAAAGTTTATTTCAATTAAAAATCATTTATTATGTAATCATCAGAACATAAAAATTAGAAGAAAAATTAATGAAATTAAAAAATTTTATTAATTATTTCCATTATTTATGTAATAATATTATAGTCTCAAAAATAATATAAAGAATATACAAATATTATATTTAAAATTTGTTAACCATGAAAAGTTGGTAAAACACTCTTTAGAAAACTTTAGCCTTTTAATGATAAAAATTATATTCATTATTACACTATTCATAAAATTATTTTGGAGAATCGAAAAAATTGATTAAATATAAAATATTCAAATATTATAATTTTTATTTACTTTTCATTCCTTATAGTTTAATGCCTTTTTTATTACACCATTGTTAATTGTGTATTAGAGCATAGTGTTGTGTGTAATGAATGTTGTTGAAAAATTTTAATTTAAAAATATACAAAAATTAAAATATTATGGTGTTTCATTTCTATATTTAATTAATTGGACATATTTTTATTTTGAAGATTTTTTTAAATTTATAGTTAAATTCTCAAATTTTTAATGATGAGATTGGATTTTTGATGTTCATAATTTTAAATCTGGAAGGTCATGACATGGATTTCAAATTTTTGAATTTACATTGTGCTTAAAAATTATTATTTTTTGGTTTAGAAAAAGATTATAACCATCCAATATAATTAGAAAACTGAATTCCACACTTTTTTTGAGGATTCCTCATCCATCTAGAATATCCATCATACACATATTGATGGAGGGATATCATGTCGACAACTGTGTATTATAATGATAGTCCTGCTTGGGAAACCCTTTCATCCATAGTGATCATGGTGGTGTGCATAGGGGGAGAAATGTGTACTAACCCCAAGTGTGTAGGTGTTTGGTTTATTTTTTAACCGACCACTCTGACATCTTAGAATATGTAAATACAATATAGGGTTACAGATCACAAATAGAATGATTAGGAGACTAATGTGGGATGCAGGAAAAACTGATCATTATTCATCAATATAAAACATGATATATATAGAATGTGTTCCATTTGAAGTGATGTATCCTAGACTTTTGATCATATTGGGAGATCATCATCTACCTCTTACCATCAATTGAGGAATACTATTCACATTTCATAAAAAATGACAATTTATCAAGCCGTTCTCATGGAACCCATGGAGAATATTAAATGATGTTATATGATTCCTTTGATTTGTAAAATGATGTTATCACTATTTATTATTATAAAAAACTATGATAGAAATGTTGGATTATATATTATTTTGACAACAATGTTATTTTTCTAGTTATAAAAAATGTTATGATATGGGGCATGAGGGTTATGTTTTCTAATTTATATAAATACCCTAATAATAAAATTTATTGGATAGGATTTAGAACCATATCTGGGAGAGTGTTCAGAGAGAATCTTAATGGAGAATAAATGATTTTTTTCACATGTGGGGTATGTGTTCCTATTTTATTCTTCTAAAATTCATCAAAATTTCATGACTTTTGATGAGATCAATGAGATTATTATTGAAATAAATTAAAAAATCACCATATAAAATCAATAAATAGTATTGTGAGTTTTATTCTTCTCCTAAATGAAACATAACAGTGAATAATATTTATATGAAATGTAGAGTATTTATGTGCATGGATTTATACATAAATGAATGTACTTCCCTAAACATATTTGATTCATTATGAAAATTAATTATTAGTTATTTTATTTTTGAAAAGTTTACTCTATAAAGATGGAAAAAAATTGATGGTTCAATTGGAATGGGTATTTATGTATGAGGTTTTCTGTCATGAATGATTTTGAGTTAGTAATGTGAAAAACCACACACATTATGAGATATGATTCCCTGAATGTAAGGTGATAACATTGAGAAAAATAAATATAATAGTGACAATAAATTTTATTGTATTACATTTATAAGTTTAAGAACAAACTGACATATTAACTAGAAAAAAAAATTGAAAATGATAATACCATGGATTGTATTATAAATATATTAATATTGAGAAATTCACATGATATATACATTACATGAATATTGATAAGTAAATTTTAGTTTGAACATTATGTATATTAATGGAGTCACGTACAATTTTTTATTAATTGACCTGGGAGACTAAGAATTCATAACACATATAGAAGAGATTTACTAACTGTTTAACACTAAGGAAACTGATCATATAAAGGTGATTAGTAATAAATTGCAAGACCATAAAAATTAATTAGTGGTTATAGATGGTTCATGGAATTATATATTATGAAGTAAGATCTATATGGATAACATAGAAAGATGAAGAGATGATCCTATTGTGGATAAATCCAACAAGAATGATGTTGTGATTGGTTGGTCTAACTAGTAGATTAATTGGCTTATGTCTGGTGGGTTGAAATGGAAAATTATTAGAGAGTGTCGGAATAACTATGGTACAAAAGATGTATTTCTATGGGGTATAATTAGAAGCAGTTATTAGATCGAATATATTGATATATAACCGTTTATTTTAAAAGAAATTGTAATTAATAACAATATTATATATATGAACCCATTTAGGGTGGTATATCCCCCATGGAAAGTAATAGGTCTTAATACTGATCATTTTAAAAATATTACTAGTGGTATTTAATTTAATATCAATATTTCTTAATGGATATATAAATCCTAATAATAAAAATGGATTGAATTTAATCGTGGAAAAAGAAAATGAAAAAAATTATGTAATATAAGCCACATAGTATTCATCCTCCCCCATTACATGTGAGTTTATTATCTATTTGGAACATCATTATGTTCAATAAGAATTTGGGTATAATGAATCATGAATTAAATATTAAGACCCATAATTTAGAGTAAGTGATATGATAAATGATTAAATTTGTTGATACATTCAACCATAGGATTAAAATACATTTATATTTTGAATAAAATAATGTATGTATATATTATTTGGTATATTTCTAACATTAAATAAATTATTCTACAAGATGAAATGAATCAAGATATAAAATATTTATACTATAACATTCAATTATTATTTTTTAATGTTTTTATTCATTCCACAATAATATATGGTTTTATTATTATCGACTTCATTATAATCACGAACATTAATGTGATCAATGATATATGTCCAAATACATCCTTATATGGACAATAATTTATTCATTTATGTCTTTAATTTCACATCACGTTAATGTTATCAAATTTTTATACCATGTTATTTGTTATTTTATAGAACCATCATATTTTAAATTCTATATTAAAAAAAATTATTAACCCTTTTTAGAATGTGGCTTTAGAACAATCCAATTATTAAATTTTAAAACCATTATTACTATGATTAAGACATAATTATGTGTATTGAATTTTTCTAAATTGGAAGAAAGTAATATTGTGGGATTTGAAAATAATTCTATGTCTCAGAAAACTCTTAACATGAAACAATGAGTTTTTATAAAATTATAATATACTATAAAAATATTATCATTCTAACATTACAAAAATAAATTAGTAATTAAATTTTATGTTTTACTATTAAAACCCATTTAAAAAAATACATAAAATGTTTATAAAAATTATTTTTTTAGAGCATAAGACCACAATGCCATGTAATTTAAAACCCATCGTCCAAGATAAGTGTTCCTAAAAATGGGTTTTCATTTATTTTTTACATATAAATTATAATAAAATATAATCATTTTGACGAAATGTTTATGAGTAAATTATTATCCTTTTTTAAATGATGATTTCAATATTAGTGGGGTGAAATTATGGTATTTTTCAGAAAAGAATTATTTTTATCTCAACAATGAAAAATATATTTTTTTGGAAGATTGTTATTTAACTCATTGAATTGTCCAATTATAACATGAAAATGATATTAAATTAATCTTTGTCTCATTTAGTGATAAATGATACATTTCACTTCATATGAATGAGTATTATACATTGAATTATTATATGTTTAATTTAGGTTTTAAAATTAAGTTTTAAAAAAATTATTATGTTTTTCTTTTCTTCATAAATTAATTAATTCAACTAATTGAAATTGAATAATGAAAAATGCATTCCATATTATTAATTAAGAATTTTATTTTTTTAAACATGTACATTATTTATTTTAAATAGTAAATACAAAAAATATTTGATACTTAAGTAATAATAAAATGAGTAAAATACTAATATAATTATTTCATAAAAAAATAAAATTACCAAAATAGGTGAATTTATTTTTTGGATGAGTTTTCTTCAACAATAACAATAACATATTCTAAAATTTTATGTTATCTTTACAAATTACTATATTTAAAATTAATATTATTTTAATTAATGGATAAATTCATAATAACAATCTCTTTCATTTTATAAAAATAATATATTTTGATAATAATAATGACATGTTTTATTCAATAAAAAATAGATATTTGAGTTATTACATTGTTTTTATCAATTTTTCATTTTATTTTTTATAATTGAATAATGACTTAAAATTAAAATGCAATGCTAATACAATTATTTTTTAGTTAATATAAATATCATCTATCATATTTGTTTAAAAAAAATCAATATAATTTAGATGAATTACTATTTGAGAATATTTTTTTAAATAAATATGACATAATAGGTATTATTAGAGTGTTATATTATTTTTGCATTACATACCTAATATTTTTATCTGTCACATTAAGAGAATATTTCAAATATGGCATTAGTGGTTTCTTCATTGAAAATGAATTTTTATGTGATCTTATATTTATAAATATAGTATATTTGGACAATTTAGGTTATATGTTCTACAAAATAAACAATATTCCACTAATGGGTAAAATTTCATTTTATGGTAACGTTCGGGATCTTTAAAGAGAAAACATATTTTTCTTATAATGGTAATTGTTAAATGTCTATTTGAGAGGTTACATATAATATATAAGTGTTTGAAATATCAACTACACCAATATAAACATTAATTATAAGTTAAATTCAACTTCTCTCAATCCATGATTCTAAATATATCGAAATGGATCAATTTTTCTATGAACATTCTTTAATATTAATTTATACCTCAAGAAATCCCTAGGTTACCACTCAACTCTATAATAAAATGGGGCTCCATAGAATCTCTTATTCAAACATTTTAGAACTATATTTAATATGATACATAACAATAATTTCAAAAACAATCATCTTCATGACATATATAGTCTCTCGATTCAGTAGAAGTCAAACCTAAAATAATTTCATTTGAAGCCAAAGGATATATTATAAAGGGGAGGTAAAGCTCTTAAATATGTGTTTTTATTTTACTTCATCAATATTCCTAAAATATTCGTAAACCATGAGGATATAAAAATTAATTATATAAAAATTAATCATATATTAGTATTGATATATTAAAACTTTTTTCAACTAATTTCCTTGAAATGTAGATTGAAAACATCATTTGTTTATACATGTGGACAACCACATCCAAAAGTGAAGTGTTTTATTTTCCATCACTACCTATAATGGCATTTTATAATTATTGATTTATTATATATATATATTATATTAATGAAATAATTATCATTTTTGAAAAATAATATGGTATCTATCACCATAACAATCTAGTTGTCAAAAAATATATTCATTGGATGTGTCTATTTGTGGGCAACAATCACCTTGTAGTGATGTACACGGTATTACAAAAAATAAACCTACAAAATTAGACAATGGGGATGGATTTTAATAAATGTATAAAATTATTATATCATGATAATGATTCTATAAATGTAGAATTTTTGGTAATTTAATTACATTTTATCCAAAAAAAGTAATAAAATAACTCATGTATATATAAGATGATCAGCTCATGAGTTGATGTATTCTATTTTACATGACCACATATCATGGAAAACACTATATTTTTTTTTATAAAAATGATCATCATATTAATAATATTATTTTTTTAACGATGTAATCATGATACAATTTATCAGGTGAAATTTTATAATTCCATTTTCCAATTATGTACCAAACAACTTGAAAAAAATAATGTGGACATAAAAAATTACAGAATTCATTAGGTCATTGATATGAATAATATAAATGGTTAAATTATGAAATACTTACATTATTATTTTTCATAATAATTTTTAAATCTAATATATAATTATTATAGATTACTTAATACAAATTCATTATACATTTTTATTCGAGATAGGGGTTGTCGTCTCATATTTTCAATTTATTGGGTAATAGATATTTTTCATCATTAATAAATATGAATTGATTAAATTTATATGGCTTATGAGTATATTATTTATTTTAAAATATATTATGGTTTTTTTAAATTGGTAATATACAGTAACCATAATGATTATGTCTCAATTCATTGATTGAATCATGGTGTTGACTATTTAACTTACTATTGTTTCTTTAAGACATGTTTCTAATTACAAACCTAATTCATTTCATAAGGATTATAATATATCTAGTGAGATATTATATCTTTAAAAAATATTTTAACATTATTTTTAAATTTAAATTTAATTTTTTTCTTTCATAATAAATTTGTTCAAATATTATAAAAGTTGAAGGAATTTTGATGGAATCAATTGAAGTTCTTTTTGTGATTAATCATATTATGCACCATGATTTTTCAAAATAAGTACATAGTACCCCAAAAAATTCTCATCATATATTATTTCAGGGAAATTATTTTTTTACAAGATCATTTTATGTTCTTCATTAAATTGATTTTGATTCAATAATTACCCTGTTTTAAAGGGGTTTACATCTCAAACATTCTATATAGAGACTTGTTTTTTTGATGAACATGAATCTAAATAATATTTTGTATATATTTACTCTAGATATATAATTTAACAAATAACTTCATATTCCTGGAATATTATTTGACTTCGTAAACTATTGGTATCAATTTTTTCAGATAGATTTAAATGGGTTTACATAATAAAATTGATCGTTAATGGTTTTATATATTATTTAAAAAACTCAATCTTTGTGTAAATTAACATATTTTTGGAATATTAATTTCTATAAGAAATTTTTTCCTATATTTATTTTTGATTATCATATAACATATTTTAAAATGTTAAAATGGAAATTTCTTAAAATATTTCATATGGGTTACATTCATCTCTATATACATAAGAGATGAAGAAATTTTTATTTTAAATATTGAAGACATTAATAGATTATTCCAACATCATGATAATTATTTTATTTGAATCCTCCTATATAATTTTTACTAGTTATTTTTAGGAAACTATTTACCCATTATTTTATTATTTTTCATAAGATATTACATATAATAAATTAAATTCTACTATTTTAAAACAAAATACTAAATGTTGTTTTAATGTTATTTTCACCATGTCATTATCAATTTATGGTTCATATTAGTCACTAATATTACAAAAATATTATATTATCTTTCATCTTTCTCCTTATGTATTAGAATAATTATTTTAATTATAATATTATAAAACCTATTTTATCCTTTGGTAAATCTTATTATAACGAAATAAATTCTATTATTAAAATATCATTGATGTACATTAAGTATTCCATTTTTCATATTCATATATGGTACCATAAAATTATATATGATGATGGGTGATCTGGATATAGCTTGCACAATGGGTGATCCCATTATATGGTTTGTGATAATTGAGACCAATATAGCTCTTTAATTCATTGGTTAATGGGTCCTGTCTTCAAAATAAAAATAACAAGAGTAAACTGGGGAGGTTACTCTAATGGATTAATCATGGATCCATTTGTTTCTGACATGACTGAACATAGGTCAATTTGAAAATGTTCCACGATACCATCCTTTTTTTTACTATGAATGATTTGATTTTTTAACGTTTTTTCGATCAATATATACATCCACATGCTCGTAATTAGTGATTCCTAATAATCATTCCTAGGATAATTCATTATAATATGTAACATGTTCTGTGAAATTCGTTTTTATGGGTATTAAATATACTAATTTATGCTCATGGACTTTGATTAATTCATTACAATCGTATAATCATCTTTGTTACATTCATGAAATTAAATTGTTAGTGTTTATGTATTCCATTAATAAGAGTTAACGATCAATATTATAATATATTCCCCAATAGCATGAAATGAAGAATAATGGTAAATAAATTATCTCTATAAATTTTTAATGTGTTAATAATTTCAAAGGATATCATGATGTCTTTTTATAATTTATCGAAATCTGGTAATAGTAGAAGTAAATGTAACTCATAGATATAGATATTATTTTTAATGATTGTGATATTATTGTATAAAACTTTTAAACAAAAGGTCCTTGGATATAAATGAAATAATATATTTTTCAATGTTTTTCGTGTTTGGGATAGTGAAATATCTAAAATTTTATCAGTATCAATGTCTAAAATGAATGAATAATTTTTTATATTCTACATCATGTGGTGTAGGTTTTGGGACTTCAACTACATTTTTTATATGAATTATGAGGTCTCTTATAGTATAAATGAATTGATTCAAAATCAAATCACAATTTTTATTTCTAGTGGCATATGGGCAAGATGTTAATACTAAATTATCAACCTCAATGTACAATGTGAGTCACTAAATGTTAAAATCACAAAATACCCATACAAAGAAAATTAAAACACAATTCCACACCAGATAACTAGTACATTATCCATGATTTTGTTTTTGGATGCATTGACATTTAATCTATCTTTGGATTTAACAAATTCGTAAATATCTATTATATGAATTATTGAAACAGTAATGAAAAAAAAATCTATACTTTGATACCACAATATTAATCCATAACCCAACCTCTCAATAAAGAGTATTCATATAATTTTACAAAGTTACCTCAAACCCATCTCATTTATTTCATATGTTAATGATTAGAATATGGGGTCTATCTTAAAAACGTCGGGGTATTATGACCGAAAATAAATGATAAAACGTCTTGTATAAAATAAACATGTATAATATATTATTAATAAACAAAAAGTACATTTGATAAATAAAATATCAAAATAATAAAAGTGACCATTTATTGTAATAATTAAATGATGGGTGTTGTTGAACATCCAAGCCATTAATAAAATAGAGCTGACCATATTTACTATGCATCTATAAAGAGGGAAAATAAGAATAAATATATTCTTTATTTATAATAACATTGATCCAACCAACATATTTTCCTTCTAAATACATACACAAAATCCAAATTAATGTACATATTCATTAAAATGTGAATCACCCAACCTACACATGCAACTATGTAAATGTTTTATTGTTTACCCATAAGACTTGTCTAACTTAGATTGTTGTGAGAAAAAACAATGATAGGAACTTCCATCATTTTATCTTCCATTACCAGCATATGAAATTTTTCTTATTATTATCTGCATAGTATAAATAATGAACAAATTGAATAACAATATAATATTAATAAAATATGAACTTTACTAATACCACAATTTTAATTTGAATGTCATTGTTACCATTTCAACTAGGAACCTAACTACCCCTAGGAGCATATTGAGAAACCAATCCAATATCACTATCAATCATTCATCATCTGGTCTGTGATATGTAATGACCATTCCTTATTTAAAAAATTTTGGATTATCTTTTTAAATGGGAATCACCTTAGGTGAATCTTTAGACATTCCCTATAAATATTACACTCAGTCCTCCATCATGATGACTAGATGATTCTAGGGTGTCATCAAGAATCCTCTACCACAATCTCATTGGATGACTCTCAATAATACCATTTTGTTACCAATATGAAGAAAAAACTAATTAGTAGGAGAGAGAGTCCTAATGTAATCCATTCCATCTAGTGTGACTAATTTCTGTGTAACCTTTTAAAGCAATGAGCGTACCTACCCAGGATCTCATGGTAAAATACCCAAGAAACCAATATCACATGGATCATTAGTTACACCATTATTAGATCATCTACCTCATCTTAGGGTGTATATCCTATGAAATGGTTTTGTGGATCAAAAAAACTTCCTATACCTATCAAAAATTCATTCAATGGAATATATACAACCAAAAAAATCATATATTATTTTGAATCACTGGGTTTATTTACATTTTCAATTATCTAATGGAATCACTTATTGAATCCTTGTACCTCATAAATTTTAATTGCATCACTCAATCGAAGGAAATAATACTATATCAAACATTCATATCTTTGATTGATCATAATTATTTGATTCCATATACTAGGTATGACATCCTCTAATCATATCTCACATCTTCCACAAAATATAATGCTATTGGATTTGGTAATATTCATCCAATATAATGAGACACGAAATACCATTAATTATTAGAATCATATTTCCAAATAATTTTTTGGAGGTTATTTATAGGTATCTGGAGTAATCATTACAGTTCTAATGTAGTAAATGATCCCTGTGATTCATGGGAAATCATCTGTCCTAATTAAAATACATTAAAAACCTAGCACATGAATTTTGAATTCCCAGTCCCATCTGCATCATCCTTATCCCATCTTTATACAACATTGAAACATGTTGTAAGGTAGAACCCACTACCATATCTACATGATACCAATTCCATTCTCTCAGTAGGGTCACTAGTCATAAGGAATATAGTAGGATTCCTTTAGCCCTCATCAATGACATCATATCCCTCCATGAATTTTACATAATGTACATAAAACCCTAGCATTAAAACATTACATAATCTTGAGTCATGTTGAGAATTTACATTGAGAATATTTCCAGGTTTAGTGTTTTAGGTATTTAGTCAATAATTATTACATTAAATCTCAAATATTACAATGTAGACATTTCTACTAAAACCTTTTTTTTCAAAAAAATAAAAATCCATAAATAAAATAATAATTATTATCTTGATATAAATCTTCATGAAATATTAATTTATCATTACCTTCCTTATAACAAGTGATAATTATTTCAAAAACATGGGATGAGCATTAAAATCTACTCAAGTGTTATAAAATAAGTAAAGAAAACATTATACCATCAATTAAAACAAATCAATGAAATCATTATTTTCCCCAATATAACATAATCATTTTAACAAACCCTGTGAAATCATATGATTTATTAATAACTCTGAGAAAAATAAACTAATATAGGTAACATGTGGTGTCTATAACATACATACATATATGTTTTCACAACAACATAGTGAGTTAAATTTCGAATAACCAACCTAGTATATTTCCTAAATCTATTTGGGAAAACCCTAATGATTTCCTCTATCACATTACCCAATGAATTCAAGAGCTATCTCAGTTTCACCTACACTCGGTTTATCACCGAACCAACCGCATATGTCAGTAAATCCCAAAAACCATAATATACTCAAAACACATAAATCAAGCATTAAGGGAAGACAAAATTTCCACATTACAATCTCGATATATCATTTCAATAAATTGACATAATAAATGATCTCAAAAAACTATTTTCAATACCAAAATATTTAAAATTGGTATATAATATTTATTTTCTATTTCTATACATTATGAATTGTTAATTAATCCTAATATCAAATAATTCTCCCAACGGGAAAAAGTTAGTTTCACTGCCTATGTAAAAAAGAATCATTTTTCTTGTCATTTAGTAAAATACCTCATGTAAAAAAAGATTCCCTTTTAATTAAATTTAATTTGAATGTGTTTTATACACCATATAAAATAAAGTCACATATAAATCTAAATATGCCTCAATGAAAGGAGATTGAGACGATGTCCCTTACTTTGTGTTCGACATGTCATGTTCGTTCATTATCTCCATGAATAATAAAATTCTATTAATTTATAAAAATTTCAGAAAATTTTTCAAGTTTATTATTCTTTTAATATCTCTTATTACATTGTTATAACAATCATTTAATTATATATTTCATATCTATTGTTTTGCTGATGTTCGGTACGTGAGATTAAAATGAACTTATTATAATTGTAATTTACCCATGTGTTCAAAAGTAGAATATCTCCATAATTGTATTCATGATTTTAATATCATATATATACATTATATATGTATTTAAATATAGTATATATGTATTCATAATATTCCATAAAAAAATGGATATATGAAAGGAAATGCACAGATCATCGAGATAGTAAGCCATACATAAGCATGAGCGCTACGTTCTTTTCTTTTTCATATTAAATGGATTGAAAATTAAATGATAAATAGGAATATTATTTTTACCGTATAAATATATGTTATATTTTTTTACATAATTTCATTAATTCTATATTTTATAAATTTCATATATAACATTAACAAGACATATAACTTTGAGAGGGTCGTAGTCCATACTTCCTCAAATGAAATTATTGTATTTACGGATTATAGAAAGAATATAAGACTGATGTAAATAAAAAATAGATAAGAATATTGAAAATATTAATATAATACATGTCATATATAAATACAGTTCCATAATTATGGCCATCATGAGAAGAGGTCAGAGATAATTGAGCATTCATCATTTTGTGAGGCAGTATTTCATGGTCCGTAGAAAAAATATATTCTAAATCCATGAAATGATGGTCAGTGTGACTGTAACACAAATATCTCGAATGAAAAATTACTAGTATATTGATTATAAACTTTTTGTTATCAAATAATTTAATAAAGAGTGTAGAGTGGGTTGGAAATGAAAAAATAATTGGAAATAGATTAAGAAAAGACATTAACTTAAATGGCGTAGCTCCTTTTGATTTAAGATAAATAGCATTATTAATTTTCCATAAAACATTTTTAATGATTCTAAGAGGAAGAGAGGGATGTTGGAAGCTTATATGGAAAGTGAATGGATGAGCCATGGGGGATTGAGAGTTTTGAGTACGGGTTAGATCTGGTGGCCTTTTATAAGAGAGAGGAGGTGTACATTAAGAAACATTGAAAGATTATATTATTATAAAATGATTATCGTTTTTCAAAATATATAAAACTCGTTTAATTAGAAGGTAAGATGATTTTTTTTCTGAATATTTTCAATCAATAATTTTTAGACATGTTATGGATGCAAATTTAACCTTATCATTTAGCATCAACCATATGATAACATATTTAGCTTTTACCATTCCCTCTTGTATATTTATATTATATGGATAATATAATTATTATAAAAAGAAAATATAAAATAATTTTTTTCAATAATTACATTTTCAATTTTATCTGTTCCATTTGGCCGAATCATAGATATTTTGGACAGTTATATCATTTAATTAAAATATGTTTTTGTTTTAAAACTAATTTATGTCAATTTTTATATCATTCATTTCATGACTTTTTAAAAACCCAAAAAAACATAATTATTATGAAAAGGATTCATTAGTTAAAATATTTAAAATCCTTTTTATCCAAAAAATTTGTGTATGGAATAAACAATTTTAAAATAAATTTATTTTAATTTTTATAATATAATTTATCTAAATCATTCATTAACAATGTAATCACTATATCATAAATGTGTCATTAATATATTTATTTATGTGATAAATAAATATTAAAAATAAAATACCACGATGTTTTAAACCATTTATTATTTCTAATCACTATATATAGTCGAAGATATTACTTATAGAACCACTTATAAAAATTCTTTAAGTAAAATATACATGTTTAGTTATATTTTCCTTAAAATTAAATTAAAAATTATTAAATTTCTTTTTCGCACTCAAGTTGCTCCATGGGGTCCTAAATTAGACCTAAGGATTCCTATATTAGTAAAACTTCATCCAATACGATTAGGACATGTGTTAGGGTAATTTAATATTATTATATTTTTATTTTTTTACTATTATTTAACAAATTTACCTTTTATCCATGGTAAAAAAAATATTTACTAAACATTCTATTTATAATGTATAAAAATAAAAGATACGTATTGAAAAAATATGGACCTCCTTATTCCAAATAAGGAATCAGTTTCTTCAAAATAAAAAAACACAAGTCTCCTAAATTAATTTAAAATTAATTCCTATTGTAAAAACCCAGAAACATGTTTTGATAAAATAAAAACTACCAAAATATTTACTTTTTTTATGTCCAATTACAAATTGATATTATTTACAATTACCAAAATTGGATGAAATTCAAAAAATACAATCTAATTACACTTTCAAGATAATAAAAAGTACAATATACCTAAATAAATAAATTATATTAAAAGGTAGTTTTCAAATAAAATGCATTATATTTCAATATTAATTAAAAATTGTATTTTATCCAAAAAATACAAAAATTTCATCCAAATTAAATATTAATTTCCAACATCAATAAAATAAATTTATATTATAAAATCTAACATATAAATGTGACAAAAACTATATTTCACAAGGGTTAACCGTCACAAGGTAATATAATGTCCTTATAATGAATATTTGAGTATTTCTTTCATAAAATCAGATTTATTCTTATATTAGGACTTTAAAATTCATTGGATAAACGTAAATAGATTTAACAATAATGTATAATTATATTTTAGTTAGTTATGTTCATTCCCACCATCACCATGTCTATTCATTAACTACTATTTAAAATAATAACATTGTTATATTATTTTTCTATATACCTCCATGTTGTGTACATCATAAGATTTCATAGATACTCGTTGTTGCGTATTAAGTATGCTATCATACATAGAATCCTAATTAATGTAAATCTAATATTAAATTCACAGATATTAATAAATATGGAAATTTATTTTTCTTTATTTACATGGTATTTTATGTCCTTCCCCCCATTTGGAAATTGTATCCTATCAATTTTATTCATATATAAAAAATGTGGTGGTATTTATCCCACATAGAATTTTCAGATTCTCACAATTCCACTTCAACCATATGGTTTTTCCACAAAAAAATTATATGATTAATTACCTTTATTCCACAACACTTTCACTCTTTGGTCGGGAATCTGGATGAGTTTTTTGTCAAATGATTGATTATATTCCTACTAAAATTCCTCTAGACTCAAAATATGAGATGGATTAGACATATTCATTATCAATATTGAAACATGAAACAAATTTAAGTATGTGGGACAAACCTGAAGGTAATGTAACTTGGAAGGCAACTGATGCAAATTTTCCCATGATTTTATAGGGTCTAATGAACCTCACAATCAACTTTACCTTGTTACAAAAAATGCATCACACATTTCCCGGGAGAATATTTTAAAATAACAAGATCACATTCTTTGTATAAAAGATCCTTCTTGCGGTTATCCAGATAAAATTCCTACCTACTCTAAGATATTCTCATGTACTTCTGAATCAACTAAACTTTTTTTTCAATCACTTCTACTAGTTCTGGTCCCATCAACATTGTTTCAGCTAATTTATTCCAAAAATCATTAGTTCAACACCTCATTATTTCAATATCTGAATTGTCCATTTTTACAGCCCATCTGATTTTAGATTAAAAGTGATACTAAAATTTAATTCAGTACCCATGAATTCTTAAAGTCCTTCAAAAAGATACAAGTGAACTTTGGATGATGATCATATTCAATATAGAGGGGAAATCCATGTAATATGAATATCTCTTGAATATACAATTTAGAATGTTAATATAGAGACAGCTTTTCTCGAATAAGAATAAAATGAGAAGATTTAGTCAATCTATCAACTATATCAAAAAATTGAATTGTTACCACGAGAAGTAATTGGTAATCCTACTATGATATCCAAGAACTCATTTTCTTATTTTCACTCTGGCACTAGCAATGGATGAAGCATACCATTTTGTAACTATCGCTTTGCATTAACCTACTGACAAATCAAACTCTTTATAGTATAGCCATCAATATCTCTTTTAATTCCATCCCCCTAGTAACACTCCTGATAATCTCTGTACATCCTATTAGGGAAAGGATAAACTGATAACAAAGAACTTCGAATAATACTTAACAACTATTTATTCAACTATAAATCACAAGGAACAAATAATCTCTTTCGAAACCTCAAAAAACATTTTCTATCGATGATAATCTTAGGTAAAATACGCTTATTAACCAAATCTACCATTTTATACAACTCACTATCATTTTTGGGCCTTATCATTATTCTATCTACAAAGAAAGATTGTTCAGAATCCTAGAACAAAACAAAGGAATTTCTGTAACAACAACTACCAGGCTAAAGATCCTCAAATAAAAAATTAAGTTTCTCGTTCCAAACATAGCATGGTGAATGTATAATCACTCTTTTGGATCAAAGCATTAGCCATGTTATTTTTCATTCCAAGATGGTAATGGACCGTGCAATCATAATAATTGATAATTTATATCCATCTCATATGTCTGATGTCTATTTCATTTTGAGTTGATATACAATTCAAACATTAGTGTTTATTTTGTATTTCAAATTTGTTTCCATAAAGATGATGCCTCCAAAATCATTTCAATAAAAAACTACACCAAAAAATTCCAAATCATGTGTAGGGTAATTAGAAACATGAGGATTCTTTTGATATAAAGAATAGGCAATTACCTGCTAATTATGCAAAGTCCACAATCATCTCCTTTCAAAGAAGAATCACTATAGAGAACAAAATCACCATTTTTTGGATGGCATTGCCAAAACATGAGCATTCACCAATCATATTTTCCATTCCTGATGAAAATTAGCACATTGTTTGGTTTAGATGATGTTCACACCATTTTAATTTATCATAGTCAGTTGGATATAATACCATGAAAAATCATCAACAAACCTTTTAAAATAACCCTCAAATCCAATAAAACTATAAAACTCAGTTATATCTATGGGTATTTCCCATTATATAATAAATATAGTATTATCATAATTATCAGTTATTCAATTTTATAAAAATTGTGACCAAGGAAAAAAATCGTTTTTACCAGAACACACATTTTTTGATTTTCCCTTATAGATTTTTTCGATTAATGTTTGTTAGAATGCCTTCACATGACATTCAAGATCCACTTATATTTTAAAATAAAAAAATTATCATCAATAAACACAACTACAAACATATCCAAGAACTCACAGAAAATTTAATTCATAAGATCCACTAATAAATCAAATGAATAGGTAAAAAAAATGGCATAACTACATATTTATAATGGCCATATCTAGTATGAAACACCGTCTTTGGAATGTCTGATTCCTATATACTCAAAAAATTATACCTCAACCTCATGTAAATATTTGAAAACTACATAGATCCCTGTAGCTGATCTAAAAAATCAACTATATGAGGAAAAGGATACTGGTTCATAATAGTGATGTTATTCAAAGATCTATTATCAATGTGTTGTCTCATTGAACTATCTTTCTTTTTAACAATTCAGAGAGGATCCCCCCATGTTGATGTCCTTGTTCAAATGAATCCTTTATCTAACAACTCTTGCAATTTCCTATTTAACTATAAAAGTTCAATTTGAGAAATTCAATTAAGGGGTTTTGAAATTATCTTAGTATTAGGAAATAATTCAATAGTAAATTCTACTTCTAGATCAGGTATTGTACTAGCCAAATGATTTGAAAAAACTACATGATACTCATTTACCACACTCATATCATTATTTTGAATAGTTCCTTTGTTTTCAACAATATGTGAATGGTAACATTGATTTTAATATTTTATTATTTTCTAAGATTCATGATATGTTATCTAAAGTTAGGATTCATTATTTTACACAATCTTAAATTCATTCTGAAAAGAAACTTCATTATCTCTACAACAATTCTTATAATGATAAATGTATAATAAATACATACCCAAAAAACATCAAACTCTACGAGGGCAAAAAAATAATGTTTGTAGGTATATAAATTCCTCATACTAGTAAATGAAGGTTATTATAATTTATTTTTGATTCATCATTTCCACCTGATGTTTTTACCATATGTTTAGGATTAATTCCTTCAGATAGAATTCAAAATTTTCTATAAAATTTCTCAAAAATTAATGAATGTGATGACCCTGAATCAAATAAAACTTTAGAATTACATAAATAGAAAAACAGTGTAACTGATACTACTACATTTGATGGCCCAACATATGCTGAAGTAGTTGTAAAGGATTTCTCCTCCCCTTTATACTTGTATTCCAGCAGCATTACCTCAGTTTACTTCTTCGTTGAACACTCATTTTCATAATGCCCCATTTCACTGCACATAAAACATTTTACTAACATTAGAATAGTTTTTTTTTACCATTCCCCTAATCTTTATTAGTGAAACTATGATCCTTATGTCCTATTTTACATTATGAAAAGAACATAATAGAATTAAATAATAAATCCCCCATTGTTCTTTTGACCACAATTTTCACAAATGGTAAAAACAAGATTCTTACCATCTGACTTTTGTGATGAGTTATTCCATTTTTTCTTCCACCATGACCTCTTATTATTATGTTTTTCACTGTTCATTTGATCATTTCTAAACTCCATTTCCACATTCTATGAAAATAAATCAACATATTTATAACTATTGAACTCCCGAGATAATAATTCACTTCTATCCATTGGATTTAATCATTAGTTAGAATTATTGATTTTACTATCAATATCTTGTATGTTGTTTGGAGCATAACTTTCCAGTCGAGTGGATTTTTCTTCATAAGCAGCATCTATGTTTTTCTCCTTCCTCAATTCTAGGAATATTTTTTTACCATCCTATGTCAAAATGCTTAAGGAAAATATTTCTCATGAAAAAAACCCTTGAATTCACCCTAATAAAGTGCATCAAACTACTCAATATTCTTAATATTTTTATCCATCGACTCACATTAATCATGTTTACCATTAGAATGTAAAACAACATGACAATAGTTATGATATTATTGATTCCCCATGAAATAAAAAGACTTTTCTAGTGCTTTAATTCATCCTTCTGCTAGCAAAGGGTCAGATGATCTTCTAAATGATTGGGGATGCTGCCTCATGAAATGCTCGACTAATAACATTTTCCTTTCTGGTTGATATGGATGGTCTCAGGAATCAAAACAAACACCATTTATATCCTCATTCAATTGTGCCATCAATGCAACAAACTATTTAGTATCAATTCTGATCATCTCATGATGTTGGTTTAGAAGGTCGATTTCTTCATGATGTTGTCCAATCATCGATGCCATGTTTCCTCTAAGGAAAACCATTCCTAACATAGAAACATCTTAGGAGAAGCAACCTATTAATCATAAAATTCTATATCATTTTAATTGTACCATAAACTAATATATAGAAATTAATTTAACTTTATCCTAGCTTCTAATGTAGTCTAAACTGAACATTGATACCTACTATAAGGCCACATCCATTAGACATTACTTAATATTGAGTTAATTCGCGAATTCATAGTGTGGATATTTTTAGTTTTAGTGTTTTATGGAATATTTCCATAACTATTGCATTAAATCTCAAATATTAACATGTATACACTTCTACTATAAACAATATATTCACCATAATAAAACACCTTAAATAAAATAATAATTCTTATCTTAATATAATTATTCTTCAATTATTCCATTCTCTTACTCTTTCTTATAACCTAAGAAAAACATTTTAAAAACAGGGGATGAGCATAAAACGCTCTATTAGGGTTATAAAATATGGAGAGAGAACATTATTCCATTAATTCATACAAATAAATGAAATCATAATTTTACCTCAAAAAACATAGTCCCATTAGCACATCCAATGATATCATACTATTTTTGAATAACACATCGAAATCATAAATCTTAATGGTATCTTTTGGTATATATAACATACATACATATATTCTTTCACATCTATATAGGGAGTTACGTTTGGAATACCCATCATAGTATATTCCATAAATCACTTTGTAGAAACATTAACTTTTAGCTCTATCAAGTTACCCAATGGATTGGAGATATCTCTTAGGCTCGCCCACCCTCGAAATATCGCCAAACCACTTGTATATGTGAATAATGATCTAAAACCATGACAAATTCATAACCAATAAAACATTTCAAATGGAAATATAACATGTCTACATTTCAATCACAATATATCAACTCAATATTTGACATAATCCATCACCTACCCAAACTAGTTTCAAAATAAATATATATTGAAAGTGTATACAAAATTTAGTTACCCTTTAAAAAAATTATTTCTTGTTATGGGAGCCAAATATCAAATAATGCTTGCGGCAGATGAAAATCCATTGTCACTACATACTTTAAAAAGTAACATTCTTTTAATTGTTTAGTAAAACAATTTAATGAAAAATAGATTCAATTTTAATTAATTAAAATGTCAATGGGTTTTATACACCGTATTAAATAATTTCATCTATACATCAAAATATATCTCAATGAAATGAGATTGAGACGAAGTCCTTTACCTTGTGTCCAACTTTCCTTGTTTGTTATTTATCTCCCTTGTAACGTCCCAGTTCCAGAATCCACCAAGAGGCTCCCCATATCATGTTGGTCACATGGCCTCAAGCACAATTCCCTGAATGCCAAAGGCTGCTGACTAGCAGAATGGGCTTTGGATGTGATAGTGGGAAAACTATGCCCCCATTGGCAGAGTCCATAGTGGAAGTAAAAAAATACATACAAGAGCGGAAGCAGTAATAATATCATAAAAAAATAAACATCAGAAGACTAATATAACAAACTGGAGAACATATATAAAATGATGCATGATACATATGCCTAGAAAAGTAGTGAAACAAAGAACATTGATGAAATATTGTACAAAACCAAGTAGAAATGAAATACAGTAATCAACTCCCTACCATCAGAAGCCTATGTTTGGTCCCGTGATCTCTAGCTCAATGTCATGTCATGTACCTAAAGTAGATGGGTGCTTTACCTTGTCTATACCTACAATAGTATAATCTCCTTGGGGCCAAAAGAGTAGCCCAAATATGTGTGAGACTAAATCCTTGTAGGCATCCACCGTGAGATCTGTGCCTTACAGTCATTGAGTTTATAGCAGGTAAAAGTACTGGAAACATTAAATAGGATTGTACTCAATAGTAATCAGTCCACAGATTCAATATCAGGCAACAACTATCCAAGAAGATAATCACAAACAGATAACCCTCTGGGAAGTACCCATAGCCTATCCCTTCTGGACCTACCTAACAAGTACATTCCAGATTCTAGAACAATGTAAACCCTCTCGGGAGTACCCACAACTTATCCCCTCTAGTTCATCCTATGATGTTCAAGAAACCCTATGGGTAGTACACTCAGTCTAACACCTCTGGTTCATCTTATGTGTAGAATCTCTGAGGAAACAATCACCATCAATTCCCCCTACAGTCTCATATCGTTAGTAAAGGTTGTCTAGGGAAGCAATTACGTCACATTTCCTCTACGGACCTCTTCAAGGAACTACATACACTCTAAGGAAGCACTATATGCCAATTCCCATATTGGTCTTGCATCGTAATAAGGAATGACACTCTGGAGAACCCTTACGTCGAATCTCCATGTGGTCAATACACCAGGTTCCCAAAGCCCTATGTAAGTCAATAAAGTGTCGCAATGCATATCAGCTATGTTAACCCTCAAGAAAAACATGTCTAGCATTCTACAATAAAATATCAAAACATAACAATAGTTACACAATCCTACAATACAAGGCATGGGAGAGTAAACTGCATCCTAACATGCAAACTAGACCCAAAGGTCAAAACATGAATTACATCCATGGGAAACACAACCAAAGCACAAAATTTCACCCAATTTAGAATAATATATCTACTGCTCATGCATGAAGGAATAGTAGGCCAACAATAGGTCTAATATGGTAAATGTGCAATACATCGTTCGTGGGTATTGGGAAAATTTTCACAAAAAACTCAAAGACATTCAACATAAAGAGACAAACCACCTACCTCAGTAATGGTAGATCACTCTATGTGAACCTTAAGGCTTGAATCATCATAGAACGCCGATGATCTTAAAAAATGTCTAAAAAGATCAATGGAGGATAATTTGAGGAATAAGAGGAAACATGAAATGAAGCTCATGCAGAAGAGAGAGCATACTAAGGTGATCCCAACACAATCGACGATGGTAGGATCAGTGATCAGAAGTAGGCTTGGGGCTCAAAGAATTATCACAGCCATACGGGCTCTCTCAAAGAAAATAAACCTAGAATATGACGGTTCTAGTGATTAGACGCGACCCCTATTCATTTAATGAAAAAAAATTAATGTACACGATGTGTAATTTTGATGTACACTACCTGTACAATCCATTTCCATAATCACCTTTAGGCATCCTCCATGTCACCCCCAACAAGCTGTGTGTGTGGCTGCTACACAGCCAGCACATGGCTACCTATGATAACTAAGTACAAGACATGTACTCAAAAAGTACATGGCGTGTACTTCAAAAATTTCCAGAAAAAACATAGTTTCCCCAAAAACAACCAGAAAAGGAAAAAACACCTGAAAAGAAGATTCATGATTTTACAAACATCCCGCTTAATGAAATTCATCCCCTAATTTCTCTAGAAAGGTGTTGTAGAAGAAGAACCCCCCAAACAGCTCCAGCCACTGCGATCATAAGTCAGCCTGCCTCTACCAAGTCTCGTCCTGTACTCACCCATTCTGCCAAAGCACGCATACCAGTCGACCCCGCCATGGAGATCCTTCATACTGTGATCAAAAATCCAGATAGGATGCTCCTCTAAAGATGAATCCACTTCCAACTCAACCTTCTCTTGTTGGAAAATATGAGATGGGTCTTAAAATTAATGTCGATGCTGAGAAACACGGAAGACGTCGTGCATTGATCGGTACCTCTGAGGTAACTGCAACCGATAGGCAATTGGCCCAACTCTCTCCAATACCAGAAACGACATGACGTAGCTCGACGAATGTTTACCATGTCTCCTAATCCTCTTGTGTCCCATCCACAGTGTGACATGCAGGAAAACCTGACCCCCGACCACGAACTCCAGAGGTCATCTCTACAGATCAGCATAAGATTTCTATCGAGACTACGCAGTATCCATCATTTTCTCAATCAACTTGATCTACTCTATGGTCTCCTAAACAAGATGTGGTCCTAGAAAAGCTATCACTCATGAATCCAACCAACCTATGGTTGATCAGCATGGCCTACCGTTAAAAACCACATAAGGTGACATGTGAATAGTTTCTTGAAAACTATTGGTGAAGGAAAACCCCACAAGAGGTATATGATACTCCCAAGAACCTTAATAATCATTGGTGCATTCTCAAAGCATGTCCTCAACCACCAGAATTGTATGCTAGGAATGGCCATTAGTCTGGGGGTGGTAAGCTATACTGAAAATCACCTCTATACCGAAAGCATTTTGTAGCCCCTGCCAGACCCGAGATGTAAAATGTGCATCCCTGTCTGAAACGATGGAGTATGGAAATCCATGTAGATGTACAATCTCACAGATGTACAACTATCCCAACTCATCAACACTAATGGTCATATTAATTGAATTGAAGTGAGTGTCCTTTGTAAGTCTATCAATGAAAACCCATACTGCATCATTACCTCAAGGAGACCTCAACAACCTTGTTACGAAATCCATCACAACATCATTTCACTTCCACTCGGGAATGGGTAACTGATGAAAAATACATGATGGCCGCTGACGCTCCTCCTTCAACTGCTGACAGGTGGAACACCTCATGAAAAAACCTAAAATGTCTCCCTTCATAACTGGCCACCAATACTGATGGTGTATATCATGATACATCTTTGTGACACTAGGATGAATTTCCCAAACTGATGAATGAGAGTTCCACGTTAGCTCCTCAAATATGTATGTTGTCACCCATATGTGCCCCTAGAAACACAATATCTCATCCTTTCCTATAATACATCAATGAATAGGGACCTCTCCTAACACACTATCCCACAAAACATGGCATTCAGAATCTTATAGATTCGTCATTCATACTCGATCAAAATGGGTAGAGGTAACATCTAAAGAAGAAAAGAAAGTATGTCCATGTCTATCGTTCACCTCCAAATGCATCTCAGAGAAGAGTTTCATAAGCTGCCACTTTCTGCTGGCCACCTAAACTGCCTCTATTTGAGTCCTCCTTCTCAACGCATTAGCTACCACATTACCTTTCCCTGGCATGTAGGCAAGATCAAATTCAAAATACTGAAGGGCCAACCCCCACATTCACTATATCAAATTCAGATTATGCAGAATGAAGATGTACTTGATACTTTTTTGGTCGGTGAAAATGAAAACAATTCTCTCCCAGAAGATAATGCCTCCAACCGCGTAATGTAGGAACAACTGCAGCCAACTCGAGATCGTGTGTCGGGAAGTTCATCTCACATGATATTAACTACCGAGACCCATACCCAATGACTTCATCTCCCTGGATAAGCACAAATACTTTCCCGATACCTAAAGAATGAAAATAAATAATATAGCTCTTTCCTAACTCTAGATATACATGTATCAGTGATGAAGTCTGCCTATCTTTCATCTCCTGAAAGGCTGAGTCATAAGGATCAGGCCATAAGAACTTTTCACCCTTCTCAATATGACTCATCATCGGTGTTTCTAAGTATAGAAACTCATAAATAAAACGTCTGTAGTATCCATCCATCCTTAGAAAACTATGCACCTCAAAGAAGATCTTCAGATGCTCCTAGTAATCTACTGCTCTAACATTCTCTTGGTCTACTAACACTACTGTATCTGAGATTACATGACCCAAAGAGTGAATATGATCCATCCAAAAGAGGAAATTTGAGAGGTAAGCATATAATTGATGCTCTCTCAGTGTACTCAGAATCATCTGAAGATGGGTAGCATGGTCGTGTCGATTGTGAGAGTACACCAAGATATAATCCACGAAGACAATAAGGAAAGAATCCAATTATGGAGGGAACACTCGGTTCCTCGGTGCCATGAAAATTGCAGGCGCATTCTTGAGACCAAATGACATAACCATATACTTGTATAAAACATACCTACTCCCGAAGGCTGTGAGAGGTATACTAGATGGTCTGAAGCGCAACTGATTATAAACGGATCTCAAGTAAACCTTCAAGAACACCCAAGCTCGTCGAAACTGATCAAATAGATCATAAATCCTTCATAAATGAAATATTTTATTTACCATAAACTTGTTAAACAACATATAATCAACACAATTCCTGAGGGCTCCATCTACCTTCTTCGCAAACAGAACAGGAAAACCCCGAGGAGAAGTACTAGGTCAATGAAACCATTTTCCTGAAACTCTTCCAACAACGTCTTGAGCTTCTGAAACTATGATTTATCAATAATATAAGGAGTAATGGACACCTATTCTACTCCTGGAAGTTGAACAATCAAAAATTATACCTCGTGCTCTGGAGGCAAACCATAAAATTCAACTTGGAAGATATCCCTGAAATGATCCACCACTGAAGGAAATTCTAACTATGAAGTCCACAAATCGTCCAGATACAGACTATCAATCTAGGATATAACTCCTCCCAACACATGATGAGGGTGTCCTTCTTGGCTCTCTTGGACATCCCACTCAACCATATGAAGAAAAGATCCACCATATAGTGATGTGAAACTCACCATATGGCTGTAACTGTCGTCGACTACCTGGAAGGGAACTAGACAGTCCATTACATGAATGACATCATAGAATATCATCTCGAGGACCTAGAGATCTAATAATATATGACACCCACCAACCACTAGAGTTAACTCCTTTCATTGATGTACACCAGCTGTTCTAGTCCCCAACCGAGTGTCTAGTGCCTAAATATCAGTAGAAGAAAATTTGTAGACCTCAAGGCTCTACAAAACAGCAACAACTATAAATCGATAAGAATCCCTTGTATAAAAAAGAGAAAATGATAAAACTAAGGCAATTAGGATTTTATGTCGAACTGTAGAGGGTTCTGGATCCTCCTCCTTTAGAGTCTACCTCACTACAAAGGTTTGGCATGCGCCATGACCCTCTGACCCCTCCTGACCACCCTGAGCTGGTCAACTCTGCTGTTGTTGATGGACCGGTGACTGACCACCACATCCACGACCTCCACCCTATCCAGAACGACAAGAAGAACTCAATTTCACATATTTGAGAGAAACTGTTGGTGCTGCTACGGAATGTGGAGTCATTGAAGAACCCCTGTCACTAGTTGCTGGTGAGAAGATTTGACTAAAGTGAAGAAGGTGACCCATCTTTCTGAATGATCGGCACTGCACTGGGTTTTTCAGGTAATACAACCTCGTATTCCCTCTTTTTTCGCACTAGTAGCAAACCACATTGCTACCATTAGATGTGTCTCACCTCCTTGGACCATCACGTGAAGACTCGCTGCGGTGCTTCATACTACCAGGAGGGGGATTCTAACTCCATATGTTGAGCCGCCTAGGCTCCCAACTCCGAAATCCCTCAGATTGAGCTATGTGATCAGTGTATGGATGAAGATTGAAGTGATGGATGTCAGCCTAATAATTTTCAGCATTTAACGGATGTCCTGCCTCAGACTATCCTCTAACATCCTTTCCATGATTAACTGATCACCTCATGGAATAGGTGTGAAGAACCGATGTTCAATAAAGCGTGAGGAATACTCCATAACATAAATATTACCCTACTCCAGACTCATAAACTCCCGGGCTCAATCGGCCCTCAGGTTATCTGGATTGATGTAATCGTAGAAGATGCACTGAAACTCATTCCACGCCCTAACCTGCTGGCATCCTGCCTATGAGATCACCTTCCACCACCTCTTTGCAGAGTCCCGAAGCATATAGGTAGTGAGATTAACCCGCCACACAAGAGGCCTCTCCATGTTCTCAAAGGTCATCAGCATGGATTAATTCCATGACTCTGCAGCCTGAGGTCCTCCTTCCTCTGAGAACATGTTAGGATGCCGCTACTAGAAGACCTATGTCAAATTTGTGATCGACAGAGCAGAAGGTGGTGCTCCCTGAAAAGTCTGTATCATCTTCATGAAGAATTCCATTAACTATGCATCAGCACTAGTATCAGGTATATCTACAGTTTCCAAGACTAGCACTATAGGAGGATCTGTGGGAAGTCCCTAATCAGTCATATCTTACGTCTGATCACTGTAGTATAACATGTGGACAACCGATGGTCATCTCAGTGGTATGACTCTGCAAGGTCAAACTCATACCTTATAGCATGATGAATAGGGACTGAAACATATAAGTTTAATAAGGGATGAATATAAAAAAACATTACAGATTTAAAAAACATGAATACACGGTGCTTATATACCCTACATGGCGAGTTCCCTTATGTCATTCACAGGGGTGTGTAGTTTTCCCAATATTGGTAGTGTAACCCCCCAAACAAACAGCGTGTTGTCTTAACATACAGTGTGTACTTGAATCCACGTTCTCTTCTAGTGACCTTCTATATTGTTAAACCACATGGTTCTCCTAAGACTCGAATACACGACATGTCTATAATAGACATGGGGTGTACTAGACAAGCTTCCCCGGCCCGTGATGGTTGTGAAATGGCCTGACACACGGCTCACTCTACATGACATGTTCAAGGAGGACACGAGGTGTACATGAAAGGATTACATGGACCTGTGTTGTTATTGACACGGCTGGGTAATAGGGACAGACTAAACATCATGTTCAATCCTGACATGGTGTGTGTAGCTTAAGGTATATCTATCCATGTTGTTAGTTACACTGGTGGATGTAGGGTCAACACTACATGGTGTGTTCAACTGGTACACTGTGTGTTCCCACTATACCTTCAGCATCATGTATCTCTACCCACACGGCCAAAGACACTGGTAGAGACTACATGTCATTTATATAAAGTGCACGACATGTACTTATGAAAAATAGTTTATTCCCGAACAGAAGAACCGAAGGCATGTAGTTAAAACTACACAGCATGTATTCTAGGTTTTTCCGGACATTATGTTTTCAAAACTACTCTGGAACCCAAAAAACACTGAAACAAACATTGAAGGAGCCCAATTTCGATCTGTGGGCGCCCATATTCCTGACGAATCAATGCATGGAATCTTATACATGTTCTAACAAGGTAAATAGGTCAATGATAACCATGTTCCAGTCCATGAGTTCCCATAACACCTCATGAACCAATGTTTGGAATTCATTCAGACAAAACCTTACCCAAACAATACCCTATCAAACAGAAGGTATTTTATCAAGGAATATATCACAACATCATGAATATTCTACTCAACATCTATCAAAACAACATTAAATTACTAAGGCACCCTAAATGGCATGGAAAGAATTCCTGACATGTGATTTTAGAAAGTGCATATATGATGCATGAGATGACATACCAGCATATCATAGGGTTGTGACATAAACAGATCCCCAATAACATAAATAATAACTAGAACAAAATATGTGAGTCATCTAATAGTGGTAATCAATGAAACCATAAACATGAAAAACCAAAACAAAATTGAATTAACGAGTTATATTGGCTTTCCCTTTACATAGGTTAGCTACTCATAGGCACAACTTATTACCTAGTAAATCTTCCATCCTATCCATGACTATATTCTACAAACAATTTTTCAATAGAAAATAATGCCTCTAATGCCACTTTGTAACATCCCGGTTCCAGAAGCCACCTAGAGGTGCCCCATACCTGGTTGGTCACGTGGCTTCAAGCGCATTTCCCCGAATGCCAGAGGCTACCAACTAGCAGCGAGGGCCTTTGGTGTGATAGTGGGGAAACTATACCGACATTGGAAGAGTACATAGCAGACGTAAACAAATACAGAAAAGAGAGGAAGTAGTAATAATATCATACAAAAATAAACAATGGAAGACTGATAGAATAAACTAGTGCACATATATAAAATGATGCATGATACATATGTCTAGGAAAGCAGTGAAACATAACACAATGCTGAAATATAGTACTAAACAAATTACAAAGGAAAAATAGTAATCAGATCCACAAAATCGCATGCCTAAGCTGGGTCCTGTTCTCTCCAGCTCTATATCATTTAATTTAAGTGATGAATATGGGATCCTTCACATGTCTATACCTGGAACAATATAATCTGTTAGGCCCCAAAAGCATGGCCCAAATTGGGTGTGAGACTAAATCCTAGTAGGCAACCACCACGAGAGCAGTGCCTAACATGAAATGAGTATAAGGCATGTAAAATTATATGAAATAATAAAAGTGAAAGTACTCAACAGTAAACAATCTTGAGTTTCAATATAAAGAAACAACTTACCTAGAAGATAAGCACAAATAGGTAACCTCTGGGATGTACCCACAACTTATCCCCTCTGGTCCTATGTAACAAGTACAATCAAGCAGATAACACAATGGTAACACTCTGGGGATTTCCCACAGCCTATCCCCTCTGGTCCTACCAAACAAGTAAAAGCAACCCTCTACGTAGTACACTCATCCTAACCCCTCTGGTTCAGCTTAAGCATACTCACTTTGAGGAAGTCCTCACCGTCAATTCCCTCTATAGTCTATTATCATAACTAAAGGAACTATAGGGAAGTGCATATGTCACATTCCCTATGTGGCCCGCATTGAGGAACTACCAACTCTTCGAGGAAGCACTCAACGTCAATTCCCCATATGTTCTCGCATCATAATAAGGAATGATACTCTGGAGAAGCCCTTATATCCCTTGTCCCTAAGCTATATACATCAGGTTCACACATCCCTATGTATGCCATGAAAGTGTCTAATCACATATCATCCAAGGTAACCCTAGAAAAATACTTTAATGCATTGTATATCATAATGGAATAATAGAACAATAATCACACCATTCTACAATACTAGGTATTGGAAAGAAAACAATAGCCTAACAGGCAAACCAGACCCAAGGGTCAAAACAGGAAAAAATGCATGGCCAACACAGTCAAAGCACATCAATTCACCCTATTAAAAATCATTTATCATCTATTCATGAATAAAATAATATTAGGAAAACAATAGGGCTAAAATAGTAAACGTGCAATACCTGTTCATTGATATTGGGAAAATTTGAACATAAAACTCAAAGAATTTCAACAGAAAGGCACACACCACCTACCTCAATGTTGGGAGATCACTATATGTAAAAATTGAGGCTTTAATCACCTTAGAATGCAGATGATCTAAAAAAACATCTAAAACAGTCAATGGAGGACAACTTTCAGACGAAGAGGAATTATAAAACGAATCTCAAGTAGAATAGAGAGACTACCGAGGCGATCCCAATGCAATCGACGTTTGCCAAATCAGAGATCAGAATGAGACTAGGGGGATAAGAGAAGGATCATGGCTATAAGGGTTCTCTCTGACGAAGAAAACATAGATGAATATGGTTCTGGCGATGAGACATGACCCTACTGCGTTTAATGATAAAAAAAGTACACGACATATACTTTTGAAATACACATCTTGTACTCGTCATTTCAGTCCTCTACTTTAGGTAGCCTCCTGGTCAACCCACATGGCCATGTGCATAACCGCTACATGGCCCGCACACAACTACCTGTGTTAACTGAGTACACAGCATGTTCTCAGAAATTTCATGGTGTGTACTTCTAAAATTTCTATAAAAACCACTTTTCCTCAAAAGTGACCAGAATAGGAAAACGTACCTAAAAAGAATATCTGGGTTCTTACATCCCTGAGTTATAAATTTATGTTAATTTCCACATGATTCGGAACCATTTTTCAAATTCATTTTTTCTTTTATATCACTTATTAGATTGATATGAAAATCGTATAATTATTCACGGTCATATTGGTCGTTTTGTCAATGTTTGGTACTTGTGTCAAAAATGAACTTGTTATAGTTATAAATTAGCTATGTGGTCAAAATTCCATTATCTCCAGAATTATATTCACAATTTAAATATCACATATATCCATCATAAATGTAATTATATCCATTTTATAAATATTTATAATAGTCCACAACATTTTGATATAATAAATGAAATGCACTGTTCATGGAGACGGTAAGCAGTATGTACGCATAAAGGCTTCTTTCATTTCATTTTTATATTTAATGGAATGAAATCTAATTGATACATAGGTATATTAAAAATAAATTATAATATCTGTGTTATATATTTTACATGTGTTTATTAGTTTAATCCTTTATACGTTCCATGTATAGAATGACCGATTCACAACACTTTTAGTGGGATGTAGTCCCCACTTCTCCAAAAGATATTGTAATATTTACATTCTATGGAAAGAATAAATGAATGATTTAAATGAAACCTAATAAAAATATAGAAAATATAAATATAATAAGTATCATATATAAATATAGTTCCATTCTTTTGGCCTCCATGAGAGGCGGTAGGATATAATTGATCAATCAACATTTTTTGAGATAGTAGTTCATTGTCCACAAAATTAGTATGATATAAAACCAATAGATTGAATTTTACGTGAGTTTAGGTAGACTCCATGGAATAAATACATCATAGTATATATAATAAACTATTTATTTATAAAATAATTGAGTAGAATGTGTTTAGGGGGTTCATGAAGGGAATATTAATGGAAGAAGCATGAGGGAAGACATTACCTCAAATTGGATAACTCATTTTGATTTACGAATGAAATCCTTCTCGATTGACTTCTTCCAATGTTAAGGCTTCTAGGATAAAGACATGATTTTTGCGATTTTAAGTGGGTAGTTTTTGGACAACCCAAAGGTGCATGAGTGTGTGAATAAGGTATAGATGTGGTGGCCTTTTATAAGAAAGAGGAGGGTTAATTTAGGAATATTTGAAATATTATTTTATTATAAACTGAATTAAGTTTTTTAAAAGGTCCACATCTCATTTAATTCAATGATATGATTTTGATTGTTATAGATACTCAAAACCAATAGTTTTAAGACATGTTTTGGTTTCATATTAAACTTTATCATTTAGCATTAACCCATAGTTTACTTATTTAACATTTACCATGCCTTCCAGTATAATCATACTATATAGAAAATAGATTCACTACAAAATGATAATCGAACATCAAGTGGTTTAATAATGACATTTTAAACATTATATAATTTAATTTGTAGAATCATATATTTAAGACTATTATATCATTTAATTAAATAGTATTGGTTTTAAAAACTCATTTATGTCAATTTTTATACTATTTATTTCATGACAATTTAAAAATCCAAAACTACATGATTATGTCTAAGAAAATCACTAAATCAAATATAACTTGTTATAATCATCGACAAAATGAATGGTTAACAAAAAATGTTTTAACTTTTATTAATTATAATTTTTATAATATCATTTATTTAAATCATGCATTAATTTGGCAATCACTACATCAATATAGTGTCATAAATATATTTATTTATTTGATGTAAAAATTTTATAAATAAATTTCCATGATGTAGGAAATCTTTTTTTTCTAATTACTATTTATAGTCTATGTGATGACTTATATAAACCCATTTGAAAATTGTTTTAGTAAAATAGACATGTTTAGGTTATATTTTCATTAACATTAAATTAAATGTAATTAAATGTCATTTACCCAAACAAGTTTCTCCATGTGATCCTAAATCCACCCTAGGATGCCCATGGTCAGATATATCATACCTAGTATGATTAGAAAACGTGTTAGGGTAATTTAAAATTATTATAATATCATTTTTTACCCATATTTACCTTATTTACACTTTAACCATAGTAAATAAAATTAGTACTGACTTTACTATTCAAAATGTCAAAAAATTAAAGTTTCCAATTTACATAATTTAGAATTTCTATTTAAAAATATGAAATCCATGTTTCTAAATTAAACATAATTATGTTGTATAAATTTATATAAAATGAATTCTCATTGTCAAATCCATATTGTGTGTTTTTAAGATATAAAAATCACCAAAATATTGTCATGTTTCTATTTCCAATTTTAATGTGAAATAACATAAAATGAACAAAATTGGATTTAATGATAAAAATATAACACAATTACACTTTAAACCCAATTAGATGTACAATATAACTATATAAAAATTCTACTAAAATGTAGTTTTGAATTTAAATGCATTTCTTTTCACTATTCATTAAAAAATGAACAAAATCCTAAAAATAATAAAATTTCATCCCCTTTACATTTTGATATCAAACTATAAAGAATAATTTTATTTTGTGATATTAAAAATATAAAATAGAAAAAACTATATTTAAAAATGTTTCTCCACAAAAATGATGTTAAAATTATTTTTATTTAATATTAGAGTAATTCATGCATAAATTCAGATTCATTCTTATTTTAATCCTCTAAAATGTATTAGATAAATTTATAGACATTTAACAAACATGCATAATAATATTTCAGTTCTTTCAATTAATTTTCACCAATACAACAGCACTGAGTTACCTACCATTTAACATTATATTAATATTATATTATTTTACGGTATAACTCTATGTTGTAAGCAACATGTTATTTCAGAGAAACCCATTATTGAATGATGAGAACATTATCAGACATATAATCACCATTAATAGAAAATTGATATTTAATTCACAAATATTAATAAATATGAAAATGTTATATTCTTTATTTACATTCGATGTTAGATAAGATATTGAAAAAATATAATTCCCTCATATAGACATATTGGGTCCATTTCAACACCCGACCAGTTTGATTCACTCTACATGGTCTAACCACCCATGTATTCATGTACTATTATAGAATAAACACTCTCGACATAGTAATATAATTTATCAGATTGGATCTATGGTGTGTCTCATCACTAACCCCCTTAGTTGTGGATACCAAGTCATTACACCTCATTAGCAATAGGTTTATAGGTCACTTAATTCTTGGGTTGATAAAACATATCAATTATAGTGTATATTTTGGACATAAATGATCAATATATACATCAAGTTCATGAGGCACCATCGGGGTCCTCGACACATTATAAAACACTAAATTATGATTTTCCTTAAAAAATGATAAAAATTGAAAGAATCTAATAGGTAATGGTTTTGGGATCCATGCACCAAATGAATACAAACACGTTAATATTAGAAAAGGGTTTATTCATTGAGATTAAAAACCATTTTTAATCATTTTACTTATAACTCAATGTGCCTGAATTATCTTCCAAGGCCGATACATCTTATCTCATGTCAAATGGTCACATCCTCTATGTCCCAATACCTACATAAAAATAACGAACAAAATATAATTAATAAATATAAAATATAATTAATCATATTAAATTATATTAAAATTATTAATTATTATATTATCACTGAATTTCATCGTCAGGAAAAATCCACTCAATGGCATTCTATGTGACCTTCACACGCCCCGACCCTACAGTAAGTGGGATACATAACAAAAAAATCAATATTTAAACGAATTTTCATTTTCTATTGGTCTATAAAATAAATAAAATGGTTTCACACAACTCAAACATAATAATTTAACATAGTGAATTGATAGCATTCTGAGTCACCAACATCTTTAGAAGAGTGTAATCCCCATTATGCTCATCTGATTCCACCATCTTGCTGTAAAATCTAAAATTATTCCCAAATTGGTTTAAATCAAAATTATAGTGATATGGATGATAAGATGGATGAATAGTAATTGAGGATGATACATATATTTACATAAAATTTTGATCCTCCAAAAACACCTCCCATGATGGGGTTTGTTGGGAGGAAAAAGTTTGGAGAATTTCCTTTAATGCACTATACGGGATGATAATGGATGGATGGTACCCCCCATAGAATCAATGGTTGTATATATTTAATTTTTACCATTTAATCCACCCACCGACTAGTTTCTGGATTTAGTAAGTAGTCATTTCCTCTTCCATACACCACATATTACCTGTTGGAATTGATCAAAATTGGTTGTTGCATCCACCCACCATCTTTTGACATTCCTCATTTCCCCAAGGATGTCATCTGATCCTATGACCAAACCTAAAACACAAAATTTAGGACTTTTAAGCGCTTGGAAGTTAGTTAAAATTATCATATCTCAATAAAACCATGCCACAAGTATGAAAATAAAAACAAATATTAAATTTAAAATTCGTGTCTATAATGTAGGACATAATTTTAGGGATAATGAAAACAATTAATGACCATTATAAGGCAATCCATCGATATGAATAAATAAAAAAACTATTTCATAACATTTTTTTCATATGTGATGGAATTATATCATTATATGTATAAATTTAAAATTAACTCCAATTAATTTACTGGTTTTTAAATGTGTATCATTGGTAGAAACATTAATTTTAACACCAATTTTTGAAATATATTTCAAAATTTACATGATTTTTACCACAAAATGAAGGAATGAGATTTTTATAATATAATACATATTTATAATTTTTATTAATGAAATGTATAATTTTAAATTTATTTGAATAATATTTTTGAAGTAGGATGTTAATATTATTATCCATATGAAACTAAATGTTTGAACACTTTAATTGAAATCATGGGTAAAGATAATTGTCTATTTAAATAAAACTTCTTAATTCAAGTTGTGCATTTACTTAAATAACATGGTTATTAATATAAATTGAATTTTGAATTATGTTATATATTTTTTTATAGGGAAACATATTTTAATAAAACATAATAATTCAAATTATTTGGCCTTCATTTTTATTAATAAAATATGATTCTTAAGAGGGACTCATAACATTAAATTTAATATTGATGAATAATTTTTTTTTCGAAAACATATTTACATTTTTTATTTTATTTATCATAAAATGATCTATATCCAAGAGATATATATATCATCATTCAGTCATTTTTTTCTTTTATTATATCATTATTATTTTATATTGTTATCTCTCTTTTAGTATTTAATACACGATATTACTATATACCAGTTAGATTGTTTATGAAATCATTTTCCCAGAGGTTTCTTTATGAATCGAAAAAAATTAATTTGGTTTTCTTATTGTCATTATTTTTATTTTATTGGGTAAATATTGAAATTTTAGTTAATTCCAAATCTATTTTGTGTGAAACAAGTTTAAATTCTCATGGGTTATTTATGAGAAGTGAATTATTTTCTTTTTGATATGTATTCAATCTTATTTCATTTCCATGGTTTCTTTTGTATGTGATAGGTGAACACTATTAATATTAAAGTATTAAGAATCTATATTGAGGGATGGAGTCATATTACTCCATCATATACATTTATTAAAATTATATATCTCCTAAGAAATATAATAATGAGTAAATTTTAGTTTCATGTAAGCATGGTCAATGATGGTGCAGATCATGAAATTAATATTCCACGTTTTTAATGAATGTACCATATTTCAAATACATTAAATATTTTTATTTTAGGGTCTAATGGGGTGGATAATGAATGTAATATTAACTTATAGTAATTTTTATTTAATAATTAATAGTTGGTTTTAATTATAAATTTATGCTCTAATGATTGATAATTTGTATTAAATGTTTCTAAGCTATGTAATATTTATTACATATCAATGTATATTTTTTGGGGGTTTATGTTATCATTCCATTTACATTAAACATCTATTTAGTTTTATTGTAATCACTAACGATGTTATGATATTTTAATTGTTGTCATTCTTTTACATATTCTTATGAACTAATCATTTATGATATGTCTATTCATGCCTTAGTGAGAATTTAATCTAACCCATTTCTTTTGTTTTCTTTCCTCAGGTAATGGGAATGAGTCTCACTACTGATATGTTATATAATGGCATATTATAGTTTCCTTATGTAGAAATGATCTTATGTAATGTACAATTATATTAATAAAAAGCTAGTTTCAAAATACACTAATCCTATATCTAAATGGGTAATAATGATTTTTTAAATCTAATTAATATATCATGTAAGAGAAGTGAAATAAAGGAATTATTATATAGGGTCTCAATGAAATATTTTTTCTCAACATTATAATATCACAGGTACCCCACTACCCGTGATCCTAATTTTAATATCTAATTTTCAGATCTATTCCATAGTGAAGGGTAATATGAACCATGAGGTTTGTATTATTTAAAAAATGGTATATTAATAGAGTTTTATTTATTTCAATAAGATTAAATTAAATTAATCATGTAGTTTTAGAAGTAGCCACTATGGATGTCATAAAAATATGAGACAATAATTTAGGTGAGAGATATTTCAACTATAACTTTTCTAGATCTGGTTATACATAGAGTTTGTAATAAATTAATTTTATGTTCATGAAAAATGGTTTTTCCAGAAATATCAAGATTCCACCATGATAAAATAATATCTAAATCAGATAATACGTGTTGATATATAATTTTAATAGTTTTACATGTTATGATTTGTAGTCAAATATCTTATAAAAACTTATATATGTTATTAAAATGTTTTTATGATAATTTAGAAAACATTGTGTTGTCGTTCCTTAGTCAAATAGTAATGGTCACTAAAGTGAAAAGAATCTTGACTGATGAAATATGAGATATGTTCTTCATGGAATATATTTTACATCTTTATAAACTAACAATGTTGTTTCATAAGGTTTCTTTATCGGATACTAAAATATGATGAGAATTAGTTATTCTGAACAATAAGTTGTTTACCTAATCTCGTGATTATCACAATATTATATGTCTAAAAATTGTGGAATATAAATGGAGTTGGTGATGAAATTTCAAAGTACGATTATTAATATACAAGAATGAAGAGTCCATATTATGAAGTAAATATCATAGATATCATGCAGGGTAACTAGTTTATTATAAAAAAGTTGTGTCTGTTGGATCAACATGTTGATTCTATCGCCCACAATATGCACTATTTATTAAATTATTATAGTTTTGGGTGTATTTTATTTATATAACAGGAGTTTTTTATTTTTATGTAATTTAATTTCCCATGTATCATATGTTAATAGAAGTATGTTTGTGTCATTGAAAACATTAATGTTATTTATTTATAATAATTTCTCATACACATATTTCGTTTGTAATAGGAAAAGTGGATTTGATGATATAATTTTTTCCTTTGATAAATTTATTCATCGTAATTAATTAAGAATAATTTATATGATTTTAATTTTTTTTATTTATGCATACAGTTAAAAATGATATAATATGTCCCCAATTTTTTAATGAAATAAAAAAAGTGGTTGAAATGATCTAATGTGATCTAGGATGGATAAATTGGATTATCTTTAAAAAATTTGCGTTTATAATGAGTACAGTGGTACCATCCAAAATCTAGATATATATTACTAATGTGGAATATTATAGTTATTTAAATGTAACATAAATTTTATTTTAGTGTCTCAAATTTTGATATACATATAGTAATAAAAATTTAATAACCATTAATGAACATATATTGTATGAAAATTATTTAAAATTATGGATTGAATTTACAGATGATATCCAAGTATAATTTTATAGAAATTTTGTAAAAATAAATCATGTATCTAAAAAAAATAATCCTATTTAATTTTATTGAAATGTGAGAAGATATATGTCCAAATTTTCTATATATTTCCATATGTAGGAGACGAATTAGATCTAATGATATTGGGGATATATAAATCACTATATATTAATGGCTTGTCTATTTTAGGGATGAATAAATTTTTAATAAAATTTATAGGGGGATATTGTTACATTTAATTGTTCTTGAAATAATGTTTCGGAAAATAACTTATTCTATATGTCAAGGAAGTGGTTATGTTTTTTTATGATGTTGGAATTACTGGTATTTTTTTCAATTATGATTTCTAATATATTTGGTATTTCTTATTCTATATTTGAAATATTTGTTTATAATTATTATTTATAAATATAATGATATAATTACAATATTTTTGGATATTGAAATATAGAAAAGAAAATAAAACCCAACCTTATATATTTAGGTGCATTTTCAAGAAGAATTTATGAAAATATAATATGAAAAATTTATCCATATATATTTATGTTTCATAAAATCATTATATAAAGGTTGTAATGACCCATCCCCTAGGGCCTGTATCGTGACTACCCCAAACCCACCTTCCATAGGCTAGGGGTTGGCGACTACAACCAAAGGCGTAATTCCCTAAAAACTGGGAAGGCATTTCCTTTATAAAATGAAACTACACACAATTGGAGTACAAGCGGAAGAAAACATGAAGAAAATATGTATAACTAGTGTGTTGAAAGTACAAACGGGCTAGAAATACATTCCCCACAAAAAGTTAAAGCTACAACGGACCGAAAGTACAACTAAAAAGAGAAATAGTTGGCAGGTGAATGTAGCTCCTAGATCGTCCTCTGGGGTCCTACATGAAGGGAAGGTACATATGGACTCCTCAACACTCCACGTCCATAAGAATCCATCGTGTACCGATATATAGTAAGGTCCTCCTATGGGTACCGTCTAGTCCTGGCGCTCTCGGCCTCCGTCAGCACTGTCCGTCTTCTGCGTCCAACACAACGAGGTGTGGGCATAGCCCATGTAGGGGTGAGTATAACGATACTCATTAGGGACCCTGATACCCTCAAGGTCTCACGAAATCAAACAAGGATAAACCAAAAAATATGATTTCAACGGATAACCATTATTTAGGTATATGACCATCCATATACATAATTTATCAAGTAACCCATCTCAATCATGAGGAAAACACAAAGGTCATTGACTCGGATCAAAACAAGATTTTTATTCACGATGTCGAAACCACGGCTGCTGGAGAACTCCTCCTATGTCAAGTACAGTGGGCCTGCCGCTACAAACAAGCGCTTCCCACTAACCTTGGACAGCTGAAATACCTCACATGTTGAGAACTGTGGGCCTACTGCTATAACCAAGTGCTTCCCACCATGGGTCGACCGCTACAACCATGTGGTCCCCCTCATAACCTATAGAGGTACTACTTTTTTTGATTATAATGGGTCGGCCGCTACAACCAAGAACTCCTCCCCCATGGGATTGCTGCTACAACCATGTGCTACCCACTGGGCCATCTGAATCAATCTCGGTCGATTGGTCAGTAGTCGTCAAGTCTCATCCGGCTACTAGGTCTCTGCAATTTGATCGCTCGTCACCAAAAGGGTCCGCTCCACGAGCCTCAATCCGATACTCCATGGTTCAGATAGTCTCACGTAAAAGTATCACAAAGTACCACCTCGTTATAGGGGTCTCAACGCAGCAGATGGCACGTCAATCGGATGCCTGGTCTGTGAGTTATTGGCTTTTCCGCTCTAGGGGCCCTGATGATATTTTAAAGCTAAAACCATCCTGACCATATTCCAATATCAACTAAATCCCATGTGGAGTTTTTCAAAAGGACGGTTTCATCAAATTTAATCCAATGTAGCTGACCGTATGTCAATCCGACGTCCGGTCTTTAAGGTATATGGGTTTCTGCCCCGTGGGCCCGGTTGGATTCAGTTTCGAACCAACAAGGACGTTTTTCCATAGTCGTCCAAAACTCAGATATAGTATTGCAAAAGGAATGCCTCTTCTTGAAAATCCCAATTCCGCAGATGGCACATCGATCGGACACACATTCATGATGTTATTCGCAATTAAGCGTAACGGTCCTGACCCATGAAGCCCAGTGGGCTGGAGGGTTGGGTCGACCCAGTTTTGGCGGGTCTGACCCTGCTAGTGCTGGATAGGCCCAATGGGGTGCGGCGTAGCCCAACGGGGTGTGGCCCGGCCTACAGCGGCACGGACCGGCCCTTCGGGGCTCGGCTCGGTGGGGCGTGGCCTGAACCAGAGCAGCATGGCCTGGTCGGGCTGGCCGCGGCTCGACCCGGCTGGCAGAGCGATGCGTGGGGTGCGGCCCCCCGGTTTCCCGAAATGGAGGCGCTGAGTGGCGCCATACTCCTATCTGGTTGGCCGAAGCCGACCGGTCTTCATGGCACGAGTGGCCCACACAGGCAGGCCGCAGTTCGCCCAGCGCGCCTCCCTCCTAGCACTACGGGGTCTTCCCAGCCTGGCCAGCCTTCTTCCGGCAGGTTCCTCTGTAGAGCGGCCTACGGAACACGGGCCGTGGTTCTTCAGAGGGTGGTGCCCCTTCTGGCGCTGCGGTCTCCCTTCGTCCCAGCCTGCTTTAGTCATCTGGTTATTCTTCGGATGAGTGGCATGCAGATGTAGGCCACAGTTTCTCTCCACGCGGCCGACATACGTCCGCCGCTTTCTCGGGTCGCTATCACCTCTTCTGTCACCGTCTCCATTGAAAAAAAACAATGATCAACGGAGGTTCGTTGGGTCGGGTTCATTCGGCCCGCGCCCTCTACATTATGAGGTATCATATGGCCAAAGATAAAACATGGTTTCAATGATAAATGAAGAAAATTTTTATTCAATTAAAATTGAAGCTAACCGCCTACCTCGTAATTGATGTCGCACGCCGTCACGCTGCGGTAGACCAGTATCGCGGTAGTCGGGCGTTGCAGATAAATGATGTTGTCCCATCAACATTGGAGGAAAAGTCATTGTCATAGGCGACGCTTCTCAGGATTGTTGTATTCTCCCTTGATGCGAAGGAAGAAGAAGGTAGGAGAATTCATGGAGCGTTCTTCATCAGGAGAGTATGACATTCTTCATGGAAGAATGAATCTATCCTCTAATTCTCCAAAGGTTCCCCCAACCAAAATATTTACTCCGAAAATATTATAATAAGGCATACCATAATATTAGAGTTTCCATGCAATTCAAACATATTCAAAAGAATTATTGACACCCAAGTTAATTAATGTTGGCATTAATTATTTGGGTTGGCACCATTTATGAGAGAAGAAGTGGCCTCATTAAAACAATGTAATTTTAAGAGTTTCAAAAAAAAGGAGTTGTCAAATTATGTGATGGGGAGTTAATGGGGAGTTTAAGGGAAGATGAAAGGTTAGGGGCTCGTGTGGGACCCACCTCACATTATCATCTAATGGGAGGTTATGATGGTGTGGGTCCCACCTATAGGTACACCATGTAGGAATTAACCACCAATTATAAAATTGTGTACACCAGTTTTATTTAATTTATTCTAAATCCCCAAAAATTAATGTTCAACCCGCATAAAACGCAAGTACGGTAAAGGTCCCCTTAAGCGAATACTGGTTTTGCGACTTCACCATTGCCCTAGGATTTCAATTCCGAGGACCGGTTCAAAAGATAAAAAAAACCCGCACATACGATCACTGAACGTACCCAAACAAAACTTCAAAAATTGTTTCCGAGCACACTAGGCCTCAGAATCAGGTGTCACCAAAAAACGTAGACTCGAAAAATTCCAAAATAATTAAGAAAAAATTATCTTTGATATTTCTGGGCCTTTACATTACTCCCACATCAACGCTTTACAACCCCGTAAATCTACAACACACACTAGGGGAAAAGGGGGGTATTGAACACGCATTAGAGCCTCCTGCTTCCATGTTCTCTAATGGAGGTTCTCGTGCTACAAGTGAAAGCGCACCAGAGATATCGACCATCCACATAGGACCTGCTCCTGTCGATTCTCGATCTCCATCTGGACCTCTGTAAATTTCGCCCTGTCATCGTTGATGTGTGTCTGGTCGTGCACATATCTCCACAACTGAGATACGTGGAAGACTTCATGCACCCGGTGCAACTGAGGTGGAAGGTCCAGGAGGTAAGCCGCCTTGCCTACTCTGCTGAGGACCTGGAAAGACCCAATGAAACTCGAAGATAACTTTCCACCCAAGGAAAATATCTTTAGACATGGTCGATTTGATACCCATTGGAAAACATGGTCTATATCATCGAACTCCAGTGGTCTCTATCTCCTATCAACATAAGAGTTCTGTCTGTTCTGTGCAGTCTTCATCTGCTACTAGAAGATCAGCACCTTCTCCTTCATAGCCTGCACCATCTCTGGTCCTACCAAAGCTTCTATGATTTCCCCTTTTCAGAAAATAGAAATCTGGTCTCATCCCCTAGATGAACCACGTCCTTTTCCTAATACAGTCAATCCTGACATGAATGATACTAATTCATGCCATGGACGACGTTGTAAGGCCTTGATGCTACTACCAAGAGATCCAACTGTTACACTCTACTACAAGGGTTGAGTCACACTGTGAGCATCAGTGTGTTTTCAATGGATCTCCTCTAGTAGAAAACACTAAAGTGAGGGTCAAGTAAACAGTTTTAACCAGAACCTCTTATTATTAACCTCACAAAAAGAAGGAAATCAGATGTCACAAGGACAAGTTTCGGTTATTATTGTAGCTGGAAGTACAAAGACAAAAAGAAACCACAAAAATGACATTAACGAAGCTAGAAGAACCATGAACAGAGGAATCCATTCCTGGAACTAGTCCCTCTCCTTTCCACCTACATCCAGAGCTCCAGATTCACATGCTTCAGCTGCCTGACGTTGTTCTCTCCCATGACCACTTGTTCCCTCCAGTCGGGGTGGACCTCCTAATGGTGGTGGTGGAAATACGTCGAAGCGTCGTCCACCACTAGCTACATGGCCAGATCCTCTGCCTCGGTATCCTACTCCTTAAATTCCACCTAGATCGAAACTCTGCCTCTTCTTGGGAGGTCCTTCATCTATCTCCTGATCATCTGCATGGCTGGTCAGACAGTCACGTTCCATGTCACCAAGCCCACCGCAGGAGTAACATTGTTTGCTCCTAGTAAGTAGTTCTCCACCTCTGGTGCCTCGCACACAGGATCTTGAGTCATGTGGTCGACCACCTATTAGTCTGGTCCTCTTGGACCCATGTGCCATCTGCCTACTTCCAACTGTGGAAGACTCTGATGCATGTCGACTATTGGTTGGTCCTGCTGCTGGAGATTGATCAGCAAGGAAACTCTCCACTAGTAGGGCTCGCTCCAACACCCCAGTCTACATCGGTATACTATTGGAGACAACTGAAGCTCTAATATCATGCCAGAGTCTCTGCTCAAATGTTCGGGCCTTGAAGATTGCATCCCATATCATATCAGTGGTGTAGAATGAGAGGTCGGTGAACCTCGCTGAGTACTGCACATCTGTCATGATACCTAGCTAAAGATGTAATAACTCATGTATCCGCACTTCTTGAAGGCTGGATGGTACAAAAACCACCCAGAACTGGCTCTCGAAGTCTTCCCATAGATGTGTTGCCTCGTAGGTCATCTAAAGCATCAGGCTCCACCATCTGTCTACTGCTGCCTGAAGGAGGCTGGCAGCAAGGATCACAATAAATTCAGCTGGGTCCCAACTAGTCTAAAAACACACACTTTAACCTCCAGCCAATCCTCAGCCGCCTGATGGTCTGTCTCTCCCCTGACCTTGGGTGGCCTCTGGCCTTGGTACTCGTGTAGCACGCTCAAGCGGCGTGCACTCTCTTTTACTTGGGATGGTGGTATTGGTGGCCCAACGGGAAGTGGTACCTCTCGTGCATCCACTGGTGCCTCAATAGGAAGAGGGCCCTGTACTGAGTCCTCGTTGCTCGGCGGGCTGTCAGTACGTACAACTCTCGGGGCTCTAGCTGTTCGTCCACGGGGAGGCATCCAGAAAGAAACAGATTTGACACAGTCAAAGACTATACCTGGTGAGCTGAACTGGTTTGAGCTGACCTAAATAAAACATTTTAAAACACACACACAATCAGTGTTTTCATGCACTGAGTCGGAAATTAGAGGACATGGTCCTAGTGTATGAATACGTTGGTCGCAACACCAACAGATGACTCCATTGACTGAGAACCGCACTCAATACTCATAAAACTAATGCTTCACAGAAAATAATGATTAGAGTCCCGAGTTATGTGGTATAATTGACTCCTATGATACCAATTTGTCACGACCCATCCCCTGTGGCCTGTATCGTGACCACCCCATGCCAGCCTTCCATAGGCAAGTGGCTGGTGACTAGCACCAAAGGCATAATTCCGTAAAAACTAGGAAGGAATTGCCTTTATAAAATTTAAACACACACAACCGGGGTACACGTGGAACAAAACACTAAGAAAAGTTGTATAACAAGTGTGTTGAAAGTACAAAGGGGCCGGAAATACAAGCCCAACATAATGATACATCTACAACTGAATGAAAATACATCTAAAAAGACAAACAATAGGAAGGTGACAGTAGCTCTTGGATCGTCCACCAGGGTTCCTACCTGAAGGGAAGGTAAATATGGCCTCCTTAGTAGTCCACGTCTGTCATACTCCACCACTTACCGATATGTCTTAAGGTCCTCCTCTGGGTACCATCCAGTCCTGGAGGTTTCAGCCTCCGTCAGTGCTGTCTGTCATCTGCATCCAATAGAAGAGGTGCGAGCATAACCCGTGCAGGGGTGAGTATAACAATACTCAGTAGGGACCCCGGGAGCCTCAAGGTCTCACAAAATCCAACAAGGATAAACCACAATGTATGATTTCAATGGATAACCATTACATAGGTATATTCCCATACATATACCTAAGTTATCATGTAACCCATCTCAGTCATGAGGAAAACACAAAGGACATTGCCTCAGCTCAAACAATGATTTTTATTCATGATGTCGAAACCACGACTGCTGGAGAACTCCTTCTCTGTCGAGTATAGTGGGAATGCCACTACAACCAAGTGCTTCCCACTAACCTGGGACTGTTGATGTACTCCACCTATCGAGTACTGTGGGCTTACTGCTACAACCAAGCGCTTCCCACCATGGGTCTGCTGCTACAACCAAGTGCTCCTCCTCATAGACTTCAGTGGTACTCCTTCTATCATGTATCGCAGGTCTGCCGATACAACCCAGCGCTCTTCCACTGTGTGTTTTCTACTACAACCAAGCGCTCCCCACTAGGCCATCTGAATCCCTCCGAGTCGATCGGTCAGCAGTCGTCTAGTCTCAGCCAGCTACTATGTCTCTGCAATCTGCTCACTCGTCACCAGGAGGGTCCGATCCATGAGCCTCAAGCCGATAGTCCAAGTATCATGAAGTCTCACATAGAATTATCATAAAGTACCGCCTCGTCATAGGGGTCTCAACGCAATAGACGGCTCGTCAATCGAATGCCCGGTCTGTGAGTTATTGGCTTTTCTGTTCCACGGGCCCGATTGGGTTTTTAAGCTAAAACCAACCTGACCATACTCCAATCTCAACCGAATCACATGTGGAGTATGCCAAAAGGACATTCTTGTCAAAATTAATCAAACGTAGTTGACTATACATCATTCGTACATCTGGTCCTTATGTTAGATGAGTTTTCGCTCCGAGGGCCCGGTTGGTTTCGGTTTCGAACCAACCTATCGATTTTTCCACAGTCATCCAAAACTCACTTAGAGTATCGAAAAAGGACCACCTCGTCGCGATAATCATAGTTCTGCAGATGGCGCATCGATCAGACGCACGGTCCTGATGTTATTCTCATTTAAGCGTAAAGGGGTCCGGCCCATTAAGCCCAGTGGGCGGGCCGGTCGGGTGGACACGGTTTTCACGGGTCTGACCCGGCTGGTGTAAGACCGGCCCGGCCCGGCGCGGCGTGGTCCGAACAGAGGGGTCGTGGCTCTGCTCGGGCAGCTGAGCAATGTAGTGGGGGGGGGGGGGGGTGCTGCCCCACGGTTTCCTGAACCGGAGGCACCGACCAGCATCGCCCTCCTGTCCGGCCACCCGAAGATGGTTGGTCTTCCCGACGTGAGCGGCCCGCACGGGCGGGCTGCTGTTCCCCCAATGGGGTTCCCTCTTGGTGCTGCGGGGTACTTCCATCCTGGCCGACAGCTTGTCAGCCAGTTCATCCGACAAGCAGCCCGCGAAACGGGGGATGCAGTTCAATGTAGCGTGGCACCCCTTGTGGCGCCGCGGTCTCCCTTCAGCTCGGCCGGGTTTAGCCGGCTGGTTCATCTTCAGCAGAGCGGCCCATGGATGGAGGTCGCGGTTCTTCTCCTCGCGGCCGATATATGGTCACTGATTCCTCTGGTCTTCATCACCTCTTCTGTCATTGTCTCAATCAAAATAAAACAAGGATCAATGATGAACGAAGAAAAATTTTATTCAATTAAAATTGAAGCTATCCCCCTACCTAGTAATTGACATCATGCGTCTTCGAGCCGCCGAAGATGAGCGTCGCGGTGGTCAGAAATCGCGGATGAACAGTGTCGTCCCATCAATGTTGGAGGAAGAGTCGTTGTCATAGGCGACGCTTCTTGTGAGCGGTGTCTTCTCCCATGACACGGAGGAAGTAGAAGGTAGGATAAGTCATGGAGCTTTCATCGTCAGGATAGTATGATGTTTTTCCTGGAAGAATGATGCCCTCTCTAATTATCCAAAGGTTCCCACAACCAAAATATTTGCTCCGCAAATATTATAATAACGATTGCCATTATATTAGATTTTCCATGAAATTCAAAATAATTCAATAAAATTATTGACACCAAAGTTAATTAAACTAGGGATTAATTATTTGGGTTGGCACAAATTATGAGATATGTGGTGGCCTCATTAAAACATGGGAATTCCATGAGATAAAAAAATGGGTTGTCAAATTAAATGAAGGGGGGTTAATGGGGAGTTTAAGGGAAGTTGAATGTTTTGGGGATCTTGTGGGCCCCACCTCACATTATCCTCTCATGGGAGGTTATGTGGCTGTGGGACCCTCCTCTAACTACCCCATGTTGGAAATAACCACCAATTATAAAATTGTGTACAAAAAATTTATTTATTTAATTCTAAATCCCCAACAATTAACATTCATCCCGCATAAAACACAACTGTGGTCAAGGTCCCCTTAAGAGAATACCGGTGCAGCGAGTTGACTGCTGCCCTCAGATTTCAATTTGGAGCTCCGGTTCAAAGGAGAGAAAAACTTGCATGTACATTCACAGGACGTACCTGAAAAAAACATCAGAAATTGATTTCGGGCACACCGGGCCTCAGAATCTAATGTCTTCAGAAACTGAAGACTCTTAAAATTCCAAAGTATTTAAGACAATATTTTCTTCAAAATATTCAGGTCTTTACAATCACATATAAAAAGAAGAAAATGATGTGATGTTAATGTTCCCTAAATGAATATGTTTCATTCTAGTAATACCTTATGGCAGTAGTTCAAGAGTAATTGTTATATATCGTATATATGATTTATTTCCATTGATATTTATTATTCATTTAGTTGAATTTTTTTAAATTGTCTTGGTGAATCATTATTGTGATACATAATGTTCGTGAATGTTGATATCGAGAGAGAAAAATAGTAGTATATCAAAAATTATAGCATAAAAAATAGTAATTTCCATTATATGTGTTATATTTAAGAGTCAATTACAAGGCTCATGTATGATATATAAGAGTAACTTCAATTACCCAAAGGTGGTCGATATGATCTTTTTAGTGAAAAAAAGAATACATGATGTTAACCATGGTTGAGAAGAGTGAAAAAAACCAGAAACTATTGAGCTTCACAATAATACATAAGGGTTATTTCCATTACAATACAGTTGTATTACAACTGAAAACATATTTAAATACACTCTATGAATCATAAAATATTAATGAAAATGGGTTTTTTTATTAACAGGCCGTAATAGATAAAAATGTTCCGTGATTAAAAATATTGTTCTATAAAACATAAATTTTGATGATATGAACAATATTATTATTGATAAGCATTAGGTTGTTTAGAAATATTAGTAATGGTTTTGACATGAAGATTTATATCACAGATGGATTTATTATAATGAAATAAATAACCATATTTTCCCTCCATTATAAAATATGTCCCACAATGATAATGATATAGATTAACAATATTAAAATATGAATATTTTTGTACGGATATAATGATTTCAAAATGTGTTTACCAGATACAACTAGAAAAACTTCTATGAAGTATGAATCAAATTTAAAAAAATAAATAATTTTATTTTTGGATATTTTTTGAGGATGATATGAATGATGGTTTTGAAGAATAGCCACTTCATGGTTGTTAAATTTTAAAAAATTGAATTTTAAATATCAATATAAATTTTGGACATGGGGGAGATGATTTGTAAAAAATTGGGGGTGTGTTTTTTTTAAAATAATAACATTGAGAAATAATAAGAGGAAGGAGAATAAGATTTAGTGTTTTAAAAAACATTGGACATAATAAATATCTAAATTAAGAATAATTTTTTATTACCAATTAAATATATCTTTAATATCATAGTTTTGTAATAGTATTTATACAACTTGATTAGTATATTACATAGAGATTGATACATGATGTATTATTCATATGATGTAATTATTCAATTTAGACATAAAATTGGGAGAAAAAATAGTTTAATTCAGTAATCAAATTTAGAATAATTATTAAAATTCTAAATTTTGAACTAAGAGTACCATTCATTTAAATAAGAATTGATGATTCCTTTATGTATATAAAAAGATAAAATCTTGAGGACACTATAATGGAAAAAAATTTGTGGCCCTTTGGAGGGAGTTAGAAATTTTTAAATCATTATATATTTTTTGAGACACTGTTATGAGTGACTTTACCTAACCTATTACAACTATTGAAGTTTTTTGAGGAGTGAATTAACAAAAATATTTTTCAACAAGCATTGTTAGTTATACTATATTTTTTGTGCACTAGATTATATATATATTTAAAATCCTATTAGTTAGACAATTTTTGTTAACCAATGTTAAATATATTTATCAACTCATATATTAATCTATACCCATTTTCATGATTAATAATGTGGATTAATTTTATTAACATAATGTTATGAAATGATGAATTAAGTTCCTAATTATTGGGGAACAACATTTATATAGAAGTACATCAGTGATAATATGATAATATATTCATATCTAGATTCATCAATCACTATGGGTGACACTAATTACATTTCAATATAAAATAACTAGTATTATACGTTTATATTAGTACCAAAATTATATGTTATGTTTTATTCTAATGTTGTTTTTTATGTCATAGGATAACTAACTTCTGATTCCAAACATCTATAACCCATTTCTATTTATAATTCCAAAATACATTTTTATGATTCTTAATTTACAATCCTTGTGTAATTGGTAATTATTTAATTATTAAATGTACTTTCATCCTGATAATTTTCTCATACAAAAATGTTTTTCTTATGAACACATATGGTTATCAAATGATATAAATTATTTTTACCCTTACTAAGATTTTGAACACACTTTTTTTTATAATTCTCTTATTTACCATGATATTTAAAGAAAGTAAATGTGTTTGATGTATTCATTTTTATGATAGTTTTATAGGAGATATTGATGAACTAATGTGTAATAAGATTTTTATTAATATAATCACTAATGAAAAAAAGCCTTTAGAACCTAGGTTCATGAATTACAATTTAGATTATATATAAAATTATGTTTTTTTGTTTATATCAATTTGTATTATTGTTGGAATGTAATTTTTTTCATACACTAGATTTAAAATGGAATGAATGGGGGAGATTTAATATGGAGTACCTTAAATTAATGATGCATAATCCCTTTCCATTAAATTACTAATTATATTATCCCCAACTACATCATCATTTAATTTTATGAAATTTATGAAACCTTTAGGCATGTAAGAATAGAAATGGGAACATTGAATTATATCAGGGAAAATTATAAAGTAGGTACAAATTAAGTTTTTATATATTTTACGAAAAATAATTGGTAAATAAAATATATCATATTATAGGGAATATGGAATATCTCTAATACCACGTGAGATTCCAAAATAGGATTTTATTATCACTCTAAAAGGTGGTGTGAATCAATGAGCAAAAGTATTATCAAATTATTTAAACTTTTATTTTCCCCAATTAATAGTTGATAATATACATAGGTTAGGGTAATGGGTCAATTTATGATTTCTATACACATTATACCGCATTAATATTTTTATTAAGTTAGTGACAAAATCATATGTTTTTTTTTCACAATGATCCTCCCTAATGAGGAAATAAAATCCCAATTTTAATCACATGTAATTTGTGACATATATGGGATAATTAGTTAAGGAAATTTATAAAAATATATGAAATTGTATAATAATTAACTCAATAGAAACAATGATGATTTTTAATCTAGTGGAATCTCAAGGGATAAGATAACATCCAAATCATTGGAAATACCAATGTCTCCTAATTGGGTTTAACACTAGATCTTTGTTATTATTTTTAATTATCTAGATTTTTATACTAGCTCCCCCAATATATTATAGATCCATTCAAAATTCTTGAAGAAAATTATCATTAGTATTCTCTGTGATTCAAAATATCATTATATATCATACTCTTCATTAGAAACATTGATTAGATTATGAATATATATTTTGATAAGAGGGATGCAGTTCCTCCTTATTTGATTAAGAATCTAAACATTCATACCATATTAAACATTATGATGGCTAGCATTTATCACTCAATCTCATATTTCCACGTCACTACTGATGATACAAAATTCAAGAATATGAAGTAACAGTGTAAACCTTCTTAAACTCACTTATTCATCTTCATTCATTCTCATATTTCATTTCATTAGTCATTCATGATAACATGTATACTATATCAAAATTTCATATGGCTACATTCACATATTTTCCTCTAATTATAATTCCTCCTTGATACATAAGACATTTGACATAATATTATACCACAAATGTTTTCAAAAAATTTATTCATGTTATTATACTAACATCATAATGAAATTAAAAAATATGGTGCATATAATTTCAATATTTTTAACATAGAAATTTTATGATAATTATAATCATCACATTCTCAATAACAACATTTAATTTATAAATATAACAACATTAGAATTATCTATATTCTATTGGAATATTCATCTTATAATCTCAATTGGTACTGAAAAAGTTCTCATCTTATCTTTTAATCAGTTTGACAACATTATAATGAATTCCGAATATTTAGATTTCTATTAATAAAATTCTAAAATTCATATTTAAAAACATTTATATATTTAGGATGTGTATTCTTAATTTTATTATAATCTAATAATCTTTTTGACTAAAAATTAATAAAGATTTAATCTCCAATTTCAGGATAATAATACTATGGTGAAAAACTAAATATTTTATAATTATAATTACTAAAATTATTTAATTTTCATAAAATGATAATAAATAACTCTTATATTGGTTTTCAGTCACCCTAATTTTTCCCTTCAAATGTATTGCTTACCTTTACCTAAGCTCTATAAAATTTATCTTTTTTATTGAATGTTTAGATTCATTCATACATATCACAATGATGTTATGCACATTTATATATTCTCAATCATTAGTATGAGTACCATTATGTATTCCCTTAATGAACTATGATAAATTATACATGTTAATAAATAGACCACTACTTATCATAGTAAAACTATAGTAGATTCTTAAATATCATTTCCATATTTTTACCCTTATATATGATCATTGAAACAAAAATAAAAGTTACATATCAATAATCAGACACTTGGGTATCATATTTTTCCTATGTAATTTTCCATATTCATAATATGTATGGTCCGAGACACCCTTACACATTTCTGTTTCCTCAGATTCCACTCCAATCATTTCATATGTATTGTAAATAACAATAGTTAAATAAAAATACTGATATGTGTCATTGTGGAAATAAAAAATTGTAATTATTTATTTTTCATGTTCTGATGAACATTTAAATATACATGGAAATTTCTGTGTTACAATAATATACTCAGTGAAAATTATAGAGCGACCATATGTATAGAGTACATGCCAATAAAATTTTTGACATTACATAACACTAAATTTCAATATCTTCTGAAAATTCATTTATAATTTTCAAATGTAACTAGTTTTTATCCTCACACATCATATTATCATTAGACCCCAAGAATGAATTATGAAATTTATCAAAGCTTCTATGAACTCTTCACCACAGTTCCATAAGCAAAATGCAATATATAAAAACTCAATTTGATTAATTCCATTAAACCTCACTACCACATCATATACCAAATTTTAACTCATCATTCTCAAAACATAATCCAAGTGATAATATTAATTTAATAAATTCTCCATCATGCTATCTAAAACCAAGATGGTTCATCAATATGTCATCGATTTGGAATCTCCTTAGTCACATACATCAATCCAAATCTTCAATAAACTAATATTAGATATCATTAAGAACCCCAAACAGTACATGACAATGAATCACCAAAATTCTGAACACTACAATTATTTGATATTTTATAATGATACTTAAAAAAATAAAATATTTTAACACTAAATAATAACATTTTCACTTACATATTTCACAGTATTCATATTGTAAAAATTAAATAAAAATAATTTAACAACATATGAATGGATATTTAACAACATGTATAATGGAATCAATAAATTTAACTTCAGTATCCACCTCCATGATGCATCTCACACATTCAAAATATTTATTTCCTAAGACATTCATTATCACAATCACATACTCAAAGAAAAAATAATCATCTATAGGAAATATAATATTTATACTCCATTAGGATAGGTAGTTTTACTGTAAAAACATATTATGAGACTAATGTTGTATCAAATGATGTTAATTTCAAAACAATAAATGCATTGACTACTCAAATATTGTATCAGAAATTAATCTATGTAATTTTCATATTAATAGTTTATTTATTTAGGAATAATATGATTTTGAAAATAGATATTAGGATTAGAATAACATGGAATATACTATTAGTGAATATTAATTATAGAATGAAAAAATTCATGATATATACAGTAAAAAATTGTTAATCTAGTGTACATGATGGTTGCAATGAATAATTTACATGAGATATGATAAAATAGAATATGTTATCTTATATGAAAAAATCAATTAGAAAATATGGAATATTATTCTTCTATGTTGCTGATGAAAGTTAAAACCGTTTATTTTACAATGATAACATAAGGTAATGATACGTTTAATTACATAAATATAACTATTTTTTTCCATAGTAGTTACTGATCATAGAAAAAATTTACTGAATTGGTTTTGTATGGAGGACACACAATGGGATATTGGATACAAATATAAATTTTAATAATAAAAATAACATATAGATATGATATAAATAATCTTTATCAAGTATCATAAATTTTATTTTATATATACTAACATATATACTTAAAATATATTACAATTACATGTTATTCATAGAGACTAATAAATCATTATGAAACAAAAAATAAAGAACCCCTATCTTGTGTATGTTTTTATTAGTATTAAAAGAATAGTAAATAAATATTGGATTAAAATATTTATCTTATATCATGGAAATAAGGTTTTTACTTCAATAAGAATAAATATATTAACATTAATAAAAAAAATTCACACACAAACACAAACACATAGGAACACACACACACACAGATATATATATATATATTTGTTTTTCTCAGTGTGTGTTTTTATGTTAATAAATTTTAATTATATTAAAATTTAATTAAATATATATACTGTCAACAATTGAATGTTGAGGAATTGCAAATAAAGAATCACATATATTTTTATAATCATTTAATGAAGAAGGATATTATTGTATTTCAATTAATAAGTAGAATAATCTATTTATGATTATATTCAATTTTTCAAACTATAAATTTGTAAAAAGTGTTTCATAAAAATAATATAGAGTTTTAATAGTTAGAGGATTTTTTACATGTATGTGAATATTGTGTGAAATTTAACTACAATGAAATTTTATTTACAAGGTTTTTTATTAGTATCAATGTTGATAAGAAAATAATTATATTGATTAAAAACGTTTTTCTAAAAAATGATCATCAAATTATCATCTGGCCCCTAAATATTTTTATTGAGATGGTGTTGAGATGATACATAGCCTTTTGCAATTTAACCATGATTTTAAATGGTAGAAATAAAGGCTGGGGGAATTATTCAAATTATAGGGTATGATTTTCCCCTTTTAGATAAACTCCCGACCAATGATCATAACCAGATAAAACACAACATTATGCATGATAAAAAAATACATATCAATCATTTAATTTCTATTAAATCCAACCAATATGTACCATAGAACGAGATATGTACCATAAAATTAAATAGACAATGGAAAATTAAAAAAAACACCACGAAAAAAACATGAGTCTAATGACCCAAATTACCAATGTTCTAACTACAAAAAATATTCCACTATAATGAAATTGATTTTAGTATGTCTAATATTAAAAGTTTTATAATAACTCTATAGATGATATCTGCATAATTACCAATGTTCCAAAGTAGGGTTTAGTATTGAAACATAGTAGGGCTTCACATATGACTTACAAACCCACACCACTAGGAAGGAACATTATGTCGCATTTATAAAAAAACAATTTATTAAATTGTTTATATAAATATATAAACAAAATCCACATTAAATTTTCTTCCACAAAAAGAGAATAAATATTATTTAAATCATATAACATTTTATGTTTTCATACCCAATACATGGTTCACAACACACCCAAAAAGCATTATTGTTTGATATTTCCATACTCATGAGTGGTCTGTCATCAAATCGCATTTTGTCCCTTTCCACACGCCCATGATTCATGGTCATGTACCGAGATCCCTATTAGTAATGATACCATTTTCAAGGTCACATTAAACACGAATTCAAAATAAAAACCATAAATACTAAAAACCATTACAAACCAATTCAATAAAAATTCATTATACTAAAATCAATTCGCACAATCCCATTGAAAAATCCCACAAATCCATATTTTAAAATATATTTTATCAAATCAATAATCCAATGAAATATGCACAAAAAATTACTTTGATTCAACAAATTCACAAAAAAAATTATGAATCATCACATAAGAGGATTTATAATATGGTTTTCACCATAACTTCACAATAATAATCATGAAATTAATCCAATATGAAATTAATCCTTCATTTCATAAAAATATGATTCTATGGTGATGCCACCCACCCTGAGGGCTTTGGAGAAAATGATAAACGACATGAAAAATGCCACAGAATATGGTTTAATCTTTATAAACCCACTTTAGATCTATTCCTATATAATAAATGAATTATAATATAATAATATATGGCTTCCTTCACCATAGAACATCAATAAATGATCATATATCTTAGAATTTGAGAGAGTGGGAAAAGTAGATCTTTGGAAAACTATGCACTATTCATGTATTGACCACAACCATAATGGTTCAACATTAAATGGTTTTCTCTAATGGTTTCTATATTGTGAACCAATCCTAAAAAATCTTGATATCCAACATTTCATGGTTTCTCTTAGGCTTCATCATGGTTTAAACAAATATTTCACATCTTGTGGACATTCCCATTATCCAATGTCTCATAATTCCCAATTTATTATAGGTTTTTTATGGTTTTACCAAACCTTGCACTAACTAAGAACATATATAAATGCCCCAAAACACTCCTAAATGTTATCCGGACTGTCCAAAACATAACACCAACTCATTATATACATACAATATATAAAAATAGGGTTTATAACCTCAAGCCAGGGGTGCTACCTTCTACCCAAAATATATGGTTTTATCCTCACGATGTTGTAAATCTATATTTCCCTAAAAGTGTTCAAGAAATATCACTTTGTTTTTCATCTCATGTTCCCAATTATATTCTTATATATGATGTTGTTTACACTAAACCATCACTAGTATGATTCTATTACCATGCTACACATTGATAGAAATATTATTTCATAAGACTCTACACCATTAACATTTGTTTCATGTTCAACTAAATATAATCTCTTGTTTTGAGGACAATGATCATCCAATCTAATGAACTATCACCTATTTCCACCCAAAAAAGCGAATATGGACAAATATCCCACTTCAATGTCTCCTAATGATCCAAATTTATCGATGCTAGATAGTTTTTATTGTTGAATAACTCTATTAACAAAACATTTTCTACCAATGAGACATAGATATCCATTATACAAGTCCAAAACATTTCTTATAATTATTTTTTTGTCTTTTATGATTTCCTCTCCTATTGAGGATGATACACTATACTCTTGGTCAACTGAGAACCAAATTATTATTTAAAGGATTTCTAAAAACAAGATTTGAACCATTGATTTAAGTATTACACTATCAATTCATGTATTATATTCCACTTTAGAACATTTCAGATATAGATTATTTATATTTCATTAATTATATATGATTCTTGAATTGGAATGAAATGAGCTATCTTCATGAGATGGTCCACAATCACACATATGGCATCGTGTTTCCAAAATAATTATTGGGATATTTGTTATAGTATGCATATATATTGTCTCCATTTTGAAAATATGGATATATAAATATGGACATATACATGATGGTTACTTATGTTATTCATTAAATTGTTGACAATGTCTAGACCTTGATATAAACTCATTGACATTCCATTTCATGTCTATCCAACAAAACAACACATTCAATGATTTATTACTCTTCTATATTCTGGGTTGAGTAACCCATCATGAATGGTTGAATTTATAAATTAGTTGTTCCTTGAATTCCATTAGTATTCCCATAAGATTTATCCACCACATCAATGAACTCCCATTCGTAATACAACCATCAATGTTCTCAGCACCATTCAGATTTGAACTCATCCAGACACATCTTAAGTCTAATATGTCATAATTTTTAACCATCTTCTCCAAATCATGAATCAATGAATAAGGAAAACAATTTAATGATTAACATATCCTTCACATTCCATACATATGTTGTTTAATTCGGTTATTTTGGATTTTCGACTTTGGAGTTTGGATTGTGGGTGATCGGTTGATGTCTGTTGGTTCTCAATAACCAATAAAGTGACTTATTTGAAAAAAAAAGAAGAAGTTTCAGTCATTAGATCTTATACACATTGTATCGAACACCATATTTCCATTACCTGATGTATAAATCATGTCAATTTAAACAATTTTTAGATAATTAATCAATATGCACTGTTTGAGAATGAAATAGAATGTGATAAAATATAATTTATGCTCTTATGATCAAAAATAAATATAACTTTCTTACCAAATAGTTAATGGTTCCATGTATTCCATGAAAGGTTGACTATAGATAACTCTGAATCTTGTTTGGGGTAGTTCTTCACATGAAATCACAACATTGTTTAACCATAATCCTTGACCTGGTCACCTTTCATATTAACATCCCACTATCTTGATCCTGAAGAATCACAATACACAACGTACCTAGTTTTGATTCTATTAAAATCACTATATTTTCTGATGTATGGTGGTAAATTTTAACATAAAAGGATTTCATCAATTCCTCAATATAATGACATGGAACATTATTCTTTTTAGAAGTTTTCATGTGCATATACTATTATGATAATCGAGAAGAAAATTGTCAGTAACAAACTACATTACCCAGAAACAATTAAATCTAGAAGACATTCATCAGGGATTTCAATGGGATAATAGATTCAATATTTTATTGATCAATTTAAACAACTCTTTCATAATGTAAATGGAAACTAAATAATACCCCTTGTGTAAAAAATCTACATTTTATAGTTTTTCATAAAAACAATGATTTCTCAAAATTTTCAACACCGCCGATATGTGTTACTCATTCTCAACCCTTTTCCATTAATAAATCAATAATTCATCAATAAAAATCACAAAAAATGAATCCAAATTTCATGTAAATATCAAATTATTTAATTCAATAATATCTTCTTGAGAATTGTTAATACCAAATGTCAGTACCACAAATTTATAATGGCCACACCTACATCTAAAAGTTATCTTGAGAATATCCTCCATCAAGAGACACAATTGGTGATATCTTTATCGAAATTAAATCTTATATAATGACTAATATACCTTCAATTTATTGAAAATATCATCAGTTGGTGGAATTCAATATCGATTCATTTTTATAACATGATTAAGCATGAGAAAATGCACACAAACCCCATGATCTTTATCTCCCTGTATTTCAAATAAGACCAATTTTTTCAAAGATAAATGCTCATTTGAATGAGGTATTTTGTTTATCATTCATCCAATTACACATTCAAATTACATAATTATATTGGTTCCATTCCATATGATAGAAATGACATGGGACTAGTTCTTGGGTGGAGATTAATCATAAAATCGATCTACAATACTAGTGGGAACCCAATGTTTTTTTGGAAACACTTATTAAAACTGACCATGACTCCAAGAAAACTATTCTAGTCAATCTCATCTAATGATGCAATAGAAAACTCTACCAACAAGTAAGTGATTGTTCTAACAACTGGGACTAATAATCTCAATGTACCTTCCTCTACATTCCTTTTTCCACTAATGAAATGATCAGCACCATCATTAATAATGAATATCACAATTCAAATATAATAGTTGATGTCATCTATCCACATTGAAACCCATTATATACCTAGGATAACATCTTAATCATTGGTCATCAGCATAATGAAATCATACTTTATCTTCCCTCCATCAACGATTATATAACATGATATACACACAATGTCATGAAAAATTATTTTGGAAAGAGGTGTAGGAACCCGAATCTTCTGTTTTCAGGTATGTCATTATTTTCCTGGAGTTTTGGAGAATGGAGGTTTTTCTAGAAATTTTTGAAGTGCACACCGTGTACTTTTTGAGTACACATCGTGTACTCCCTTGTCGCGGCAGGCCGTTTGCTGGCCGTGTACGGGCCACACACACGGTGTGTAGGGGTGATGTAAAGGATGCTTAAAGCGGAGTATTGCAAAGTAGAGTACACGTCATGTACTCAAGATGCACACTTCGTGTATTTTCTTTTTTTAATTAAACAGACCGGGTTCGCGCCTGACTGACAGACTGCACTTCTTTTAGGTCTCGTTCGACCAAGAGCATTCCGTATGGCCACAAATCTTCAACAAGCTCCTGAACCTCTATCTGTCCTTCGATTCAAATACCGGTGAGTGCATTGAAATCACAGCGATGAGTTATCTCTTCTCCTAGAGATTTGCTTTCCAATTTATCATTTTTCTAATGTTATCGTGGGTTGAATGATTGATGCGTTTTCGTAGATCTACACCATTCTGAGGAGAAACAATCCTCATGGTTCATGTATATCGATCTCCTTGGATCGAGGTAGGTGATTTGTTCCTAACTGTTTGATGTCTTTGAGTTTTATGTGGAAAATCCACCAATACCCATGAACGGGGTATTTCTTGTTTACCTTTTTCCCTTGTTGTTTTCCTGCCTTGCTTTCAAGCTTGTGTAGAAGTAATTCGATCATGTTTAAGGATAATTTTTTTCTTGGATGTTTTTCCCATGCCTTTCTCATTTTAGACGTTTGGTTCTTGTTAGCCTTGGGCCGTTATACATGTTTCCTCGCTCTGTGTTCGTAGGATGGGATGATGTTCTTAACATGCTTGTTGCTCTGTAGACTGTTTTGCCATGTATCTCTTTAGGTGTACTTTGGTTATCCAAGTAGCTCAATAGGTGTGCTATGGACTTATAGCATTAATATGCACTGACTGGCATAGGACCTTGACAACCCGATGCAATAGACTATTAGGGACAGACTGAGTGAGCTTCCCATAGAGTCCTAGATATTATAGACTATACTGGGATAGACTGAGTGAGCTTTCTCAGAGAGACTTGGTCATTATAGACTATGGGGGATAGATCGAGTGAGCTTCCCAAAGATTCTTCGTTATTATAGAATACAGGAGGGTAGACTGAGTGGGCTTCCTCAGATATTCTTTACCTTGTTTTAATTTCCTTAAAACCTTCCTAGGATAGAGGAGGAATTGACCGAGTGAGCATCCTCAGAGAGTCTGTGGTATACCTAAAGCTATAGGAGGATTGACCGAGTGAGCATACTCAGAGAGTAACTTGAACTTGGGGCCAAGATGGTTAGACTGCGGGATCTTCCTCAAAGAGTGCCCTGACTACCCTAGAATATAAGGGGAATTGACTAAGTGATCATCTCCAGAGAGTCTTCAAATTTGTATGACCAAACCAGAGAGGTTAGGATGAGTGCACTGCCCAAAGGGTTGTGGTACTTCTTGGATTGACCAGAGGGGATGGCTACGAGTACTCCTAGAGGGTTTCCTATTTGTGTAAGATTTTTCTTCATCACTACTTGTTTTTAGGTGAATTGATCAATGTTGTATATTATCTTGATTACTGCTTACTGATTACTGCCTACTGTTTCTACTACTATTTACTGCTTATTGTAATATTACCTGCCATATTCTCACAGACTGTTAGGAACAGATCTTCGGGTGGTTACCTACTGATATTTAGTCTCACACTCTATTTGGGTCATGCTTTTGGTCCCAAACAGACTATGTTTTTGCTGGTATAGATACCGGCAAGCACCCTTCTACTTTTGGTACTTGATTTCTTAGAGCAGGAGGGCTTGTGACCAAGAATTGGCTTGCGATTCTGAGGAGCTATTTACTTTCTTTTACACCTATTTTAACGATTGTAGTTTTCAGCATTGTGACTTTTTTGGATGATTTCCTAGATATGTATCATGAATCATTTCATATATATACATTTTTGTTCCATTTTTTTTGCTGATTTAGTCTTTTTTTTATTATAGGTGGTTATTTATTGCTTCTTTTATTTCATGTTAATTTACATCCGCTGTGTACTCGGAAAATGAGGGCATAGTTTCCCTAATATCACACCCAAGGCCCACACTGCTAGTCGGTAGCCTCTAGAGTTTGTGGAAATGCGCTAGAGGCCATGTGACCTACCGGGTATGGGGAACATTGGGTGGCTTCCGGAACCGGGACGTTCAAAGTGGTATCAGAGGATATTCTTTTCTCTTGACTAACTGTTTGGAGCGTTTAGCCAGGGATATGATAAATTCGATACTTGGTAAAAAGTTGTGTATGGGAGTGGCTAACCCGTGTATAGGGAAAAGCCATACTACCTCGTTTATTGCAGTTTTCTGGTTTTGGAATTTTATGGTTCATATTATTTCACCTAGAGTGATTCACATGACTTGTGTTGTTATTGTTGATGCTATTATGGTTCTATTTCTATTGCAACCCGATGAGACGAGGGTACAACATCACATGCATCATATATACACTTGTTAGAAATCACATTCCATGCCTTATTCCCATGCCATCTAGGGTGCATTAGCGATTTCATGTTGTTGTGATAGACTTTGTGTAGATTATTAATGTTTTTGAGATTGATGCTTTGATAGAGGACTATTTTTATTGTTCATTGTTTAAATGAATGACAAATTTTGGTTCTTGAGGTTTTATAGGCCCTCTTTAATCTGGAATTTTTGAATCATTGACATGTTTTTCCCTATATATGAATGTAGTGGATGCCAATAATTTATTTGTAGGGAGTATGGGCCCTCATGGATCGGAGTTTGGCCCCTTCATGCCTTGTTTTCTGTGTTTCTAGGATTCAGTGCAGTTTATGAGCTACTGCCCAGAAAAACCCAGAATACACGATGTGTACTTTATGACTACAGGCCGTGTAGTTTCAGACTGTGTCACTGACTGTGTGAGAAAAAAAATAGTGTTGAGGAAATGCCTTTAGGAACATTCCATGTAAGGAAGGTGCACGTCATGTATTATAGAGCAGTGTACCCGGCTGTGCCACTAACAACACGGGCCGGGGAAGCTCGATTAAAACATTCTGTGTTTGTAAATAACACGCCGTGTAGATTTTTCAGGCACCCAGCCATGTCACGAACAACACGGATCGGTTTTATCTTATCCTATACATGTCGTGTTTGTTTAGAACATGTTGTGTAAGGGTCAGCCATGTAGCCGGCCATGTAACTAGCAACACTGGTCATTGAAACCTTGTCTACTACATGTCGTGTCCTAAGGGAACACACCGTGTAGTCTCAGTTTAGGAAAACCGTGTGGTTTAGCCGTGTAAAGATATACAGGAAAGGGATTAGAGTTCAAGTAAACGCCGTGTGTGGGGACAACATGCCATGTAGTTGGGGGGTTACCCGGCCAGTGGTGGCAGGAGTACATGCCCATGTCTTTGGTTTAAGTGTACACGCCGTGTAGTTTTTATACACTCTATGTAGTTGTGTTTTGTAAACATGAATGTTTCCTCCTACAATGCCCATTTTGTACACTTGTTTTTTCAGTCTTTGTTAATCCTGATCTAAGGTGTGATTTTGATCTTTCAGAGAAATGCCGCCGAGATGTCCTCTGGTTGTACGTCAGTTGCCCGATTGTGATAAGACACTAGATATGGCCGACCAGGGACCTCCTGCAGATCCTCCTATTGTGCCAGCATCGGAACCAACAGTTATACCCGTCACAGGCACTGATGCACAGTTCCGGGAGTACTTCCTGAGGATGATGTAGACTTTTCAGGGAGCGCTGCTTCCTGCCCCGTCGGTGGCCAAATTGATGTGGGTCTTTCAGCTGTATAATCCTCCTACTTTCTCAGGGGATGGAGGGCTGCAAATTGTGGAGTCATGGGTCGAGGCCACTCTGAAGATCTTAGAGCATCTAGAGATACACCCAGAGAAAAGGGTAAAGATGGCTACTTATATGATCCAAGACACCACCAAGAGAAGGTGGGATGTGATCTTGCAGTCGGGGAGCTAGTACAGTATGTCTTGTGATGACTTTCACCACACCTTCTATGACTAATTGTAAACAAATACCTTCAGGGCTAACCGAGCATGAGAGTTTATGAGTCTACATATGGGTACTCTTTCTGTTATGGAGTACTCGTCCCGTTTTACGAAGATGTAGTGTTTCAGGCCGATTCCAACAAGTGATGAGTTGTTCCTTGGTACGAAGTTCGAGGATTGTCTCAGGAAGGATATCTATTCCCAGCTGAATATCTTCAGGTTGATTCGATATTCTCAATCATCAACCAGGCGCTGATCACCGAGTGCAATCTGAGAGATTCTGGAGCAGTGAGCCAGGGCAGGTCGATATCTAGAATTGGTGTTCCTCCTACGGATAGTAGGAAGCACCGCAGAGAGTCTTCTCAAGGAGATCAGATCAGGCGGGATGTATCTCCTTGAAGCCAGGTGGTATGCTACCATTGTGGTAGGAGTTGGCATACTAGGACTTTGTGTCAGAGTGACCCGATGGAGTGCTGATCTTGCGGCAATAGGGGCCATCTTCATCAGTTTTGTGAGATCTTCTCACCTTCAGCTGGTGGTTGCAGTTCTCTTATGAAACCGCGTTCAGGTGATGCTTTGCTAGTTTCTCACCTGTCTGGGATTTGGAGTTCTTCCGGCCGTTCGGGCTGAGGTGGAGGTCGCGGTCGTGGTGGTCAGTCACCAGGATACCAGCGATTGTAGAGTGTATCATCATAGAGTGGTCATCCAGGGCCGCAGGGCCGAGGTGCAGGCCAGACTTTTGTCGCTGAGCAGACCCATCAGGAGTAAAATCACGACCCTTCTATATTTCAAGGTACGATCTTAGTATCCTAAGTTTTATCTTCATCCCTTTTTGATACTGGTGCTTCACATAGTTTTATCTCTGTTTTTGTTGTAGAGATCCTTGGGCTCTATATCTTTTGGACTTCAAACTTGTTGAATCTTGACACACCGTTGGGAACGAGGTCATCTAGCATAGGTCAGTGTAGAGAGTTCCCTCTTGAGGTTGCAGGGTGTCATTTGTTATGGGACCTCTATATCATAGAGATGACAGGCTATTATGTCATTCTCATGATGGATTGGTTTGTTACCTTCTAGGAAGTCATCAATTTCTATCCCTTCAAAGTGAGTTTCGTATCACCAGAGGGAAGGTATTTCTTTCATACAGGTGAGTGGGATGTCCAGGTGGGTAGATCTGGACCAGAGCATCATGTGCTAGGAGAAGATACAACCAAGATTTCTAGTCTTTATCCGGATGAAAAGGGAACTTCACAGTTAGAATTTACTCCAGTGGTGGATAGTTTCAGTGATGACTTTCTAGAGGACTTATTTGGTTTGCTACCATAGCGTGAGGTAGACTTCTCGATTGAGCTCATGCCAGGAGCGGCACCGGTGTCCATTCCTTCTAATAGGAAGGCTACACCTGAGTTGTAGGAGCTCAAGAGCAGTTGGAGGAGTTAGAGGAAAAGGGTTTCATACTACCCAGTAATTATCCTTAGGGTTTTCTTGTCCTGTTTGCGAATAAAGAAGGAGACACCCTTTGTCATTGTGTGGATTATCGGAAGCTGAACTAGTTGATGGTTAGGAACTGGTATCCCTTACCGAGGATTAATGGCCTCTATGATCAGCTTCGAGGAACCTATGTGTTCTCGAAGATAGATTTGAGGTCCGGTTATCATCAGTTGTGCATTAGACCATTAGATATACCTCTTAACGCCTTCACGAGCAGATATGTTCTATACGAGTATACGTTCTAGTAGTTCGGTCTCACGAACGCGCCAGTAGTTTTTTATTGCACTGATGAACCGAGTGTTCCATCCGTGATTGGATTCATTTGTGGTGGTTGTCATGGATGACATCTTTCAGCACTCTCACACTTGACACGGCCATGCCACACATCTTGAGATACTTCTGAGTACACTAAGAGAGCACCAGTTATACGCTACTCTCTCAAAATTCCACTTTTGGATGGATCATATTCACTTCATGGGTCATGTCATCTCAGAGAAAAGAGTATCAGTGGACCCAGAGAATGTGAGAGATATAGTTTCATGGGAGAAGCCAAATAGTTTCATTGAGGTGAAGATTTTTATAGGGCTGGCTGCTTACTATAGGCATTTCATACAAGACTCTGCACGCCTAGCTGCACTGCTGATAGGTCTGACCAAGAAGGAGGCGAAGTTGTTTTGGTCAGATTCTTGTGAGACGACCTTTTAGGTGCTGAAAGGGAGGATGACGTTAGCACTGATACTAGTCTTTCTAGAGTCGGGCAAGAGATATACAGTCTTCTGTGAAGCTTCAGGTGTTATATTGGGAGCTATACTTATGTCGGGAGATGGGGTCGTTGCTTACAGTTCTAGGCAGATGGGGCCACACGTGAGGAACTACTCAACACACGATCTGGAGTTGGTAGCTCTTGTTCATGCCTTACGTTGTTGGAGACATTATCTTCTGGGGGAGCACACTGTGATTTTCACCGACCACAAGTGATGCAATTATATCTTCACTCTTCCTAATCTGAATCTGAGACAGCACAGATGGTTAGAGTATCTTCAGTCTTTCGACTTCGAGCTCACCTATACTCCGGGAAAGGGAAATGCAGTGGCTGATGCGTTGAGTAGGAGGACTCAGATTTAGGCAGTTCAAAAGGCCTGCAGTGAGTGGCAGCTTATGGGTCTGTTATCTGAGATGCACTTGGAGTTGCACGATGGACATGGATATAATTACATATCTTCTATAGTTGTTACCTCTTATCTTCTTGATCAGATACGGATGAGGCAGCTATCATACTCTGAAGGCTTAGTCCTACGGGAGAGTGTGTTAGGAGAGGACCCTCTTTCTGGATGGGCAGTGGGCAAGGATGAGATCTTGTGTTTCCAGGGACGTGTATGGGTGCCGCCATATATACTCAAGGATCGGATGCGGGACTTTCATCCCTCAGTCTGGGCGGTTCATCTTGGCGTCACCATGATGTATCATGATCTACACCGCCAGTATTGGTGGCCAGGTATGAAGAGAGATGATGCTAGTTTTTTCATTTGATTTTCTACTTATCAGGAGGTGAAAGTGGAACATCAGTGACCAGTAGGGCTTTTACAGCAGTTACCCATTCCCGTGTGGAAGTGGAACGATGTCGCGATGGACTTCGTGACCGGGATGTCGAGGTCACCTTGATGGAGTGATGCTATTTGGGTTGTCGTCGACAGGCTTATGATGGTTTCTCATTTCTTGCCAAAAAAGGAGACCTTCAGTGCTGATGAGATGGGACGGTTGTACATCCGAGATATTGTACGTCTACATGGAGTTCCACACTCCATTGTTTCAGACAGGGATACAGGCTTTACTTCTCGGTTCTGGTAGGGACATCATAAGACTTTGGGTACATCGATACTTTTGAGTACATCATACAATCCCCAGATAGATGAACAGTCTGAGCGTATGATCTAGGTTCTTGGGGATATTCCTCGAGTGTGCATTCTAGACTTTGGGGGTTATTGGGAGAAGCATATACCTCTTGTGGAGTTTTCCAATATCAAATGTTTTCTGGTGACTATTCAGATGGAACCTTATGAGGCCTTGTACGGTAGGCCATGCTGATCACCCTTATGCTGTCTGGAGGCAGGAGAGGTAGCTCGGCTGGGACCTCTTCTTGTTCGGGAGACCTCCGAGAAGATAGAGTTGATTCAGATGAGTATGGCTAGAGCACAGTCTCGGTAAAAGTCTTATACTGACCAGCGGAGACAACCTATTGAGTTCGAGGACGGGGATCAGGTTTTCCTACGTGTCGAACCGAGGTTGGGACACAAGAGGATCTGGAGACATGGTAAGATTTCATCGTAGTACGTCGGGCCGTTTGAGGTGATGGGGAGAGTTGGGCTAGTTGCCTATCGGTTTTAGTTTCCTTAGAGGTATCGGGCTATGCATGACGTCTACCACGTTTCTCAGCTCCGACGTTACATTTCAGACCCGTCTCTTGTCTTTCAACCCGAGGAGGTTGAGATTTATGTGGATGCATCATTTGAGGAACATCCCATCCAGATTTTCGATCACAGTATGAAGGTTCTCCATGGCTGGCCTGTTCCTCTAGTACGGTTGCTATGGAAGCTCGGGAGAGTGCAAGACGAGACTTGGGAGAGGGAGGACGATGTACGATCGCAATGGCCGGAGCTGTTCGGGGTTTCATCATCAACACCTTCCTAGGGAAATTAGAGGAAGAATTTCATTAAAGGGTGAATATTATATGAACTAGGATCTTTGTTTTCATGTATGTATTTCTTTTCCTGGAGTTTTTTAGAAAGGAGGAGTTTCTGGAAATTTTGGAAGTACACGCAGTGTACATTCTGAGTACACACTGTGTACTCCCTTGTCGCGCCAGGTCATGTGCTGGCCGTGTCCAGGCCATACACACGGTGTGTAGGGGTGACATGGAGGCCGCTTAAAGCAGTGTATGGAAAAGTAGAGTACACGCCATGTACTCAAGAAATACACGACGTGTATTTTTTTTTCATTAAATGCACCCGGGTCGCGCCTGACGGACAGAACATGCTTCATTTAGGTCTCATTCAACCGAGAGCATTCCATACATCCACGAATCTTCAACAAGCTCCCTAACCTCCATCTGTCCTCCGATTAGAACATCGGAAAGTGTGTTGGGATCGCAGTGATGAGTTCCATCTTCCCCTAGAGCATTTGTTTTCCAATTTCTCCTTTTTCTGATGTTATCGTGGGATGAACATTTTATGCGTTTTCAAATATCTACGCCATTCTGAGGAGAATCAAGCCACATTGTTCATTTATATTGATCTCCTATGATCGAGGTTTGTGGTTTGAGCCTTACCTTTCGATGTCTTTGAGTTTTATGTGAAAATTCCACCAATACAAGTGAACAGGGTATTGCGTGTTTACCATTTTTCCCTTGTTGTTTTCCTTCCTTGTTTCATTATTGTGTAGAAATAATTCGATCATGTTTAAGTTTAATTGTTGTGCATGGATTGTTTCCCATGCCTTGCTTTGTTTATGAGCTTTGGGTCTTGTTAGACCTTGGTCGTTATACTTGTTTCCTCGCTTTGTGTTCGTACGATGGAATGATGTTGTTAACATTATTGTTTCTCTGTAGACTATTTAGCCAAGTTCCTCTATAGGTGTACTTTGTTTATCCAAGTAGCTCCATAGGTGTGCTCAGTCCTTATATAATTAATATTCACTGACTGGAATAGGACGGTTAGAACCCAATGCTACAAACTGTTATGGACAGACTAAGTGAGCTTCCCAGAGAGTCTTAGATATTATAGACTATACGAGGATAGACCGTGTGAGATTCCTCAAAGAGTCTTGGGCATTATAGACTATAGGTGATAGACAGAGTGAGCTTCCCAGATAGTCCTAGTTATTATAGACTATAAGAGGGTAGACCGAATGAGCTTCCTCAGAGAGTCTTTAACTTTTTTGAATGTCCTTAAAACCATCTCATCCTAGAGGAGGAATTGATCGAGTGAGAATACTCAGGGAGTCTATGGTATACCTGAGGCTATTGGAGGAATGACTGAGTGAGCTTCCAAAGAGAGTCTCTAGAACTTGGTGCCAAGAGGGTTAGACCACGTGATCTTTCTCAGAGAGTCCCTTACTACCCTAGACTATAAAGTGAATTGACCAAGTGAGCTTCCCCGTAGAGACTTATAATTCGTATGACCAAACCAGATGGGTTAGGATGAATGCACCTCCCAGAGGGTTGTGGTACATCCTGGATAGAATAGAAGGGATGGATTAGAGTACTTCCAGAGGGTTTCCTATTTTTGTTAGTTGTCACTTCACCGCTACATGTTGTTCTGTGGATTGATCACTGCGGTATATCATCCTATTTATGGCTTACTGATTACTGCCTGCTGTTGTTCCAACTGTTTACTACTTATTGTACTATTACCTGCCATATTCTCACTTACTATTAGGAAAAGATATTCGGGTGGTTTTCTACTGGGATTTAGTCCCACACCATGTTTGGGTCATGCTTCTGGGCTCAAAAAGACTATGTTGTAGCAGTTATTGACAAGGGAAAGCTCCCTTCGACTTCTGGTACATGATTTCTTGGAGTAGGATAGCATTGGACTATGATTTTGCTTGCGATGCTGAGGAGATGTTTACTTCCTTTTTCACTTGTTTTGGTACTATTGTATTTTTAAGCATTGTGACTTGTTTGGATAATTTCCTATACATGTATCATGAATCATTTCATATATATACATATGTGCTCCCTTTGTTTGCTGATTTACTCTTTCACTGTTTATTATGGTTGGTTATTTACAGCTTCCGCTATTACATGTTTATTTACTTCCATTGTGTACTCTGCCAATGAGGGCATAGTTTCCCCAATATAACACCCGAGGCCCTCGCTTCTAGTCGGTTGCCTCTAGTATTTGGGGAAATGCACTTGAGGCCATTTGACCAACCAGGTACGGGGCACCTCTAGGTGGCTTCGGAAACCGAGATATTACAAGAGGTGTTTATTGTCTTATCCCAGAAGAGGGGAATCTCATGGTTTAAAAATAGAAAATAAATATCCTAAGAATAAATAATTGAAGGTGATACACCTGTAACAAAAAACATTTTAATAAGGATGGAATGGAAAATAATCCTACTTCTCAATGTTGGTGTCAAGGTTGATCATCCACAATACCCTGTTCTGCTTCATATAATTGCTTTATCACAACATTCTACTCCTTGTTTCCATGTGTATGTTTCTCTTCATGATGATTCATGATATATCCAGAATCACCATACCTATAACTTTTCTATATATGATATTATTTCATCTTCCCTCACAATATCGAAGCATAAAAAACATGTGATAATGAGGAGTGTCATGAGCACCCGACCATGGTGCACTACATCGGTAGTGCTGATGATAACCCATATTGTATCAATTTTGGAACACTCTTTATGGTGAGGTACACATTGTCTTGATGTGACATAGTGTACCACTTAGAAAAATATAGGGTTTTTCATGGATCATAGAACAAGTTCACTTGATCCCAAAGTCCGAATTTGATGTGTTTTGCCTCTGCCACAGTAGGGTTCCCTCTTCCACATTATATTTGTTCTAGAGTTACCACCTCCTCTTGTATAGAATAAAATAATTCCTCCAATTATATTTTTAGTATTTAATTATATACTAAAAATTTTATTTTGATAGATTCATGTTAAATGGTATGAAAATTGTGAGTGATTCATTGGATGGATGGTTGGTTCACATGCGGCTTACATGAATCTACAATCTAAACATAATCTTCTTGCTAATTCGTATGACACCTATTGGGTTCCATTTTCAATAAACACAAAAAAATCTATAATACTCACTATGTTTTAAATAAAGGATTAATAATTAAAATTATAAAAATTAAACTATCACAACATTTAGTTCAAAAATATCCATTTTCCATGTTCAATAATTTTATTAAAATACATTCATGATTTTGAAAATCACACCATTTTCAAAATATAACTAGCTTTCCCATTTTACAAATATCACATTCAAAACAACATAAAATTTTAAAAAATCATCAAATTTTACAAAATAAGTTATTGTTACTCAATATAAAACATTCACTCTTAGTGGGACACCATTCCTTTAATGAATTCCATATTCATCTGATTACCAAAACACAAGAGAATGAGATTTCAAAATCCTATATGTGTATCCCAATAAATTATTTACAAAACTCCTATTAAAACTGATGATTAAAATTAAATGGTAATCTACATATCCTTTATACTCTACATTTCATTTTTGGAAAATCCTACTCTTTTTTATTACCCTAACATAATGAATAAACCGGAAATAATTCTACTGCATGTCAAAAAACCAATACTAAGTCATAGAACAGATCTTCATGACATATACTCTAAAGGACCAAGATGATACCAACTATGTCAAATATAATTTTTGATAGTATATACTGATACCAAATATAATGTCCCACATATCCGCATTGGATTAAGAAGTTGGTATGATGTTACTTGGACTTACGTGACATCGCCATGATGCCCATGACAGGAAAGAGATGTTGAGGGATTCATTTACAATTTCGTGGAAGAATTTATTTTTTCAGATAAACAACAAATGACATCCATATATAGATAAAAAACATGATGAATGACGTGAATTAATAAAAAAAATACATTTCATTTCATTGAAAACCAAACACAGTGTACAGTAGTTGATTACAACTAAAACAAAGTAAAGAGCAGAATAAAATCTAATTAAAGTATAATAATATCACAAGAATCAAAAGCCCCATGTTTCCCAATATCAATCTCCAAAAAACATTCCACGTATCAGGAAATAGTTCTAATGATGCATGATATTGCACCTTTTATTCTATCTTGATAGAAGATATATACAAAATCAATATTGTGAAAATGTAACGGTGAGTAATAAATAACAATAGGATTCCTCAAATAGCTTCCCAAAACACAAAACTAGGATAGAACATATTAGCTCTATTTTATATACAATTTCTAAAAAATTACATCTAAATATAATCAAATCCAACCAGAAATATTTTTCTAAGGAAATAGAATATTTTTTTAAAATAATTTATCATTCTATTTTGGCACACCCCTTTAATGGTTGATAATAAACCCACAAATTAATCCATGATTAATATATACATACACATGATGGGTATCTCAGCTTGTCAACTTATTCCCCACTGACACATTCACCCGATCCATTGTACCCCACTAGTATACCTCCCATATTTAGGGGAACATTTTACATTAACTCACACAAAAACCCTGATTGTGAATATCATTTTAAAAAATCATTTTAATAAATATTTAAATTTGTTGAAAACCATTATAACAAGACTTTTCAAAAATAAAAATATGGAATATTTTATAATAAACTATTTAATATTGATTAACCAAAGTACATTTCACTACCAATTACCACGATTCCACAATTTCACTAAAACCAATACATGACTCATAATGAGGATTTATAACATGGAATGTACCATATTATCACACTAAAAATCAACAAATTAAAATATTTTGAAACTGATCGATCAATTTCAATATATATTAATGAAAAGTGAGTCCACCTTCCTTGACAGATTTTAAGAAAATGATAAATTGTCACAATTCTAGGATGAATATCCATAATCTTTTATTAGATCTGTCTCATAACAAAATAATAATAATATATATCATATCCACCACATTAGATCTACCCATTGAGGGTATAGATCTAAAATTATGAGAGAGGGGGAGAAATATATATATGCAACACATCAAGACCGTTCATGAATGAATACTTACCTTAAGAATGTGACTTCAAATATAGAAGGGAAGTCGTTAGAATGCTTTTAGAATGATGGGAGAACCTTCATTAACATTTGGGAAGATAGAATATGTAGTTAGTGCAGTGGAGAAGGGAAATGATGGATTTAAAGGGAAAGACATGTGACAAACAAAATTTTAGGGTCTTACTTTTATCCCAAGCATGGTTAGTCACAAGGTCAGGAAAATCATGTGCTAACCAAGCATTAGCCACTACAATAAGGGATAAACGTCACCAAATTGGGTTATTATATTACTAAACCATATGCTAAACCTTCCAAAAACCATTTCAATTAAATTGATGTTTTATCATAGGCTACCTCATGGAATAAACCAACAGTGAAAAACCCATTCGCTTTCCTTTTAGCCTAGGTCTCATTATGCATGGTCTCTTTTTGGTGTTGGATAGTTTCCAAAATTATGCACAAACCATGAATCTATAAGAAAGAAAAAAACACTCATTAATTTATATAATATCTCCCATAATAAACACCAACTCTTTCTATACATAAAATACATAAAACATTGGTTAATTACCTCAAAATCTTGTTGTTACATCAATCATGTTGAATTTGAGTGTCGATTGACTGAGTTTGTTCCCTATTTTATAATATCATGATTTTTTGAGGAATATAGTACATTTTTTTGTAATATCTCACATGGAATGTAATTATATAGAATATTTTTAATTATTATCTCATATAGGATAGATGGAATGGATATATTTGACAACCAATAACTAAGGGATAATTCTAGGTCAAATGGATTTGGTATTACACATTGTTTTTTAATGTTTTATAAGATTTATTTATTATGTCCAATTTTTACCATGTGTCACATCATATTATGATATATTGGATTAATATTATTTTAGTATTATGGAATGACATGAAAATTTTTATTATACTTATTATTAGAATAAATAATGATATATAATCATATGATTTAGAATGTATTGGATATTTGGTAATTATACACTTATACATTGATTCTATACATTGATACTATAGAATGTAAGTATAGAATTCTAGGCTATGGATGATGTATATGATATCGTATAAATGATATGTAGTATATTCAAAAATAGTTAATTGAATAAGAACATCCATATAGTGAATTTTACACATAACAAAAGTAATATTATTAGGTGGCTTTTATATATATATATGACTATGATAACATTTTTTTTCAATTGCAGGATATGATAATTTGTAACTAAATTATGAAATAAATGTAATATACCAAATCAATAAATGAATTTGGATTAATTATTTGGAAATAACTATAAATATTTTAGTAATGTAATGTTATGGTTGAGAGAGACATTTTCATTTAAAATATATTTTATTTTTTTAGAAAACATTATAATCCATTAAGGTTAAGTTTTGAAAAATTATATTATTAAAATATTTTGTTTTTCAAAAAATATTTCCTAAATATTATTACGGTGGAAATATTATTTTTTTCTAATAATTTTGATTATCAATTAATAGTGAAAAATACTTTTTTTATTGAAAGTTGTATTTTATTTTAATGTAATTATAATGTAAATTTATATATTGGATTTGTTTTAAAAGCTAAAATGTACCATTAATTATATAAGAATTCAATTATTATTATTAAATAGGGTTATATACATTAATTAATTAATAAAAAAATTTATATTTAATTAGGTATTTTCCTGAAATTTTTTTTGTCATGTTTTCCTGGTTTAATTTTAAAATATGTTCCACCACTCTGGACATTTGATTTATGAATAATGGTTAAAATATTTTTATGAATGTGTAAGAAATTTGGTAGACATATATAATTGTTTAATCATCTTTAATTATATCTTTATTGACTTTTGTTAACATGGTAAATTGGAAAACTAGGTAATTAAGTGTTTAACATTATACAATAAGGACTATAAAAAAACCTTAATATCTTGAATGATTTTATTTAATGATTCCATTTTGTAAATAATAATATTAGATTCAGCTATAAGGGTTTTTATGAATATTAAATTAATTATTAACATTATAATTATTTATTTATTTAAAATTAAAAAATATTACACTCCTGATTTAAATCATAAAATTATTTAGATTTTGAAGATTAATAGTGGATTTTTCACATATAAATATTCATTTGAAAGATTCATTTCTTATATTAAAAATGAAAATTTTTGTATTCGTTTATTAATATATTTTTATGTTAAATACTTACATATTTCATATATAGAAACCACTCAATTAATGTGAAAATAAAATAAATGATATTAAAAATACGAAATGTAATATAATATTAGATAAATAATTTTCCCCACAAATTTTATTATTAATGTATCATTTTATATATGTATTATTATATTTTATTCTCCTTTAAATGCTTGTATTTTTTTTATTTTAGTTCATAATAAAGGAATACTCTCAAAACTAACGATAATTACAATTTATCATAAGCATATTTTACTAAATTAAAACAATTTAATTAATATGTTATCATATCCCCTGTGAATTGAATATAGTTGAATATATCATCCATGATCCACTTAGAAACCCAATATTAATTTATAGTAATATTGTTAATACATTATGAAAATTATATTGTTTACCTTAGTTGATGTAAAAAATTATTTTCGATGTTTTAATTAAAAAATATAAGGATATGAATGATATCAAAACATGTAATAATTTAATTTAAAGATTACATTCAACCTCATTCATATTCTCTTCATATTCATAAAAAATTGGAAGCATTCACATGTATAATAGTATTTTTATATTTAAATACATTAAGATGGTCCAAAAGTACTCCTCACAATACTTACAAAAGAGTACCCATTATTTAACTTCTTTAAATAAAATATTGAATTTTATTTTGACCTAGATCTACCCATTAGTCATATAAAAATATCCTTCCACATTTTTGGCGTTCTAGACCCCATAAAAGTCCAATATTATGTTTCATCAACAAGAATCAAAATTTAGTCACTCTATGAAGTTTTAATTGAATTACTTGAAGTATTTATATTTATATACAGTTGTAACGCAATTAAAAATATTTATTTTATAATAAAATTATAAATTAAATTACATAAATATTCTTATAAATTATAAATACTATGAAACAACCATTACTCAGTCTTCAATTTCAATTTTAATGTGAAATTTTCGGTCGTGCATACGTATGAATTATAGTCTCCACATAACGATACAATTAATTTTTCAATATAATATTTAATGGGTAAAAATTATTATGGATTTAATTTTTTGGTATTAAATTTATAAAATAATAATTCTTATGTGATAATAATTTCATATCTAACATCTTATGTTCCAATCTTATGGGAAATAATAATGTTTCTTGTTATTATATGTGGAATAACACCTTGAAAGATGTGATGTGATTCAATATTAATTACATTTATCTTCTGATAGTAATGAGAAATTATTTTCTGAATACATATGATTTATATCATAATATTTTAATTTTTTAATTATTGAAAATTATTCACCTTTTTCGTTCCAACCATCAAAAATTGAAAACGTAATTCATGTGTATGGATGGCCTATTATCTCCATTAATTGTGTAATTAATTTTCGATCTCTAAATTGTATGGATTTCAATAAATACATATTAAATGAATATATAAAATTATAATGTCATTTTTAGCATTTTTTATTTTATGAAATCCAGTTCAATATTGAATCATCAAAATCATAAAAGAATAACATATATGAAAAATTAAGTAGGTAATACATGAAATATTGGTTTTTGTACAAGTTATTGTTGATAAATTTGTGATAAGTGATTAAATTTTATTCATAAATGGTAAGATAAAAATTATTATGTTTCATAACATATTTTCAATAAAATTATATTTATAAAAAATAATATATAATCTATATAAATGTGTTGAATCCTAGTGTAATATTTTATATTGAAATCTCATCATAAATAAGGACTGTTTATGTTTAATTCCCTGCTAGGGAATATTTTTGTTCATCAAAAATAGTTCCTTAACTTTTTTTTAATATTTATATTTGGAACTACTAACTTATCATTGTAATATTTACATATTTTTTTAATGTTTCAGAAAAATATTCATGTCATTTTACGAACATTGAACTATTTTACTTATTTACAATACTATAAAGGATGTGTTTTTAAACTTATATGATGTGATAAAATTAACACACCACCAAAAATAATATATTATTTAAATCATCTTATATGTTTTTAAAATTTTATTTTCAAATAATATTGTTTATTAGATATGTGTGATGTTTTTTGTTTTAAAAAATAAATTCTTTGAAATGAACAATGTTAATTTTTTTAAAAACATTTATGATAATATTATTAAAATATTTTCATATATGTCAAAATTAGTTTTTTAATATCATGTTTCTTAGTTACATTAATTATAACATTAAAGACTATTTTTTATGGATTATTAACTATTTGATTTGAGAAAGTAGTGATATTATGTTTTACAATTTCATCCAATATATATAGTTTTTTTATTAAATGAAGGTAGATTATGATATTTTATTAACAAAAAAATGTATTATACTTATTAATTGAAATTATGGCCCTCCTATAACCCCTTTATGCATCTCTAGGTCTCATGAGAATATCTATATAAGGTTTTGGTTGAGGACAGACTTATTTATTTTCGTATGACATGACCATGGCCTCGACATTATTATTCAGACATCATGAATTATGAATTGTCTTCTTTTGGAATCATTTATTAAATCCTATGTGATTATTTAAAATTCTAGTATATAAATATTTGAGTTTATAGTTGATTTTATTATTATTTATATATTATTATTTTGACTTTCATTTATTTTTTCAATATTATTCATTAATTATTAACACCCATTGTATAAATACCCATACTGAGCATCTAATCCCACCATTTATTATGATTAATTCCCTATGAGTTTAGAATGTTTGTTAGGATATATATATAGGGATATTATATAGGAACTGATTATTTCCATGAAGAAAAAAATATGTGTATATTATTTTTCTAATGTATGGTGAAATTTATGTATTTACATAGTTTTCATAGATTACTAACTATTCAGACATATGGGATGGGATTAATTCAATCTACTGAAAAGGTAATAAAGTAAACCATTAATTATGGGATACTAGGTTCTGGGTTTTTACAGTTGGAATCATAGAATGCATATAAAAACTATGGGAAAAATGATATATGAAAAAATGATTTGGGAAAGTAAAACTATAAATTTTAGAATATTCTTAATGAAATAATACTTATGATTTGTATATTAGTAACATAATTTTTTAAATTTTTGTTATGTTTCTATGGATTCTTGAAATGAAATATTTTTATTCATGATTTTATGATATAATATAATGAATTATGTTTTATGAAAAGGGAACCTAGTGGAAGTAATGAAAACAATATAAATGCCCATTATCCATGTAGGTATTTCCCTCCAACACAATATAATGGTGAAATATCATGAGATATAGATTGATATTTTCAAATTACAATTATATTGGGTAAACTAATGTATGGTATGATAAAAAACATAGCATGTTTGGATATTCCATAAAATCCACAACATTATGTAACAATGTTAGGCCTCATTATGCACTAGAAACATCCATCATTGTATTGAACTACAAATTCATTTTTGGATTAGGAATGGAGAAGTTACCTATAGAATATATTTATCAATTTTGGATGTAATGACTGTGAGATATTTTTCATCTATGATTATTTTAACATCCCGAATTCTGGTGCCACACAACGGGTGCCTTAAACCCGGTTGATTGGATGACCTCAAGCGGATTTCCCCAAACGACAGAGGAAGCCAACTAGCAGCAAGGGACTAGGACTGATAGTGGGGAAACTACACCCTCATTTTTCAATGTGTAGCACAGTGGAACAAAATATTAACATATACAAGAAAAAGTAGTAAACAACATAAAACAGTAGTGGACAACGGAACTAAAATAAAGGATAACGAACAATCATATATATGATGATGAAACATGTCAAAAATTATAAGAGAGAAACCAATATAGGATACACTGAAATCGTATACAATACAACATGAAGTGCAATCTACATCCAACCAAAACCAAAGCATTACAACCAGAATGCAGTAGCAACACAAGCCAAAGCTCGGCCCCACGGTCTCCTAATCCTCTATAACAATCATGTACCTGTCTAGGGACTCTTTCCCATATTGAAACCTACAAAAATATAATCTGTTTGGGCCCTAGAAATGACCCAAATAGGGTGTGAGAAATAAATCCCGGTAGACAACCACCAACGGCCTATGCCCAACTATCGGTGAAAATGTACAATAGCAGTGTGCAATAATTAAATGTATTTAACATGGAAGTACTCAAAAGTAACTATTCCTACCAATTAAAATCCCATTTTAATAATTATTTAACAATTACAAATAATTTCTTTTTCTTGGTAGATACAACATAAGAAATAACCACAGAAAATATTGAAGTAAACATTGTCCTCAAACATGAAGATCCTAATATGCAGGCAAACGGAAACGAAACATTAAGGTGACTACACTTAGGAATAATAGATATTGTGCTCAGGAATATGAGATATTGCTCTCAGGCATAGAATCTACTTGTAAAGATTAGAAATTTTAGTGGAAATTGTTTTCTTAAATTCATGAGGATTTTACGAGTCTGTGAAAATTTACATCGCTTGTTTCCGAGGCCTGGTGTGCCATGAATCAATTTATGAAGTTTTGTTCTGGTACGTTTGGAAAACGTGCGAACAATTTTTTATATCTTTTGAACTGGTTCGTGGAACTGAAATTTTCAGCCACCATTGAAGTTGTAGCATCAGTGATTGCTTAGTGAGACCATCACCGCAGTTGTGTTCTAACGAGAATGGGAGTTAGTTTTTGGGGTTTTAAATTAAAATGGAATAAAAATAATGTGTTAGCTTTATTATTGTTATTTTTGGTTGAAGCTCCAAGACGAGGTTAGCGGTGAGGGCCACCACACCGTAACCTCCAATGAGAGGTTATGGTGGTGGGGCCCACCTGCACATAACATCCCTTGGGATGATATTATTAGGTGGGGTCCACACAAGCATTAATGCTCCTTGAAATCCCCATAAGTGGGGGAAGGCTCTTGAACTCCCCTCATTAAAGTGCCAACCCCCTCTATTAATTAATTTTTCTCCTCCAATTAATTAATTAAAACCCATTTGAATTCTTTTGAATTCATTGGACATCAAATTAAATTATGGGTTATCATAACCCATTATTTTTTGTTTTATAAGCTTTTGGTGGAGCTTTGATAGAAGGCTTGGAGAACACGGATAACTTCATACTTCCACCGAAAAATGAAGAATTCCTTCTTCGATCTTCAACTGAGAAAAAAGAGAAGGATTTGACCGCGAAGAGTGCCTTCTTTGACTTCGTCCCCTCTGAACTCTCATCCACCAATGATTTTTATACTTCTTTTTCTGACATCGACTAATCGATGTTGCCTTCCCGCGAATTCGTCGACAATCATTGATAAAAGAAGGTAGGGGGTTTTCATTTGATTTATTGTGCCTGTTCTACATTGTTGAATGTATGAAATGTGAATTTCCGATTGATAACTCCATAACGAGCAGGGATCAGACATCACAAACATGGACCGACCCTCCCCCTTTGTTTTTATCATTTTCTGACAATGGTGGCACCGCAACACAACCGACGGAGGAACGAACCACATAAAAAGCAATGGCGGCAGGTGACAGGCCATCTACGATGAAACTGGAGGTGTAAGGCCACCGGGTCACCAAGAGTGTGCTACCCCACCGTACCACGCGGAAGGAGTGTCGTGGCCACAATGGACCGCGGTGAAGGCACGCGGTTCTGTGGTGCCATGCGCTGGTGCAGGGCCACAACAGAAGGGCGTGGCACCGGCGCACCTCGCCCGTGGAGTGGAGCAGCTGGCTGCTCGGCTATCAGGGGGGAGAGGGACCCAGTCGAGTCCCGCGTGTGTTGGACCAGCACCACCAGGCACCGGTTGGAGATCCACCCAAACGGGAGAGCCGTTCGGTGGCCAGGAGCGCATGGATTTCCCCCTGGCCACTGCTTAGGCGGACTCCATGAGCCTCCAGGCTTCCAGACTACCCTCAAGCCGGGCTGCCCATCTGGGCCAGGCCGCCATTGGGTCGGGGCCCCCTCGGTTTGGGCCGCCCCCCCAGGTTGGGCCACCTTCGGGCCGGGCCGCCAACTCCATCTGGGCCGACCACTCATGCCAGACCGCCCCCTTTTACTGGGTCGGACCCACAGACCGATTTAGACCCCAATTCGGACCATTTCAGATCAAGTCGGTCTGACTGGGTCGGACCAGACCCGGACACGCTATGGCCTGATTACACCTTTTCACCCATATCATGGGCTACGGGTTTCTGATCGACGAACCATCTGCTGCGACAGAAACCATAGAATGATATGGTTCTTTTGGAATAACCCACTTGAGATTTGGAAATAGTTGGGGTATGGTCAGGTTGGATGGAACTTAAAAACCAACAAGGCCCCTAGAACAGAAATTCCAATAACTCACAGACCGAACGTCCTATTGACGCGTTGTCTATTGCGTTGAGATTTCTACGATGAGGAGAACCTTTGATATAAATTTACTTTGGACTTTATGACAGTTGAGGTATTGACCAGTATCTCATGGAGTGGATCCTCTCAGAGATGTGCGAGCAGATTATGAAGGCCTAGTAGTTGGATGATACCTGACGACTGCTAGCCTTTCCACTCAAAGAGTTTCAACTAGCCCAGGGGGGAGCGCCTCTGTGTGACGTAGCAGACCCATAGTGGGGAGCGCCTCATTGTGATGCGGCAGACCCCCGATACTCTATTCGTGGAGTACCACAGCAGGATAGGAGGGGGAGTGACTCTGTGTGAGCGCGAAAGTCCCATAGTGGGGAGCGCCTCTGTGTGACGCAACAGACCCATGGTACTCGATAGGAGGAGTACCACAACACTTCATGAAAGTGTTAAGCGGATCTGTGTGATGATGCATGCCCAGAATACTCTATAGAGGAGGCGTACACTAGCTGCTGAGGTTTCAAAAGTTTGACTGGGAGTGTCACATGTTACCACCCCAAGAATAAAATACTGGTTTTGAAATGATTCTTTGACTTTTGTGTTTACCTCATGATTGAGATGGGTTACTAGATAACTTAGGTATATGTATGGGCATATCCCTAAGTAAGGGTTATCCGTTGAATCTTTACTTTGTGGTTATCCTTGTTAGATATTGTGATATCTTGAGTGTATCGGCATCCCTACTGAGTATAGTTATATTGACCCCTGCACGGTCTATGCACGCACCTCATTGTGTTGGATGCAGACAACTGACAGTACTGACAGAGGCAGAGAGTGCCAGGACTGGACGGTACCCTGAGGTGGACCATATGACAAGTCAGTATACAGAGGAGTCTGACAGATGTGGAGTGTTGAGGAGGACATCTGTACATACCCTTGAGGTACGAACCTCGGAGGACGATCTAGGATTTTCTCTTAACCATTCATCTATTTGTCCCTTTTTCAATTGTACTTTCTTTTAGTTTTACTTGTACTTTACTCTTGGTCTTTTATTTCCAGCCCCTTTTACTTTCTAGTATATATTCTTTATATAGTATTTCATAGTGCTTTGCTTCTAGTTTTGTACTCTGATTGTGTGTTTACTTTTTATAAAGGAAATACTTTCCCAGATTAGGGATTTATGCCTTTGGTTCTAGTCGCTAGCACCTAGAATATGGAAGGAGGGATTGGGGAAGTCACGACATGGGTCCCGAGGATGGGTTCGGAAAAATTGGTATCAAATGAGTCAGTTCTATGACAGAACATATAAATCTGATGATTCTTTTCTATGAAGCATTACTGTTGAGGGTACTGAGTGTGGTTTTCATTCCTGGGAGTCCAGCGTTGGTGCGGTAGTTGACGTATCCATACACTAGGACCCTGACTACTGATTTATGACTTAGTGCATGAAAACACTAATTGTGTGAGTGTCTTTAAAAGTTTTCATAAGTCAGATCAACCAGATCAGGTCACCCGCTAGGCTTTTGACTATTTCGTTTGTGTTTCTTTCCGGATGCCTCATCGTAGAGCCCCGAGAGTCATACTCTCTAACAGGACACTAAGCGATGAGGCTTCTGTGTAGGGACCATTTCCAGCTGAGGCACCAGCGGAGGCACCAATGGTACCACATCCCATTGGGCCACCGATTCCACCAGCCCTAGCAGAATACGATGCACGTGGCTTGAGCGCATTTCAAGAGTTCCAGCACCAGTGGCCACCTAGGTTCCAGCGAGAGATGGACCCACAGGCGGCTGAGGATTGGCTAGAGGCTGTGGTGAGAGTTTTTAGGCTAGCTGGGACACCAACAGAAAGCATGGTGATCCTTGCTACCAGTCTTCTTCAGACAGTAGAAGGCTGATGGTGGAGCCTGATGCTCCTTGTGCATGTTTAAGTGACACTTCTTTAGACATGCATCGAGAGCCTATTCCGGGTGGAGTTTGTACCAGCCACCCTTCAGGTGGTGCGGATACAGGATCTACTGGATCTACAACAGGGTAGCATGACTATATCACAGTACTCGGTGAGGTTCACCGACCACTCATGCTACTCCACAGATATGGTAGGAGACCCATTCATCAGGGCCCAGACCATCGATCAGGGGCTCAGGGGAGATATCAGGGCTTCAATGATCTCCCTTAGCATCCCCATGCAGGTGTGGGTGTTAGAGAGAGCACTCCTAGTAGTGAGTTTTCATGCAGAGCAGACACCAGCAGTGAGACCCCCTAATAGTCGACATGCCACAGAGTCTTCAGCAGCTAGAAGTAGATAGATGAAGTAGAGGTCCAAGAGGACCAGACCCACAGTTAGAAGACCGCAAAACTCAGGATTAGTTGTGCGGGGCACCCAAGTAAGTGACTTACCTTTTTGTAGAAGTCAGTGTTACTCATGTGGAAAGAAGCTTCACATGTCACGTGACTGTCCAACCCACCACTTAAATGATCAACACACAGTTGTGGGACCTCCCAGGCAGAGGTAGAGGATCGATCTAGGCGGTCCATATGGCGCAGGTGGACGTGGAAGAGGAGCTGGTCGAGCAGCTTGTGGTGGATGACTTTTTGAGGTGTTTCCACCACTATTATGAGGTCCACACCGACATCAGGGAGCCAGTGGACAATGGAGATATTAGCTTTAGACAGCTGAGTTATATTACCATGGATCACCGGAGATGATTCAAGATACGATATGTGTCTACTCCACCTTAGCTGTAGTTCTTATAGACACAAGTTCCAGTCATTCTTTTATAGCCACTGCTATCGTTTGGAGCTCGTAGATTCTGACAGGGCTATTGGATATATTCTTACAGCTAGAGACTATGACAGGAGCAGACTTGACGATTACCGACTAGTGGTGGCAGTTTCAGCTTAATCTAGGAGGCGAGAGATTTGTTTGGGATCTCCTCGTAGCGGCATTCATGCATTACGACATAATCTTGGGTATGTACTAGTTATCTACAGTCCATGCTCAGATCGACTGTATTAGGTGCAAAGTGTGGTGTGTATGCATGGATGGGACCAGGTTCACCTTCACCGGTGATAAGGGAACCATTGCAGCTCATGAAGAACTTACTCGGAGGAGAGTGATGCCGATCACTCAGTAGGTGGATTTCCTTACCCTCGGAGTAGTTTATGTGGAGAGTCCAACGTTTACAATAGTGGTGGACCAGTACACAGATGTTTTCCCTGATGGTGTTCCAGGACGAACTCCTTTTATGGAGGGGGACTTCTACATTTACCTGTACCCTAGGATGACACCGATATCTACTCCAGCATATCGGATGGCTCTCACTGAGTTTTGCGAGCTCGAGGTACATCTAGATGACTTGCTGGGGAAGGGATTCATCTAGCATAGTTTTTCTCCATGGGAAGCCCCGATTCTATTCACCAAGAAGGAAGATGGGAGCTTGAGGCTCTGTGTTGACTATCGTCGCCTGAACCAAGTGACTTTGACGAACAAGTACCCACTCCAAAGGATTGACAAACTCCTTGATCAGATCAAGGAGCACGATGGTTCTCGACGATATACCTCAGATAAGGTTATCACCATCTCACAGTTCGAGATGAGGATGTGCAGAAGACGTCCTTCAGATGTTTGTATAGCCACTATGTGTTCTTAGTTATGCCCTTCTGCTTATCCAACGCTCCATAATTGATCATGTGTCTCAGGAACAGGATCTTCCAGTCATACCTCGATATCTTTGTTGTAGTCTTCATCGACGACATTCTGATCTAATTGACTACTGTGGATAAGAATGCCTACCATTTTCAGGTATTACTAGACACACTCTGAGAGCACCATCATTATGGTAAGCTATCGAAGTTCCATTTTTGGATTCGAGGTTCACTTCTTGGGACAAGTCATCTCGGAGGCTGGAGTTACGGTGGATCCAGCAATGATTGAGGCGGTACTTGCTTGGGATCCACCTAGGAGTGTGATGGAGGTACGGAGTTTCCTGGTCTTGGCTGGATATTATCAGATATTCATCCCAGAAATCTCTAGAGTTGCATCATCACTATCAACCTTTATGAAGAATAGGCAACACTTCATGTGGTCAGAGAGATTCCAGAAGAACTTTCAGAAGCTGAGGTAGAGGCTGACTAGTGCCCCCATCTTGAGGTTTAAAAATGAGGGCGCAGGGTACGTAGTTTACTGAGATACATCAGGGACTAGACTTGGTTGTGTCCTGATGAAAGAGAAATCATTGATTTCATATGGTTATCGACAGTTGAGACATTTTGAGCAGAACTGTGCTACCTATTACAAGGAGTTAGAAGCATTGGTCTTCACCTTGAATATGTGGCAGCACTATCTAATGGGCGAACGTTTTACCATGTACTCTGATCACAAGAGTCTCAACTATGTTTTCTCTATAAAGGATCTGATCTTGAGATAGTGTCGATGGCTCGAGTTCCTCCAGGTCTATGACTTTGAGATAGTCTATACTCCTAGGTAGGGGAACATTGTTGTAGATATACTCCACAGGAGGACTGGTATTCAGCTGTAAGGAGTAGATACAGAGTAGCTAGATACCTTACAGATATCATTTATAGATAGGGATGGAGAATCCAATCTACAGTCTCTCACCGTCACTCCTCCACTTCTTCAGCGATTCAGGGAGGCATAGCATGGGGACACTGACTGTGAGACGCAAGGTTCTCAAATAGCCACCAGGCATGCACCTGATGAATTTTATGAAGTTGGGGAGCACGTCATCCCCTTCATAGGACGTACCATGGTACCAGTATCATTTTAGGAGGAAGTGTTGAGGGAGTTCCACACTTCCCCACTTATGGTACATCCAAGAGTGGCGAAGATATATTCGGACCTCAGAAGACAACACAAGTGGCTCGGTATGAAGAAGGTGGTAGAAGAGTTTGTCTCTCGATGACTCAATTGTCAGCAAGTGTGGCATAGCACTAGGTACCAGCATGCTTGGTTCAGCCCATAGTAGTCCCAGAGTGGAAGTGGGATGGAATATCCACGGACTTCGTGGTGGGTCATCCACATACATCCAGGGGTCACGATTTGAAATGGGTGATCATCGACTGACTCACCAAGTCGACCCACTTCCTACCGATTAGAGAGATGGGCTTAGTAATGATCTTGGGATGCCTCTACATACAAGAGATTGTGTGTTTACATGGAGAACCTTCTAATTTTGTCTCCGACCATGATGCACGGTTTACTTCCTAGCTATGGAATGGGTTACCGGTGGCTTTCACGACACTGGTTTTCTCGAGTGCCGCCTTCCATCCTTAGAGAGATGGTCAAACCTTGAGGGCCATGTAGAACCTCAAGGACATGCTTCGTGCATGTGTCCTCGACTTCAGTCATAGTTGGGAGGATAACATAATTTTGGTGGAGTTTTCTTACAACAACAGCTATCACTCCACCATTGGTTTGGCACCTTTTAAGGAATTGTACGAGCGACCTTGCATATCACCCTTGTACTAGATAGACCCAAGGGAGTCAGTACTAGAGAAACCAGAGATGGTACGAGCTACCATCGAGAAGTTGCAGATCATACAGGAGTAGATGAAGACTGCATAGAACAGGTAGAAGTCGTATGACAATAGGATACATAGACCTCTAGAGTTTGAGGATGGGAACCACGTCTTCCTATAGGTATCACCTCAATGAGGTCTACAGATATTTGGCCGAGGCAGCAAGTTATCTCTACGATTCATCGGACCTTTCTTGGTCCTCAACCGAGTAGGTGAGGTGGATTACAACTTAGCTCTTCCATCTCAGCTGCACCGAGTGCACGATGTCTTTCAAGAATCTCAGCTGAGGAGATTCGTGCAGGACCCATCCTACATCATCAACCATGGAGAGGTGGAAATCGATGAGGGGGCGACATTCAAGGAGGTTTCAGTGGAGATTGATGATCAACAGGTTCATGTCCAACGTGGATGGTCGAGAACTCTTGTGAACGTTCTCGAGTAGAATAGGAACCTCCAGGAGAGAACATGGGAGAGGGAGGCTCATATGCATGCTCAATACCCCCATTTGTTCCCATAGTTCAAGTGGTGGCTTATGGGGACATAAATCCCTAAGGTGAGGAGAATGAAAAGACTCTTAAATTCTGTGGAATTATTTTTCTTAAATTCATGGGAATATTATGAGTCCGCGAAAATTTACGGTGCTTGATTATGAGGCCAGGTGTGCCCAGAATCAATTTCTGAAGTTTTGTTCTAGTACGTTCAGTAAACGTACGAACGGGTTTCTATAACATTTGAACCGGTGCTCGGAACTGAAATCTGAGGGCACTGTTGAACTCGCAGTATCAGTGATTCCTTAGTGAGAAATTCACCGCAGTTGCATTCAAACAAGAATGGGAGTTAGTTTTTTGTGGCTTTAAATTAAAATTGAATAAAAATAAAGTGTTAGGTTTATTTTTATATTTGGTGGTTAATTCTCCAAGAGGAGGTTAGTGGGCGGGGCCACCACACCATAACCTCTCACAAGAGGTTATGGTGGTGGGTCCCACCCACACATAACCTCCATTGGGAGGATATTATTACGTGGGGCCCACCTTCACATAACATCCCTGGGAAGGATATTATTAGGTGGGGATCACAGAAGCTTTAAACACACTTGAACTCTCCATAAGTGGGGGAAGGCTCTTGAACTCCCCTAATTAATGTTCCATCCCCCTCTATTAGTTAATTTAGCTACTCTAATTAATTTATTAAAACCCTTTTGAATTCTTTTGAATTCATTGGCCAACATATTAAATAATGGGTTATCATAACCCATTATTTTTGGAAGGCTATACTTTTGGTGGAGCATTGAAAGAAGGCTTGGAGAACTCCGAGAACTTCATCCTTACACTAAAGAATGAGGAATTCCTTCTTTGATCCTCAACCGTTGCAAAAGAGAAGGAGTGAACCGCGATGAACGCCATCATCGAGTCTGTCCCCTCTGAACGATTATCCACCAACGAGTGTAATCTTTGTTTTTCCGACATCAAAAAATCGACAATGCCTTCCTGCGACTTCATCAACGATCATTGACAAAAGATGGTAAGGATGTTCTGAGTTGACTTATTGTGCATGTTCTATGTCGTTGAATGTATGAATTGTGAATTTCTGATTGATAACGCCATAAAGAAGAGGGATCAGACTGCACGAACATGGAACGACCATCCCCCATTGTTATTCTCATTTTCTGATGACGGTGGAGTTGCAATACTATAGCCAGAGGAACGGACTGCGGCAAAAGGAATGGCTGCCGGCGACGGGCCAGCCCTGAAGAAATTTGCTAAGAAAGGTCGCCAGGTCGCCAAGAGGGTGAGGAACCTCTGTTCTGCGTGGAAGGAGAGCCTTAGAAGTGATGGGACACAGCAACGGCATGCGGCTCCACAGCTCCGCACTGGTGGAGCGGAGCGGCTGGCTGCTCAGCCAGCCGTGAGGAGCGGGACCCCGTCTAGTCCTGTGTGTGCTGGATCGGCACCACCTGGTGCCAGTTAGACCTCCTCCAAAACAGAAGAGCCATTGAGGAACGAGAGGTCGCACAAAATTCCCATTGGCTGCGGCTTAGGCGGACCCTACGCGCCGTCGGGTTGCCAGGCCGGGCCGCCCTCAGGCCAGACCGCCTATCTGGGCAAGGCCGCCCCCTCGGGCTGGACAGCCCTCGGGTCGGGCCATCCCTTGGACCTGGTCAGACCCGCAGACCTGGTCAGACCCCATTTCAGACCCGGTCGGTCCTACTGGGTCGGATTGGACTCGGACCCACTATGTCCAGATTACACCTATTCTCCCATATCATGGGCTACGGGTGTCTGATCGACGAACCGTGTGTGATGATGGAACTCTTAGAACGATAATATTCTTTTGGAATACCCCACATGAGGTTTGGATACAGTTGGGGTACGGTCAGGTTGTTTTGAAACTAATAACCAGCCACGTCCGAGGAACTAAAATGCCAATAACTCACAGACCGGGTGTCCTATTGACGAATAGTCTATTGCGTTTAGATCGCTATGATGAAACGGACCATTGAGATTCTTATATTTGGGACTTCGTGAAAGTTGGAGTATCAAAAAATATCTCGTGGAATGGATCCTATCGGAGACGAGTGAGCAGAGTACAGAGACCTAGTAGCTGGATGATACCTGATGACTGCTGACCTTTCGCCTCGGAGTGTTTCGACTAGCCCAGTGGGGAGCGCCTCTATGTGATGAAGAATACCCACAGTGGGGAGAACCTTTGTGTGACGCGACAGACCCATGGTACTCGACAGGATAAGTACCTCCGTAGGCTACGATGGGGAGCGCCTCTGTGTGTGTGTGGAAGACCAACAGTGGGGAGTGCATCTGTGTGATGCTGCAGACCCACAGTACTCGACAGGAGGAATTACAAAGATGTCTAGGAAATAGGGAAGCGCCTCTGTGTGACGCAGCAGGCCCACAGTACTCTATAGAGGAGGATTTCACCAGCATCCACGGTTACGATAGTTTGACATGGGGTGTTACATGTTTCCACCACTAGAATAAAATCCTAATTCTGAGATGAGTCAGTGAAATTTGTGTTTACCTCATTATTGAGTTGGTTTAATAGATAACAAAGGAATATGTATGGTCATATACAGTAGAAAGGGTTATCCGCTGAATCTTTACATTGTGGTTATCCTAGATGGATATTTTGAGACCTTGAGAGTCTCGGGGTCCCTAGTGAGTATCATTATACTCACCACTGTAAGTTCTATACCCGCTCCTCGTTGTGTTGGATGCAGACGACAGATAGTGCTGATGGAGGCCGAGAGCGCCAAGAGTGGACGGTACCTGGAGGTGGACCTTACGACGATTTGGTACACATAGGAGTCTGACAGACATGGAGTGCTGAGGTATCCATCTATACCTACCCTTCAAGTAGGAAGCCCAGAGCATGATCAAAGAGCTGCTCTTTACCATTCAATTTTTTGTCCCTTTTTCAGTTGTACATGCTTTCAGTTGTACCTGTACATTACTTTTGGGCTTCTATTTCTAGCCCATTTTACATTCCATCACTTCTTCTGTATACAATATTGCTTAGTAATTTTATTCCAGTTTTGTACTCTGGTTGTGTGTGTACTTTTTATAAAGGCAATGCCTTCCCAGCTTAAGGATTTAAGCCTTTGGTGCTAGTCGCCAGCCCCTAGCCTAGGGAAGGAGGGCTTGGGGTAGTCCTAGCATGGGTCCCGAGGAATGGTCGTGACAGTTCTGTCCTCGGGCATAAGAAACAATTCCCTATGGATAAACAAAACCTTTCCATTAGGCTAAAACGAACCTTTCCCTTATGCTAAACAGAACCTTGACCTCAGGATAAACAAAACATCACCCTTAGGATAAACAAAACCTTGCACTCAGACTAAACAGATCCTCGCCCTCAGGCTAACCAGAACCTTTCCCTCGGCCATAAAAGAACCCACCCTCGGGATAAACAGAATAAAAAATGTAATTAGGCCATTCCCAATGCATAAAAAATCAATTTATATATTTATCCTCTCATGAAAACTCAAAAAATTATTTGATCACTGCATACCCATGGTTATCCTATTCAGATGGATAAAAAAGGGAAACACACCCTTGGGGAGGCCCTAGATCAAAGAAACAATCCAAAACAGTAGTTTATAAATATTCATTAGATTACCTAAGAAATTCTAGGTATCTCAACAGTCAATGTCTCCACCATTTGACACCCCAAACATAGTCGTGTGGCCCAACGGTACACAAATCAACTCGACATTTGGAATTAAACACAAGACCGCCTACATCGATCTCCTCTGATCAATATACATGAAAGGAATATCCCAAAACAACCAAGAATGACATAGATCTGAGATAAATGATTACCCGTTCAATCCTAAATAACATGACTTCGGTAATGAATTGGAATAAAAGATTCAAGAAGAGGAAAGAGCTTACACACATGCTTCAAACGAGATTGATGATGGAAGAATAAGAGTCCCAGTGTGCGATCGGGAGCTCCTCCATTTCCCGGCCTCCTCTCTCGTATCTCTTGATGATTTCTTTGCCTCCTCTATCAAATAATGAGGATACTACCAGTTTTATTCAAAAACCTAACTACATGGCTTGAAAATTCTATTACACTAGGTGTACAGTTTTTTTAATTGTTCCACTTGCGGCTACATTAAAACACGTCACTGTTAATCTGACGACTGATTACACGTCACATATTACTAAGTAAATGGTGTGTAGTAAGTTTTTACACCCCTAATTACTGAAAAGCATATGCGTCGTTTATTCTAATCCCCCAAATCCAAGGTACACGGTGTGTGTACAAAGTATACAACGTGTAGTTAGTTTTTACACCCAACCCTACATTCCCTGTATTCTCATCCCACACATCGAAAGTACATGGTGTTTTTACAAATGTACATGCAGTGTACCCATATATTTTTCATTTTTTTCCCAAAAATCACTTGTTTTACCTAAAACACTAATGGAGAAGGAAAAGAAGAAACTTGTACCTCATGAATAAGAAACGGGTTCATATAATTATCATCTCTTTATAGATGTAGATCAATGGGTTTCATTGATTCAAATATATTAAGGATTGCATCCAAAAAGTGAGTATGAAATGAAAGGAATTTAAAAAACTAAGTTCAAAAAAAATTTCCTCTTGAACAATGACAGGATATAGAATGTAAATTCATAATTATATGAAAAATGTATCATGAAAATGATTCATATATTGAAGAAAATTTTACATGTTTTAAAATGATTTTTTTGGACAATGTACAAAATAAATAGAGTAATATTTACATTTCTTTTAAATTTTAAAATAATTCCTTTTAATGGAAAACGTATCTCAATCCTTCTATAAATAAGAGTATTTATTTCAATGTGTTATAAATATAGAGATTGAATTCTCTAGGAATTATTATTTCAAGAGAAATAAGGCGAATAATTTAGTGGTAGTGAGATAAAATGTTTATGGGGTAGAAGAGAAAGGGTAATTTTTGAATATAAAATAATAAAAAACACAACATTACATGTTTTCAAAATAAATGTGTTTACTTCATTTGTGGATAATAACTTCATCCTTTAAATTTATTTTAATGTGAAAAGTAAACAAAAAATGTTCAATGTTTTTACATTATGAATATAATACACTATTCTGATGATATTCCTAGACATCAATTCAATTTTCCTAAAAATAGTACAATAGAGAAAGGCAATGTTTTTCTTATTACAAAAAATAGGACGGAGTTCATAATTATGTGGTTTTTAGTACATTAGTCATATCGTAAAATAATTCAAATACTTCATTTTATTTAGGATATTTTCACAATTTTATATTTTACATGTCTTTCATGATTATTATATATTTACATACGACCATAAGAAGTGATTTATCATTTAAGATTCATCATGGAATTTTCACTACGATAAGGATATATCTATGATTTCTTATTATGAAATGTACACATGAAAAATATGATAATATTAATTTAATAACCATAATGGATTTCATATAATCAATCATATGTAGTGGATTTGAATAAATAATAAAAATTATAAAGAGATGGAAATACTGATCTTTGATGATGGTTTGGGATTCCATATATTTAGATTAGATATATCATATGATTAATATTATGGTCTAATCCTATAATCTCTTCTAAATTACATTATTTTCGAATAAGAGAAGAAAAAAATATATGGATCGAAAAGTTATTGTTCAAATTGAGGATTTACTTATCATGAATGAACACATTGACGTTTTTACTAGAGAATTAATTGAATGGAAACTACAGTGTGGGATAATTATTTGCAATTAATAAATCCCTTATATACGGATTATATCAATGAATCCATATAGAATGGCCAATGTGGAATTTATTTAATTGAAGAAACAACTAGAAGAGTTTTGTAATTTAGGATTTTTATTCCCTAGTGTTTTTGAGTGTGAGACCCCATTATTTTTTTATGTTGAAATATGGATCGATGAGAATATGTATTGATTATAGATAATTAAATTATATTATTCCAATGACCATATATGATCTACCTTAGATTAATTTCCTATTCGATCAAATTCATAAAGCTATATATTTTTCAATGATTGATAAGTGTTCTAGATATCATATATTCGAGTATATTAATAATGTATTCCAAATATATAATTTCGAAAGATGTATAAAAATTATTATTTTTAAAATAATTTCATTTGGACTGAAAAATGCACCGTTTATTTTCATTGATTTAAATAACATAGTTTTAAAAGAATAACTTGATGATATTGATGTGGTATTTGTTGGTTATATATTGGTTTAAATTAAAACCCATTATGACCATGATAATCATTTGGGGATCATTCTAGATACTCCTGAAAGAAAACAATTATATTAGATATTTATGAAGTGTGAATTATGGATTTTCAATGTATATTTTATTTTCCATGTTTTATCCAAGTATTGAAATCCAATGATTCTATGTTGAAAATTTCAGTTCATGAATATCCTAGACTAATATAATTAATCAAGGATTATAGTTTCATTCATTATTCATTGAAATATTTTATTCTTGATCAGTTTTTATTTGATTTTCTAACTCGTCATACAAGACTTCTTGATAAAGGATTATGTTTTTATAGGCAACGAAATGTGAAGACTGTTTTGATTATTTGAAAATGATATTGGTGAATGATCAAAATATGAATAAACCATTATGAAATTATTGAATTTTTTTATATAGTTATGAATAAAAAAAATATGTTGGGTGGTTTCCTTGTTGTTAATGATTCAGTTATTATATATTCCTTAATTTAGTCAACGATTCATGAAGAAAACTATGTTACCCATGAACATGATTTAACAGATGTAATCATCCCTATAAATATATCAAAATAATATAATTATAAGGAATGATGTGATATATATATTGAAAAAAATGTTTGAAATTTATTTTCTCTGATAAATATCTAAAATAAATTCAATGATAATGGTTCGAGCAACTTATGTGTTTTTGTTTATAAATAAAATACCTTAGAAGAATGGTAAATATGTTAGTGAATTCATTGAGGAGAAAATATTGTATAGTTATGACTAAAATGATGAGTGGATTGGATCCTTTGTTTATTGATTTAACAATGGACGTTCTTGGAATCGTTTAATAATGAGAATCCTAAATTGTTTTTAAATTTATATCCAATATATATATTGGAAAATGAAAATTTTGTATGACTAATGATGAGAATATTGAAATGAAAATTTAATATATGAATGGTTTGAAATTGATGTAGTTTTTATATGAAGATAGAATTATGAAATTTATACAAAGGCTATCTATAATATATATACCATTTATAAGAACAAAATTATTAGACAAATCTTATATCATTGACTTATCAATACACCCTATTAGAAAAAATATATAAATATAGGTTTGATGAGAAAAAAATTGAGATAATATTAAGTATGAAATATATGATTATGTTAATTAATATTTGGTTATTCAAAATTTAATGGATAAAAATGTACCTTATATAGGATTTATGGTTCATCTTCCTTTTCCTACATAGAATTGGGATAAATTAACTTTGAATTTTTCACTACATTACATATCATTTATAGATAAAATGTTGTGATATGTATTATTATTGATCAAATAACCAATTATATACATTTATTCGCTATAAATGAAAATTTTCCTATAGATTACCATGATATACATGATATTAATGATGTTGTAAAAATTAATGGTTCACAAGTGTCATTTTTTTCAAATCATGATCAATGAATTACATCAAAATTATAAAAAATTCAAGAGATAAATTTTGAAATTCTTGTTCATTTGACACCCCCTTATCATCATAAAAATAGTTCTAAGTAATAACATACAAATAAAACATTATATTAAATACTAGAGTCATGATAATTTGACATTATTGGTTTGTGGGAATAGTATTTACCTTTTGTAGAGATTCCTTATAGAAATAGCTTCAATTCAAGTATTTAAAAAAATATTTACAAAATATACTATTTAATGTGATGTCATATTCAATTTTATATGTTTGAATATGGAAAAAATTAGAGGCCAAGAAACTATGGAGGAGACACTAATAAAGGTTAATATTATACAAAGAGATATTAAATAAGATAAAATTATGAAAAAAAACATCATTGATATTCGAATGAATGATTTGAAATTTAATGTAGGTTATTATGTTTTATTTAAAGAATATAAATTGAATGGAGTCTTATGCATTGATATTAAATGAAAAATAAACCCCAAAAATATCATACCATTTTATTTTCATGATTGATTTTGAGTTTTTTCATACCATTTTGAAATTAGACATATTATTTCTAATGTACACAACTGTTTTCAAATACCATTGATAAAGATATACACGTTAATACCAACATATGATCTCATATCTTAATAATTATAATTTTAACCTTAACTCTCTTAATATAATGGTTAGGTCAAAATTAAATAAAATATATTACATGTTGGGAGGAATCATATTACATGGATGGTGAAGGTATTTTTGAAAAATCATATAATAGGAATGGAAACATGGGAACATGAATAAATTAGGATGAATAGAAACCTAGATATAATCATTTGGTGAATATATGAAAAATTAATGGAAATCGTCATTGAAGTAGAGAATAATGTGACGTCGAATGATTTTATGGTATGTCTTTTTTTTGGAATAATTTTAATATATTTTATGGTGTATAAAACACATGACACGATGTCCAATGAAATATTAATTATTATTATTATACAATAATTTTATAACATAGTTTTTGACAATGATGGTATGACTAATAATAATTAAATAATGAAATACATATTACTGACCCACTTAATACAAATTCATTTATTCATTTTTATGAAATAATTACTCTATTTTCATTAATGTTATCAAATGTTTTATAAATAAGTATTTCTAAAACGTGAATTTATTTTATTTCATGAACAAAAATTATAATTTAATTTCAAAATTTTTGAAAATAAATTTTATTTAATATACATAAAATTTAAATTTGGAAAATCTTAATTAGCTTGTGTTGAATTCTTTAGATTTCGATGACGATTTTTATTTTTCAATAAATAGTGAGGAACTGTATTTTTTATTGAAAATTATATTATTATATAATATAAATCTAAAGTAATATTTTTTTGATATTATAAATGTAATAAGATCGATTGAATTATAAAAAAAATCCTGTTATGGGTTTTCAGATTATTTTATGTCTTTAATAAGTTAAAATAAAACATTATATTTGAAAAGTAATTTTTTGAAAAAACTCTATGACATCATGTTTTTTCAGTTAAATATTTAATTAAAATATGGTAAAAATTTATTGTGAGTTTTTAATTATGTATTCCATTTTTTGATTTATGAGGAATAATATTTTAAAATATTTTACTTTTATTTTCATTTATTATGAATATTAACATTTGATATATTAGTTTCATTGGTCAATGGTTAAACTATGTAATTAATGGAAAAAACTAACATGGAAAGGAATATAAAATAACCATAAAACATTCAATATTTTTATTTATTATGTATATTTAATCCATTATCATCGAATATAAATTTATATGTTATTTTTTCCTTTTGAATGATATTCTGACCTCTCTAATAATTTATTTGAGGAAGAGAAAAAATAGTTGTATTATTGTTTCTTAAAATTATATTATTTTTATCATAGAGATAAAGACAAGATATTTTTAGTTATAAGTATTTATATTTTATATCAATGACTTATATTCTTAATGACGATTTATTTTTTATTGTTAATGGTGATTGAATTAACTTGAATGCTTACTCAACACATATTTAGTAATTATTCACTCAATAATAAATGATATTTCAAATAATAAATGTTATATAACTTTTTATTAATTAGTTTATAAATGTATTTTAATAATGAGTACAACATTTTAGAGATTTGATAAAATTTATATTGTAATTTAAAATAATTTCAGAGTTCATTTGATGTTAAATTAATTAAATATTTTCGAATTTAACAATGATAATAATTTATAAGAATAATATCTCACTAAGTTTTTAATAATTCATAAAATTATTATATTTGATCCAATTAATTATAATAGGTATTATAAATTCATCCAAGACCCTTTTAAGAGAAAAATATAATTTTGTTGTAAAATTATAAACATATTTTGCTTAAAATACCGGTTACCTCTACTAAGGTAAAAAATTATTATTCTAACTGCTATTAAATAAGATATGTATTAAATTTATATTCAAAAACATCTAAATGAAATTATATGATATTTTCAAAATAATACACAAATTGTTTCATTTCAAGACCATTTGGAATAATTTAATTCTAGAATATTTATATTTTATTTTATTTTTTCAATAAAATTATAAGTACCCCTCACCTTAATTATAGAAGGAATCAAATTCCTTCCCAATAATATACGACATTAAAATAATTGGTTGTCTATTTCATTAATATTATTCTTATATGAATCCATAACTATGTTCGAGAGGTGATTTTATCCCTAAAATAAAAACCTTCTGTTCCTCAAGAAAGGATCTATATAAGGTCTCCTTAAGACAAGTTAATTAGCTTAACAGAATTATTTCAATTTATTTATATTTATTCCTCTTATAAATATCATAAAATTTAAAATAAATACTATATTAAGAATCCTAATTATAGTAAAAAAAAATTATGATTATAATACCATAATTACCCACCCTACTTCATGTCAAATAGGAAGTGAAAGTGTCACTCATTAAAAAGTATGACTTACAATCCCCCCGTTGTGATAAAATTTATATTTAATTACAATCTATTATGGAGGTATGTTATGATCGGATTAATGTTGTTATTTTTTATTTATAAAAGTATTATTTATATATAATATAAATATAATATATTTCGTTTTTACATTCAAATCATTCTGGAAATGACAACATCGCTAATGATTATGTGTGCACCGCCACATCCATAAAGCATTGTGATTCATTTTTTAATTTATATTTTACTTGGATGTTTATATGGATTTATTTTATGAATATATAATATTTTAATTATAAAATAATTATTCTTTGATGTTTAGTTATTTTTTAAATTTCATTCATTCTTCACCTCAAAAGTGAAATTAATATTTATCCTTTTTTATAGCCTACCATTTCCCTCAATGTTGTAATTATTTTTCTATCTATAACATGTTATGATTACAGAAAATACAAATTTTATTAATATAATTAATTTTTATATAATTATTAATTTTATCGATATGAAATAGTCTTGATAAATTTTCAATGACAATAAACACTTAAATAAAACATATATGAAAAATTATGTAGTTATTACTCAAAAAAGTTATTTTTAATGAAGAAATGTAAATAATATGGTGAGAAATTATTATAATTTAGTCATACATGGTATTATATATATAGAGACCCGGCCTTTTCTTACATTACTATTACATCATTTCAAAGATAAACAACATAATAGTATTACACATGGAGGATCCAGAGGTTTAGTGTCTTTGGAAAACTAGGATTGCACATAACAAGTACAACATCAAGCATAAAAATTCATTTAATCTCTTCTTCTGTAGATTCTTAGTAGCACTTGTCCTATCCTTAGTATATGTAGCCACCTGAGGATATACATCAAAAGGGGTGAGCTAAAAGCCCAGTAAGAGGATAGATAAGAACAATATAGCATGGGGTGAGTATAATCATGAAGAAGATCTTGAACATGAGCGGAGCATGAAAAATAAACTTGAAATGTGGAAAAGCATAAAAATGAAACATCATGTCTTAGTGGTTAACTACCACACAAACTTGTGAACAAATCTAGCATCATGTTGACGCATCATTTCACATTTACTCATGAGATTTATCACTTTACCCAATGCATTGGAGTGCTATATAATTCCGGTTGCACCCGTCACATTTAAACATTCATATTGCGCTATATAATTCTGGGCACACCCATCACATCATAACATTATCATTATCATGCTTGCCACATAGAACAAATATCAAACATGTACATAAATAACCCATGGAAAGGAATTGGTTTCATCTCATAATAACACATACATAAGCTTTGGGTTCCCAAAAGAAAGAGGGAACAACATACTTGATATAAGAACCATCAACCTTGAATGAGAGGTAAAATGTGAGATCATGAAAGAAGAGTTCTTTTGGAAAACATTTTGATGGACATAAAAACCAGTGACAAACATTTATATCCCATAAAAGTAAAGGAAATGATGAAAAAATGATCTTTGAGGTGCAACCATATCAAAAATGGAGTGAAAGATGGAGAACTCGAAGGAAGAAAATTGGGTTCGAGATTTCCCCTTACTTTGTACTTGAATGCCTTCTTCTCTTTAATGTCCTGTATAATGACATTATATTCATTAATTAGAAATTCCAGAACATTTTATACATTAATATTGTTCATTATGGTTTCATTATTTCATATTATGTTCCTTTGGATGACTTATAGAGTTTAAAAACATTGATCGGGGATATTCGTTTTCATGGTTTTCTTGAGCGGTCCACTTGTATTCTTAATTTGATGTTTGGGTAGATCATGGGTAAACATCCAGAACTGATATTACATTTAATTAATGATATTACAGATGATTGAATGATTTTATAATGAGTTATATTAGATCCATGTGGCCAAATCATTAGATAAGAATTAAATGAAGATTATTTGGGCTAATTGGAGCGGTTTTTGGATCACAACCAACTCATTTTAACTTTTCACTTAGTAGTATGGCCATAGGTTATTCCACGAAAATAAAATAGGACATAATAAATATAAAAAATTCTGGTTCAACCATAAAAATGGTTTCATTACCAGATTTAAGGTATTAATGGAAGAAGAGATCATGTTGTTTTTTAAGGTGATAAATTATCACCACATGAACAACGTTCTCTTTAAAAAAATAAATGGAAGGGGGAAAGGGTGTGGGGTGATATAATATAACATTAGAATTATAATATTAAAATATATATATAATACTAGATTTACAGAACAATTTGGATGAAGATAGATAGAGAGAGATCAAGAAAAGAACATGAACTTGAAAGGAAATTAAAGGAAAAGAGAGAGAGAAATTACATTTAGAATCCTCCTCTTGAGATCCTCTTTAAAGAAAGATTGGCTTGGTCTTTTTATTAGACCAGAATATTTTGGATGTGGGGGATGATCTTGGGAAGGTTTTTGATCAGAATTTAGAGAAGGCTTGGATCTTGAGAGGTGTGAGGAAAAGAGGGAGTGAAGGGTGACTTTTATAGTGGAGGGGAGAGGGGTTTCCTTAATATAAAATTGATTAGTTTATTAATTTCACCTAAGACAAGGAATAGTGAGTCTTGGATGACTAAGAATAGTAAAGTAGACTTGTAAATTCGGGATTTGGGTGCTTACATCACTTGTGATGTCAGGAATAGTGGGTTTTAATTAAAATGTATTTATATGATAAATTAATGTATTCTACTATTCATCAAAAATTCAAGTATCTCTGAAAAATCCCAAAATTTTACCCCAACCATTTTTCGACGTGTAAAATCCAAAAATGAAGTACATTTTTCAAAAATAATTTTATAAATATTATTAATATAATATATAATTAAAATCATAATTTACTTAAAAAAGAGTTTTTAAAATTAAAACTGATTTTGCAGTTCTTTCAAAAATTACATAGGGTCTTATAAAATTATATAAAAAATATTAGACATTGATTTAATAATTTATGAATATATTTTAGGAAAATAAATATTCTTTTAAATTAATTAATTAGTTATAATTAATTATTTATGACTTATAAAATACCAAAAACGTTTACTAAGGTCAAATTATCACATTCTCTGATGTCTAAATTTTATTTTATTATTCATAGGTAATGTTACTCTTATTTACTATTCATAAGGTTCATATTACTATTCATAAGGGTAGGTTACTATTCATAAGGGTAGGTTACTATTCACCAAAAATTATTTTTGTTTCATTAGACTCCAGAAACTATCTTGAACACAACTGTGTATGTTGGATTTTTTAAAATTCCAAACATAGGGGTGACAAAATTATGTTTAAAGGTCACTTATCACTTCGTAGTTCATTATTTTGTGTTTTTATGACATAGATATAAGAAGGGAATTTTCCATTGAAAAACTTTGGGTCGTTACATTCTTCCCCCCTTAATAAATTTCTCCCCCGAAAGTTCACTTTACACAAACAGGTGAGGGTACTTCTCCTTCATTGCCTCTTCTGGTTCCCAGGTTGCTTCCTCAAACATCTGGTTCCTCCACAACACTTTGACAAGGCGGGTTGTCTTGTTGCGTAGAACCTTATCACTTCAATCCAAAAATTTTACCGTCTGCTCCTCATAGGAGATATCATCATCCAGCTGTACCACCTCTGAGTTTAGTACTTGTGAGGGGTCTGGTATGTACTTCCTCAGTAGTGATACATGAAACACATAGTGAACTTGATCCATATTCGGTGGAAGTTCCAGACGATAGGCCAGGGCTCCTATACGATCACGGATCTCAAAGGGGGCAATGTACCTTGGGCTTAGCTTCCCTTTCTTCCCGAATCGCATGACTCTCTTCCATGGAGATATTCGTAGGAAGACTTTATCTCCAACGTCGAACTCCAATTCCCTTCGTCGATTGTCAGCATAGCTCTTTTTCTGATTTTCAGCTGCTTTGATGTGTTTCTGGATGACTTGAACCTTCTCTGTCATCTCTTGAACAAGATCGGGACCAAGTAGTTTTCGTTCTCCAACTTCATCCCAACAGGTTGGAGTTCTACATCGCTTCCCATAAAGAGCTTCATACGTAGCCATCTGAATACTCGAGTTGAAGCTATTGTTGTATTATAACTCAACCAATGGAAGGTGCTGATCCCATCCACCTTTGAATTCAAGAGTGTAGGATCTTAGCATATCTTCAAATGTATGAATAGTCGTTTCAGACTGGCCATTAGTTTGGGGGTGATAGGTCATGCTGAAATTTAATTCAGTACTCAAAGAATGTTGAAGGCTCCTCCAAAATTTAGAAGTGAACCTTGGATCACGGTCTGAGACAATCGAGAGTGGAACACCATGCAATCTCACTACTTCCTTCACATATATCCTTGCAAGTTGTTCAAGTGAGAGGTCTTCCCGAATAGCGATAAAATGGGCAGTCTTGGTGAGTCGATCAACCACAACCCATATCGCATTATTTCATCTTGACGTCTTCAGGAGACCTATGACAAAGTCCATAGTATCATTTTCCCATTTACACATGGGTATAGGCAATGGTTGCATCATACCTTTGGTCTTTTTCCGCTCATCTTTAACTTGCTGACATACCAAGCACCTTGATATATATTCCGTAATCTCCTTCTTCATGTTATCCCACCAGAAGTGTTCTCGGAGATCACGATACATCTTGGTACTTCCAGGATGAATAGAGAAAGTTGAGCTATGAGCATTATCCAATAGTTCCTTCTTTATTCCGGGTGATGAAGGCACACAAATCCGCGTTCCAAACCGAATCACACCATCATCGTCGATATGGAACTCTTACAGCTTACCTTCCTTTAATGCATTTACCCTTTTTTGTATCTCTACATCATCCCTTTGTGCTTCCTTAATATTCTGTTGGATGGATGGTTGCACAATCATTTGGGCAAGGTAGGATGTATCCCCTGCCCTTACGATTCCGAAATCCATCCTTTTCATATCCATGAAGATAGGATCTTTCTCAATCCTCATCATGGATAGAGTTGCAGGTTCTTTCCTGCTTAGAGCATCATCTACTTTGTTCGCCTTCCCAGGATGATAGTGAATAGAGCAATCGTAATCCTTGATTAGCTCTAACTATCTCCTTTGACGCATGTTGAGCTCCTTTTGTGTGAATATATACATTAGGCTCTTGTGGTCAGTGTATATGTCACACTTCTCGGCATAAAGGTAGTGATTCCAGATTTTCAAGGAAAAAATCACGACTGCCAGCTCTAGATCTTGTGTCGGGTAGTTCTGCTCATGGATCTTCAACTGTCATGAGGCATAGGCTATCACATTATCATTTTTCATGAGTACACAACCCAATCCTTTCTTTGAAGCATCACTGTATATCACAAAACTTTACCCACTTTTCATTAGTGTGAGTAAAGGTGCAGTGATCAGCCTTCTCTTTAGCTCCTTGAAGCTTCCCTCACATTCATCCATCCAGAAATACTTTACCTCTTTCCTTGTTAACTTAGTTAGCGGGCTTGACAATCGTGTGAAGTTTCTCACAAAACGTCGATATTAACAAGCTAATCCAAGAAAACTACGAATTTCTATGACACTAGAGGGCTTGGGCCATTCTTCAATCGCCTTTGTCTTTGATGGGTCCACAGAAATTCCCTCGCTTGTGATGACATGTCCCAAGAACGTGACTTGATTCAGCCAAAAGTCACACTTGCTGAACTTGGCGTACAACTTATCCTTTCTCAATGTCGCCAACACAAGTCTTATATGTTCTTCATGTACCTCCTTGATCATGGAGTAGATGAGAATATCATCGATAAACACTACCACAAATTTGTCGAGGTAATTTCTAAAGACTCTATTCATCAAATCCATGAAGATTGCAGGGGAATTAGTAAGTACGAAGGGAATCACCAAAAACTCATAGTGCACATACCTTATACGGAAGGCAGTCTTCTGAATATCTTCCTTCTTCACCCTTACTTGATGATATCCAGAACGAAGATCCACCTTTGAGAAGTATTGATCTCCTCTTAACTGATCGAACAAGTCATCAAACCTTGGGAGAGGATACTTGTTCTTTATGGTGATCTTGTTGACTTCCCGATAATCGATACACAGCCGCATGGTTCCATCCTTCTTCTTCACAAAGAGCAGTGGCACACCCCAAGGTGATGCACTAGGGCGTATGAACCCTTTGTCCAGATGCTCTTGCACCTGCTTCTTCAACTCCTCCAGTTCGATAGGATCCATCCTATAGGGGGACTTTGAGATATGAGTAGCTCCGGGTATGAGTTTAATTGAGAACTCTACCTCACGATCCGGGGGAATTCCGGGTAACTCTTCAGGAAATACATCGCCGTATTACCTTAAGATGGGCATTTCCTCAAGGTTGGAACTTTCCTTCGACTCAAACATTTGGGAGAGGTATGCTTCTTCATAGGGAATCATCTCCCACACCATTGAAGGATTTTTCAAAGGATAGTCATGATCTTCCTTGCATTTATAGAGGATTATGGGATGGTTCTAAATATGAAAATATATTTCCTTTTCCCGACATTTGATATGTGCTCTATATAACAAGAGCCAATCCATTCCCATTATAGCGTCGAATTCCACCAAGGTAAGTGTTACGAGATTTGCCGGAAGAATCTTCCCACATACGTCAACAGGAGAAGAATCAAACACTTGGGTTGAAATGATTGCACCACTTGGTGTTTTTACAGATATCTCTACTTCAAGGTTTCGGGTCTTCGATTCTATAGTTCTAGCAAACTTGCATGATATAAAGGAATGCATAGAACCAGAATCAAATAAGACATTTTCCATTCTTGAGTGAATAGGAAGTGTACCTTGTACGACTTCATTATCATGTTCCACCTCCGGAGTAGTGATGGAATAAGCCTTCCCTTGTTCCTATGGATTTGGTGGTTGTTGGCGCTGATTACCCTCGAGAGCTCGAGGTTTAGTGCACTGGTTTGAATAGTGCCCCAGCTCCTTACAGTTGTAGCATTGAACCACGAGTGGTTCTCTCCTTTCGTCAGCTACATTATCCTTCCTTTTCATGTCTCTTAGACACTTGTGAGCTAGGTGTCCTTCTTTCCCACACTTGAAGCATTTCCCCGTCCCTTTGAGGCAGTTCCCATTGTGCAACTTCCCACATTTTTGGCATGTGGGTCGTTGTGTTTTCTTCCCATCTTTATCACTAGATCCACCATCTTGAAACTCCATCTTTCTTTTCTTATCACCATAGCCATGGGACCATTCTCCAAACTCCATATCCACTTTGAGAGCACACCAAACAACTTCTTCATAACTCCCAAAGTCTCGAATTGCAAGAGCCTTTCGAAGATGTGGTTTTAATCCACTAAAGAATCTATCAATTTTTCTATCATTGCTGATAACAAAACCCGAAGCATACCTTGCAAGTCTTGTGAAATTTGCTTCATAGTTTGTGACAGATTCTCCTTCTTTTTTCTTGAGCTCTATGAATTCTCTCTCCATCTCCATGCGAAGAGTTCGTGGGAAGTACTTATTAAGAAACATTATCTTAAAGTCTTCCCATTCCATCTCTTCAATTTCCTCCCTTGGCATGGGGTTCTTAATCAAAGCCCATCATTGATCAGTTTCTCCATCTAGACGATAAACGGCTAGAGTCACCTTCTCTGTCTCAGAACAGTGAAGAACAGAAAAGATCTTCTCCATGGAGTTGACCCACTGTTCCGCAACTAGTTGATCAGAAGATCCACAAATCTCGGTGGTCGTTTCCACATAAAAAATTCGATATCTAGATTCTCCCTATTTGGTGAAGGAGGATGTTCCCCATTATTATGGTTATTATTAATAACCCGGGGTAATTGGGTAAGCATCGCCATGAAGTTTTGAACTCCACCTCCAAAATCATTGGGGATGTCGTTCGGGCAATCGATGCATTGGCCTTCGCAAGAGTTGTTGGCCTGATTTATCCTGGTTCCCACCATTTTCTAAAATAGAAAAGGTTAGAAAAAAACATAAGTAAACAAGTCACGAATAAATTATCCTTTTAAACAATTATACCAAAAAAATAACATATGGGATCCCTAGGTAAATATCCTTGTGTGCATATTTGTAATTAGTCTCATTCTAGAGGTTTTCTTTAGGGTTCACTAATCCTAATTCCCAAATTAACTAAACCATTCCTCTGATACCAACTATAGCGACCCAGACTTTTATTACATTACTATTACATCATTTCAAAGATAAACAACATAATAGTATTACACATGGAGGATCCAGAGGTTTAGTGTCTTGGGAAAACTAGGACTACACATAACAAGTACAACATCAAGCATAAAAATTAATTTAATCTCTTCTTCTATAAATTTTTAGTATCACTTGTCCTCTCCTTAGTACATGTAGCCACCAGAGGATATAAATCAAAATGGGTGAGCTAAAAGCCCAGTAAGAGGATAGATAAGAACAATATAGCATGGGGTGAGCATAATCCTGAAGAAGATCTTGAACATGAGAGGAGCATGAACAATAAACTTGAAATGTGGAAAAGCATAAAAATGAAACATCATGTCTTAGTGGATAACTACCACGCAAACTTGTGAACAAATATAGCATCATGTTCACGCATCATTTAACATTTACTCATGAGATTCATCACTTTACCCAATGCATTGGAGCGCTATATAATTCCGGGCGCACCCGTCACATCATAACATTATCATTATCATGCTTGCCACATAGAACACATATCAAACATGTACATAAATAACCCATGGAAAGGAATGGGTTTCATCTCATAATAACACATTCATAAGCTTTGGGTTCCCAAAATAAAGAGGGAACAATATACTTGATATAAGAACCATCAACCTTGAATGAGAGGTAAAATGTGAGATCTTGAAAGAATAGTTCTTTTGGAAAACATTTTGATGGACATAAAAACCAGCGACAAACATGTATATCCCTGAAAAGTAAAGGAAATGATGAACAGATGATCTTTGAGGTGTAACCATATCAAAACTGGAGTGAAAGAGGGAGAACCCGAAGGAAGAAAATTGGGTTCGAGATTTCCCCTTACCTTGTACTCGAATGCCTCCTTCTCTTTAATGTCCTGTATAATGACATTATATTAATTAATTAGAAATTCTAGAACCTTTTATACATTAATAGGGTTTATTCTGGTTTCATTATTTCATATTATGTTCCTTTGTATGACTTATAGAGTTTAAAAACATTGATCGGGGATATTCGTTTTCATGGTTTTCTTGAGCGGTCCACTTGTATTCTTAATTTGATGTTTTGGTAGATCATGGGTAAACATCCAGAACTGATATTACATGTAATTAATGATATTACAGAAGCTTGAATGATTTTATAATGAGTTATATTAGATCCATGTGGCCGAATCATTAGATAAGAATTAAATGAATATTATTTGGGCTAATTTGAGCGGTTTTTGGATCACAACCAACTCATTTTAACTTTTCACTTAGTAGTATGGCCATAGTTTATTCCCAAAACTTAAAATAGAACATAATACATATAAAAAATTCTGGTTCAACCATAAAAATGGTTTCATGACCAGATTGAAGGTATAAATGGAAGAAGAGAGCATGTTGTTTTTGAAGGTGATAAATTATCACCACATGAACAACATTCTCTTTAATAAAATAAAAGGAAGGGGTAAAGGGTGTGGGGTGATATAATATAACATTAGAATTATAATATTACAGTATATATATAATACTGGATTTAAAGAACAATTTGTATGAAGATAGATATAGAGAGATCAATAAAGGAATCTGAACTTGAAAGGAAATTAAAGGAGAAGAGAGAGAGAAATTACCTTTAGAATCCTCCTCATGAGATCCTCTTTAAAGAAAGCTAGGCTTGGCCTTTTGATGAGACCTGAAGCTTTTGGACGTGGGGGATGAGCTAGGGAAGGTGTTTGGGCAGAATATAGTGAAGGCTTGGAGCTTGAGATGTGTGAGGAAAAGAGGGAGTGAATGGTGGCTTTTATAGTGGAGGGGAGAGGGGTGTCCTTAATATAAAATTGTTTTGTTTATTAATTTCACCTAAGAAAAGGAATAGTGAGTCATGGATGACTAAGAATAGTAAATTAGACTTGTGAATTCGGTATTTGGGTGCTTACATCACTTGTGATGTCAGGAATAGTGGGTTTTAATTAAAATGTATTTATATGATAAATTAATGTATTCTACTATTCATAAAAAATTCAAGTATCTCAGAAAAATCCCAAAATTTTACCGCAACCATTTTTCGACGTGTAGAATCCAAAAATGAAGTCCATTTTTCAAAAATAATTTTCTAAATATTATTAATTTAATATTTAATTAAAATCATAATTTACTTAAAAAAACAGTTTTTAAAATTAAAACTGATTTTGCAGTTCTTTCAAAAATTACTTAGGGTCTTATAAAATAATCTAAAAACAATTAGAAATTTATTTAATAATTTATGAATATATTTCAGGAAAATAAATATTTTTTTAAATTAATTAATTAATTATAATTAATTATTTATGACTTATAAAATACCAAAAACGTTTACTAAGATCAAGTTATCACTTTTTATGATGTCTAAATTTTATTTTATTATTCATATGTGATGTTACTCTTATCTACTATTCATAAGGTTCATATTACTATTCATAAGGGTTGGTTACTATTCATAAGGGTAGGTTACTATTCACCAAAAATTATTTTTGTTTCATTGGACTCCAAAAACTATCTTGAACACAACCGTGTATGTTGGATTTTTTATAATTCCAAACATAGGGGGAAAAATTATGTTTAAAAGTCACTTATCACTTAGTAGTTCATTATTTTTTGTTTTTATGACATAGATATAAGAAGGGAATTTTCCATTGAAATACTTTGGGTCGTTACAATATATATTATTATTTTATATGAAATTATTTATAATTAATATACCATTTTTATAAAGGATTTGTAATGCATATGAAATAATTACAAAAAATATAAGGTTTCATTTCATAATCACATAATTAATGATAATTTTTTGTGATTAAGTCCCTTCTAGGGGAATATTTATCTTCCATATCAAAATTTGAAATAAAATATTATACATAAAAATTATATTAATATCCACATATTTATAAATGTCATTTAAAAATATTAATTTTCATCGAATGGTTTGAACATAGTATTTTAGTCATTTTATGAATGAGGAACATTTTATACTTTTAATGATTGTGTGAAAGAAATTATTTATTATCATATAACGAATTAATGTACTTTTGATTGATACTAAATAATATTATATTGGAATCTTCCTCTAAATTTATTATATAGTTCATTTATAATTTCTTGTTTATTAAATATGGATGATGTTTTTGATTAAAAAGTAATTTTGAAATTAAAATTTATATTTTAACTGAGAATGCTTATGGTAATATAATGAATATAGAATCATGTAAGTATGAATAATTTTTTTATATTATTTTTATTATTTAATATAATTATACCGTTAACCATATATATTTTGATGGATTGTGATTTTTTTTGGAAAGTATTGATATTCCATATGACATGTTCTTTCAAAACATACTATTATTGTCTTTTTCAAGAACACTAATTATGTTGTACTATTGATATTAAAAATGAATTAGACAATGTTTTTCACTTTATTGGACCTTTATATCCCATAGATTAATAATTATGTATCATTAGAAGAGGTTGATTAAATTTTTTTGTGGGCCATACCCGTTTATTTTTAGATATATTGTCCAATTCCATGATATTAAATTTCATATGTAAGGTTTTTTGAATTTCCCTCAATATGAAGTAAGTTATTAATTCCCATTACATTCTATTACATGTTATATAATCCATTAATTACATTCTAGATCAAAAGTTAATGAATTTTTAATTATATTAATTATGTTTTTTCCTATATTAACCTAGCCTTATTATATTTCTTATCATGAATACCCTTACAGAGCATCCAATATCATCCTTTATTATATTTATTTTCCAAGGATACCACTAGTTGAAATAAAATATTCATACGTTGTTAGTGTATTATAAATATTTATTTCCCAAAAGGAAAATATATATGTATATTCTGTTTTAATATTTTTTTCGAAATTCTAGTATATAAATAGTTTTCAAAGAATAGTAAACTATTTAGTTCATTAGTATATAATTTGTTGTATCTAATTCCAATATAATAATGTAACCACTGAATCTGGGAAATTATATTTTTGTTCATTAAAAGTTTTATCACCATGGAAAATGAAAAATGTAAATGTCTATCTATGACTCTTAAAAACATAATAAGATGTTCATAATAAATTATTTTCCCTGAAAAATATAATTTTCAGTCTGTTCTCATTGGACATGTTATATACATAGTGTAAGAGGTATAATATGAGAATTCATATGAATCTATGATTCTAATGAATATTAAAATGGGTTTTCATCTAATATTGTAGTTGGATTAATCAAAAATCATGAATTAATAGAAATTGGTGGGAGAGACCAAAAGAGGGAAAAAAAATTTACAACTTATTATTAGTGTAGTGAAAAATTTGATCATAAATCCCAACCTGGAAATTACCATTATCTTATGGGAAAATTAATAATACTATAGCCCATGACAGCAAAATATATTTCAGTCATATTATCCTAAAATTCATTTTATATATCATTTTGGGATGGTGTTTTAATTATAAAATATGTTTTGTTGAAGAATATATCATAATTAATATGTTGATGAAGAATTAACAAACATACAACTCAATAATCAACTACACATTGAATGATATAGTGAATTGTATTGATGGAGCATAATTTTAAACCATTGGAAATTATTAATGATTAATGTAGTGCATGAAAGGGATGATAAAATCAATGAATAATATAGAAAGATTAGATGGATATTTTTTCCGCACTATGAAGTAACATCAACCTAATGGTATTGGTTTCAATCATGTAATGTGATATATTAAAAAAATCATAATATTCTTATTGAATTTATACTATAGATTGACTAATACTAAAGGTTCAAATAGTGAATTGTGTGGATGGATTATTTATAGAATACTTTATTACAGCTGGATAATAAGAATGATTGATAAATAAAAAATTGATTCTATATGGAAGTTAATTTGATATGAATGATGAATTCTGATAGATTTATAATGGGTGATTCCATAAATTGGAGAATGATTATTATTGTATATAACTCAAAAGAGAATATTTAATGTGATATATAGTTTGATATCTATGTAACCGTATGAATAAATAGGTGGACATGATATCAGGAATATTGGGATTTACTCACTATATTTGACATATGAGAAAAATAAGATTAGTCTGCAATATTTTTTGGAATTTTCAGGGAGTTAAATATAGTCAATGTATTTGAACTATTGAATTGGGAAACCAAATGGAGATAGAATGTAAAACCATATGAGGTCAATGTGGTTTTTATATTATATTTAATATATATATATATCACTGTGAATTAAATTGTGCTATGAAATGTATGTATATGTTCCAAAAGTGGAATTAACCAAAACCCCTTGAATTTTTTTGATATTGTTAGAGGAGTAATGAAATATCAGAATTGATAAATATTTATACATACATTACATATCATTAAACTATATTTTAGTTTATTAATTATAGAATATTTTTTCTTATTAGTAACTTTTTGATTTCAGTTAATATAAATATTCAATTTATAATATTCCTAAGAAATAATTTTTTAAGGAAACTAATATGAAAAATAAAAAATATCAAACAATATGATAGAGTAAACTATAGTTGGGTGAAAAAAAATCTATGTATGAATTTAACTATTATTTTCATGATAATATTGATGATTCATTATTATATTGGGCTAAATGTTTCTATTATGTGAAGAAGTGGTTAAATAATTAAATCTACTAGGAGATGATTATATATAGTGATATTGCATCATCTCTAGGTATAATGGAGTTTCAATATATTACTCCACAATATTGATAATTGTAAAAATAATTTTTAATGAAAATGAATACTATTAGTTAAAATATTAGATATCCTTTTTTATAAAAAAATAATATATTATAATAATGGTATATTTAAAAACTCATATTCCATTTAATTTTGATTAAACAATGCCAATGTTGGTTATCATAAATTTAACAATGAATATTTTTATGACTGATAGTGAACTGATTATTTGATTTAACGGAAACACATTTAAATAATGTTTTTTCAAGTTTAGATCATATTAAGTGATTGAAAATTATTTTAAACTTTCTGATCTAAATATAAGTTTCAATTAAAATGGTAATGATAAATGGAATTTCATTACTAATGTAATAAGGATTCTTTTGAAAATTATACATTCACAATATGTGAATCGAGAATATAACTAGAAGCGACATTCAAAAATGTATATCAACTTTTATGATATTTATTAATAATTAGATGTATTATGTTTACCTAATAAATAAGATAGTATCATTGACTATGATATAGTATATCCAAAAAATCCCAATCAAATTGTATATCCCATCATAATATGTTATAGGTATAAAAATGATGTTCTCATTACCATCTCTTCTAGAGGATACATATTTCAAGTTAAAAATATTTATATATAAGTATTTTAATGTAATATACATTACTTAATAATTAATATGAATGGATGGGGATGGAATTGAAAGATTTTGAACATAAAAATAATAGATATGATTTCATAAGTCAGAAGACATTAGTCATTCAAATTTTATATCCAATAATTTTAATGATTCAAGAGTATGTATATGTGTACAAATTCATGACTATAGAAAAAGTAGGGATTTTAAAATGTTATTTCTGTTAAAAAATGGCTTAGAAACATAATAATTTATCGTAGATTCATTATTCCAAGTCAATAAATAATATACGACTATAAATAATATTGATTAAACAAATTCAATGATTAAATTATGTGATTCATATTGGAATGACAATTCAACATAAGAAATGGAGAGAAATACTTGTTTGAAAATAATTCTATGAATATTTATCTATATCTTTTGGAAGAGTATTATATTCATTTGTGATTTTTTCTCATGATGAATTTTTTATATATAGTATTTAATATATAACCTATAATGGTTTAATTGACGAGTGGGGTGAAATATTTTATTATTATAATTTTAACGCACAATTTATGTTTAATATTATTGTCATTATGATTAAAATGGTTGATTTAAGTGATGATTTGCTAAAAATTGTTATTTAATTTTTCTGTAAATAGTAAATTCATTATTTCAATACATTATCAATAATATATTCGATTATCTTAATTAATTATTCATAAGATGAAGATGAATATAATAATTTTTTTATATGTGTGTATATATGCATGTGTTTAGTTATATATTCACTGGATCTATTTGGTCGTTATACAAATCAAATAATCAAGGATGGTTTCTTGAAGCTGGGATATAATGTAACACAAAATCACTCAATGGTCGTAAAGTGGGTTTTCAATTTCACATAATACAATTCTGGTTCTATACTCCCATGGATTTTAGTATATTAACCCTTATATAAAAGAGATGATGATTGGTGAATTAATCCATAATACTAGGTTTATCCATTAAAAATTAATAAATATAGTATAATATTACTTGGATCAACAATGAAAAATGACTTTATAATATTTTATCTAAGAAAAATTATTCATCATCAGTTTGCATTTTAATTCTTATTAGAATTTTCATCATATTTTACTAAACGACCACATCACAATGTACACAACATCGATACTAAAAATAAATAATAGTTAAATTAATCATTTTGGATTTTAGAAAAATAATATAACACCTCGATATTATTGAATATATTTCTATTTAATAATTTATTGTCTTCAATGCCTTGTGTTTCACTTAGTATATATATATGTTATAATTATGGGGATGAATAATACTATCATTACTAAAAATATTTATATATAGGTCCTAAAAAATAATATTATATTTAACTTTTCTATATAAATAATTAATCAATTCATTTTTAAAAGTTATTTTACGCTATACACAACGATTATTCTCAAAAATGATTTTTGTTCATACTTTGAATAAATTTTTATAATTTTTTTGTTACTTCTCAAATATATATTTGATTGAATTTAACTCATTTTTGAAATCATACTATCAATATTTTATCAGGGGAATGCATAATATTTTCTTTCAAATGATAGATTTTTGAATCAATTATTGAGTTTATTAAATTTAAATCATTATTTTCCATTTCAGAAAATATCAATTAAAATTATATTATTGATTTGTATTAAAATATCAAATTTTTTATATTTAAAATAATCCTATTTTTTAAATAATTTCAAAATATGAAATATTTATAAAAATATTTTATATTTCAAATAGAATTTTCTGAAAAATATTTTTCATCATATTTTCATAGATTAATTTTAAATTAAATTATACAATATTTTTTGTATTTGGAAAAATTTATTCCATATTTTTTATCAAGGATTCAACATAATTTAAATATTTCCCTTATATTTTTTGACCTTATTAATATTAACCATAATAGTTTTTTTCACCATTTTAAAAGGATAAAAAATGAATTTAATGAATATAAATATTATTATTTGGAATATAAATGACCTTATAATTATCCTTTAATTTATTATACGATACCATTTCATCCATAATAATCAACGACTAGGTAAAATAGTCTCTTTATTCCATTTTAATGTGATTATCACGTTATAATAAGTTATCTCGTGAAAATTAAAAACTAGCACATTCTAGTTTTAAATAATTACTATATTTTTAACATTGGTATATAAATAAGATATCTATTTTTTTCATTTTATAGATACATTATTTATCTTAAAATAATTAATGAATTTTTTAAATTTTGAAAATTAAATAAATATATAAAATGCATACACAACACATATGTTTTAATTATTAAATTAATGGAAACTAAAATAATTGATTATAAAAACATTGAATGTAAAATAATTTGAGATTACTAATTTGATAAATAATTTTTATTGATGAATATAACATTTTTATTATTTTTTAAAATTAAATTTTCGAATTTAATTTGTTTTCCTAATGTTATTAATGTTAAATTACATGAATGATGTCAAAAATTGACAAAAAATATTTTTTATCATAATATTTTTTTATTAAATTATATAAATATCATAAAAATAATAATTTATTATTAATTTATTATTATATGTTCAAAAATGTATAAAAATTCCATTTATGGTCAATTTTTTATATTATAATAAAATATTAGAACCCTTTTATTTTTAAAATGTTGTTACTATAAAAAAACTAACATTTGTTGTCCAATGGTTATTCCAAATAATAATGTTTAAAATTACTCCGAAAAATAGTGTGGATTTTATATTTTTATTTTTTATTATCCCTATACTGTCATAGAGTTATATACTAGACCATTTTGTGGAGTTTTCTTTATAAAAAATTTATTGTAACTTAATATTTCCTGAAGTAATATAGGTTCCCCTCAATAAAATTATTAATAGGAACCTCTTCTATCCCTTATTTACACCCCATTAATCCTTCTAGATGGACCAAACACTACCAATTGCATCTCTAAACATACATTTACACATTGTATTTAAAAGAGTTGTTCATGTGTATAGCTAAACCTTTTTACTGATCTACTTCCGTTGTAATGTTAATCATATGATATTTACAGATGGTATTTATTAAAAATAAAAACATCAATATCCTTAATATGATGTTATTTTATTATGATTATGAAAACACAATTATAAAACCTCTTTATAATCAATTAAGAAGTGAAAGTATTGCTCTTGTGTAATTACAACATACAGTCTCTATGAAGCGATAATATTCTTTTTTCATAACCATATATTATATAAGGGAATGATACATTTTATGAAACGATAGTGTGGCATGTGAAAACATGTGGACTACTACACCTACAAAATGATGTTATTCATTTTTAATTTATATCACCCTTACATGATAATGAGGATACATTTTATGAATATATATTATATGTATGATATAATAATGATCCAAGACATTTGAATTATTTTTTACCATTCTCTTATTCAATAAATTGATAAATTAAAACAACGTTAATGTGTCTGTGCATCCAATTCTCACCATAATTGATGTAATTGATTTTACAATCTCTATGTTTTAATTAATCCTCAAAATATGTATATTTTAATGATAGACGTACATATAAAATAATTTGGTTTAATTATACATGTATGTTGTTATATTCATTATTAAATTATTATTAAATATATTATATTTACCGAAATTAAGGAATCTATATAAATAGAATAATAAAATAACTTGTGAAATTAGATGTAATATTTATGTATATTATTATATAAAATATGATTAATTTATTTCTTCTAATAGGTAATTAAATGTTTTGAAATTGATAAATTATGTTATGTTATTTTTGGAAACATAAATATTTATTGAAATTTTTTAATTAATATGACAAATTTATTTCACTTTTCACATAAGATATGTCCATAAATTAATATTATTTCCTTTTGATTATAAGATAATTTTATAGGACCTTAAATAATTTTTCAATGTGTCATAAAATCAGTTATAATTTTTAAAATTGTAATCTCTGATTAAATAATGTTTTAAATTAAGAATTAATATGTTCACATTTAAAACAATATTTTAATAAAATATAGTTTAGTTTTAATTCTTCCCATCAAAAATTATTACTATTATTTTTTTTGGATTATTATGAAATAGTATGATTGTTAGTGAATAGTAAAATGTTTTAATTTACGGTAAATATACATTATAAGTTAAATAAATTATTACATGATTCATCAGTGATTTAATCATTATAATCTAGATTGACAATTAAATATTATTAAATATTTATTTGTAATTATATACATGTCCATAGAATTGAGAAAAAATAATTTACTAATGAATTAAATAATCAAAAGCACCCCTCTCATCCATTATAAATACCACATGTCATCAACTATTCTGATCACACCTAAAATCCTTGTAGATTGTTTAATTTGTAACCAATGCCCTCTGTAAACCACTTCCCCTCCTCCAGGACCCACTGGTCTCACCATAAGGCGAAAACCATGATCTTTAAATTCATTCTCAAGGAAAATAAATCAAGAGGTAAAATCCTCATCCATTTTAATTTATATTTCTTTCAATTTATTTTCATTTATTATTCTCTTATTACCTTCCCTCATCCATGTGACATGATAACTCGAGTATCATAGAGATATTTTCATTTATATTTTTGTCAATTAATTTTTATTATAAACCTCTATTTAAAACATTATTCATGATGGTTAAACACATTTTAAATAAGACAACCCGAGGAAAGTGTCAATAAATTTCTATTTTTACAATATTCAAAAGTAATGGTTCTATAATGAATGTATTCAGGTTATCTGGTTTTTAATGGTTTGATAAATATTTTATTATTATTTTTGATACCTATATCTTCATAGAATGCATTGGGTATGTTTGTGTTTGATGTTAATCGTAATGGTTATTCTAAATGTAATAGTGATGGTTACACTGTAATGTAGCAGTGAGGGTTACATCATAAGGTATCCATGAGGGTAAAATTTATATGAATTCGTAAGAGATGAAATCATTCAACAACCATTTGGGTTATAATATATTTTATTTTATTCCCAAAGATATATTTAATGTTTTATTTATGTTGTCTATACTGTATGGATATATATTTTTTACAAAAATTATTTATATTATTATTTATGGGAATGATGTATTTCATTGTGATAATAATGACATTTGCTGATATGAATTCTTGAAGTAATTATTCTTTTGATTTTGTTTCCATTACTGAGTATTCTGTTCTCATCCCACGTTTTAAAATGCATTCAAAAGGTTTTAATTAATGGTAAAAGAAAAGAGGAAACCAAGGTGAATGTCATGAATATTTTTAGGGGATAATTTATGTTATATTTTATTTTTAAAAAATTATTTATATTAATTTAGTAGTACCATTTTGTATTCTTATGGGTTTTTATGTGGAACATATGACCTAGTTTTCAAAAACTATAAACAGAAATGATATTTAGAAATTTATAACTATTTTCCAGTTGAATTTACAAAATTTTATAATATTTAAGTATATCTTCTTATATATATAATGAAAATATATTCAATTTATATAATTATTAATATTATATTGATTGTGTTACCAATATAAATTTATAAGTACTAGAACAATTAAACATAAATATAAGTGATAAAAAACATTTAACACATCAAATGATGATTTTAATAATGAATCATTGATATAGGTTGTATTAAAATGTTCTGACGTTATCATATAATAACTATTATAATTATTCCGTTATAGAATTATAATAAATTTATACAGATTATATAAGTTAATAGATTTCTTTTGATGTGAGGAGAAATCAAGGCAAGGGATTTTCATCAAACATTTATTTATATGGGACACATTCCTTATAACCAATTGTTTGTTTTTGTGGTGTATATATTTTCTGAGAATGAGTTATATAATTATTTTTTTAATGTTATGGGGAATGATATATCCAAATCATGTTATTTCATTTAGGGGACTTTATATTTAATATATACCAATGTGATGACAATTATATATTAAAATTCCATTATTATTTTTATTTTTCCTAATTAGTTTCTAATGATGAAATATTATTATATGTCACTAAATATACTCATGAATTTTATTTTCATATTGTTTTATATATAAAATAAATGTTTTTATTCACCTTTAATTGCCTTTTGTACTGAAGGGTTAAAACATATGTTTTTAATGAAAACTATCTTTTTTTATCTCAATAGTCGAGAAACCATTTTATTCCATATCCATTTCCTCAAAAAATATTTTATGTAATTTTTTTTCTGTGTTATTATGAATTTTAATGTTAATATTTTGCATTTATTTCTTTTTAAAGGAATGATTCAAATGATTATTTCTTTTCACTTTATAAATAATTTATTATTAGAAATATTATACAAATGAAGCCTTTGTCCACAAATTTCATTTTTCTGAATAGTGCATAGAAAAAAACTGTTTAATGGCCCCACCAAACTGAGTAACTGAATCTAATTACTATTCATCATCTTGGTACGATTCATAAAAATAATTTAAAGACAAACTTTATAATGAAATCAACAGATTAAATATTAATATATAATTTTTACATAGGGATCAAAAATGTAAATGTAGATAAATTATCAAGAATAATATTAAAAATATTAATGAAAATGAGAATGTAATAGAATTTGATCAAAAATACATTGACAATTTTCTTCCTCTATATTAATATCTAAACATGCTAAAATAGGAAAAGTAAAGAGTGAAATTGAATGAAAAATTTATTTTATTTCAAAGTGAAATGGTTGTAATGAATTAAAATTTTATTCTATTATAGAATATAATGAAATGATGAAAAGTGATATTGAATGTTTAAATATAGTCAACCACACTCTTCTTTAAGGGAAATATATATATCCTAAAATGAAATGTTTTATAAAATTGATCTGAAAGGAAACCATTTTTCTATAATATAATACTATACTAAAAATGAAAAATATATTATTTGATAATGATTCAATTTGAAAATTTTTCAGTGTTACATGTTTTATATTTCAAAGGAAGTGTCATTATGAATATTGGTATTCATTGAAATTCCCAAAATAAAATTATAAAACTATGTTGTCTATCACTAAACACTTATGCTATTTATTTATATTGAACACACGTTTAAAACCACAATGGGTTTTATTTTATTCATTTGAACCTAATTAGACCCATGTTTTAAGGGGTAATAATTTTTTATTTGATTTATTTATTTTATGTCTCAACAAATACACAGTATTTTGGTATTGGACAAAAATGAATATGGAAAGTGATATCTATGATTTTTTTATCAATCATTAATTGTGATAGTTGTATTTATACATTAGGTGAAAACCCTTAGGTAAAAGCGATATGTTTTGTATAAGATATAGTATCAAATTATGTTATATCTCTAATGATTAAGTATTGATTGTTTAATTTGTAATTTTATAATCATTTATTAGTTATGTGATAACATAAAATTTGATCAATATCAAATTGATGAGTGTAATATTTGAAATGATGGAACTATTCAATATTATATATATAGAAAAAAAATATTTATGTAATAAATTTCATATAATTAAATAAAAAATGATAATTTTTTTTGATTAAATATTATGGAATTCTGTTTCATGATGATTATGCAATGTATATTTTACTTTGATGCATAATAATCCCAACCAAAACAATTATTGTAGATACCAGGACACAAGTAAGAAAATACCAATGTTTGGGATTAATGTGTAAAAGGAATAGAGAACAAATGTTCCTTAAAATACATGAATGATGTTTCTATTTTTTGGACAATATTACTCATCCATTTGTTATTTTTTTCCTTACAAAATGCAATATCATATATTTTCTTGAGGTATAAAACATCTTTGTTTTTCGTTTATTCATATTGTTTACCCTTAAATATGATCAATATGGTATAAAGAATGGTTCAAGAGTGTCTAAGGATTCTTTGAAGTCCAGGTCAGACGTTTTATGAGAAATCGATGATGTGCATAGTTAATGCACTTTTATGGCTAACAATGACCTCAAAACAAGTGGCCCTATATGGTTGGAACACATTTTTTCCAAACTGTGCAATGGAGATTGGGAATGGGAAGAGATGATATAGAGGTTGTTCATATTATGCACACGTTTGGTGCTTCCTTTGGCCTAACTTGTGGTCAAACCATGAAAACATTAAATTTTTGGAAGAATTAAAATTTCATGATCACTCTCTTTACATTATATTATATTCTTATTTTCTAGAGTTTGTATGACACACCAATTATCCATATTTGATATCCTCAATTCTAGAGATATTTTTTGTGATATCTAAGCCAATAAAACCTTATTTCATTATCCATCAATGGAATTTTATATCCATTGATATGGTCTTAAATATATTATCTCCTTCTTCCAGTATTATTCCCATCGAAACAGTAATTTCATTTTCAGTGCTTATAGAAAATTTTCAGTGTGTTTTTTTACGACGCTTTTACCAGGGCATGATTCCATCCATGGGGACACTCTGGTCATGGACCATCATTCCCTATTTCCAAAGTCATGTGGCATCCATCTCTTATTTATGGATGTTTTCTCCGTGATTGAATCACGATGATGGGATGTCAGTCTCTCCTTTCATTAATTCCTCCTCGGAATTCGTCGCCTAGTTTAGCTCTTCCATAATGATTAATACATCATTGTCTAAACTCTTATTTGGTTTCATATATTCATGGATATCCGTTAATTACACAGCTTCATTGAGGATATTTCAAGGGGTCATGTTAGGGAAGAATCCTTCTATCAGGGGAGTAGTCCCATTGGACATCACTAGCATGTTTGGATGTTGAATCCCTAATGTAAATGGGTATCTTTGTATTATGATAGGGCTTCTCAAGTGCATGGATGCCTGAGGAAGACAACGTCCTTTGTGGGGAATTATATGCCATATGCATTTCATTTATATCTTTATCAGCTTCCCATGTTTATCACAGGGTATGCCACAAGATTAATGTCTATTAGAGACGATATGACAGTGATTAGAACATCCCATAGAGGCTGATCAAATTAGTATGTCCCAATGAGGGAGTACCATAATGGTTTACCAAATGGGATGGATCCTAATGCCCACTGAGTACATATTTGTGGTGTGATGTCCTTTATAGGGATAATATTACAATATTAAGTCTGATCTAGACACCACTGCAGCTAGATCCGGGAATGTGTGCCCCATAAAGTGGGACACCGAGGATTATCATTGGCTAAGAAAGCACCTTGTGGTGGTTTCCTACATACAATGTGTAGTCTATAGGGATCAAAACCTCATTGTTAAAAGGTCAAAACATGGAATCATTATGTAAACAATGGACAACTACCTGCCAACATGTTGGCGATTACACGTGGTTAGCTTACCATTTCAAGAGGGAGAATCATGGTTAGATGGTTACAAAATGTGTGGGGATTATGATTGGTTATTATCCTAAAAGAAATAGTGTAATATCTCTACGATGTGGCATCCTGTGTAGGAATATATATGGATGATTGATTAATTAATGAAGTGGATGAGAGGGCTGGGATGAAACAAACGTGAGGATGATGGTGACGTTCAGCCTGATCCGTATAGGGGATTCTTACATATCCCTATGGTATGGTTTAAAATTGCATGTAGTTCAGTGAGGTTGTTGCACACCATAGGAGATCGACCTTGAAAATGGACACATAGATGGGTCATATTATAAGTAGATCATCCAGGATGGGTCATGACCATCCCGAAACGGAAAGGCTTGAGGGATAAACCTTGATGAGACATGATTGATGAGCTTGAACCTTAGGGAGGCTTCCAGCATACCTTTCCTGATGTGGGAAAGGATCAATGTCCCTGTAGTTAAATTGGGTAATATAATCAGTATGTAGGCAATGGAAAACGACCAAAAAACAGGTTGGGGGTTATACATGGTTAGTGGTCGGAGAGTTGGTCTTACACCACTAAGGGATGGACCAATGATGTGGGTCCCAACAAAGGGGACACCAAAGATTACCAGTTCTTGGGGTTTGATCCTTAGGGAGGCATCCTACGTACCTTGTCTAGGATACAAGGATCAAAACCCATGTAGTTCAAATTAAAACATATTAGCACCATTTGGGATGGAAAGGGGCATAAATGTTAACGTCATGATGGATTATGGTGAACCAACATAAATTGGTCGGGACAAGTGGATGATGGTCTAAAACCTCAGGGGGGATTCCAACATACAACGACTTGAACTATCATAGGATCCAACTTCACATAGTTATGTGGAATGTTAATGGGCCTATGAACTATGGTATCCCGGAGAGTATTCCATGGTCGATGCATATTTTAAACCCATGCCAGTCATGCTCAGTGAGAGAAAAATTAAGTAACAATGATTTGAATATTGTGACATGAATGTTGTGCCCGCAAGGAATGGTATGGGGCTTACATTTTGGTAGTGGCACATGGAGATGTGGATTTGGAAATATTCCAGGATGGTGGCTTCATGGTGATAAATCTAAAAATGAGAGTGACAGGTTATCAAGCCCCCTGTTCACATCTCAATCTATTTTGTGTGCATAGAAGAAGAGGCGTGGAGTAAGGATGCTATCTCCATCCACAATGTCTAGGGTCTTGAAAAATCAGGGCTTCCCTACCCCAAAAATAGATTTAATACCATTTAATAAGGATCTCATACATGTGAGACTGTTCCATCTCCCATTGAGACCATTGGGCATGGAAAGTTTCCATGGTGGGGACCCCGTGTATATTTCATGAGGGGAGGGAATATTTTAACATCTTGTGCTAGAGACAATGATGCTTGATTGTTTAATGTCATGCATCTTAGATGATGAGGATTCACTCCCCAACCCTATGACATAAATTACCAGTCCACTTTAACCCTTGGTGAGGGTTAGGATGCAACATTGATGTATGGTGATGGGGTTGAGGTTTGATCCACTGATGGTCTCACATTATCCTGGATATGTGAAGAAGAAACAACTATTAGAGTTCCTATGTGAATAAGAATGATGCTAAGAGATAGAATATGAAGAAACGCCTAAGGTTCATTAAAATCTCTTTGTTAAAACCTAGAGGATCATATGTAAGAATATATTATGTGGAAAAGGGGTTCACAGGACGAGCCATTCTGAAGCTCTAATGCTTCACATAGTGTAGGGACATTGGGAAGGGGTATGCCTAATGACGTGGAGTGGTCACGCCCAAGAATGTAATTTACATGTGTATAAAGAGATCATTTAGAAGTACAAGTGCTTTCATAATGTATGACTTCATGTATTAATGGTGCATTGTAATGAGAGACATTCAGATGCAATGTACTTCGTGAAGCACACTGATCCTACCTTATTATGAGGGTCACTTGTGCATGGAATGAAATATGTGATGTGTGAGTTTTTTTAAAAGACCTAATTTTCCATAGAGATCTCCTTCCTTTGCAATGGCATGTGGGCTTCGTAAAGGGCATCACTTATTGAAGTGGGGCCGCATATGAGCTATTGGAAGATAATTTATCAATTCAAAAAAAAACCTTTTAAGGAAAATTTTGTCAATATTTGGAATAGAATATGAAACATCACCATTTGATAGATGAGAAGGAGAATGTTTATCATATCCATACTTCGGGTCTTCCGAATGCCCATTTTTTATAGGTGAGAGGAAGCGTGCAACTTTGATAGCAAGCTACAATGCCTCTTTATCTTTGAAATCATCAGCTGATTGCATTGAGTTCATCATTAACACGTTGTATTCAATCACCCCCTCTGTAATGTAGAGGCCTCCTTCATTCACTATGCAGTGCTTGAAAATAATTGCACAAATTACCATGGAATTGTGGAGGTGATTATCTTCTAAGGATTACATGAATCATTATTTCAATTTTTTCATAATAGAAGAGTCATAAACCACTTTAATATACAATTATCACATTGGGGGGCACTGAAATTCGACAGTCCGGATGTTGAAGGTTCATTATGAAGCGGTTTCATAAAGAATCCCTTTATGGAATTTTCAGGCACATTTTGTATTATTTCCAGGAACTCATTTTGGTGCTATTATATGCCCCCACCCCCCTCATACCCAGTGAAGAGGATTAAGCATGTGTTAAATCTGAGGGTAGTTCGGAAAAAATTTGGAAAATTACCAAGCGAGATTGCGATGTGGGGTTGCAATGCGGGTATATATTGCATGGGTTGATAATGTTTTGAAGCATACTGAGACCAAGCTTTAAATGAAGCTCAGTGGTCTTCGGCTATAAATAGGGGAGGATTCCCCTTCAATTTTCCTTTTCTATCTCCACACCATTGTGCTTGAGCTCTCGATTTGTGATGCTTCGTGCGCTCTTTGATCGCACATCGTGAATTGCGTGGTAATTTCCCAATACCACAAAAGGTGTCCTTAAAATATACTATGGTTCGGTCTACAAGTTGTGTCTATGAGGATTTCAATAGAGCTCTACAATCGAGCTCTGTGATCCTTCTCTTTGATCATGCTCTGCGATCTTGGACAAAAAAATTCTAATTTCTTATGATGGAATGGATCAAAATGATTTTTTTAGGTGGTCCTTGAAGATGCTGACTAGAGGGAAAAAATGCAGTACAACCTAGGTATTGTGGAATGTGTACAGAACCATCCTGACCATGCTTCCCTTGTGGGTCTATTGTCAAATATCATTATGAATTGCCCACTGTTAAATTTTTTTTACTCTATGTTATTTTAGATTGAGGGAAGACATTATCATTAATAAAGCAAGCCATGATGTGCTAGCCAATTGGATCAGGAGTATTCCATGCCAACACTAGTGGTCTAGGTTGGGCAATGGTCATACATGGGAGGATCACACTCCCATTAGAGCATAATTCTTGTATAATTATGTTATCAATGTTGATGGGAAAGTGATGAAGAAAAATATTTTCCCCAAATTACCACATTATGATAACGACATATTTGGGGAACATGGAATGTAATGGACTGATTATTTGGTCCTTTTCTCATGAATCAATTATAATGATAATTGGGCATGGTATTACTGGTTTTGTTCCTCTTGCGAGGAGTTTGGGGTGGAGCTGAGGTAGGTTGGCTTGTATGAGGTTTCATGGGCCTCTAGTTTCCATATTTACATACCTAAGAACTACATGCTATAATTTTTTAGATATTGGTTATTGATGATAGACATCATTCATCATCACCATAGGGAGGACATCATTAGCCTCTAGGAACATCATAATATATAATTGATTACTATATTGGGGTGATGTTTGACGAGTTCCTCCCTTCTGAGTATACATGGGAGGACCTCGGCCTGATGACTAGACTAGCGAAGGCACTGATGGACCTATTGCTGGGTGAGGGCAAATGTTCAATACGGGACCAGAATTTTATGCTCTGGTACATGTGGTTTCTAAATTTCCCTTTAGAGTGGAAGTTTCCTATACGGCCTCCCACTTTCCTAGAGGGGGCTCATCATAGAAATTTACACTCATACTGGTGACTATTGGAGGATAAGTAGTGGAAGACATGGGAGTTCAGTGTCATCACCGAGCATCAATGAGTTTTTAGGTTGGCTATATTCATCTTGGTGCTCATCATTGGATGGATGCTTCTTGTGGGAGGCAATAATAGGGTGAAAAACCTAGTATTATCATCATGGGACCCACATTAGTGATAGGAGAATAGATCAATGCGGGGATCCAGGTGCTAGAAAATTTTTATAAGGTATTGTGGCATATCTGTTAGGGGATGAATCCACATATAGAGTGTTGACTGCTCCATATCTTGCGTGGGTTGATAATAGAATATATGAAAACTTATGAATACACGAACCCCTATTCCCCTCTAGGGTCCGACTGCCAACCAACAGTTTTGAATTCGGTGAGGAATTTCCTTGCCATGTTAAACCCATCAATGGTGTCAAATTGTGTCTAGAAGGATGATGAATACAACATCCATGTGTTTCTTTTTCCAGCATGTGTGTTCACCAATTATAGATAGGAAACTGAGGACCATTTTGCCGACCTCGTGGCCTTTCATAATGCGTTTTTTGGGCTTCATGATGATCATGAACCTACTTGTGAGCCGTACACTCTACACCAAATTGCGAGTTAGTTCTGGTCCATGAAGAGTTTTTCCTCAGGGTTCTACGTGGGTGTACGCAATGAGGACCTTCCAAGTGTGATGAGTAAGATGTGACTTATGTTCACATGGGTGTATTAGAAGATTTGGATTGAGCTTCCACCACCGATATCTATATATAGGATAGTAATAGAGTATGTCAAGATATGGGACACAACATACTGAGGGGAGATGCTAAAGTGGTGTACCATCCATGCTTGTGAAAGAGAACCTCCTTAACCTCACATTCTAGGAAACAAGGTGCCAAGAACATCCTAGGGTGGTATGATACATTAATAGTGAAAGCTTCACCGATTGAGAGGCCACCAATAGCCGCAGACCCAGCTATCTAGGAAGAGAAAATCATCATCAAGGGAGGCCACCCACGTAATTTTATAGGATACCCAATCAAGATCTGGGGAAATGGCTATGACATATTAATATGAATGAGTATGATTAATATCGAGGACTAGGGAGATCTAGTATGTTAATAGGAAATTCCTCAATCGTTCCTAGAAGTGGCACAATATGAAAAATATCTTGTTGGATCTCTCGGGAATCGGTCACACTAGGGCCAGATTTTAAATATATAATGTTTATGGGGAACAATACATCACCATTTTGTAAGACATTGTAAACTCTCGTGGTACTCTTCAACCTAGGAAGGATAGAAGGTAAATTTTTTCTCAATCACACTATCCATCCATATTTATGTACCACAGAATTGAGGGAGCATATCCCCATACTTGAGGAATCATAAGATTCCTCATGGGGGAAGATGCCAGTAGATGAATACCATTGGAGTAAGTTGAGGTTTAAAATTCATATCTACATGAGTTTGTAAAGGATCTTTTGTTTAATGACGAACCATTTCCATGTTGTCCTTATTCACGTCTTCTAGGAATTCTAAACTGACATCTGCCTGATATAGGAGTTCCTAAACCACCAAACCATCTCCCACACAATATTTGATGATCCTTGAGGTCTAAACATGTTGAAATTGTTTTTTACACATCTAATGGGGATGTGGAAACCAATTTGGTTCTCCCATAGTCTTCGGATATCTGAATCATATTTGGGTGTCAATGGCACAGGGTTTTGGTTGTAGCAGCTCAAGGGTGAGGCTGTCTATTTGATCTCTGTAACTCTTCATCCTAGAATTTGCATCATTTTACCATTGAACCATAAAACTGATGTCTATGTATTATCACATGAAATGTTCTTCAAATGTATTGGTATGTATAGGCGATGATTAATAGGGACCATGGAACTAACTTTCCTATGGGAACACAAATGTTCATGGAAGCAGACAACCATGTTGACCAAATCACAGCACTCCCAATTTCAGATGGGACTATCTACAGGGAAAATGTTGAGATCATCAAGGAGGAATCTGATGAAGAGGATAAATTTTAGGACATGGTACCCATCTTATCCGACTATATGATAGATGATTATAATTTTTATGACTTCCTAGAGGCATTCACCGCATATGATCCTGCATAACCAGATGACTTGAATGTTGCAACATCGGAAGAATAGGATAAAACGGTCATCCAATTCTACAAATAAAAGATGATTAAGTACATCAATGGTGATTCCCCAAGAGAAAAACGGATAATTGACATAGGGAGGTTTCATTCATGGCTGCAAAAATATTGTTCTAGAGGAGTGGATTCCTAAAACCTTTATATGATCTTATAAATTATGGCCGATAAAATATGGGAACACGACCACATCCTCAGTGGGATTTGGAAGTTGTGGGATTCTGTCTACATCAAGAGACTCTATGATGCTCAGCATTAGATCCAACACTTGAGGTAACTGGTGAATGATAAGTCCTCTTTCATTGATGCACAATAGGGACTCATATCATGACTAAATACCCAACTGGAAGAGGCTATGAAATTGATAATGAATGCTTCTGATGAGATGGATATTATTCTAGCCAATGAGGATCGGTCCCATATCATGTCTGATGAACTAAACCCTATTACCATCGAGGAGGAGTGTGACCATAACTCGAGACATCAGATCCTGGTCGCTACGAGATAGAGAGTAGTGGAGCTCGGACACTCAAATGAAGAGGTCAACGCGTCCATGGGAGGGTCTAATCCATGGGTGTTGTAATATGTGTTAACTCATAAATGTAATTTTTTCCTATCATTCTTATGATTAAAGAATGAATAAGTTCACTTATCTGGTTTTAGGGTTTCATTTTCATCATATCCATGAAATATTCAGCGATCAATCCTTATACTCACGTGTGATTTTCCTGACGTGAGAATCAATGGATAATCACATTGTTATCCCATTTGAATATGAATATTCCAATTTTTTTGGGATTTATAGAACTGAATAACCACTAAATGTTTCTAGGATGAAATATAGATGCATGAATGCAGAATGAAGTTGCCATAATAGTTGAATTTCTACATTCCCAACGTGCCCCAGTGCATGAGCGAGATAATGAACCAGGGTTTGGAATAATTATAAACAGAGGGGAGTGGAATGTGTGAATGTTGATACCCAAGACATGGGACACATTATAGATGGAATTACAATGAATGATAATGATAGACTGTGTTAAAAACATAGTATCCCTATTTTCTTAGCCTAAAATGGGGAAAACATACGAGGGTTGACATCTTTCATTGATTGAAATATGGGACCCGACATGAAATTTCATCTGTAGTTATTCATATCATTGACCCATGAAAATATGTGAGCCATTGAATGAGAATCCATATTATTAGGGGGTTCCTTATAAGGTTAAAGAGGACAAGGATCTGAATATTAGGCATACAAATCATTGATGGTGGAGTGATGGGCCGTTCGAAAGGAATCAAACACTCTTGAAATTATGAAACTGTAATAACAACTGATTTGGTGACTGCATCAATTTGTTAATGTATTTTACTCATTTCCTAAATGGATATCTATAGAGAAAACCAATACTGGACCACCATTTTACATCATGCCAATATGAACGATTGAAAATAATTTTAATGTCGTATGGTGAGTTGTGAGGAGACGAATAGTCTCGAAAGGGGGAATGAGGCTAGGATGTCTGGAATAGAGGGTTTAGAAATATATGGATAGATATGGAAACTATAGGTCCATATGTCACTACGTATGCACCTAGTGTGGGAATCAATCCATATATAGTCCTAAAAGTCTTATTCATTTTATAATCATATGGTAGGATTAAGAGTGAGAAGCTATATATGAGGGGGTACATGATGCAGTAATTTTAAACCTAACGTTAATGACGATAGATGGAAGTCTGCACCACATCACATGCCTCCCCCAGGGATCTCAAAACCTGGGGCCTAAAAGAAAGCATGATTAGATGTACTTCTGTTGGAAAAAAATATTAAATTTTTGGGGGTTCCTATATATTCCATGTGGATGGTAACCAAGTCAATTGTAGTTTTCAAATAGCAATGTTCTGAGAAACCTCTACTGGTGAGAGAAAATATCTCTGGTGGGAAAGCTAAATCATCCCATAATTATCATGGGGCATTATGAACATATCCAGGGAATAATTGTATTTTAAAGTCACTAATTGAGGATGTGGTTACCCAAAAATGAAATGTTTGGTGCATTCCATATCACAAATAGAATGTGGACAGTAAGAGTCCACACTACACCATGTTTCCTGAATAGGATTCTTTAGACCATAGAATATAGGAGGCCTAACATGTGGTTAGTATTGAGAGAATTATCTTTTAAATTCCTACATATCCCAAGAGGAAGGGTGTCAAGATATACATAGTTCTCGTGGGATAAATATTGTCTATGGAAATAGAAATCAGACAATGATGGTAAGAGACAAGGGAGACACATGGTGCGGTTTTTGAAAAACCCGACGTGAAAAAGGATGGTAGAAGAACATACTATACCACATGCTTATAAGGGAAAACATAGGTCGAATGAAAAAAGGTGGAATTTGGGGTTGTCCTGAGAAAAATTTTCTTGGCAATACTATGTATCCCATTATGATAGGAATAAATCCATATATTATTTTGAATGATTCGTGTAGTTTAACGTGATACGGTGGGACGGAGAAAGGAGGGACTGGCCCATAATGGGAAGTCATACATGGTGTAGCTACTCTAATCCTAGTGTGAATGATAATATACATACACATATTCCATACCATTCAATCCGATATGAGTCAGGGCCAATAGACTAAATAGAACAGATAATTAGTGCGACCTAAACTGGACATGAAGACAAAATTTCTAGGCATTCCTACATATCCCAAAAGGATTGGAATCATGCGACGCTTATTTATAAATATAGATTTAGTTTAACATCATACACCAAGATGAGGGGAGATATTATTTTATGGTCGTAGTACTTGGACTAAAGATGTGAGATTCTTCCAAACGAGAGTAAACCTTGTCCAAATCACTACGACCATGTCAAATGTGTACTATGTGGGAAACAAAGGCGGAAAATATCAATGATAGACATGGATTATAGGGAATGTGAAAAAGGATCGGTGCCTTAAATGAAAAAATGTCATTGATTCATTCTGTTAACATTAAAAGACACACTGAGGGATACAACAAATAGTGTCAAAACTCAACTAGAATATGATGGAGTAGAATGGGATGTGAATCACACAACTAATATTAAAGGCTAAATTGGGGGTGTAACGATGGAGGATAAATATTGACTATATTAGAAAATTTTTCTATGTATTGTGTGACTTGAAATGTGAAAGAACATATGATATTCAACCGCTAACCATATTCGCAATGCGGGACTTATGAAAAATTTTCATTCAAAATCCTCATGGACATTGGTCCAAATTAATAAGAGAGCACTTAGGCCTAGAAGCCATTCCATACATGGGTACATTTGGATGTGGAATATTTAAAAACCCAAATAAAGGGAATCATGATGCATGGAAACTGATGAAAACATGTCAATGCAGAATGATACTCTCCATGTCCCAAACCACAGTGCATCTAGGGATGTTGGTGAACTACCAATGATTGTTGAGGGGACCAATTTGAGAGTAGCTAACTCAAGAAGACGAGTGGAGGAATGGGGGATGGCGATATCTCAATATATAGGTACATGGTAATGCTATTTAAAACCTAATGTGAATGAGGAGATAGGCCAATTCCACACCACATACCCTCTCCTAGAAATCATAGGCCAATGAGCTAGAAGGAAGATGAGGTTTCTATGAAACAGTGATTGACCCAATTGAGATAAGTTAGGGTGTTCCTATGTATCCCATGATTATGATAATCAATACATACGTATTCCTTGATATTGTCTTGTAGTTTAATATTATATGACAAGGAAGAATATAATAGAATATGGTTGTAGAGATCATACCATAGATGCACAGTTTAATTACTTATGAGTGGGACAACATGGAAGAAAATGTGAATCACCACACATGTCATCTGGGAGACCATGGGACAATAATAATGATTAAGGGTTACTACTAGCCACGTTTGTAACACAGAATCTCTATCATATGGCCTGGATTGGGAACAAGAAATTGAGTGTCGACTGCATACCATATTCAAAACTTGGGACTTGTGTCAAACTATCGTTTAATATCCTCTGGGATGTTTTTTCAAGATGGTAGGAGATCACTGGGACCTAGAATCCATGAAATTCAGGGGTCCTTTTAGAATGAGATGGATAATATAAATCTGAATGATGGGATGTGTGAAGCATGCTGGTTCTTTTTCATTTTAACACTAAGTTGATAGGATGACGTATAATAGAGGTGTGTCTTAAGGGGATGAGTGTGAGATGGAAAAAATATCCCAAAATGAAATATAACATAGATTCCATACCACACTGCACAATCATAATTGAGAACATGGGAAAGGGGATGTACACGTTGAGGGTCCTAAGGCTGGGACAGTGATGAAATTTTTTGGTGCCCCTATGCATCCCATGAGGATTGGAATCAATCCAAACATAGTTTTTAAAGTGTGACATCATTTAAAATCATGCACAATGGACTAGGGGAGATCTAAGATTAAGTTCGTATAGCTTTGACCATTTTTCATTTTATCATCATGTTGGATGAGGGTGGAAGATTAACATCAGCCATGATGAGTATATGCAGTTTAACATCTTGATGGATAGTAATACAGTTTAGCATAGTGCATATGAGTGTTAGGGAGTTTTACAATCCTTTTCTTGGATGGGAATCACCATTTTATGTCATGTGCTAAATAAGGAATATATTAATGTAATTTGGGACAATGGGAAATACTTCTTGCGGAATTTTTAATTGGATGGAGGAGTAATTCACTCACCATCCATAGTGACAAGGGAGTATGCACCATTTGCACAATCCTTATGAATGATATAAGGTCCCACCCAATTTGGATCCAGTATCAAGGTCTTACTACTGGATATCGTTGGATATCTTAGGGCTATCACCATGCCACCTTGTATGAACGAACAATGGTGAACCTTCTTGCTGAATGCTCTGGCGGTCTTGTTTTGATTCTCTTTCTTGCTATTGCAGGGCAGATGTCCCATTCTCATTGAGCACTTCACGTTAATCTAGATGGAGATCGACTACTTTTTATGGTTTTTTCTAATCGTATAAAGATGTGTGAAATAAAGGAAAATGAATCTATATGGGCAGGAATCCCTCTGTTACATACACTATTTAATATGGGGTCACTTGAGTGGAATTATCAGTGGTTGTCTGATAATCCTAGAGAGAATTGGGGAGTTTTTTCGGCCATCTCTTCTTGTTCAGACCAACCCTATTATTCAAAATTTTATAGTGGGTTTTTTATAAACCATAATATTCCCATATTCATGTGCATGATAGCGAGAGGAATCACTAGAATAGATGTGGTACTTGGCATAAAATTTCGTTAGTTCAGATGCTCGGAAGTATGAGTCATTATCGATGAAGACATAGTGAGGGACTCTGAATTGGTAGATGATATTGGAGCTCCATAACAAAAAATTAAAATATACCTTTTACTTAATTTAGATGAGCATCTACTTCCCATAGGGAAAATAAATTTGTAGCAGTCATGATGATCATGCACTGGGTAGTAGACATCGGTGTATATTGTCCTCTGACATCAATTTCGCAAAAAGAAAGGGACCAAGTGTATGTGCGAGTGTGGAGATGTTCTGGTAGTTGATGCAATAAATTATCATGGATTTGGAGCACATGGAACCCCTGGGTGAACCCAATACAGTCACATATCTTGGTGGGCCTAATATAACCCCAATCTATGGATCTGGCGAGAGTTCTTATGGCCTTGTATGATGGGCCCTATAAGGACTGTAATGAACCTCCTACATGAACATTGCAATCTCCTCTCCTCGAATGAAACATCGTAGAATCATGTCATACCCACATCTTTAGGGGACCCACTCAAGGATGGGACCACTCTAGAGGATAAACAGCAATGCACGTTGTTGGATTCTCTCATGCTCACTCTTATCTATAGGGATATTACCATGTTGAAGATACTCAATAATGGGGGTCCCCCAGAAAATAGTAACATCCAACACTATAGTAGGGGTATCTAAGGGCCCTAAAATGGAGGCAATGGTTGTAAGGTGGCTTACATGGGGGATATCATTATTGTCGGTTGTGACATGATTGATTACTATTCAATGTGCCACATGGATAATCAAATAATCAGACTCACGCTCTGTAATAGATGTGGCTAGGCTGACCACAGTGTTAGATTAACTGTTTAGTGAACATGGGAAATGAGTATCTTCTGGCCAAGAAGTCAACAGGGCCATCACCTGGTAGTAATTTTTTTAACAGTGGTATGTGCTATAGAATCCAAAAGATGTAATATCTTTTTATTGATTTGATTATTAGATTAGAGTACCCCTTCACATGAAATTAGGAAACATTAATCTCAAGGGATAGTTCAGGACCAGGGATAAAAGTCTAGTCCTCTACCTCATTGTTGGTACAACCTTCTAAAAGAAGGAATGAATAATGTAGGAAAGCATGTTCTGTCGTGATGAAGGTGAGACCCATTCCCACTATATTGATTCTGAGGACATCGATTCTTTTTATAGTAGGGTTCTATGAAGCAACATCCATGTTCATTATCCAACATGAAATGGATTGATCTATGGATAATAATTCTTCATATAGAAAATAAATATCTGGAGACTAATCTATGTAAGATGGATGGGCAGCAGGGATGTATACTAATGCCTGACTCTTGATAGCCTTCTGGAAAAAAAATAATGTAAAATTGTTGAAGCGACACTGCCCCTTGATCTAGATTGTCATATTACACGTGAAATTTCATAATGTACATCAGTAGATCCACTTCGGAAACCAATAGTATCATACGCTTCTACATGTAATGTATCAATTTATGAACTGTGAATAGCAGCTCCATGAATCTCTTCTTCGTAGAGTTGTATGTGGTTTTCATATCGAGGACCATCCAGCTGAGACAATATGGACTGTTCTAGGTTCCCACATTATTCTGGCAGTTGAGAAGGTCACTGATAATTCATTCGAGAGTGGTCACATAATGGAAAAGTGGCATTAAAGGAATGGGGTAAAGTATAACTAGAGGTCAAATAAAGTACTTCATGATTTACTAAAAATCGATCTAACACTCCTCATCTAATCTCCACCATTTTTCATGATATAGGATAATGGCTTACACTTACCAGTAAAATTTGGGATGAATCAGAATGCATAGGCTATGTGGAATTGAAATCCATGGATCTCTAGAATTATTCTCAGATGAGACAACTGAATGATGGCCTTGAACTTTTCCAATTTATTATCAATTCCTCTATATCTGACAACGAATCAAATAATCTCTCTAATGGTTACCCCAAATGAACAATTCAAGGGGTTCATCCATAGATGGTTGGAATGGAGGAAGCCAAACACATTCTCAGGATCTTTGAGATGGTCTAGACAATGAGAATATTTTACCACCAAATCATCCACATATCATTACACCAATACATCTAGGATCAAAATGAATATGATTTTCATGACACACAGATAGGTGGTACCAACATTCTTTAAACTATAGTTAAATACCAAGTAGAATAATGTTCTTTGTGGCACACTGAAGGAGTCATAATCATTATCCAAAGGGTCAATTAAGATTTTATTATGTCCTGAATAATAATTCACAAAATAGAGAACCTCGAAACTAGTGGTAGCATCAATTAATAGTTTTGTTTTCTGAAGGGAAAAATCATCCTTCAGATAATGATGATTGAGTTCACAAGAGTTGATATAGAATCTGATCTTTCCATTCTTCATCCCGATTAGGAAAAAATTACCTAACCAACTGTGGTAATGTAAATCCAGGTCATGTATGGAATTGGATATATTATCAAACTCAGCATCAACCATGACATGGTGATAAGGGTGTATCTTTTTGGGGATCAGTTTCCACTCGTAATGATTAACTAGAATACTGAGATGGAAGATGACAACCTAATGATATAACCATGGAATCTCATCATAACTCCAATATAATACATCACTATATTTCTTTCTGAAATCCACATGTCGTTGTGGCTCATATATAGGAATAAAAACACCGATCAACATTGGTTTTGGATACATCTCATCACAGAGTTTTTCATGTACTAATTCGTCGATCTTATTGTAGAAAACCTCATTAATGTGGGAGGATCATCCTAAATAAACTCATCTTCCTCCACGAGGGAGAGATCATTGGTAGAATGAAATTATTATGAGTCGACAGACCCTGATGGGACATGGGCACCAGCTTGGGAGATAGTGGATAACTAATCAGAGGATTCTTGGACTGTTGGAAACATGATAATGAAAGTCATCGACCCGATCCCTTCTGGACTACGACCCAGGGGGACATGTTTTATGATATCAAAGTAATAATGGCACGTCAGCATGATCCGGTTTATCATAGCTCGGACAAAAAATAATGTATGTCCTATTCTGGTGGCCATGTGGTGGACTTCCTGATACCTTATGGGAGTATGGGGCTCTTGAATCACCCAGTCTTGATTCTTGTAGGAATAAGAGGTGATATACCATTTCTCCCTAAACCTATGAATTCACTTATACTTCATTATAGAGACATAAAATCATTTACACAAATTTTAGGTTGTAACCTCCAATACGTGAATCGAGAATATATGGGAATCCTCAAGGTATGTCCATGGGTCGGTCGAAACCGTAGCATGTTCGACCCCAATAGCCTAAATCTGTTTATCCTTGCACTTGAAATATTAATCATCTAAAAAGTTGGATATAGAAGTGTCAATGGGATATGTGTGACCTTGTAGAATTCCTACGTGGCCAATAAGGTAGTTATTGAAGCATTGGATGTATAAGGAAATGAATATCACATGCAGGTGGAGCGATGGACTGTTCATTATCATGGTGTAAGTTGTGTTGTGTGATAAAACAATTAAGATAGTGATGGAATCTAGGCCACTAAATTTGTTTTTCAACTAGATCATTCCCACTGGTATATGTTCCTTCCTATCATAACCTTAAATTTTCAGGTCATAGGGGCTCATACGAGTCCCGGACCGCCCTATCATACATAGTGTCTATATCGGGATAAGCTTTATCTATGAACATGTTTCGACCAAAAAATGGAAAACCACCACTCCATGGAAATGGACAATGATATAGAGTGTCTGAATTTGCCCATGTAATGGTTAACATCATCTTCCCTAGAAATAGAGATAATGTATCAGCATTCTGTATGCTCAATTGACTCAGCGTGGAAGGCTTCTACCGCCTATACCTCTTCCTCAAAATTAAGGGGTATTCATAATGCTTCTGCATGGGCCTCACACATATCCATTGACAACTGAAGAGATTTGATGATTGCGGTATTTGTGGGAATTTGGGAGAGATGCTTGATAATGTCATACTTCAATGCCAGGGGAATGCCTCTTCTAACTGGAGGATGCTCTATTGCAGGACGTTTGAGTGGCCTTTCTGGATGAAATGATGGGTTTTAGATAGTGTTGAAAATGTCTTGGTGCTCACTAGTTGATCCATGTGGAGTAAATACCGAATGAGGGTCACATGACTGAGGTCTATTTTCAATATAATTTCATTGATCATAGAATTATCGTGGTAGTTCCGCCAGGCCTTGTAGGAAAAATAGCAGTGGAGATAGATATGATGAAACTAGATGACAAGGATATGCATGCTGAGATCTACACTAGCCTTGCTGCCTATACTCGGTGGCATTGACAACATTGATGGAATCACTAATAGATGCACTCCGATGACTCACATAACCACAAATCTGTCGATGCTGACATCATTAGGGGACGTTGGTATGATCGGTCGGGTGCTACTCATCATCAGGAACCATGTAGGGGTTTACTATCTCCATGTTTTAACAATGGAATACCCCAGATCATCACATGAAGAATCCTACATTACTATATGGATTGTTGGGGAAATATACATTTCTGAGGGCATGAAATTTCCAAGATTACATTTTGAATATTTCATCGATGGGAGACTTTTATTTTACATTTATCACTTATGATTCCCTATTTGGAAGAGGATGACTTAGATGTTGACATAGAAGAAGTAGATTCTGATAATGAGACACCATATAAAGGCTCAAATTGCCTCAGACATGCATGAATAAAACCATGGGTATGGGTAACCTCCTTGCGGGCCATTTTTTGATCATATTTTTGGGACACACAGTTAGGAACCTACTTCCACTCACCTTCGATGACAGTGTCGTTGTTAGGATTTATGAACATGCATTCCCCTTGTGCCGGGGCTAGACCAATCCGAAAAATGTTGTTATCAACCTGGTCTTGGATATAGTCTTTAAACACATCTCACTACATAAAGATGTTCCCAAGGATTTGATAATAGAGGCAGTAATAGGGGAGATCATAGAGATCTTCCTCTTCGGGAATTCTACATTCTAGAAACATTAGGATTCCTTAGTACATGATGCTTAATATATATCTAATGACCTAACACTCATTAAATGAGTAGCCCCAGTTACTTCTGTCTTGGATGGGATGTCTAGGATCCTGTAAATGACAAGTGTATAGAGGATCTTGTTGAATAGGTGGAACCTTATTATCTCACCTATGTAGATGCATCGCATTACGCAGGGGTGCTTGCTGATTCTGAGGTCATTGCGTCAGGGATAAAGTTTGTGCTTTAGGTGATGGTCCTCAGCGATATTGTGGAGGTTTCTCCACTATATATAACACCAGCTACATGGGGGACAATATTTAGGCTATGATGGTAGGCTCATCCTTAGTGTTTCATCTCATGAGATCTACATGAGGTAATTGATGTGCCTTTTTGGCATGCATTACGGCTTCCTCAAGCCAATAGGATTTGTTAGAGAAATCCTGAATTCCCCCAAGTTAATTTTCATAGATTAGTGAAAAGGAGAAATTATGTTTTGACATTCCATAAACACATTGTTAACAGCTTCTCCAGATTTAGCAGCATATCAAGGGAGTATGTGAGGCCTTTCCACGTAGTGACATAGTATGGAACGCACTCATCAGTAATCTACTTTCACATGAAGAGTATTTCAATACTAATCTTCCAGGTGGTGGATCTTAACATATAATGAAAGTTCCCATGAAGATCCCCCCAACAAATTATTGACCCAATGGGTCATTGGACGTACCAATCAAACATGGGCCCTTCTAGTAAATATATGAAACACATAATCGTGGTGGTCTCCGACTATGATGGTGTTCCTAGAATAGGACCACCACATGATATAAATTCATCCAAATGCTGTAGTGGGTCACCCACCCAATTAAATGGGGAGAAGGTAGGATTTTGGAAACCATGGGGTGCTGACCAATCATCCAACCACGTCGAATATGGATTTCCATCAAGAGGGATTGAAACCATTTATGTTTCTATGGCTACAAGGAGGACAATGGGGATGTCCATCAGATCATCTTGATTGGGATTCTAGTCTTGATGATGATCATTGGCCACCCCATGGGTTGGAATGTATTTCTAAAATATAGTTATTACTAGCAGCTCGTGGAGTGTCATATGAGATGAAATGTAGGAAATTTTGGGGAAAGACCTATGGAGTGGGTGGGGGAAGATGTGTTGGGTACTGAGGATGGATATCATGATACTCATGTGGATTTGGCGATACATGTCACTCCCTACTTCCATAAAACATGGCCTATATGTTATCTATATGGCAAGGATGTTCATGGCCACCTTGGGGAAACTCGTCAGGGTTATGATGTAACTTCCCCTATAGCCCTGGTCAAGGATTAACATAATCCAGGCATCATTCTGTAGCAAGTTTAGTGTGATGGTCATTAACCATATTGTTATGTTACGTGATTTATTGAAACAACACATCTTTTTTGAGGTCATATTCCATATTTTTCATGGATCCAGATGGGTCAGAGTGTTTGAAGACCCTATAATGTTGTTTACCCTCAATGTGGTTCCAACCAAAGGATAATGACTCTGAAGGTTTGCGAAGACCCATTAAATTTTTTTATGGAAATTAAACCAGCCCAATCTATCTACGAAGTGTGGATCCACCCCCTGTGGGGGGCTGGTATGTTCTCATCATGTTGTTGTAGTTCTGTCTCTTCCTCCAATAGGTCATCCATTTTAACTATGACTATAAATAGGGGGAAAACCTCAATATAACCATGAATTTAGGATGGTGCCGAATGGAATTGAAATGAAGAGTAGAATACAACCCCCACCCATAGATATGAACGTGGGGGAAGATTCCTTAATAAATCTATGATGTTGTGTAATTATCTAGACACATAATTTATAGAGGTTCTGATAGTGACAGACCCACTCATGGCACTGTACCACAGGGATTTTAGCCACGTTGACCATGTCGCATTGCTGGATGATGTCTTTAACGTGATCCTGGATCTTACGGTAAGACACTCATCGATGGCGGAATCAGAAGTGCATTGCCCATTGGGTTTGTAGAAACAACACAACCTCCTCCTGGGTAGGTGATTTTGGAGTTCTAATGTTCATGGATGCAACTGGAATGTATATATCTTGGAAATGGTCTTTTGTAAGGATGTCCCACAATCCCCTCTTATTAGACTCGACATCCGGAAAATGGGTTCTCCATCTATCGACTAGAAGTGGTTGGGGAATGATAATGGCACTGATGTGGACCTTTGTTATGGTATACAGGTCAGTGGAGAATACGGTGATCGAGTTGAAAAGATGCTGCATCTTGGGCTATGTTCCGAAGACTGAAAGGACTGGGCAACCACATCCTGATATGAAGGTCTACCAGCCACATATTCTAGAATAGAGGATACAATTACTAATGGCAGTTCATGATACTTATTTTCTTCCATTGGTCTCTAGAACAAATATCAATGATGTGTATTTGTTGTAGTGAATTGTCATGAGGTTGATAGGGAGGATTGCATGGATATGTTATGGAATGGGGCCAAATCATCATCCTTCTGGATTTATCTTCTAAGGGAGGTGGGGACCTAGTAGACCATAACTTTTAGAAGGATGAGGTTAATACCCCTTGTTCCTGTCCCGACCCCAAATGCAGAGGATCTTGGAGAGTGTTCCACCATCGAATCATACTACACAATAGCGTCTGTCAAAAGAACGAGTTTAATTATAGTCCAAAACTTTGGAACATTATTACATTGGAAGTAGAGACCTATCCTCGTTCCATGAGATGGCTCTTTGGGATAGGGTTTCGTTTCAACATGTGGAGGATCACTGGCTTAAATGTGTGTTCCACCTCTATGGGAGGTGTTAGAGCGTGTAGGACCTCTACTGGAGCTAGTGGGAGCATGGGCAGTACATCCATTTTTATTTACCTTAGTAGAGGATGTACATGGGGAACATTCGTACTGGTCAATCTAAACACAGGGATTTCCATTGTATTGGACAACTATAATGTGGGTCGAACCTCTGCTTTTTGGATTGTTAGGATGGGGTAGAATTTTGTTGATTGCGGTAAGAAGATGGAAAATCCATCCATGATGATGGTTGGGTGAGAATGGAGGATATTTGCATAGTCGATCTACGACAGTAGGAACGTTTCTATAAATGAGATCACATGTGCAAATGAAACCATCTTGATGAATTTGATTACAGTGGGGAGGGCCTTAGACTGGACAACTTGCGGCATGGGGAGGACCTTTGTTCCATGATTGGGAGCAAGGGGACCTTCTCTCTCATTGATGTTGAAACAATAAGGACCTCTGTGCTAGATTTCATTCTTTCATGCCATCCCACGATGGGTACTTCTTATTCCAATGACAAATATAGTCATCCTAACATGACCATGGGTTGTTGGGCCATTAATCTGGGACCAACGTATGAGTACCACTATTTTTTATAAAATTGGAATTGATATTTTGTTTTGGCGAAGACATGTGCCACTGTAACTGTTCATGATGGAATCCCTTAATTGGCATCCGAAACATATTGTGCCTGAAATTTGCATCGGGTTAATCAGACTGGGACTAGTTGTGCAGGTGGTTAACTCAACTGCTCCTCATCCTATGAGGCCATGTAGTGAAACTGACACAGCTGGGTGGGATCCCTCTTTTTCAGCCCTTGGGAAGAGATCACATTTGGGCTGGCCGGGATATCCCTTACTTCCTTGAAGTAAGGAAGTGAGTCGTCAAACCATACTAGGGACATACTCCCAAAACAATTATATGTTGGAGTGGGGATAATTGGCTCCCAATTCCACCCATGGGGGGAAGCGGTAGTGAGATTCTTAAGACTCTAGGTCCTGATGTTCCATTTGTCAATTTTGGAAAATCCCATAAATTTCCAACCATCGGATGAGGTCATTTATCACCCTCATCAAAACGAGACCAGGTGTTGATATAGGGTGTCGGTGCCCAACATCCATGGATATGGTCGATTCTACAGAAGTGATGAATTCGTGTGGGATCACCACATTGGTGTGGTGCATTACACTGTGTCAGTGGGTGAGTGGTGATCAGTTTCCCAAAATAGCATCTTGGGTCCTAAAATGTAGGAATATTTCACTATTAGCGCTGAATGGATGAAAGTGATGTTCTGTTCCCCAAAAACATTATGTCTACCATGACTGGTAAGAATGATCATGTTAGGAAATGTCATCGAATGAGATTCTCGTTGTTCGAGTGCCATAATCTCTGGTGAGTTTTTCACCAATATCACTATTTGTTTTCGGGGACTTGGTGCTAGATAACTAGATCTAGAGACACACTTAATGTATGATGTATTGACTTCTACTAATATCCACATTGAAGATAAGTTTTTATGTCTTTTTCACCATTTCTATTTTTTATGATTGCATCGGGGCTTGTATCCATCTATGGTGATGTAAAAATCATGCCCCACATTCCTATTATCCTATGGTGGGTGAAATCCATCAATTATTTAGGGACATTTCCTCCATAATAAAACAAAGATGATGTAATGTCAGTATCTCATTATGTGGATTCCTCCTTAGAAATTTTAGCTTATTTTAGGACTCCCTTAATAATTAAGATGTTGTTCATGAAACTCTTCCACGGTGCAATATCTTCATGGACACCAATTAATTAAACTTCTTCTGTCTAGACATTCCAAGGGGTCTAGTGAGGCAATCAACCATTGATTGAGGGAGTAGTCATGTTGGGAATCACTGGCATGTCTGGATGTGGATCAAATGGTGTGTCTGGGTTTCTTCCCCTTATGATAGAGATTCTAGGGGTAGTTGAATCCCGAGGCATCCCATGTCGTGGGAGGGTAACTGTATGCAATATGCATTTCCCTGAGGTTTTCCTCATATTCCTATGATTAAAACAGGGTATTCCACATGTTTAACATCTTGAAGAGAAGGAATGAGAGTGATTAGAAGATACTATATATATGGATCAGATAGGTGCATCCCTTGGAGTGATAACCTAAATGGATTTCCAGATGGATGGATCAAAATGCCCAATGAGGATGGATCCGAGGTGATATGTCCCATAGAGCGAAGATATTTCCCCATGAAGGAAGATCTGGACACCACTGAGGGTGGATCAGGGAATGTGCACCCCATAAAAGGGGAATCCAAGAATTTCCATTGGTAGGGATTGAGCCTCTTGGAGGTTTCTGACATACCATGTGTTTATGATAAGGATCAAAAACATGTAGTTTAATGATTCAGACATGTATCAAGATGTACAAAAAGAAAAAAAATACCAAAAGACAAGTTGGGGCCTACTCATGGTTGGATTCCCATTAAAATAAGGAAACTCATTGTTCGATGGCTGTGGACTGAGTGGGACTTATACATGGTTTGCTTCCCAAAGTAATGGCATGATCTAAAATAGTTGTGGTGTCCCGGGTAAGAATCAGGATGGATTATGGATTATTAAATTAGGGGGATGAGAGGGATAGGATTGAACATACATGAAGATGGTAGTGATGTTGGTCATGAAACCGGGAGAGGCTTAAAATGTATCCCAAGGTTGTGGTATCAAATTCCACATAGTTTTTTTGAGGCGATGGGACACCTAAGGAGGCCGCTCAAGAGAATGGATGCATAGATGGGTCCCAATTGAAGAACAACCAAGGGAATGTGCCATCACCTCCCCGAAACACAAAGCCTCAAGGGGAAGACAAGTACGAAACATGAGTAATGGAGATGAAACTCATGGAGGATTCCTACCAACCTACACTGAATATGGTAATGATCAATTCCTTCATACATTAGTAAGGGAATATAATCAGATTTTACCCGAAGGACATCGACCTGATGAAATGTGGGGGGTTAGGATTCTTTTTCTGTAGGAGAGTTGATCGAACACAAATAAGGGATCATCCATGTATATGGGCCCCAACAAAGGAGACACTAAATTTACTATTGTTTCGGGATTGAGCCTCATGGATGATTCATACATACCTTGTCTATGAGATAGGGATTAAAACCCATGTAATTTTAATGAAAACAATTTAACACCATGTAGATAGCAAGATGTATAAATTTTAATGTCATGCTGGATGAGGGAGAACCGATGTGAAGTGGTTAGGATCAGTTGATTATGAGCGTCAACCATAGGGAGGCTTCCTACGTACCTTGCATTGAATGGGAAAATGAACAATGTCCACATAGTTTGTGTAGAAACTCGGATTTTGGACCTTTCAGACATTGGATTATTTTAATTAATAATTCCAGAGCTTGGCATGAAGACAACGTGCGATTCTGAGGCCCGGTGTTCCCGGAATTAATTTTATAAAAATATTAATTATTTTCATACTATACACGGGGAGGGGTGTGATATCTCCTAAAAGGTAGCTCAGAACGGGAATCTGAGGGCCTAGTTGCATTTGGAAGGTGCAGTTTACACTAGGTGAGGTGTAAACTTCACGGGCGTGGGCCTCCTATGGAAAATGCCACCAGGGGAATTTTCGTAAATAAGTGGAAAAGTTGATTTAGAAGCGTCGTCTGGAATAAATTCTAAACGGAGTCTCGAATCGCAAATCCGAGTCCGCCGTTGTGTTCAATACTGGAGGTTTTTAAATATAAAAAAAAGAAATTATTTTCACTTATCCTCCCTCTCCCACCCACGCGCAGTGTCCGACGAATTCCCCATCTCCCATCATCCGTTTCATTGCAAAATCGAGCCAGAATTGTCTGTTTTCTATGTCGATCGTCAGCAAGTCAGGCTTCAGGGCGTCGCCGGCGTCGATCAGCACCTGAAGCTTCGACGTTTCGCCCGTGAGGTAGGAATTTTGAGTTATGAAATCCCGAATCCCATTTTCGTGTTGTTTTTCTAGAAATTTTTATATGGGTTGTATAGTTTAGGTCTCGAGGCTTCTGAAACTTTTTTCGGATCAGAATTTGGAGCACCAGGGTGCTCCCGGTGGTTCCCAGATGTTTTTCGGTGAAATGTTGGTTTTCCTGTAGTTTCAAAGGTGGAATCCAACAAGGCACGGTGGCAGTGCGGCGGAGGCGAGGTAGATTTCGGTGGTGGTGGTGGATTTCGGTGGCGGCGGCTGCGGCATGGTGGAATCCGGTAGTGGCGCGGTGGTTTCCGGCGAGGCCGGCGGTGGTCCGACCAGGATTTTCCGGGGGCTCTTTAAACCACCATAACTCGTAAACCGTAACTCCAATTTGCAAGACCATTGTAGTGACATGTTCCTTGCATCGAGGCAGATCTTTTGAACTAATATTGAGAATTTTTTGATTTGGTATTTTTTCCCGATGGCTTGAAACGTTGAATAAAATAAAAAAAAATTATTATTATTCGACTTCGGGACGTTGTATCTCCTACTCGGAGCGTCTGATTGACGTCTTGTTAGTCGCTTTGAGACCCTGATGATACAGTGGAATATTCGTGAGGGTTTTTGGGTTTTGGGACTGAGTTTGGGGTGTGGGCCCCATGATGGAAGGTTTTTTCATAGGAGGTGTGCAGTGGGGCGTTGTGGCAAGTCGCTCCGGTTAGCGAAGTTTGGACCATCAGTTGTTGAGGGTACTCCCTTGGTTCATTCCAATGAGGCTTCATGTGGCATCTCAACCTTGGTATAGTCTTGTGATCCTCTCGATGGGATGTTTAATCTCTTATAGTTGGGGCATCCCTCCGGTGGTCCCGGAGCGGGATCCTCTAGCATTGTTACCCTAGATCAGGTTCATGGTATCGCTATGACTGCTTATCCCTGGGAAATGATCCCCTATCTACCAGGTTAACCTCGTAGGGTTTGTGGAATCATCAGAAATATGATCCCCTATGTAGTGATCCATGCTCAGTAGTGATGTAGCATCATTGGGTATACGATCCCTTTCTCACCATTAGGTTTTCAATAGGGTTGTGGCATCGTCGGGTGTACGAACCCCTACTCAGCATGAGAATTATAGTAGGGTTACGGAATCGTTGGTTATACGATCCCCTTCTTTGCGCGTGGTTTCGGTAGGGTTGAAACATTGTCAGTTCGATCCTCTACAATGCAAGATGTACCAGATAGGGTTTCGGTATCATCGTGACTGTCGTGACACGGGTGAAGAAACTCTATCTGAGTGACGTGGTTCTATCGAGAACCAGATCGGGTTGTGGTATCCCCCAGCAGATCCTGGGTGTGATCCCCTATCTGTGAGCTCTGCGAACGCCAAATCAGTTCATTGTATCCCCCAACAGACCCTGGGAGTGATCCCCTATCTGTGAGATCTTCTTCTACCAGTGTGGGTTCTGGTATACCCTAGCGGACCCTAGGAGTGATCATCTATCCGCGGAGTTTGGTGGATATGTTTTTTTAGTGAGGATTCCTCAGTGACATTATCCGACGAGTGAGATCTCTCGAGTGAGCATCTGAGATGTTTGTGTGAAACCCGATAGAGTGTATCTCTTGGACGAGTGTCATCTGGGATGACAGTGATCATAGAGGGTGTTCTACAGGTTGTGGAAAGTAGCTGGTGATGAGGTCGGTACCTCATGTGACTTATAGCATGAGCTAAGTATATCGGGATTTCTCAAGGAGTATGTATGGGCATACAGAAGAGCTGAGATGACTAGTTGTGTTTAGCCACGGATGGTCACGAGATGGAGTTTCTCCCTCTTCTGGGTTCCCTATGGATGCGATGAGTAGACTGTTGCCTATCAGTTTCTCTCTTTTGTTTAGGGTTTTGGGGTGCCTACTGAGTATTTTTATACTCACACCTACACGGGATTTTCCCGCACATGTTTGTGTATTGTGCAGACCACAGGCCGTTCGATGGAGTCCAAGGAGGACCCAGAGTAGGCAGATCTTAGTGAGCGGTTTTGACCAAGGAGCTGACTGGCGGGTGTTTGGCATTATTTACCCTCCATTTAAGATGGTTGGACACTTTGCAGTTTTCTTTTGGTGGGCCGTAATTTTCCCTTTTGTGCATTTGTTGTACTTTGGTTGGGATTGATGTATGAATGCATTTTATTTTTAGTTTTATATATCTCGGAACTGTTTAATTGAGGAGTATGTGGGTGTGTGTGTACAGGTATATGTGGCTAATGCCTCCCATGTGTGTGACAGCCTACTCGGCGCTAGACACGAGCCCCTGGCCTATTGGTGGCGGGCTTGGGGAGTCACAGCTCGAGCCCCGTTGGGTAGGGTCGTGACAGAGTGGTATCAAATGAGGTTCCACATTTGGGATCATAGAGCATAGCTGGTCTAACTGTGAGTTGGTTTGGGTTGCATAGCGGCAGTGTTATGATGTTTTGAGCTCGATTTTCAGGCCAGGGACTCCAGAGTTGGTGTGGTATCCGACATATCCATAGACCAGGACTCAGATAACCTGCCTTTCGACTCAGGACATTCTTACATTGGTCGTAGGGAAAAAACAGTACATGCATCATATATGAATGGGTTTTTGGGGTTTTCCTTGTCCTTCTTGAGTCAGATCTCCAGTTATACTCTCTAACTGTGGTGCATCTTGAATGTATTTTAGGATGCCTCCATGACGATAGCCAGCGAGGGTTCCGCAGCAGGATTGAGGTGATGATCCGCCCAGTGCAGAGGCTGTGGACAAGGGCGCAGGTTCTGAGGCTGGACCTCCAGGTGGTCCGTCAGTTGACCAACCACCTATCGAGCAGCTGGTTGTGCCGACAGTGCAGGACGAGGTTGCACGAAGGCTGAGTGCGCTGCATGAGTTCTAGAGGCAGCGACCTCTGAGGTTCTTGGGTGACCCAGACCCACAGGCAGCTGATGACTAGCTTGAGGCAGTCACCCGAGTTTTCCATCTAGTGAGGAAACCTACAGATCAGATGGTGCTCCTATCAGCAGGCCTTATGCATGGTTTTTCCGGGAGATGGTGGGGTTTGGTGACGCAGTCCCATGATGAGGAGACGCTCACATGGGCATAGTCTGGCTTGCACATCAGGGAGGAGTTCTATCTGGTGATGCTGAGGTTAGTGCGGATCCAGGAGCTTCTAAAGATTCGACGAGAGGGCATGACCGTGTCGGAGTACTCAATGACGTTTACAGACCTGTCTCACTTCTCAATGGATATGGTTCGAGACCCATTCTTTAGGGCTCGGTCCTTCGAGCAGGGCTAACGTAGGGACATCCGAGCATGTGTGGTTTCCTTGTGCCTACCCACCTATGCTAGAGTGCGGGAGAAAGCATTGGTGGTGGAGATCTTTCTTGATGAGCAGATTCCCCTTGTTAGTGTTGGGAATGTGAGAGATGAGACATTGGGATTTGGTAGCTAACGACATACTCAGGGGTCTAGATGTGTTGACGTTTCAGGAGGTGACCCCAGGATGGAGGATCTGAGTCTTAGGGCTCACAGGGCTCGCAGGCCAGTATTGGTCAGTCATAGGAGAGGCGGTGTTATGCTTGAGACAGTCGGAGACATCTTGCTATAGATTTTCCGACCCATCATGCTGATGAGAGGGTGCCGGTCGATGGACCACCTTGGCATAGGCAGCGTCTCGGACGAGGAGGTTTGTAGGGTGGCAGACATGGAAATGCAGCTGGTGCAGTAGGAGGTCTTGGTATGCAGTATCAGTTGCCTCCACCCCCACCCCCTGGTGGTCCACGCCAAGCTCATGGAGTAGGTGGCTGAGGGAGAGGACTGCTGCATGCCCTGGAGGCTGTTGACCCAGTGGCTCCGCAGATGGATAGAGGTACACCTTTTGTCCTATCTACTTTCTACAGTAGATTGATAGACCCTGTTTAGCGGTACTCATTCCATTCTATTACATGATAGAGTTTTGTTCAGGACGATGGTAAGACCCTGTGTGGGTGTTGTTTAGAGTGCTTCGAATGCGTGATGAAGAGGGATCCTTACCCCTTGGAAACACTTATTTGTGACACGACTAAAACCGTGTGGGTGAGTCAATTCCACCCAAAGCAGATAGTGTTGAGGTGTGGTAGATGAGTCCCTATAACTTATGTGTTCGGGCATGGGTGTTTGTTGGAGAACTCATTGGTGTGCGAGACCCAGTTGAGAGAACAATCGCTTTCCTTGTGATTATGGATTTCCAGGGACGAAATGTTCTAAGGGGTTGAGGGCGTAGAGACTAGGATTTTGGCCCTGTTAGACTTTGGATTATTTCTACGAATAATTCTAGAGCTAGGCGCGAAGACGGCGTGCGATTCTGAGTCCTGGTGTGCCAAAAATTAATTTTATAAAAATATTAAGTATTTTTATACTATGCACGTGGCAGGGGTGTGATATCTCATAAATGGTATCTCAGAATGGGAATTTGAGGCCACTGTTGTGTCTGGAACGTTCCTTTTTCCCTAGGCGGGGTGTAAATTTTGCGGGCGTGGGCCTGTTGTGGAAAACGCCACCAGGGGTGTTTTCGGAAATAAGTGGAAAAGTCGGTTTATGTGTGTAGACTTGAATAACATCTGAACAGAGTCCCATATTGCAAATTTGATTCTTCTTTTGCGTTCATAATAGCTATTTTACCCTAGGGGTGACCTTAACTTTGTCTGCATCGGGCGTGGAGTCGGGGACTGGAGGTTTTTAAATAATTAAAATAAATTATTCTCACTTCTCCTCCCTCTCCCACCCACGCGGGATGGTCGATGAACGACCCTCCTCCGATCATCCGTTTCTTCGCTAAATGGAGCCATAATCGTCTGTTTTCTGTGCCGATCGTCAGCGGATCCGGCTTCAAGGCGTCGCCGGTGTTGATCTGCACCCGAAGCTTCAGTGTTTCTCCCGCGAGGTAGGAAGATTGAGTTTTACAATACCATATCCTGTTTTTTGTTGTTTTTCTATAAATTTTTATAATGGTTGGGTAGTTCAGGTCCTGAGGTTTCCGAAATTTTTTTCGGATCTGAATTTGGAGCACCGGGGTGCTCCCAGTGGCTCCCGGAAGTTTTCCGGTGAAATCCCGGTTTTCCAGCGTCGTCAATGGTGGAATTCGGTGAGGCACGGCGGGGGAACGTATGTTTCCGGCAGTGGTGGCGGCGGCACGGCGAAATCCGGTGGCGGCGCGGTGGTTTCCAGCGTGGCTGGTGGTGGTCCGGCAAGGATTTTCCTAGGGAACATTAAACCCCCGAAACTCGCAAACCGTAAATCCGATTTGCGGTCCGTTTGCTGCGACGCATTCCTTGAATCGAGACGGAAATTTTGAATTTACTTTGAGACTCTTTTTCATCGGTATTTTGTCCCGGGGGATTGAAACGTCGAATAAAATAATAATATTCTATTATTATTCGACTTCAGGTCGTTGTATCTCCTACCCATAGCGTCCAGTTTACGTGTCTTCAGTGGCGTTGAGACCCTGACGATACGGAAGTCATTTCATGAGGGTTTCTGTGTGTTGGGACTGAGTTTGGGGTGCAGGCCCCATGAGGCCGGGTTTTGGCCTTTGCGGAGAAATGAAACTTTCGCACCAGGAGTCCAATTTTGGTGGATGAATAGTCGATTCTGTGTGTTTTTCCGAGAGAATCGAAATGGTGCGATCCATTCGATGTGTTTATGGATCATGGTGTGGGCCCCACCGAGGCTAGCTTCAGTGATTAGTATCTTTTTCACCAGGTGTCCATTTCGGATGAGCGATTACTCGATTCTGTGGGTTTTTTCGAGGGGATCATCGTGGTATGATCCCCTTGGTGTGTTTCGGGATTGCTATGTGGGCCCCGCACGGTCAAGCTACATTGAATAGTTCCTTTTTCATTGGTTCCCGTTTTGGGCGAGTAATCAACCTATCCTGCATGTTTTTTCATGTAGATCACTTTGGTGGCCTCGGTATTGTCCTAGGAGATGCGAAGTGTGGTACTGTGGTAGGTCGCTCGTGTTAGCGACATTTGGACCGGAAGTGGTTGAGGGTACTCCCTTGGTTCGTTCCTATGAGGGTTTGCGTGACATCACTACCTTGTTATAGGATTGTGATCTTATCGATGGGTTGTTTAATCTAACAGAGTTGTGTCATCCCTCCAGTGGGCCCAGAGCGGGATCCTCTAGCATCGTTACCCTTGATCGGGTTCTTGGTATTGTTGTGACCACTTATCCCTAAGTAGTGATCCCCTATCTATCAGGTTAACTGCCTAGGGTTTGTGGAATCATTGGGAATATGATCCCCTATGCAGTGATCCATGCTCAGTAGGGTTGTGGCATCGTTGGGTATACGATCCCCTACTCAGCATGAGGTTTTTAGTAGGGTTGTGGCATCGTCAGATATACGATCCCCTACTCAGCATGAGAGTTATATTAGGGTAGTAGTATCATTGGTTATACGATCCCCTACATTGCTCGTGGTTTCGGTAGGGTTGCGGCATCGTCAGTTCTGTAACGCCCCGACCCCAGTTACCGAGAGTTGGTGCATTATTGCGTAACATTGGCATGATCACAAATGATAAAGTCTCAAAATGCCGATCAGTTTAGTATCCTTGGAAACAGTATATACATTAATAAATGATACATTACAACATAAAGTGAAAAACTACAATAACATAGTCTCTATTTTCCACACTCATATCCCCTTCAGACTATTCCTGCAGGTCATTCCTAAAATACTTCTTCACATCTTGGAAAAATTAAAACATTGATAGGGGAGAGCTTAGATGCTCAGTAAGGATAACAATATAGCAGAAGCTTTAATAAATAATCATTAACATTTAAGTCAAGGTATAACTAAAATAAAAGCCATTTTAGACTTGAAATTCAGCATAATATGGGAAAAATAAAATGAAATAATGCCATTTACTTATTCACATGGATATTCTACTAGTCGAATAACCACAAGAAATATCAATAACGACTTTCATAATGATGCAATGCATAATTCCAGAATATCATAACCATATAGCCAAGGCCTCGTGCCAAGACTACAAATAAGATTATGTCAAGGCCTCGTGCCAAGACACTAGTTTGTCTCATGAGACCTGCCGATGCATCGAGGAGCTATAGCGGGCTCCACCCGTCACTTATTAAGTCCAATGCATTCCTCATATGAACAGTTTTAAACATATCATAAACCATAAATAATAATATCACATAACACATGCATACAGGAAACATAACATTTCCACATTTCAATCACAAGATATCAATACAACACATTGATATAATAAAAACACTTTCAAAACCATTTTCAATACAAAAATTAAAGAAAATTATAACTTTGTATTTATTTTTCATTTAAAAAAATTTATGGCTTGTAGAGGAAGCCGAAACTCAAATAATGGTCACAACAGCGGAAAAGTCGTTGTCACCGCATACGTACGACAATAAATACATTCCTTTTTGTCGTTTAGTAAAACACTTCGTATAAACAATATTCATTTTGAATAAACGTAAAAGCCAATGGGGTTTATACACCATATAAAAGAAAGTTGTGTATAAAACAAAATATGCCTCAATGAAAGGGGATTGAGACGAAGTCCCTTATAAAGATCATTTTTTAAATAAAGTAGATCTATTATATGTATTCAATATATGTACACATAGATAAAGTACAAATACAAGATAGGACATAATAATATCATGACATAATTTGAAAGTAGGAGATTAACCCAATGAATTGAAATTGGGTTAAGAAGTTCCCTTACCTCGTGTCCGACTTGAATCGGTCGTTCTTTAACCTCCTGAATAATAAACTAGAGTAAATTTATAATTTCATTAGAACATTTTTCAAGTTTATTATTCCATTTATATCACTTATTACCTTGTTATGAACATTATGTAATTATTTATGTTAATAACGGTCGTTTTGTCGATCTTTGGTACTTGAGTAAAAAATAAACTTCTTATAATTACAAGTTGTTCATGTGGTGAAATATCCTTTATATCAAGAATTATATTCATTATGTAGATATAATATATATAATATATATCCAGTATATACATGCATTTATAATATTACATAACATTTAGAGGTAATAAATGAAATGCACCGTTCATGGAGACGATAAGTCGTACGTACACATGAACGCTACTTTCATTTCTATTTTTTATTTTAATGGGATGAAACATAATGATATAAAGTTATATTATAATTATAGTTTAATATCATATATTATATCACTTACTCCATCCTTTATACATCCCACATATGGCATTAACGATTGAAATAACTTTAAGGGGGCGGTAGTCCGCACTTCCTAAAATGAAAATATCGCGTTTACCCATAATGGAAACCACAAAGGTATGCCATTAATGAAAAATACAGAAGATTAAGTAAAACATAAACATATTATATATCATATATAAATATAGTGACATCTTAATGGCCACCATTGAAGGTTTTATATGAGTGTTGAACAACTATCATTTCGTGAGGCAGAAATTCGCCAACCACAGAAACAATATGTTCTTTAACCATTTGATGTAGTTATGTGTAAGTGTAGCTCGAATCCTTCTTATAAAAACATCCTAGTATATTTATTATACTAGTTTTGTTACAAAATAATTTATTAAAAAGAGTTTAGGGGGTTGGAGAAGAAAAATAATACATAAGAACACAAGATAAAACACTACCTTTAAAACTGGTAACTCTTTTTTATTTGAGCTCAAAGGCTTCCTTGGGAAGAATTATTCACAATGTGAGGCTTATAAGAGTAATATATGGAAGTTGAGAGAGTATTTGGGAAGAGGATGGCCGAGAAAAAAGGCTTTGATGGTGGGAATAAGGTGGTAGAGGTGGGGGCCTTTTATAAGAGAAGAGGAGGGGCACTCATGGAAAGTCATTAAATGTTACTTCATTATATAATGAGTTTCGGATTTTAAAGGTCCCACACTTATATATTTAGAGGATAAGGTGATAAGGGATCGAAATATACTCATACAATTGGTTTTTTACAAGTTTAAATCTTAGATTTTACATTATCATTTCATTTTATTTAAATCGTTAATTAATGAGGTAATCGCTGCATAATCATGGTGTCATAAATAATTTATTTTATTTAATGTCTAAAAATTATAAAACAAATATCATGATGGAGGAAATATTTTTAGCTTTCGAATTAATATTTATAGTCAAAAATATGACTTGTATAACCCCATTTAAAAATTGTTTTAGTAAAACAACTCATGTTTGTGGAATTTTTATTTTAACATTAAATAAAACGTTTTTAATGTCATTTTCCTTCCAAAGTGGATCCATGGGGTCCCCATGTTGACCCATGGATTGTTTTGGTCGGAACTGACTCATCCAATAGGGGTAGGACATTTGTATTGGTATTTTCGTATTTTTATAATATCATTTTTACCTTAAATTTCACTAATTACATTTAATCGGGATTAATTAAACTTAAAAGTTACTATTCACCAAAAAATATTTTAATCCCATTTAAACACTTTTTACTTCCTAATGACAACCATGTATGTAGGATTTTTGAAATTCAAATCGCAGAAGTGGTAATGTTTCATTTAAACATAAAATCTATTTTTTAACTACCACTTAGTGGTTTCACTATTCATAAAAAATTGATATTTTTCAGAACAATGCCAAAATTTCACCCTAAGCTATAATTAATATTCCAAATTCAACAATGATTTCTATTTTACAAAATTACAAACATATAATTTGAATTAATTAATTTTATAATTAATTCCCGCTGTCACAACAAATAGAGTGTTTTTAAGAAATAATATATATCAAAAGATTGACAATTGTTTATGTCCAATTTCAAAGGTAATTTAATTATAATGACCACCATTGGATAAAATGATAAAAATATAATCTAATTATACATTAAAACCACTCAATATTATAACTTATCAATAAAAATTATTTTTATTAAAAATGTTGTTTTTAATTATTTTTACTATTCATAGAAAATTGGATGTTCTTAGAAAATTACAAAAAATTCAACTTAGGATAATTTCGATATTCCGAATACAAAAATGAAGTCAATTTTGAAATATAAAATTTATATAATTTTAAAAGGTGGTTATTACTATTCATAACGGATACTTTGATTGGTCGTGGTGTGTTAGAATCTCGAACTTGCGTACAATGCAAGCTATTGCATTATTGAAAAAGAAGCGTATCGTTAAAGCTTGGGGTGTTAAATTCTACCCTCCTTCAATAAATTATGGTATCGCAATTTGAAAATGTTCTTCCAAAATAAATGGTTCAAGGTAGAAAATACCTTTGTGGAAAACCCACATCGGAAATAGTGTTAATAAAAATATAACATTAAAAGAAAGAATGAAAAGTACAATGGTCACCCAAAATAGCCCATACTATGATTCTACGATAATATGGGTATTGATGAAAAAAATACATCACGGTCTGATAGAGAGTTATAGAAAACAGGATTAGGAGAATGTTAACAACAAGAAAATCACAAACTTGTGATTGGTTAAACGGTCCTTGAATCCCCAGTTGGAAAAGTTAACCGATGACGTTTTTGTTTTAAGTTACCATTCATAATTTTGAGGAATTTACTTAAGAGATTTACTATGAATGTAAGAAATTATACTTACTTGTCATTTAGCCATTCATTCTTTAATAAAGTTTTACCACAAACCCATCTTTCACTCCAAATGGTAAGAGAACTCGAAAATATTCTATTTATCCTAATTGTATAAGGTTCCAAATATTAACATATACCATTTAGATTAGTAAAACTATTTTTTAATAACCAGGGACTTCCTATAGGCTAGTGTTAGGTAATAAAGGCCTGTCGCACTATGGTTGTGGGTTCGATTCCTGCAGCTTTGTCCGATGCGATAGGTTATCCCCCAACCTACAGGTTGTCCTTTTCCTAAAACTATAGTATTATAATATTCCAAAAATAATATTCAGAAATGTTTAAACATAAAACAATACTATCCAAAGTTCAACCTAATCGATTCCAAACTTTATAGTTATCCAAAATACCTATGTCCAGACTTTCTCTAAAAGGTCTCTAAATTCCAAAATCAATTCATCAGATTCCCCAATGAAAGTAAAGTTTCTCTTATTGTCACATACTAAAAATATGATTACCTTCATCATATTAAAACCTTAATGAAAACAACAAGTACTATAGTACAATCCTTATATATATCACATTATTCTTATAACCAGAATATAATCATTGAGTCCAAAAGCACCAATACATTAATTATTCCACTTCAACTGTAGTAATAGAATAAGAGTGTACTTGATCCCTAGGCCTTTTCTAAGGTATGTTTACCTGAAGATTTGGAAATTCATTTGCATAATGCCCCATTTCCCTAAAATTGTAGCATTCAACATTGATAGCCTCTTTTTTTCCCATGCAATCACAAGCCTGGTGTCCTTTTTCTCAACATTTATAACAAACTCCCATTCCTTTTAGGCAAGTACTGGGGAGATTCTTCCCACAATTATCGCATAATGTAAAATCCTTCTTTCCCGTTTCCCTTATTTTTCCTCTTATTCAACCGTTCTCTTCTTCTCTTGCTTTAGGTTATTGTCATAAAATTTAGAGAATTCCTTTTCGGTCTTGATAGCACACGAGACAATATCTTCGTACGATGAGAAAGATTTTGAGACTAAGGCTCGATGGAGAAATGGTTTTAACCCATCAAAGAAATGATCAATATTACTTCTTGGGTTATATATATAATCTACAGCATACCTTTTTAACCTTGTAAATTTAGCCTCATACATTGCGACATTCTTATCCTCCTTTAGTCTCAGACTCAGAAATTGCCTTTCCATATATACTCGATGGTCATGGGGGAAGTATTTTTCTATGAAAATCTCTTTGAACTCCCTTGATTCCATATTTGATACTTCATCATCTTCCTTTGTGTTTTGAATTAGCAACCACCATTGATCGACATCTCTAGTGATGCGGTAAACTGCAATGACAACATTCTCCATTTTGATACTTTCCAAGGCATGGAATATTTTTTCTAAGAAGTCTATCCATTTCTCAGCTACTAAAGGATTTTTACCCCCATTAAATGTTGGAAGTTGTTGCCTCATGAAACGATCTAACATTGATCCTACAGGTTGCGGATCAGGGTGGTCCATACGAGTAAGTTTATTATTCATAACCTGAGTGAGTTGTCCCAATATGGTAATAAGTTGATCAGCATGAGTTGTATCTCCAGCTCCACAATAATTATCTTGAGCAGGAGGTAAATCTCTACACGGAGTACATGCATTGATAAATTTTCCATTCCTCCCACTAGGCGCCATTTCTAAACAATGGCATAAACTAGATTAGTTTATAATTAAAATACATAATTCCATACTTGTAAAACACTTATCATAAATTGAACTATTTATGGATATAATCCACAATCATAAAAATGTTTTCTTTGAGGAATTATATACTCATAATCCCTTCATAATGGTTTTTAATGAAAATGATAATTATCCTAAGAATTTCCCCCGGGAATGTCGTAACCAAGAGTGAAACAGGGCCCATTGTCATGCACCAATTCCTGTTCGAGTCTAGCTCAAAGCGGTGTTTTCGTGTTTTACCCCTAGGTACGTCTGTGCCAGAGCCACCTCTACCTGCTCGTATCTAGATAGGGATGTATTGCTCGGAAAACTCACAAAATCTCTATAATACCAAAATTATGGGATGTTCTTCTATACTAATCCTCAAAGTCTATCTTTGGGCTATGTGCTCTAATCAGAGTTTATCTAAATCTCACTTCCAAGGTTAGTTCTAAATTGCCTCTGATACCAACTGTAATGCCCCGACCCCAGTTACGCAGAGTTGGTGCATTATTGTGTAACATTGGCATGATCACAAAAGATCAAGTCTCGAAAAACCGATTAGTTTAGTAGCTTGGAAACACTAGATACATTCATAAATGTTACATTACAACATAAAGTGAAAAACTAAAATAACATAGTCTCCTTTTTACACACTTATATCCCCTTCAGACTATCCTTGCAGGTCATTCCTAAAATACTTCTTCACATCATGGAAATATTAAGAAATTGAAAGGGGTGAGCTCAGATGCTCAGTAAGGATAAAAATATAGAGGATGCTTTCATAAATAAACATTAACATTTAAGGCAAGGTATAACTAAAACAAAAGCCTTTTTAAACATTAACTTCAGCATAATATGGAAAAAATAAAATTAAATAATGCCATTTACTTATTCACATGGATATTCTAGTAGTCGAATAACCACGTGCAATATCAATAACCACTTTCATAATGATGGAATGCATAATTCCAGAATATCATAACCATGCAGCCAAGGCCTCATGCCAAGACTACAAATATGTTTTTTTCAAAGCCTCGTTCCAAGACACTAGTTTGTATCATGAGACCTACCGATGCATCGAGGAGCTATAACGAGCTCCACCAGTCACTTATTAAGTCCAATGCATTCCTCATATGAACAGGTTTAAACATATCATAAACAATAACATAATCATATCACATAACAGATGCATAAAGGAAACATAACATTTCAACATTTCAATCACATGATATCAATACAACACATTGATATAATAAAAACAATTTCAAAACCATGTTCAATACCAATATTAAAGATAAATAAAACTTTGTATTTATTTTTCATTTAAAATTTTTTTTGGCTTGTATAGGAACCCAAAACTCAAATAATGGTCACAACGGCGCAGAAGTCGTTGTCGCCGCATACGTACGGCAAGAAAAACATTCCTTTTTGTCATTTAGTAAAACACTTCATATAAAAAAGATTCCTTTTGAATAAAAGTAAAATTCAACGGGGTTTATACACCATATAAAAGATTGTTGTGCATAAAACAAAATATGCCTCAATGAAAGGGGATTGGGACGAAGACCCTTACAAAGATCATTTTTTAAATAAAGTAGATCTATTATGTATATTGACTATATGTACACATAAATAAAGTACAAATACAAGATAGGACATAATAATATCATGACATAATTTGAAAGTAGGAGACTAACCCAAAGAATTGAAATTGGGTTAAGAAGTTATCGTACCTCGTGTCCGACTTGACTTGATCGTTATTTAACCTCCTGAATAATAAACTAGAGTTAATTTATAATTTAATTAGAAAATTTTTCAAGTTTATTATTCCTTTTATATCACTTATTACCTTTTTATGAACATTATGTAATTATTTAAGTTAATAAAGGTCGTCTTGTCTATCTTTGGTACATAAGTCAAAAATAAACATCTTATAATTACAAGTTGTTACGGTGGTGAGATATCCATCATATCAAGAATTATATTCATGATGAGTATATCATATATATCATATATATCCAGTATATACATGCATTTATAATATTACATAACATTTAGAGGTAAGAAATGAAATGCACCGTTCATGGAGACGGTAAACCGTACATACGCATGAACGCTACTTTCATTTCTATTTTGCATTTTAATGGAATGAAACATAATTATATAAATAAATATTATAATTCCAGTATAATATAATATATAATATCACTTACTATATCATTTATACATCCCACATATGGCATTAATGATTCAAATCACTTTGAGGGGGCGGTAGTCCATACTTCCTAAAATGAAAATATCGCGTTTACCCATAATGGAAACCATAAAGGTATGACATAAATGAAAAATACAGAAGATTAAGTAAAACATAAACATATTATATATCATATATAAATATAGTGACATAATTATAGCCACCTTTTAAGGTGTTATATGAGTGTTGAACAATCATCGTTTCGTGAGGCAGAAATTTTCCATCCATAGAAACAGTATGTTCATTAACCATTAGATGATGGTGTGTGTAAGTGTAGCTCGAATACATCTTATAACAACATCCTATTATATTGAGGATACTTGTTTTGTTACAAAATAAATGAATAAAATTAATTTAGGGGGTTGGAGAGGCAAAATAAAATATAAGAACACAAGAGAAAACACTACCTTTAAAACGGGTAACTCTTTTTGATTTGAGCTCAAAGGCTTCCTTGAGAAGACTTCTTCCCAACGTGAGGCTTATAGGAGTAAGAGAGGGAAGTTGAGAGAGTATTTTGGCAGATTTTGGCCGATCCAAAATGCTTTATGGTGTGAATAAGGTGGTAGAGGTGGGGGCCTTTTATAAGAGGAGAGGAGGGGCACTCTTGGAAAGTCATGAAATGTTACTTTATTATATAATGAGTTTCAGATTTTAAATTTCCCACACTTATATTTTTAGAGTATAAGGTGATTAGGGTTCTAAATATACTCATAAAATAGGTTTTTTACAAGTGTATGTCTTATATTTTATATTGTGGTTTCATTTTATTTAAATCGTTAATTAATGAGGTAATCGCTGCATCATCATGGTGTCATAAATAATTTAATTTATTTAAGGTCTAAAAATTATAAAAAAATATCATTATGTAGGAAATATTTTTATAATTATAATTAATATTTATAGTAAAAAATATGACTTGTATAACCCCATTTATTTTTTTTAGTAAAACAACTCATGTTTGTGACATTTTTATTTTATCATTAAATAAAAAGTTATTAATGTCATTTTCCTACCAAAGTGGCTCCATCGGGTCCCCAAGTTGACCCATTGATTTTCTTGGTCGTCCATGACTCATCCAATAGGGGTAGGAAAAGTGTAAAGGTAATTTCATATTTTTATAATATCATTTTTACCTTAAATTTCACTAATTACATGAAATCGGGATTAATTAAACTATAAAATTACTATTCACCAAAAATTTATTTTAATCTCATTGAACCACATTTTACTTCCTAATTAAAACCATGTATGTTGGATTTTGGAAAATCAAATCGCATAAATGGAAATGTTTCATTTAAACGAAAAATCAGTTTTTTAACTACCACTTAGTGGTTTCACTATTAATCAAAAATTGATGTTTTTCAGAACAATGCCAAAATTTCTCCCTAAGCTATAATTAATAATCCGAATTCAAAAATGATGCCAATTTTACAAAATTCCAAACATATAATTTGCATTAATTAATTTTATAATTAATTCCCGTTGTAACAACAAATAGCTTGTTTTTAAGAAACAATATATTTCAAAATATTGACAATTGTTTATGTTCAATTTCAAAGTGAAATTAATTATATTGACCACCATTGGATAAAACGGTAAAAATATATTCTAATTATAATTTTAAACCACTCAATATTATAAATTATCAGTATATATTTTTTTATTAAAAAAGTTGTTTTTATGTATTTTTACTATTCATAGAAAATTGGATGTTCTCATAAAATTACAAAAAGTTCAACTTAGGATAATTTCGATATTCCGAATACAAAAATGAAGTCCATTTTGAAATATAAAATTTATATAATTTTAAAAAGTGTGTACTACTATTCATAATGGCTACTTTGATTAGTCACAGTGTGTTAGAATCTTGAACTTGCACACAATGCAAGTTATTGCATTATTGAAAGAGAATCGTATCGTGAAAGCTTGGGGTGTTACAAGTTCGATCCGCTACAGTGCGAGATGTACCAGATAGGGTTTCGGTATCATCGTGACCTTCATGACATGGGTGACGATCCTCTATCTGAGTGACGTGTTTCTATCGAACACAAGATCAGGTTGTGGTATCCCCCATCGGATCCTGGGTGTGATCCCCTGTCTGTGAGCACTGCGAATGCGAAATTGTGTCATGGTATCCCACAATGGACCCTAGGGGTGTTCCCCTATCTATGAGATCTTCTTCTATCGGTGTGGGTTTTGGTATCCCCTAGCGGACCCTAGGAGCGATCCCCTATCTGAGGAGTTCGGTGGATATGTTCTTTTTGTGGGGTTTCCTCAGTGACGCTATTCGACGAGTGAGATCTCTCGGGTGAGAGTCTGAGATGTTTGTGTGAAACCTAATGGAGTGTATCTTTTGGATGATTGTCATCTGGGATGACAATGATCGTGGATGGGGTTCTCTTGGTTGTGGAATGTTTCTGGTGATGAGGTCGGTACCTCATGTTGCTTGTGGCGTGAGCTGAGTATATCTGGATTACTCAATGTGTATGTATGGGCATACACATGAGTAGAGATTAATAGTTGTCTTTAGCCGATGATGGTCATGAGATGGAGTTTCTCTCTCGTCTGGGTTCCCTCTGGCTGGGATGAGCGGACTGTTGCCTATCAGTTGCTCTATTTTGTTTTGGGTTTTGGGGTGCCTACTGAGTATTATTATACTCACCCCTGCACAGGCGTTTCCTACACATGGTTGTGTCTTGTGCATACCACATGCCTTTCTATGGAGTCCTAGGAGGACCCGGAGAAGGAGGAGCTTAGTGAGCGAGTTTGACAGAAGAGCTGACAGGCAGGTGTTTGGCAGTGTTTAACCTCTTTCTGAGCAGGTTGGACACTTAGCAGTTTTCTTTTGATGGTCCATGTTTTTCCCTTTTGTACTTTTTCTGTACTTTTGTTGGGATAGATGTATGCATGCATTATATTTTCAGTTTTAAATATCTCTACACTGTTTCATGGAGGTGTATGTGGGTGCCTATGTACAGGTATCTTCGGCTAATGCGTCCCATGTTTGTGACAGCCTACTCGGCGCTAGACGCCAGCACCTGGCCAATTGGAGGCGGGCTTGGGGAGTCGCGACTCGAGCCCCGTTGGGTAGGGTCGTGACAATTGGGTAGTAAGAGATGTATCATAAGCACTAGGGAGTCTCATAGAGGATCCCATGGTCAATGCTAACTCTAAGCCCATGTGATCAATACTCGGTGTGAGAAACAAGAGGTAATAAAGACATGATGATCGTGTTGTTGGAAGGTGATCCCATGAGGAATGGGATTAGGATTACACATGTGTAGTGGCCCAGTGAGAGGAGTATTAGGACATATTCAATTATGGTGGCCCATTTGAGATAAAGGGTAAAAGGAGAGGGATGGGGTATCAATCCCCTCTTGCCCATCTCTTCTATAGTGTTTGCACATTAAAGGAGATATGTGGTTCAAGGATGATTCCTCCTGCATCAAAGGATATTGGATTGCATCCTGATGTTATCCTTCCCCGTCATATAGATTTCATTCCAAGCAAGGGGGGCCTTATTCCATCTATGAAAGTATCACTCCTATGGATACCGGGGGGTGTGGAAAATGTATATGGCGGGGAACCGCATGTATATTGTACGAGGCGAGGAAATAGTTTAATGTCATGTGATGGGGACGGTGATGCATAGATGTTTAACATCTTATAGCTCGGATGAGGAGGATTCACTACGAACAAATAGGACATACATAACCGGCGCACTTTAACCCGTTTTTAGGGGAACACACCGACAATGTCTCCTGGAGACGGGGTTTTGTAGTGATCCATTTAGGGAATCACAATAGTGTGGATATTCAATGGATAAATAGAGATTGGAATACATATTTAACAAATCATGAGGCCAACCAACACATTATTAATATCATCCCATGGTACCTTTTAATCACATCGCACAAACCTAGAGGGTCAAATGGAAAATGAGCATGAGTAGAAAATGTGTTCACAAGAAGAGACCTTGTGAAGCTATGAGGATCCACAACAAGTAGAGAATCAAAAATGGTTTTGATTCTTCACGTGGAGTGGCTGTTCCTAGGAATGGAGTATACATGCGTATAAAGGGTGCTTCTCAATGTTCAAGTGCTTTCACAAAGCTGGAATTCACAAAGCCTATCTACCTTGCAAAGTGGGGAATTGTAATGAAATGTACACTGTGAAGCATAGTAATCCTGCCATAGCGTGGGGTTTATAGGTTCATGAAATGTATATAATGAATCATCACTGCTTCACAAAGAGGTTATTTCCCATCAGGATTTCCTTCCATTGTAATGTCCTGTGCGATTCACGAAGGGCATTCCGGTTTGAAGAGGGGTTGCATATGAGCCTAGGAAAAGGTTTTCTTCAATGATAAAATAATAAAAAGAGATAATTTTCTCAATGTTTCATAGAGATGAGGGCTCATCACGATCTGATGACTGATATGGTGAATGTCCCGGGAGTCTGTCCTTGGGATTCTGGGGAATCCTGGTATTTATATGTGAGAGGCAGCGTGGATCTCTCGCAACACTCTACAAAGCCACTTGCTCTTTGAAATTGGAGGAATATTTCATCATGCTATTCATAAATATTAAGTCAAAATTAATCCCCTATATGGTGATGCGACCATATTCAATCCTTCTATGACACTCTTAGAGATTTCCATCAATTTCCATGGAATTAAAGATGTGATCGTATTCCCTCCGTGGTAAATATCCATCCGTAAATTTCATTTTAACCATAGAGTCTTCCTTATCATTAAAATGTTTTAGTCATATTGAGGGCCTCTAATTTGTGATAGGAATGGTGCTGAAGATATTTTAAAATCATCTTCATGAAGAATCCCCTTTAGGCATTTGCGTGAACATTGTGTATTTTTCACATGCACACATTTTGGAACCAATAGTGTGATTTTGTTTTTCTATTTTATTTTGTTATGGATCAAACCAAATATTTATATTCAATCCATTATCTCCATCATACTTATGATATGTATCATATACCGTTCTCCTTATGGAATAGTTGATTATACCTTGTTTTGGTCATGTTTCACACCAAAACTATCAGGCGTTTCATTATAAATTTTTTATTCCTTAAATTAATGGTTTAATTATTGTTTTTGATATTCAGTGTCACCATTATAAATTGTTGTATATTATTAATATCATCTTAAAAAACACATGAGGAGTTTTTATTCCATTATATATGGATATTACACCTTACAAGGTGTTGATCATTGTTTTTCTTTACTAGTATTTCATCATAGACTCTAGTGGATATTTAATGATTGTAGTTACATTGAGAAACATTATCATTTCAATTTTGAATTCATGAACTTTATTATATGATGTAATGTAAAAGATTTTGAAATATTTAATGAAATGGGTGCAGTCAGTTAATAAAAATGGGAATGGACATTTATTTTTCCCTTAATTATTTATATAAATCATTTTGAAAATGGATGACATGGTATGGAACTGACGCGGATTATACTGGTTGTCATGATTTTGGAGAACATGGTATGAAACCAATCTTGGGAATCACGATATAGAACAAGATAGGGAGGTTTTCAATATGGAAACAAGGAGCCTATTTAATATAGATTTCATAATCCACATTGGACTTTCTCCTTAGTCTCAACAAAATTATTTACTAGCTTTTATGTGGATACACTCTCTAGAATAAATATCAAATCCTTTGTCATTAGCCTCAGGTCCTATCCTATATTGATTTTACACATGATTACATGACATAGGGAGATGATGATTTTTTAAAATGAATAATTGTTAGACTAAAATTATAGATTTTATATCATTGTGAGAGTTAGTATATTTAAAAGTATAAATTATATTTTATCAATTTTATTTTTTATAGATTCACAAATCTTTATCTTATATGTAGATAATTGACTTGTTACATTATCCATTGTTGTTGGACAATTGATTTTCTATCTGACATAATTCATGGGAAGCCATATGGTACCCAGATGGAAATAATGGAAATAGGTAGGGTCATTGGAATGAAGCTGGATGACAATTCATGATTGATTAAGGCATAAGAGTAGTTGAGAAAATGACAGATTTATGAATTATGATTTTATATAATAATAGACTTTTGGTATTGTAGAACATTATAAATAAGTCTTATACTTGTTTATTATTTTTATGTATTTCCAATATATTTTATAGATCCATGACATTATCATAATTTTTTAATGAATCAATCCTTAGATTTGAATATAAATAATATTGTCTAGTTTATTATCTTATCTTGATGAATGATATGATGCTTCCTCCACATATTCATTTATGATACCACTATGTCACTCTATTCATGAGGGTATTGTATCCCAACCATAACATCAGTGAACATGACTACTAGTCATTGACATATTGAATATGAGGAGGCCTGCTTGAGGTCATACAACCCACCATCTCAGTGAAGTATTTTGTGGAACCAGGTCGGGATGTTAAAAAGTGGCATCAGTTTGGTTTTCATTTTCTATTTTTTATTTTATTTGCGATAGGATATAAGATTAAATTAAATTATTATGAATTGTTAATGGTTTTTCACTTGGTATTGGTAACAAAAAAATATAGGGAAAACCAATTTAACTAAGAACTAGGCATCATGTTCTAGATTGTACTTATTTCAATGGATCCCATTTAAAATTTTTGTGATGCACATGACATTTGGTCTTGATATTGACATATGGGTTTTAACATGGATAAATATTGAAATGAGATATTGGATTCAGGCTTCATTTTTAGAAAATATAAAACACTCGTTCTATTAAAATTTTATGTAATAAAGAATGCATTTATTGACTTCATGACATTTATGATACATTCTTTATGGGATATAACTATAAATTGACTAAAATTTCATATATTTGAATGAGTAATAAATTTGTACACATAGACCTTCTACCTCAAACTTATTGTTTTTTCATCATAGATTAAGGTATAAATTTATCCAGTCAATTATTTCACATTGAGTCCTGGACCACTTGTGGAATGGTATAATCATGTATGTGGTTGTGATTAAATCAATGGAATTGTTTGATTTATTATGTGAATTGTGAACTACATGATGGGAATTGTTAACTATACAATTCATCCATATTAGTAGTATTTCTATTTAAATAATGAACATAAATAATTGATTTTAAATTCAGAAAAGAGAATGTTACTATTAAATCGGGATTCTAATTGACCAATAAATTGTGTTTCCTCTATAAAATGATTTTGAAACTATATATACCAGGATCCATGACATGTATTAACAACAATTTACTTATCCCAGAACTAGTAATGGATAGTAGGGATTGTATCTTCCTTTCATATGATTCAAAAAAATTCAAGTCCAAGCCATTGGAGAAGGAAATGTTTCATGGATTGTGAATATGTCCACACATAACTATCCAAATTTCATATCCATGATATTATTAATAAAAAATAATATTATTTGAGGTTCTTGATGATTTTTTAGTTAATCAACCTGGACAACCTCTATGTGTGTACCTGGAGGGTAGCGGTGACTCTAATACCAATGTAGTTTTCCATGGGCCACTTGTTGATCCTCATACATTGAAACACTCTTCTACTCCAATTATACCGTATATGGGTCATTATAAAATATTTTGAGAGTGTATCCTAATCATTATGATTATTTTTCATGGGTACCCACATCCAACCACAAATAATGATTAATTGATTCAATAGTTCTAGAAGCTTCATCCAACCACATTATTGTGGGATATGATCCCATAAGAAGCTGATCATTGTATTCAGAATGTATTTTTAATTTCTGATAACCTGTTTATTACTATAGAAAGTGTAGGACCCCGGAACACCCTGAGAGGGGAGGGGTGAATCAAGTTGTCAACTTTTTCTTCATAAAGTTGTGGATCTTTTTCCCACGTTGGTAGAAACTAATTAAACCTATATGATGGACATGATCAGCAATGAAACATTCACATGGACCGAGATAACACAACAATTTTACTTGGTTCACCACAAAGGGCTACGTCCAAGGAGCATACGCCGACAAGTTTCCAGTCATACCAAATTCCACTAATCTTCACTAGCTGTGGATTATAGAGGTTCGGGCACAGTCACTCTGTCCCAGGCTCGCTTCCTTTACAATGTTTCAGGGATAGCTCACTACTTCCCTCGGGTCACTCCCGTTGACTCCCCCTAGCTCACAGCTGTTGGTGAAGTCACACTCAGTTTATAGACGTGACGGTCTCTTCAATAGATAGACATGAAGTTATTTTTCTCATGTTCAGCATGAGACATTTCTTGCATCAGGGTTCATAGATAATTCCCTTTTTAGTTCAATCCTTCTTCTTTTTTGTAATGATTGAATGCACTAGATCCCCTTGTCTTCGTTTGCCTAAAACACAATCACTTGTTTGATTTCTCAATAAATGATGCTCTGATGAAGTCCAAATTTCATCCACTGATGAATACCCCTTTTTCCCTTGTCCACTGGGCAAACAACCATTGAAAAGGGCCTTCACAATGTACCCTACTTCGCAAGGCTCCCAATTTTGCAAATCTCAAATAGGGCTTCATGGAGTCCCTCACTTTTCGCGGAGCTCAATCGCGAAGCACTCTCGAGATGCTACAGCCTTCGCAATGCATGGCTGTCACGGGGCTCCTGCCTCTTTGCGAAGCTCACTGAGCCAACGTGGGGTACACGACTTTCGCGGATCTAGAATAGCCGCTGCGAAGCACCTCTTTCACGAAGCACACTGTCATCGCGAGTGACCTTTGCGAACCGAGAGAAAATGATTTTCGTTGAGAAATCTCTTTTCTTCTCTTGAGGGGGTCGTCCTCTATTCATAGGCGATAACACCGAACCTAGAACCTTCTATGCGAAGTCAACGCCACATCATCTCAAATCGTGAAGCTCCGATGTTTCAGCCGGAATTCTGTCCAAATCGTGAGGCTCCACGACAATTTTTGGATCGTGGAGCTCGTCGAAATCGCGGAGTATCACTGTCATCATTCCTTCGCGCCTTCTCTGCGAAGCTCCCTCGCAAAGCCCTTCCCCGCCGCGATGCGCTTCAACTCTGCCATTTGCGAAGATTTGACGTAATCCTGAAGACTCACCTCCTCCATTATTTTGGTGTTTGCGATTTCCAAACCATGCATCCGCTCTTCACGAAATTCATGTCGTTTCCATATTTAATTTTTATCTTCATGGAAATCCACTCTTTGTGATTCTCAGAAACTTCTAGATTTTGGACCCCAAAAATTTGGCAAACACTGGGAAACGACAACACTTTCTGCTGGTTAACATTATGAACATCCGCTGAAGTTATTCCCTTCACCCCCATTGACAACAATCCCAAAGACCGGTAAAGTGTTCAATGTTATGCTCAAACCATGCTCCCCATGGATAGTATCTCCCTCACAAACCTATATCACATCCATAAAGAGATAAAGACAATTATCATAATCAGGGAGAGGGGATCTCATATCCTCCTTATGCACTAGGAGGCGGCTGAGCCCCAAGGTTCAACCGATGCTTTCCAAACACAGCTGCTGACAATGGATTCGTCAGGATGTCAGCCACATGCTCATCATTTTTTTCAAAATACATTCATTTGTCAATGTTCTTGAATCAAACACGGATCCTTATTGAAATCCTTTGAACTCAACATGACACCATGGAATCTACTTTTTCAACAAAGTTGTATGTCATTTGTTTGCTCTATCAACAAGCAAGATCACCTCTGTAATTTTCCTTCTATTTTTGCCTTCGGCTATTCTTTCATCACAAATTCCACTATCGTGATATGTATCCTTTGATAGATTAGCATTAGCATCATCATAGTTTGATATAATGTGACGTGCATGACCATCGCATAAGTCCACTATGCATGGCCATCACAGAATGCCAATCCCTTTCATATTGTCTTCTTCTTCAACCATCTTCCATTACTTCATGCAAATCATACGATTCTATTCTTCAAGTAGTCTCTTACATGGTTCTCATGAAATCATGAAGAGTTGCATGGTCTTCATCAACCGACATGTCTTCTTCTTCATCCGCAGATGGATTATGCCTCACCATTATTCATTGTTGTAAACAATGTGTCACCTTTGACACATGTTCTTTGAACTTATGATCCGTACAACAGTCATCTGATTTCTCATTCCTCCATTTAATTGGAGTACTTCATGATCTCCTTCATTTTGATCTTCATTGAAAACTATTGACATCAAATACAACCTTATTCACAAAGTGGTCCCAACATAAAGGTGTTTAAGTCTCACGAAAAATACTCATTTGAGAGTCACAGTTTTTTTTTGAAATCCTATGATTGGTAGATTGGCATCAAATTATGGTTTAGAGGGATTTCCTATACAATATATATGAATCTTTTTTTATTCAGACTCTATGGGGTGAGTGTTATAGTTTATTCATGCGTCACTAGCATGGTTTAATGCTAATTCTAGAATATTCAAATTAATTTATTGACAATCGATACTTTTAACAAATATATATCATGGTTGGTATTTATTGGGATTTATGTATTGATGAAGGGCTTAATTTTTTTTCGATTCTGGTGACTCGTTTTCTGCTACGTAATATATTTAAAATATTAAAACATAAACATATTAATAAACATATCATGGTGTATGCTGGTGTATGAAGTATAAAAGAAATGATTCTACACCTAGTGGTGTAGTTATAGGTGGTAGGGAATCATTCCTTGAGACCTATCAAGAGGGAAATACCATATAAAGCTTGAACTAGTTGAAAAAATGTCTTTACCATCAGTTTTATTTAATTTTAGGATTGGTTTTAGCCAACGTTGAATCTGCCGATGTAAAAAATAGGAATTGTTTTATTTATTTTTACAAATCATCATAAAAATTATTTAAATTTGTTTTTGGCCTCATTTATTTAGAAAATCAGGCCAATAATTCCCACTGGTATAAGTTTTTGAACATTTTTTTAATGAAAATGAATCCAAAAAATAATAAATTAATATTTTTGGCATTGGGTTGTAAAATAAAAGACACAAAAATTTTATTAGGAATTATTTTTGGGATCAGTTTATAATTAACCAAGAAAATAAAAAAATTACTATGTTTTAGTTCATTTATTATGCTTTGATTTCACAAATCATGTAGATAACACTGAGTTACAGATTAAAATCTATGGTTTCAGATGTTTGGTGTCGCAATGTTTTCATGGAAACAACAAATTTAAATGAAAAAATTAGAAACAAGAATGATGATTATATAAAACAAATAAAATAAAAAAAACTTAAGTCTTCATGCATATTTAAATTATTTATTGATTTTCCATCAAAATGACATGTTTTTATCAGCACATCTCTTTGTTTTACGGTAGAACTCTTACAAAAATGAATGTAGCGACCAATAATGAATTTTTCACCCCGGTTAGTAAATATCAACGTGATGTCACATATTCATAACTCAATCATATGAATAAAAATAATCAAAAGGAAGATTATTTAGATTTTTAGAAATGAATAAAAATTATAATAATGAAATTAAATTGTTAGAATCGATACGACGTTCAAATCCTCTATTAAATCCACTTTGAGAAAATTATTGAAACAAATAAATCGAAAATTATAAATGAATGAGAAAATGAATCTTTTATTGATAATGAAACTATTTTCAATATCATTGTGTTAATATTTATGATATATTTTAAAGAGGGAAACATGTGTTTTGAATAATATGTTAATACCGATCAGGCAAATTTGCTGAGACTTTTTGGAATCTTTTTTCATTTAAATCCAATTCCCAAAAGGATTATCATTAGTTTAATGAATCTTTATTTTTACCAAAAATACAAAAAAAATCCAATTAATACCATTTTGGCATTGGTTTTATTGAAAATGATTCCAAAAAGTTATTAAATAAATTATTTTTGGCATATCTATTTGGAATTTTTTTTAATAATTTTCAAAAAAATACTATGTTTTAGTGAATTCTCTAATCATTGATTTGACTCTACATGGAGATAAATTGGAGTTAAAAAATAAATTTTATGTCCTAACAAGGTATAAATTGCTTCAAACTCTCTTAGAGATGTTATACTTTTGATAGCCATAACTATTAATTTGTAACAACATTTTGGCTCTGTAGGATCGAATATGTAAATGTGAGATGCTAAATATACAAGGGGGGTGGGGGAATTGTATTCTTTAAAAATTCATTTCGAACCTATAATGTTATGTTTATCAAGGTTAAACAAACAATCACAAGACCACTTAAATAATCCTTTTTTAATTTATTAAAAGAATGATTCTAACTTAAAGCTTATAGAATCTATAATATAATATGAGTAATGGAATTACAAAGTATAAGAAATCTATAATTTCTAACTTTAATGAAGTTACAAATACAGTGGAAATGAAATAACTAGAAATAGTAATAAAGTAACAATGGGAATTTTTTAACCCAAAGAAAAGGGTATCAAACAACCTTGGATAAAGGATCGTTGATTTATAATTTCAAGAAAGTATATCTTTGCCAAACCCAGGTAATCCCTACATCTGGAGATCAGTATCTGTCTTACTATCCTCACAGGGCCTCGATTTAGTTGGAAATTGTAACATCTATCTTCCAAACCTGGAAGACGACGACCAGCATGATCGGAGTCATCATTAAGCAAGTCTGAACATGTTGTTCACGCCTGAACAAGTTGTTTACAATATTTTCACAAAGCAATGAGTGTTGTAAGAGCCTATCTCTCTAGAAATAAATTTACAATCTTGATCACTATCATGTTAATTGATTGTTCACATGAGATTATATTTATAGGAAAAATATTCCAACGGTCAGATCCACTCCAACAGTCATATTTTCCTTAAATATTGGAGGGACATGGAAACGTGGGATATATAAAACAGTTAGTTTGTAACAAATTTTATGACTACATTTCAAGTAAAAGAAATGTTGTTAAGTTAAAGATAAATTTTAATTATAATAAATCTTGTAATCCGATAATATTGGAATGATACATTTTCCAACACTAATATTACCAAGAAAACATATTCTTATGAAATCATGATAATGGATTCTTAAGAAAAAAATAATCAAGAAAACAGAATCATAAGGAAAAGTAAATCATATTGTGAAATAGGTATCTCATTTGTTCTGGAATCAGAATCAAAAAATGGGAATCACATATACATCGGATTTAGAATCATAAAAACCAAATCACATTTACATTAGATTCAGAATCTTAAAAACTGAATCATATATACACTGGATTCGGAATCATAAAAACTGAATCACGTATACACTGGATTCAGAATCATAAAACTGAATCACATATACAACGGATTTGGATTCATAAAACCGAATCACATATACAGTGAATTAGGAATAATAAAACTAAATCACATATACACTACATTCAGAATCATAAAATGGAATCCCACATACACCGGATTCAAAATCATAAAACTGAATGATAAAATCTGAATGACAGATCTTGTAAAAACAACTAAATTAAAAAATCGGAATAACAGATCATGTAAAAATAATTGAATGAAAAAAACAGAATGAAAGATCTTGTAAAAATAATATAATTGGAAAACATAATGATATATTTTTAAGCATAACAAAATGAAAATTTTGTATCTTAATAAAAATACTGCACATAAAAAAAATTAGAACTTATGAAAAAGTGTTTGTGATTTTCAAAACCTAAAACCATAAGGAATGGAGAAGTCATAAGATATCCTTATTGACTTAATAATCTCCAACATTTTTGAAACCAAAAAATATTCTTTTGAAGAATATATTGACATAGATAAGAAAGTATGAAAATCTTATCTCCCATTTTGAATAAAATTTTAGATTAATATGACTAACTCCCCCTTAGGTTATTTTTCCCAAGGATCATACTCATGATCTTTGAAGTCGGGTTATCTTAAGGGAATATCTTCCCCTTTGATAAACATTTATTTTTAAAAGAATAATCACCCTTAAATGGAAATTATATATTATTGCCATTCTCCGCCTCAATAGATTCTCTTTCTCAAGGATTAAATTATTTCTTTAAATAAATTCACCCACATTGTGATTTTCAAAAAGGGGGAAAGGAATGGAGAAGTATAATATGTACCTGAAAGGTTATGAAATAATACATTCGAAAAAAAAAGGAATATATGCATGAAATTTCTTATGAAAATTTTATAAATATGGTTTATATTACAAAAAAATATCGAAATGTAATGAAAATTCATCCATTCTTCTTCTGATCAGGAAACATCTTCTTTATCAAGGAATTGAGTTTCTTCATTTACTTATGATATAATTCAAACTTTTTCAATAAGATCTCCTGATCCTGATTCTTCTTATCTAAATACATGATTCTTTCTTCTTATGTGGAGACCATTCTGTCTAATTCAGCTCTGAAAACCTTCTCACTGCTAACAGATTGAGAAACATATTTGAGCAGACTAGATTTCTCAGAGATTGATGTCTTCACCATTTGAACTCAGTTTTACATGTATTAAAAGATCCTTTTTGAGTCCAAGAAGTCATCAAACATTCTTAGCTCATCATTGATTGATTTTGTACGTATAAATACATTCTTACAAGTCACCTTTTGAGCATAGTAATCCATCAAAATATTATCGATGTCTTCTTCTTGCTTGACAACCATGTCCATAAGAAAATTATTTGATTCTGTCATTTGATTCAGGGTTTCATGCATCATTTGACTCCGGGAATCTATGATTGCAAGAACTGGAATGGTGCTGACCAACTTTCATAAAGATAGCTAGATAAAATCATTTTCAACAGATGAAGAGGACTCGGATCCTGAAACATATTTTCCTTTCTCAACTCCTCTTGGAGTTAAAGAAGATGGTCTTTCTATTGTTTTAGAGGACTTCTGAGGCGTTTCTTTATCAGATGAATCAACCAAAACATTCTTTCCATTAACAGGGTCTCGATATGGAAATTATTCATATGAAACATGAAAAGCATTTAGATCTCCATGTTCATCTTCTTTTATTAATATTTATGATGTTGAGATTCTAATTATCTCTTTTCTTATTGAAATTATTTATCTTCTTCACCATGTTGTTCAACCTGTTCTTTAAAACTTTTTATTCTAGTACAAATTAAACTTATTCTTCAACTAGTTCTTCGACTTGTTCTACCGATTTGTAATCTGATCTCGAAGGAGTTATAACATAATCTTCCAAATACCTTAAGACATCATCATCATCATCTTGAATTATCTGATCTTCCCTTTCTTGTTTTGGTTTTGATAATACTATCTCTTCCTTAGATTTTTGGATTTATAGAGTGACTACTACTTTATTATGAACATCTTGATATTTGGGTACTTCCTGCGATTTATTTTCTATAGCTTTTAGAAGAGACTAAAAATCATTCTTTTCCAATGATTTCTTCTTTAACATCATTTCCTTCTTTTATTTCTCAATATTTTCAGCTTTCTTGATTTTAGAGGCCTTAGCCTCCGCGTGATTCAAAACAAAAGAATGGTCTCGTTCCATTCTAGTAGCTTCCATTTCTCTCCACATTGAAAATATTGCATCTGAATAAGATTTTGGTTTCTTTCCAGGAGGAGGTCCTAAAACTGGGATAGCAGGAACTGGAACTGGCAAGCTCGGTTCATCAAGTTTCCTTTTCAAATGAACTGACATTGAAGATTCTGGAACATCACCATGGTTCTAGAAAGCAATTTCAATAATGTTTTTCGATTCTGGGATAAAAATTACTTTCATCCACCTTAGAGTGTCGTCACTTAACAAAAAAATCATGAAAAGCTTCGAGACTGATCGGCATGGAACATTCAGTTCTTGAAGACACAGAACGATTATCCTAGAAATTGTTGATGGGTACATAAGGATCTGAGATATGATGGTTCTTCGTTATATTTATTGAAATGTGAGAGAGATGTACTTCACTAAGTTTATCTTCCTTATGTTGACAAGAAAATTTAAATGAATTATATCACATATCTTTAGAGAATCCTTTTCTTCCTTTCGTGTAATAAGGAATCCTTGCATCCAGAGTGCCACCATCTTGTGGTTCATTGAAATATTTGAAATCTTCAGATTCATAACATACTTAAGACCGAGAAAATAAAAATCCTTGAATAATCCATATGGATTGAAAATATATAATATAAACAAACACAATAAATGTCCCCTATAAATTTGAAAACATCATTTCATATGGGATATAGTAATCCAAAAGATGATGTGAATTAACGTAATATTCCAAATGGAATTTTTGGTTCCATACCATGAATATATAGATGATAGTCCTGGGGGGGGAATTTATCGCATCAGTAGAGGGAATTAGATATATCCATAATGGTAAAGGGTATTAAAATTTGGGATGATATTGAACCTAGAACCATAGACTGGGGGTGATGAAAAATATTTCATGCCTTTATATAGACTACCATGGAAGACATTACGATGATTACCCACCATTAATTGATCATTACAGGGACATCTTCCATTTAGACATTTTGGGGCTTCCAATTGAGTGAGGGGTATAATTTACTCTAGAACTAGGGGTGGGTCGATGTGTTTCCCATTCCACCATATTATATTGTCAATAATGAGTTTCAGGATCTCATGAATCATCTTGATGGCTTAAATCCTATGATTTTCCTATTGTCCAATACATATCATTTATATTCACATTTCCTTATTTTATATGATTGATGGTGGACACCTTTTGATTTTTATTAATTACGAGAATCTTAATCAACTTACTCTGAAGAACTATTACCATCTGCAATAATCATAGTACACCGAATAAAATTGTGGCAATGAAGCCGTCATCTTCATGTCAGAATTATTGATATACATTTAGTATTGTCCAGTAGATGTTATTTCCAATTTCACTATATGGTTATTCCATTATTTCTACTTAATATTCTGGCCATTTTCAAGGCTCGAATGGGTAAGGTTTTATACCCATATCAGGATTCATTCATGTGTTTTTTTGGAAGACATGTTTTTTATTCAATAAATCGACAGGATGATGCTAAAAACCATTATATCATTTTGTATATAGTGATAGAGAACTGACAGTATGATTAGACCACAAAATTATAATTTGGGGATGATAATGTCCCCTTTTGGGTAACATTATCCTAATAGAAGGATTATAAGCTAACCTAGAGAAGGAATGACTAGTATTTACATGGGATCATGCCCAGAATATATGTTGCATACATAGTTTTTATAGTTAATTGGATATTAAAGAAACATCATACAAGTCTTATCATGTATCACCTGGATGTTTTCATGAAATATTTTCATTGAATAATAATTACCTTTTAGTAGATTTCTTCACATGTAATCGTTAGTTTAAACGAAGGTTGAGATGACCATTTTATAAAATTATCATTTTAGCCTAGTTCTTAGGTTAGCGAGACTAATTATTACTAATTTATGGTAATGTATTATGAATTCATTTCCTATCAAATTTTGGAAGAAAATAAATAAATTATATATTTTTAATTTTGCGTCTATTAATTTTGGTAATGAAATAAAATATTGTTGTTATTCATTCAATGGATATTTTATTAATACAGTATAAATAAAACTATATTTTATGTATAAAAAAAATATTTTTTTTAAATGATAAATTTTACACCATTGAATGACAAACCCCATTTAAATTATTAATTTAACACATTAATAAAATTTATGTGAAGGAATAAAAATTTTATTTTGAACTGGGATATAAAAATATACATTGAATGAATTTATGATACATAGTTGATAAAATTCATGTTTTGATGAATAATAACATTACATAAAATTTTAATCAAAACATATTTTTTTGACGAGATAATTTATATGCATTGAATTAAAATATGTAATAGTTTTAATGTATAGATAGAATATATATTTATCATTAAATATAATTTATGTCTTTAACATTAATTTAACATTGGATTCATATGAAAATATATTTCAATCTTTGGCAATGTTTTGAGTTTTAAAATTGGTTTTCTCATTTCAACAATGAGATTAATTTTAAATTAATTATTAAAAATTATGTGGTTTGAATTTTGAAACATTTAATCATAATTTTGAATAATTAGGTCCAAATTATGTTAATAGGATACTTTTATTTTTGGCATTATGAATAGTATGATTGGTAATTATTTTATTACCATGGTTAATGCTAAATCATGTAATCAAGGTAAAAAATAATATTATAAAATTATTGTAACACCTACACAAAATCCTATTGGATGACTAAATTAAACCCTTATCATCTATGGTCAAAATCTCATTTTATATAATTATGTTAATTTTATTATGTGGGTAAATAAGATATAATATTAATAATAGATTGTATAAGGACATATAATACAATTAACTACATCACAGAAATTTATGTATACATTTTAGAGATTAAATAATTTCAATTCATTATGACACAATTGGGATGTAAAAAATTATTTTATTAATAGAAATATCAAATTAATGATTTTTAAAATATTAAAATAAATATCATATATACTTTTTTAATGTTCTCCATGAATTTTCTAGATGGATGTGTAATATTTAGACAGTATGAAATAATTTTTTTCAAATTTATCTTCAGTTTCATTTTTATTTAAAGTCAAATAAATAAATAGTGTCAAAATTGACACTATAAATTTTTTAAAAAATTAAATTATAATAAATTATTTAAAAATATTATTTTATTTAGAAATCACAAAGTGATAATTATAAGGAATTAAATGTCATAAAATATCCATTTGTGGTCAATTAAAACCATATATAGCAATATTTATAAAAATAATATATTTATAATGTTTTAACCGCAATTACAATATAATAGAATTACTAATTGACAATTAAAATGATATGGTTCAAATTTACCGAATTAGTTGTCCAATATTTATTGGATGATGATATGAAAACCCTATATCATCTATTCTTTTATATTAGGGAACTATGGCTATTTTTTAGGTTTTTATTTATTTATAAAATATTATTTATGTAGTTTCCAAAACTAACCCAAAACTCTATAAGAAATGGGAACCACCTCCCTCACCTCTTCACATAAAATTATGTGTTAAACCATAGAAAACCCTTACATGTTTCCATATAACCATCCCTATTTTCATTCTAGAGGATTAGGCCATAATCAAAGTAAAAATATAGTGCTCTAAGAGGATATTTGTATGATTCACATTGATGAAAAGGTGATATCATATACGGATTCATTCAAACATCTTTGTTGTTCAATATCCTATTCATTTTTTGATTTTTTTTATAAAGTAATATAATCATATCAATATTATAATGATATATTATTATATGTATGAAACAACTATATTCATCCTTCTACCCCTACAATGAAAAATAAAATCACAATGCATGCGTACAGACAACATACCATCTCCATGCTGTGGTGTATTATATTTTTCACCACCACCATTCATGGATGGGTGTAATGATGGAATTTATAATTATATATATTTATGATTTATATAAAATTATATTTATTTATAGATACTATTCACAATTCACATTAATATCATTCAACAATTATTGGAATGAATGTGTTGCTTGTGCGTACATAGGACTTTCAAATCATCCTTCTCCCTAGGTCATTATGAATTGTATTATATATGACATTTCAAAATTTAGTCTAGTAATGGAAAAATAAGTAGGAGATAATGAAGATGTTTTATAAACAAGTTGTTTGTGTTTCTATGTTCTTAATGACACTAAACATGTACGGTCCTAGAATTGTTTGGTTGTGTTATGTAATAAATATTATTCAATGTATAAAATATATTTATATGTAATGTATGTGCCATTATAGATGGAATGTTTGAAAAGGTATAGTTAACCATTGGAAAAAAGGAAGAGATAACCTTAGTAAGAAAAATAAGGATAAGTCTAAGTATAGGTTACAATCCAATCATAGTGTTTAAAATATTTTCATGTGTAAACTATTATAAAAACAAATGTTTCCTATATTAAAATGATATTCATTATTATGGGGTTTTTCTATTATGATTAGTGTTACTCACTCTATAATTCTATGTTTTAGTCAATGGCTTCAACCTAAAGTAACCATGTTAAGGATTAATGTGATTGGAAATTCAAGGATTTCCCCCCTGAGCAACCAAATGTTATGAGAGTTGGAATAAAAAATATTCTATCGGTACTGACAAAAAAATATCAAGATATGAATCATGAAATACATTTTAAAGGTCAAAAGATGTTGAAACATTTTGTTGATTCCTTCATGAGATAGTTTCCACTCTTATTCAATAGGAATTGTTATCCAATAGTTACTGAATATTGTATTAGAACCATTGAAAAGATATTTGTAGTTCTACAATTTTTTGACCATGATAATTTAATCATAGCTATCTACAGTTGGGAAGGCGATGTTGATCAATGGTGAAATATTATCATGAATATTAGGAAAAGGGGTTTAATTGATTCAATCAAATAGGATGAGTTCAAGAACATATATTTCAATAAGTAAATTCCTAGTATTATTCAAGCAAATATACTGACAGAGTTCATTGAACTTAATAAAAATTATGATGAATCAAATGGTACCTATGAACATATTTTACAAGACACACAATGTACACTTCTGGAATTGTTATCCAACTTGAGATTAAAATATATCGATTAATTAGTGGAATAAAACCAAGTCTCGAATAGTAATTAGAAACAATGTACATCAATATAAATATGGAAATTGTTCGATTTTCTCTCAAGTATGAGATGGATATTGGAGTAACCTATCATAAATTTGGGATTGATAAGAAGAAAAATATGGGATTAAATGGAAAATCTAAAGACCATACTGAAAAAATACGACCTTTTCCTTATGCATAATATTTTGATAGAAACAAGGATGGAATTTTCTTAAAGGGACTAGTATTTGATTAATGTGTGGAAAATATTTTCATTATGTAGTTGAATTCCACAGTGATGTGAAAAATATGTCAATTGATACGAAAAATGAAAAGGCTACACAAAATTCCCCACCAACAAATCACTGTTACAAGTGCAATAAAATGTGGTATAATGGAAATCAATGCCCAAATATAAGGGTTGTTTATGATGATCGTAATCAAAAAAACTCTTAAGTCCAATGGTAATGGAATTTCTCAGACAGTCAGTATTGGTGATGTTGAGTATGATAATGAAGTGGTGAATGGTACACTAACTACCCAATCTATCATATAAAATGTATATTTGATTGTGGATCCACCCAATTTTTTATTTATAATGAATTTCTTAAGGTTATTGTTGTATTACCTCAACAATTAGATATTGAGTCCGATGTGACAACTCTTAATGTCATAATAGTCACATCAAATGTTTATAATTATTCATTGGATGAAGATTATGTGAAAGTGTTTCATGAAAATATTTTGATCCTTCCTATAGTAAAATTTGATGCGATTCTTGTCATTGATTGGATTTCTCTATATGGAGATCATATCAATTTCAAAATGTGGGAAGCCAAATTTCATATTCTAGAACTATCTATGATCATCTATCGACGCAGGGGGGAATATGACCTTACAGAAGAAATTTCTTCCATCTTATGGGTCTTAATTCAAATAAATGAAGGTTATTTATCTCAAATGCCTAGGTACAAACACAAGGTTCATAATATACCCATTATGCCAGAGATTGATGATATCTTTCTAGTGGAATTTTCAGGTCTTCCACCAAATCATGAAGTTTACTATTAAATTGAACTCATACCAGTTGTTATGAAAATTTTATTCACACCTTATAGAATGGCCCTAAATGAGTTTTAGGGATTGAAGAAGCAGTTCCAAAATAATCATGATAAGGGATTCATATTCCCCAGCATGTCACCTCTAAGATCATAAATTCTATTTGTTAAAAATAATAATTGACCAATGAGACTATGTATTGATTATTGAGGACTTCACAAGATCAATATCAAGAGAAAATATCCTCCTCCCTTTATTTATGACTTATGTGACCAGCTAGGAGGAGATCAATACTTTTCCAAGGTTGACCGTATTTTAGGATATCATATTTTAAGGGTAAAAACATAAGTGTATACGAAATATAGGATTCCATACAAGGTATGGACACTATAAATTTATAGTGATAGATTTTTTTACTAATTTCCCTACTATCTTCATGGATCTAATGAATCTAGTCTTTAGAGACTATCTTGATCTGTTTGTGGTAGTATTTAAAGATGATATTATTTTCTATTAAATGTTCCTAGAAGAACATAAAGATCAATTGAGAATTTTACTAATGACCCAGAGAAAGGATAATATATATGAAAAATTTACCAAGTATGATTTTTTTCTTCATTATATTAAATTTTGGGTCTCATAATATCAAATTAGAGGATATCTATGGATCCATCAAAATAGATTTTATTGGAATATGGTTGAGACCAAAAACATTAATTAAGATTCCAATTTTTTTAGTTTGGATTGATATTATTGATGTTTTGTGAAATATTTCTCCTGATTATCTAAAACACTCACCAAGTTGACACTAAAAGGAGTTAATTTCATTTGGATAGAGGAATGTGATGATAATTTCAAGTATGTTAAAAGAACATTAGCCAGAGAATCTATTATCACACTATGTTGTAGTGGAGAAACTATTGTGACCTAAAGTGATTCATCCCTCAAGGGGATGGAATGAGTTATGATGAAAAAATATATCATGATACCATATGCCTCACAACAAATGAAAAGTCCTGTGGAAAATTACCCAAATCAAAAATTTGAGTTAGCTGCAGTAATTGTTGAAATAAAGAGATGGAGGGATTATCTTTATGTTTAGAGGTGTGATATTTAAAATAATCAAAAAATATTAATCGACATTTTCACAAAAAAATGATATTAATATGAAACAAAGAATATAGTTCACATTGATTAAGGATTATGACATTCTAAAATATTACCACCCTGGGAAAGCAAAGAGTGGAGAAAATGCATTGAGTCGAAAAGACCATGATAACTTATCCAATATGAGGATCACAGAAAATCCAATATTTATGGAATTTAAAATGATTGATCTAAAAATTTTAATAGAAGGGGATATATCGTATATTTCACAAATGAATTTTAATCCATCAATACAGGTGAAGATTAAATACGCACCTAATGTATATGTAGAGATACAAAAAAATATGAGGAATGTTCCTGAATTCAACCTTGATTGTGATGAAACAATAATGTCTAAGAATCAAGTATGTCTTCCTACCAGAACATAATTATAGAAGGATATATTTGATATGGATAATAGTCCATCAATATCTATTCAACCAGGAATCACAAAGATGTACGGTGATAGGAAAGTGTACTTCTAGTGGGACGGTATGAAAAGTGATGTCTATTAATATGCATCATGTTGTTTTTTTTGTCAGCAAGATAAGGCTAAGAGACAGAAGTATGAGGGGATTTTACAATATGAACCATACTAGAATTTATGGTGGAAAACATCACATGGACTTTGTCATTGGACATCCCAAACATACAATAGAAATAATGCTATCAGGGTTATAATTGATCTCCTTACAAAGTCGACACACTTCATTTCAATTGGAGTTGATTTTTCTCTTGAATATCATTATAGTAAATATAAAAATAAAGCTGTAAGATCTCATGGGGTACCACATTCCATTATATCTGATTGAGAACTAAGGATTACCTCAACATTCTTCCGAAGTCATCAACATGCTCTTGATATGGAGTTATGTTTCAGCACTACTTATCATCCATAGATAGACAGTTAGTCTATGAGGACCATTAAAAATTTGGAATAGTTGTTAAGTGCTTTTTCTATGGATTTCATTGTTTTTTGGGAACAACAGGTACCTTTGGTGAAATTTCATTACTACAATAGATTTCACTCTAGTATTCTGATGGCATCTTATGATTCCCTCTTTTGAAAGATGTGAAGAACAACAACTTGTTGGATAATGTTAGGGAATGAAAGAAATTATGACCAGATATTATTGATGGAATGACAATGGAGGTCAAATATATTATACGACACATTAGTTATTCTCATAGTCGATACAAAAGATAATCTAAAAACAAAAGAAAATAACCTAGAGTTTGATGTTGGTGATAAGGTGTTTTACGAATATCTCCCTAGATTAGTGTAATGATATTTTGAATAAATGGAAAGATAATACATAAGTATATCAGTTCATTAGAAATACATGATCATGTTCGGAAGGTAGCTTACAGATTGGAACTTCCACAAAATCTCTCTCAAATTCATGATATGTTCCATGTATCTCTCCAAAAAAAGTACTTACTTAATCCTTCACATGTACTATGCTCAGAGGTCATACTAGTGGAGCAAGATCATTCTTATGACGAACAACCGATAAAGTTTTTGAATCACATAGAAACGCTTTAATGAAACAATACTGCTATCTTGGTTAATGGATTATGGAAGAAACACCAATTTGAAGAATCTACAAGGGATATTGAGGATATAATAAGGGAGAGGTATCCTCATCTATATGTTTTCAAGTGACAAATTATGATGTTGAAATTTGTTTAAGGGGGTATGATTTAACACTTGAATATTTTAATGAAATAATTTATTTAAATAAATTCTATTCTTAAATATCATTCATTGGAAGAAATTGAGATTTTAAATGAACCGTGAGATTCCCTTGTTATAAAATTACCGTTATAGACTTGCTATGATGATAGTGGGAATAATTATAAGTAACATTAGAAAATACATTGTGAATTCATTTGATATCAATTAATTATGAAACATATTTATAAATTACAATTTTTTTTTATTTTTTATTGAATTAATTTTTTTAATGATATAAAATATATTTTCTATTCATCCAAAGGATATATTAGTCGTAGGGTATGAATAAAGCCATATTTGATGTACAAAAATCAATTTTTTTTAAAATATGTATTCCACCCCATTCAATTGTGAACCCCATATAAATAATGATTTTTAAATATTAATATATTTATTAGGACAACATTAAAATGTAATTTGGAATTGGTATATAAAAATTTACGTTGAGTGAATTTTGTATATTTTTTGAAAACATTCAGGTTTTGATGAATAATAAAAATACTCTAAATTGTCATTAAATAACACTTTTTTCATTGACACAATTTCTATGATGAAATTATAATATGAAATGTTTTTAATTTATAGTAAGAATATATTTTTATCACTCAATATAATGTCTGTATTGAGCATTAATTTTACATTTAATTCATAGGTACAAAAATTTCTATATTTTGTAATGTCAAAAATTTTAAAAAGTGTTTTATCAGTTAAAAAACAGGATTAATTTTAAATTATTTTCTGCAACTTCTGAGTTTTCAAATTGGAATAATGGATTAAATATTTTATATTAGTATGTCCAAATTATGTTAATAGGATACATTTATTTTTGTCCATTATGAATTGTAACATTTATAATTATTTTATTTTCATGGTTAACGGTATATCATGTTATTAATGGTAAGAAAAGTATTATCAAATTACCTTAAGACCTATAAAATATTCTATTAGAATCTTAAATTAGACCCTTATCATATATTTTTTGAAATTCAATCACTTTATTTCCACTATCAAATGCATATTACATGATTGTAATAAACAATAATGAATGTGAAAAAATGTCACCATCACATTTTATATAAGTTTATTAATTTTAATATATTGATAAATATGAGATAAAATAGACTATATATAGTATTTTGTAAGATAGAAGAATTATTCACATCCTTGAAATTTATTTATATTTTCTAGATAGTAAATAGATACCATTAATGAAGACATAATTGAGATGTAAAAATTATTTTATTTACAAAAATACCAAATAATATGAAATGGCCTTTTTCTGATATGATAGTCTCATCAATGAGCCTTGACCAATATGAAATTATTTTCTATGATTATGTGTATTTGGAAAATAAATTCATGTCTTGTGTTAGGAATATTGGGACTACATTTCAATTTTATTATTTTTTCCCATGAAATTATATTATGATCTTCTGTATGAAGTTTATGATTTTCATGTGTTCTGTTCTAATGATTATGAAATGATTGAAATTTTCATTTTTAACCCATACTGAAATTTTGAGCTCATATTTTCAAATGTTTCTCTTCCATATGTCATGAATAATGTTGATAATTTTAATATTTCAAAATGGATTCTAGTTATGATGAAATAAGTGGGAGATAATGTGGATGTTTTATGAACCGGTTGTTTGTGATTCCCAGTTTTTTAAGACACTTAACATATATGGGACATGCGTGGTTTTTTCATGTTATTTAATAAAAATTCCTCAATATTGACATAATATTTATACTTAATGTATAGTCCATTATATTTTATCCAAAGAAGCATCTATTATTGGATTAAATACATAGGGAGTTATATTTATACAAAAACAATATTGTGAGATAACAATTTAGGATATGAAAGGTAGACTAAAATCAGCTCTAATCCTGTATATTCCAATGAATGTATGAATATATACAATATCTTTTGATGCATCTATTATCATTTTAAAAGTAATAATTATGTCGGAATATCATGTTGTAGCATAAAAGTATCATCATCAAATGCCACATGAATGGAATTACACGATGCATGATCCCAATATATCCATTTTGGGTAATTACTTATGTTATTGGACACATTTCCTAATGGGAGATAATTTTTTCCTTTTTATGAGTCAAAAAACCATTAGGGGTATTTTCACACAGAATAGATTAAACTATATTTTGAGAATTTTGGTTGATTACATGAACTAATTTGATATTAATCATTACAATATTACTATGAAAGGATATGTTAGAGCGGGTTCTATGAGCTGGTGGACTCCAACCCAAGTAGTTTGACATGGCAGTGAGAAGTTGAAGCCTATGGACCCATCTATTAGATGAACATGGAGGTTTAGTACCTTCATAGATATTCTATACATGATTAATTATCAATGACATCATCACATATGGATAAATTGATGATGATAATCTTATCAGATCCCGATGTATTATCCCTAATTGTGATTTATTACTCCATTGATCCACTACTAGGTTGGATCATTGAGGATGATGATGTCTTATTCATAAATGGGATCCTATGGGTTCCTATAGACTTCATGGAAGAATTTATTTTATTGTATATCTATACTACTATGAAAAAACATCTGATTATTATAGAGATTGGTCATGAGTAGTGTTTTTAGTATTGGTGGCCTTGTATAAAAAGGGAGATGGAACATATTATTCATTTTGTTCGTTGAATTACCTAGTTAGGGTAAAAATAGTGTCCAATAAGGCCTCCAAAACCATTATCCATTATAGATTAGAAATCTGATTATGTCACTATGTATTTTTTGATTGGTTTTCTTCGATATTCTCGAGGAAGGAATTTAGTATGGGTGATCATTGATAAGAAGATGATGGTTGCACAATTTTTACCTATAAGAGGGTACTTCTTAATGGATTTTCATCAGAGATTATATATCTGTTTGAATTTACATGCAGAAGGTAAACATCAAAATATCATTTATAATAAGAATTATCATACCACATAATGGTTCTGGAAGGGATTATAGTGAAATTTTGGGAAAATTGTTCATTTGAGTATAGACTATGATACTAAAAAAGATGGTTAGTCTGAATGGATGATACATGTACAAGAGGAAATTAATTGAGCATGAATCTATGATTTTTAATGTTCTTGGTAGAAACATTTACCCATATTAATGATCAAAACAAATTATATATTCCTAGAAATGATATATATGGCTCCTAATGAGGAGATATATAGTAGGCCATTCCAGTCACGTTTATGGTGGATATAGGTATTTGAGGCCATATAACGTTTATCTAATTTCATTATGGAGACATTATATTTGGATCAGATGAAAAAAAATGGAAATGGTGGTTTCTTGTATTAATACAAAATGAGATAAACAACATTGACCAAAATGGTATGATATCAGGGATTTGGTATTCTTTCATGAATCAGATAGATTAGGGAATTGACTCTTTCTATAGTAGGGGAATATATCACCTTAGTTAATTGGACATTTATTGGTTATGGAGTGAATCAGACTTGATTCCTTTCAGTTATACATACCTTAATGGTTCGTCGATATGCATAATTTTTTCCATTGTTCACACCATCTATGATATAATTCAAATACAATTCAAATCCTACAACCTAACTAGTATGATTAGGACGTAGATACACCCTTTTAGGATCATCCTATCCTTATTGTGGACCCAAAAAAATGGTTTCACAAGGAATGTCCATCCCATTACAATGAGATCATTGAAAGCACAATTGATTACTTGATGAAACATGGGAGAGAGAGGCTAACACCCGTTATTAGGGTCATTAGTGATTCCAATGTTATGATGTACTACTAGTGGAATGGAATACGTAGGAAGAGTATCATCAAGGGGAAACATGAGAATATAATGTAATTTATTGTGGCGTGGAACATTTTTAATATGAATCCTCTGAAATAAACATATAAATGGATCCATGTGGTTCATAGAAAGGTTTTGGAGTATATGTGGCTAGTTCGGTTCTTAGAGATCCATTTTACAGTGAATAAGTTAGGCACATAGTTAGGGAATGGTCACTGCTAACCGTATACCTCAGATTATGGTTCCTTATAATGGTTCCAAAAAAAATTTATAAAAAATTAGAGGGTTATTTGATTCATGCGTGGAAGAGACAAAGGGTGTGTATGAGTTTCCCATTGATTGTCTATCATATCTTATAGTCCATGAAGGGTGTTCTCCATGGCTAGTGGGGTGTTAATGGATGGCGCAGATTTTGGAAAAAAATGAATCCATACCATGTGGACAATAATTTTTTGTTATAATTACCATTCTCTCTCACCAGTTTTAATGAAGCCTCATGTTATCTTTTCTAGTGGAATCATAAAACACTCTTCTCGATTTTATCTCTCCTTATGAAAAGAGATAGAATTTGCGATAACTATTTCATCCTGACATCGATTCAAGATTCTTATGTAGGATTTTAAATACCTAAATATTAAATATAATATTTATCTCCTATCTATGAGATTCATATTTTATATAGAGTTATTTTAGTTTGATATTATATTCCCAATTTTATTGGTGATTTTATATTCATCTGTTTTTATTTGACCGAGACCAAACCGAAGGACGATATTGGTTGAGTGTTCAACCAAAGGGTTATTTTGGGTGGTCTATAATATTCCCCTCATTATATGATTTCTATACCATGAATTTTTCATGCCACATACTTGAAATTTTTGTTATTGCATCCTAATTTAAACATTACACAATTTAATGGTTTTTTTCTTTTTTATGAAATCCCTTGATTCCCTTATAAAATGATTGAGGTTTTTGTCCTCATCCAAAAAATGACCATGAGGTGGAATTTTATAATATGACCAGATATTCCCCCTTATGATCAATTGATCATAATTTTAATTTCATAGAGTGGAATATGAGATTCATGTGAACTGTTAATCGTTGTATATAGATTAAAAAAAATCATTTTATTTTAGAATGAATGAAATTGAGTGTCACATGACGAGTGTATGATCATGAAATTGTTAATGAAATAGGTGTGACCAATTAAATGAAACATGGAGTAGAAATTGATATGGTATATGAATTTTTAATATAAATCACATTGATAATGGATGACATGGTATATCATGGGTCATGATGAAACTGCATGGTACTAATTTGGGACACAGGGTATAGAACTATAGTGGGGACTCATTTTATAACACTAATGAGGGAGATTTGTGGAAAGGGAATGATAAACCACATGAATTCATTGGTTATCAGACCATTGGTTGGGTTTTCATGGACCATCATTGACATTATAATTGGGATCCACTAAGTCTTCAATGAGTTTTCAATTAATGTGATCTATGTATTATAATTTGATATCCTTTTCATTAGCTATTAGTCATGGCCTATGTATGATTGAATATAGATTACTCATTATTGTCTAGTGATTAATCTTTACCATTATTTATATTTCATACCTATTTATGGTTTATTCATCCTGATGATATTTGGTAGATTGAAAGATACAAATTCATCTTTTTTCTATTTTATTATTGTCATACATGCCCAATGATTCATGTTATATGATAAAACTATACATTTTATAAACACCCTTAGTAGGGCATACTATGTGGATTCTCAATCCCTGATAAAGACACCCCTTGGAACTCATACATACATCATAGATGCACTTAGGAATAAGGGAAAGTTACTGCTTGAGAGTGTCCGATAGATTGTTTGATATGAGTAGAGGAGCACATAACTGATTTATGTGTCGTGATGCTATAAAGAGATTGTATTTTTTTTATTTTTGTGATTTTGAAATATTAGTTGTACTACAAACATGTTTCCATCAATTTTTTCCTTTTATATATTTACATGACAATTAATTGTGTTGATTTGATAATACATTTGTCCTTAATTTTTGTTACTTCTATTTAAATGAATATCTAATTTTGATGGTTAGTTTTGTGCTTCAATTGTTTATTAATTTATGATATCACTATATTACTTAGATAATTTGAATATATTCTCCCTCCATACTATTATATACCTTTATTGATATTTAGTAGCCTCGAGCATAAGTGGAGGCACACTTGAGAGAACTTTACCCATCGTCGTGGGGCACTACATAGTGGCTCAGAGGTTGATACATTACATTAGACATGCTATTATAGTTTGAAGGAAATATGACTTAGTCATTGTAGATTACTTTAAAATATTTTTATTGATTTATGTTCTTGCACACAGATATAGAATGCATGCTTTCATAAATCTAGAATTTATATATATTTGTGTGTATATGTGTTGGATGGGATTTGGACAACTTACCTCTTAATTATTTTATTAAGAGTTTACCAATTTGACAATCTCTTCATGTGATTAGGAAATAGGATTTAATATATATATACAGATATAGATAAATAAATATAAATACAAATACAAAAATATTAATTCTAAAGAATAAAAATATTAAATAAAAATTAAATAGATCAAAAATAACATATTATAAAAAATAAATATTAATTTTTTAAAAAGAAATAAATAATAAATAAAGAAAAAAAAAATAAAAAAAAAATAAAAAATAAAAAAATTACTATTATATTTAATAATTAATAATTACTAAATAATTATTTAAATTTGATGCTTATAAAATATATAATTCATATATGAAAATATGATAAATAAATAAGAAATTAATATCTATTTATTAATAAAAATTAAATAATATATGAAAATAACTAATGGATATATAGTAAAAAAATAAAATTAAAAATAAACCATACTTAAATAATAAATTAATAAAGAAATATTTGATTCATTTTACATCAATTAAAAAAAATAAAAAAATAATGAAACAATAAATAATAAATAATAAAATATAAAATTAATACCAAATAATAAATTTTTATATACTAAATTATTTTTAAATAAAGAAGTGATAAATAATAAATGAGTAAAAAATAATTAAAAAACACATAATAAATAAAAGGATAATAAAAATGTATTAATAAATAATAAACATGGAAATAAAATGTAAATGTAAATAACATCTTATGATATATAATATTTATAAAATAAATATTAAATAAATAAATTAAAATTTATTGAAATTTTAATGGAAATTTATTTATAAATAATAAATATATATTTTTAAAATAAAAAAATTAAAAATTACATAATAAAAATTACATAATGAATAATTAATAAATATGAAACTAGAAATATTAATTATTAAATAATAAATAGTAATAATTAAATTTGAAATATTAAGTAATATATATATATATATAATATTTTAAAATTTTATTTAAAAACATTTATATATAGATTAATTAATTATATAAATATTTATAATTGCACATAAATGTATATAGATTCATCTATAGAGACGCAAACAACCACATAAAATAACAAAATACATAGAAATGCATATGAAATCAACGTATATATATTTGAATTAATGTATATACATATATCTAAATGGATATAAATTTCTATAAATATATATATGTATAACCGAATGTAAATAAATATATATAAAAACAATTTCATGTTATATATATATAAATAAATTCACCGACAAATATAACTGTATATTAATATATACATAGAAACAAATGTAATTATATATATATATACACCAAAAAATACTTCAAGAAACAATGAATCCTTCTGGTCAATATTAATGTGTCAAAGGTGGAGTGACATGGATCAGGATGACTACTTGTGAAAATAGGATTGTAGTGTTTGCAGTCATAATTGGGTGGGATTCCACATGAATAGGGATATGTCTATTGATTTTCATCATCAAAACATTTACCCATTGATTCGATGCTGGATAGAGGGGTTATCTTCTATGTGTCTATCGTCATAGGGGATCAGTTTGAGGTTGTAGAGATATAATCATGTGATGTAGGCTAGGTTCAATCACACATCACAAGGTTGGTGACCCAAAATAATTATTTTTGTTGACACATATCATCCATCCCTCCTATCAATTCATGGAAATATATATTCACATTAAATATTTGGATATTTTTCATGATGCAATTCTTTATATTTGTGAGGATATGGAAATTTCATACTAGGATCATGGTGCAAGGATTATTGGAAATGGGCTTGGCTAGTCATTTGAATTGTGGAATGACATAATGAAGATTTCTCACCAAGGGCCTTAAAAGGGTCCATGTATTGTCTTTTTTTCATTGGTCCTTTGGGACCCTAAATTGTATGGGCCATTAATCAATAATGCCCTAGGTTTATGTTTTCTATTACAATAAAACATATTTGAAAAGGGGGATTTAATTCGGTAAAAAATTGGCACTTACCCATACAAGTTAAAGAAATAAATCACCAAAAAAGGTAAAACCAAAAATAAATTATTTGAAATCAAATAAATAATAATTTATATCAATTGAATAATTCCATAGATGAAATAATAATCATATGAAGTTATAACAAATCAAAGAAGAAATCACAATGATTGTTAGAAATCATGTTATAAAAAACACAGATTGTGTGGTCCAATATGGATTTTTAACCTAAAAATAGTGAATGTTGTTTTTATAAATAATTTGAAATATATGTTTTCTCAGTCAATGATTTTATATCTCATGGATCCGAAACAGACTCCGGGATAATTTTTTTGTATTTCTTATGAGAAATTTTTTTTTAAAAACATCATTAGAAATATAAATATATTCTATTCAAATAATTTCAATTAAAATATTAACTAATTTCATTGTGTATAATTTAATTACATTCAATTTTACTAGTTTTTTAGCTTAAAAACCCATTTTTTATAATTATGTTCATTTTATATTTAAACATGATATTCAACATAAACTAGAATAAATTTATGTTTCAAAAAATTACCAACTAAAAATTTTAAATAACTAATTTCAGCCATATAAAAATTATATATAATTAAAAATTGAAAATAATAATTAATTGTCCAAAATAAATATTAACTGAATATATATTTTAAAAACCACCACTAAAATTTTTCATAATTTATTTAGCATCATGTTTTATATTTTCTCCTAAAACACACTACATAATACAAATTTTCCTATAGCCGGATTCCCATTATTTAGTTTGATTCTAAATATGCACGGGAAAAATATAATATAAAATCAAATGATGATATATTTTTTGGGTATTAATATATAATCAAGGATTATTATATTTATAATAGGAGTACCTTAATTATTGAGGAATCATTTCATATTATGATTGATTCATGTTCATTAAAAGAAATTATTATTGATTGGGATGTGATAATTATGTATTTGAGAGACATTAAGTATAGAGAATATGAACATAATGAAATTAATGAACCAATTATGGGGGGCATGAACTCTTACAATCTAAACCATATTAAAGTATTTGGAATGCACATAATGTTCAACATATAGATACTATTATTGGAAATGGTGTTTCAATGGGTTAAAAGTATATCTTATTTAATCTTTTTTACTAGGATTTTATTTATATTTTTCTTCCAAAATATATTTTTTGAATAATTAAATTTTTATAATGGGATTTTATCTATTTATGAAAAGTTGAATCAGTTTATCAGAAATATTTTTTAGATTTTATTTATTCTACTAGATGACTGAAATATTCATGGAAGTACATGAATATTTATCATAAATGTATTTGAATATGGTGAAATTAATAAATATAATAAAATATTTTTATATTAAAGTAATATAAAATAATGATGTGTGAATATTGAAAAATATTATTCACCCTAATCTAGGATAGAAAATATTATAATATTTTCAGTTAATGTATTTTTTCCTGGTTTCATGTTATATAAAATTAATAGTGAATGTGTTTCTTAATGGTTATATTTATGAGATATTACTTGTGAAAAAACCCATAATATTCCCAAATAAAATGATTCCAAATCATGTTTTTGGAACTATGTAACAATTTATATGGATTGAAAAAATATACTGAATATTTTTCTAAGAGGATATCATATTATCTTTTCAAACCACACTTTTAAGAATAAAATTATAATCTTAACTTTTGTATTAATAATTATTGGAATGATATATAATGTTAAAATGTTTTTTGAAAATATAATTTATGGATCTTTTAAAAAATAATTTTTCCTAGAAAATTTAGAGTAATTTATATATTAATGTGATACAAGTTTAACTGGGGAACAAGGATTTTTCATGGCCTTACAATTATTCCATGATATTATTTTATCATCCTCAATTATTTAATGTAATAAAAATCAATTAATTATAAAAATTAGTATTTTATTGTAACAGTTAAAACAATATTATGAGTATATTATTTTAACCTAATAATGATGAATCTGGAAAATATATTGTCTTTAAACTATTATAGGCATGATTGGAAACTTATTTGTTCTATATCTTCTAGTCAAGAAATAATATATTCTTTTTTCATGTCATATAGATTTCAATGTAATCCTGACTAATTTCATATGATGTTTTTTTAAAAAATTATAATATATGTTAAATAATCATTAAGTCAATGTCTATTTTACCCTTCACGAACATGTATTAAATTAATCGGTTATAGTGATATTGATTTTGGTTGATGAAAGATAAATTGAAAATGAAAAATAATTATGTTTGCATTTCCTAGTAAATGTATAGTCTCGTGTATATCAATGAATGTTTTTTAGTGTGATTTTAAAATAATGAAAATGATAAATGTTTTTACTACAACTTTTTATAATTAATATAGATTAATATTGATTTCTATTTTTATATTTAATTTTGAAAATATTGTTATTTAATATGAAAATACCTTCATATTAACTATCTATGGAAATTACATAAATCATTCTATAACTATGAATATTGATTTCATACTTAACATTTATATAGGTAATATAAAAATATAATATTAATGTAGTACCATTTGAAGCATAATATCAATTTGATTTAATTTCAACTCATCCTTTATACTATATAATTTTTTTAAAAAAAATTTACATTGAAATGTGGATTTATAATTATTTAGTAATTTTAATGTATCTATAAGTGGGTTAATATTTTATTCAGTACATATTAATTTATATAATATATTGAATATTATATAAATAATTTCAAGGATCCATGTAGCATTTTTTCATTTTTATATAATTTTATTATTTATGGAGATTAATGATTAATATATATTTTTTGAAGACTTATTCTATTAATTAGTTTATTTATTAATTTTATCTATTGTATTTTATTAAATCCAAGATTTATTCATTTTAAAATATTCTTGATCTTACTAATAATATTTCTTTTACATATTCTATTTTTTAAAATTCATTGTGATTCTGTTTACAATTTAATTTTCCAAAATGATTAAATTCTTGATGATTTCAAATATTGGTACATAAATTCATAAATATATTGTAAAAAGTTTTGTGTATCATAAATTTTAAATATTTTTCTGATTAATAATTTATTTTTGAGAAACTAACATCATTATTGAAGAATTGTTTTTGGATATTATTTTTTTCTAAATTTAGAAGAATTAAGTTTTTCCCTATAACGATATTTTATTATAGGGGAAGAATGTATCCAAATAAGTTTTTCGTAAATGGAAATGGTTAATTTATTTCAAAACAATTAATTTTTTTCCAATTCCAAAAAGTGGTAGAATCTTTGAAATTTTCATTTTATTTTACAATTAACATAATAAAGTGCATGTTAATATGGTTCCCCGAACCCCTATATTTAATATGTTTACAATAACATTATTATATTCCTCCAAATAACATGAGTTTTATAGTAATTTTCTTCCAATTTATTTATTAAATTTTTTATTGATCTATTATTATAATTAAATGAATTATTTTTGAAAAATCATTCCATGTTTGGAATGAACATGAATATTAACCATTTCATATAAGAGACAATTGATTAAAAACATTTATAATAGGTTGAATACACCTCTAAAAAATACCACATTCAAGATAGCAATACTTTCAATCATTTCATATAATAGGCTCATATTGATAAAAATGTAATTTTTTCAAGAAAATAAATGAATTGATGTAGACATTGAATTGAAAAGTCTGTTCAGAAAATAATTACTATAATTTCTACAATGTAATGAATTAACATCATGTTCATTTTATGTGAATGAATTGGTTCTGGGGAACAACATTTTTATTTTTACCAACCACATGACGAAAAACTACACATATGACAAGGATTTAAATATAGTAATTATTATTCAAATGAAAGTATTTTTCAAAAAAATTGTTCTTCATAGAACTAAATATATCAACCATAATTGTACCAAGGATAATATAATTTTCATATACTTTTTTATTTCAATTTACCTAATGTTTTTATTTATTATTCAAAAAATTTAATTTCTTTGGACTAATTAATAATGTTGATGTAATGAAAATTTTTATTTATTTATTCCAAAAAAAATTTAATAAATGAAAAATTCATCTCTTAATTTCTATCTTAATAATAAATATCTACTAAAAATGTTTCAAACAGAATTTTTGGAATTTAAATATTTTATCACATTAATATTTATCGAGTATTATAATTAACATATTGTTCATTAATATGAGAATATTTTACAATTTTTTTTCATTTATTATTGACAAATATTTTTTCTTCATATTTTTATTATATCAATTTTTAATGAAATTAATATCCTCATCCAAGTGAATGGTAATTTTTATAATTTATAAATCTGGATATAAATATTTATAAATGATGTTTATAATTTTTGAAGGGTTTTAATATTTATGGAAACTCTATATAAATATTTAAAATAACCAATATCTATATATCAAGGATCATGATACATTCCAAATGTATTATTTGACATAATTATTGATATCAATCTCATGGTCACTCAGGCTAAAATACATAATTTTGATAAATTTTTAATGAATAGGACACTAATATCTCAACTCACTAATTCCAATGGTTTATTTTTTTCTATGGTTATTAATTCATCGTATTCTTTTTCAATGTGTCTAATTGTGTGGTTTATTCTACATGTAAATAGTAGATCATTTGTAATATATTATACCAATATAAACAAAATTACCTTTAAATAATGACTAAATGGTAAATAGAAGCTTATTTTGGTTCTTCCATTGACATTATAATTTATGTTTCGGTTTCAGACTCCATTTCAAGATAAATCTATTATGGTTGTGACACCTGCTGTGTAAAAATAAATCATGTGAGAAGATATTATCGAAAAAATGGGTTTTGATGGGGTTGTTAGTCACCATAAAAATTATGAGATTCTATTATTCCATGGTCCACATTTACCTAAATTTGGGAGACATAACATGTAGATAGTATGATATTTTCTCTAAACGATGATAAAAATCCTACTATTAATCTTATTTTTAATGTACAGAAAATAATAATATTAACTCTAAATTTTTTGAAAATTAATTATAAAGCTTTTACTCTTCCCGAAATTTCATATTATCTATTCAAATATTTTTAAAACCATAGGAATAATTATTCATGAAACCATATATGTTACAATGGATGTTTTTTTATGTTTGAAGATATGTACTAATTATGTACAATTGTTTTTAATATAATTATATCAAAATAAATAGTTTATAGATACTTTATGTGTATGGATATATTATTATCGAATGGATAGTCATAAAAATAATTTAACATATGGAAAAAATAATCCATCCATTAATACCGAAATATTAATAGTATATTATTAGAACAACGAGTTACCGTTAGAAGAGGAATTTCCTTTATTTAATAAAATTTATGAAACCCTAACAAGAGAAAAATCTATTTTGTTAATATTTAGAGGTTTTTGTAAATTTTTCAAAGAGTTCTTAATTTAATATAGGGGGAACCCTATACACTTATAATGGGAAAAATGATCATCATGTTGTAATTAAATATCCATCATAAGGATCATGTTTTGTAGATTTTCAAATGATAAGAATGTTCATAACCACATTGATGGGATTCATAGTCTACATGGTATTATTGAATGGTAAAAATATAAAATGTAAATGGCACAATGTCATCATAAGGAACCATTTTAGGGTATATAGATACTATTACGGTAGAATGAAAGGAATATAGGGTGCATAATAAAAACTATTATTGCAATATGATATGGGTTTCATGGGGTAAAAAAACTCTTAATTAATGACTTCATACTGTATAAGAACCCTATAATGATAACATCATGGTGTTGATTAGATGTAATCATATACAGTTGATATTTGTTACAAATGAATCCTATTTAGAATTAGGATACTATTTCACTATACGATAATAGTGAACCCTGAATATAAAACATCATAAGGTATATATAGGGACATTATATATTGAATTCAGTTAGAAATATATAATTTTAAAAATATCATAAGGCAAAAATAAGAATTATAATTATGATTTTGATGGTATAAAATCATTATAAATATCCTGTTAACATCAGTGGAATATACTAGAATTGTATTGATAATAAATATAGTGAAATCAGAATACAATAATTCTGATAAAAACAATAAACTAAATGATTTACGTTGATTTGTTCTTAATGGATTCCAGAACATTATCCTTTACAATTATTTAGATTTATGATGAGTATATATCACCAATATTATGCTGATGATTAGAGATGAAGATTATGTTGAAAAATATATACATCTCAATATATTACATGATGTCAAGAACATGTTGATGTATTTATAATGATATAATTGATATGATAGATATAGAGATGATGAATCTATAATATTCATGTGTCGCATGGAGCATATTTGTTGATTCTACATGGGAGATTAGATGAATATGTATTATTATATTCAATGTTCTCAATATAAAAAGTATATTGGAGAATTAAACCAAAATGAAATCCATGAAATAATATTCCCACAAATATTTGAATATATATATTTTATGGAAAATAATTAAGAAATAGTTTAGTACCGTAGAGAACATTGTACTAGTTCAATGGGAACACATGATTTTATCGAAAGAGATGTGAGTATTTTATTTAATAAATCCCTATTAATCATAATAGAAAGAGATCTGATACATCTTTGTTATTCTATGCATTGAGTAATGTTAATAATACACTCTAAATATAAATAATTATTAGTGTTTTAATGGATATTTATTACTTGCATGGAATGTATTCCATTAATTGAAGGAGAAAAAGGATGAAACATACTACACAAAATACAGGGGTAACTAATGACCTTTTCAATGGAGAAGTTGGAGAATACCCATCGATAACTGTTGGGATGGGTAGAAAAATTCCACTGGGATACGGAAAGAATATTTTCACATGATTGATTAAATTATTTTGATAAATTATACATAATCTATTGGGATGAATATTCTATGTACACATAGATACTATACATTATAGTGGGTTTGGTAATTTGTTTAAGGTCTCTACAAGTATTTTTTTGGTGATATCAGGTTACATTTCACTGATGATTTATATTAGAGAAACCATGAATTTGAAAATGAAATTGCCCTATTAGGGTGTAGTAAATTGAGTATAAACATTGTAAACCCACACATTTTTTTTTGAAATATATTTTTTCATATGTGAATGTTTGAGAAAATAATAATCAGTGTATTGACACATCAACTAGTCATAGTGGTAAACGAAAAAGTGGAATTCATAGAACCAAATATAGTTATGAGATTCCACCATAACCCTATCATTTCCCTCACCTAACCAAGACAACATTGAAAAACTGATAATGAATTCGTATTTCCATCATTCCAAGTTAATATATTTATTTCTCAGATATAGAAAATCAAAAGTTTTTGTGGAAATATCGACTAATGTACCCTCAGTAAAAACATATTCTAAATAGTTTTATCATATTTATATATAATAATACTTAATTGATATATAAATTATATATTTTTAGTAGTGTAATTATGAAAATTATTCTTATAAATTTCTATTGAGGATGAATTATCAAGAATAATTAGCATTTTCAAATTAAAGATTAGAATTATTTAAAGTATGTTTAATCAATAAAAATTGATCCTAACAACTAGTAGTATGAATTTATTATACATCCTCTATAGAAATTTAAACAAATAATAATATAATTAAACACCATGAAATTAAAATCCTTCTTATAAATTGAACATTTTAATAGTACTTTTACTCACTATTTAAATTGCCCAAATTCAGAAATAGATTTTTTTTCTAAATAATAATCTTTTATTCATAGAAAAAAATAAATTATCAATCATGGAATCATTATCATATGCAATTATCTATTGGATTAAATGTAATATAATTACTTTTGGGTGTTTTTAAAATAATGCATTGATACACAAAAAAAAATATTGTAGAAAGTAGATTTGTTAAAAAAACTATCAACTATTCCACTATTAAAATTTATTTCAATAAAATTATCATTAATATCATTATATAATATTAAATAAATATTCACTAAGGTTTTTTTGATTTTAAAGAAAAAATGATAACTTTTTTAATGCATTAATTAAAATAATTCTATTTATGATGGAAAATTTAATCAATTCAAATAAACCCATGTAGTACAAATTTTTTTTTAAATTTTTACATAACATTAATATTAAATTCAAAATATATTATATATAAAAATTATTGAGAATTTATTTAACTTGTGGAATAATAAATAAAATAAATAATTCAAATATTCATAATAAAAATATATAGAAAATATTTTTTATTAAAATTATGTGGGAAAACCGATCCTATTAAAAAACATTTTACAAAATATATATTTATATTATTGCATACAAAGATAGATGATAATTTTTTTGTGCTTAATGATATTATACAAATATTAAAATTTTGTCAAAATAGTTTTAATGTTCAAAATGAAATTGTTGATTATGATAAACCTCATTAAAAACTATGTCATTAATAAATGAACATTTAACATCAATTTGTTAAGGATTAAACAATTTATTAATAAAATAATATAATAATATATGAATAGATTTTAATCAATGGACATGGGAAAACATTTCATCATAATCCACACCATATTCTTGAAACAAATCTGGAGTAACTAATCAATCTCTATTATTATCAATTGAATGAAATTCATCTAGCTAATATTTTAATATAAATTTATTACCAATTATTTTAAAATAATTATCTTGAATATCCAATTCCATAAAAATAAAAAAAACTAATTATATCTATCATGTATTGAATGAATCTTGTTTGGATATTTTAATGATTTTGAAAAATATTTCAGAACAAATCAGAAATTAGAGAATAATATCCTTAAATAAAAAAATATATTTCTAGTTTACACTCTAGAATCTACGTTTCTAATTACAATATCAAAAGGGATATTTGAAATATCTTTTTATATCCTTTAATGATGAGGTGTATCCCTCATTAACAAATTTATTCAACTCTATTTTCATTCTTATATAAAACGATAATCTCTATTATCATCATCATTTTGATTTTATTTAAATGATATAGCATATTAAATCATTTTCATCATGTTTTAATGGAAAAGATTCATTAGAAAAATTGGTTATATTATTATAAACTATAAAATACATTATAATTAAAATATATCCTGAAAACATTACCTTATTATATTTAGTTTAATATTTGAATATATTATATTTACTATTTTTATACATATTTTATATAAAAAATAGGATTCCATTTATTATTTAGTTATTAATGGAGTTTCAATTAATTTTTTTGAATTATAATACTTATATAATTATAAAAATATATATTCAATCCTTATTAAAAATAGTAATAGTCTCTATTATACACATTTAGTATTGTACTATTTTTTTTCATACAATATTTTATTTCTTCCTCTCAAAAATTAAATTACTATAAGAGGTTTATGGGAAAAATGATTTCTGAATAACAATTTTTTCACAAAAAAAATTAAAATATACATTCAAAAAATTTATACTCTATCACTATAAATATATAATATTGAATAAATTTTTTAATTTTGATAATAATTTTTAATGATAAAATTTTGATAAATTTTCAATTTTATGTTCATGAAAATAATTCCAAGAAAATATATTAAATTAATATATAATAAAATATATTGAAATCATATTAATTAAAAAAAACATGTTTTCTACCATTACAACATACAATTATATTTTCCCAAAAAAAATTATGTGAACCAACCATAGTGGTTTCTGAGTATTATTTTTAATGATTGGCCTAACTAAATCATATTGGTATTTGACTTTCCAACAATCATCCCACAAATGACAAATTTATTTATAGAGATTTAGTTTTTATAGTAGACTTACATACTCTGGAAAATTATATACTATCATTAAATTTATATGATCTATAATAAAATCATGAAGAATGATATTTTAAAATATATCAATTAAAAATATTTTGTGTTGATCTTTTAGATCTCCAATATTTATTAAAATATTTTTTGAATTTATAATAAAATATTATTTATTTATCTTCCTAAATAGTTCATTTATCATTTTGAAATTTGGAATCAATTTAATTATCATGCGATTGAGAAATTATAATCAAGTTATATTTTAGTCCATAATCATGTATAACTATATAAATAAAAAAATCTAGATAAAAAACATCAGAAAAACCTTTACCATACATATGGAGTTATCTCAAAATGATTTAATTCTGCCATCACATTAATGGTATGAAATGAATTTGGATTGGTATTTGTTTATATTAATGGAAAACAATTATTCAATTTACAATGAATATTTATTTATTCATTAATGAACTATTTCATAATAATATAACTAATAGACAGTTTTGGTAATTGGGAATCATTAGGTGTAATTCGGATAGTAAAACAACTTAAAGGAACCAATATATATATTATAAAAGTATTTATAGGTATCATTGAGGATAAATTTCTAGGTACACTATATTTAGTATAACTTAATGATTATGTAAATCTATGTGATAATTAACTAGATTAAATAGCTTTTATATACTTCCTAAACAAAAATGAATAACTGATACACACAATTCATCATTAAACAAAGAAACTTTGGTACATTGGGGTAACATAATTATCATATCTTATAACATATTTATTAATATTTATTTTAAATAATTGTGTCATCTGATTATAACTATTTTTTCTCGAAACAATATTAATATAGTCATATTTAAACATTCAATTTGTTTCTTCTATGTTCTCATATATAATCTAAATAATATTTTGTTATTTTTATTTATTTTCTTATGATGTATAAGTAATATTTTTACACGTCCCCTTTTCTTATAAATATCATTTATTTTCTCAATAGGTTTATTTTTCTACATCAACTTAATTAAATATATAATTTAAATATACTACATATATTTCTTCCCAATTTTAAAATTTCATTAGCTTATTAACAATCACTTAGTTTAGTTAAATAAATGTCATAACATGAATATACAAAATAATAAACCATAATCACTAATACCATTCATTAATTTCAAGAATCACCTCATAAATTGTAATTTTTAATTTATAGAATTTCCCCATGAATCTGATTCTTTAGTACAACTTCATATTTTTATAAAATAAATTTTATCTATAATTTTGTTCTTTTGAAAATTATTTTAATTATTAAATATTTTATATTATGATTTTACATGTCAATTTTTCAATCCAAATATGTTAAAACAATTTTTGTATACTTGTAATAAGTATTACCCTTTCGTTATTATTATTATCATCTCTTATAGATTCTCTTTTGAATTAGTTTCTAAAATTTTTATTTCATTTAATTATTTGGTACAATCTAGTATGATCTTGAGAACATATTATCCTTAACATATATTTAAATCATTTTTACTGTATTGAAAATATTTTTTACAGATTTGAATGATAGGAAATTATAACACATTATATCTAATTATGAATTAATTTTCAAATGTATTTTATATTGTTGAAGTTAACTAATGATGTTATCAAGAGAAAATTAATTAAAATTAAAAGTTTTATCACAAAAAACCTCTTGGTATGCACAAATATATTTTAGATATATTAGAAATTATCCAAATAAATAAGTATAATTCAATGCTTCTCCTAAAGAACCCATCCCATTAACAATTCTAGTGAATCAAAGAATCATATTATTCCTTGTTTTATTTTCAACCAACATGATGTCTTGGTAAACATCAAGAATGTAATTTCCCCAACCTCTAAGCCACTAATATAATGAACCATGCCGAGTCATGACATAACCAGAAGCGCAAATCCCCATACGCTAGAGGATTCCGACTAGCAGCAAGGGTCTAATATGTCACATTGGGAGACTATACCCTCATTATCATAGAAAGCTAAAAAATAACACCAAGAAAAATAGCAGAAATAATTTAAACCACCATCTAACATGCATAAATAATGTTTTCTAAACAAAGGTACAAACAAAAATGAAATACAGCAATTCCATGCCATACTAGTAGTGAATGTAAATGAAATCTAAAATAAAACAATGTCAAAAAACACCAAACAGTTATTGCCTCCATGTTCGGAACATTTCCCATGTATATCTAGATGCAAAGGCTACATCACATTGTAGGACATCTACCATTGTCTACACATGCAGTGAAAATATCTTCTCGGGTACCCAAAGGCGGCCTGTGCAGGGTGTGAGCACAAAACACTCTAGGAAACCACCATCAGTGTCAACAAAATATCTATTCTAATAGATAATGCATGCAGGTACCAAATAAATTGTAATTAAACAAGGGACTACCCAGATGCAATTATATATCCAACATTACAAAATTAACTCCTTGAAATTAGTCCAATCCCATTTCATATACAATTACACCTTTTTAATCCATTTTGATCAAATGTTCTATGTGTTATTCATATACATCATCTATACATGGGTATAATGAATTAAATCACTATATATATTGGAAATAAATCAAGTCCCTATTTTACAAGGGATACATAAATCACATCAACAAAATATTCTTAGTCTGAACCCTTAGTCCAGGTGGAATGCAACCATTTGGGTAATAGAGTCTCCGTCCCCTTCCCTATCCCTTGCATTTTTTGGTGGAGTTTAAAGCCTCAGTAAAACTCTACCGATGGGTGAAGAACCTCAAGTCAATACCCCATTCTTCCAAGCCTTGTGCACATGTTTATTTATAGTGTCAGCACATCCATACTATAACACATCCAAGAATATTCAATGCCATTAGAATTCAAAACACATAATAATCGACATGTTAATTAATGATGTGAAATAACCCATTAATTAATTTACCATTTACAATTCATGTCCATTTATCGAAATTCCAATTCCTAGGCTATAACTATTTATGTACTGTAATGGAATTCTATGCCATCTTCATGTTCATCAAAGACCACACATTTACCCATTTATACCATTAAAAATTTCATAATCATTCACCCACTTATTCATTTCAAATACAATTCTTGTATCTCAAAGATCAACCACTTATTAAATTCAACCATTAGTTCTTCCCCAATACCCATGTATTAAACCATAGACATATTCCTCAATTCCCTTTACACATACAATTAACACACTCCCTATTTCTCATTCCATCATTCAATTACGTGTTATCCTTTTAATATTCACTAATCCCCTAAGGCATTTTTTAAAAAAATCATTAAACAATCGACACAATCTCATTCAACCCAGTTACCCATTTTTATGTCATTACAAACTAGTAGGTATGACTTCTCACCATAGGAATCTATATCATAATTCCACTTTCTATTACTCAATCATTAACACATGTATTATATGGGTCCTCCATTATTTATTGGAATACCTTAACTTAACCCTACCACACTCTAGGCCCTTGTTTGATGCACACCCCATAGGTGGCCCTAAAATGGTTAATTCATCTTCTACCCATCCCACGATGTTCGTGAGGGTATTGATAAATCCTTTTGACCCCTGATTTACCGAATGAAACTCAATTAATCATATATAAAATAATTGAAATACAATATATCAACAAAAATGCAGCAACCTATAACATAACTATCGGATATAACTTGTAGACAAACTACCTCGAATTCGATGATGGAAACACTCTTAATCATATCATTCTATCTAGATTCAAACACACCTTGAATCGTCAACTGAAATCTCATTAGAAAAAATTAGGTTAGGGCTTTGAATAAAGAGAAGGAATTGATGCATGTCCTAAACCAAAAAGAGGGGAAAGTGTGGGATTAGCCTTACTCGGATCATCAATCCACAAAAAAATGGCCTCTAAACAGTATTGAAAAGAAGGATATTCATCCATATGAGCTACAGAGGTTCTTGCAGCATCAGTAGGGCTATTGGAGGTGAAATTGAGGAGAAACCCGAGTTTGGGATTTCAACCCCAGAGTGGAATGTTTGTAAATTTTTATATCATTTTTTTCCACACAGTTTACCCATACATTTTTCCAAAATGTGATCAAACCATATAGAGGATACTGCTCAAATATCAACCCCATCACATGGTTTACTAGTAATTCTATATTTTTTTCCATACCATTAACAAAACGGGCGTAATCCTCTATCCATGGCTTCTCAGTTACATACAATTCTCTACATGGTTTTCCCAAATTTTGGTCAAACCATGCAACATTCCCATGTTCCCTCTTTTTTTCAACTTTTCATGTCTCTGTCCCCCAAAATACACTCGAGGTTTCTCATGAATGTCGGACAAAAAATTTTATCCCATGAAGATGAGGCCAAGAAAAACATAAACCAAAACATACCATAGGAATATCCGGGATAATAAAACCTCCCCAACACATAACAACTCATCCTTGAGCCACATTTCTAAGAATCACTTATGATTCCACAAGGGAATCATGCCTCTAGGTATTTCTATCCTTTCCAATCACCAATGATTCTTGTTTCACATTTTAGGGCACTCGAACGTGGTTCAAGGGAAGTGATTTTCCCAACAATGATTCCTCACCACCACCCACAACATGAACTAGAATAACACCTCAAGGATGCATCCACATCAACCATAGCCAACCACTAAATCTTTTAACTGAGAATATATAAAACATTAACCACCACAAAACACATGATATCTTCTCACACAACATCACATCATCACAGAGGAACCAATCATCACACCATCAACCCAATCCTATGTAAAACTCATGACACAAATCAATGGGAACCATTTTACTCCATTTTAAAAACTCTAATGGTGACCCAAGTCAATATCACAAAATCGAAAAACATGATCCTTACAAAAACATTTATTAATGATTTTATTGTACAATAATACATCCAAATGATTCCTAAAATCTCAGATACTCTACCAACTAAACCTATTTCAATGCTCTTTATCAGGTCTAATTCTCTCGAACGGTTACCACTCGATTCATTCTAACATGAAACTCCAGTCACATATTCAACAAAAAATTCATCATGTATAGTTCCATCCACCAATTCTAGAGACATGGATCCACCCCCATCGACGATGTGGCATCTATTGGGAAGGATGGTGGAATGTCTAATGCAGTTTCGAACTTTCAAATTTTGCGTACATTTGGTGTATTGGGGCGGCCACGCATGCCTTGGATGCTGAAGTATATTTGAAGGATCCCACCCATCGGACCTTGCCTCAAGGTAAATGTTGATGGGGCTGTGTTGGGTGCTCCATGCCCATCGGGTTGTGTAGGTGTGTTTCATACTTACCATGGGTTCGTTAAAGGATGTTATCACCACGCCATTGGAACTGGTACAACTTTTGAAGCGTAGCTTTGGGAAATGATTTATGTCATCAGGTATTCTGTTCATTTTAATTGGAAACATATATTGATTGAATCTGACTCTCAGATCACTGTCCATTCCTTGAGCACCAAGACGTGCCAGGTCCCTTGGTGTATAATACCGCAATGGGTTGGTTGCCTTAATGATATCGCTCAGATGCGGGTGGAGGTCTCACATGTCTATCGAGAGGCTAATCAGGTGTCAAATGCATTGGCAAAGCGTTCGCTCACTGATACTGGGGAGATGTGGTCTTTTACGACCCGGGATTATTGTGCCTCACTGGCGGAGGCAGACAGGTGTGGGGTGGTGCACACTCGTTTCTGTTATATTCCCCTCTATTCTTGACTCTTCTCATCTTCTTTATTTAATTTTATTAGGACCGACTTACACCGACTCCTGGATTTTCTTGTATGATCAACACGACCAGACCCTTAAATGAATTTATTTCAAAAAAGAACATTCCACCATAGAAATAACTCAGTGGTTGGTAAGTCTCACCACAACAATTCATATTTACCATAACAGGTTGGACCGCCACGATTGTCTTGTCCATGAACTCCCACCTGCCAATTATTGTATGCTACCCCTTTCTCACTTAACCAAGTTTCATACATACTTAAGTCCAATTAGTAGCATCATGTTCACCCGTTGGGTTCATTCCACGAGTTCAAGTATAATTCCATCATCACGACATTACCATCATCTACACGGTCATAATGCATCACCCTCAGCATTACACTAGATCACATGACCACGTTTCCATCAAAAAAGTTATTCTAACCCCCCCCCACCCAAGGGATCATTACCTGAGTTTAAACAAAATATTCATTAGAGTTATAGAACCCTTCATCTCGTGACATAACCCTTTGTAATATCCAACCACATACTTCATTTACTTTATCACAAACATCTCATTCTTCACCTGGAACCACCATTATCTCATACCAACACATGGCTCATCCAACACCACATCTAAGTCCCACATTTCAACTCAGAGAGACGAAACATGGACCACACAGGATCCTCAATGGAATTATATTTCCACTACACCAACTAGATGTTCTCTTCTAAACATCCCAGACTGAATTATCACTCCCCACATTAAGAGTGTTGTCACCACAACACTCATGTGGGATTCCAACCATCTTGTATTACCCTTGATCACATGTCTAAACCCAAACATAGACATGTATATCAATATTTTATCCAAAAGAGGAATATTTAAAGAACCCAAAACTCATTCAAGGAACCTGTGAATGGAACCCAGGACATTTGTCAACATTCGGTCCATCCCAGGACCTCACCTGAAGCCATTGGGGGTGTACATCCCATAAACCGGAATTACACATATCATATAATGTCCCAGAAATTTCTTAAATTACTATTCCATAATTATAATGATAAAATAATAATAGTAATACACATAGATGATTCATAGGTTTAGTGTCCTAGGAAAACTAGGACCATATATGTCATTTACAAAATCAACCCTAAACATTTATTTAATTCCATATTCTCTTTCTTTTCATTTTCCTATGAAAAACTCATTAGTATACATATTCACATGAGCAAATATATCATAAAGGGGTGAGATAATATCCTAGTAAATGGAAAGATAAGAATAATATAACACGGGGTGAGAATAATCATAACATAGGAAAAGTATCATGAATAATAGATAAAGCATTAATAGAATACAAGAAATGTTTCAATGCATAAAAATGAAGAATCATGCCTTGGTTGTTGACAACCACACACCATTTTTAAATATTATTGAATGTTTTTAACACATAATTTCTCATTAACACATGAGATTAATCACATTACCCAATGCATTGGAGTGATGTATAATTCTTGTTGCTCCCATCACATCAGAACATTCATTTTGCGCTATATAATTTCGGGCATACTCATCACATCATAACGTTATCAGTATCAAGCATACCACAAAGAACATATATCAAAAATAAACATAACTAAACCATGAAATGTAATGGGTTTTGACTCATAAAAACACATTCATAAACATTGGGTTCCCAAAATAATGGTGGAACAATATTAATGATATAATAACCATCAACCTTGAGTTACAAGTAAAAGAGGTGTTTCATAAAGAAGAGTACCTTTGCAAAAAAATTTCATGACCTAAAGTCTTTTGGGAAACATTCATATCCTATAAAAGGTATGATAATGATGAAAAAATTATTTTCATGGAGTGACCATAGAGAAAATGTAGTGTTTGAGGGAGAACCCAAACAAATAAGTTCGGGTATGAGATTTTCCCCTTACCTTCTATCCAAAAACATTAATCAATTTAATGTATTGTATAACAACATTATATTCATTAATTAATAATTTTAAAACTATTATTATATTTATATGGTTTATTATAGATTCAATAGGTTATTTTATGGATCTTTGTATGAGTTATATTGTATAAATCCATTGTTCATGAATGTTTGTTTTTATGGTTTTCTTGATCGGTTCAGTTGTATTCATAAATGGAAATTCGTGTAGAACATGGATAGACATCCAAAACTGATATTACCTATTATTAATGATATTCTTGTATGTAAAATGATAATATAATTAATTATTTTAGATACCATGTGGATGAATCATTTGTTAAAATTTAATTATGATCATTTGGGTTAATTCATGTGATTTTTCGAACACAATGAACTTATTTGGTTTAATCATTATGTAATGTGTACATAACATAGATCCAGAACATTAAATAGGACATAATATATAAATCATAATATTATTCAACCATCAAAATGGTTTCATGTCCAGATTTGAAGGTGGTAAAGGAAAATAAAAACATGTTGTTCTTGAAGGTGATAAATTAACACATCACGAACAAATTTTTCCTTTATAAAATAAATAAGAAGAGGTGAGAGCATTTGGATGATATATTATCCCATTAGTAACATAAAATTACATTATATTTATGATAATGGAGATACTATACTATGTAGATAAGTATAGGTGGGGAAATATTAACAATGTAACATGATATTGAATGTAAATTAAAGGAGGAGAGAGAGGGGGATGTTACCTCATGAATCTTATTCTTGAGATCATCCTTATGGAACATAATATTGTCCTTTTTATGAGACCATCTGGTCCTGGATGTGGGATAGGGGATATGGATGATTTTTTTGGGATGATATTATTTATGTCATGATGCTTTAGAGGTGTTAGGAAATGAAGGTGTGAAGGGTGGTATTTATATTGGAGGGGAGAGGGGTTTTCTAAATATAATATTCATTGATTTAGTATTTATCCAAAAGGAAGGTATTAGTGTGTATTACATGACAAAATACAGTAATTATATCATGTTAATGCAAACATATGTCTTTACATTATCATAACATCACCCATGACTTTATAATTCTTGAATTTATTTTATTTTGTAAAATATCGTATTCCACTATTAAAAAAATAATGTATTTCAGAAAAATACCAAATACACATCCAAACAATTTTTCAACATGTATATTCCTGAAATGTTGTCTGTTTATCAAAAATAATTTTATATTTATTATTATTTTTTTATAATCATAAAAAAATAGAAAAATACAGTTTTTAAAATCAAAATGATATTATAATGCTTTCAAAAATTACATAATGTATTATAAAATTATCTTAAAACAATAATACATATATTTTTTTATTTATGAAGTCATTTTAAGTAAATATTTTTTTAATTAAATAATTAATATTAATTATTTATTTATGACATAAAAAATATCTATATTTTTACTATGGTAAAATTATAACATATAAGAATCATAAATTTTATTTAATCATTAAAAAGTAAGGTTACTATTATTTTGATGATTAACTATTAAAAAATTTAATGCTACTATTCCAAAGTGTATAATACTATTCATATGTGTGGTTTACTATTCACCAAAAATTATGTTCATCAAATCGTACTCCACATATCATAGTGATCACAACCGTGTAAGTCAGATTTTTTAAATTCAAAACATTGAATTGAAAATTTTATTTTTAATGATCACATCGTATAATGATATTTCATTGGGATTCATATTTTTATATTACTATAAGGTATAATTATAGAATTTAAATTCCATTAACAAAACATTGTGTCATTACATCCTTCCTGACTTCTGATATTTATCCCTCGAAATTCTATTTTACGAAAATAGGTGAGGGTACTTCCCCTTCATCACCTCCACCGGCTCCCATGCAGCTTCATCAAACTTATGGCTCATTCACAACACATTAAGAAGATTTTATTTCTTGTTGCATTGATCCTTATATCTCTAGTCCATAATCATTACAAGATACTCCCCATAAGAGATATCATCTTCCAACCATACCACCATTGAGTTTACTACATGTGAGGGATCTGGTATGTACTTACTCAGAAGTGGCACATGAAACACACCATGAAAATGATCAACATTAGGTGGAATTTCATGCTGATACGGAACAACTCCAATGAGTTCAAGGATCTCAAATGAGCCAATGCACCATGGTATTAGATTCCATTTAATTCCAAACTTAATGAATCTATTCTGTTGTGTTATTTGAATGAAGACGTTATCTCCATCATGGAATCTCCATGTCCCTTCAATGGTTGTTAGAATATATCTATTTCCATCTCTGAGCATCTTTGACGTGTTTTTGGATGACTTGATCCTTATATGTCATCTCATTCACAATATCTAGTCTAGGTAGCATTTTTTCTCAAACTTCATCCCAACAGGTTATAGTTCAACAACGTTTTACATGAAAATCATCACACAAAGTCATATGAATTCTTGATTAAATGCTATTGTTGTTTGATATCTCAACCAATGGGAGATGTTGATCTCATTTCCCTTAGTATTCTAAAGAGCATGATATTAATATGTGTTCAATAATCTTAATAGTCCTTTCAAATTGGCCACCATTTTTTTGGTGAAAGGTTGTGATTAAATATATACAGTACTAAGAGAATGTTGAAGAATCCTCCAGAATTTAGATGAGAACCATAGATCATGTTTAGAGAAAATAATGAGTGGAGCACCATGCATTATCAAATCTTCCTTAAAATATATATTTAAATGTTGTTCAAGAGAGAGATCTTCCAAAATAAAGATAAAATATGTAGTCTTGGTGATTCGGTCAATCAAAACCCGTATCACATTATTTCCCTTGGAAATCATCAGGAGACTCGTGACAAAGTCCATAGTGACATTATACAATTTCTACATGGGTATAAGAAAAATTTTTATCGTCCCATTGGAATTATGTCACTCTTCATTAACATAATGAAATATCATGAACCTTGAGTTTTATTCCGTAATATCTTTCATGATGTTTTCCCACCAGACGAACAATCAGGGATCTTAGTTCTTATTTGTGCTACACTAATTTGTACAGAATGTTGATCTATGTTCATTTCCCAATAGTTCATTCTTTATTCTGTGTGATTAATGCACACATAGCAGCATTCGGAAAAGAATCACACCATCATCGTTGATATAGAACTTTGGATGTTATACATCCATTAATACATTCCCCATCATTTATAACTCCACATCATTCCATTGATCCTATTTAACAATCTCTTGTATTGATGGTTGTGAAATAATTTTGGAATGGTAGGATATATCTTCAGCCCTATGATTCAAAATTCATCCATTCATATCTTAGAATATAGGCACTTTCTCAATCTGTAAAATTGATATAGTAGCAGAATATTTTTTATTTATAACATCATCTACCTTGTTTACCATTCCAGGATAATGGTGAAGATGGAAATCATAGTCCATGATTAACTCTATCCATCTTCTTTGACTCATATTGATATCTTTTTTATATTATATATATTAATCTATTACTGTTGGTGTATATGTCACTCATCTCACCATAAAGGTAGTGGCTCTGTATTTTCAAGGAAAAAAATAAAAACAGGGAGCTCTATATCATGCATCAGGTTGTGCGTCTCTTGTATATTCATCATCATTGAGGTTTATGTTATCACATTATCATAATTCATATGTACACACCCCATTATTTTATTTGAAGCATTGATGTATATCAAAAAACATTATCCACTTTTCAGAAATGTTATTATAGGTATAGTGATCAACCATCAATATAGCTCCATGAAGTGTCCCATACATTCTTATGTCCTGACATACTTTACTGCATTCCTTTTTAACATAGTTATAGGGCATGAAAATTGTGAAAACATTCTCATAAAACGTTAAGAGTTCCATGATAATCCATGAAAACAATGAATTAATATCACACTAAGGTTTTGGTCCATTCCTCAATCGCCTTTGTTTTTTAAGGGTCCAAAGAAATTCCCTCACATGTGATCAAATATCCCAAGAACCTTACATGATTCATCCAAAAGTCACACATTCTAAAGATGGCATACAACATCTCATTTCTCAATTCCACACACACAAGTCTTAGATGTTATTCATGTTCATCTTTTCTAATGGATTATATGAGAATATCATCAATAAAAACTTCATAAAAATATTCAATGTGAAGAATAATTACTCTATTCATTATATCCATGAATGTTGAAGGGGCATTAATAAGTCTGTATCGCATCACCATAAACTCATAGTTCCCATACATTGTATGGAAGGTAGCCTTTCTAAATTCATTCTTCTTCTCCTTTTGCAGATGATATCTCGTATGAAGATCCCCCTTTGAGAAGTATTGATCTCCTCAAAACTGATTGAGAAAGTCAATTATCCTTGGAAGAGGATATATTTTATTTATGGTGATCTTGTTGAGTGTACAATAATTGAAAAATATCCAAAATCTTATAAACATCTTCTTCACCAAGAGAAATGACAAACCACATGTTGATGTACTAGGGAACATGAACCCTCTTCCAAATGGTATTGCAGCAACTTTTTTAACTCCTATGGTTCGATATGAGCAATCTAATAGGGGCACAGTGAGATATGAATACCTCCGGGTATGAGTTCTATTTGGGAACCTTCCTCATGTTCTGGGGGATGACTGGTTAATGAATCAAGAAATAGGTCACTGTATTCCACCACAATGAGAATTTCTAAAAGGTTGTCTGTAAGAACCCAGTTCATACTTTTGAGTTAAGGGCTTCTTCTTTTTCCTTTTCCTTATGTGTTTTGAGAAAATATGGAAAATGAGGAAAAATCCTAAATTTTGGAACTACACGCCGTGTACTTTTCCACACTCCGTGTACTTTTGGCCGTGTGGGATGGGTACACGGGGCGTATAGCCATGCCGTCGACGAAGGGTGTAAGAACCGAATACAAGTCGTGTAGTGGTAACTTACATGCCGTGTAGTCAGTCACCAGGCCTAAACAGTAAGGCGGTGGAGAAGCCGCCAGCTGGGTGACAGTACACGCCGTGTACTTCGGAGTACATGCTATGTACTTATCTCCATGGATGAACAGTGCGACGGTGCTGCCAAATGAACAGTTAAATGATATACGTACACGCCTCGTACTCAAAGGTACACTCCGTGTACTTTTTTTGGCTTAAAACATGCAGTAGCCTCCTCATTTTGCAGAGAAGTCATTTGAGCCATTTTGGAGCCAAGGAGGACGGCTGGCCCTTTGTTGATCCACTGGGTGTTCGTCTGGAATTCGATTCGGCTTCAGACGATCTCGTTGGAACCGCACTGGTAAGCCCTCTCCTCTCCTGGTACAATTATTACCAATTCGTTCCCGAGGGGAGGTTATTTACATTTGAATGGGTTTTGTTCTTCGTCAGATATCCGCCATTCTTGAGCATTTCTGGAGTAAGCGTTCGGGTATGACGTTCGTTGGCGAATAAGGTTGGTGGCATGGTGTCAATTTCCAACTGTCGTGCGTTTTTGTGTGTTTTCGTGCCATGAACCCATGTTGGGGGTGTCGTGTGGCTGAGGCCATTGATATATTTAATTCCTAGAATTGCATAGGTGTTTAAATTGTGAAAATAAAATGTTGGTTGGGATCATTGCTTGGATCTGGAACCACCCCAGGGGTGTGTTCCACTGTTTAGCCGTTTGTCTAGGATACCCAAGGGTATGCCTATAATGTAGATATTGTAGAATTTTCTTGAGAGGAATTGCTTGTTACTGTTTGTTTACCTGTTGGGCATTGCCCAATTACGTTTTTTTCCTAAGGGCATTGTTGTATTTCGCCTGAGGGTGTTGTTGTGATTAGCCTGAGGGTGTGACTATTTTAACATGAGGGCGAAATTATATTTCTCTTGATGGAAACCTCTTGTGCCTGAGCGCTTGACTTTTGTGCCTGAGGGAGACAATTCCTAGGACTGAGGGAAATTTCTGTTACGCCTGATAGCAATACCTATGGGGTAGATTCTGTATGGCCTGAGGGCAAGCCTGAGGGCGTGGTTAACTATTTTATCTTGAGGGCACGGTTCTGGTTGGCCTGAGGGCTTAGTGCTATTGAGAAAAAAATGTTACTAAACTAAATGAATTAAATGAATAATAAAATGGAAATTTGACTGTTAAGTTAGTTAATTTTAGTACTACTTAGTTTATTACATTTTACTATTGCACACCAATGTCGCATGCTTACACACAGATGGAACGTGCCTTTGGTGGGTGCCTACTGAGATATATTTCTCACACTCTGGTTGGGTCACACTTTTCGACCCAAATAGATTGCGTTGCTGCAGGTGTAGATAGGGGCAAGAGTGTAACAGCCCGAGATTTTATGAAAAATATTCTTTTTATTTCACTAATGTCTTGTGTTGTACGCTACACCAAAAGGAGCTTTCACAACACGCATCCTTGACTTGCCTTGCATTACACGCAATCACAACCTTCCTCGACAGCGTGTGTAGTACGCAATACTGAGTTTCACTAAACAACGATATTCTATTAAAATATAGTCGTTATAAATAGTAATAACCACTTTTTGAAATTCTGTAAATCTTATTTTTCAAAATGAACTTCATTTTTGGATTCGGAGCATCGAATTTAGCCTAAGGTGAAATTTTGGTACTCTTCAGATAACTTTCATATTCTGATGAATAGTGAAAATTACTAAATTATAATTAAAAACAATTTTTTTAATCGAAATAATTAATAGTGATAAAACATTAATTTGAGTGGTTTTAAAATATATTTAGAATATATTTTTACAATTTAATACAATGTTGGTCATTGGATGTAATTTCACATTTAAACCAGACATAAACAAGTGTCAATCTTTTGATAGATATTGTTTCTTAAAAACACGCTATTTGTTTTAACAGCGGGATTTAATTATAAAATTAATTAATGCAACATCTATGTTATGAATATGGTAAAATAGACTTCATTTTTGAATTTGGAATATGAAATATAGCTTAGGATGAAATTTTGGCATTGTTCTGAAAAACATCAATTTTTGATGAATAGTGAAACTACTAAGTGGTATGTTAAAAACTGAATTTTGCATAAAACATAATTTTACCACTTCTGTGAACGGAATTTCGAAAATCCGACAGACACGGTTAATATCAAGGACCAAAATGTGGTTCAATGAGATGAAAATAATTTTTGGTGAATAGTAACTTTTTACTTTTTTTACCACGGTTAATAGTAAATAGGGTAACTAAGGGTAAATATGATATTACTATTACCCTAACACATGTCCTAATTCTATTGGATAAGTTTAATTCGGCCAAAAATAACCTTATAAATATAATATGACCATTTAGGCCCACTTGGATTAGATTAGGACATTTATTATTATTTAATTCAAAGAAGAGTTAAAATAGTTAAAATCAAAGTTTATTTACTAAAACATTTTTAATATGGGGTTATACATAAGATAAATTCGACTATAAATATTTATTAGAAAGCTAAAAAGATTTCCTACGTAATGATATTTTATTTATAATTTTTATACTTTAAATAAATTAATTTATTTTTGACACAACGATGATGCAGTAATTACCCTTTTAAGGAAATATTAACATAATTGATGTTATAAATGCTCAAATGAATGTAATTTAAGACTTTTTATGAATTAAACTAATTTTCTAGGTTAATATGATGTATTAGTGTTGATTTAATCAACTTGGTTCGAACATATAATTCTGTTATGACTTTCAAAAAAATCATATATCAAATAGTGTCAAAATTGACACAAAATAGTGTTTAAATCAAATATTATATTATTAATTGTTATATTATTTCTAAAAATCTATGGTTAGGCCAAATGACTTAGATAAGGATATATATATTAATAATAAACAATTTGGGGTTCGTTTGGCATGTTATAGTAAGTGTATTAACCATATAGTGAAAGAAAACAAAAAGACACGGTAAAAGTTAAATTATTTAACTTAGAGTTAAATCTAATTGATAAGGTTAAAATAATAACCTAAACTTGTCTAAATCCTATTAGTTGATAGGATTTCGACCCATCCCCACACTAGCTTCGAAATAGGACCCTTTGGAACCATTATAAACCGATTTTGACTTTAATATAAAATAATATTTTGAGATATTCCTAAGGTGCCCCTCTCCTCCCTTATAAAAGGACACCTCCTCCCCCTCCTCCTCACACCAAATTGAGCACTCAAGCTCGGCCAACCCCTGCCAAAATCTCTTCTCCACTTCCCTAGAAACATCCTAGAGGTTCTGGTCTTCCTCAAAGACCAATTTTAGTTCCCTAAGAGGAGGTCTCCAAAGGGCGCTTCAAAGAAGAGGTAATTACCATTACCAATTCTTTCATCTTTATTTCTTTTTCCACTTCTTCTTCTTAGGTTGTTTCATTATGAAGTAATAACATCAGTATCACTCATATACTGATATGTTATTATAAGTATGAAACAACCCTATTTCACCATCTATCCATCCTACGGAAAAAGAAATCACCGCGCGTGCGTACGTACGGAATACCGTCTCCACGCCGTGGTGTAATCTATTTTCCACCACCACCTTACATGGATGGGTATAATGGTGTAAAGAATAACTATACATAGTTATTACAACATCATATTGATTCTGATATATTTTATAATCCACTCCAATTCAATTCAATATTTATGGAAATGATATCATCGCTCGTGCGTACGTACGGACTACCGTCTCCACGACGCGATGAGATTCATTCTCCATGTTAACCATTTAAGAATGATTATAAAGTATATATAAGAAATAATAATGAAATATATGACATTATAAAGCTACTGGATTTATGTATATATATATATATGTATGTCATCTACTTACTTCCATTCAAGACAATAAGGAAAGAAAAACAGCGTTCATGCGTACGTACGGACTACCGTCTCCATGAACGGTGTTTTTCATTTCATTTATCTATCTATTATATGTATATATATACTGAATATATATGATATATAAATCATATTTTATATTCTGGAAGTAAGTAAATCATGATATAAGTAATAATAATGTCAAGAACAACAAGTCAAAACACCTACGATAAATGAAACGATTTTACCCAAAACGCTTCTTTAACATGGAATTTACAAAATAACGGGTAATATAATGGCATAAGTGAACCATATATGATATCATAACAATGAATATGATTCTGTAATAAGTCAATGACATTATTTCAATCATTATACAGGAGGTTCGTACACATACCAAGCAAATCAGACCTAAGGTAAGGGAAATATCACAATCTCATTTTTATCAGAGATTGTTTATTCGTAAGTATTTACTGGGGTGTATTTTATCATCCACATCCATGTTTCATCAAAATGTAATATTATTTCCATCCACCTACAATTTTTTAAATCCATTTTTACCCTTCGGTGAGTTTTTAGTAATATGTATGAAAGGAATCTTTTGTCGTACGAGGTACTTTTTGACATTTCTGACAAAAGTACGAAGAATGTTTTTTTAACTTATACGGCATGAATGGATTTTTAAAAAATTATTTCCAAGAAGCTTCCTTTACAAGTTTTCAAGTTTATTTTTAATCAACTTATTTTATTTTAAAGTTATATGACATGTTATGAAAGGAAAAATGTTTTTGAAGAAGAAAGGATATTTTCCTCAAGAATGGAGTTCAAGTGTTTTATCAAAATTATTTTCCATCTAAGATAATAAAGGGTTCTGTTTTTATCCCTATTATTACATTGATTTGATCATGTTGTGATGGAATTATTTTTATGAATTCCTTTATCTTATATGAATTGTTTTATGATGTCATGATGTTTAAGATTCCCATTTGTATTACATGGGTTATGCAATGATGTATGATTTATGATTTTGTGGCACACATAAGAATGGTATCATTATGAGATGGGTGGGACCTATATCTCCCTCCAATGAATTGGGTAAAGATTTTATATCTCATGAGATAGACATGGCTGAAATGGTAGGTTATACCGGTTCAGTGAAACAGGACTGAAACGAGGGTTACTCGATTCAGAAAGGGACTTTGTCCACTAAGATAGTCTTGGCAATGAGTCTTGACTAACAAGATATGATTCTCTATGATTATGTGTGAATGCCACAATGTTTCATGTTTTAAGTTATGATTATTGTGATTAAAATTCACTACCATGATTTATCCCATGTTATGAAATTATGCTCTCTTTTGCAGGTTATGATTTCCAAAATGTTATGTTTTTATGAATACGATGTGATTGACATTTCTTTTGTTTACCCTTACTGAGCATTTGAGCTCACCCTTTTATGTTTTATTTTCCCCAGGATATAAAGAAAGGTTTTAGGTAAAAAAAAGGAAGATCTTTATGGGAGATGTTGAAGATCTTTCACCACGATTAGAAGATTTTATTCCAAGTTTCCAAATACACTAAACTATTACGATCCTTGTGTGTGTGTTTTTGTTATGTACTAAGTATTCTGCAAATGTAATGTAATGTCAATGTACGTCAGGCTTCGGGTCTCTACAGTTGGTATCAGAGGAAAGGTTTAATCAACCTTTGGAAACTAGGATGTGAAAACGTTAGTGAGATCTCTAGAGATATTTCTAAGGTATGTCTAGGGATGTCCCTAAGGATACGTATACGTATAGGATAGTCCTAGAACTATGGTAACGATCTTAGAATTAAACCTAAGATGTTAGATATTGAAGGTACTCCCACTTTATTATGTTCTTTTCCCTAGCATGATTTTTACCTCTCACACTATTCTTTTTGGGTTTTAGAAAATGGCTGGAAACAAGATGATTCACAATAATGGAGGATATGATGGACAATGGAGTGATATTCTTCATGAGAAACCTAATGAAATGGGATTTGGAAGTCCAAACATCATTATTATGCCGAATCAGCAATCTCATAATATGATCAATAAAGTAAAATTTGGTAAGTTTCATGACTCGGCTAATAAGAGAAAGATGGAGTTTCATGATGATCATAGAGGAAAGAAAGTTCAATTTCCCCTATGTAAATCATGTGGGAAGAGGAATAAAGGAGAATGTTTCAAAGGAACTGGAAGATGCTTTGGGTGTGGAAAAGAAGGACACAAAGCAAGTAAGTGCAAAGGAAAAGGTTCAGTTAACACCATGGATGAGGATAATGGTATTGCTACGACATAAACAATGGTTAAATGTTTTAAATGTGGAATGTACGGGCATTATGAAAACCAATGCCCTAAGGGAAATTCTCATGAAGATAATCAGTATGGTCGTATGGGTAGTATTTTTGTTGATGATGATGAAGAGACTACAAATGATATGTGAGATGAAAGAATTATTGAAGCTCGGTCAATGGTCTAAGAATGTAGTGGAATGATTACATGTTTATCATGTGTAATGTTGTATAAGTAATCTCATGGAATAAGGAGACATCTAAGGATTGTTACACTGTTGTCTTTCCTTGTGTTTTGAAAGTGTATGATGAATGGTACCAGTAACCATGAAAGGTTATTCAGATACTTTCGGAAAGTAGATGATAAGTGCATAATGAAAGGATAAGAAGATAATGAGATGTTTGATTGTATTCATGAGCTCAGGATTGATATAAGGACTAAGTGATATCATGGTTTGAGTATATAGAATTTTGAGGAGTTTGGTATGTGGAAAGTGTTAACTTTAAACTGCATTCATGTTTTCTCTAAGGTATTCAAGAGAATACATGATTAAGGACTTTGACTGTTTAGAATGTGACCAACAAGACATATCTTATGGGGATCAACGATGGTATTAAATCTCTGGTAATTGTTTTCACTATATTATGAGAGTGGACTGCAGTATTATGGATAAGCCTAAAGAAGTTCTTTTTTGATATTATTGATAGAATGTTATAGTAATGTAGTTTTAGAAAAAGGACAACCTATAGGACGGGCGACAGCCCATCGCGTCGGACAAGGCTATGGGAATCGAACCCACAAACGAAGTGCGACTGGCCTTTATCGCCTACCACTGGCCTACAGGAAGTCCCTGTTTAGTAGAAACTAGTTTTATTATATTAAGAAGTATGATATATGAAGTATAAGTCCATTTTAGGAACCATATGTGATTAATCTCACTATAGATCGACTTATGTATATAATTTTTGCTAACCCTTTTGTTTGAGACAGATGGAATGACCCGTCATTCTATTACATGATCTGCTAACACTTCACGAATAACAAATTCAACTTCATATATTTAAGAGATGAAGTGGAAATTGTTCAAGGCATGAACAACAGTGAGATTGTACCAAAATAATGAAGGTATTTATTTTAATTCAAATTTTCAACTTTAGGGAAATGATCTTGAAAACCAAAAATGTTGTCCTAGTGATCTTATACCTGATGAATCAGATGGTACCTTAGATCGTCACAAATTTATGGATTTGTGATTGTTGGCTTTTCCATAGCCATGTTCTCTACCACTCTCCATCGGAACATGATGGTTAGATTTTTCTTCCATATCCATATTTTTACCTATGTGGAAACCCAGCGATTAGTTTATTTGGGTAATCGTTACATTTCATACTTTAGTTTTTTAAAGCCAAGTTTTGGTATTCCTTTTTACGATGTGGGTTTCTATTAAAGAAACTTTCGAATAGTAAACCATTTATAACCCTGACGAATTTCGAGGGCGAAATTCATTTTAAGGGGGGTAGAATGTAACAGCCCGAGATTTTATGAAAAATATTCTTTTTATTTCACTAATGTCTTGTGTTGTACGCTACACCAAAAGGAGCTTGCACAACACGCATCCTTGACTTGCCTTGCATTACACGCAATCACAACCTTCCTCGATAGCGTGTGTAGTACGCAATACTGAGTTTCACTAAACAACGATATTCTATTAAAATATAGTCGTTATGAATAGTAATAACCACTTTTTGAAATTCTGTAAATCTTATTTTACATAATGAACTTCATTTTTGGATTCGGAGCATCGAATTTAGCCTAAGGTGAAATTTTGGTACTTTTCAGATAACTTTCATATTCTGATGAATAGTGAAAATTACTAAATTATAATTAAAAACAATTTTTTTAATCGAAATAATTAATAGTGATAAAACATTAATTTGAGTGGTTTTAAAATATATTTAGAATATATTTTTACAATTTAATACAATGTTGGTCATTGGATGTAATTTCACATTTAAACCAGACATAAACAAGTGTCAATCTTTTGATAGATATTGTTTCTTAAAAACACGCTATTTGTTTTAACAGCGGGATTTAATTATAAAATTAATTAATGCAACATCTATGTTATGAATATGGTAAAATAGACTGCATTTTTGAATTCGGAATATGAAATATAGCTTAGGATGAAATTTTGGCATTGTTCTGAAAAACATCAATTTTTGATGAATAGTGAAACTACTAAGTGGTAGGTTAAAAACTGAATTTTGCATAAAAATTAATTTTACCACTTCTGTGAATGGAATTTCGAAAATCCGACAGACACGGTTAATATCAAGGACCAAAATGTTGTTCAATGAGATGAAAATAATTTTTGGTGAATAGTAACTTTTTACTTTTTTTACCACGGTTAATAGTAAATAGGGTAACTAAGGGTAAATATGATATTACTATTACCCTAACACATGTCCTAATTCTATTGGATAAGTGTAATTCGGCCAAAAACAACCTTATAAATATAATACGACCATTTAGGCCCACTTGGATTACATTAGGACATTTATTATTATTTAATTCAAAGAAGAGTTAAAAGAGTTAAAATCAAAGTTTATTTACTAAAACATTTTTAATATGGGGTTATAAATAAGATAAATTCGACTATAAATATTTATTAAAAAGCTAAAAAGATTTCCTACATAATGATATTTTATTTATAATTTTTAGACTTTAAATAAATTAATTTATTTTTGACACAACGATGATGCAGTAATTACCCTTTTAAGGAAATATTAACATAATTGATGTTATAAATGCTCAAATGAATGTAATTTAAGACTTTTTATGAATTAAACTAATTTTCTAGGTTACTATGATGTATTAGTGTTGATTTAATCAACTTGGTTCGAACATATAATTCTGTTATGACTTTCTAAAAAACCATATATCAAATAGTGTCAAAATTGACACAAAATAGTTTTTAAATAAAATATTATATTATTAATTGTTATTTTATTCCTAAAAATCTATGGTTCAAACAAATGACTTAGATAAGGATATATATATTAATAATAAACAATTTGGGGTTCGTTTGGCATGTTATAGTAAGTGTATTAACCATATAGTGAAAGAAAACAAAAAGACACGGTAAAAGTTAAATTATTTAACTTAGAGTTAAACCTAATTGATAAGGTTAAAATAATAACCTAAACTTGTCTAAATCCTATTGGTTGATAGTATTTCGACCCATCCCCACATTATCTTCGAAATAAGACCCTTGGGAACCATTATAAACCGATTTTGACTTTAATATAAAATAATATTTTGAGATATTCCTAAGGTGCCCCTCTCCTCCCTTATAAAAGGACACCTCCTCCCCCTCCTCCTCACACCAAATTGAGCACTCAAGCTCGGCCAACCCCTGCCAAAATCTATTCTCCACTTCGCTAGAAACATCCTAGAGGTTCTGGTCTTCCTCAAAGACCAATTTTAGTTCCCTAAGAGGAGGTATCCAAAGGGCGCTTCAAAGAAGAGGTAATTACCATTACCAATTCTTTCATCTTTATTTCTTTTTCCACTTCTTCTTCTTAGGTTGTTTCATTATGAAGTAATAACATCAGTATCACTCATATACTGATATGTTATTATAAGTATGAAACAACCCTATTTCACCATCTATCCATCCTACGGAAAAAGAAATCATCGCGCGTGCGTACGTACGGAATACCGTCTCCATGCCGTGGTGTAATCTATTTTCCACCACCACCTTACATGGATGGGTATAATGGTGTAAAGAATAACTATACATAGTTATTACAACATCATATTGATTCTGATATATTGTATAATCCACTCCAATTCAATTCAATATTTATGGAAATGATATCATCGCTCGTGCGTACGTACGGACTACCGTCTCCACGACGCGATGAGATTCATTCTCCATGTTAACCATTTAAGAATGATTATAAAGTATATATAAGAAATAATAATGAAATATATGACATTATAAAGCTACTGGATTTATGTATATATATATATATGTATGTCATCTACTTACTTCCATTCAAGACAATAAGGAAAGAAAAACAGCGTTCATGCGTACGAACGGACTACCGTCTCCATGAACGGTGTTTTTCATTTCATTTATCTATCTATTATATGTATATATATACTGAATATATATGATATATAAATCATATTTTATATTCTGGAAGTAAGTAAATCATGATATAAGTAATTATAATGTCAAGAACAACAAGTCAAAACACCTACGATAAATGAAACGATTTTACCCAAAACGCTTCTTTAACATGGAATTTACAAAAGAACGGGTAATATGATGGCATAAGTGAACCATATATGATATCATAACAATGAATATGATTCTGTAATAAGTCAATGACATTATTTAAATCATTATACAGGAGGTTCGGACACATACGATGCAAATCAGACCTAAGGTAAGGGAAATATCACAATCTCATTTTTATCCGAGATTGTTTATTCGTAAGTATTTACTGGGGTGTATTTTATCATCCACATCCATGTTTCATCAAAATGTAATATTATTTCCATCCACCTACAATTGTTTAAATCCATTTTTACCCTTCGGTGATTTTTTAGTAATATGTATGAAAGGAATCTTTTGTCGTACGAGGTACTTTTTGACTTTTCTGACAAAAGTACGAAGAATGTTTTTTTTAACTTATACGGCATGAATGGATTTTTAAAACATTATTTCCAAGAAGCTTCCTTTACAAGTTTTCAAGTTTATTTTTAATCAACTTATTTTATTTTAAAGTTATATGACATGTTATGAAAGGAAAAATGTTTTTGAAGAAGAAAGGATATTTTCCTCAAGAATGGAGTTCAAGTGTTTTATCAAAATTACTTTCCATCTAAGATAATAAAGGGTTCTGTTTTTATCCCTATTATTACATTTATTTGATCATGTTGTGATGGAATTATTTTTATGAATTCCTTTACCTTATATGAATTGTTTTATGATGTCATGATGTTTAAGATTCCCATTTGTATTACATGGGTTATGCAATGATGTATGATTTATGATTTTGTGGCACACATAAGAATGGTATCATTATGAGATGGGTGGGACCTATATCTCCCTCCAATGCATTGGGTAAAGATTTTATATCTCATGAGATAGACATGGCTGAAATGGTAGGTTATACCGGTTCAGTGAAACAGGACTGAAACGAGGGTTACTCGATTCAGAAAGGGACTTTGTCCACTAAGATAGTCTTGGCAATGAGTCTTGACTAACAAGAAATGATTCTCTATGATTATGTGTGAATGCCACAATGTTTCATGTTTTAAGTTATGATTATTGTGATTAAATTTCACTACCATGATTTATCCCATGTTATGAAATTATGCTCTCTTTTGCAGGTTATGATTTCCAAAATGTTATGTTTTTATGAATACGATGTGATTGACATTTCTTTTGTTTACCCTTACTGAGCATTTGAGCTCACCCTTTTATGTTTTCTTTTCCCCAAGATATAAAGAAAGGTTTTAGGTAAAAAAAGGAAGATCTTTATGGGAGATGTTGAAGATATTTCACCACGATTAGAAGATTTTATTCCAAGTTTCCAAAGACACTAAACTATTACGATCCTTGTGTGTGTGTTTTTGTTATGTACTAAGTATTCCGCAAATGTAATGTAATGTCACTGTACTTCAGGCTTCGGGTCTCTACAAAGAGTCCCTATACAAGTACTTGACTGTTACTGAGGAGTAGGAGGGTATGGGACCGACCCTAGGCTCGTGATGCAGCTGCCAGCTATTTGCTTTGTATTCATGTACCCTTCTTTTTTCTATACTGTGTTGATGTATAACATGCTCTGACTATTTTTTTAGTACTTGAGACATGAACCATCATTATTTATATATAGTTGGTTATATCCACTGCTGTAGTTTATTTAAGTTGTGTATTGTTTACTACTTCCGCTGTTTGTTGTATGTTTTATTTAAATTCTGTTGTGATACACTTTAAAAAATGAGGGCATAGTTTCCCCACTATCAGACCTGGGCCCTCACTGCTAGTCGGCAGCCTCTGGCATTTGGGGAAATGTGCTTGAGGTCTCGTGGCGAACCGGGCTTCAGCCACCCGTTGCGTGGAACCCGAGTCCGAGATGTTACAAAGTGGTATCCAAGTCATGTTCTTTTCTTTTACTTTCTATTTGTGTAGAGACCTAAATTAGAACGTACATGGACATTAAATTACTTTTGTGGAATACTTAGTATATAACAAAAACACACACACAAGGACCTTAATAGTTTATTGTCTGTGGAAACTCGTAATATAATCTTCTAATCGTGGTGAAATATCTTCAACATATCCCATAAAGATCTTACTTTTTTTAACATAAACCCTTTCGTTATATCCTGGGGAAAAGAAAACATAAAAGGGTGAGCTCAAATGCTCAGTAAGGGTAAACAAAAGAAATATCAATCACACCATATTCATAAGAACATAACATTTTGGAAATCTTATTCCTGCAAAAGATATCATAATATCATATCATGGGATAAATCATAGTAGTGAAATGTAATCCCAATAATCATAACATAAAACAGGAAACTTTATGGAGTACACACATAATCATTGAGAATCATTTCTTGTTAGGCAAGACTCATTTCCAAGACTATCATAGTGGACAAAGTCCATTTCTGGACTGAGTACACTCCTCATTTTAGTCCTGTTTCACTGAACCGGTATAACCTCCCATTCCAGTCATGTCTATCTCATGAGATAAAAAATATTTACCCAATTAATTGGAGGGAGATATAGGTCCCACCCATCTCATAATTATACCATTCTTATGTGTGCCACAAAATCATAAATCATACATCATTGCATAACCCATGTAGTAAAATGGGATTCATAAACAACATGACATCATAAAACAATTCATATAAGATAAAGGAATTCATAAAAATAATTCCATCACAACATAATCAAATCAATTTAATAATAGGTATAGAAACATAACCCTATATTATCTTAGATGGAAAATAATTTTGATAAAGCACTTGAACTCCATTCTTGAGGAAAAGATCCTTTCTACTTCAAAAACATTTTCCTTTCTTTAACATGTCATGCAATTTAAAACTAAAAGAAGTTGATTGAAAATAAACTTGAAAACATGTAAAGGAAGATTCTTGGAAATATTTTTTTAAAAATCCATTCATGTCGTATAAGTTAAAAAAACATTCTTCTCATTCTTTTGTCGGAAAAGTCAAAAAGTTCCTCGTACGAAAAACGACAAAAGATTCATTTAATATATTTTACTAAAAACAAAATGAAGGGTAAACATGGATTTGAACAATTTTAGGTGGATGGAACAATATTACATATTGAGGAAACATGGTTGTGGATGATAAAATACACCCCAGTAAATTCTGAAGTATAAACAATCTCGGATAAAAATTTATATTGCGAGATTTTCCCTTACCTTAGGTCCGATTTGCTTCGTAAGTGTCCGAACCTCCTATATAATGATTTAAATAATGTCAATGACTTATTCCAGAATCATAATCATTGTTATGATATCATATATGGTTCACTTATGACTTTATATTACCCGTTCATTTGTAAATTCCATGTTAAATAGAGTTTTGGGTAAAATTGTTTCATTTGTCGTCCGTGTTTTGACTTGTAATTATTCATATGATTACATAGATCATGATTACTTTATTCCAGAATATAAAACGTGATTTATATATAATATATATTCAGAATATACATATATATAATAAATCAGTAAATGTAAAGAAATACACCGTTCATGGAGACGGTAGGCCGTACGTACTCATTAACACTGTTTTCGTTTCCTTATTGAGTTGAATGGAATTAAGTAGATGACATACATGTATATACATATAGATACATTATGATTATTATGTCATATATTTCATTATTACATATTATATATACTTTATAATCATTCATGAATGGTTAATGTGGAGAATGAATCTCATCGCGTCGTGGAGACGGTAGTCCGTACGTACGCACGGGAGATGATATCGTTCTCATGATCATGGGACTATATTGGAGTGTATGTATACTATTTAAGAATCAATATCACTTTAAAATAATCATATATAGTTATTATTTACACCATTATACCCATCCAAGTATGGTGGTGGTGGAAAATAGATTACACCACGGCGTGGAGACGGTATTCCGTACGTACGCATGCTCGGTGATTTCGTTTTCTGTAGGATGGATAGATGGTGAAATAGGGTTGTTTCATACTTATAATAACATATCCGTATATGAGTGATACTTATGTTATTACTTCATAATGAAACAACCTAAGAAGAATAAGTGGAAGAAGAAATAAAGGTGAAAGAATCGGTAACGGAAATTACCTCTTCTTTGAAGTGCCTCTTTGAAACATCCTCTTAGGGCACTAAACATGGTCTTTGAAGAAGACAAGGACCTCTCGGATGTTTCTAGGGAAATGGAGAAGAGAATTGGGCAGGGTTTGTCCGAGCTTGAGGGCTCAAAGTGGTGTGTGGAAGAGAGGGAGGAGGTGCCTTTTTATAAGGGAGGAGAGGGGCATCTTTGGAATTCTTAAAAATATTTATTTATAATAAATATAACCCCACTTAAAACCTCAAAAAATGACTCATATTAGAATATTAGATGATATATGGTCTTAATCTCATCAACCAATCAAATTTATACATGTTTGGATCTTATTTTAAACCTTATCATTTTGATTTATCCTTATTTAATCTATTTAAGTTTATTTGTGGTAATAAAATTCTAAATTTTAAATTATAACAAATAATTACTTATTTGTTGTGAATTTTTCATAATTGTTTACTTTATAACATTATAGACCATATAAATTTAAATTTTTAATTTTTAACTATTTTTGTGAGTTTTAAACAATTTTATAATATGTTATTTTTATATAATAACAATAGTGTCAATTTTGACACTATTCATTTATTTGAATTTAAATAAAATATATAGAGAAGATATGTTCGAAATAAATGATTTAATAGATTCAGAAAAGGTAATATGTGTATATAAAATTATTGTATCACATTAAATAGTTCATATAATATTTATTTTATTATTTTTAAAACCATTTATTTGGTTTATCTCTTAATAAATTAATTACTACACCATTTTTGTATAATAATTTAATTTACATATATGTTGCATAAAAATTAAAACTAAAATCCTATGATGAAGATAAATCTATAGCCTTTCACAATAATACTTTTACTCGAATTTATCATCTAAAAAATCACAATATTTAAATTGTTATATTTATTAAATTATGAAGGTGACAACTTGGGGATCCTTTAAAATAAAATAATATAAGTGTCATAATCACTTTTATATGGATCCAAATGGATATATATTAGTTACATGGATGATTAAGGTGTATATATACACTACCAATAAGTTTTGGTCAGGTTTGTGGGCCTTTTAATGGTTATTATTACTATATTACTTATTTTCCACTTAATAAATAATTTCTCTATCATTAATGTATCACCATTAATGACAATTATTTAATCCCTAAAAATTCTAAATAAAGCATCATGATGTAGATAATTTTATTAGATTTCTGGAGACTATTCATTTTTGAAGTTTTATGATGTATATCACTAAATTAAAATTATTATACTTATAAGATTTAAGAGAGTGACATGTTGTCACTTTCTTTGGTTTTAATAATAATTAAATTATTTGCATGGTCAAAAGTCCATAAAATGAATCTAATCCAACCTTTAGGTTATATGGGTATACGTTTATCAATCCAGTAGAATTTTGGCATGTGTTAGGGAAATTTTATAATTTTATATTTACCAGTAATTACCCGATTTACCTTTAACTATGGTAAATAAAATTTATCGTAGTTTATATTCATAATTCCCAAAAAAAAGTTAGCTTATTAACATAATTTGGTCCCAATTATTCCAAATATGTAATCCATTTTTCCAAATTCAATACACTAAATTTGTAGAAATTAAATTAAAATTAATCCCAATGTCGAAAGAAAACGGGTTTTTCTTTAAAACATTGCAAAAGATTGAATTGATTTAACCTACGAATTTAATGTAAATTCAATGCTAATTACATACATTATATTATGTGGTAAAAATATATTCTATTTATACTTTAAAACCATCCAATATTATAATTTAACCATATAAATTATTGCGATGAAATAAGATGTTTTTAATTAAAATATAGCGTGTTTTTACTTTTCATCAAAATATGAAAATTACTAGAATAATATGAAAATATTTTCCAAATTAAATTTTTATTTCTTGATTCCAAATAAGAATTTTATTTTTTCAAATTTAACTTATTAAAATGTCAAAAACCAGATTTAAAGTGGGTGCACCATCAAAAGGCGGCAAAACTGCATTTTTTTAAAAATACTTATTTTACCCAAAAAATTTATTTTGTTCTTATACCATGTTCTAGAAAATGTTTAAGATAAATAATAATGTTATAAAATTCAAAATTTAGTTAATACTATTTGTAACGGCTAGTTCATAATAATATTAAAATAATATATCGTTGTTTAGTAAAACCTGGTATTGCGTACAACACACACTATCGAGGAAGGTCGTGATTGCGTGTAATGCAAGCCAAGTCAGGGTTGCGTGTTGTGAAAGAATCCTTCGTTGTTCCATATAACAGAATCCAACCATATTTCATTTATACATTGAATATATATATATATATATACTCAATGTTGTGTAGAATAACTATTATCAAAATTGTGTGTAACACGGTCCAAGAATAGTGTTGCGTATACTGCAAGCTAATACGGTGTTTCGTATAATGCAAGGTAATATTGGTGTAGCATACTACACAAGACATTAATGAAAATAAAATATTATTTTTCATAAAATCCCGGGGTGTTAAATTCTACCCCCCTTAAAATGAATTTCGCCCTCGAATTTCGTCGGGCGTATAAATGGTTTACTACTCGAAAGTTTGTTTAATAGAAACCCACATCGTAAAAAGGTATACCAAAACATGGCTTTAAATACTAAAGTGTGAAATGTTACGGTTACCCAAATTAACTCATCACTGGGTTTCCACATAGGAGAACATAGGTGAAAATCTGGATATGGAAGAAAAATCTAACCATCAAGTTCTGATAGGGAGTGGTAGAGAACATGGATATGAAAAACACAACAATCACAAAGCTATTGATTTGTGATGATCTAAGGTACCATCTGATTCATCGGATATAAGGGAACCAGGAGACCATTTTTTGTTTTCAAGATCATTTCCCTAAAGTTGATGAATTAAAAGAAATACTTGCATGGTTTTGGTACAATATCACTGTTGTTTGTGAATTGAACAATTTACACTTCATCCCTTAAAGAAATGAAGTTGAATTTGTTATTCATGATGTGTTAGCAGATCATGTGATAAAATGATGGGTCATTCCATCTTTTTCAAAGAAAAGGTTAACAAAAGTTATAAGACCATCTTATGGTTAGATTAATCGTATATGGTTCCAAAAATGAACTTATACTTCATATATCATACCGCTTAATAAAATAAAACTAGTTTCTACTAACCATGGACTTACTGTAGGCCAGTGGTAGGCGATAAAGGCCAGTAGCACTTCGGTTGTGGGTTCGATTCCCACAGCCTTATCCGACGTGATGGGCTATCGCCCGTCCTGCAGGTTGTTCTTTTTCAAAAACTATATTACTATAACATCCCATCAATAATATCCAAAAAACTTCTATCCTTAAACAATACTAACTTATGTCCAACATAATCCATTCCAATCTTTAGGCTTATCCATAATACTTCAGTCTACTCCCATAATATATTGAAAACGATTACAAGAGATTTAATACCATAAATTATCCCCATAAATCATAAGATATGTCTTTTTGGTCACATTCCAAACATTCAAAGCCTTAATGATGTATTCACTTGAAAAATTAATACCCACTGAACCTTAGTGATAAAATGAATGCAGTTAAAAGTTAACACTTTCCACATACCAAAATACTCAAAATTCTATATACTCAAACCATGATATCACTTAGTCCTTATATCAATCACGATCTCATGAATACAATCAAACATCTCATTATCTTATTATTCCTTCATTATGCGCATATCATCTACATTACAAAAATATCTCAATCACTTTCCATGGTTATCGGTACCATAAAATTATTGAAAACCACAATATACCAATACATAAATATTCCAATATTCCACGATACTATATACAACATTATTTTGGAATCCCATTACATAAACACTTAATCATTCCATCACATCGTTGTCATATTCAACATCTCTAATGGTGATCGCATGTTACTTCCCTTTATCTTTTTCCTTAAGTGGTTTATCATGTCGATCATCACTAACCCATGGATTAGGGCATTTATTATCATAATGCCCCATTTCCTTGCACTTGAAGCACTGAAGTGTACTAGGTTCATTCTGTGTATCCCTTCCTTTGTTTGCATCATTATACATCTTCTTCCCATCATTGTGGCATTCAAATGGCCGATGACCTTCCTTTCCACATTTGAAACATTTACTTGTCCCTTTAAGACAATCTCCGCCATGCTTCTTTCCACACATTGAGCATAAGGAAAAATTCATATACTTTTCACCATTATTCTGATGTTTCACCTTGAACTCCATCTTTCATTTCTTGTCAAAACTTTGAGATGGATAAGTAACACCAACTTCCATTTCTACCTTGATAGCACAACACACAATTTCTTCATAGCTAATGAATTCTCTTATAGCTAATACCCTTCGAAGATTTGGTTTTAAGCCACTGAAGAATCGACCAACTTTACTTTCAGGTTGGATGATAAATCTAGATGCATACCTTGCAAGCCTTGTAAAATTCACTTCGAATATACCAACATATTCATCATCCTTTTTCATTAGTTCAAGAAACTCCTTCTCTGTCTTTGTTCAAAGAATACGAGGGAAGTACTTATTGAAAAATAAGTTCTTGAACTCGTCACATTCCATGGACTCAATTTCATCTCTTTGCCTCGTATTCTTGATAAGATTCCACTATTGATCAGCTTCACCATCCAAATGATATACTGCTAAGATGACTTTATCATGTTCAGAACATTGAAGAATTGAAAATATATTTTCAGTGGTACTAATCCATTGTTCAGCAACAAGTGGATAAGAAGACCCACTGAAAGAAGGTGGGTGTTGCCTCATGAAGGACTCAATAGAATATTGTCCCCTTCTCTACTAATTTGGAAGTCCAGAATGATTCATAGCTTGTGTAAGTATAACAATAAGATTTTCCACTCCTTCTCCCATAACATTTGTTTATTCAGGGGGACAATCATTGCATTGTCCATTGCATTGATCAACACAGTTCCTTCGGGTTCCATCCATCATCTAAAACCCAAAAAGAAAAGTGTGAGAGGCAAAAATCATGCTAGGGAAAACAATATAATAAAGGTGGAGTACCTTCAATATCTAACATCTTAGGTTTAATTCTAAGATCGTTAGCGCAATTCTAGGACTATAACCAATACTTATACTTAACCATGGGGGAATCCCTAGACACACCATAGAAATATCTCTAGGGATCTCACTAAAGTTCTCACATCCTAGTTTCTAAATGTTGACTAAACCTTTCCTCTGATACCAACTGTAGAGACCCAAAGCTTAACGTACATGGACATTACATTACTTTTGAGGAATACTTAGTACATAACAAAAACACACACACAAGGACTGTAAAAGTTTAGTGTCTTTGGAAACTCGGAATATAATCTTCTAATCGTGGTGAAAGATCTTCAACATCTCCCATAAATATCTTCCTTTTTTACCTAAAACCTTTCTTTATATCCTAGGGAAAAGAAAACATAAAAAGGTGAGCTCAAATGCTCAGTAAGGATAAACAAAAGAAATAGCAATCACATCATATTCATAAGAACATAACATTTTGGAAATCTTAATCCTGCAAAAGAGATCATAATATCATATCATGGGATAAATCATAGTAGTGAAATGTAATCCCAATAATCATAACATAAAACATGAAACTTTGTGGTGTACACACATAATCATTGGGAATCATTTCTAATTAGTCAACACTCATTTCCAAGACTATCTTAGTGGACAAAGTCCATTTCTGAACCGAGTTCACTCCTCATTTCAGTCTTGTTTCCCTGAACAGGTATAACCTGCCGTTCCAGCCATGTCTATCTCATGAGATATAAAATCTTTACCCAATGCATTGGATGGAGATATAGGTTCCACCAATCTCATAATTATACCATTCTTATGTGTGCCACAAAATCGTAAATCATACATCATTGCATAACCCATTTAGTAAAAATGGGATTCATAAACAACATGACATCATAAAATAATTCATATAAGATAATGGAATTCATAAAAATAATTCCATCACAACATAATCAAATCAATGTAATAAAATGGATAGAAACAGAACCCTATATTATTTTATATGGAAAATAATTTTGATAAATAACTTTAACTCCATTCTTGAGGAAAATATCTTTTCTACTTCAATAACATTTTCCTTTCTTTAACATGTCTTACAATTTTAAACTAAAAGAAGTTAATTAAAAATAAACATGAAAACTTGTAAAGGAAGCTTCTTGGAAATAATGTTTCAAAAATCTATTCATTCCGTATAAGTTAAAAAAATATTCTTCTCGTACATTTTTTGGAAAAGTCAAAAAGTAACTCGTATGAAAAACGAAAAAAGATTCCTTTCATATCATTTACTAAAAACTCACCGAACGGTAAACATGGATGTTAACAATTTTAGGTGGATGGACCAATATTACATATTGAGGAAACAAGGATGTGGATGATAAAATACACCCCAGTAAATTCTGAAGTATAATCAATCTCGGATAAAAATTGAGATTGCGAGATTTTCCCTTACCTTACATCCGATTTTATTTGTAAGTGTCTGAACCTCCTGTATAATGATTTAAATAATGTCATTGACTTATTCAAGAATCATACTCATTGTTATGATATATACAGATGGTCTGTTAGAAATAAAAGCTTTAATAGATTCATAGAAGGTCATATGTATCTATAAAATTAGTGGATCACATTAAATAGTTCATATAATATTTATTTTAATATTTTTAAAACCATTTATTTGGTTTATCTCTTAATAAAATAATTACTACAACATTTTTGTATAACTATATAATATACTGATTTGTTTCATAAAAATTAAAAATAAAATCCTATGATGAAGATAAATCTATTTCCTTTTACAATAATACTTTTACTCGAATTTATCATCTTAAATTCACAATATTTAAATTTTTATATTTATTAAATTATGAAGGTGACAACTTTGGCATCATTTATAATAAAATAATATAAGTGTCATAATCACATTTATAAGGCTCCAAACGGTTATATATTAGGTCATTGGATGATTAAGGTGTATATATACACTACCAATATGTTTTGGTTAGGTTTGTGGGCCTTTTAATGGGTATTATTTCTATATTACTTATTTTCCACTTAATAAAAAATTCTTGTATCATTATTGTATCACCATTAATGACAATTATTTAATCCCTATAAATTCTAAATAAATTTTCAGGATGTAGATAATTTTATTAGATTTCTGGAGACAATTTATGTTCGAAGTTTTATGATGTTTATAAGTAAATTAAAATTATTATACCTATAAGATTTAAGAGAGTGACATGTTGTCACATTCTTTGGTTTTAATAATAATTAAATTATTTTCATGTTCAAAAGTCCATAAAATGAATCTAATATGACCCTTAGGTTATATGGGTCAACTTTTATACATCTAGTAGAATTTTGGAATCTGTTATGGTAATTTTATAATATTATATTTACCCTTAATTGCCTGATATACCTTTAACATTGGTAAATAAAATTTACCGTAGTTACTGTTCATAATTCACAAAAATAAAAAGTAACTTATTAACATAATTTGGACCCACTAATTAAAAATATGAAATCCATTTTTCCTAATTCAATACACAGAAGTTTCTGAAATTAAATTAAAATTAATCCCGTTGTCGAAAGAAAATGGGTTTTTCTTTAAAACATTGCAAAAGATTGAATTGATATAACATACGAATTTAATGTAAAATCCATGATATTGACATAAATTATATTAAATGGTAAAAATATATTATATTTATACTTTAAAACCATTCAATATTATAATTTAACCATATAAATTATTGCGATGAAAAAAGTTGTTTTTAATTAAAATATAGCGTGTTTTTACTATTCATCAAAATATGAATGTTACCAGAATAATATGAAAAATTTATCCAAAGTAAATTTTTATTTCTTGATTTCAAAGAAGAATTTTATTTTTTCAAATTGAACTTATAAACATGTAAAAAACTAGATTTAATGTGGGTATGCCATCAAAAGGTCGGAAAACTGCATTTTTTGAAAAATACTTATTTTACCCAAATAATTTATTTTGTTCTTATACCATGTTCTAGAAAATGTGTAAGATGAATAATAATGTTATAAAATTCAAAATTTAGTTAATAATATTCATAACGTCTAGTTCATAATAATATTATAATAATACATCGTTGTTTAGTAAAACCTAGTATTGCGTACAACACACGATATCGAGGAAAGACGCGATTGTGTGTAATGCAAGCCAAGTCAGGGTTGCGCGTTGTGCAAGAATCCTTCGTTGTTCCATATAACAGAATCCAACCATATTTGATTTATACATTGAATATATATATATATATATATACTCAATGTTGCGTAGAATAACTATTATCAAAATTGTGTGTAACACGATCAAAGAATAGTGTTGCATATACTGCAAGCTAATACAGTGTTGCATATAGCGCAAGGTAATATTGGTGTAACATACAACACAAGACATTAATGAAATTAAAAGAATATTTTTAATAAAATCTCGGGGTGTTACAGTTTGGATTTCTAGTCAGGGATAGGACGGAATAGTAGTTGGTAATAAGTTGTTCCCGGGCGTAGCTAACCCGTGTACAGGGAAAAGCCAGTTTACCTCGTATTTTTCATTCTTTTGATTTTGAAAATTTTACGGTCGATAAGTTTTCACCATTGGGTGACACACTTTGAGATTGTGCTACTTATATTTTATCAATGGGTTCTATTTAGATGCAACCCGATTAGATGAGGGTATGTCGTCTCATGCATCATATAGGAACATGATATAAATCACATGCCATGCATAGTTTCCATGCCATGTAGGTGCATTAGAATTTTCATGTTGTGGTGATAGTTGTTGTGCTAATAAAGCATGATGTTGTGATAGCTGTTTGATAAATACCTGGCTTGTGATATGGTATTTTGTTTTATTTTTTTTATAGAATGGACGCCAAACTTTGGTTTTTTGCGAGTATGGGCCCCCATTGACCCGAATTTTGTGGATCATTTACTGTTTATTGGTTATAACGCATATAAGATGTCAATATTTGATTCTTGGGGAGTATGGGCCCCCACGGGTCAGTATTTGACACTTAGGTGTTAGTTTCTGTAACGCCCCGACCCCAGTTACCCAAAGTCTGTGAATTATTGCATAACATTGGCTTGATCATAAAGATAAAGTCTTGAAAGACCAATTAGTTTTGAAGCCTTGAAACACTAGATACATTCATAAATTTTACATTAAATCATAAAGTGAAATTATAAAATAATATAGTCTCCATTTTCCACACTCATATCCCCTTCAGACTATTCCTACAGGTCATTCCTAAAATACTTCTTCACATCCAGGAAAAATTAAAACATTGAAAGGGGTGAGCTCAGATGCTCAGTAAGGATAACAATATAGCGAAGGCTTTCACAAATTAACATAAACATTTAAGGCAATGTGTTACTAAAACAAAATCCTTTTAAACATGAACATCAACAAAATATGGAAAAAGTTAATGGAGATAATGCCATTTACTTATTAACATGGATATTCTCCTGGTCAAATAATCACATGCAATATCAATAACCACTTTCATAATGATGGAATGCATAATGCCAGACAATCATAACCACATAGCCACGGCCTCGTGCCAAGACTACAAATAAGATTTTGTCAAGGCCTCATGCCAAGACACTAGTTTGTCTAATGAGACATGCCGATGCATCGAGGAGCTATAGCGGGATCCACCCGTCACTTATTAAGTCTAATGCATTCCTCATATGAACAGGTTTAAACATATCATAAACCATAACATAATCATATCACATAAAATATGCATAAAGGAAACATAACATTTCAACATTTCAATCACAAGATATCAATAAAACACATTGATATAATAAAAACAATTTCAAAACCATTTTCAATTCCAAAATAAATGAAAATTAAAACTTGATATTTAATTTTCATTTTAAAAAAAAGGTATGGCTTGTAGTGGAAGCCGAAACTCAAATAATGGTCACAGTGGTGGGGAAGTCGTTGCCGCTTCATACGTTAGAAAAAAAAACAATCCTTTTGTTGTTTAGTAAAAACGCTTCGTATAAAATGATTCATTTTGAGTAAAAGTAAAAGTTAAAGGGGTTTATACACCGTATAAAGGAAAGTTGTGTATAAAACCAAATATGCATCAATGAAAAGATATTGAGACGAATTCCCTTAAAAAGATCATTTTTTTAAATAAAATAGATCAATTATGTGTATTCACTATAAGAAAAAATAAAGAAAGTACAAATACAAGTTATGACATAATAATATCATGAGATAATTTGAAAGTAGGAGATTGACCTAAAGAATGGAAATTGGTGTAAGAAGTTCCCTTAACTTGTGTCCGAATTGACTCGACCGTTATTTAACCTCATGAAAAATAAACTAGAGTTTATATATACATTCTTAAGAAAAATTTTCAAGTTCATTATCCCTTTTATATCACTTATTACAATGTTACAAAAATTATATAGTTATTTAAGTTAATAACGGTCGTTTTGTCGATCTCTGGTACATGAGTCAATAATAAAATTCTTATAATTACAAGTTGTTTATGTGGTAGAATATCCATTGTCTCCATAATTATATTCAATATTTAAATATCATAGATATCCTATATATCCAGTATATACATGCATTTATAATATTACATAACATTTAGAGGTAAGAAATGAAATGAATCGTTCATGGAGACGGTAAGCCGTACATATGCATGAACGCTACATTCATTTCTATTTCGTATTTAATGGAATGAAGATATAATTATATAATGGTATAATATAATTCTAGTATATTATAATGTATAATACCATTTACTCCAAACATTATACATCTCACATATGGCATTAACGATTCAAATCACTTTGACGGGGCGGTAGTCCGCACTTCCTAAACTGAAATTATCGCGTTTACCCATAATGGAAATAATAAAGGTATTCCATAAATGAAAAATAAATAATCATAAGGATAACAAAAACCTAATATATATCATATATAAAAATATTTTCATCATAATGGCCACCATGAGAGGTGTTATATGAGTGTTGAACAATCATCGTTTCGTGAGTCAAAAATTCTCCATCCACAGAAAGATTTTGTTCATTAACCATTAGATGTATGTGTGTGTAAGTGTAAATAAAATCCTTCTCATAACAACAACCTAGTATATTTAAGATACTGGTGTTGTTACAAAAGGAAATAATAAAAAGAGTTTAGGGGTTGGAGAAGAAAAATAAAAAAAACAACATTAGAGAAGACATTACCTTAAAATCGGGTAACTCTTTTTGATTTGAGCCAAAGGCTTCCTTGGGATGAATTAGTCACAAAGTGAGGTTTCTAGGAGTAAGAGAGGGATTTTGGGAGAGTATTCAGGCAGTGGATGGCTGAGGCAAAAGGCTTTTATGGTGTGAATAAGGTGGTAGTGGTGGGGGCCTTTTATAAGAGGAGAGGATGGGCACTCTTGGAAAGTCATGAAATGTTACTTTATTATATAATGGGTTTCAGATTTTAAAGGTCCCACACTTATATATTTAGAGTATAAGGTGATAAGGGTTATAAATATACTGATACAATAGTTTTTTGACAAGTTTATGTCTTAGATGTTACATTATCTTTTTATTTTATTTAAATCGTTAATTAATGAGGTAATTGTTGCATCATCATGGTGTCATAAATAATTTAATTTATTTAATGTCTAAAAATTATAAAAAAATTATAATGATGTAGGAAATCTTTTTATATTTCTAATGAATATTTATAGTAAAATATATGACTTGTATAACCCCATTTAAAAATTATTTTAGTAAAACAACTCATGTTTGTGACATTTTTATTTTAACATTAAATAAAAAGTTATTAATGTCATTTTCCTACCAATGTGGCTCCATGGGGTCCCCAAGTTGACCCATGGATTTTTTTTCGTCGGCCATGACTCATCCAATAAGTGTAGGACAATTGTAATGGTATTTTCATATTTTTATAATATCATTTTAACCTTAAATTTCACTAATTACCTTTAATCGCGATTAATTAAACTGAAAAGTTACTATTCATCAAAAATTATTTTAATCCCATTGAACCACATTTTACATCCTAATGAAAACCATGTATGTCGTATTTTTTAAAATCAAATCATATAAGTGGTAATGTTTCATTTAAACAAAAAAATCAGTTTTTTAGCTACCACTTAGTGGTTTCACTATTCATCAAAAATTGATGTTTTTCAGAATAATGCCAAAATTTCACCCTAATCTATAATTGATATTCTGAATTCAAAAATGATGTCTATTTAACAAAATTCCAAACATATAATTTTCATAAATTAATTTTATAAGTAATTCCCGCTGTCACAACAAATAGAGTGTTTTTAAGAAACAATATATATCAAAAGACTGATAATTGTTTATGTATAATTTCAAAGTAAAATTATTTCTAATGAGAACCATTGGATAAAATGGTAAAAATATATTCTAATTATACTTTAAAACCACTCAATAGTATAATTTATCACTATAAATTATTTTGATTAAAAAAGTTTTTTTAAGTATTTTTCACTATTCATAAAAATTGGAAGTTCTCAGAAAATTACAAAAAATTCAAATTAGGATAATTTCGATATTCCAAATACAAAAACAAAGTCAATTTGGAAAGATAAAATTTATAAAATTTCAAAAATTAGGTATTACTATTCATAACAGCTACTTTGATTAGTTGTGGTGTGTGTTAGAACTCGACGTTGCGTACAACACACGCTTCTGTATTATTCAAAGAGAAGTGTACTATGGAAGTTTTGGGTGTTACATTCTTCCCTCCTTCAAGTAATTTTGTCGTAGAAATTTCACATAATATCACTGTATAAAAAGTCTCGGGTGATTCTTCATCATAAGTTTCTCGGGTTCCCACATTGCCTGCTCCATCTTATGGTTTCTCTATATAAATTTTACCAGACGAGTCTTCTGGTTTCTCAACACTTGTTCTCTTGTATCAAGAATCCTGACCGGCTCTTCGCAATAAGATAGATCGGGTTCCCGTTCTAATTCCTCATAGGTGAGTACACACGTTGGGTCAGGCATGTATTTTCTAAACAGTGATACGTGGAATACATCATGAACTTTGGAGAGACTTGGCGGCATTTCCAAATGGTAAGTTACAACCCCAATTCTTTATAGAATTTTGAAGGGTCCGATGTACCTGGGACTCAATTTACCCTTCTTACCGAAACGTATAACTCCCTTTTATGGAGATACCGTCAAGAAAACATGATCTCCTACATGAAATTCCAAATTCTTCCTTCGGTTGTTTGCATAGCTCTTCTACCTCCTTTGAGCTTCTTTGATGTGGTTTTAGATTACGTTCACCTTTTCCATCGTTTCCTCCACCAGTTCTGGGCATACAAGTTTTCTTTCACCAACGTCATCCCAACAGGTTGGTGTGCGACATCTCTTTCCGTATAACGCTTCATATGGTGCCATCTGAATACTTGAATGGAATCTATTTTTGTAGGAAAATTCTACCAGAGGTAAATATTGATACCACATTCCTCAAAAGTCAAGTGAGCATCATCTCAACATGTCTTCTATGGTTTGAATAGTTCTTTCTGATTGTCTATCTATTTGAGGGTGGTAAGTAGTGCTCTAATGAAGTTCAGTATCCAAGGCCTTCTGAAGACTTTTTCCAGAATCTTGATGTAAAACGGGGATCACGATCTGAGACAATCGACATGGGTACTTCATTAATTCTCACAACATCATTAATATATAGTCTTTCTAGATGTTCAAGAGGTAGTTCTTCCCTTACAGCAAGACAATGTTCTGACTTCGTGAGTCGATCAACAGTGACCCATATTGCGTCATTTTTTCTAGGAGTCTTTTTTAGTCCCATGACAAAATCCATCATAATATTATCCCATTTCCACTCAGGTATGGGAAGAGGTTACAATACTCCACCAGGCAGTTGCCTTCTATCTTTCACTTGTTGACAAACCATACATCTTGACACAAAATCAGAAATCTCCCACTTCATGTTGTCCCACCAAAAATGTCCATTTAAATCTCTATACATTTTGGTGCTCCCAGGGTGTATAGAGAAATTGGAACTATGAGAATCATCCAACAATTCCTTCATTAAATCAAGTATATTGGGAACACAAAGTCTCCCCCCAAATTTCAAAATTCCATATTCATACACAAAGTCACTCAATCACCCATCATTCACAGCTTTAATCATCTTTTTCAACTCTTCATCATCGGCCTGAGAACACTTTATCCTTTCTAGTAAAGATGGTTTGGAAACCATTTGAAAAAAATTTGATGTTTCACCTTCCATGGTGATTCCCATATCCATCTTTACCAGATACATTAAAATAGGATCCCTTTCCACTCCCATCATGTTCAAAACTCCATGATCTTTTCTACTCAAAGCATCTCCAACCTTATTTTTCTTCCCTGGGTGGTAGTGTATCGTGCAATAATAATCCTTGAGTAGTTCAAGCCATCGCCTTTTCCTCATGTTGAGTTCTTTTTGTGAGAAAATATATTTCAAACTCTTGTGATCTGTATATATCTCAACATTTTCACCATAGGGATAATGTCTCCATATCATCAAGGAAGTAATTATAGCAGCTAACTTGAGATCATGAGTAGGATAGTTCTGCTCATGAATTTTCAGCTGTCGTGATGCATAGGCAATAACCCTATCATTCTTCATAAGGACACAACCAAGTCCTTTCATTGATGCATCACTATAAATAACGAACCCATCATTCCCTGATGGTAGAGTCAATATAGGATAGTTGACTAATATTCTCATCAGTTCTTCAAAACCTTCTTCACATTCTTTGTTCTAGAGAAATTTAACCCCTTCACGTGTGATCTTCGTTAATGGGTCAGCCAATCGGGCCAAATTCTGGAAAAAAACATCGATAATAACTTTCCAAACCAATAAAGCTGCGTACCTCAGTTATACTCGTTGATGCTGGCCATTCTTGTATATCCTTGGTCTTAGAAGGATCGACGAGAATTAAATCCTTAGAGACAAATATGGCCACGAATAGAAATCTCCTGAAGCCAAAATTCACACTTACTAAACTTCCCATATAATTCATGCCTTCTAAGAATCTTCAAGATAATGCGCAATTTATTTTCATGATCTTTGAATCTTTTGGAGTATACCGTGATATCATCAATAAATACCACCACAAAATCATCATGATATTCCTTGAATACCATATTCATTAGATCCATGAATACAGAGGGTGTATTAGTCAATCCAAAAGGCATTACTGTAAACTCGTAATGCCTGTACCTTGTTCGAAATGCTATCTTCGGAATGTCTTCCTACTTTACACACAACTGATGGTATCCAGATCGAAGGTAAATCTTTGAAAACTGTTAAGCTGCATGCAATTGGTCAAATAATTCATCAATGTGACGTAGGGGATACTTTTTCTTTATTATTATAGCATTGATCTCCCTATAGTCAATGCTCATCCTCATAGATCCATCTTCCTTCTTAACAAAAAGGGCAGGGGCTCCCCATAGAGAAACACTAGGGAGAATAAATCCCTTATTACACAATTACACTAGTTGTTTCTTTAGTTCAACTAATTCCACGGTGGCCATTGCATAAGGTGTCTTCGATATGGTCCTTGATCCAGGAGTTAAATCAATGGAAAACTCAACATCTCGTTCTGGAGAATGTCCAGGTTAATCTTCCGGAAACACATCTACATATTCTTTCACAATAGGTAAATCCTCTATTTGAACATTACTTTCCTCTCCATTAGTCATTTCATTATCTTCCTCTCCAATAATTCAATTTAGTTGAGCTAGTGGGGGTGGATCTAAATAAGAATTACGTGGTGATGATTCTGCTCTAAAAATAAGGTGTTCCTTATCATCATCATCAAAAATTGTAACCTCCTTCTTCTTACAATAAATCTTTGCATCATAGTCCGAAAGCCAATCCATACCGAGGATTATATCAAACTCAATCATAGGTATGACAATGAGATCAGCGGATAAAGAAAAATTATGTGCTCTAATGGGGACTGATTCACAAAACATTGTTGCAATAATACTTCCCTTAGGAGTTTTGACTGACAATTATCGTGTTAAATCAAATTGGAAATATCTAATTTTCTTAGAAAACTAGGATGATATGAAACAATGATATGATCCAGAATCAAAAAATGCATTTTCTAAACTTGAGGAAACCATTAAATTACCTTCCACCACGTCTTTCGGAGCTTCAACCTCAGTAGTAGTGATAGCATAAGCTTGGACTTGATCCCTTGGCCTCTTCTGAGGTAATTTACCCTAACGCGTATGAAAAACATTTGCATAATGTCTCATCTCTCTACAATTATTTCATTCCACATTGACAGAAACTTTATTTCACTTGCAATCATGAGTTTGGTGGCCTTTTTCACCACACTTATAACAGACTCACATTCCCTTCAAGCAAGTACCGGGGTGTTTCTTCCCACATTTACTGCAGGACTAATATTCAACATTTCCCTTCTTCCCCCTATTTCCATTTCTAGATTGACCAAATGATCTCTTCTTTTCTTTCTATTCTTTAAAGTCATAAGACTTAGAAAATTCATTTTCCATCTTGATAGCACACGAAACAATATCTTCATACGACGAGAACGTTTGTGAGACTAATGATCGATGGAGAAATGGTTTTAACCCATCAAATAAATAATCAATCTTACTTCTTGGGTTATTTATATAATCTTCAGCATGGCTCGCTAACCTTGTAAATTTAGCCTCATACTTTGCGACATTCTTATCCTCCTTCTGCCTCAAACTCAGAAACTGCCTTTCCATATCTGCTCGATGGTCATGTGGAAATTATTTTTATAAGAAAATTTCCTTAAACTCCCTCCATTCCATACTTGATACTTTTTCATCTTCCTTTGTGTTTTGAATCAGCGACCACCATTGATCGGCATCTCTAGTGAGGCGGTAGACTGTCATGACAACCTTTTCCCTTTCGCTACTCCCCAAGGCATGAAATATTTTCCCTAAAGAGTTTTTCCATTTCTCAGCTACTAATGGATTTGTACCCCCATTAAATGTTGGCGGTTGATACCTCATAAAGCATTCTAACATTGATCCTCCACGTTGCGGATCAGGGTGCTCCATACGAGTAAGGTTATTATTCATAACCCGAGTGAGTTGTCCCAGTATGGTAATAAGTTGATCATCACAAGTTGTATCTCCAGTTCCACAATAATTATCTTGAGCAGGAGGGAAATCCCTACACGGAGTGCGTGAATTGATACGGTTTCCAATCCTCCCACTAGGTTCCATTTCTAAACAATGGCATAAACTAGATTCGTTTATGAATTAATGTACATAATTCCATACTTGTAAAAAACATAACATAAATTGAACTATTTATGGATATAATCCATAATCAAAAAACAAAATTTTTTCTTTGAGGAAGTATATACTCATAAACCCTTCATAATGGTTTGTAATTAAAATGAGAACTATCCAAAGCATATCCCCCTGGAGTGTTGTAACCAAGAGTTCAAAAAGTCCCATTGTCGTGCACCAGTTCCCATTCGAGTCTAGCTCAAAGCGGTGTTTTCGGGTCTTACCCCTAGGTACATCTGTTCCAAATCCGCCTCTACCTGCTCATATCCAGACAGGGATGTATTTCTCGGAAAACTCACAAAATCTCTATAATAACATAATTATAGGATGTTCTTCTATACTAATCCTCAAAGTCTATCTTTGGGCTATGTGATCTAATCAGTGTTTATCTAAATCTAGCTACCAAGGTTAGTACTAAACTACCTCAGATACCAACTGTAACGCCCCGACCCCAGTTACCCAGAGTCGGTTCATTATTGCGTAACATTGGCATGATCACAAAGATCATGTCTTGAAAGACCGATTAGTTTAGTAGCCTTGAAACACTATATACATTCATAAATGTTACATTACATCATAAAGTGAAAAAATAAAATAACATAGTCTCAATTTTCCATGCTCATATCCCATTCAGACTATCCCTGCAGGACATTCCTAAAATACTTCTTCACATCCTGGAAAAATTAAAACATTTAAAGGGGTGAGCTCAGATGCTCAGTAAGGATAACAATATATCGGAAGCTTTCATAAATAAACATAAAAATTTAAGGCAACGAATGACTAAAACAAAATACTTTTAAACTTGAACTTCAACATAATGTGGAAAAAGTAAAATGAGATAATTCCATTTACTTATTCACATGGATATTCTACTGGTCGAATAATCACATGCAATATCAATAACCACATTCATAATGATGGAATGAATAATGCCAGACTATCATAACCACATAGCCAAGGCCTCGTGCCAAGACTACAAATATGATTTTGTCAAGGCCTCGTGCCAAGACACTGTTTTTTCTCATGAGAAGTGCTGGTGCATCGTGGAGCTATATCGGGCTCCACCCATCACTTATTATGTCCAATGCATTACTCATATGATCAGGTTTAAACATATCATAAACCATAACAAAATCATGTCACATAAAATATGCATAAAGGAAACATAACATTTCCACATTTCAATCACAAGATATCAATACAATATATTGATATAATAAAAACACTTTCAAAACCATTTTCAAATCCAAAATAAAAGAAAATTAAAACATGATATTTATTTTTCATTTAAAAAAAAGATATGGCTTGTAGAGGAAGACGAAACTCAAATAATGGTCACGGCGGAGAGGAAGTCATTGTCACCGCATACGTAAGAAAAAAAACAATACTTTTGTCGTTTAGTAAAAACGATTCGTATAAAAAGATTCCTTTTGAGAAAAAGTAAAAGTCAATGGGGTTTATACACCATATAAAGGAATGTTGTGTATAAAACCAAATATGCCTCATTGAAAGAAGATTGAGACGAAGTCCCTTACAAAGATCATTTTTTTAAATAAAATAGAACTCTTATGTGTATTCACTATAAGTACACATAAGGAAAGTAGAAATACAAGATAGGACATAATAATATCATGACATAATTTGAATGTAGGATATTAACCCAACTAATGGAAATTGGGTTAAAAATTTCCCTTACCTTTTGTCCGACTTGACTCGACCGTTCTTTAACCTCCTGAATAATAAACTAGATTTAATCTCTACTTTCTTAAGAAACATTTTCATGTTCATTATCACTTTTATATCACTTATTACAATGTTATGAAAATTATGTAGTTATTTAAGTTAATAACGGTCGTTTTGTCGATCTCTGGTACTTGAGTCAACAATAAACTTCATATAAGAACAAGTTGTTTATGTGGTAGAATATCAATTATCTACTGAATTAAATTCATGATGTAGATATCATATATATCCTATATATCCAGTATATACATGCATTTATAATATTACATAACATTTAGAGTTAATAAATGAAATGCACCATTCATGGAGACGGTAAGTCGTATGTACGCATGAACGCTACTTTCATTTCTATTTCGTATTTAATGGAATGAAGTGATAATTATATAAAGGTATAATATACTTCCTTTATAATATAATGTTATATACCATTTAATCCATCCTTTATACATCCCACATATGACATTAACGATTCAAATCACTTTAAGGGGACGGTAGTCCGCACTTCCTAAAATGAAATTATCGCGTTTAACCATAATTGAAATAGTAAAGTTATTCCATAAATGAAAAATAAAAAATCATATGGAAAACAAAAACATAATATATATCATATATAAAAATAGTGTCATCATAATGGCCACCATGAGAGGTGTTATATTAGTGTTGAACAATCATCGTTTCGTGAGGCAGAAATTCGCCATCCACAGAAACAGTATGTCCATTAACCATTAGATGTAGGTGTGTGTAAGTGTAAATAATATCCTTCTCATAAAAAAGTCCTATTATATTGAATATAATGGTTTTTTACAAATGGAAATAATAAAAATAGTTTAGGGGGTTGGAGAATCAAAATAAAACAAAACAACTTTAGAGAAGACATTACCTTAAAATCGGGTAACTCTTTTTGATTTGAGCCAAAGGCATCCTTGGGAAGACTTATGCCCAAATTGAGGCTTATAGGAGTAATAGAGGGATGTTGGGAGAGTATTTGGTCAGAGTATGGCAGAGACAAAAGGCTTTGAGGGTGTAAATAAGGTGGTAGTGGCGGGGGCCTTTTATAAGAGGAGAGGAGGGGCACTCTTGGAAAGTCATGAAATGTTACTTCATTATATAATGTGTTTCGGATTTTAAAGGTCCCAACATATATATTTCTAGGATAAGGTGATAAGGGTTAGAAATATATTCATCCAATAGTTATTTTACAAGTGTAAGTATTAGATTTTACATTATCTTTTTATTTTATTTAAATCATTAATTAATGAGGTAATCACTGCATCATCATGGTGTCATAAATAATTTATTCATTTAATGTCTAAAAATTATAAAACAATTATCATGATGTAGGAAATATTTTGATCTCTCTAATTAATATTTATCGTAAAGAATATTACTTCTATAACCCCATTTAAAAATTGTTTTAGTAAAACAACTCATGTTTGTTACATTTTTATTTTAACATTAAATAAAAAGTTTTTAATGTCATTTTCCAACCAATGTGGCTCCATGGGGTCCCCAAGTTGACCCATGGATTGTATTGGTCGGACATGACTCATCCAATAAGTGTAGGACAACTGTAAAGGTATTTTCATATTTTTATAATTTCATTTTTACCTTAAATTTTACTAATTACCTTTAATCGCGATTAATTAAACTTAAAAGTTACTATTCACCAAAAATTATATTAATCCCAGTGAACCAAATTTTACTTCCTAATGACAACCATATATGTCGGATTTTTTAAAATCAAATCATAGAAGTGGTAATGAATCATTTAAACGAAAAATCAATTTTTTAGCTACCACTTAGTGGTTTCGCTATTCATCAAAAATTGATGTTTTTCAGAACAATGCCAAAATTTCACCCTAAGCTATAATTGATATTCCAAATTAAAAATGATTTCTATTTTACAAAATTAAAAACATAAAAGTTGCATTTAATAATTTTATAACTAATTCTGGTTGTCACAACAAATAGCGTGTTTTTAAGAAACAATATATATCAAAAGATTGACAATTGTTTATGTCTAATTTCAAAGTGAAATTAATTCTAATGAACACCATTGGATAATATGGTAAAAATATATTCTAATTATACTTTAAAACCACTAAATATTATTATTTATCACTATAAATTATTTTGATTAAAAAAAAGTTTATAAGTATTTTTCACTATTCATAAAAATTGGATGTTCTCAGAAAATTACAAAAAATTCAACCTAGGATAATTTCGATATTCCAAATACAAAAACCAAGTCCATTTGGAATGATAAAATTTATAAAATTTCAATAATTAGGTATGACTATTCATAACTACTACTTTGATTGGTTGTGATGTGTGTTTGAACTCGAAGTTGCGTACGACACACGCTACTGTATTATTCAAAGAGAAGTATACCGTGGAAGCTTGGGGTGTTACAATTTCAGTATTTTCTGGGTTTAGGGGAAGTTTCGGAGACATACTATCCAGAATCCCTTTATACACGCCGTGTAGTATTTTTGTACACGTCGTGTGTGCTCTTCTGTTCGGGAAGAAAAATGAATGTTTTGAGTACATGCCATGTATCCTGAGTACACACTGTGTAGTCTCTTCCCGTGTCACAAACCCTGTGGGCGGCAGAACGGGGTAGGGAAAGGCTTGGGTAATCCATGTCATGTAGTTTTTGTACACGCTGTGTAGTGTTGACCCGGAGACCGTCCGTGTAACTGTCAACAAGGTCTGGTGAACTCTTTGACATAACACGTTGTGTCAATTAGAGACACGCCATGTAGTGTGACCTGGGGTCTCGGCCGTGTAACTAACAACACGGGCCGGTGTCACCTCTCCTTGAACACGTCATGCACCTGTGGGACATGACGTGTAGTGTTTTCTGATTATAGGTCGTGTGGAGTTAGTCGTGTGGCTGGGAAATGAGGTGGTATACACGCCGTGTGCGGGTGTAACACACCGTGTAGTTGTAAGCTGAGTAGTCGGCCGTTTCACAGGCGGCATAGGAAGTTGAGAAATAACACCATAAATGTCGTGTTGATACTATACACACTGTTTAGTTTTTGTTTAACGAAATCCATGTGTCTTATCCGTGTAGAAGGACCCGGGCAGGGGAATAGAAGTCAAGTACACACCGTGTAGTCAGTGTACACACCGTGTAGTATTGTTTTTAAAATTTTGAATGACTTCTTCCTCTTGTTTCCTTTGTGGATCATTCTCTTTATGGTTTTAATAATCGTGAATCTGAGGCGTGCTTTTGACCTTGTAGTGTCATGCCGCCTAGACTACCACGAGTTTTTCTTCAGGAGAGCGGCGACGATTATACTCCAGAAATGGTGGGCCATGGGCTACCAGTTTACTCACCAGAAAAGCCAGATGCGGTGCCATCTGTTATACCTGACACAAGTGTGGAGGTGCCATTCCATGAAGGCTTTATTTGGTTCATGCAGACCATTCAGGGAGCACTGCAGGCTGCCACATCTATGGCCAAGCTGACATGCATCTTTCAGCAGTAGCATCCGCCTATGTTTTAAGGGGATGGCGGACCACAGGCTGCGGAGTCTTGGCTAGGATCGATGTAGACTATTATAAAAGAATCTTGAGATGCCTCCAGGGTGGAGGGTCAAGCACAAGACTTATATGCTGCGAGATTCTGCCAAGAGGTGGTGGGATGTAACCACCCAGTCAGAGCATCATAGAGACATGGCGTGGGAAAATTTTCAGGAAGTCTTCTATGACTTCTTCATTCCCGAGACGTTGAGGGAAGATAGAGCTCGAGAGTTCATGAATCTGCAGTAGGGCGCTATGTCAGATATGGACTATTCTGCTCGTTTTACGGAGCATCAGCGCTTTTCACACGTGCAGGTGGGTGTTGAAACGTTGAGAGCCAGACGTTTTGAAGATGGTCATCAGTATGAAATCCGAGCACTGGTAAATGATTTCAGGTTGCCTTCGGTACACAAAATTATAAACCAGGCGCTGATTTTTGAGAGGAGCCTGTGGTAATATAGTGGTGTGGGATAGGGAAGTTCAGCACTAGTTACTGGTACTATTTCTATTGGCAAGAGGAAGAGACATATGTACTTCTCTCAGGGTGGCAGTACCAGCAATGCAACTTCTTCAGGTGGCCCGATCAGGTGCTACAAGTGTGGCAGAGAGGGGCACAAGAGGCCACAGTGTCCACGAGACCCAGTGGAGTGCGAAGCTTGTGGCAAGATGGGTCATATATAATGCTTTTGTAGGTAATTTATACTAGTGTCTAGTGAGTGGGGTTCTGTGCAGACTTCGTGTGCGGGAGCAGGACCAGTGGCTTCTTACCATTCAGGAAACTGGAATACGTCAGGGTGTGTAGGCCGAGATGGTGGTTGTGGCCGTGGTAGCCAGACACCAGGATCGAAGAGGCAACAGGGCGGGACAGCTTAGGGTAGCCATGCTGTGTCATAGGGCCGCAGCACTGGGCAGGCATATGCAGTGCAACAGACCTAGCAGGAGCATAATCACAGACCTCCTACAGTCGGAGGTACTATTCTAGTAGCTTCTATTTTATCTTCACTACTTTTCGATACTGGTGCTACACATAGTTTCATATCTATGCTCGTTTTGGAGAGCCTGGGGCTCTGTGTTTCTTCTTCAACTGATATCATGACGCTAGATACTCCGTTTGGGACTAGGATGGATGGTGTGCATCAGTGCAAGGGGTTCCCCCTTGATGTTGGTGGGTGTCACTTCCTTTGGTATCTATATGTCTGGGAGATGACGAGCTATGATATCATTATCAGGATGGACTGGTTGGTTCCCTTTCGAGCCTTTGTAGAATGATATCGACGCAGCGTGAGTTTCACGTCACCAGAGGGTGGAGAGTTTCTATACAAAGGCGAATGGGATGTTCAGGAGAGTCGAGCTGGACTAGAGCATCATGGGCGAGGTGGAGTCATAGCCTAGATAGCAAGCTAATATCGGGATGATCAGGGGACTTTTCAGATGGATTTCCCTCCAATTTTTTGATCATTTTAGGGATGTCTTCCCGGATGACAATTCAGGTCTACCTCTGGTGCGTGAGGTGGAGTTCACTATTGAGCTTGTTCCAGGAGCAGCACCGGTGTCCATTCCTCCTTATAGGACGGCCACGCCTAAGTTGCAGGAGCTCAAGAGGAAGTTAGAGGAGTTACAGGAAAAGGGAATTATCCGACCCAGTACTTCTTTTTGGGGTTCTCCGGTCCTTTTTGCGGAAAAGGTGGACGATGCCATTAGACTTCGCACGAATTTTCGGAAGCTGAACAAGGTGAAGGTTAAGAACTATTATCCCTTACTGACGATAGATGATCTATTTTATCAGCTTCTTGGAGCACAAGTGTTCTTGAAGATTGACCTAAGATCCGGATTTCATCAGCTATGCGTGAGACCATCGAATATACCACTTACAGCTTTTTGGAGCAGATATTGTCTGTACGAGTACTTGGTTATGCCGTTCGGACTCACGAACGCGCCATCAGTTTTCATGGCTCTGATGAATCGTGTGTTCCATCCTTATCTTGATTCTTTTCTGGTGGTTTTCATGGATGACATCTTGGTGTACTCTCACACTCGAAAGGACCACGCCACCCATCTTGAGATCGTATTGAGTAAACTGAGAGAGCATCCTCTATATGCTAAGCTCTCGAAGTGCCACTTTTGGATGGACCAGATTCACTTCCTGGGTCATATAATCCTTGAGGTAGGAGTTGCAGTAGTCCCAGAGAAGTTGAGAGTAGTAGTTTGTTGGGAGCAGCCTAAGAACGTGTTTGAGATACGGAGTTTATTAGGGTTGGCTGGTTACTATAGATGCTTCATACATGACTTCTCCCGATTAGTAGAACTCATTGAAAGGTATGACTATGAAGGGTGTGTAGTTCATTTGGTCAGAAGCTTGCGAGACATCTTTTCAGGACCTGAAGGGAAGGTTGACATCAGCACCGATCCAGATACTCCCAGAGCAGGGGAAGAGCTATACAGTTTACTTTAATGCATCAGGGATTAGTCTGGGAGCCATTTTGATGCAGGGAGGCCGAGTTGTTTCGTATGGGTCTCAACAGTTGAGGCCACATGAGAGGAATTACCCAACACGTGATCTCGAGTTTGATGCAGTTGTGCATCTGGAGATGCACAATAGTCAAGGGCAGACTTCTCTTTCCTCTTTAGCTGTAACATCTACCCTCCAAGACAGAGTGAAGATGATACAACTATCAGATTCAGAAGGCCTAGTTCTATGGGAGTCGGTGGGGTGTGGGGACCCTTATCCTAGTTGGACGGTATGAGATGATGAGGTTTTGCATTTCCATGTACAAATATGGGTTCCAGGGGATATACATGAGGAGTTGATGCAGGAATTTCATGCTTCAGTTTGGGAAATTCATCTTGGGGTTACCAAGATGTACCGTGACTTGAGGCTTCAGAACTGGTGGCCGGGTATGAAGAGAGAGATAGCTTGTTTTGTTACGAGGTGTTCCACCTGTCAGCAGTTGAAGGCAGAGCACCGGATGCTAGTTGGGCTGTTACAGTAGTTTCCCATTCCAGAGTGGAAATGGGATGATGTGGCGATGGATTACGTGACGTGATTGCTGAGTTTACCTCGATTAAATGACTCCATGTGGGTTGTTGTGGGAAGACTCACGAAGTTAGCTCACTTCTTTCCGATCAAGGAGACCTTCGGTGTTGACGAGCTTGGAAGGCTGTATATCCAAGAGATCTTACGTCTTCTTGGGGTCCCACGTTCTATCATTTCAGATAGGGACGCCTAGTTTACGTATCATTTCTGGGAGAGTTTTCAGAGGGCACTTGGTACATAGGTGCTTCTGAGCACATCATACCACCCTCAGATAGATGGCCAGTCAGAGCGGACGATACATCTGCTAGAGTACATGCTGCGCACATGCGTCCTAGAATATGGGGGCTCTTGGGAGAAGCATATATCCTTAGTGGAGTTTTTCATATAACAATAGTTTTCAGGCGACTATTGAAATGGCACAATACGAGGCATTATATGGTAGGCCATCCCGATCACCTTTGTGGTGGTTGGTGGCAGGTGAGGTAGCTTTATTGGGGCTACAGCTCATGCATGAGACATCTCAGTAGGTCCAGTTGATTCGGAACCAGATGGCTACCGTGCAGTCTTGTCAGAAGTCTTATGCTGATCGCCACAGATGACCTTTGGTGTTCGTGGTCGGGGATCTGGTTTTCTTGCACATTTCGCTGAGGATGGGACATAAGAGGATCAGTAAACAGGGTAGTATTTCACCTAGGTATGTGGGACCATTTGAGATTTTGGGGAGAGTCGGGATGGTTTCCTATCGGTTGCAGTTTCCATAGAGGTACCGAGCCATGCATGATGTCTCCCAGGTGTCTCAGTTGCGTCTTTACTATTCAGACCTTCCTCACACCTTTCAGTCAGAGGAGGTTGATCTTCAGCTTGATGCGTCCTTTGAGGAGAATCCGATTCGTATCGTTGACAGGAGAACGAATGTTCTCCAAGGCCGGTCAGTTCCTCTCGTACGGGTTCTATAGCAGCATTGCCGAGTGCAGGATAAGACCTGGGAGCGGGAGGCCGACGTACGTGCTTAGTGGCCTGAACTATTATGAGCTTTTTCTTTTCCACCATTGGAAGGGAAATTCAGGGACGAATTGCTATAAGGGGGATGTTTGTAAGAACCCAGTTCTTTCTTCTAAGGTACAAGATTCTTCTTTTTCCTTTTCCTTAAGTGTTTTGGGAAAATATGGAAAATGGGGAAAAATCCTAAATTTTGGAACTACACGCCGTGTACTTTTCCACACGCCGTGTACTTTGGCCATGTGGGATGGGTACACGGGGCATGTAGCCAGGCCGGTGACGAAGGGTGTAGGAACCGACTACACGCCTTGTAGTGGTTCCTAACACGCCGTGTAGTCAGTCGGAATGCCTATACAGAAAGGAGGAGGAGTAGCCGCCAGCTGGGTGACAGTACATGCCGTGTACTTGGGAGTACATGCCGTGTACTTATGTCGATAGATGAACAGTGTGGCAGTGCCACCAAATTAACAGTTAAATGAAAGAAGTATACGCTGTGTACTCAGAAGTACACGCTATGTACTTTGTTGTTTCGGCTTAAAACTGGTAGTATCCTCCACATTTGGTAGAAGATGAATTTGAGCTGTTTTGGAGGCAAGGAGGATGACCGAACCTTTGATGATCCGTCGGGTTTTTGTCTGGAATCTAATTCAGCTTCGGATGATCTTGTTGTTACCACACGGGTAAGTCCTCTCCTCTCCTGCTACCATTCTTACCAATTATTTCCCATGGGGAAGTTAATTACCTTTGAATGGGTATTGTTATTCATAAGATCTGTGCCGTTCATGGGCGTTTTTGGAGTCGGCGTTCGGGTATAACGTTCGTTGGCACATAAGGTAGGTGGCTTGGTGTAAATTTCCAACTGTCGAGCGTTTTTGTGCATTTTTGTGCCACGAACCCATGTTGGGGTGTCGTGTGGCTGAGGTCGTTGCTATATTTAATTCCTAAAATTGCATAGTTGATTAAATTGTGATAATAAAATGTTCGTTGGGATCGTTGCTTGGATCTGGAACCACCCCGGGGGTGTGTTCCACTCTTTAGCTATTTGGCCAGGATACCTGAGGGTATGCCTTTAATGTAGTAATTGTAGAATTGCCTTGAGAGGAATTTCTTGTTACTGCTTTTTTACCTATTAGGAATGGCCTGGTTACCTATTTATCTTTAGGGAATTGTTGTATTTAGCCTGAGTGTGTTTTTTGTGATTAGCCTAAGGGCGTGACTTTTTTAGCCCGAGGGAGACGTTCTATTTCACCTGAGGGAAACCTTTCGTGCCTAAGGTATTGACTTCTGTGCCTGAGGGATAAATTTTCTACGCATGGGGGAAATTTCTGTTACACCTGAGGGCAATACCTCCAGGTTGGATTCTGTATGGCCTGAGGTCAAGCCTAAGGGCGTGGTTTACTATTTTAGCCTGAGGTCACTGTTCTGGTTAGCCTGAGGGCGTGGTGCTGTTGAGCACAAAAATGTTACTAAATTAAATGAATTAAATGAACAATAAAATGGAAAATTGACTGTTAAGTTAGTTACTTTCAGTACTGCTTACTTTATTGCATTTTGATATTGCACACTGTTGTCGCATACTTACACGAAGATGGGCACAGGCCTTTTGTGGGTGACTATTGAGATATATTTCTCAAAATCTATTTTTGTCACGCTTTTTGGCCCAAATAGATTACATTTTTGTAGGTGTAGACCGGGGAAAGAGTCCCTATACAGGAACTTGACTGTTGCTCAGGAGTAGGAGGGCATGGGACAGAGCCTAGGCTCGCGATGCCGCTGCCAGGTTTTTGCTTTGTATTGTTGTACCCTGCTTTTTTCTGTAGTATATTGATGTATAACATGCTCTGGATATTTTCTTAGTACTTGAGACATGTAGCATCATTATTTATATACTGTTGGTTATATCCAATAATTTAGTTTATTTCAATTGTGTATGGTTTACTGCTTTCGCAGTTTGTGGTATGTTTTATTTAAATTCTGAAGGGCTACACTTTGACAAATGAGGGCATAGTTTTCCCACTATCAGAACTGGGCCCTCACTGCTAGTCGGAAACCTCTGGTGTTTGGGAAAATGCGCTTGAGGTCACATGGAGAACCAGGCTCGGGGCACCCGTTGCATGAAACCTGGGTTCGGGACATTACATTGTCACTTTCCATTGAATCAACCATTTGGGTGGGGTTTTCTTCTTCATAGGGTACCAACACCAACACAATTGATGGATTTTTCAATGGAGATTCATGATCTCCTTTTAGTTTTTAGAGGAAAATGGGAAGGTTATGAATATAAAAAGATAGTTCCTTTTCCGAAAACTGATATGTGCTCTATATAACAATATCCAATATATTCCCATTATACCATAGATTTTCACCAGGGAATGTATTTTGAGATTCTCAAGAAGAATTTTCCCACATACACTAATAGGAGAAGATTCAAACACTTGGGACAAATGATTTCCCCACTTGGGGTTTTTATTGATATCTCAACATCAAGGTTTCGTGGCATTGATTCTATAGTTATGGAAAATGTGACTGATGTAATGGAATGTGTAGAACCAGAATCAGATATTACATTTTAAAATATTGAGTAAATATTATGTGTACCTTATATGAATTAATTATCATGCTTCATTTCCTCAGTAGTGATGGCATAAGCCTTCCCTTGTTCAATTGGAATTAGTGGATAATAACACCGATTACACATGAGAACTTGAGGTTTAGTGCATTGGTTTTCATAGTTCCCTTGACCCCTAAAGTTATAGCATTGAATCATGGGTGGTTATCTCTTTTGTTTCTCAGAATTACCCTTCCTTATTAGGTATATTCGAATCTCTCGAGAATGGTGTCCTTGTTTTCCACAATTTAATCACATCCACATCCCTTTGAGGTTGTTCTAATGATCCAACTTCCAACATTTTTTTGGCATGTGGGATGTTGTGTTTTTTCCCACTTTTATCATTAGATCTAATGGAATTAAAATCCATCTTGATTTCTTATCAACATATAGATGGGAAAATTATCCAAAATCCATCTCCACTTTGTGAGCACGTCAAGCATCTTCTTAATAACTCCTAAAATCTCAAAAGGGAAGATCTGTTCAATGATGTGGTTTTAATCCACTAAAGAAACTATTTATTTTTCAATCATTTTTATAACATAACATTAATCCGACCATGAAATCCTTGTTAAATTCACTTTGTAGGTTGTATTATATTATACTTCTTTTTTCATGAGCCCATTGAATTCTCTCTCAATCATCCAATGAATAGTTTGTGGGAAACACTTGTTAATAAATACGATCTCAAAGCATTCTCATTCAATATGTTCAATTTCATCAGTTCGCATGGTATTCATAATCAAAGCCCACCATTGACTGACCTCTCCACCTAGATGATAAATAGATAGATTCACCTTCTCTATCTTAGAAAAATTCAGAAGATAAAATATATTCTCGATGGAGTTGACCCACTTCTCAACAACTTGTGGATTAGAAGATCCACTAAATGTCAGTGGTCCTTTCTGCATAAAACACTTGATTTCCAAATTCTCCATATTTGGAGAATGAGGATAGTTCCCATTAATATTTTAAATGTTCACAACCAGAGATCGTTGGGTAAGCATCACCATGACATTTTTAACTCCACCTCCCAAAGCAATGGGGATGTCATTCCGTCAATCATATCATTGGCTTTCGCATAGGATGTTGGCCTGGTTTTTCCTTGTTCCCACTATTTACTAAAATAGACAATGATTGAACAAAACATAAGTCCCCAAAACTTAATCAAATTATTCATTAGTATGATTTACAGTAAAATCATAACTTATTTGATCCCTTTGTAATTATTCTAGTTTTCATATTTGTACTTAGTCTCATTCTAGATGTTTTCTATAGGGTTCACTAACCTAATTCCCAATTAAACTAAACCATTCCTCTGATACTAAATATAATGACCTATAATTTCCGTGAATTATTGTAACCTCATTATAAATTTAAATACCATAATATAACTACAATGTGAGGAGTAATAGTTTTAGTGACTTGGGAAAACTAGGATCATACATAACACTTAGGAAATCAAGCATAAATATTTATTTAATTTCTTCCTTTCTAGATTCGTATTGTCCCTTGAAAACATCTAAGTAAAGATAATCACCAGATAATATATATCAATAAGTGGTGAGCTAAAATCCAAGTAAGTGGATATATAAGAAAAATATATCATTGGGTGAGCATAACCATAACATAGGAAAGTGAACAAGAACATGAGAGGAAAAATTAATAAATGACTTGAAATATGGAAATGCATAAATATGAAACATAATGTAAAAGTAGTTAACTACCATGCATAGTTTGGAAAAATAGATAGCCTAATTTTTCACACATCATTTAACATTAAGTCATCAGATTCATCACATTAACAAATGAATAGGATTAATGAATAATTCATGGCATAATAGCCATATCATAATATTCTCTTTGAACTATATTATTCCTGGTGCACCTGTCACATCATAATGTTATCGTTATGATGCATGCCAAATAGAAAATTTAAAAAAATTAACATAACTAACCCATGTAAATTAATTTTTTAAATTACATTATTACAAATCCATTAACATTGTGTCCACAAAAAAATGTGGGAATAATATACATAAAAGAAGTTTCATCATCCCTGAGTCGGATGAAAATGATTTTGCTTTTGAAAGGAGATTTTGAGAACATTTTATTGACATAAACTATAGTGAAAAACATGTATATCCTAGAAAAGATATGATGATTATGATAAATTTATTTTCAAGGAGTGACTTTACCAAAAATGGTGTGAAGGACAGAGAACCTGAATAATGAAATTAGGATTCGAGAATTTCCTATTACCTTGTATCCGAACACATTATTCACATTAATGTCATGTACAAACCACTTTGATTCAATAAATAAAAATTAAATAATTTTTGTACATGAATATGTTTTATAATGATTTCATTATGTTATTTTATACACTTTTGTATGAGTTATAGGGTTTAAATCCATTGTTAGGGTATGTTCATTTTTATGGGTTTTTTGGAATAGTTCACCTATATTCATAAATGGATGTTCATGTTGAACACGGATAAACAACCATTACTGATATTTCCTGTTATTAATGATATACCATTTGTTTTAATTATCCTAAAATGATTTATTTTATATACCATGTAAATGGATCATTAGTTAAATTTTAATGATGATATTTTGGGTTAATTTGGGAAATTTTTTGACCACTACAAACTTGTTTTGTTTAATCTTATAGTAATGTTTAAATAAGTTAGATTCCAAAAATAAATATAATTGAATAAATAAAACATAATCTGGATCACAATATAAATTGTTTTATGGCAATATTTCCTAAGAGTAAAAGAAATTAAGAACATGTTTTTCAAGATGGTGATAAATTAACATCCCACAAACAACGTTCTCCTTTAAAAAATTAAAATGAAGAAGAGAAGTGGTTTGGATGATATATTATCCCATTAGTATCATAATATAATATTATATGAATTATATTATAGGTATCATACCATGTGGATGTAGATTGTTGGGGAGAGATTGTGAAATGAACATTTAATTGAAAGGAAATTTAAGGGGAGGAGAGAGTGGGAAATTACCTCTTGAATCCACCACTTGAGATCCTCTTTAAAGAACCTAGGATTGTTTTATTGATTATTAATAAAGCTCTTGGTGATAGGGGAGGAGAAATAGATGATTTTTTGTAAGATTATAGGTAATCATGAAGCTTGATACGTGTGGGGAAAAGAGGGTTTGATAGGTGGAATTTATAGTTGTAGAGAGAGGGGTTTTCTCAGTAAAATATTCATTAATATATTATTTCTCCACATGAAAAGTAATAGTGAGTATTCCATGACTAATTATAGTAATTTTATTTGGTAAATCCTAGCCATATGTTCTTGCATCAAAAAAAATCACCCATGACTCTATATTTCTAGAATTAAACTTATTTTGTAAATTAAAATATTTCATTATTCATAAAAAATTCAACTATTTCATAAAACTCTCAAGAATTAAGCTTACCCATTTTATGAAATATAGAATCCATAAATTATGTCAATTTTTTAGAAATGTTTTTATAAAAATGATTATTATAAATTTTAATTATGATCAAAATATATATGTAAACTATAATTTTTAACATTAAAATTGATTTTATAATGATTTTAAAATTTTCATAAGGTCTTATAATGTTATCATAAAACCAAAATACATTGAATTGTTCATTTTTTTAAAAAAATTTAAAGAAAACAAAATTTATTTTAATTTAATTTAATAATTAAAATTCATTACATATGAATTACAAAAATATGAATACTTTAACTACGATCAAATTGTCACATATAAGATGCCTAAATTTTATTCAATAATTTACATGTAAGGTTAATATTTTTTTAGAAGATATATATTTAATAATTGTCATATTACTATTCATACTAGTAGGTTATTGTTCATATGGTTGGTTAAAATTACCCAAAAATTTAGTTTGTCCTATCAGACTCCAAATATCCTATTTATCACAACTGTATATATCACATATTCCAAATTCAAAACATAGATGTTGAAAATTCATTTTTAAGGATCACATAGTATCATGATATTTCATTGTGCTTCCAAATGTGATTATATTATAATGAATAAGTATAATAATGTAATTCCATTGATAAAACATCATGTCGTTACATACCACTTCCATGAGTATAACTCCATGATGTCCCTCATCCAAAGAAACACCATCATGTCTCTTTTTGTCAGCCAAATATTGTCAACATACCTGGGATAATGTCAATATGTTTGGAATGCTCATCATTAGGTGTGGTATTCAATGAAGTTGTTGATGGAAACCACCATCAACTTATCGATTTATGATGTTCAAAAACATGACACATGACCTACCGAGGATCTCATTATCCCTTAACTAACATATCACAATACACTTAACAACCACCACTTAGTTGTGATTTCTAACATTGTTTAACTATTTATTTGTGACCAAATCTCCAAGGTGTGATGAACCAACGTTCCATGTGGATCAACATCCACCACACCACTCATATTGTTCCAAAATGTCCCTAAAAGATAATAGCAAAAACACAATAATCTACTACACCAATCAAACAATCAGTCTCTCCCAAAACAACTTTAACATGCATATATCCCATCATCTGCTTAATTACCTAACCATGGCTCATGGTTCGTCAGCCTCATCAACCCTGAGGTGGCCTATTCATCTCACCCAACTACTTAAACATTCATAAAATATGTTCTTTCACGTGACTACATGCACCTCAGGTGTCTCCATTGTGTGAAAGAATATAACTGTACACCATCCACCCTTGTCATTTCTGCTCAGAAACAACTTCAATACCTCCATCAATACTCACAAAAATAGGCGAGTCAAACATTAGTATGATACAACCCTCTGAAATAATCCTCACTTTCAATCACAATAACTAAGGATATGTAATGAAAGAAACGGGCCCAACTATACCATTTACTAAAAAATGGGGGTACAAAGTAAGAATTGACCTGACCTCTAAAGAATACTCCATGCTCCATATTTGATGGTACAGGCACCACTGGGATGACCTCCCACATAGTCACCCTTGATTTTTTTTGAAACTATCTTCACATAACCACATCCCGTGTTTCCCCACCAACCAGAAATCTTCCCACATATCCATTGAGGCCAAAATTTCACAATAATTCCCTCTTAGTCCCCTAACAAGGTCCAAAACATCTACTTGTGTGAAACTAACCCAAATGAACCAGGAAACCTATCCATCCTCTCTCATAGGTCACCGTGAAGGTTGAATGATACTAACTCCCTAGAGTAGAGTCAAAACCATGAATATCCAACTCTCATTTCCCCAAACAATAGATATCATGACACTAACAATGAAATTCTTGTACATGGCAGTCTCACCCCGATTCTGTTGGAAAATGTTTAATTCACACTAAACAAAAAATTACTCTAGGTTCAACACCCTAGGGTTACCCATTCATTGGCACAATGTGCCCAAAAATTCTCTTCGGGATTCAAAACACCCCTTTTAAGGTCCCTACTCACATTGTCACCAATACACATGCACCACCCGTATAGTCCAAATGTACTCCATATAGTTCCAAACCACTAGAGTTCCCTCACTCACATTATCAAATAATGCCATACTACACAAATGGAAAAACCCCACCAAGTGTTCCGTAACAAACCATCTAGGGCTTAACATAACCGGAATGGCCTCATAATATCAAATCCATAGTCTCAAACTAAGGAACTCTCACTGCCCTACCCTACACATAATAGGGTCAACCAAACACATAACGTATACCCACCTCAGAACTCAATCATTATCTATTTTAACTTATCAGTCAGCCAATGCTTTGAATAATGACCTACTCATTTTAACCAAAGATGAAAATGATCTCACATTAACAACCATATGAATCCAATTCATTATACAATATCCCAAACATATTCGTCACACATAGAACACTACCCTCTACCATCCCAACTACGGGTCAAGGACAACATGTAGTAACCAATATACATTGTCACACGTCTTTAGTCACTATCTATTCTAAACCAAATGTTCTTTTACCACAAGTTCCTTAAATCTTAGACACATTTCCCATTTCACAACATGGTAGAATCATCATTATATCTCATTTTCACAATTCATTAGGCAAAATTCATGTAAACCTTTACCGTCATTGTGAAATATCTTTCTCTTAGACACGGAGTCAACCATTTCCATTTTTCACATACCCTAATGTATGCTTGGTTATAACATTTCTTTATGCCCGATATTCACTCACTCTATAGTTACATTAATTGCATTAAATCACCATCATTACCATCATTAGGCATAATTTTATCCATATTTAAGGAAGTACAATACATTCTACTCTCTATTCCCCACACACCCATCATATGTGTGTTTCTAATAGATGGTGTATGCAATTAATAAATAAATGCTAAATAATCAAGGGACAAACTGGCTTGCTTTAGAAACCCATGTTCACTTAATTAATTCCTAGAAATTATTCCAATTTAATTTCATATACCGTCTTCCCTTCTTAATCAATTTTTATCACATTCTCCATGGGTTATACATATACATAATCTACAAATGGGTCTATAGAAATCAATAACTATGCATATGGGAAATAAATGAAGTCCCTATATAACTATGGATATACATATGACATTAATACATTTTCCTCACATCGAAACCTCAATCCCGGTGGAATGAAAACCATTAGGGGAATAAAGACATTTTCCCCTTCCATAACCCATGCATTTTGGGTGTAGTTAATAGCCTCAGTCTAACTCGACCCATTGGCCTAGAAACTCAAGTCAGTACCAAACTCTTCAAAACCATGTTCACATGATTATTAATCAATTCACCATATCCATACCATAACACAGATAAGAACATTAAATTTCATTAGAATTAACAATACATAAATATCAACATGGTAATTAATATTATAACAAATACCATTAATACATTTATAATTTACCATTAATTTCCATATAGTGAAATTATAATTCTTATTCCATAACAATTTAAGTGCACTCAATGACTCATATTCCTTGATTATGTTCATCAATGACCATAAATTTATCCCGTTTATCCCATTTAACATTTCATAGGAATTCACCCATTTCTGCATTTCAAATTCTTATCTCATATCTCATAACCCAACCACACAATACATTCTACAATTAGGTGTTCCGCAATTCACATGTATTAACCCATTCAACATATTCATATATTCCCTTAACACATTCAATTAACATACTTCCCATTTCACATTCCATATCACAATTAAAAGTTCTCCATTTAACATGAACTAATTCGCAACGGAATTTTATTCTAAAATTCATTAACCAATCATCTTAATCTCTATCAACCCAATTAAAAATTTTAATTTCATTCCAAACAAACCCTTTGACATATCCCCCTTGGAATCATTATCATAGATCAATTTAAATTTAATATGCAACTACCACATGTTTTACATGGGATCCACATTATTAATCAGAAACCCTTCACTAAACCCTACCAGACTCTAGGTCTGGGTTTGCAGGCACACCCCCTGGGTGGCCCTAAAATGGTCAAGACCCATACTTGCATACCTTATGGATTATGTCAATTTTGTGAAATAATTTGGTTTCCTGATTTACAAAATCACACAAATGGTATCCAATACACTATATTAGAATAAAAAAATATCAACACACATGCACAAATCAATAACAAAACTATGTGATATAACTTTTAGACCACATACCTCGAATATAACGATGAACACACACTTAATCATATCATTTAATTTAGATCCAAACACTCCTTGAATCCCCAACCTAAATCTAACAGGAAAACCATGTGTTTCTAGATTTATATGGAGAGAAGGTTCAGATGAAAACCCCGAACTAAAAGGAGAGGGAAGTGTTGGATTGGACTGAGCCAGATCATCATTCTGCAGCTAACAATCTACAAAACCGCCTAGAAATGAGGGATATTGATCCCTCCGAGCTCTCAAGGATAATTAGACATCACTAGGGAGGGAGGATGGTGAATATATGAAAAAACTGATTTGGGGATTAAAAAACCAGAGTTCCAATTTTCTAAAAAATTTCAACTTCTCTGTGCCGCATAGTTTTCCAGCGCGGTTTTCCAAACCCTCTACAATGTGTTCACAAGATACCACAAGAAAATCATACCCTTCGCATAGTTTCTATTGGAATTATGCACGGGTTTCCAATCCATGAAAAAACCATGCATATGTCTTGGTCCATGGATACAAAGTTACCTGGAATGCTCCACACAGTTTTCCATAACTGTGTGCAAACCACAAAACATTCCCAAGAATCTATTATCTTATTCTTATCATGTCTCTAACCCCCAGAACACCCTCGAGTCTTCACATATATATGGGAAATAGTTATTTATCACAAAAAATATGAGAAACTATAACCTAAAAAAAATTACTTATGAAAATATGGGATCTTACCTAGAAACATGCCATGTTCAGTTCATTACAGTTTATCATTTAAATTTCCAACATAATAACGAATTATCCAAATTTCAAAAATAGAACTAAATGAAAAAAAACATAAATGAAACTTTCTATTTATTACACAATAATGAATTTCAAATATTTTACAATTATTAACTTACATAGTGGAATCGTTACCCATAACGTTATATGGGTCAAACACTGGAAATTTAGAAGGTTTTTCATTTTGATACAATGTTCAATATTAATATGTTTATTATAAGGTTTATTTCATTTAAAAAACATAGTCATACTCCTCTACGTAAGCATATATCTCTGGAATAATTCTATCATTTGAAAATTTCCCTAACGTAATAGAAATATCATTTCATTTTACTATTGAATTTATTAATAGGTTATATATAAAATAAATATTCTATAGTCTATGAAGTAATACCAAAGGGAATGGTATGTGTTAAAATATAAATTAAGTAAAAACATAAATGTTTATGTTTTGATATCAATTATTGGTCTTAAATTATAATGTGACTAAATGGTCTTGATAAAAGTGAATAGAGTAGATATTATTTTTAATGTAAGCAGAGTTAAAATTTATTTAGTAAATGGATTAGTAAATATGAGGAAACTATTTGTATAATTTTTTGAAAAAATGTGATCTTATATATATTAATTATAGAATTGTACTAATTATAATGTTTGGTATTAAATAAATAACTCACCTTTCAAAGGGAATCCATAACCAAATTATAAACTACCATTACTAATGGAAGCATAACCACGAAACAACCAGGTTATTAAACGGGATTCAAACCCCTATAGTAAAAAACATTTTTTAGAGGTATAAACATCTAAAGAAACATATTTAAAATTGAAAAAAATATATAAATATATATAGAAACAACATAATTTAATTACGAAAATAATTATGTACACAAACAGAAGAATAAGTTGAGGAAAATTGTTATTGAACAATTTGTAGCATATTGATAATTTTTTGAGCAATGAATTAGTATATATCATCATGGATGTAGTGATCGCGGATGTTCTCATATATTAAAATGATTAATTAGGAACATTCTCCTTCCAGGGATTTAATTTTTAATATTTTCAAGGATTATATTTGAATAAAATTTGGTTAATGTTTTATTTTTTGTGTCATATAAATTTTTATTCCATGCATCTTTGGTTGCCACTATGTAACTGTTTGAAATAGCTGTGTGAACTATATAACTATTAAAAAAGGAAATATTTAAAATAATATTGATTAATAAAATCCAAAAATTATTACAGTTCTTCACAATATGTTTACAAAACATTTTTTCTTTCATAAATAACCTCCTTGACTTAATGAACTACTTCATAGATGTGTAATTCGTGGAAAATAAAATTATAGTAGTTTTAATTCAATATATATTAATACTAAATGGAATTATATGATACATATTAATTTTTTGTTTAATTTTATAATATGTTGAATAATTACATTGATATTTTCATAAAAATTCATATAAATAATTTTTCAAACAAAACATATATTAATAAATATAAAAAATAATCCTTCTATAAAGTAATGTCTCAAAAACTAAATTGTGAAAATGAAAAGAATTTAGAATCATGTATGATAATTATATAGTTTCATAATATTCAATATTTTTTTTTTCATTATTATATTCATAAGACATTATTTCAATTAAATATGAAAAAACACATAAGACATTGTTTTCTATTGGTGTTATTTTTACTTAAGATAGATCTCACATATGATTACATCATATATAATTCATTTTAAATATGATTATTTTGGTATGAGTAAAAAAATAATCCACATATGAGTGATATAAATTATATAAATGAGTTATTTAGAATGTGTATGAGTGAGTTGGTTTATATTTAAGCTAGTGAAAATGTCATTACTATGAATGTGTCATTTGAAACATTGAGATGATTGACTACATAGTATTCATAAACGTCATTAATACATTTTATTTCTTTCATTTTATTTGAATATAATTCAATAGTAATTTTTATGTGATTTAATATTTTTAAAACCCACTAAAAATTCATAATTTCAAACATTATTTTTTAAAAAATAAATAGAACTGTAATAGATTCATTTAATAAAAAAAACATTTTTTTTGGAAATTTATATTCTTAAAAAATATTCGAACACTATTATTAACACAATAGTGAAAGACTGAATAATTTATTTAATACTATAGAAATTTTATATAATAGAAAGTTCCCATTAAGGGAGAATTTAAAATAAGGGATGAAGGTAGAAACATGGGTAACCCTACAATTATTTCTGAGTAATGTAAATTATATTATTTATGAACCATTAAAATTATGGTTATTTTCTTCAATGTTACATTAAAACATAAATAATAATATTTATAGTGGCATTTCAGATGATATTTGTCATCAGAAGAAAGATTTGAAGTGATGATAAGGGGGAGAGGTGGGGTTATTAAAAAACAATGAGGATAGGTAATCATTAAATTAGATGAGGATTATTTTATTTTTCTAGGAACATGACTATGAGTATTTTTGGATTTCTATTACATTTAAATTCACACAAAGAAGAATTGTATATTAGAATCATTTTATTAAAAATTATTGGATATAAAATAGTCTTTCATTTGAATATAGTATATTCATGTTTTGATAACATATTTGTAGAATTTAAAATTATTTCTGTTTTTGTAATGAATTATATTACTCATTAAATAAATTTTAAATTATAAAAAAACTATAAAATTTAAATTTTTAATTACATCATAATGATGCATAAAACACAAAATTTTTCATAATTCTACAATTAAATAAATTTTGAAATATATAAAATATTCACTATAATATATATTCAAAATTATATTTTCAAAAATAAAATCCATATTATAAAAAAAATATTCTATTTAATATAATTATGTCTTTTAATTTAATTATTTAAAAAAAAGATATAGTGTGAAAAAAATTATAATGAATCGATATAATTCTATGAAAATGTCCATAGTAATCATCAAATAACTACATTATCTAAATATAATAATAATTTTGTGGCAATCAATCACTATATATATAAGAAATTAAATTTTTAAATGAAAATATTTATTACAAAATAATATAGTTTTTTTATAAAACATATCAGATATGGTATTAAAAGGAAACATTAATGGGAAAATTTGACATAAAAATGATTACAATAAATTTTATATTATAGGAATTAGAAATTAATAAATACTAATACATTATGTTTTTATATAAAAATATAATTTGACCATTTATTCTATTATATTATTCACATATATTTACATATTACATAAAATATTATTAGACACCATTAAACAGTACAATTTTTTAATTATGTGACTATGAAATAAATATCATTGTTTTCACCAAAATTTGTTACATATTTGGATAACTGTCATAAGGTGGCCATAATACTATGTTAGGAATAATCAACATAATATTCATAGAGACACCCTTGCATTAGGTAATGGTGGTCGGTTCTATTGGGGTCACACACCTATTGATTGACAATGGTATATACAGATATCAGGAATTCCTAATAATCATAGGAATCCATGGTTATTTAATAGTTTTAAATTAAATTTTTGATCTATTTAAATTTATTAATTTTAGTACTGATGTGTGCACATTAATTCAGACATGTAAGACTTATAGACAACATTGAAGGTTCCCTAAAAAGGTTTACTCACATTATTTTTTATCCACTATGGAAAAATGGTAGTCGAGAAGATAACAAAATTTACCGTATGTGTATGTTTATGGAAAATTCAGAGCATAATAATTTTTTTAAGAAATAGTAAGATATAATATTTTTAATGGTTCTAGGATAGTTTGTGGGAAATATTTCGATGATTCATTGAATCAATTTATTTATTACTTGTTATAAAATGTATATGATATTCTCTTTTTAGATCCCCTTTGACATTCATGATATTACCATTATTATAACATTTTTATAATGCATATATTTTTTCACTTCCTTCGTATGGTATTTGTTGTTAATATAATTTTGATTATATGCTTTTTTAATTTCATTATAACAACAAATGTTGATCAGAGAGTATATTATCCACATGTTAAAATTATAGAATATTTATTCTTATTAGAGTCCTCGAGTTTACTGGGATACATGCTTTATGTCATGTAGAATACCGAACCAGGACACTGGTTGAGTTTCTTATGAGCTGGGATATTACAATAAGGAATCAATGTATAATGTTTTATTTTTTTAATATTTTGGAATGGTATACATGGAATACGATGTCATTGGGACGAGGTATGATAATTATTTCTAGAAATAACCTCCCCACCTATGAGTGAAGCCCATATTTCCATGGAATATATTATAATTCATGCAACTCTCTTTTAGTGTTGATATAATTTTGTTCCATGTGATCCAAATGATTATGTGGTTATTTATTTGATTAATATCATAATTATGACAGTACAAATAAATGTATTTTTAAAATGAATCATACTATGATTGTATGGTTCACATGTAATTTGTGTGATTTCCAATGGTAGATAATTTGATTACCTGGACTGTAAGGACCCGACCCTAGTTGCCCAGAGTTGGTGCCATATTTGATTATGTTGGAATACATACATGGAATATGAATCCTGAAGGACCGATTAGTTTAGTATTATTGGAAACAAGATACATACATCAGTTCAACATTACACATAGAAAGGAAAAACAACACTAATTTAATCCACTATAGTCATCACATCTCCTAGATTATTCTTGCAATCCATTCATAATTAATTCCATAACAAAACAAAATCATGGGTATTCTACTAGTCAAATAACCACATAAACATTCAATTAAAAGCTAAATAATGAGAGAAGTGAATATGTTGGACATTCTAAATCAGTTTTTCATGGCCTCAGCCAAGACATCATGTGATTAAGGCCTCGGCCAAAATCCATATCACATTGGGAAAGGCTTCGGCCAATTCCACGTCTATTTGTCTCAGGAGACCTATCGATGAATCTAGGGGATATAGAGGGCCCCACCAATCACATTTTAAGTCCAATTAATTCCTCATATGAGAGGTGATAAACATAGACACCATATACAATCATATTGAATTTGTCATATGAAATGTAACTAACTTTCCCCAATTATTGAACACAAACACTAACCATTCAGAATAATATGGTGAATGGTTTTAGGATAGATCATCCAAAATAGAGTTATTCATAAGCTATTAAATAAAATATGGTAGATGAATTCATAAATTAATAAACCCAATAATACCATGTAATCAACAAGATTGTTGAATTAGATTAAAATACCATTGTAAAATCATTAAGTAATTCTAGAGATGAATACACTTTTTTTTAAAAGAAGAGTTCTTTCGAAAAAATCATTTTATAAAACTATAAGTGAAGTAGGATAGTATTTTCATAATAAAACTAGTATTTTTAGAAGAATAATGGTTTCTAAAAGTATATTATTGATTGCCCTTGAAAATAGATATGAATTTGATAAATTCCCTTGTATCATGCTCGTATTTTTGGAAATAGTTTTGACAGATTCTTTTAAAACATGTAACTATATAGAAAATAAGGAAGGATTATGGTTTTTAAAAATATATATGATAATCACACAGAACATATTATGAGTAAATTTATATACATAGGAACTAGATCGAGTTAATTAGATAATGACAGTATCCCCAATGAAAATGAATGGTTTTGTGAAACAACCCTTACATTAACTCCAAATGTGTTTTCTCTTGTACTTATGCTCATGGAATATAAAATTATACTTGTTAATTAATTATTTCATAACCTATTATAAATTTATTTATTTTACCATAATTCTGATTAGTTCATTTATGTCTTTATTGACAAGTTATTGTATTGAATTTCGTCGTTCTGGAGTGTTCGATTCCTTTATTTTCATATTCAGTTCACTTGTTTTTAAGTAATAAAGATCATGTGGAATGTTTATAAATCTCCAGGATTGTAATTATATATTATCAATGAACATAATGAATTTATAATTTTCATTTCTATAATTTGGTTAAATGTAATGAGGATGAATCATTAGATGACAACCACTTCAATTATTCGGCGGTATTTTGAATATTACGAACTATTTTGGTCATATAACTTAATTATATGTACAAATTCTGGTTCCTAAATCGTAATTGGGTTATATAGCACATATTATAGTCTATTTAGACCATTTATATGGTTTCATGACTAGTAATGAAGAAGAAATTGAAGAACGAAACTTCATCATCCATGACGGTTATAAATCAGAACCTCATGGACGTCGATTTCGTTTATAAAAATAAAATGGAGGGAATAAGAATATTTATGATGGTTCTTCCATTAACATGATATAAATCCAGTATTTATATGTTACATTATTTATCATGATCATTTGGAACGATTAGGTGAGGAGAGAAAAATAAAAGAGATGAACTTGAAAATAATGAAAAGTTAAGAGATCCCTTATGAAAATTCAGAAGCCTAACGACGTCATTTAAAATTTCATAAAATCAAATAATGAGAACCAAAAGTGTATCTCATCATATTGAAATAAAAAGTACATTATTAAGAATACATAAAATCAAACCCAATCATATGGTAAAGGAATTTAAAATTGTTAACATAAAAGAAGTGTCGACTTAAAGAAGAGAATGAAGGATTCCCTTACCTTGTAGAATAACTCCTAGATCCTGAAGGATGGGACCTTGGGGGCTTAGGGAAACCACGGTATGACTAATAGAGAGGTAAAACCACCAGATATTATAGGATTAGGGATTTTTAATTAATGAAAATGAATGGACGAGTGGGTATTTATCGAAAAAGAGAGGTATTTTTTTAATTATTTCAAAGGGACGCCACATTATTGTTTTTTTCCAAACTATGGGCTTGCCCATGGTATTTTCCCCTAGTATAAGACACTTGGGAAGCCTCATGTAATACGTTACTATACACAATTATAACATACTTTTATATTTCATTATTACATCATTATAAGGTCATTAAGCTATCGAATACTCAAAACTGTAGTTTTACTATTCATGAAAAATTCATGTGTTTTAGAAAAATCCCAAAAATTCACCCATAATATTTTTTGACGTGTAGAATGAAAAAGTAAAATCCATCTTTAAAAAATAATTTTATACATATTATTAATTTAATTTTTAAATATAGTCCTAGTTAATTTGAAATATAACAATCTTGAAGTGCAATTACTTTTATGTGATATTGAAACATTAATTAAGATCCCATTATCATATTGCCTTAAAAAAATAAAAAAATTATTAATATTTACTATTAAAGGGAAAAATTAATATTCATATTACTATTCATATTGGTATGTTACTACTCACCAAAAATCATGTTTGTTCTATCAGAATCCAAATGACTTACCGAACACAACTCTAGATGGCCATTTTTTGCAATTCAAAACATAGAAGTGGGAATGTTCTATTTATAAAATTGAATTCTATATTTATTTTAAAAACCTTGGGGTGTTAAATTCTCCCCTGCTTAAAAAAATTTCTTCTTCAAAATTCACATAATATTACCTAAAAAGATTCAGTTATGTCTTTAACATAATCCCCTTATGCTCCCATGTTGATTCCTCCATCTTATGGTTCCTCCATAGAACCTTCACCAGAAGAGTAATCCGATTTCTCAACACTTGTTCTTGAGTATCAAGAATCTTGATAGGCTCCTCATAGTAAGATAAATTTGGATCAAGTTCTACTTCTTCATAAGTGAGTACATGTGTTGGGTCTGGCATGTACTTTCATAACATTGAAACATGGAACACATTGTGAACCTTGGAGTGACTTTGAGGCATTTCCAAACAGTAAGCTAAGGCTCCAATTCCTTATAGATTTTCAAAAGGTCTAATGTACCTGTGACTTAACATTCCTTTCTTATCGAATCGTATGATACCCTTCCATGGAAATACCTTTAAGAAAACGTGATCACCATTTTGAAACTCCAAATCCATCCTTCGGTTATTTGCATAGATCTTTTTCCTACTTTGAGTTATTTTGATATTGTTCTGGATAATCATCACCTTTTCCATTGTTTCTTCAACATGTTATGGGCCCACGAGCTTTTGTTCACCAACATCATCCCAGAAAGTTGGTGTACGACATCGCCTCCCTTATAATACTTCAAGGGTGCCATATGTATAATTAAATGGAAGTTATTGTTGTAGGAAAATTCTAAGAGAGGTTAATAATGATCCCAAATGACTTGAAAATCATGTGAACATGACCTCATCATGTTTTCATATGATTGAATTGTCTGTTCTGATTATCCATTAGTTTGTGGGTGGTAGGCAGTGCTCAAAAAAAGATCAGTATCTCGGACCTTCTGAAGACATTTCCAGAATCTTAATGTAAAACGTGGATCATGATCAGAAACAATGGATTGGGGTAATCCATGAAGTCTCACAACATCATTATCATATAGTCTTTAAAGATGTTCAAGTAGTAGATCTTCTCTTATAGCATGAAAATGTGGTGACTTGGTAAGATAATCAACCATGACCCATATTGCATCATTCCTACTAGGAGTCTTTGGTAGTCCCACAACAAATTCCATCAGGATATTATCCAATTTCTACTAAGGTATGGGAAGAGGATGAAATACTCCTCCAGGCTATTTCCTTCTAGCATTCATTTATGAAAAAACCATACATCTTGACACAAAACCAGAAATCTACCTCATCATGTTGCACCACCAAAAATGTTCCTTCAAATATCAATACATCTTAGTGCAATTAGGGTGTATAGAGAAATTGGAACTATGAGAATCATCCAATAATTCCATTTTTAGATCAGGAATTTTGGGAACACAAATCCTCTTCCCAAATTTCAAAATTTCATCTTCATATACGAATTCACTCAATCACCCATCATTGATAGCTTTAATCTTCTTTTGAAACTCCACATCATCAACCTGTGAACTTTTTATCCTTTGAAGTAAAGATGGTTTGGAAAACATTTGAAAAAGCATTGATGTTTCACCTTACATGGTTATTCCCATATCCATATTTACTAGATCCATGAAAATAGGATCCCTTCCAACTCTCATCTTGTTCAAAACTCCATGATCCTTTCTACTCAAAGCATCTGCCACCTTATTTTCCTTCCCCGGGTTGTAGTGTATCATTCAATCATAATCCTTGAGTAGATCAAGCCATCTCATAAGCCTCATGTTGAGTTCTTTCTATGAGAAAATATACTTCAAACTCTTGTGATCAGTGTAAATCTCACATTTTCACCATAGAGATAATGTCTCCATATCTTCAAAGAAAATATTACAATAGCTAACTCAATATCATGAGTAGGAAAGTTTTCTCATGAAATTTTTGTTGTCCTGATGCATAAGCAATAACCCTATCATTCTTCATAAGTACAAAACCATGTCATTTCATTGAAGAATCATTATAAATAAAAAACCCTTCATTCCTCGATGAAATAGTCAATGTATGAGCATTGACTAGTCTTCTCTTCAGTTCTTTGAAACATTCATTGCAATATTTTTTCAAAACATATTTAACCCCTTTATGTTTGAGCTTCATTAGAGGGCTAGCCAGTTGGGAAAAATTCTGTACGAAACGCTGGTAATAACCTTCTAAGCCTATAAAACTGCGTACCTCAGTTATGTTTGTTGGCGTGGGCCAATCATTGATTGCCTTTGTATTTTCATGATCTACTAGGATTCCCTCCTTAGAAACAATATGTCCAAGAAAAGAAATCTCCTGAAGCCAGAATTCAAACTTGCTAAACTTCCCACATAATTCATTTCTTCTAAGAGACTATAGGATAATACACAAGTGATTTTCATAATCTTAGAATCTTTTGGAGTATACCAAGATATCATCAATAAATACCACTAAAAAATCATCGATATATTCCTTGAAACTATATTCATTAGATCCATGAAGAGAGAGGGTGCATTGGTTAATTCAGAAGGCATCACTGTAAACTCGTAATGCCAGTACCTGGTTTGGAATGCTGTTTTTGGAATATCTTCCTTCCTCACAAGAAACTGAAGATATCCAGATCGAAGATCAATGTTCGACAAGTATTGAGATCCATGCAGTTGGTCAAATAAATCATCAATGTGAGGTAGGGGATACTTGTTCTTTATTTTTATAGAATTGATCTCCATGTAGTCGATACATAACCTCATATATCTATCGTTATTCTTAACAAAAACGACAGGGGCTCCCCATGGAGAAACACTAGTGTTAATAAATCCCTTATTAATCAATTCCTCTAGTTGTTTCTTTAGTTCCACAAATTCCACAGTGGCCATTCTATAAGGGGTCTTCGATATGGGCCTTGAACCAGGAATTAAATCAATGGAAAACTCAATTTCTCATTCTAGAGAATTTTCAGGTAAATCTTCTGGAAACACATCAACATATTCTCTCACAATAGGTACATCCTCCATATGAACATTCCTTTCCTCACCCATATATATTTCATTATCTTCCTCCCCAATAATTGAATTTAGTTGAGCTAATGGGGGTACATCTACAAAAGAATCAGGTGGTGATAATTATTCTCTAAAGATAAGGTGTTATTTAACATCATCATCACAAATCGTAACCTCCTACTTCTTACAATAAATTTTGGGATCATGGTCTGAATTCCAATTCATACATAGGATTATATCAAATTCATTCATGTGTATGACGATGATATCAACAGATAAAAAACATTTATATTCCATAATGGGAACCGATTCACATAACATTGTAGAAATGATACTTCCCTTAGATGTTTTTACTGAAAACTACCTTATTAAACCAAATTTCAAAGATATAATTTTCTAAGAAAACTGGGAAGATATGAAACAATGCGATGATCCAAAATCAAATAAAGAAATGGATATTCTTGAGAAAACAATTAAAGTACCTTCCACCACATCATTAGGAACTTCATCCTCTACAGTTTTTATTTCATAAGAATGTACCTAATATTTGGGCCTTTTTAATTGCATATTTCCTTGACATTCAGGACAATCATTAGCATAGTGTCCCATATACTGACAACAATATCATTGAACATCATTGTCTTACTTATTCCCTTTGAAACCAACAGAAATATGGCCTTTTTTACCACATTTTTAAAATTCTCATTTTCCTTTTAAGCATGCACCAAGGTGTTTCTTTCATCAATTGTCACATGGTAGAAATTCAACTCTTCCCTTATTCATCGTTTCCTTATTTCCTTTCCCATGGTTTTTAGCAGGCCTCTTCTTTTCTTGCTTTCCCTTAATGTCATAAGACTTTTAGAATTCGTTTCCAGTCTTGATGGAACATGAAACTATATCCTCATATGATGAAAAACTTTGGGAGACCAGTGCCCGCTAGAAGAATGACTATAAGCCATGAAAGAATTGATCAATTTTTCTCTTTGAATTTCATATATAGTTTGTAACATGTCTTTTTAACCTTGTGAAGTTGGATTCATACTTGGCAGAATTTTCACCCTCATTCTAGCTCAGATTCAACAATTGTCTCTCCATATCTGCTCGATTCTCATGATGGAAATATTTTCCTTAAAATATTTCCTTTAAATCCCTCTATTCCATCTCTTCTATCTCTTAATCATCTTTTGTATTTTCGATTAATGACCACCACTGATCCGCATCTCCTGAGAGACGATATACTGCCATGAAAACCTTCTCTCTTCAATTACATCCCAAAGCGATAAATATTTTCTCAAGGTAACATATCCACTGCTCTGCTACAAATTGGTTTGTAGTCTGGTTGAATAACAGAGGTTGTTGTCGCATAAAGCAGTCTACCATGGATCATCCATGTGGTGGATCCGGATGCTCCATACGGGTAAGTTTATTATTTATAACCTGACTAAGTTGTCACAGTATAGTTATGAGTTTCTCAGCACCAATCACAGCACCAGATCCAATATCATTATCTTGCATTAGAGGAAAATTCCAATAGGGGACACGTGCATTCGTGTGATTTCTATTCCATCCAGTAGGTGCCATATCTAGATAATGTCATACAATATATTAGGTTATGAATCATAATGTATAATCTTATCTTTCAAAATACTCAAAAAAATGGAGATCCTACGCTTGGATAATCCCAGATTCACAAATATGGTTTCTTTGAGAAATATTTTACATTTCAATCCTTCATAATGGATTTTAATGAAAATGTGAATTATCCTAAGCATATCCCCTGGGAGTGTCGTAACAAAGAGTGCAACAAAGCCCATTTTCGTGCACCAAATCCCATTTGAGTCTAGCTCCAAGTAGTTTTTTTTGGGTTTTACCCCTAGATACATCAGTACCAGAGCTGCCTCTACCTACTCATATCTAGACATGGATGTATTGATTGAATGATCCACATAATCTATTTCGTACCAAAATACCAGGACGTTATTTTATGTATATACTCAACGACTAACTTAGGTACTTTTCCCTAATTCTACATTTTCTAAATCTAGATTCCATGTATTCTACTAAACTTCCTCTAATACCAACTATATGGACCCGACCCTAGTTGCCTAGAGTCAGTGCCTTATTTGATTACATTGGCATACATACAAGGAATACGAACCCCGATGGACTGAGTAGATTAGTATTATTGGAAACATGATACATACACAAGTTCAACATTAAATATAGAAAGGAAAAAACCACACTAATTTATTCCACTAGAGTCATCACGTCTCCTAGATTATGCTTGCAAGTCATTCATAAATTACTTCTTCATGTCCTGAGAAAATGAAACATAAGAAAGGGGTGAGCTCAAATGCTCAGTAAGAGTAATCAATACATTGGATGATAATATAAACATTAGACATCATGAATAATTGAAAACACATTCCTTTAATAATAAACATGAAACACATTATGGTAGGAATATGAGCTGAGTAAAAAATGCCATAATAAAACATAATCATGGGTATTCTACTAGTCTAATAACCACATGAACATTAAATTAAAAGATTCATAATGAGGGACGTGCATATGCCTGACATTCTGAATCATTATTCATGACCTCAGCCAATACATCTAGTGATTATGGCCTCGGCCAAAATCCATATTACATTGGGAAAGGCGTCAGCCAATTCCACGTCTATTTATCTCATAAGATCTACTGATGCATAAAAGGGCTATAGCAGGCCCCACCTGTTACATAATAATTCTAATTCATTACTCATATGAGTGGGGATAAACTTAAACAACATATTCATTTATATTGAAACTATCATATTAAATTTAACTAACATTCCCCAATTATTGAACACAAACACTAACCATTACGAATAATATGGTGAATGGTTTTAGGATAGATCATCCACAATAGAGTTAGTTATAATCCAATAAATAAAATATGGAAGATTAATTCATAAATTATTTAACCCAATAATACTTTTTAATATACAATAGTGTTGATTTAGATGAAGATACCCTTATAAAATCATTAAGCAATTCTAGAGATGAATACTCTTTTATTAAAGAAGAGTTATTTTTGAAAAATAATTGTATAAAACCAGAAGTGATTTAAGATATTATTTTCATAATAAAATTAGTGTGTTTAGATGAATAATGGTTTATAAAAACAGTTTATATATTTCCCTTGATAATAGATATGAATTTGAGAAATCCCCTTGTATTGAGCTCGTATTTTTGGAAACAGTTTTGAGAGCTTATTTTAAAACATGAAACTGTCCAGAAAATAAGGAATGATTCTGGTTTGTAAACATATATATGATACTCATAGAGAACATATTATTAGTACATAACAATAAATATGTTTTTCATTGATATAATTAGACTATCAAAGTATCCCAAATGAAAATCGAAGTTCGGGTGAAAAACCCTTACCTGAACTCCAAATGTGTTCATCTCTTTTACTTAAGCTCATGGAATATGAAATTATACTTGTTAATAACTTATTCTAGAATTTATTAGACAAGTATTTGGTTTACCATAATTCTGATTAGTTCATTTAGGTCTTTATTTATATGTTATTGTATTGAATTTTGTCGTTCTGGAGTGTTCGTTTCCTTTATTTTCATATTTGGTTCACTTGATTTTAAGTAATAAAGTTCATGTGGAATGGTTATAAATATCTAGGATTTTAATTATATATTATTAATTAACATAATAAATTGATAATGGTTATTTCTATAATTTTGTTACATGGAATGAGGAAGAATCATTAGATGACAACCACTTCGATTATTAGGTGGTATTTTGAATATTATGAACTAGTTTGGTCATATAACATAATTATATATACATATTATGGTTACTGAATATTAATTATGATATATCACATATATTATAGATTATTTCAACCATTAATATGGTTTCATGACCAGTAATGAAGAAGATATTTAAGAACAAAACATCGTCATCCATGAAGGTTATAAATCGAAACCTCATGGACGTCGATTTCGTTTATAAAAATAAAAGGGAGGGAATAAGAATATTTATTATGGTTCTTCCATTAACATGATATAAATCCAGTATATAGATGTTACTGGATTTATCATGATCATTTGGACAGAGGTGGTGGGGTGTGAAAAATAAAAGAGATGAACTTGAAAATAATGAAAAGGTAAGATAACCCTTATGAAAATTCGGCAGCCTAACGACGTCACATAAAATTGCATAAAATCAAATGACAAGAACAAAAAGGGTATATCATCATATTTAAATCAAAATGAAAGTAATAAGAAAAATAAAATTAATCCCCAACATATGAGAAATGAATTTGAAATAGCTAACATAGAATAAGTGTCGAATTAATGAAGAGAATGAAGGACAACCATACCTTGTAGAATAACTCCTAAATCTTGAAGGATGGGACCATAGGGGATTAGGTTCACCTTGGGAGGACTACTAGAAAGGTAAAAACACCAGAGCGTTGAGGATTAGGGATTTGTAATGAATTAAAAAGAATGGATGAGTGGGTATTTATAGAAAAAGAGAGGTAATTTCTTAATAATTTCAAAGGGACACCTCTTTAGTGGTTATTGCCAAACCATGGGCTTTATAATGGTATTTTCCCATGGTTTAAGCCACTTGGGACACCTCATGTCATATGTTACTATACACAAGTCGGCCATAGTTTTATATTTAATTATTACATCATTATGATGTCATTAATCTACCGAAAACTGAAAACTGTATTTTTACAATTCATGAAAAATTCATGTATTTTAGAAAAACTCCCAAAATTTACCCCTACTATTTTTGATGTGTCGAATTCAAAATTGAAATCCATTTTTCAAAAATAATTTTCAAAATATTATAAATTTAATTTTTAAATATGGTCATAATTAATTCTAAAAATAACTATCTTGATGTGCAATTACTTTTATGTGACATTGAAAAGATAATTAAGATCCCATTATCATATTACCATAAAACAATTAATATTATTATTTACTATTCAAGGGGTATATTACTATTCATATTATGATTCATATTACTATTCATAATGGTATGTTACTATTCCCCAAAAATCATGTTTGTTCTATCAGACTTCAAATGACATACTAAACACAACTCTAGATGACCAGTTTTCGAAATTCAAAACATAGAAGTGGCAAAGTTGTGTTTATAAATTTTAATTCTATATTTATTTTCAAATCCATGGGGTTTTACATCGACTATGAAAAGGGTTTTGTAATATAAATTATCCTCATCAATTTATAATGTGTTTTAATATTTAATTTTTTGATTTAATGATAGATAAAAAGTATTATAAATGGAATAAATCATGATATGTTGCCTTTTATAATCATTTTTAAAAGGTCTAAGAAATAAATTTTTATTACAACTTACAGTTCATTTTTCAATATAACTCTTAATTGATATTTCATTTACATGATCCCCATCATGAATTATTTATAAAAGTATATGGTTATGTGAATATTTTTATTTCACAAAATTTTATTAATAGATTGAGTCACCTAAATGAAATTCCAATTATATCTTATAAAACATTTTACTATATAAATTGTTCTGAAAATATCAATTAACTAATCATTGAAAATTATATATTTTGGGAAATTAAACATGTATAAAAAAATTGGTAATCCCAAAAAAATGTATATGATGTTGTACTACTAGGGGGTTTTATTTGGAATTCATATATGGGTATTAGGGATTCTTATAGAACCTATGTTATGTGATATCACTATGATCCATGATCTAGGTAATTACATGGCTTGTTCCCTTTAAAAAATTTCATAAGCTAAAACAATGATACATATGTGACATTGGATTTGTTAGTGATCTTTGTTGGTAAATATTGACATGAGAGTGTGTATATTATAATTAAATCATAATTTTGTATGACACCCTTATAGTGTACATTAAGAATGAAGTTTAAAATGTGATGTCTACCCCAGGAGTGGATTGTTTGTCTTTGGATGTTGTGTTTGATGTATGTGATTGGGAAATGAGACCTCGTTGGTATTATCTTATATATATGAATGATAATTACTTTTTACCTAACTAGGATAATTTTATGGCATGTGATATTTGTTGGCACTGATTATGTGTGGGACCCTAGAGTTAGTTATTGGTATTAACCTGTATTATGTAGTCTGTATCAATATGTTTGTTAATGAATTTTCGTTTATTTGTGGCTTGTGTCGTACATGCCATATAGTACAATATGTTAGATCCTTATTTACTTGGATATTGAAATCCGGATAGTGTATATTTAGTGGGATTTATTATTAGGTGTAAACCAAGAGGGGAGTTTCCCTGAGAGTTATACTTCATTTATCATTACAGGAATGAGAAAATTCTCAGAAATGACACTGATGTGTGGGAAATTTGATTATAATATGGTAGAGAATAGTGAGATTATTATGTTTTGAAATAGCCAAATAGATAATTAATTTTGTGGTAATGGAATATTTTTGAATCAGGACTAGTTTCAGGCATGCGGCGTGGTTTTGATGGGACATGATTCCTTGGAATTTTAGTCAGGACTACTTTATCATGTTCTTTATGAGCTTATAGCTATATGGATTTGGTAATATGTACAATTTATCTTATCATTATGGAAGTGATTTGATATTTTCCTTATATATTGGTGGTTATTGAAGAATATACCAGTTATTCACATATGTTTTTGAGTACATGAACATTATATCCATATATATTTTTTGTATTCTGTATTAGAGAGTACCAATATTTTTTATGAGGATTGACATTGTTTTGATGAGAACGTAACAAGAATGGTACCCCGGGGACTCAATTGTGAATAATGTATTCTCCACTGGGAAGGGAAGATATCATCAATTTTTTGTGTTGTGGTGTAATGGGAAAAATAATCATAATCCGTGTTACAGAGTAATTTGATAAATGAGTGTCAGTTAGGAGGTAATAAACACATGTTTTGATGATGGAACATTCCATGGATATAGATGAAGAGTATTTGAAGTGTGTAAATTTGGTGGGGGTTAGTAGTAAGTTGTTAATAATATGAACCTTGATTTAAATGTATTTAGGTTTATTTCACAGATGGATTTCATGGTTATTCGAGAGTGAATGGTAGTTGGTGTTATAGGATGTCACTCGGGCAAGTGCGGGGTGGTCAAATTTAGTTGTTTCATTTTTTAATAGATTTAATATGAAAATTTTATATAGTTGTTTTTGTCCAAGATGGTGAGATTATGAGTGTAATTCTATGGTGGGAGCCTCAATTATGACATGTGACTATGGTCCCGCATGGGTAGGATCAATATTGTACTATGAAATATCATAAGATAGTCCAAATGAATTGCTAATGGTGGTGTTAATGTGAGTATAAACAAATCTATTATTGATGAAAATTATTGTATTGGATTCATCCTAGTGTTTTGGTTAAATACCAAGAGTTAGTGTTAACCTAATTTTATATTTTAGTGATTCCTGCTTCAGTCAAATCAATAAAGACTCACTGCAAGTAATGAAATATAAAGATATATTTTTTAGTAGAGGATTTAATAATGTAATGGTAATGGCTGTAGATATGTTTCAATTTTTTTCATTAATTGATAGTATTTGAATAAAATATGATCTAGGCATCTTTATTGGGAATTGTGTTATTATGTTGATGGGTGTGGCTGAGCACTCATGAGTAGAGTTGAGAAAGAGGGTCTATAGTAGTGATATTGTGTGTAGCAGATATACTGAGGTGAAATCTGAAAATATATTATTGTTGGAATATGGGGATTGATATTTCTTGAAACAAATAAAGATTTACGGTTCTTTTTTTTGTGTTGTTTACTTGATAACTTCTAGATGTGGGGTTATGTTATGTGATATGACAAAGGGTAATTTCTAGGAAATAGGTCCGTAGAGTGATCGACTCTGTGGGGAATCAGTGCTCATTGAGATACTGTCTATATAAATGATTATGTGAGGACTCTTCATATGTATAATAATTGGATAGTTATTGAAAATTCATAGGGTATGGGATACTCTAAATTCTACTAGAGTTGGGTCATAATTATTTGGTTAGATGGAATGAACGACATTTTGATCCATGGTTTGGTGAAATTTTGAGTTCACAAGTTCTTTTAGAGACATTTTAACATGGGGATGACCATTGAGAGGATGGTGAAATGGTATTGAAATAAAAAATTATCATATATAAGGCCTCATTGTGTGTTTTCATGTCATGACAATGAAGGATAACTATATAGGGTTAGGGATATTTGGTATGAAAATCCATATCATCGACTTCTTGGGTTCGATGATGATGATTTTTTGTTATTCATTGTTTCAAAAGATATGGAAACTTTATTCTATATAATAATGGTATGTTTTTACCAAGGTAGGGACCAATTGTAATTTAAGGGATTTCTAGTGATTTTTCACCATTATAAGTAGAAATATAACTCGATAGTGAGTTTTTTATACGGTTGGTCGGCTGTAAGAACCAGTAACACATTAAAGGTGTTAGTGTTTTTAAATTTTTTTTTGTCCCTATTAATTAATATAAATGATTATATTCATCATAGTAAGAAATTTTTTAGGCGTATAGGGGGATTTAAGAAGAATGTAGGTGGTCGGTATAGGTCATGGCCTATAAGATGTCCCCTATAGTGCAAATAGCTAGCCCGTGAAAAACTAGTAGCTCTTTAGGGGGATGGGCCCAATAGCCAGCCACTAGAATCTTTTGGAATTATTAAATAAGGGGAACACTTATTAATTCATTGGGGTATCCCCATTATCGAAAACTAAATATTTATCTCCTTATCATGGCCATTAGTATCCCCTCACATGATGCCTAAATTTTTCTTCCCCATAGAAAATATCCATTGATACATGGATACATGGAGGGTTATTATTGGTAATGTCATACTTGAAGTAAGGATATGACTCTGCTTACTCTACATTACTGGTTATCTCAATTTTAAAATAACTATCCACATTTTTGTATAATTCAACCCATTATCACAGATTTTATTAACTTATTTTTTATATTTTTTATGAGAATTAGAATATATCATGAGTACCACTATGAGTATATGCTAAGAGGATCCTATTGTTTAACCCATAGTTTGACATTATTTTTTATGTACCAACATAGAGGAAACAATATAGTTTATAATATGATGAATTTTGACCTACAAATAAAATTGATATTAATTCCATAATAATAAATACCTTACATAATTTTAATTAATGAAAATAAATTTTTCATTATTCTAATGGGAAACAATAATAGAAATGTACAGTATGGTTTTCATTATGTTTCTATGTAATCAAGGATTGAATCCCATAAAATTGTGAGGGAAGCTTTAAATGTTTTTTCATACTAATTGGAAAATTGGGTATTTGAATTTTTTAAATTGAATGGAATCTATGAATTTTAAATCAAAATAATCATGAATTGACGTGGGAATCATGAATTCAATTTATGATTTAATAAATAGTAACTAGAATAGGGTAGATTACATGGAAGATAGATTGGTAAATGGTATGGAATAGTGGTCTTAGTTTCTTATGTTTGTTATCATTTTAAAGAGAATTAATGTTTGTTATCATAAATTGAAAATGGATATTGAAAAAACATTTATAAAAATCCTTTGGAATTAATGTTACTTTAGATAGTTTTATGGTAACCATTTCTTCTTAATAGTAAATCGATATTATGAAGCATATGATCCTTATTTTATCATGATTATTTGAATTTTTAAACCCGGATGATTATTATGATTTAAAATGTATTGATCAATTTTATATATAACTCATAGAATATACATTGGATTTATATGAAATTCATCAATGATGAAGATTAGGGAAACCCCTTATAAGGGGCTCTTGAAAACTCCAATCATGGTAGTTTGTTAAAAAAACTTATGGGATTGTATAAAAACTCTTATGGAAAAACTCTACACTGAATTTACATCAAAACCCTTATTCTTGTATATTTTTAAATCACCATATGTGGTGGATGAGATACCCATATAGAAAACACCCAATGGGGTGGTCATGAAATCACTCATTGTGGAAGGTTATGAAAACACCACATGCAATATTCAGGATAATTAAATTGAACACCCACATAATGGTTGTCATGATACATTTTTTGAAATTTTTACTATGATCATATTAGAGACAACTTAACCTGAAATGAATATGAAAATATTGATTGAGGTCATAGAAAAAAGAATTAATTATAGTATAGACTGATAACTTGTGTCTATTTGATCCCACGAACAATGGTGTTGTTTCCTACATTTTAAAAAGAACAATAATTAGCTTTTTAATTATAGAACATATTCATGAAATATATTTTAGAGTGTTTTCTTTAATGAATAATTTTTTTACTTCCATATTAATTTTTTTCTCATAGGATTATCAACCTACCATATAACATGGGTACCATATAATATATGACTATTTGGAATGAGGTATTCTTTTAGGGAAAATTCATGATTCCTAATGTATTTATTAGAATGATAGGATGGATAATAGATTATGGTACATAGAAAATATATTACCATTTTAGGATTACCTTTTGATCTATTTTTCTTTATTTTATTCATTTTTATATGATCATCCCCTTTTGAATCTAGTGTACCATGTATGAAATATCAATTACTCAAGCATTGTGAAATAGGATATTTTTTTTACATCATTTCTTGTCTTGGATATAATTTTAATTGCATTGGTTTTATGAGACTATTTTTTTCTTTTATATTGCTACTTTGAACATATGGTTTTGTATGAAATATTTATCATTTCAATACCATGGTTCTTTTCAGAACCCTTTGGCATATGTGGAGGCACCATTGACGTTAAGAAACAAATCCAAATGGGGGAATTATTTGAATGAATTTTGATCCTTAACATCACAATTACTAGGTTGTGTAATTATTAGACCACCCATAATATAATTATATATCCATACATAGGATTGCTACATGAATATTAAGAGAACAATAATTCTATAAAAATAATTGTGTGATTAACTCATTGATTTAAAATCTACATCCAATGAAATAATATATATATATATATATAAATTTCCTTCAATCAAAATCATAATATATAGAATGTGAGCCAAACATAAAATTATATATGTGATCTAGTAAATATATTTACCTACTCAATAAAATGGAATGTTCATTCGGGACGACATCCTTTAATGAAATTATTATTCATAGTCCTTTAATGCTAGAAGCGTATTGGATGAAATATTATATTTAGGAATGAATGATGGAAAGAAAAGATAAATGAAATAATGGTTCAATACATTAATAAGTATTTCATTTCCACAGTACTAAGGAAATATAAGAATTTGGATAGTGAAAAAATAATTTATAACACCATAGAAAATATTATTTAAAATGTTTGATAAACTGAGAATATAACAAAAGATAACAAAAAATGGGAATTTAAATGTGTTTTCCAAAACAATTATTTTACAAGAAGAATTTTTTTACATATTTATTTTAAAAAATATCACTATTTTTATGAAATGTTCAAGTAAATAATAAAAAAATATTTAATCATATGATATATATATAATATTATTTAACCAAAAAACATCCAAAAATGAATACTGATTATAGTGTTTCATATAAATTGTTTCATTTAAAAATATTATTGAATAAAATATCCAGGAAAATATATTTTTATCCATACAAAATATTTTCCATTATATTTGATGACATTTTTGAAAAACATATCTACATATAAATTTTTTTTGAATTATTTTTAGATGGATTTAAATAATATTTTAAAACTTAATATTGATAACATAATTCCCCAAATATAAATTAAAATATTATTGAAAATTATGATAATGAATTAAAATTAAAATGCTTCACTGATAATGTTAATTGAATATGAAATTATTAAATATAATTAAGGGAACCATAAAAATGTTCATATCCGCATAAGAAAGATTAAAATGGTAGTAAAAAAGAAAATAATGTAATGATTTTTGAAATATACAAAGATGAATATATTACGATACATTGTTAGAGTAAAAATAACAAATATATTGAAAATTATAGAGAAAACCCGATAAAAATTAGGGTGAGACATGAAGAATAAATATAAAAGTGGGATAATAAAAACCATAATACCTAAATATTTAAGAATATAATATATGTAATACATTCATGTCTTGAGGGAAAATATATAGTAGATATGGTAGACTATATAGGAGTAATTATTGAAAATAATTGTTGTTTGGTAAAAATTTCATACCTTGAGTCTCCAATAGCATTGCATTTCCTTTGAACCCATATATAGTAAGGTTACCATGATAATTTATTTATTATTTTAATGTTTATTATGTTTATCATTTGAAATTTTTCGGGCGATTCCTCCAAAACACCATTGATATATTGATAATAATAAAATTTTATTTTTAGATTGTTTTATATGCTCCAATATATATGGTATATTATGAAAATCATTATAATAGAAATGGAATTCAATAGATAATTATATTTATATAAATAGTTCTAAATAAATATGTTTTATTTGTAATTTTGTTTAAGATAGGCATATTATCTTTTTTATCATTTAATGTGATTATTTTTAGGAATATTATATCATATTATAATCATAAACATAAAATTATTTGATAATTAATTTTATATTAAATCATTTGAGCTATTTTTAGGAATATCCAAAAAAAGAATAAGTTCAAATAAAACACCATCCTTCACATATGCTGTAAAAAACTATCATGGTTTAATAATTTTTTAAATTGAATATAGATATATGGGAAAGATATAAAATAATTATAGTTTCATATAAAAAAATATACATGTTGAAATTATCTTATTTTTACATTAAATATTGTTCATGTCATATCATTGGCTAGAGTTAGAATGAAATGAGAGACAATTGGTTTTGAAATCCATTATTTGACATAATTACAACATTAAAAATGTTTTGATAAGAGTGGATGTGTAATCTATCATAAATAATAGGTGAAATTGAATTAAACTTGATGATATTATCCTTGAGAGAAGATAATTTTTATTTTGAATGAATTTAAGAAATATTATCCTCAAATAAAAGATTTAAGAAGTTAATTGGTTAACCATACCATGATTTCTTATTTGATTAAATTAGATAGAGTCAAAATATTTTAATAATTATTTCTTAAATGGGACATAAAATTATTTCGTGAATATTTTAGAGAGTTATTTGGTAAGATATTTATAGCATAATAGGTTTTGTATGAATGGAGAAACTAAGGGAGAAGGAATTCATATATTTCATATGGAGTGGGTATCATTGAATAATATTTTGATTATTTTATTAATTTTTCTCAAGAATATGAATAATCATTATTATTAGGATTTTTTTAGTGAATAAATAAAAATTACTGTTTTACCGGAAATTTATGAACACAAATAACTGAATGGTATCATTGAAATATCATATTGAAATTATTCAATCAAAATATTTTTTTAATAAAACATATCATAGGTCATGAAAAAATATTCATATGTATTGAAATTATGGTTATCATTTATAATGAATTATTTATCATTTAAAAAAAAATTGATTACAAAAAAAATATAATATATAATTATTCAAATAAAAAATATTACTTTATAATTATTTTAAAATACTACATCAAAAAAAGTTATTCATTTTTCAAATCCCATATCCTTATTAATTTTATCTTACATTTTAAATAAATTATTTAAAATATTATTCTAATTGAAAACATTATATATAATGGGATAAATACTATATCAATTACTGAATTAATTTTATAATATGTGCACAATAAAAAATGTGGTGACCATTTTTTATGATAATATATATATATATATATAAATTAAAAATTAAATATTCAGATAAATCTAATAAATATGTTATACTATTATGTTGTTTTAAAATATATCACAAAACATTTAAATATGAATATTATTTAGGAACACAACATACACCTAAAAAATGATTTCAACCATTTAAACAGTAAATAAAATAAAATTACAAAAGGCTAACTTCATATTTTTAGTTTACATTATTTTTTAATGATTCATGATAATATAAATCACGTAAAACATCATATAAAACTAAAATTATTTATATTACAATAATTTGATATATGTTACAATTCTATAAAATGATTGCATGTATTTTAAAATGTTATTACAACACATAAATTACTATTTAAATGTAGATTATAAAATAAAAATATATCTCTTAAAATAATAATGATTTCACAGAAAGGGATTTTTCAATATAAATATAATAAATTTATATTATTTATAGAATTCCTTTGAACATTATTTAATATTTTAAATATAAAATAAAATTAAATAGAATAAATAAATTTGTGAAAAAAAGTAAATAAATTAAGGGTCTCTATCCTCAAAAAACCACCAAGAAGAAATAATTATAAAACTTTTATATTTGTTTTAAGGGAAAGTTAATATTAATTGAAAATAACATATGTTATATAGTGTAACAATGAGAAATAGAATTTGTTTTAGTAAAAAAATCATAGTTGATGATTTTATAATAATATTACTCCAACTAAAGCAATTTATAGGAATAGTAATGGTCAAACAAGAATAATATAGATTGTTATTTAAGGTATAAAACAGAGAAACAAGTCAATACTACAAGATTCAAAACCATAAAATATAGTATCTGGACTCTAAAAGACAATTCCAATATTTGTTGGTTTAAATTTAAAGAAACATGGATAGATTTTAAATAGATTAAGAAAATATTGGGATAATTTATTTCCACATTAACTTGGATGTTTAAGGATTGAATTATGGATGTTTTTTATAGATTATTATAGGTTATAAGGTAGTTATGGGATTATGGTGGTCATTGGGTGAAGGGGGGATATATTGTACAGGTTCATAGAAAATTCAGAGTACCTATTAAGAGACGTAGGAATTTGGGGGACCCAAGATATACTACTGAAGACCTAGAGGTATGGTATAATTTATGAAATAATCCATGTGGACCAAGTAATCTGTTTTAGTGGGAGTGGTTATGTGAAACGGTGTCACACATTTTTCAAAATTAATTTGTTTTTTAGATTCCTCTATATGTATTCAAATAATATCATTGGTAATTTGGAGAAGATATTATTATTTATCTTGAACACGTAATGCCACATGAAAATCAATAAAATATAAAGCCCAACAACACAAATTAATTATATATATTTTTCCATTTGGCGTATTCAATTCATGTAATTTTAGGATTAAGTGTAAGAAAAATATTTTCCATATTACTGATATTAAATAAATATAATGGTTCATATTATTCTTACATCTTGTGAATTCACCAAGGGGAGGTAATAATATATCCTTTTATTACTGAGAAGATATTTAAGTGAATATAATATATTGGAATTTTATACCATGGATCATTTTAGATGTTTTTACCCATTAGTATAAGTCATACAATAAATCTATGATCTCTATAATTTATTGGATGAGATTATAATAATTCAATATTGTATTCAGTGGTACTCATAATAAACTACAAAAAATTCTATGCCTCATAAATTTAGATATCACTATATCAAAACTATAATAAATTTTTCCAGAATGATAGAATATAAAAATTAATATATTTTCATATATAGTATCATCAAAGTAAATTTTTTAATTTATCCGAAAATATGAGTTCATAGAGGATGAATGTTGTGGAAATTATACAATCAAGTCAAATAATAGTTAGAGTTCTATGATTTTCAATCACAAAAACACCATAATATTTATTAGTCTAAACACATGTAAATAAACATTAGTAGTGTCTATTCTCTATCCCTCTCTCTGATATCTAATCATTTCGCATATTATTTTTGAATTCATGGATACAATGACATCGATTGATGGGATTGAAATCCTAATCCTTTTTATCTTTTCCTCCATGCAACCATAAATGACAACGAGGTCTTTTTTTGTAGTATCATTTCAACAATCATCTCTTTTGTTATTATTCTTCCATTATATATAAGACTCTCAACGGAATAAATTTTCAATATTTTATCCTTTTCACTCACATCACTTATTCATATTATTTTAATATATTCATAGAATCACAAGAATGTTATTTTCAAAATGAGAAAATGGAATGTCAATAAATTTTTGTCATTTTTTCCTCCTTAATAATATCATTAAATTTCTGATTTAAATCACATGGATATGTACCACATGATATTAAAATATTATTATTTGTTTAACCGTTGGAATTCCTTAAATAACCCTTTTATCATTTAGTCATTCCTTTAATAATTTATTGAATAAGTAATCTATCATGATATTTAACCCAATAAAAATGAATATCCTTAATTTAATTTAATCTAAAAAAAATATGATTCAATAAATATTATTTTTAATGTGATTTGAATATTTTTTTCAAAACCATGTAGTAACCATTACAAATTTTTTAAAATGTTTTTCTAGGATTTTAATAATAATGTAGTCACCCTTATATTTCTCGTAACAAGGCAATTTTAAATCAATATATATACTTGAATGATTTTAAATATTCGTAAAAATAATTTGGACACATTTGAGTATTCTACTATTAATTATTTTTCATGTACTATAAATATATATTCACTTATAAATATTGATTTTGGAATCTGGAACTTTTTAAAATCTATCTTTAATTAAAGTACCCTTGCATATCCAAATATAAACTCCTTTTACCCTAATATACCTTGTAAGACTCATTGGTATATAATAGTTACTGAATAATTTTCTTATTTCATGTATTCAAGGCAATGATATGATTTAGGTATCATGAAAGATTTTAGATGTATGTATACGTACTACATGAAAATTCAAGAATTCCCCAGCATAATTCAATCAAAATATATTCTTATACATAAACTCTTACATAATGTTTTTAATAACTGTGTTACCTTTACATTACCTTATAAAATCTAGGTAACTCATACTTACAAACCAATTTTCCACATTTTAAATAATATAGATCTGTAACATTTCAGGATCATGTGTATCAGATTCTACACTCATCATAAATTGATTTTATGAACACAAAATAATTTCTTAAAAAAATTAAATGACTTTCAAAATAGTATAAATATTCTAAAAAACATCATAAAAAATACCAATTTATATTACATCATATATTAACCTAATTTTAGTAATTGCATCAATAAACTGAAAATAAACAGTTTCAACATCCAAATTATCTTTAAAAAACATGAATATAATATATATTACCTACTTGTTTGAATCATCTTTCCTGCTTAAATATAAATGGATTATTACTATCAATATTCATCTTTATTATTATTCTCAGAAACATCCATATCCACATATTTATTAATATTGTTATGGTAGAAAATTTTATTTTAATCCCAATAATACAATTTTGGAATATTTTTAAATAATTTTGCAATAATCATCAAATATTCTATATTTAATCCTTGAAACTATTTATATGAGAACTCTTAAAAAAAGAATATCCATCCAATTTTAAATCATTGTTTCTCCACCTACATCATCGTTTCCAATATATGAATGGATCTATAATTTATAGGGGTTGAAAACACTATATATAATCTAGTGGATATCTATGTTGCATCGCAAAACTTAAACATCTTAATTTTATTCAATTTTATCATCACCCAACTACTACAAATATTGGTATCGTATCTCATTTGTTGAATTGAAAAAAAAGTCATAAACAATAACTCCCTTAATGAATATATGTTTGTGAACTTCAATCCTTATATTTGGATTTTTATCAAAACCCATTTCAATCATGAAATTTTAATTTTAATGAAAATAGAATTGTAAACATTTTTTATGATTATGTATATATGTGAATGGTTGTGGGAAATGAATAATCAAATCATTCTTATACCATAATTTCCATTTATTCTAATCCTTCGTATTTAATCCCAAACCACTTTAGGAAAATGATGCCGCAAATATTCCTTGAATAGTGATCCATATATTAATAATATCTATATATATATTCTAAATTCTTGTAGAAAACATGTGGGATTATAATTTACATCAAATATATAATTTAAATTATGAATCATGTGATATCAAATATTATTTATCATTTGTGGGGTTGCATAAAAAATTTAAAAGTATTATTATCACCGACAACTATTATATATATATATATATTTAAGGGAGGTCTTAATTTTCATCATAATGAGATAAAAATTTAATTGATTAATTTTATTTACCAAAGATCCTTTTTTATGTTTTCTCCATTTTTTATTACACTTCATGCTTACCCCTACTTTGATTTTCATTACTTGAGAATCTTTATGAACCGTGTTCTTCAATTATGTTTCTAATTTAATATTCTGGGTAATTTAGTTTTACAAATTTATTATCAAATAACATACAATATTTTCGGAATTCCCATATTCTTATCCATTTATAATGTTGTTTGTTATATGATCATTCATTATGTAATATCATAATATGTAACTTCAAAAGTATTTATAAAAATTAATATAGAATGCAATGCAGACAACACTATGTCTTTGAGAAACTACACTTAGTTATTATAATTTTATAAAAAGATAGTTGTAAACAAGAATATATATATAATTTTTCTCTTCTGTGTATTTAATTTCACAAAATGAACATGAATAGTTGTGATTACTAAAATATTTAGAGTCCTACAGGGGATACATAATTTTTTTATGTATATAAACATGGGCCATGGGAATTGTGATGTACCCATATGATTATTAATATGAGATATATGAATATTAAAATCCCAAAATTAATAGTTACCTTTTACATGAATTTAGAAAAAAAAAATTTAACTTATAAATGAAAGTATGATATAATTATAACATTGTACATGAATGTGAATATTATAAAATTAATAACATAATGTTAGTATTTTCTGGGTGGATAATATTTAGTTAGATTTTTATAATTAATAATTTGTTTTAAAAGAAATTTTATTTTCATAAAATTTATTAATATATAAATAATTTAATTTCCAATAATTTTCATATAATATAATAATATGTCTGTTAATTTGTCGGCTTGTTATATAATCATTTTAATTTTAAAAAAAAGGAATTTCATTTGAAAATGATGTTTTTAATTAAAAATTAAACATCACATATTCATATTTTCAATCTCATAATATGGATTTCATTTTATAAATCTACATGTATAAAAATATTTAGGGTGAATTTTTTTTTATGAAATTCATGAATTTTAGTAAATTGTAAAATACAGTAATTTACAAGTATAAATATATTATAAGAAAAATATCCTATTCAATGAGTAAGGTATGTTTTTAGAACCCTCGATTTGAACTCAAATATTCTTATTACTATAATTAGTTTGAAGAATCAATACTATTTCTTTTCCTGAGAAAAATAATAAAATTACGAATAAAATGATTATAAATTATACCACTCCTCTATTATAAACCCCACCCCACCTCCTCTTCACCTAAAATAATAAAATCATTAATAATAATGAAACTTATAGCTAGTATTCTACCCAAGATACTCCCCCACATCTAGATTCTATTTTTATAACCAGGTGACAAAAATAAATCACCTTAAGAAGATTCCCAAAGGGAAATATTCAAGAGGAAAAACCGACTTCTTTTCCCATTTATTTTCTTTTGTATGTTCGTTGTTATATTATTATGTCCTCATCCCCTCAATCCAAATGAGCATGATAATTCCATTATAATTTATATAATATACTTATATTATTGTATAGGAATAACCATCATCAATCACCTTAATTTCATGCTTTCATTATTAATATGAAATCATAATTCGGGAGGTGTTGATTTACAACAATTATAGATGACAAATATTTTTTTATAAATTTATCCTTCAAGGGTGGCTGTGAACATTTTTTATGACATTAATAGAATATTATATATGTATTATAATATATTTAATATTCTTGAAATAGTATATAACCAATATACATTTTTATATGACTAGACATGTTCATGGATATCGAAATACCGATTTACTAATTTAATCAATTATCACTAAATATATTATTGAATGATTAACAGTAATTCCAAATAAAAATATGATATATATGACAATTTTTAAATATTTATTAATATAATTAAAAATAAATTGAAATTATATAGCATTATACCGATTTTACAAGGACCCCATTTCATATTGACAGGTGAACAAATTTTGATAACCCAGAAAACGAAAGCTCTTGAACAATGAAATTAAACTCTATAACCATCAATAAGGCAATAATTGAACTCAATAAATGTATAGTGAATAAATAAATTATATAAATTATAATTAATATTTTGTTTAATATATATTATTTTATAATCCATTACATTAATTTTAAGTGTAAAACACATTCGGTCATAAGGTAAGGGTTATATTCTTAAAAATCCATTTATATTTGGGTTGAGATTTACTCCTATATAAAATAATGTATTTTATTTTTATTTACTATATGTGTTCTACATTCTGGGTATATGTTCATAAATCATTTATTATTATCATTTCATATTTATATAGTGGAAAATACATTTATTTAAATGATCCCTTTCAAAACTATTCATTGTAAGGAAACCTATTTAATGGAAGATTCCTGAATTATCTCCTATTTTCATGTCCACTCTATAATCTATTTTATGTCATCATTAAATTTATAAAACCAAAAAATTTATAATGGAAAACTATCTTAGTTAAATATGGGTTTATGGAAATAATTATACAAAAGAACACTTCTTTTCAATGAAGAAGAGTATTACTCGCAAGAATTCATCAATGATTTTACTATAAAATTATCATCTATTAACCCTCTTTTGATGAATCATATATTTGATATGGATTACACTATTATTTTTTAATTTAAAATATTTTATTAAATGCGTTATGATATTTTTGATGGTTGATGTGATATATTGATACCAATCACCATAATACTCAGAATGTTTAGTGATAATGTCTAGTAATTGGGAAAAAATAATTTTGTTATGACCCGCTGATTCTCATTGGCTTGAGAGTACAACTAGTCATTAATAGGCCTTAAGTGACATCCCCAAGACACCAAAGGCTAGCGAAAAATGCAGAAGGGTTTCAAATACAAGTGGGGATGATTTACCCTTTAATATATATACCAATAAATCTACAAACCATAATCATCAATTCAGCATATGATGCATGAACAAATGAAATATAACTCAACAACTTCATTCACTCAAAACCACATCAATGTATGCAACAACGGAAGGATAACCAAGTATCAGAGTATGCAGAATATAAACTACAAAAGACTCTACTAAGACCTCATGGCACCATGTTGCACATGATCCAATCTCCAAACACCCCAAACAACCCAACATCATGAGGTAGTGAAAAACATGTGTGAAAATTACCTTTCCCCTGTCCTAGAGGATATCATATGCAAAATCACCAAAGTACCACAACAATAGTGAGTATAAAACTCTGTAGGGATTTCCCAATGAATTCCATACTCATTACACTAGGATAGAAGAGTTAGAAACAATTATATAAAATGGATTATATAAATTTTATTTATTAAAAGCTTTTTATAACTAAATATGAACATGTTTCCAAAACCATTCATCACAAAAACCATACAACTACAATTGAAACCAATTTTATTCCAGAAAGATATTTTTCATGAAAAATAAACAAACAATCTCTACAACCATTTCTCAATATACCTATATTTTCACACCCAACCATTACTCAAACCCATACAACCAATAATGCATACTATGTTATCACATTTTGAATTTCATTAGCGGTTTCTCGTCGATCTACCATGTCATCAAAAGGTAATTGTTTACCATGTGCCATTAATCCAATGGCACTTGTCACAAGGTCATATTTCTACCAAGCCCCATATATGAATTTCCCATGTGTTGTTAAACCTTTTGCACCGATCACAAGGGAATATTTCAACCAAGCCCTGTATATGTAATATGAACACCCAATACATATGCCCATTGATCGAGCCAAAATAATCCTTTCAGTACAAACACCTTATTGATGAAAAATATTTCTGTCAAAACCATATCAATGCCAAACCATTTCAACTCCAAACCATTTCACTAAAAATACATTTTTATTGAAAACCATTTCTATTGAAAACCCATTTTTCGTTAACCATTTAGAAATTCCATAAAATCCATATTTTAATATCATCATTTTAAATTAATACAATTTTTCACAACTATTCAACAAGATCACTCAATTTCACAAAAACCATAAATAAAAAAAATTGAATGCTTTTCCATGAATTTCAAAATAAATAAACCAATATTAATCTAAGATAATTATTTCTAACAAACTAAATCAAGATAGAATCCACCTACCTCGATGTTTTTTACGAAACATTATCAGTAGACAATGAATGCACAATGAAGGAGGTAGATTCTCTAATAGATGACTTAGAAATCAAATATAAGAAAGATCATGACTCAAAAATATTTTATTTGGCATTAAAAAACGTAGATCTACCAACTATATGTTCAGATATCATAAATAATGGAAATCAGAGATGTAGATCTAAGAAGATCTAAGAAAACATGACAAATTCGTAATGAATGGTCACATACCTCAATAATCGGACTCGAAATCACCACGTGAAGGATCTGGAATGGCTTCAACATGTGTGGTAAGTGTTCTCCAGCATACTAGATGATGTGATCTTTAATTTGGGGCTTTTTGAAGCAAAAATAAATAAATAAAAAAAAAGTATGCTCCTATAAAATAGGATATGGATTTGACCGCTCCGCAAGATAGGACCACACGGTTTGTGCCAACCGTGTATGGATCATGAAACTTTCCTTTTGATCCCATCACACCTTAAAACCCCCAAATTATTTAATCGTTCACCTTTACCTATTTTTATAGAAACATCCCAATTAATGAAAACTCCCCACTTTATGGAAACGACCAACTTCATATAAACAACCACATTATAGAAACACCCCACTTTTTGGAAATTACCCACATCATTGAAACACCCCACATTATGGAAAATTATTATTTTCTGAAAACTCTCTATTTTATTGAAACTCTCTATTTTATGGAAACACTCTATTTTTGGGAATCTCTTTGATTTATGGAAACTCTCTATTTTATGGAAACCAAATCAATGACACCCCAATTAAAAAAACATGAGTAATGGGGGTTATATACCCAAAACCGGGGGGTACTACATTCTCCCCACCATTGGTCTTTCCAACCTCAGAATGTAGACCACCCTTTTTGGCCAAAAGGATTTTTAGCCACTACTCTTTCATTTCCTTCTCATGTTCCCGTGTCTCTTCCTGAATATGACAATGTTTCCATAGAATGCGCATTTAGGATGTTTCTTTTCCCACACAAGACTTTCTCTTTTCAATCCATGATATGCTGTGGAATTTGTACCAGTGATGCATCTGGTTCTAGCACAACATGATCCCATCTGATCACATGGTCAGGATAAGTGTGAAACTTTTTCAATAGTGATACATGGAACACATTATGCACCGAACTAACCTGTGGTGGTAATTCCAACTGATATTCCACCTCTCCAACCTATTATAGTATCTAAAAGAAGCCATTGTATCGAGGAGATAACTTTCCCAACAGCTTGAAATGATGATGTCCAATCCTTGGTGAGATCCTCAAGTAGACATGATCTCCCACAATGTACGAAAATAGTCTTCGATGATGATTGGCACAAGATTTCTGAAGACTCTGAGCTATCTCAATCCTTTTTCTAATCAAGTGGATCTTCTATGTTGTTTCTTAGACAATTAATGGCCCGACTAGGGATGTTTCACCTATTTCCACCCAGTATAGTGGATAATGACAAGGACCCCTCTATATTTCTTCAAACAGAGAAATGTGTATCGAGGCTTGATAGCTATTATTGAATGAGAACTCTACTAAGGGTATATGATCCTCCCAAAAGCCACCAAAATACATTAATCCAGCCTGCAACATGTCTTCTAACATTTTTATCATACTCTTATATTTCCCATTTGTTTGCGGATGATACCGGGTGATCATAGTCAACTGAGATCCAAGGTCCCGCTGTAATAATTTCTCGAAACGAGATGTGAACCTTATATATATATCTAAGACGTTTGAAACTAGTACACCATCCCACTTTCCCACTTATAGGATATAGATTGTTGAATGATCCTAGAATGTATGAGTTTCATGAAAATGGATTAAATGGGATGGCTTGGTTAGATGATCCACTATCTACCAAATAGCATTGTGTTTCCAGAGAGTTCATGGAAGACCTATAACAAAATCCATTTCTATTTGACCCCATATCTACACTAAATGGCCAATGATTGTAACATACGAGCTGGTCTCTAATGCTCTATTTTTACCTGATGACAAGTTAAGCACCGTGAGATGAACTCAGCCACCTTCCTTTTCATGTCGTTCTACCAAAACCATCCCTTCAACCCCTTATACATCTTCGGTGTACCTAGACGAACAACCCATATTGAATTGTGGTAAGTATGAAGGAGTAGTCCCTGAAAAACCATAGGTACAACCATCCAATATTAGAAACACCAAACTGAACCCCCATCAAGTTTACATCCCTCAATGGTCATCCCAAAATTGAGTATTGAACTTACAACAAGATATTAAGCATCAAATGTTTGTTCCTCTTTGATCATTTTTACTAAATCAAGAACATGAGTAGTATAAATGAAAACTACAAAATCACCTCTGTCTTCACATTCCACATGCATGTTGGCTAAGACCGACATCAAATGTCACTCACCTAAAGCTTCTTTCGGCAACTGAGCATATGAATTTATACTCAATGCATCCGCTACCGAATTTCCTTTCTCCGGTATGTACATCAAGTCAAATTCAAACATTTAGAGATACTCCATTCATCTCCTTTTCCTCAGATGAAAATATCACTGTGATAAAATGTGTCTCATACTTTTGTGATCCGTAAATATAGTAAATTTCTTCACAAATAGACAATGTCTCTATTTCTTCCAATAATGGGAAACTGCAGCTTACTCCATATCATGTGTTGTGTAATTATTCACATGCATCATCAACTTCCATGAAACAAACTCAACCACGTGATCTATTTGCATGAGAACACATCCCATCCCAGATCGTGAAGCATCATAATACCCCACATACCCTTGTCCTGATTCTAGAAAGATCAAGATAAGTGTCGATGTATGCCGAACATTAAGTTACTGGATAGACTTCGGACATTACCATTTTCATTGAAATGGTGCATTATTCTTTTTCTAAGTTCTCATTGCTAAAGCTGGTAATGAGAAATCATGGACAAATTGTCGGTAGTAACCAGCTAGACTATGAAAATACCGTATCTCAAACACATTCAACTATGGTTTCCTAGAGATAATGGATTCTATCGTTTCAAGATCAATAGAAATGCCTTTCCCGGAAATGACATGGCCAAGGAAATGTACTTCATGTATCCAAATATCATAGTTTGATAATTTGGCATAAAAACAATGATTTCTCAAGATATGTAACATTGTTTCTAGGTGCACCTCATGATCAGACCATGACATTAAATAGACCAAAATGTCATCCACATAAACCACACCAAAATAGTATAGGTATTTTTGAAATATCTGATTCATCAATGAGATGAATATTGCGGGTTCATTCGTTAGACCAAATGGCATGCCTACATATTCATAGTTTTCATCTCTACTTCTGAAAGCTGTCTTTGGAATATCCTCATTCCAAACTCTCAATTGGTGATATCCTGATCACAAGTCAATATTGGAGAACCACTGAGATCCCCTTAATTGAACGAATATATCTTCAATGGGTGTAAGTGGATATTTATTCTTTATTGTATCTTTGTTAAGCATACGATAATCAACACACATCTGAAGAGTTCCATTTTCCTTCTTCACGAACAAAACTGGTGCTACCCATGGAGATTTACTTGATCAAATGAATCCCTAGATATCGAGCTCCTTTAATTTCACAATCAATTTATGTAACTATGTTTGTGACATCCAATAACATGGAAGGGAAATAGGAATGGTCCCAGGAATGAGATCAGTCGTAAACTCCACTTCCATTATATGTGGTTACCCTATGTATTTCTTGTGAATGTAATTAGGAAATTGATCCACAATAGCTGGAAAACTATTTTCCATGATCTCTACTATTGATGCTAATGTCAATTCTACCAATTCGTAAGATATCGTTCCCACCATTGGTTCCAACTAGATTTTTTCGCCATTCTTTAAAATACTATCTCCTCTAAAGATATTCTTGATGCTGTCCTCATTTATGAAACTAACTGTTCTCCTATAACAGTTGATTTGAGCCATGAACATTATTCATCAATCCATACCCATGATTACATAACATACATCCATATCCAACATCGAGAAGTCCCATTTTAGCTCATCTCCATAAAATGTTATAGCGCGTGCTGTACACACCAAGGCATGACATTATCTTTCACCAAGAAGAGTTTGCAGTTTCAAAGCAGAAGGCATAATTTCCAGTTTTAAACATAGAATGTCAACATCACAAGAAGAAATGAAGGAATGTGATTCACCAGTATCAAACAAAACTTCAAAAAATGTAGAATTCAATGAAATCATACATCTCAATGAATATTTTCCAACCTCATCATCGAAAATCATATACTCATCTACATATAATGTCTTCTTCACTATACCATTCTCCTTATTTCCTTGCTAAAGTTTCCCTATTTTAGGAGACATGGTATTTCAAGAATTACCATGGTTAGCTCTGCTCTGCTGATGAGACTGATTCTGCTTTCCCCATGCAGTCAAAGCATAGAATTCATGGGATAGCTGAGAAGTGTCTCAAGCACCTAACCATGGAGCACTGCAACAATGGGGCTAAAGATGTCATATCTTGTTACAATTATGACATGCTCTAGGTTGTGTCATACAATCTCTCTTTATGTGGTCTAGAAAACCAGATTGAAAATAACCTTCTTTGCTCAGGGTTCATGGAGGATGGATTATTGATCCAGTTGCCGGGTTCTGATTTCCACTTGCACCATAGAAATAGAATTCCATATTCCTCTTGTTCCTTGCGGTTGAGTTCCCACTATTTCTTATAGGTGTCATCATGCTTCCTCCCATAGATCCCGAGATATCACATTCAGCCACAGTCACACTATTAACCATCTTGGTATAGTCCATAATACAAATTACTGCATTCTTTGATTGAATCTCCTATTGTACCATTGATTCGGAAATGTGTCCCATCAAAGAGGAATTTGCAGAGACTTCTGGTGTAAAGTGTACTATGCTCATGAACATAGTCGCATACTCCATAATTGAGTGACTCTCTTGTTTCAGGCTAAATAAGTCCATCATTTTCTATATCTTCTCCATTTGAGGATAGAATTGTTTATTGAACAATTCCTCAAAACCCTCCCATGTAAGTCCTCCATCAAAATTTTTGTTAACCGCTAAATCGCACCACTGACATGCATGATACTCATGCACATATATCACCAATTTGACCTTTAGCTCTACTGGTGTCCTGATGAAGTCGAAGATACGATTCATCCTACATAACCACACCTCCACCTTCACAGATTCAGAATGACCCCAGAAATTTGGTGGATTCTACATCCTGAACGTGATGGTATGATCCATAGTTTGTGGCTCATTAGTCCAGTTCCTAGTGTCAAAATCTTGAAAATCTTGGAAAATACTCTAAACTAGCTTTTGGTTCACATGTGGTTCAGGTGAAACCACATTCTCCACTACATCTTCATGTTGGTTTCGATTATGCCTATCAAGTGTCATTTTCTAAACTGACAACATACTCTGTTAATCTCCTCCCTAGAAACTATGGGCATATAATTTCAACTTCTATCACATCAACTATCAAAACATTTTTTTTCAAAATCATCCTTTTTACCATGTTCAACTATTTTCGAAACCATGTCACATGCTTTTCAAAATTAAACCATTTTCAAAATACGATAATCATTAGCCTTTTCAAAATCATTCAATTGAAAAAAAATTCCTTACTTTTCAAAAATTATCATTTCTCGAAATTATGTATGCACTCCTAGTTGGATGTAATTCCTCTATAATGAATGAAATTATTGTGTCATTGTCTAAACCCATGACAATGAGATTTCCACATCCTAGAAGTGTCTCGAATCACTTATTTACCCAAATCCATGTTAACATGATATTCTGCATAAAAGGGTTAGCTGTGTCCTTTTATGTTATATAGTAAAATATTTCATGTTCTGAAAATCCAACTCCTTTATAACATTCCCACCCAAGGAATATACATGAAGGGATTTAATCTTCAAAATAGGTATCATCGATGACTACTTGTTAGGAATGGACCGAAAAAGATGAAACCAATTCTAATGACCCCCCAACATCCCATTGGAATGAGAGTACAACGAGTCACTACTAGGCCATAAGAGACATCCCCAAGATGCTAAAGGCATGAAATAAATGATGAAGGGTTTCAAATACATGTTGGGGACAATTTACCCATTAGGAAATAAAACAATAAACCTACCAACCATAACCAAAAACACACTATATGATGCATGAACAAATGAAATACTACTCAATAACTTCATGCACTCAATACCACATCCAAGCAACAATGGAAGTATAACCAAGTATCATGGTACCCAAGGGATAAACTACACTGGACTCTCTCAAGACCCTAGGACTCCATGACCCACATGCTCCGAGATCCAATATCTTCGTACAACACATCATCATGAGGTAGTGCAAAAAACGTGTGAAACATTACCTTTGCCCCTGTCCCGGAATATAGCATCTGAAAAAGCACCAAAGTTCCAAAGTAGTGGTGTGAATAAAACTTAGTAGGTTTTCTCTAGTGGATTCCCTACTCATGCCACTAGGAATAATGAGTTAGCGACAATTATATAAAATGGATTATGTAAAACAATTTCCCAAAAATAGTTTATAACTAAATATAAACCTGTTTCCAAAACCATTCATCACCAAAACAAAACAAGTGCAATTGAAACCAATTTTTTTCCAGCAATATATTTTTCTAGAAAAATAACCAATCAATCTCTACAACCATTTCCTAATATCCCTATAATGGAATACACAACCATTACTCAAACCCATGAAACCCACCATGCTTGCTACGTTATGACAGTTCTGTACTCATGAGTAGTTTCTCGTCGATATACCATGTCACGACAAGGTAATTTTTTCTGATGTTCCATTAATATTTTGGCACCGAGCACAAGGTCATATTTCAACCAAGCCCCGTATAAGAAATTCCCATGTGCCATTAAACCATTGGAACTGAGAAAAAGGTCATATTTTAACAAATCCTAGTACAAGCAATATGAAAGCACAACACATATGCCCAACAATCATGCCAAAATAATTCTTCCAATAAAAAAACCATTTTATTGAAAACTATTTCTGTCAGAACCATTTGAATGGAAAACCATTTCAACTCCAACCCATTTGAATAAAAATACATTTTAATTGAAAACCATTTCTATTGACAACCCCATTTTTATAAACCATTTAGTAATTCCATAAAATCCATAATTTAAAATCATCATTTTAAATTACCCCCTCTTTTTCACAACTATTCACCATGATCACGCCATTTCAAAAAATCCATAAATCAAAAACAATGAATACATTTATTTGATTTTAAGAATCATTAAACCAATTTTAATCTTTTAAAATAAATTATACCTAGTGGAGTCTGGAGAGAAGCCACCTACCTTGATGGTTTTGACGAAACGTTAACAACTGGCGAAGAACGCCCAATGAAAAGGCCGATTCTCTGAGAGCATCCATAGATCCCTTATCCTACCATGATAACTACTCAACATTGAAATATTTTACATCTAAAAATGACGATATACCCATTATAGTTTCAGATCTAAGAAATAATGTTGATCAGAGAAGTAGATCTAAGACGATTTTTGAAAACATGACATATCTGTAAAGAATGGTGACATACCTCATGAATCGCACATGAAATTACAATGGGAAGGTTCCAGAATCGTTTTAAATCATATGTTGAGGGTTCTCCAGCCTTCTATGGAAGATAATATCGAATTACCGGCATGTGGAAGCAAAAACGAAATAAATTGAGCGAAAACGAGTATGCTCCTAGAAATTGGATCTAACTTTGACCTCTGCGCATTATTTAACCCCATGGTTTGTGCCAATTGTTTATAGATCATGAAACAATACATTTTCCCCTAAAAATCCCTAAAAAAACCTAAAATTATTCCATACTTCACCTCTACCACTTCTTATGGAAACATCCCAATTTATTGAAACACCGATCTTTTTGTAAGTAACCCACTTTATGGAACACCCCACTTTATGGAAACACCCCACTTTTTGTAAACATCCCACTATATTGAAAATTGATATATTAGGGAAACACTCTATTATATGGAGACTCTCTATTTAATGGAATCCCAATCAAAGAAAAACCAATTAAAAACATGAGGAAAGTTGGTTATGTACCCGAAACCGGGGGTACTACAAATTCATTCTGTTCATTTTGTTTACGTTTATCTCGAATCACATGTGCAATGAATTGGACCTAGAATGGGATGGGTGGGGCCTGATATATCCCCTATATGCATTGGTAGGTCTAATGGGAAAACATAGAATTGAGTTTTTCACGATGCATTAACTAAATATTTTCAGACCTCTTATTTGAGGCTTTGTCATCATGTTTCAGATGTCTAGAATTATGAATTCCATCATTTTCTTAATACAAATTGATAAAAACATGTGATTATAATACATTTATAATATCCATTGCTATGTTTTATTCAATTGTCAACATTTAAGTTTCTTTATGTGTTCATATTTCATTCCTTCCATGTTATGCTCTTTATTATTTTTAACGACTTGGGTTTTTTGTTATAGACCATTCCTGATGGTTATTTTTCTGATAAATTCACTATATAACATATCATGTATCTAAGATCAAAAAATTATAATGTTTTATTATTCCACAATATATAACGATTAATATTATTGTGAATTAATTGAAGAATAATCTAACAGTTTATGGGTTCATAGAATTGAGTTGAAATGTTGTTTTTTCATCCATTCAGTAATGAAAATCTTTTGTTTGTATCTAAATTTCCAAAACAACTAAATAATTTCGTCCATCTGGATTCAATATCCTTATAATAAAAAAATGTATTTATATAAGGATCTAACATTGTGAAATAGGAATCTTGGACATTATAGTTGATATTAGTGGAATTTTAGTACAAACCATAGAATCTAGATTTAGAAACCACATATTAGGGAATATAGCCCAATGATAGACATTGGGGGAAATAATAGAAAAAAAATTAATTTTTAAGATGTAAATTATGTTTATATTCCTATCAATAAATCCATTTTGGGATACTATAAGTGGATGTGGTTATATAATATATTTACATAGAGGTAAAAACTTTGACAAGGTGTCCTGAGCCTGGCTCGGGTTAACCTGGTACACATCAATGTGTCGTACTATGAACCTAGATTGAAACTACCAATGGAAATTCTTAGAATAATTCACATTTTCTTTTACAAAAAATTCCTAACTATTTAAATTTAAATGTGTACTAAAAGAAACCATTTGTATGGTAATGAGATAACCTATGAAAATATTTTTAATAAATTTTAACTATTTCACTAGTATTGGTATTACACATTATGTTACATAAATTTATTATCCAATATAGTGTATTAAATCATTCTGAAATGGAACCAATATAATGGTATGGGAATCTAATCAATGTAAAAAATCAAAAGACTAAGAATAATGGTTTGTTTAATGTTTCTATGGAAGTATTTTGAAGGGAAATAGTAAGATGATCATTCTAATCAAATAAAGATGTTATATAAAATCCTAACAAGATGAAGAAAGTGTTTTCAAAGAATAATGGTCTTAGAAGGAATAATGTGATTGTAAAAATATAGAAAAGTTGATGAATTAAAAGAAGTATTTTCACACATGTTATTATTGTTGTAGGAAACACCATAGTATATACATATAAGGTAATGGTTTTTTATTCAAATTAGGAGAATATGACACCATTCTCATGATTGTTTGGAAAGGAATGATTTTTAAAATTTTCAAGGTTTCAACTAAAAATATATGGCACACTACACAAATCAATGTCTCATAGGTCAAATGAATATACCAAAAAAGAAGATAATGGATCATGGAAAAGATTATTTTACTACAATTGATGTAGTTGAATGATTAATGCACTTATGTTTGGTTTAAATAACTATGTCATCTGAGTACATTATCAATGATGTATTTGTTATGATAATTATGGAATATATAAGGATTTTATTATAGTGTTATTTCATTATGGAAATAAGGTCACATGTTGAATGGTATATTGAAAAATGAATTGGTATAAACATAAAAATTTCAGAACACATGGTTATAGGAATGTTAAGCCTTAAAATATACATGGTGATGAGATAATGATGTTTTATTCCTAGATGATTGATATAGGAAAATTAAAAGGATTTATCAAACTAGTATGTGAATTATAAAATAATGTTAAACAAAAATACTTTTTCAAATTGTTTCCAAACAATCATTAATAGATAGGATTAAATGTTCCATGTCTGACGACGATAATCATCAAAAGAATTTAATGTTGTGAATGATGGGAAGCACAAGAGCGTCATACCAGTTGGTGAGGACTCCCTAGGTGCATCCAAGAGACCTGAGATAAAATCCAGGCGGTGGCATATTTCCAGGGGTACTGTAGCAGTAATGTAGGAGGCATTGTTCGGTACTGTAGCAGCCGAAACTATTCATCTATTTGGGCCTTCAGGAAACAAGTTTTGTCGTCGGGTCCTGCCAGGCTTTCGAGCCACCCAAGGCCTTTGAGCTAGTTGATTATCGAGGCCTTCGGGCAACCTTATGGCCTTAGGGCCACCCCAAGGCCTTCGAGCTACATGAATGCAGTCCCAAGACATACAACATAAATGGAGCAGCCCCAGAAGAGGATTCAGAGCATGTGCACTCACCAGAGCAGAGCCAAATGGATTTTTAGAATGAGAGGATATGTCTATGACATCAGTACCAGCCTATGCTTACACAGGATGCCTAGCCAGACGGTCATGCAAAGGTGGAGAGCTACTATCAGGATGCAGATGCTTGGGAGGGGAAGTTCCTTGTAGATAGTCTGGTTGAATTCCCTAAGAACATCGGGTAATGTAATCTTCAATGCCTATGGGCCAGGTAATCTCTGATCCTATGGGCCTTGTAAGGGTTCCCCCTCATCCCTTGAAATGGGGGTTATAAAAAATCAATAAAAATGAAGGCTTTCAGGCCATTCAGGAGAATGATGTGAAGTTAGACTACCTCAGATATGTAGTTGGAATTATAAAATTTGGGAGGATTCAATCTATTACCTCAATACCTATGATAAAAATATAATTATTTGATTATTCCCATATATCCAATGTCTCTTTACATCATAGTAGAAATAATATGTATAAATATTTGAAGGAACATCTATTGTGGGATAATATTAAGTGTGAAATTGCTTATTATGTTTCACGAAGTTATGATTGTCAAATGGTAAATGCTTAAAGATAAAATTGAAGGGGATTCATGGAACCTATTCCTATTCCATAATAGATATGAAATGACATTACTATGTATTTTTCTAAAATATAAGCCAAAAATCTAATAATAAATGATTCAATATATATAATTTTTTATTGACTTACCAGATATTCAAATTTACTCTCCAGAAGAGAGGATTATCTACTTGATTTCATTTCACATCTATATATTAATGATGTTTTAAGACATCAGGGATCACCTCTCTAAATTTTATCAGATCATGAACTAAAATATACATATAAATTAAGGAATAGTCTTTAGAAAGCCTTTGATATTGGGATTTTTTTCAGTACTACCTATCTCCCTCAAACTAATAGGTAGTATGAATGAACCAATCATACATTAGAAGAGATGTTTAGATCATCATTATATGGATATAAATTTATATGCATTTAGTATTTTCTTTTGTTAGAGTTTCCTACAATAATAATTTCAATTCTTGTATTCAGATTGAACTATGTGATACATTTTATGGAATGGTATTAACACACAAACATGTTGGGATGATGTTGGTGAAATGATTCTTGATGGACGAGAGCTTGTATAGGAAACAATATAAATGGTAAATAATCCTCAAAAACATATTAATGCATATCAATGAAGGAAAAAATATATGTCGATAATTAAATAATGATTTTCAATTTCAAGTAGGAGATCAAATTTTATAGAACATATATTCATAGAAGGGTGTTATGATATTTAGGAAGAAATGTATATTGAGTCCTATGTACATTTTTTTGAAATAGTAGAGAGAATCAGAGTCTTGGATTATCATTTGTAAATGATTCCTAGAATTTTTGAGTTACACAATATTTTCAATGTTTTTATACTACAAATGCACATTCCATACCCAATGCATGTCCTCATTTCTGATGGAATGAAACTAGAACACAACTTATCTTACTATTAAGAGACTATCCATGTTCAATATAATAATGATCAGGTGATGATAAAGAGAATGACTTGACTAGTAAAGGTACTTTGAAAAAATCATAAAATTGTAGAGGCATCATGGGAGACTAAGGAACATATGTTGAATATCAACTCCAATATTCATATGAGTTATCATTATGGTAATTGGAAATGTACAATAATATGATATACTAGAATTAAGAATTTACATTATTTTTAGTCAAAGAGATAGTAAATTTTCCTCTGTTTTTACACATCTATAAACTATCTTAGTTATTTAATTTTTTTATTCAAAAATATTTTTCAGTCATTAAAAATATTTAAAATCACATAGAAAAATAGTCAACTCAATTGGGGTTGTGTAGTCGAAGATATGATTCATTTTTTCTATGTTTAAAAATTTAAATGGACAAAACAATTCCACTATGAATGTATAATATTTACATAATATGTTTTAATTGGATCTTGATCAAGATATTGTAACTGAGTCACATAGAACTTTTTTTAAAAACAATTTTAAAATTTTCATTATTATTGAAAATATATATTTATAGAAGTACCAATATGATAAAAATTACATAGATTTCAATAATTATGAAATTTTTATAATAATTCCAACAAAATTCTAAATAATTTTGAAAACATAAATAATTACACTCAATGTGAAATATTATTTTGGACTAAATAATTAATAAAATAATCAAAAAAATGAAAATATAAGTAATATATTCTTTTAATTTTTTTTAGTGGGAGTTTCCAACATTCTTTTAATCTTATGATAATGATCCCAATTGGGAATGGACTACTAAAATTTGACAAATATGGAATTAAATGTACTTATATAAAATATATTAAAAAATATATAATGATCATTTTTATTTACCAACAATTAGGTTATATAAAATGATTTAATAATCATCGTCCTCAAAAATATAGAAATATCTTTTCTTCCATTACTAGAGTTAATCAAATGTAGTATCGAATATCTTATGGATTTGGGACTCACTCTCATATGTTATAGTATAAAATCTAAATGAATTGTTAACATTATCTTGGTAATATTTATCATGTATGAATTGAATCTAAGCTCTTATATAAGGTGGATCATGCACTTGGTGAGCCGAAAAATCGACCAATGGCTATTAATGGTTTTTTGTTTCTCATTTTATCTATGATTATATCCTTATTTAACATTAATAATTCTCATTCATTTATCTAATGAAGATCAGTTGATTATGGTTTATTTGAGGAATATATTATGCCATTCATTTTATTTTTTCATGAATTTTATTTGGATATTATATGTTTTTCTTTAGCATCTAGCCAATAATGAGTCATGAGATTATGTTTCCCTCCATTCAGAGAATTAATTTAGGGAAAAAATTAAATATATTAATATCACATGAATGAAGAGATTTAGAAAAATTGGAATTACTCTCGAATGGGGTCATCAACCAGTTCTCTGAGGGAACTATGGAGTCCCGAACTCAGGTTTTAACCTTGTAAATTCATAAACCATTTGGGTGTTATGTTTTTGGGAAAATTCTTTTATAGGTGGGAAATATAATAATAAACCTGTTAATTTAGTTTTTATATTTTTTACATATAAATAGAGATATTATTTTAAATCATGGTTATGCATAAACCCTAGTGTTAGCATTATCCCCTTGGGATTTAGAGGAACCACCGGAGAATAGGTGTCAAAGGATCATTTGTAGATGATGTCACATCAGATCAGGTCAGTGATTGTTTGTAAAATGAATTCATAGATCTCACTAGTGAAAAAAACATAAAATTGTTAATAATATGTGGTCAACATAAACAATAGTTTTCAAATTTAATTATTTATTTTCATTCCTTTTTATCCAATGTCTAATTCATATCAAATCCACATACTAGAATTTATTCGAACATCGAATGTTGACTAGTTTTGGGATGATATTTTGGTTTGTCAATGAATTCCCACTTCCTTCATCCAGTTATATAAAAATTGTGTGAGGATGAATGTTAAAATATAGTGGCTAATTCCTTAGAAATTATGATTTATGGATTTCTATCGGGATTCTCCATACTCTTATCGACTCCATTTTTAATGTCTTGCTATTCGATGATTTATGTTTTTAATAACATTGAGACCATTCATTGGTGTAAAAGATCAATGTTGCAGGATCAATTATTTATCTTATTTATGATCATGGTGCAATGATTTTTTAGGATTAAATAATGGGAATCTGAATATATTGGTGGTTCGCTTTCATCATGTATTCAATGGTGAGATTACAAACTGTAGGTGTGGGTGGTTCCCAAGAGGAATCAAAATAAAAAATAATGACATCTAATGATGTGATGATTATTCGACCCAGAATCTCTATCTTCTTTTTGATTTAGGTGACAATTTAAATATAGAGAACGAAAGATAAGGGATATATAAATTCATGGTCATAGGGTGTGTAATAATGATTTACACCCCATGTGTGATCCCCATCGATTTAACACTATAGTTTCTAGGGAGTGTTATATATCACACACCCATTGACACTATAAAATTCATTGTAAATAATGCTTGGAAGCCTGGTGTGTAATCTAGGGGTTACATAGGCTTCTGAATATATAGTTGAACACATTTTGGTTCATGGGCACATCTAGAAGTACATTGTCATGGTAGGACACCATGGGTAAGGGACTAAGAAATCCGAACATTCCATGTACTATTCCCACACACTGTATATATTTTTATTTACATTTCCTGTGAGTCTAAACCAGATGTGGTGACTAGTGGGTGGATAGATGTGTTCTCTACTACCACTTAATGTCATGTGCCCCATTTTAGTGTATTTGTAACCCTTCAAATCCTCATTATGAATGGGAATTTGTTGAGAGTTTCCCCATGTCCACCTCCTTGACTCTACAAAGTGTAATTTCGTATGCATCTAAGGGTTGGGATCCTATATGAGGGATACATATTTCAGAGATTTTTTGATGTCCCTTCATGATTCCAAATAATGATCATAAATAATTTTATATCCTTGGTGGGGGTTATGAAATTAGAATGGCTTCCATGAGAAGGGTATTAAGCCTCTTTCATGTATGAAATTTTTGTAAGATTCTTGTTATCATTGGAGTACGATTGCCTATATAGTTGGTTGACCGAGATTGGGATTATGGTGTCCCCACAATTCCTATGTGTTATCTCTTATTTATATATCGGGGTCATCAGAGGCCAGATATATTTCATTAATAGGAGAAATTATCCCGACCTATTGGTAGAGTGTCTCTCAGTATGTCGTTCCTGGTGGCGTGAATATCTTATATTGATAATTTAATATATTATAATTATTTTAATTGTTGAATTTTTTGACCCCCCAATAGAAGTGGTGTCCATAAAGATTATATGTGTTATTTTTTATGCCATTATTTCTATATCCTTGTTATGAGATGACTATTACTGATGATATTTATGTATTGTATTTGGTGATTCTTAATCTGTAATGTCAGACTCACCCATGTATGTTCTGGAACTATATATGTCATGAAATACCCAAAAAATAACTATTTGGTTGTTTCCTTTGTGGATATGGTGATGGGGTTACATATCTAGTCTTGAGAGACTGAACTGGTTTCTGGGTGGCTGAATTTTAACGCAATTCTCTCCCTTATAGCATGTTAGAATAAATATATTTTTTGGGCATCATTTTTACATTTTAGAACACTTAGTATTTTACTATCATATTATGATTTTGGTATCGATGAACCATTCAAGAATTAAAATTAGTTATTTTATATTTAATAATTTTATGTTCTTGGATTAGTGTTTCTGTGTTTATAGGTATATTATGCTATTTCATTAAATTTGTTTGATATGCCTATTTGGAACTATTATCTATCCCCAAGAATATTACAGCTATTCTTTGGGTAGTTGTTCATTGGACCCCATTAGGTCATTTCATGTTAGAGTTCTATTATAGGAAGACAGATTAACCATACTATTTGACACTGTGAGATGAGTATTGATTTTATAGAGTTTTGTTTGTGTGTTTTGATTATCAATTATAGGCTACAGATTCTATTATAGGTGGACAGTTCCACATATCCTCACTATAGAACTCTAATAGCCATTAATTTGAAAAATTACATGTAAATATTCATTGTATGGAAATAATTTTTTATATTCATAATTTATGAATGGGTTGGGGTTTCCATGTCCATAATGATTTAGATCCCAAAATATGAACTTTGACTATGGTAAATCATGTTTATTTTTTGATTTATTTGTGAAGACAATTGACAATTAAACTACTGTGTGATCATGATGATGATCAATCTAGAGATGAGTCACTAGTAGAGTGGAATGTACTAGAGATAACAACTCTTGGGGGATAATGCCATACTATTACCAGTTGAGATGATGGTGGCACTAACATTTCCATCTGATGATGCACACCTGAGGATTACAATACATGTAATGTATTGATATTTCTATGTAATTATTTTTATTATATAGAATTATTTTGATAATGAAAGCTTCGATGCCTTGTGATTCTGAGGGCTGGTGAGCCCGTATCATTTTTTGTGGAAATTTATCATCGTACATTAAATGAGCATGTGAGAAGGATTTTGTATCTTTTGAAGAAGTGAACAAATTTTTAATCTGAAGACATTACTGAACTCATAGTTTCATGATTTTCTTAGGCAAAGAATAATTTCGATAGTCAATGGTCAGATAGAAAAGATAATTTTCGTACTTTTGAAATATAATAATAAAATAACTCTTGCAATGTTATTTTTTAACTCTGCTAAGAGGAGAACGGCGATGCTACGATGCAATACCGAGGATTAGAAATGGAAGTTCATTAATGGCTCATTTTAAATTGGGGAACTGTTATTATAATGTATAATTAATGGCTCATTAAATTTTGGTCATTAATGAGAGTTATTAATGAGAGAAACATTGTTTTTCATGTTTCTTTTATTATTCAAACATGTTAGAGTTTGAAAATTAACAATTGCAGGGGATATCTAATGAAGTACCAAAGGAATCCCTATTCTATGTATAACTATGAATGAATAGATGAACATTGGAGGATTAGATCCAGTGGTTGACAATTGATGATGAACACCAATGATCACAGATCAATGACGACACTGGACTGTTCCTTCATCCTTAGCAGATCCAACATATACTGGAATGGGTTTATGCATTCATTGTAATTGACAATTCCTTCCCCATTCATGAAATACACTTGCACGTGGATCAAATGAATAATGGTTCGATCCATTATCCATTCATTTTTGTAGGATATTCTAATGCGGGGAATCGATTTGGGCTTTAATTTTTCTATGTATTTAATACTACCCCCATGCATAAAATCTAACGGAAAGGGCGCGAGACAACATGAACAAGGACCAAAACTTTTATAATGGTTTTTTATTTTTCATTTATGGAGTACTAATGTTCATTTTGTCAGCTACACTATCTCTGAGTAATTTCCTTTGAAGAAGGCATCCTAGGGAGGCCGTATGAGCTTGCGGCTCAAGAAACGGAACACCGATGTATCTTCGGTGGTCTACAGAATGTTATATTGGACCAATGACACCGATGGACCATAGTGGTGGGCCATGTAAGTGGATACGAGTTTATAAAAATTTTGCGGCCATCATTGGACTTTGGAAAAAGAGGTCCCCGACCACCTAGCTGCGACCTCATGTAAATGGGGGCACGTGCCTGTGGCGGCCAGGTGAACGACGGAGGCCACGATCGCTCAACTACCACTATAGTGGTCTGGGGAGCCACACATGTGCTTCATGGATCGTGAAAACCATCGAACTCGGTCTTTGAGTGACTTGGAGGAGGTTTCCCCTAAGCCATCTCATAGAACACATGTGGCGCGACACTTGGCGGGATGTGGTTTCCCAACTATGGAAACTGAGGAACTAGATGCGGCTCCCAACTGCATCCTGGCCAGGCTGAAGGCCAGTCTCCCTCAAGATTGCTGGGAAAAAATGTCTACCAGACCCACCCTACTAGGCCGAGTGGGATTAGAATCATATCCAACCTGGACATTTTTACAAAAATTGCCTATATCATAGAGACTAGTCGTCCAATCGATGCACATTCTGTTACATTGGGATCCTTAAAAAGAGGTGGTCCATTGGGGTTACTCTATGTAAGAAATTGTGGTAGTTTTGAAAATCCTTATTACTTGAGAATCATATCCTAATAGAATCAAGAGTGCTATGTGTGGAAATACTGTGGTTGTTTGTGACATGAAGAATTTATAGAGAACCTATTACGGTCAAAAACATGTGATCCTATATGGGTAAGTACCTAGCGTTCATGTGTGGGTTAGAACCTAGAGATCATGTGTGGGTTTGGAAAAAGTGATCCTATATGGGTCATCACCTATCGAACCTATGTGAATTAGTAGCAGAGCCTCTTGACAGAACTAGATGATCCAGTTTATTGATTTACAATCATTACATATATAATATTGTTATACATGATTGTGATTTGTATATTTTACATTGTGAAATGTGTTTGAGATATTTCTTGGAGGTATTAACTATGTTTTTTTTCCATTATGGATTTCTGAGAGTCCTTTGGGGGTCTCAGGTTCCCCACTAAGTATTATTTTACTCACCCAGTATGGGATTCACCCACACCTCTTGTGTCATTTGAAGATGATGGAATTATTTTTATAGGACATTTGGGAGCCGGGAATACATAGTTTTATGTTTTGGATCAATAGGAATAGTGTTCTATAATGACATCCAACAGAGAGTTCTACCTACCTTCATGTATAATCCTTGTTGGACGAACTCTGGAGCTTGTTCTTCATTTTTTTCTGTAATTTCCTTTCAGTTGGGATAGTATTATGGAACCAACAATTACATTTTACAGATTTTACTTTTGTTAGTGATTGTTTTTGGTGGTTTGACTACATTATTTATATTTTGGTATTCTCCTAGCAGTATTTCCTATATGTGTGTGTACAGGTTTAAGGGAAATTCCTTCCCTTTTAGGGATATTCTATTTCATTGCTTGTCACAATACACTAGACTATTGAAGGAGGTAATGGGGTAGTCAAAAAATGATCCACATGGGATGATTCTAGACAACGTGGTATCAGGGGGTGATTGGTTCTACTAAAATATTATGAGTCTATAATTTCAAGGGAAATAATAATGTCATTTTTCTTGAGTTCTTTATTCAGTTTGTGGAGTCTTGTGTTTGTGTTGCGGCTGATGTATCCATACACAAGGACCCTGTATTATGTTTTCTGACTCCATGCGTGAAAGCAATGGTTTCATGTGTTTCGTTAATGTTTTCCTCTGGATCCATTTTTTTCTGCTCACGAGGTACATCTTATTTCACATGGATCACCTATTTCTCTAGAGGATGCCTCCATGAAGACACCCATCCAGGATTCCCGAGAGTGATCATGACTATGGTCCACTGAGTGACGAGGAAGCTGTGTAGGGACCACATATATCTATAGCACCTTCGGTTGGTGTACTAGCAGCACTACCCGACAGTGAGTAGCGGTTTCTACCATCCCCAAACATGTAGAGTGCAGATCAATTTATCATGCATCATGAGTTCCAAAGACACCGACCTCCAAGGATTTTCGGAGAGAAAGAACCTTAGGAAGGTAATGACTGACTGGATGTAGATACATTGGTTTTCTCCTACTAGAGTCACATACAGAAAATATCATAGTTTTAGACACAAGTATTTTCTAGGAACGATAGGGATGTGGTGGATCTTGATGATCATGACACATGAGGATGCCACATTTGTATTGGTGGACTTCAAAATCCTTTTTAGGGCAGAGTTCGTACTTGGGACACTATGCTCAGTGTTTATTCTAGTGTTATTGCTCTTCCAACAGGGCAGCCTGACTACTGATCATTACTCAGTGATGTTTAATGACCTCTCCCAGTACTCCACCGACATGGTACATGAAGATTTCATCAGGGCATGGACATTTGAGATGGGAATCCAACAAGATATTAGGGCAACAATTATTTTTCTCAACTTCCATTTGTAGGATGTAGTGATAGAGTGAGACATACTGTTGGGGAGTTTCCTAGCTGACAAGTCACTGAAAGAGAGAGCCATCAACGAATGATAGATGGCCTAGTAATCTACAGATGTCAATAGGTAGAAAACACAGAGGCCCAAATGGGCCATACCTTTCGAAGGATTACGACATGATGTTGGTTTGGAGGTGCATAGCTTGCGATGGAGAGGAGGTCATATATTGGAAATATTTTGATACCCTTGAGGTGGACAGAAATACATGGATCTTGGCGATCTGTCTCCCACATGGAAGAACATAAAGTGGTAGAGGGACCACTGAGGTAGAGATAGAGGTTTGGGTGAGGATGTTCATAGGTTGGTGGACATGGGAGGGGAGCAGGCCAAGAATCATCCAATGGACGAATCATCGAGTTACGATAACAACCTCCCACAAGAGTTCTACAAAGTAATTTGTAAAATGGTGGTCATTGGAGGGGCCAACATCCTATTGTTGATGCCTACAACCATAGAACTCCAATGATTATTTGAGGTACGATCTGTGTGTACTATACCATAGCATCAGATCTCATAGAAATATATGTAATTCAATATTTACATTCAAGTGACATCATTTGAGGCTCGATGATTCTAGTGGATTCATTTGCTCGATTCTTACAATTAGAGTCTCTTATGGGAGGGAATTCAATGATTACACACTGTTGTAGAGAGTGTGAGAATACTCTAGGAGGATGGAGATTTAGAAGGAATATCCTAGTAGCTGCGTCGATGCCTTACGTTTTCATCATGGTATGGACTAGTTATCCATGTCCATGCTATGATTGACTACTTTAGGCACAAAGGGAGGGGTGTACACAATGATGGAACCAATTTTTTCTTCACCGGTGACAAGCGAACCATTGCGGCAGAGGATGGACTTTCTTGGAGGTGGTTGTAGAAAATCAATCACCAATTAGCTATCCTCACCCTCGTTATGGTGGATTATGTGAACTTAATCATTCTAGTTGTGGTGGAAAAGTATTAAGATGTCTTTCATGAAGATATCCTTGGACAACCTCCTCACAGAGAGGTAGACTCCTGCATTGACTTATACCCTGATATGACCCCAATATTTCCACTTGCTAATCAGATGGCTCTTGAGATGCACTGCGAGTGGATGATACAAAAAGTGGACAAGAAGAGGAAGGGGTTTGTAAGGAAAAGTTTCATTCTATAGGAAGCATGGTGTTGCATTCCTATTAGGTAGAATGGTGTTTGAGGCTTTGTATGGATTATTGATTCCTGAATCAAGTGACCGTGAAGAAAACATATCCTCTTCTAAGGATTGATGACCTATTTGATCCCTTGAATGGAGTGATGTGGTTCATGATGATAAATCTTATATAAATCTATATTGATATTTAGTTACGGGATGAAGACATACTGATGATGGACTTTATATGATGTTACGACCAATAATATTTTTTTGAGATTCCCTTCAGGGTGAACAATGGTCCAGTTGTGTTCATCTTACACATGAACAAGATCTTCCAGCCTTACCTCGATCATTTCATGATTTTATTCATTGATGAAATATTGGTGTACATGTGTCAGTGGAGGAGAATGTTACACACCTGTGGATAGTTCTAGATACACTACGAGTGCACCTACTTTATGGAGTTCCCTTGAAATTACTATTCTTGATATGGGAGTTTCACTTTCGTGGAAACATTATCTCAATGATTAGAGTTGTAGTAGATCATGTTAAGGTAAAGGCATTGCATCCAATGGATCCACCCAAGTGTCTAAATAAGCTATGCAGTTTTCTAGGGTAGGGAGGGTAGTAAAAGAGATTCATTCTTGAATTTTCCATAGTAGTGACACCCCTGTCATCCTTGACATAGAAGGAACAACCCTTCATATGGATGTTGTGACGCCATCATATTTTCTAGGAGCTGTGACAGAGACTGATGATCGGCCCTATCTGGATACTAATAGAAGTGGGAGTTGGTTATTTAGTTTATGGTGATGCATCAGGGATCAAACATGGTCGTGCCCTAATGTTGTAGAGATAATCAAACACCTATGGATCACGATAGTTGGGGTATCATGAGCAGAATTATGTGTCTGAAGACCTAGAGTTAGGAGTAGTGGTCTTTACAATGAATATGTTTCAGAACTACATGATGGGTGAATAGTTTACCATCTACACTTATCTTTAGAGTCTTAGGATTATATTCCCACTTAACAACATGAACTTGAGACAGTGGTAATGGTAGGAGTTCCACTAGGACTATGAATTTGAGATAGTCTATACTGCAGCAATGGGGAATGTGGTTGTAGGCACGCTCACCAGGAGGTCTAGTTTTTAACTACTATGTGTGGAGATAGGGAAGCTAGATGCGATGCATTTAGCCATCATATATAGTGATAGAGTAAATTACATCCAGTCTTTGACTATCACATTCCCACTCATACATCGAATTAGGGATTCACAACTGGTGGGTTTTTATTACGAGGCCCGACATGCTCATATATCCTCAAGAAAATATTTTGATTTATTTTCGATAAGTGGGCAGTATATCATTATTTATAGAGGTTGAACCATATTACCAGTGACATTGTTGGATGAAATGTTTAGGCTGTTTGATACATACCCTTTGGAGGTACATCCTAGTTTGGAAAATATTTACCCTCACATCCGACGTCAGTACTGGTGGAAAATGACGATGAAAGCGGTGGAAATGTTCATTTCTCAATGCCACACTTGTCTGAAAAGGAAGGATAAGAATCAGGTATTGGTATAATTGACACATACACATGATTTACTAGAGAGTAAGTAGGATGGTATCTCCATTGACATCATGAAAGGGTTACCACACACTTCCCGGGGCCAGGATTCTTTCTGGGTGATCATCGACCAACTCACAATGATGAATCACATCCTACCCATCAGGGTGAAGGGATTAGAAAAAGGATTGTGACGCCTCTACATCATGGTGATTGTGATAATTTTTGGGGTGAATTCGATGATCTTCTTGGACAGTGATGCATGCTTTAAATCCAATTTTTGGAAGGGGTTGTAGGAGGAATTTTGTACTCAGCTGTTCTTGAGCACAACATTTCACCCTCAAAGAGATGGGCAGACATAGTAGACTATATAAACCATGGAATACATTATTCATGCATGTGTCCTAAATTTAAGTCACATTTGATAGGACCACCTACCACTCATGGAGTTTTCATAATAAAAAAGTTACCACTCCACAATTAGAATTGAACCATTTCAGTCCCTATAGGGGAAGTATTGTAGTTCACCACAATGCTGGACAGACCTAGTGGAGTAGGAAAACATGAGTCCAGAGTTGGTATAGGTTACAATAAATAAGATGCAGATCATCCAGGAGTAGATTAGGACTCCAGAGAGTTGGAATACATTTTATACCATAGGATATGGTGTCCCATGGAGTTCGAGGAAGGCAGTCATGTATTCCATTAAGTCTCACCCCGAAGAGGATTATAGAGATTAGGCCAGTGCAGGGAGCTGTCTTCATGAATCACTAGACCTTTACATAATGTAAGAAGAGTGGGGGAGGTGGCATACCACCATGCTTTTCCCCAACAGATGCATCATGTGCAATATATTTTACATGTGTCGAAGCTTAGGATATGCTTGCATAATTCATCACATGTAATATACTCATGCAATCTAAACATTGATGATATGGAGAAATTTACAAAGTTTATATGGGAGATAGAGGATATACATGAGTATGTCCTTTGGGGACATTCAATTCCTCTAGTGCACATTCTGTGGTATCATTGGAACCTCTAAGAGAGCACATGGGAGGGGGAGGCCCATATTCATAATCAGTATCCGCACTTATTTGATTAGCCATTATTTTGGATTTGGGGACAGAAATCCCTATGGTGGGGAGAATGTAAAGTCTATGAATTTCTGTTTATTTTTTTAATTATATAGAATTATATCTAGACCGAAAACATTCACGACATGTGATTTCTAGGCTAGGTGAATGTGGATTAATTTTTTGAACCTTTTTTATGAGCCATTCACTAAACGTGCCAGCAGGATTTTCATTTATTGGAACTGGTGATGGGATTTGAAATCTGATAGAACTATTGAAACTCATAATTCCATGATTCACATATGTGAAGCATAATAATAACCAGGAAGGGTCAAAAATAATTGTTAATTTTATCAAATTTTATAGAAAATAAAAAAATAACTTTTCTAAATTTATTTTAATTTTCAAACCATTGAGCACTGGAAATAATTGTAGTGGAGAAACCACAAGGATAATTAATGTAGGTTCATTAATGAATCATTTTTATCCACCATTATAATATCATATGGGTCCATTAATGGATCATTAAATGTGGGTAATTAAAGAGCATCATTAATGATAATAAAATCGCTAAGATTGTTTATTTTATAATTTAAATTTGTTGGATTTTGGTAATTGAAAAATGTGGGGGGTCAATGAAGAACCACCAATGAAATACCTCTCTTACAAAGAATGATGAACGATGGGATTAATGTTGTAGTTTTTGATAAAGAGTTTAATGAGTGGAGATGAACTCCAACAATAACAGAATGATGATTAAGCAGGTCCCTTCCTTTATCCTTAGTGGATACATCATATCTAGGTAGGAGTGTATGCGTTCTTGGAAATTGAAAATTTATTCACCATTATTGAAATTAATAATGAACATGGATCATCCATCAAATGGGTTGATCCCCGATCCATTGGTTTTTGCGAGAGATTCTAATGCAGTAATTGGAATTGGGGGTTTGCATTTTCTATGTTGTCAATACTGTCACCCATGCATAAATTCTAGAATGGAGGGAATATTCCAACATGAACAAAGCCCGAATGCGATGCCATAGTCTTTTATTGTGCACTCACTGAGGTTGAATGGTCATGTTTTTAGCCAAACGATATTGAGGACTTTGTAGTGAAGAAGGAATCCTACAGATTCCATAGGCACAAGAGGCTCATGAAACCACCCACCAAGAGTAGATATGGTGTCCCATGGTGTCACACCCATCAGTGGTCTCTATCTGGGCTACTCAGGAGTACAACATAGGCCGCAGTCTCTAATCATTGGTGTAGGAGATCTGTGACGCCATGTTGGGGACGTGTTGACTGAGTGACCCAGCAGACACAGTCTATAGGTGATGGGGGAGTATGCAGCCACTTGGCCGTGTCAGAGACTATATGCATCGTGGAATTTGGAATTCACAGTCTCTAGATATTGGAAACTGAGGATTTGGACATGGCTCCTAGCCGCGTACCGGCCTTGTCGAAGGTTGGTCTTCCACTGGCGGATCGGGAGAACCCATGGGCCAGAATGGTGCTACAATTCCAAACCCTCACATCCGGGGTAGACAGGCGGCCCAACAAGCCATACAAGGTTTGGTCGGGTCAGTCCGACTGGTTCAGAAAAGACCAAAACCCATCTATACCCTAGTTCTCTAAAATAATTATATCCTTAAATCTAAACATCTGATTGATGGACATCAGTGGCATTGGGACCCATGCGATGGGGTCATCCATTTGGGATACTCTTCATCTGTTTTTTATAAAGTTGTTGTATGGTCAAGTGGCATTAGAGGTGAATCCAACATGGCCCTTTTTACAATAGTTCCAATATCATACATAAGGTTCGTTTGATCGACGTGTAGTCTATTGTATTAAGACCCTTTCTATGAGACGAACCGTTGGGGTTATTGAATATGGGACACTGTGGTCGATGAATTATGTAATATGTCCTGAGGAGTATATCCTCCTAGAATAATGTGTGCTATGTCCATAAATCCTATGAATGGATGTGAAGTGAGGATTGAAAAAGGCTCATGCGTGGGTTAGTACCTAGAGATCATGTGTGGTTCAACACCTAGTGGCCTTATGTGGGTATTCACTTAGAGACCCAGTGTGGATCAACGTCAGAGCCTCTCGATAGAACAATATTAACTATATTTTCGACTAACAATCATTACTTATTTACATGAGTAATTCATGTTGTGTGATTAGTCATTTAATTTATGCTATGTGATTGAGAACATTCATGGTGGAATTGCCTATATGTTATTTCCATTGTTGTGTTTCCCTTCGGGGATTACTCAGAGACCATAAGGGGTCTCGGGGTCTCTACTGAGTATTGTTATAGTCACACATGCATTGGAGTCCCCCACACATTTAGTTTCTTGTCCAAATGATAGATACCATTGATTGTACATTAGGGAACCATGACTACACAATGCCTAGCAGTGGATCGATTAACGTGGTGTTCTATAGTGATATCTAATACAGAGTTATACCTACCATTTTTGTAGGATCCTTAGTGGAAGTCATGCGGTGCTTGTACTTATTTTTTTTGTACATTCCATTCAGTAGGGATTGAATTCTGTCCCCATTTCCCTTAGTTTACACACTCAACTATAAGTAGTGAAAATTTGTGGTGGTTTAACTACTATCTATACTTTTTTGTTTCTTTGGGTGGTATTCCTTGTTTGTGTGTGTAAAGGTTTAAAGTAAATGCCTTCCCTATCTGGGATATGCCCTTCTGGTGCTAGTCACCAGTCCCAAGACAGTGGAAGGTATTCTTCGGGTAGTGACAACACAGACCTCGTGGAATGGGGCTTGACATTACATGGGTTCATGATGTTTTGAACTCTCGTGTTTCATAAATCCTCAGACAACTATGTTAATTAGGACTCTCTAGAGGTTGTCACATGAGTTTTATAGACAATAAGGATGCCAGGATATCAGATGGAGTTCCTCAGAAAGTGTATTCTTTTTGGATCCTCTTGAAAATGGTGTAGTTTTGAGAGTCATTCACATGAGGATACATCTATCTCCTACTCAAGAATAAATTCTTACTTCAATAAGGAGTTTTATCTAGTGACATTGTTATTAGTGCACATCCCAGAGCGTATGCATCTGAAACAGGGAAGCATGACAATCGTACAGTATTCTTCAATGATTACATGATTCACATGGTACTCTGTTGACCTATTGTTTGATATATTATTATAAAATATTCATTTGAGTTTCCATTAAATTGATATGTCATTGATTCATTTATATCAACCAGAAATAACTGTATTGTTTGGGTGATTTTGCTTTTGATAGTGGTGGAGAGATTCTAAGAAGAGCATTGGACAATAGTGGGGGTTGGTATTTGGTCCCATGTAGATGAAACCTCAGTAACTAAAAGTTAGTGGAAATCAAAGGGACCGGGTCATGTAAGAAGATTACATTGTTTATCCTAAGACAAAGGATCAATAATGTAGGGATCATGGGATTTATCATGTTAGCAATGGAAGAGGTGGTGTTTCTCATTAGATATTCATGGAAAACATGGATGGTATTTTCATCCATGTCATACTACTCATTTAGAGATGGTCTTGGGACCACCTTGTAAAATATTTTAGTAGGATCATGGTTTTCGATAGGACGATGTATATGAAATATGGGCTGGTAGAGTATCATGTGGTTATCACTGGTTTGACGTTTTTCCACCACCACCAATTGGTGGTCAACATAATGATCATGGATCAAGAGCTTGGTGATTAGGATAACTGTATTATTTTGAGGAATATGACCTTGATGCATGAATGATAAAATTTTGTATGATATGTGCATTTTCTCGTGAATACAATACCTTTATTAACAAACGTGAAAGTCATTGGATTCATTACACTTATGTAATTTTAGAAATAGTGATTCTGGTGGACCCTTGCATTTAACCACAGTGCTTTGACACATGTAATGGTGATGTGATAGTGATTTGAAACTTTTAGGGATAGTTTAATATGTTCCTTGGTGGTGATAGATTTATAAGGGATCACGTTGTATTAGTGGTGAGGCCTTATGATTTCATCTTAGGTATTGAGTTACTTTCAACAGTTCATGAAGAAAATTCATATTTTATGTGTAAGATATAGTGTATCCATTGTGATGGGATGAAGTTCTTATAATGTGGGTCGAATGGGATCCTTGTATGAGTAGGATAGGATTTAGCACCTCAGTGTGGAAGATTACAGAATAGTTGTCTATAATAACTCTTGGAGAATGAGATTATCTTTGATACCTATTCTATGTAGTATTAGATGAGTATGAGGGAATAAATATTTATGAATTTTAAGGATTACCAACCTATATTGACAATAAAATATACATTGAATTACACAATGATACATCCGTGATATATTCACCAAAATATCATACTGATCCCAATGAGATTAATGATCTTAGGATCCAATTGGAGGAATTATAGGAAAACAGATTTGTGAAACCCAGTTAATCCCCATGAAATCCCTATATTCATTGTTCAATATTAATTTTATGAGAATGATTTTATGTGTGGATAATTGGTTATTGGATCTAGGGGAATATAAAAATAAGTATCTACTACTGACGATCAATGCCCTCTCTAATCACCTGAGATGAGCGTGATGGTTCTGGAATATTCAACTCAAACCATGATATCATATTCTAGGAGTATATGATGCATATATACCATAGAAGAAACTCTTATACCACTAATTTTAGTATTTTTACTTACTTTTTCCCTTCATCATAACATAAACACCTGCAATAATCATGGGACACATGAACCATATTATTTATCCATTCTTATACAAATTTTTGGTATATTTATCAATGATATCCTTGAGTTCATGACATGTAAGGGAGATCATGTGATACATATGACGGTATTCTAATACACATTACATGATCACTATATTTAGGTGAGCTCCTAAATAGTTAATTTTAGATTCAAGTGTTCTATATTGTGGGACACATTATCTCTGAGGCCGAACATGCATTGGATCCATCAAAGGTTGAGGGAGTGATAGCTAGGGAGCCACCCATTATGGTTACCAATGGGTGGTGTTTCTTTAGGATGACATAGTAAAACCATACCATAGTCCATGATAAATCTATAGTTACAACAAACATGAAATCATTTACCCTAATTAGAAATCCTTTGGTTTGATTGGAATGGTTCGAGTAGAGTTTTTATGAGTTGAAATAGATAATGATCAGAACACCCATATTAAGATTGCTAGTGTATGTTGATGTGTACATAGTGTTCTACGAATCCTCAATCACTATGATTAGTTGTGTACTTCTGTATCAGACAAAAGTTATTGCCAATGGATTATGTTAGATGATTCCAAATGAGTAGAACTACCTTATACATGATCTTGGGTTATCAATGGTTTTAATATTACTTATAATTTTATATCTTTTTAACTATTGCCCAAATATAAAATTTTAAGACACTGTTGAACTCACCACATCAGGATTCGCTTAGTCGAAGAAAAAGATTGATAGGCAATGGTTGGATGACAAATCTAATATTCATAATTTTTAAATTGAATGATAAAATTTCTTTTCCAATAATATTCTTTAACTTTGTTTAGAGGAAGAGGATGATGCTATTGTGCCACACTGAGGATCATTAATGGAGGTTCATTAATGAGTCATTTGTAATCGGGACACTGTTATCATATTTGTTAATTAATTTCACATTAAATGTTGGATATTAATGACAGTAATTAATGAGCGAAACATTTCTACCCATGCTTCTTTTATTATTCAAACAAGTTAGAGTTTGGAAATTAACAAATTTAGGGTATATCTAGGTATCCTCATGTGGAATACATATAAAAATATAAAAACATTTAATGAAGATATGAAATTTGGAGGATCTAATCTAGAGGTCGATGAGTGTTGATAAACACCAACAATCATAGAACAATGACGACGCTGAACTCTTCCTTTGTCCTTAGCAGATCCAAAATACCCTAGAATGGGTTTATGTGTTCTTTTTAATTGATAAATCCTTCTTCATCCATGAAATTAACATGAACGTGGATAAAACTACTAACTGGTTGATCCATGATCCATTCATTTTTGTGTTATACTGTAATTTGTGGATTCGAATTGGGTTTTCATCTTTCTTTGTGGTTAATACTCTCCCCAATGAATATACTCTAATGTTGAGGGAGTGAGACATCAATAAAAAGGTCTATACCCTCTAAAATGGTTGTTTATTTTTCATTTTTTGACTCCAAAGTTTTAGGTTGTCAGCTACACGATTTCCGAGGACATTCCATTGAATATGGAATCCTACGGAGGTCGTATGAGCTAGCAGCTCAAGAAATGGTCCTACAGAGTATCTTTGCTAGCCAAAAGAAGGTTCTACCAGCACAATGACATCGGTGGACCATAGTGGTGGGCCATGGCAGTTGCTGCGGGTAGAGAAAGAAGGTTCACATTTCGGTGCACTACGGAAAAAGAGGGCCCCAACCACCTGGTCACAGTAGCATGGAGATAAAGACATGCGTCTGGTCTGCCAAGGTGAACGGCGGAGGCCGCAATCACTCAACTGCAATAATTGAGATCCGTTGAGCCACGCTAGCGCTGCATGGTCTGTGAAATCCTTTGAACTCGATCCTTGACTGACATGGAGGATGTGTCCTCTCATCCACGCTAGAGACCGCATGCAGCGCGACTCATATCAGGATGTTGTTACTAAATTGTGGCAACTGGGGAACCGGATGTGACACCTAACTGCATCCCGGTGAGGCTGAAAGCCATCCCCCCTCAATAAGACTGGCCATAAATGTGTACTAGACCCACCCTTCTAGTCCTGACCAGTGATACCATGTCATACCCACCCTACATGGCCAGACCCGCGTTACTGCCCCAGGCCATACTCGACCCAGATCCAACCGCCCCCCGTTTCACTAAAACAATTGTATCTATCAAACAGGGCATTCGATGGACGCACCATCAGTGGAATTGGGAGCCTTGCAAGGGGGTGGTCTTTCTGAGATAATCTACATGTGTTTTGGTGGATTTTGGAATATATCCATGTGGGATCAGAATCGAATCCAACATGGACATTTTTACAAAAACACCCATATCATTGAGACTATGCATCTAATAAATGTGCCATATGTTACATTTGGATCCTTACAAATAGGTGGTTCATTGGGTTTACTCTATGTGGGACATTGTGGAAGTTTTGGAATAGATTATTTTCTTGAGAATCAAATCATACTAGAATTAAGAGTGCTATGTGTAGAAATCTAGTGGTAAGTTGTGACGTGAAGAATGAATAGAGAACCTATGAGGGTCAGAATCGTTTGATCTTATGTGGATAAGAAACTAGTGATCCAGTGTGGGTAAGATCCTAGAGATAATGTGTGGGATTTCAAAAAGTGATTGTTTATGGGTCATCCCCCACGACCCTATGTGAATCAGTAGCAGAGCCACTCCATAGAACAAGACGATATAGCTTTACGATTTACAATCTTTACATATATACTTATGTTATACATGGTGTGAGTGGTATATTTTACATTTTGATACGTTTTTGAGATATTTTTTTTTGTTATTAACTCTATTTATTTTTCTTTTGTGGATTTCTGAGAGACCTTTGGGGGATTCGGGTTCGCTACTAAGTATTACTTTACTCACCCCTGCATGGGATTCTCCCACACATGTTGTGTCATGTGAAGATGATGGAATTACTTGACTAGGACATTAATGATCTAGGACTACACATTTTTAAGAGTGGGATCAGTAGACATGATGTTCTATAATGACATCCAATAGAGAGTTGTACCTACCATCCTGTTTGATCCTTGTTGGATGACCTCTAGATCTTGTACTTCATTTTCTGTACATTCCTTTTAGTTGGGATAGTATTCATTCACCAATACATATAGTTTACACATTTTAATCTTAGTAGTTATACATTTTGATGGTTTCACTACGTTATTTATTTTTTGGTTTTCTCTTAGCAGTATTCCCTATATGTGTGTGTACAGGTTTAAGGGAAATTCCTTCCCTTTTGGGGATATTATTTTCCAATGCATGTCACCATCCCCTAGACTATGGAAGGTGAGAATGGGGTAGTCAAGGAACGATCCCCAGGGGATGTTTCTTGAAAATGTTGTATCATAGGGTGATTTATTCTACCAGAAGAACCAAGAGTCTATATTTTCAATGTACATAATAGTGTAATGTGTCTTGAGTTCTTCTTTCAGTCCGGGGAGTCATGTGTTTGTGTTGCGGTCGACGTATCCATACACCATGACCCTGTATTATGTGTTTTTACTCGGTATAAGAATAAAATGGTTTCATGTGTTTTGTTAATGTTTACCTGTAGATCCCTTTTGATTAGGCTCACCAGTTATATCTTATTTCCCATGGATCTCCTATTTCTCTAGAGAATGCCTCCATGAAGACACTCATCCTGGATTCCAGAGATAGATCATGAATATGGTCCACTGAGTTATGAGGCATCGGTTCAGGGACCACATATAGATATATCACCTTTAGTCGGTTTACAAGATGCACTACCACATAAGGAGTAGTAGTTGCTACCATCCACACCCGTAGATAGTGCATGTCAATTTATCTTGCTTCATGAGTTCAAGAGACACATGCATCCAAGTTTTTTTGGCGAGACGGATCCCTAGGAAGCTAATGATTGACTGGGGGTATTTAATTTTTTTTTCTTCTTATACAAACATGTACATACATGATCGTAGTTTTAGCTGCTAGACATTTCTTGGAACGATAGGGATGTGGTGAATATTGATGCTTCAGACACATGAGAGTGTGAAAATTGTATTGTTGGACTTCAAAATCTTCTTTAGGACAGAGTTCATAAAAGTTACACCAAGCATAGTGCGTATTCAAGTCTTAATACACCTAAAGTTGGGCAGCCTGACTATGGCCCAGTAATCAGAAAGGTTTAAGGACCTATCCTAATAATCCACAGACATGGTATATGATGATTTCTTCAGGACCTAGAACTTTTTTATGGTACTCCGATTGGTTATTAGGGAAAAAATTATTTATCTCAACTTCCATATGTATGCTTTAGTGCTATTGTGATCCCTATTATTCGGGAGTATCCTATCCAAGAAGGCACTGACCGAGACAACCACCACCAGATGACAGATGGCCGAGACATCTACATTAAGCAGTAGGTAGACGACACAGAGTCTAAAATGGGTCAAACCTTCGTAATGATGACCATTTGATTCTGGGTCAGAGGTGCGTATCTTTTGATGGAGAGGGGTCACATATGAAAAAAAATTACTCTTGAGGTGGATAGATACACATTGATCTTGGATATCTGACTCCCAACATGGATGAGTAGTAGTTTGTAAAGAGACCACCAAGGTAGTGATAGAGTTTTGGGTGAGGATGTTCCCTGGGTGGCGGACATGGGAGGGGAGTAGGCCAAGCATCAGATGGTGGAAAATAGTTTAATTTCTATCAAAACTTCCCCCAGGAGGTCTACTATGATCTCTAGGAAATGGATGACATGGGAGGGGCCAACATCCTCCTATGAATGCCTACGAAAATGTCACTCCAAAGATGATTTGACGTATGATATGTGTCTACTCTAGCTTATCGTCAGATCTCATAGACACATATGTAATTCACTATTTCCATTATATAGTCATAGTTGGAGGCTCGAAGATTCCGGTGGATCCATTTTCCCAATCCTTACAATTATCATTTCCTATGTTAAGGAATTTGATGATTACACAATGGTGCCAACAGTGTGAGAAAACTCTCGGAGGAGAGAGATTCAGATAGGATCTCCTTGATTTAGCGTCGAGGCCTTACAATGTCATAATGGGATGGAATAGTTATCCATAGTACATGCTAATATTGACTACTTTATGCACAAAAGGATGGGTTCCCAAGAGGATGGAACCAATTTTTCCTTCACCGGTGAGATGCGAACCGTTGCAGCAGAGGGTGAACATTCCTGAAGGAGGTTGTAGCAGATCACTAACCAATTGGCTAGCCGCTCCCTCGGTACGGTGCACGATGTGAGACTGATAATTCCTGTCCTGGTGGATAAGTATGATGATGTATTTCTTAAAGATATCCTATGAATACCTCTTTTTGTGGAGGATAACTTCTGCATTGACTTATACCCAAGGATGACACCAATATCTCCACCTACAAGTCGGATGGCTACCATGAATCATTGTGAGTTGAGTATACAGTGGGGGGACAAGAAGAGGAAGGGGTTTGTATGGAAAAGTGTCATTCCATGGGCAACCCTAGTGTTTCATGCCAATTATGTTGAAGGTTTTTTTTTGCTTTTCATGGATTATCATTTCCTAAATCCAGAGACCGTGATGAAAAAGTATCCACATATGAGGATTGATGAACTCATTGATAACATAAATGGAGTTACATGGTTCTTGAAGATAAATCTTATAAAAAGAGATCATCAACTTCTGGTACATGATGTAGACATACTAAATAAACACTTTAGATGCTGGTACAACCACAACAATTCATTGGTGATGCCCTTCAATGTGATCAATGATCCATTAGTGTTCATGGTACTAATGAACACGATCTTCAAGCCTTACATCGATAGTTTCATGTTGGTCTTCATTAATGAAATCTTGGTGTACATGATGTCAGCGGAGGATCATGTTACACACCTGTGGATAGTTCTATATTCACTTTGATAACACCAGCTTTATGGTAAGCTCTTGAACTACCATTTCTTGATACGGGAAGTCCAATTTCGGTGTAACATCATCTCATATGCTAGATTTGTAGTATATCGTGAAATGATAGAGGAAGTGCATCCTGGGGAGCCACCCAGGAGTCCGACTGAATTTAGGAGTTTCATGGGGTCGGCTGTGTACTATTGGAGATTCATTCCTGACCTTTCCAGATTTGTAGCACCCTTGTTATCCTTGATAATAAAAGAACAACACTTCATGTGGATGGAGTGATGCCAGCTGATTTTCCATGTGTTGAGGTGTCGGCTGATGAGTTACCACAACTAGATACTAATATAAGAGGGTGATGGGTATGTAGTCTACTATGATGCATCGAGGATCAAACCTGGATGTGTCCTGAGGTAGGGGACATAAATGATCACCTAAGGAACATGATAGTTGAGGTAGAATTTGAATAACTATGTGACCCAAGACCTGGAGTTAGCAGTAGTGGTCTTTACCATGAAGATGTGGCAGAACTACTTGGTGGGTGAATAGTTTACTGTCTACATTGATTATACGAGTCTTGGGTTTAACTTCTCACTTACGGATATGAACTGGAGACAGTAGTTATGGTTGTAGTTCAACTGGGACAATGACATTGAGATATTCTATACTCCTGAAAAGAGGAACGTGTTGGTAGACTCACTCAACAAGAGGTCTGGATTGCCCCTACTAAGTGCGGAGATAGAGCAGCTATATGTGATGCAGATAACTATCTAGGAATGTGATGGAGTATATTAAATCCATTTTATTACTGTCACTTCTCCACTGTTACAACGAATTAGGGATGCAAAAGGGTTGGTAGTTATCTACGAGACCCGACTTGCTCAGATATCCTCAGAACATTTTTTTGATATATTTTCGATAGATGGGGATAACTTCATCATTTATAGAGGGAAAACCATTGTACCATGGAGGTTTCTTGAGTAATTGTTGATGATGTTCCACACTTCCCCTTTGGAGGTAAATCCTGGTGTTCCAATGATTCACCAGCACATCCGATGTAAGTACTGGTGGATAGAGATGATGAAAGCGGTGGATGAGTTTGTATCTCAATGCCACACTTTTCAAGAATTGAAGGCTAAGCATTATGTGCAGGTAGAACTGATTCAACCACATGAAGTACCAAAGAGGAAGTAGGATGGTATCTCCATGGACTTCATGAGAGGGTTACCACACACATCTTGGGGCCATGATTCTTTCTGAGTGATCATCGACCAACTCACATTGTTGAATCACTTCCTACCCATCTGGGTGAAGGGATCAGAAGAAGCCTTGGGATGCCTCTATATCCTGGTTATAGTGATAATTTATGGTCTGTGTTCTATTATCTTCTCGGATAGTGATGCATGCTTTAAATCCTATTTTGGGATGGTGTTGTTGGAGGTATTCGGGATTCAACGGTGATTCAGGACAATAGTTCACCGCTAAAAGGATGGTCATATAGAGAAGACCATAAAAACCATGGAAGACATGATTCATGCATGTGTCCTATATTTTGGTTGCAGTTTACAGGACCATCTTCCACTCGTGGAGTTTTCATAATACAGTAGATACCGCTCCACCATTGGTGTGGAACCATTTGAAGCTTTGTAGGGGAAACATTGATGTTCACCCCTATGCTAGACAGACCAAGTGGAGTCAGAACTCATGGCTCTAGAGTTGGTATAGGTTACTATCGATAAGGTGCAGATCATCCAGGGGAATATGAGGACTCCATAGAGCTGGCATAAATTTTATGCCAACATGAGATGGAGATTATTGGAGATTGAGGAGGGCTTTCATGTATTCCTTCTGGTCTCACCCTGATGGAGATTATAGTGATATGGCTAGTGTGTCGAGCTATCTTTGAGGAGCACAAGACCTTTTCATTTCGTAAGAATATTTGGGGTGTGGAATACCCCCTAGCTCTTCCGTCATAGATGCTCTGTGTGGAAGATGTTTTACATGGGTCGTAGCTTAAGAGTAAAATTCATGATCCATAACATGTAATATACTCAGGAATGATGGACAATGATGATGGGGAGAATTTTACAATGTTCCATGTGGAGAGAGAGTATATATAGGATTGTGTCCTTTGTGGATTGTCAATTACTTTGGTGTGCATTCTGTGTTAGCATTGGAACCTCTAGGAGAGGACATGGAAGAGGGAGGCTCATATTCATTCTCAGTATCCCACTTAGTTTGATTAGCCATTTTTTTGGATTTGTGGACATAAATATATATGTTAGGGAGAATTTAATGTCTAGTATTTTCAGTGTAATTATATATATATTTATATATATATGGAATTATTTCAAGAACAAACTCTTTTAAGACACGTTATTCCTAGGCCAAGTGAACCAGGATCATTTTTTGATCCTTTTTTTATGTTGCAATTTCTAAACATGCCTGCGGAATTTTCAATATTTTGAACTGGTGATGGTTTTTAAAATCTTAATGCACTATTGAAACAAAAAATGACAATATTCTCTTAATTTAATCATAGGATTGAATGTAACGGGTCAAACCGAAATGTTAATTTTATGAAATTTTATAGATAATTATAAAATAACTATTCTCATGTTATATTATTTCTCACACCGTTGAGCACTGGATGGGAATGGTTGAAGTGCACCCAAAAGGATCATTAATGGATGGTCATTAATGAAACTTTTGTATAAAAATTTTATTATCATAATGGGTTGTTAATGGATCATTAATGGAGGGTAATGAATGATTTGTTGAATGTTTGAGTTTTGTATCTAGAGGTTCATGAGCGGCGATGAATGCCAACAATCACAGATCGATGATGAAGCAGTTTTCTTCCTTATTCCTCATAGGATCCAACATATCCAGGTATAAGTGTATGCATTCTTGGAAATTGAAAATTCCATCTTCATTCTTGAAATTAACAATGATCATGGATCATCTGACTAATAGGATGATCCTCAATCCATTTGTTTTTGGGGGAGATTCTAATGTAGTGATTTGAATTGGGGGTTTTCTTTTTCTATGTGGTTAATATTCTCCTCCATGCATAAACTCTAGAAAATAGGGATCCTACCTTCATGAACAAGGCCCGAATGCTATGTCGTAGTTTTTTATTGTGCATTCACTGAAGCCGAATGTTCATGTTGTTTTCAAAATGATTCTGAGGTCTTCAATGCAAAGAAGTTATCTTACGAAGTCCATAAACACAAGAGGATCATGAAATAGAGCCCATAGAGTATCTATGGTGGACCATGGTGGTGCACCCATTAGTGGACCACATCTAGGCTACTCGGGATAATGATAGAGGCCGTGGTCTCTCATCTTCGATGAAAGAGATCTACAACGCCACACTGGATCTGTGTTGAATGAGTTAACCAGTGGACTCAGTTTGTGGGTGATGTGGAGTACGCGGCCACTCAACAAAATCAAAGACTACAAGCATCATGGAACGTGGATTTCATGGTCTCTATATAGTGGCCCCGGAGGATTTGGATGTGGCTTCCAACCTCATATCGGCCTCATCAAAGGTATGTCTGCCTTTGGCGAATCGGGTGAACCCACGGGCCAGAACATTGCTACTGGCCCAAACCATCACTTTTAGGCTAGACTAGCTGCCCAACTAGCCATATTGGGTTTGGTTTGGTTAGTCTGATTGGGTCGGACTAGACCCGAACCCATCTATACCATGTTTCACTAAAAAACATATACCTCTCAAACTAAGCGTCTGATTGATGGACATCTATGGGATTGGGACCATTGTGATGGGGTCTTATATCTGGGATACTCTTCATTTGTTTCTTATAAACTTGGAATAAGGTTGGGTGGGATCAGACTTGAATCCAACATGGCCAGTTTTAAATGAGTTCCCATTTCATACAGAACATTCGTTCGATCGATGCACAATCTGTTGCGTTTAGTCCTTTACGACGAGACAATTATTTTGGGTTATTGAATATGGGACATCGTGGTGGATAAAGAATGTAATATGTCCTGAGGCATAGATAGTACAGTAATCATGTGTTCTAAGTGCGTAAATCCTGTGGATGGATGTGATGTGGTGATTTAAAGGAGCTCATTTATGTGTCATCACCTAGAGATCATGTGTGGGTGAACACCTAGTGATCCTGTGTGGGCATTCACTAAGGGACCCTGTGTAGATCAGCATTAGCGCTTCATGATAGAACAATATTAACTATATTTTAAACTAATAATAATTGATTATGTACATAATCAATTCTTGGTGTGTGATGAGTCATTTACATTATGATATGTGTTTGAGATCATTCTTGGTGGTATTACCTCTATGGTATATCCTTTGTGGAGTTTTACTTCGGGGATTACTGAGAGACCATTAGGGGTCAAGGGGACTCTAATGAGTAATGTTATACTCTCCCATGCATGGGAATCACCAGCACATATAGTGTCTTTTCCAAATGATAGATACCTTTGATTGGACATTAGGGAACCATGAATACATAGTGCTCAGCAGTGGATCGATAGACATGGTGTGCTATAGTGATATATTAAATAGAGTTGTACCTACCATTTAGGTAGGATCCTTGGTGGAAGACCTATAGAGATTGTACATCTTTTTTTTGTACTTTACATTCATTTGGTCTTGTATTCTGGCCCCTTTTCCATCAATTTACACAGTCTACTATCAGTTGTCATACTTTCTTGTGGCTTCAAAACATTCTTTCATTTTTGGGTTGCTTTTGCAGGTATTCCATGTTTTTGTCTGTACATGTTTAATGAAAATTACTTCCCTATCTGGGGTATGCCTTTCTGGTGCTAGTCACTAGCCCCTGGACAATGGAAGGTTGGGTTGGGGTAGTCACGATAAGCACCTCGAGGGATGGGTGGTGAAATTACTTGAGTTCATGATGATTTCAACTCTAGAGTTTCATAAATCCCTAGACACTTAAATCAATGAAGACTCTCTAGAGGATGTTAAATGAGTATTCCAGACAATAATAATGAATGGAGATCATGTAGTGTTCCTCACAAAGTGTATTCTTTAGGGATACTCCTAGAAATGGTGTAGTTTATAGATTCATTAACATGAGGGTACATCTCTCTCTCATTCAGGAACAAATTATTTCTTCAGGATGGTGTTTTATCTAGTGACGTTGATATTAGTGCAAAACTTGGATCTTTTTCATCTGCAACAGGGTAGCATGAAAATGGTCCAGTATTATTAAATGATTACTTGTTTCCCCTGGTACTCTGTAGACATTTTTTTTGATCTATTTTTACCCAATATTCATTTTAGTGGTCATAAAATTTTTATGTCATTGATTTGATAATATCAGTAAGAATTACCTATAATTTTGGGGTGATTCTGTGTTCTATAGTGGTGGATAGATTTTAAGAAGAGCATGGGCCAACATTGGGGGCATGTATTGGGTCATAAGTAGATGAAACCATCGTATCTTGATGTAAGTGTCAATCGAAGGGTCCGAGTCATGTAAGAAGATTACATAGATGATCCTAAGGGAATGGATTAATGTTGTAGGGATATTTTGATTTCTTGAGTTATCAATTGGAGAGGTGGTTTTTCACATTAGATATCCAGGGAATACATGGATGGTATTTTCATCCATAGCATACTACTAATTTAGAGATGGTCTATGGACAACCTTGTAAAATATAGTGGTAGGATCAAAGTTTTCAATAGGGCACAGGATATGAAATAAGGGATGGTAGAGTAACAAGTGGTTATCATTGTTTTGACATATTACCACCCCCACCAATTGGTGGTCCACATAATGATTACGGATATAGAGTTTAGAGATTAAGAAAACTGTATATTTGGATGAATATGACCCTGGTGATCGAATGATTAAAAGAGGTATGATCAATGCATTTTATAGTGAGGATAATACATTTAATAATAATGGTGAAAGTCATTGGATTCATTACACTTATGTAATTTTAGAAGTATTGATTCTCATAGACCCTTTCATTTAACAAATATGCTTTGAGACTTTGAATGGTGATGTGATAGTGATTTGACAGTTCTAGAGATAGTTTAATATGTTCGTTGGTGGTTATAGATTTATATGGGATCATGTTGTATTAGTGATAAGGCCTTATGAATCCATCTTAGGTATAGAATTACTTTCAATACTTTAGGAAGAAATAAACTATTTTTTGTAGAAGGTTTTGTGTTTCCATTTTGATGGGATTAAGTTCTTCTAATGTTGGTGGAAATGAATCATTGGATGAGTAGGATAGGATTTAACACATGAGTGTGGATGATTAAAAAATTGTTGGAAATAATGACTCATGGAGAAGGGGATTCTCTTGGATACCTATTCTATGTAGTAGTAGATGAGTATTACGGAGTCATTCTTGATGACATGGAAGGATTACTTACCCATAATGTCCAAATAAGATACATTGAATTATTCCATGTTACATATTTGATATATTCACCAAAATATCACATTGATCCCAAAGAGATTCAAGAGAATATGATTCAATTAGAGGGAATTGTCGGAGAAAACATTTGTGACACCCAGTGAATCCCCTAGAAATCTCTATATTCATTATTCATTATAAAGGTTATGTGAATGAATTTATGTGTGGATAATGGGTTATTAGACATAGGGACCAGGAAAAATAAGTATCTACTACCGATGATCAATTCCCTCTGTAATCAGTTGAGATGAGCTTGATGGTACTTTAATATTCACCACAAACCATGATATTATATTATAGGACTATATGATGCATATATACCATAGATGACACTCATATTCCACTAATTTTTGTTTGTGTACTTATTTATTCCCTTCATCATAACAAAATCACCAACAATAATCATGGGACACATGAAATAGATCATTTATCCATTCTTATATAATATTTTGGTGTATTCCTCGATGATATCCTTGAGTACATGACATGTAAATAGGATCTTGAGATTTATATGATGGTATTCTAATTCACATTACATGATCTCTATATTTATAAGTTCACCTAAATAGTTAATTTAGGATTCAAGTGTTCTACATTTTGGGACACATCATCTCTGAGTCTGAAGAGGCATTGCATACTTCGAAGGGTGAGGTAGAGATAGATAGGGAACCACCCATCAGGGTTACCATTTAGTGGAGTTTCCTTAGTTTGACATGGTAAAATAATACCATTGTCCACAATATATCTATAGTGACAACACAATTGAATCATTGACCCTAAAGGGATATCATTTTTTTTGATAGGAATGGTTTGAGTAGTGTTTTTATGAGTTGATGTAGATAATGATGAGAAAACCCATCATAAGATTTCTAGTGGATGTTTATGTGTACACAATGTTCTTTGATGCTTCGATGACTATGATTTATTATGTATTTTTGAATAAGAAAATACTTATTGCCTATGGTTTAAGTTAGATGATACCAAATGAGTAGAACTACATGACGCATGATCTTGTGTTAGCAATGGTTGACATATTACTTATGAGTTTCTGTCTTGTGAACTAGTGCAGGAATTTGAAATTTGAAGACACTGTTGAACTCACAGCGTCGAGATTCGCTTTGCCTCAGCATATGTTTGATAGGAAATGGTCGTATAGAGATTATAATTTTCATACATTTTAATGAAAATAATAAAATATATTTTCCAAAGTTATTTTTAATCTATGTTGAGAGGCGGACGACGATGCTGTGGTGCAACTCCGAGGATCATTAATAGAGGTTCATTAGTGGATAATTTTTAATTGGGACACTATTATCATAATGGTTCATTAATGGCTCATTAAATGATGGTTATTAATGAGAATCATTAATTAGGGAAACGTCTCTACGCATTATTCATTTATTATTCAAACATGTTAGAGTTTGGAAATTATCAAACACATGAGATATCAAATGAACTGCAAGAATAATCCCCCTACAAATAAAAAAAATGAATGATGAGACAAGAATTGGAGGATCAGATTCAGAGGTCGTCGAGGGTTGAAGAACACCAACGATCACAGATCGACGATGACACCGGACACTTCCTTCATCCTTAGCAGATCCAATATATTCTAGAATGGATTTATGCATTCTTTTTAATTGATAATTCCTTCCTCATTAATGAAATAAACATGGACATGGGTCAAATGACTAATGGGTTCATCCACAAACCATTGATTTTTGTCAGATATTCTATTGTGGGGATTCGAATTGGGTTTTAATTTTTCTATGTGGTTAATACTCTCCCCATGCATAAAATCTAACACGGAGTGTGCAATACAACACGAACTAATCCCAAACCCTCTAAAATGGTTGTCTATTTTTCATTTTAAGAGTCCTAATGTTCATGTTGTATGCTACATGATTTTTGTGGACTTTCCTATGAAGAAGGAATCCTATAGAGGCTGTATGAGCAAGCATCTCAATAAACGGACCACCAGAGTATCTTTGGTGGCCCACAGAAGGTTCTACCGGCACCACGACAGTAGTGGTCCGCAGCGTTGGCCCATGGCACTAGTTGCGGGTATAGATAGGTGTTTCACCCATCAGTGCATGACATCAATAGAGGGCCCTGACCAACTGGCTACGACAACATGGAGACAGAGGCCCGTGTCTTGGCAGCCAAGGTGAACGACAGAGGCCGCGATCTCTCCACTGCAATTCTAGAGATACGAGGAGCCACGCTGGTGCTGCATAGACCGTGACAACCTACGAACTTTGTCCTTGTGTGACCTGGAGGATGCGGCCTCTTAGAAACGTCGGAGACCGCATTCGGCATGACATGTAGTGGGTCGTGGTTGCTCATATATGGAAACTGAGGAACTGGATGCAGTTTACAACTACATCCCGGCCAGGCTAATGGCCAGTCAACCTCTAGAATTCTTGGAAAAATCGTTTACCAGACCCACCCTACTGGGTCAGACCAGCGATACAAGGTCGGGCCAGCTCTACCCAGCCAAACCCGCACTACCGCCCCATGCCATAATGGACCCAAATCCCACCAGCCCTCATTTCACTAAAACACTTGTATCTATCAATATGGGATTTCAATTGACGTGCAATCAGTGGAGTTGGAATCATTACAATAGGGTGGTACTTCTGAGATAATCTACATGAGTTTTGGTGGATATTGGCATATAGTTGAGTGGGATCAGAATCGTATCCAACCTGGCCCTTTTTACAAAAAAACCCATATCTAATTGAATATGTGTCCAATCGATGCACGGTCTGTTACGTTGGTTTCCTTTAAAATAGGTGGTCCGTTGGGGTTAATATATTTGGGAAATTGTGGAAGTTTTTTCATATATTATTGATAGAGAAGCAGATCCTACCAGAATCAAGAGTGTTGTGTGTAAAAATCATGTTACTGGTTGTGACATGATCAATGAATAGAGAACCTATAAGGGTCAGAACCATGCGATTATACGTGGGTAAGAACCTAGTGATCCTTTATTGGTTAGAATCTAGATATCAAGTGTGGGATAGAAAAAAGTGTTATTGTATGGGTCAGCACCTAGCAGCCCTATGTGAATCAATAGCAGAGCCTCTCGATAGAACATGATTATCTAGATTTACGATGAACCATATTTACATATATACTTATGTAATATATGGTGTATATTTAATATTTTACTTTGCGTTATGACTTTGAGATCATCTTTTTTTGGTATTAACTGTGTGGTTTTTCCTTTGTGGATTTCTGAGAGACCTTTGGGTGTCTCGGGTTCACTACTAAGTATTATTTTACTCACCCCTGCCTGGGCTTCACCCACAACTATTGTGTCATCTGATGCCAATGGAATGATTTGACTGGGACATTAGGGATCCATGAATACATAGTTTTAATAGGGGGATCAATAGACATGGTGTCCTATAATGACATCCAATAGAGAGTTGTACCTACCATCATGTATGATTATTTTTTCATGCCATCTAGAACTTGTACTTCTTTTTTTGTACTTTCATATCATTTGGGCTAGTATTTTTACCCCAATACATACAGTTTACACATTTTACTCTAAGTATTGATATGTTTCGGTAGTTTCACTACATTATTTATTTTGTGGTTTTTTGCAGTATTCCCTATATGTGTTTGTATAGAGTTATGGGAAATGCCTTCCATTTTGGGGATAATATTTTCCAATGCTTGTCAATATCCCCTAGACTAGGGATGGCGGGCATGGGATAGTAAAGGAACAATCCCCAGGGGATGTTTCTTGAAAACATGTTATTAGATAGTGATTGGTTCTACTAAAAGAACTAAGAGTATATATGTTCAATGGACATAATAGGGTTATGTGTCTTGAGTTCTTCTTTAAGTCCGGGGAGCCGAGTGTTTTTGTTGTACTGATGTATCCATTCACTAGGTCCCTGTATTATGTTTTCTGACTTGGTACTTGAATACAATGGTTTCATGTGTCCTGGTAATGTTTTCCTCTAGATCCCATTTCAGTCAGCTCACCTATTATATCTTATTTTACATGGCTCGCCTATTTCTCTATAGGATGCCCCCATGAAGACCCCCATCCAAGATTCCTGGGAGAGATCATGACTATAGTCCACTGAGTGATGAGGCATCTTTGTAGGGACCACATACATCTATAGCAGCATTAGTTGGTGCACTAGTACCACTTCCACACATAGAGTGGAAGTTGCTACTATCCCCACCCACAAACTGTGCATGACAATTTAACATATTTCATGTGATCCAGACACCATGGGCTCCATGGTTTTTTGGTGAGAAAGATCTATATGAATCTAATGATTGACTGAAGGTTGTTACTATGGTTTTCTCTATTAGAGACATGTATGTACATGATCTTAGTTATAGCCTCTATAAATTTCTAAGAACGATTGGGATGTGGTGGATCATGATCCTCCAAACACTTGAGTATGTGTCCTATGTATTGTTGGATGTATATTTTTTTCCATGGTAGAGTTCATACCGGTGACACTATGCTCAGTGCGTATTCAAGTGTTACTGCATATACAGTAGGGCAGCTAGACTGTGGACGAGTACTCAGTGAGGTTTAATGACCTCGTCCACCACTCCACCGACATGGTACATGACTATTTACATAGGGGATGGACATTTGAGATGGGAATCTGATTGGAGATTAGGGAAACAATTATTTTTCTCCTCTTCCATATGTATGCTGCATTACTATAGTGAACCCTACTGCTAGGGAGTATCCTAGCCGAGAAGGCACTGACATTGAGAGCCACTGTCGGATGATAGATGGTTGATTCATCTATAGTAGGCAGTGGGTAGATGACATAGAGGCCCAAATGGGTAGGCCTTTCGAATGACGACCACATGATGCTAGGTTGGAGGTTCATTTCTTGTGAGGGAGAGGAGGTCATCTATTGGAAATATTTTGTTACTCATGAGGTGGACAACAACACATTGATCCTGGCTAGCCGACTCCCCCATGAGGTCTACCAAGAGATCTGGGAAATTGTGGACATGGGAGGGGAAAGATCCAGAACTGGAAGCCTATGATAATGGCACTCCCAAGATGATTTGTGGTATGATCTGTGTCAACTCAACCTTTGCTTCAGATCTAATAGACACATATATAATTCACTAGTCCCATTCCACATATCTCCTTCAAGGATCGAAAATTCCATTGTAACCATTTTCTAGACCATTACAATTATATTCCCCTATGGGAGGTAATTCGATGATTATATACTGGTGCTGATATTGTGAGAATACTCTAGGAGGAGAGAGCTCTAGCTGGGATTTTATAGTTGTCATGTCAAGGACTTACGATGTCATCTTGGGATGGACTAGTTATCCACAATCCATGATATAGTTGACTGATTTAGGCACAAAGGGAGGGGTTTCTACAAGTATGTAACCACGTTTTCCGTCACCGGTGAGAACCTAGCCTTTTCACTAGAGAATGGACTTTCTAGGAGGAGGTTGTAGCTGATCATTCCCCAATTGGCTAGCCTCACCCACGGTATGGTGGATAATGGGATCCTGAGAATTCCTGTCATGGTGGATATGTATGAAGATGTCTTTCTAGAAGATATACGAGGACTACCTCTTCGTAGAGAGGTTGTCATTTGAATTGACTTATACCCAAGGGTGACACTGATATCTCCACCTACAAATCGGATGTCTCCCATGAATCATTGTGAGTTGAGGATACCAAAGGAGGATAAGAAATAGAAGGGGTTTATACGGAAAAGTGTCATTCCATGGGAAGCCCTGGTGTTCCATTCCAATTAGGTAGAAGGGAGTTTGATGCCTTGCATAGTTTATCGGTTCCTAAATCAGGTGACCATGAAGAATATGTATCCACTTATGTGGATTGATTACCTCTTTAATCAACTGAATAGAGTTACATGGTTCTTGAAGATAAATCTTATATGAAGATATCATCATCTTCATGTACTGGATGAAGACGTACTAAAGATGGCCTTCAGATACTGGTACGACCAATACTATTTCATGGTGATTCCATTCAGTGTGATCAATTCCCAAGTACAGTTCATGGTACTCAAGAGATGTATCTTCCATCCATACCTCGATAGTTTCATTTTAGTCTTCATTGATTAAATCTTGGTTTACTTGATGTTAGTAGAGGAGCAAGCTACACAACTGTGGATGGTTCTAGATACACGTCGATAGCACCTGCTTTATGGTAATATCTTGACCATCCAGTTTTTGATACGGGATGTCCACTTTCTGGGAAACATCAACTCAGAGGCTGGAGTTGTAGTAGAACATGCAAAGATTGAGGTTGTGCTTCCTTGAGAGACACCAAGGAGTCCGACAGAGCTGTTGAGTTTCTAGGGTTAGGCTGGGTATAACAAAAGATTCATTCCTGACATTTCCAGTTTAACAACACCCTTGTCAGCCTTCATAAAGAATGAACAACCCTTCATATGGATGGATTGATTCTAGCAGATTTTCCAGGAGGTGAGGCAGAGATTGATGAGTGCCCCCATCAGGATACTAATAGAAGAGGGTGATGGGTATGTCATCTACTGTGATGAATCAGGGATCATACATTCTTTTTTCCAGATGTAGGGGATATATTAGATCAACTAAGGATCACGATAGTTGAGGTAGCATGAGAAAAACTATGTGACACAAGTCCTGGAGTTAGTAGTAGTGGACATTACCCAGAATATGTGGATGAACTACTTGATGGGTGATTAGATTACCATCCATTATGTTCATAAGAATCTTAGGTTTGTCCTCTCACTCAAGTACATGAACATGATACATTGGTTATGGATGGAGTTCCACTAGGACTATGACATTGATATAGTCGATTCTCCTGGAAAGGGGAACATGGTGGTAGAAGCACCCATCAGGATGTCTAGTTTTCCGCTGCGAAGTGTGGTGATAGGGTAGCTAGATGTGATGTAGATAACCATCATGCATAGTGATGGAGTAGATTACATCCAGTCTATGACAGTCACTCTACCACTCTTATAGTAAATTAGGGATTCACATCTTGTGGGTGTTTAATACGAGGCCCGAGATGCTCATATATCCTTTAGACATTCTTTTGATATATTTTTCGATAGGTGCGGAGCACATCATCATTTATAGAGGACGAACCATGGTACCCCTGATATTTCATGATGATGTGATTATGGTGTTCTATACTTCCCCTTTAGAGGTACAACCTAGTGTGTCAATGATTTACTAGAACATGTGACATCAGTACTGGTGGACAAGGATGACGAAAGTGGAGGAAGAGTTCATTTCTCAATGCGACACTTGTCATCATGTGAAGGCTATGTATCTGGTACTAGATGAATTGACAAATCCACATGAGGTAACAGAGAGGAAATAAAATGGTATATCCATGGACATCATGAATGGGTTACCACACACGTCATGGTGGAATGATTCCTTTCGAGTGATCATTGACTGACTCCCAATGTTGAATCACTTCATACCCATATGGGTGAAAAGATCAGAAGAATTCTTGGGATGTATCTATGTCATGCTGATAGTGATAATTTATGGGGCGTGTTAAATGATCTTCTCGGATAGTGATTCATGCTTTAAGTCATATTTTTGAATGGGGTTGTTGGAGGTATTCAGGACTCAACTGCGCTTGAGCACAACATTTCACCCCCAAACGGATGGTCAGACAGAGGGGACCATACAAACCATAGAAGACAGGCTTCATGGATGTGTCCGAAATTTTGGTTGTAGGTGAGACGACCACCTAGAACTTTTGGAGTACTCACAATACAAAATATACAACTCCACCATTCTCATGAAACCATTTGAGGCCTTGTAGGTGCAACATTGCAGTTCACCACTATGCTGGACAGACCTAGTGGAGTCCAAACTCATGGGTCTAGAGTTGTTATAGGTTACCATCGATAAGGTGCAGATCATCCAAGATCCAGGAGGACTCCATAGAGCTGACATAAGTTTTATTCCAACAAGAGATGAAGACCATTGGAGTTTGAGGAGGGCATTCATGTATTCCTTTAGGTCTCACCCCGATGAGGATTATTGAGATTTGGCCAGTGTGGTGAGATATCTTCTAGGAGCACTGGACCTTTTCATATCCTATGTAGTGTTGGGTAGGTGGTAGACCAACTAGATCTTTTCCCATAGATGTACTGTGTGCAAGATTTTTTACATGTGTCATAGCTTAGTAATTACATGAATGATCCATGACTTGTAATATACTCAGGAAATCTTGAAATTGACGTTGGGGGGATGTTTACAATGTTCCAGTGGATATAGTGTATATATAGTACTATGTCCTTTGTAGATTATCAATTCCTCTGGTGCTAATTGTTTGGTAATATTGGAACCTCCAAGAGATCACATGGGATCAGGAGGCTCATATTCGTTCTCAGTATCCCACCATGTTTGATCATACATTGTTTTGGCATTGGGGTCATAAATCCCTATGGTGTGGAGAATGTAATGACTAATATTTTTTTGTAATATTTTTCATTATATGTAATTAATTCAGGACTGCACGCTTTGACGACTTGTGATTCCTAGGGCAGGAGACCCTGGAAAATTTTTTGAACCTTTTTTTGTTAAATTCACTAAACATGAAAATGTGATTTTCTATATTTTGAATAGGTGATTGGATTTTAAATATTAGGGAACTATTGAAACTCACAATGCCGAGATTCACTTAGGTGAATCATATGATTGATGAGAAAGGGTCGAAAAGAAATGTTAATTTTATGAAATTTTATAGAAAATAACAAAATAACATTCCTAATGTTATTCTATTTTTTACTTCGTCGAGTAGTGGATGGACAGATAGAGGTGCAAATACAAGGATCATTAATGGAGGATCATTTATGACATGTCTGTATCCACAATTCTATTATCATATTTGTTCATTAATGTATAGTTAAATGTGGTTCATTAATGAGCGTCATTAGTGAGAACAGCATCACTATGAATTTTTATTTTATAATTCAAATTTGTTGGAGTTTGGGATTTAAAAAACATTGGGAATCTATGAAAAACCACCAATGAAATCCCTCTCTAACAATGAATGATGAACAATTTGATGAATGTTGGAGTTTTTGATCGAGAGGTTGATGAGTGGCGACGAACGCCAACAATCAAGGATTGATGAAGAAGTAGATATCTTCCTTAATCATCATCGAATCTAATATATACAAGTAGGAATGTATGTGTTCTTGGAAATTGATAATTCTTTCTTCATTATTGAAATTAACAATGAACATGGATCATCCGACTAACAGGATGGTCCTTGATCCATTCGTTTTTTCTAGAGATTCTAATGCGGTCTTTTGAATTGGGGGTTTACTTTTGTTGAGAGGTTTATACAATCCCCCATGCCTAATTTCTAGCGTGGAGGGAATGGTCCAAATGGAACAAGGATCAATTCTATGACATAGTTTTTTTATTGTGCATTCAATGAGGCTGAATGGTCATGTTGTCTGTAAAATGATTCTGAGGACTTCATAGAGGAGAAGGCATCATACGAAGTCTATAGGCACAAGGGCCTCATGAAATAGACCCCCCCAGAGTATCTATAGAGTCCCATGGGTGGAGACCCATCAGTAGCCTGTATCCGGGATACTCGGGAGACCGACAAAGGCTGTGGTCTCTCAATTGCGGAGCAGGGGATCCGGGATGCCAGAATGGCATCGTGTTGACTGAGAGTACCAGTGTGCTCAATCTGTGGGTCATGTGGAGTACGTCGCCACTAGGCCATGTCATAGACTACATGCATCATGGAACACAGAGGGTCGTGATCACTATATAGTGGAAACTAAGGATTTGGAGGCGACTCCTTGCTGCATATCGGCCTTGCCGAAGGTCGGTCTGCCTCTGGCGGATCAGGTGAACCCATGGGATAGAACGGTGCTACTTGGCTATAACCCCACTACTAGGAAAGACTACCGGCCCAATGGTCCATACTGGGTTGGGTCGGGTCAGTCTGACTGGGTTGGACTGGACCTGAACCCATCTATACCCCGATTCACTAAAACAACTATATCTCTCAAACTAGGCATCTAATTGATGGACATCAGGGGCATTGGGACTCTTCCTATGGGGTCATCCATCTGGGATACTCTTCATGTGTTTTTTATAAATTCGGATAATGGTGAGGTGGAATCAGACTTGAATCCAATATGGGCCTTATTTACAAGAGTTCCCTTTTCAGACAAAATGGGCATTTCATTGACGCACAGTTTGTTGCGTTAAGAACCATATGACGAGAGGATCCACTGGGGTTATTGAATATGGGACATCATGGTGGATGAAGAATGTAATATGGCATGAGGAGTAGATCCTCTTAGAATCATGTGTTCTATGTGCATAAATTTAGTGGATGGATGTGACATGATGATTGAAAAGAGCTCATGTGTTAGTCAGCACCTGGAGATCATGTGTGGGTCAACAACTAGTGATCTTGTGAGGGTATGCACTTTGAGACCCTATGTGGATCAACATTAGAGCCTCTCGACAAAACATTATTAACTATATTTTTGACTAATAATCATTAATTATATAAATAATTAATTCCCAGTGTGTGATGAGTTGTTTACTTTATTCTGTGTGTTTGAGATCGTTCATGATGGAATTACCTCTATGGTATTTCTTTTATGGTGTTTTCCATTGGGGATTATTGAGATACCATAAGGGGTCTCGATTTATCTACTGAGTATTGTTATACTTACCAATGTAGGGGAATCACCCGCACATAAAGTGTCTTGTGATAATGATAGATACCTTTTATTGGACATTAGCGAACCATGACTACACAATTCTCAATGGTGGATCGATAGATGTGGTTTTCTACCACGATATCTGCCAGAGAGTTGTACATACCATTTAGGAATGATCCTTGGCAGAAGAGCTACAGAGCATGTACTTATTTTTTTGTACTTTCTATTCAGCTGGACTTGTATTCTATCCTCTTTTCCATCATTTAACACACTCTACTAGCATTAGTGATACATTGGGGTGGTTTCAATACATTCATTCCATTTTGGGTTTCTTTTTGTATTATTCCATGTTTCATGTGTTTACAAATTTAATGGAAATTCATTCCCAATCATGGATATGCCCCTCGGGTGCAATTCAGTAGCCCCTTGACAATGAATGTTAGGCTTTAGGTCGTCACGACATTGAGCTCGAGGGATGGGTCTTGACATTACGTGAGTTCATGATGATGTGAACTATAGTGATTCATAAATCCCTAAACACCTAGGTGAATGAAGAATCTCAAGAAGTTTTCACATATGTTTTCTAGAAAATAAGGATGCATGGAGATAAGATGGTGTTCCACACAATGAGTCTTCTTTAGGGATCCTCCTGGAAATGATGTAGTGTTATGAGTCATTGACATGAGGGTACATCTCTCTGCTACTCAGGCATAAATTCTATCTTTGGGAAGAATATTTATCTAGCGACGTTATTATTATTGAACATACTAGAGATTTTGCATCAGCAATAGGGAAGCATGAAAATGTATCAATATTCATCTATTATTACTTGATTCTACTCGTACTCTGTAGACATGATGTTAGATCTATTAATATACAATATTCATTTGAGTTTTCAACAAATTGATATGTCCTTGAATCATTGGAATCACTTTGAATTGAAAATAATGTTGGTGTGATATTGTGTTCTATAGTGGTGGAGAGATTATATGAAGAGAATGGGCCGATAGTGGGGGATGGTATTGGGTACCCAGTAGAGGAAACCTCAGTAGCTATTAGTTAGTGGCAATCGAATGGACAAGGTCATCTAAGAAGATTACATAGATGATCCTAAGACAAAGGACCATCATTGTGTTGGGACCACTTTGTGTTTGAAGATTGTATTTGTTGTCAACAGTTGTCAATGCTGGTCAAAATGAAGAAGGATATGAAGAAGAACTCCAAAGTTAATGGAGATCGGTTGAAGTGAGGTTGCCTGGAGAATTGTTATGGAATCATAGCATTGGATTTCATACTTGAGAAATTCTCTTAGACGATAAATTCAGACGATTGTTGAGTTAATCCTAAGTTCAAAGAACATGTTTCAATGGTGACACATTGTTTACAACAATGAAGAATGGAGAAGTATCATCCATTTGAGGATGATTGGAGCAGAATGGTGAAGTATCATCTATCTAAGGATGGTTGAAGAAGAATGAGGATTTGAAGAAGACAATTCAATGATTTATGATTGCATGTGAACCATGCAAGAGCTTACTTGAAGAATAGAATCATATGATTTGCAGAATGATGGTTATGAAGAAGAGAAAATGTGGAAGGGCTTGACATTCTGAGGTAGCCAGGCATTTCACATTGTATCTAAATCAGACGATGCTTTGCTGGTATGTATTTCACACAAATCATGAGTTAGGAGAACTTGTGATGCAAGCCTTATGAAGGAAAGGGGGAGAAATGATGATGCCAGTCATATAATGTTTTGATTGGAAGGAATGATGCTGCTGGAAGATAGGAAAGATTCAGTTCCCATTGCAACTCTGACGATGCTTAAGCTGATCTATCAAAGGATAAATATCACGACAGTGGGATTCGTGATAAGAGCAGAAGAATGGTTATGGGAAGCAGTAAAGAGATAAAATGGCAAAGCAATAGACAATCTGGGGATGGCAGAAAAGCACAGTTTAAGGTGGCGCCGTTTTCCAGTGTTTGCCAAATTTTAGGGCCTGATAATCGGGAGATGAAGAAATGTGCTTGGCAATGGATGTTGCGCATAAGATTGAAGATGGTTTATACGTGCAAAGAGTTATTCAAGGTCAGAACATTGAAAAATGACAAAGGAATGGAGTGCGTGGAAATTTAGGCACGTTTCGCGCAAAAATAAAGTGGTGCGCGCAATATCTGCGGGATGCGCGAAATAGTAGCGGGTTGCGCGAAAAATCTGCGGGATGCGCGAAATATTGGAATGGTGTGCGAAATTGAGGAAGGAAGTTTGCGCGCAAATGATGGTTCGAGATCAGAAGATCGAAAATTGGTAAAGGCATAAAAGGCGCGAAATATTGGAGCAGTGCGCGAAATCTGATATTGCAGGAAAGATTGGGTTTGCGCGCAATATGGAACGCGGTGCGGAATTTTGCGCGCAATTGGTGCCTCGTGCTTAGAAGGATGAAAAATGGAAAAGGCATGAGGTGCGCGAAAACTTGAAGCATGGCGCGGAATATGAAGTTGCATAAAAGAGTTTTTACACGCATGGAGGAGGTTTTACGCGCGGATTAGAGTTTTCCGCGCAGGTTCAAAAATGCCTATAAATATGAGGCTAACCCTTGATTAGTTGTTAAGACTCAACACATCGACAAATCCCGAGCTCTGACGCGCGGAAAAATTGAAGTATAGATTATTGCGCGAAAAGAAGAAGTGCTGCGCGAAAAAGGAACTGCTGCGCGAAATAGGAAGTTCTGCGCGAAAAAGAAGAGTTGCGCGAAAAACCTTTTTTGCGCCAAAAGGTGTTTTTCCGCGCAAGGCTTGAATTTTATGCACAAGTCTCCTAGAAGGGTGCGCGAAAAATTTTAGGGTACCGCAGGCCTTCGATAGGTGCATTGCACTCTCGAAGCAACTTTGCGAAGAAGAAAGAACTGTGAACCATTCGGTTTCACAAAGAGAAGTTGAACCGCACTCACACGACTGGTGTTTAACACTCTCGTTGTGCTTTGCGAAGTGAAGAAGAACTAGACGTGAAATTGAACTCATATCTGCACAAAGGAAGAATTCAGTATACCAATACACTCAGGTGTTGGTATTGAGAAGAGAAGGAAGAGAAGAAGAAGAACAGAGTATGCCCAACTGAAGGCTGACAATTATTCAAGGTAGTTTAATTCAGATAATGCTTTGTGAGCAGATCTTCAGTGTTTGAATAATCACATTGGTGTATGTGATTCTAGCTAAAGAAAGAAGGTGATTAGTGCAGTCAGTTGTTGCACTAAGAGGAAGAAGGAGGAAGAACTAGTGTAGTTTGTTTTTGCACTAGAGAAGAAGAGAAAGAAAGAAGAGAATTGCTTGCCTACTGCTTTGCAAGTAATCAAGTGAATAGCACTACAATAGATCAAGAGCAGAACCAACCTTTTGAAGAAGGAAGAAGACTGTCTTGATAGGCAGTATAAAGAACCAGCTAGAGGCTGCAAGTTGGACTTGGCTTTCACCAGTCCAGGGAAGAGAATTGTTTCCTACCACCCTCCAAAGTGTAGGGACTCACACTGGCTAGAGGATTGTTTTCCTAGCCACTCCATAGTAACAACATTTTACTTTATAGTGTAGAATCCATGCAGTGGTCATACCCATGCATGGAAAGGACGTAGCTACTCTTATTGAGTGGTGAACCTTGTAATAATATCGTCTGCACAGTTTTACTGCTTACTGCTTTCTATTATTGCATGCGACATGGAAAATAGAATAAGAGAATCAAGATCCTAACAGGTCTAGAGGTACAGGGATAAAAGTTGGAGTTGGTTTGAAAAGTCCCCAACACTGATTCACCCCCCCTCTCAGTGTTAGATATATCCCAAACTGGTCCTTTCACATTGTAGGGATCTCTGGATTTATTGAGTTAGCAATGGGAGAAGTGGTGTTTCTAATTAGATATTTAAGTAATACTAAGATGGTATTTTCATCCAAGTAATACTAATGATTTAGAGATGCTCTAGGGAAAACCTTGTCAAATATAGTTTTACGATCAAGGTTTTCAATAGGGTGGAGGATATGAAATAGGGTCTGGTAGAGTACCAAGTGGTTATCAGTGTTTTGACATATTACCACCACCACCAATTGGTGGTCCACATAATGATCGTGGATATAGTGTTTTGAAATTAGGATAACTATATTATTTGGAAGAATATGAGACTGATGCTTAACAGATTAAATGTTGTATGATATGTGCATTTTCAAGTCAATACAATACCTTTATTAACAAAGGTGAAAGTCATTGGATTAAATACACTCATGTATTTTTAGACATAGTTATTCTGGTAGACCCTTTCATTTATCAATTATTATTTAAGACATGGAATGGTGATGTGTTAGTGATTTGACACTTCTATTGATATTTTAATATGTTCCTTGGTGGTGAAAGATTTATATGGGATCACATTGTACTAGTGATGAGGCCTTTTGAAGTCATCCATGGTATGAAATTACCTTCAATAGTTCGTGATGAAATTGATTATTTTAGGTGGAAGATGTAGTGTTTCTATTGTGATGGGATGAAGTTATTCTAATGTGGGAGGAATGGAATCCTTGTATGAGTAGGATAGGATTTAGCACATGAGTGTGTAAGATTACATAATAGTTGGCTGTAATGACTCATGGAGAGTGGGATTCTCTCGGATACCCATTCAATGTTGTAGTAGATTAGTACGAGGGAGCCATTCTTTATAACATGGAAGGCTTACCATACCGTAATGACAAAAATGATACATTGAATTATACTGTGTTACATCCCTGATATATTCACCAAAACATCATACTGATCCCAAAGTGATTCCATATCTTAGGATTCAATTGGACGAATTGTAGGAGAATGGATTTGTGACACCCAGTGAATCCCCTAGAAATCCCTATATTCATTATTCAATATGAAGTTTATTAGACTGAGTTTTTTTGTGGATAATGGTTTATTGGACCTAGGGGCCATGAAAAATAATTATCTACTATTGATGATCAATTCCCCCTATAATCAGTTGAGATGAGTGTGATGGTTCTTGAATATTCACCTCAAACCATGATATTTAATTTTGGGAGTATATGATTCATATATACAATAAAAGACTGTTAGATGCCACTAATTTTAGTATGTGTACTTATTTATTTTCTTTAGCCTAACAAAAACGCCAACAATAATCATGGGACACTTGAACGAGATCATTTATCCCTTCGGATAAAACTTTTTTCTGTATTCATCGATGATATCCTTGAGTACATGACATGTACGGATGATCACAAGATACTTATAAGGTTATTCTTATCCTTTATATCATTGACCCTAAAGGGATATCCTTTAGTTTGATTGGAATGGTTTGAGTAGTGTTTTTACTAGTTGACGTAGATAATGATGAGCACACCCATCTTAATATTGCTAGTGGATGTGTGTGTACATATTGTTCTATGACACATCAATGACTATGTTTTTTTGTTTACTTATATATTTGAAAACAATTATTTCCTATGGTTTATGTTATATGATACAAAATGAGTATAACAACATGACACATGATCTTGAGTTAGCAATGGTTGTCATAAAACATAGGATTTTTTGAATCTACCTGATATTTGAGCAATTTTTCATCCTATATGATGAATAAGATTTCATTTATATCTTCTCTTTGTCTGATCAATTTTTGATAGAGTGGAAATGGATTTAGTTACTCTTGATCAATGAATTTTATATTTTCTATAATCCTATAAAGGGGAATGTGGTTGAATATTCTCTTAGAAAGAGATCTAATTAATTGTTTTTAGTTGAGTCATCAGATAATTTATCGTTGTTCTGGTTGTTTATAACATACATGGATGGTTATTCATATCTTATATGGATGGTTGTTACCACAATAAATTTTCATCATGTTTATTAATCTCATCATGGATATAAAAACTCTTTTAACATTAATATTTAGATATCCAAATAGAATTTTCATGATTGATACACTAATAGTGGGGAATGCCCTGTACATTTCATAAGATAGATGATGGTGTCATTATAATTTCCACGGAAGGTTATTTAGTGGGTTTAATCATCCCCTAATGTGGTACATCTAGGTGTGTAAAAGATGTAATAGGATACCTAACATCTGTTGTTTTGGATAGACATGAATATTTGTGTTGATGAGTTTTTCTCATGTTGCCTCCACTATCATAATGTGAAGGATGAGAACCATGTTCCGGCAGCTTTAGTTTAACCTAGATGTACCATAGTGTTGGTGGGATGTGATATCATAGGAATTCATGACGGTGATATGACGTAAATATTAGGGAAGTGATGTCATATGTTTAATTTTAAACCAAATCACTAGGTCATAACACTTTATATCTACTATAATGTACAGTTCATTAGTGGTATTGATACGAGTGTACAAATACGAGATAGTACACTTCCATGGAGTTCCCTCAATGATCATTTCAGGTCATTAATAACTATTCATGTTACGATTTTGGATAAGATTGAAGGAGGACTACGAGATGTAGTTTTTCCTAAGAATTAAATTTCACCCCATATTGATGAGAAATTCAGGAAGTTATTATATATTTATTTTTTACTGATGAAGGAGACATTTGGAGTTTTTGGTGGAATACCATGTGTTCTTGAGGGTCTCACATCAACATTGATTGAATAGATCTGTCCAATGAGACATGATTTCACCTAGAATCAGTATACCTTTACAAAATAACTATAATTGTTGTGAGGGGGTTTCATACATATATCTAACAACACATTCGTACCAAATATGTGCCTTATTCCATTTTAATTTATGAGGAGGTACATGCATGACCTATTACATGTTTTTTATTAAGGTGATCTATAGAATTATGATGGGGATAAATTTGGTTAGTGTCCAGTAGAGATCATGGATTTATAGGATTGGATCCTTCATTGGTGATCAAATCCCCATGTTTGTGTATGATGGAAGCACTTGAATCTTATAGATATCACATGGGTGCTGGAGACACAGATGTGAACCCAATACCCTTAGGTTTTTGAATAGTTTTTCCACTTGTTGGGAAGATAATCCCTAGAGTTGGGATAATTTATATACTATTATTATTACATGTATAAGATCTAATTATTACATTTATTTCTTTAAGATATTATATGGATTATTTTAAATTCTTTGTGATGAATTGTTGTGATATTTCATTGAAAATTTTTCATTTATTTTTTTCTAATATAATAAAGTATAAAACACTAATTCTTATATGGATTTTTTAATAACTCATTAAAAGGGGACCGAGTCATAAATATGAGTTCAATGATGTCTTTATAGTGCAAGGTTTACCCTATGGCCGACATAAACATTGTTGGTGTTGTTAATTTAAAAAAAAGGTATCATGAATACGAATTAATGAGATAGATGTGTTAATTTATTTCAATTATTTTTTTAAAAAATACATCATATTATATTTTAAGATGGTTATGTGTCAATACAGGGGATATCTGTATAACCTAGTTATTGAGAGGAACTGTAGGAGTGGATACGTTGGAGGATCATTTTTAGATAATGTCAGATTAGATCAGATCGAAAGTAATGTTCCAACATTGTTTATGGATCACAATAATGTAAAAAATATATTGTTATGTGATCAATCCAATATCAATGTGGGATGTTTTATTATTTATTTCAATACTATTTTTTATCTCTAGTCAAATCCAAACAAATTATCGAAAAATTAATTCTTTTGTGCATTAACATTGTATTTGTTTTGGGTGATATTATTGTGAATTCCCTATATCCCACATAATTTATCCAAATATATAAAAATAGATCGCATTAAATGAAAACAAAAATCCAATGGTCATTTCTCACATCATTGGGTTCATGTATCTCACATTCATTTCTTCACACGATGATTGTGGGAATTTTCGTTTGTCGGTCGTTCAATTATTAAGTAATATATGATCATTGTTTGATTTTAAGTCAGTCTAATGGATAAATGATGTTATTTTGGTTCATGAATTATTGTGTAATCATGGTCTGATGATGATGTTGGATGTTGGGGGTGGATTAGAACGTTTTAGGGGTTCATATTCATCCTAAACTCGACAATGATACTGGAGATGATATGTGTGACTATTTTTCAAGATGATCTGAAGGTCAAAATCTTGATCATCATTTATTTGGAGGTTTTACAAAAAAACATCAAAAATATTGGTGATTGTGGGAGTCACAGAAATATTATCCTAGATAAAGAGGTGGGAACTGATGGGATATAGAAATCTTGGGTTACATGACATGTCATCAAGAATTACATGTCCTATGGAACCCCCTAGCTGCATAACTTTGGTTTCTGTAGAGGATGAAATACTAAACCCTGTGTGACCCTATCACATGGTATTTTAATCATTATATGAGTCTCAACATGAAACTCAAATGATACAAGGAAAAAGGCATAGATAGGTGTACAAGGGTTTGTAAACTAGCATGGTATGTGGTACAATGCCATTTGGAAAATGTCACAAGAAAGGAATCGGGTGATATCTTCATTCCTTGTGTGATTCATAAAAAATAGGTATATGGATATTTACATTTCATTGGTGGAAACACCATGTTTGTTACCAAGGGTTTTATTGAAACATCGTGAACCCCTAGTACACATATATTACCACCATTTTGGGTGTATAGAGCACTTTGTTTCATCAGTCTAGACTAGTATTAGTTGAGTGTGTTCCCTTAGACCATCCACCTGAGGGTAAAGATCATAATTATATAAAAGTATATAAGTTGTAATCCACTATAGGTAATTAGTAAGAGGTAGAGTTTTTATTCGAATGTTTGAAACTTTTGTGTATTTCTCAATCAATTTGTACCCCTTGTGGGGATTGGGGATTCATTGTGACCTTTTTAAGAAGGGTAGTGGACCTCTATCAAGCATCAAATTCTATTAGAGTTCATTGCATCAATATAGTATGATCCCAGACATTGGGGTAGATCCTAATTAGGTTTTTGGTGTACCCCAATGGTAAGAGATGAGAACACCTATCAAAGTATCATGGTCATCCAAGACTAGTGATCTTTCTTTGGTATGAACAACTGATTGTGTCCCATTAGATGAGTGTCTATGGTGATGAAATGGGTAATGTAGAGGATTCTACAGGAATAAAACATTTAATGATCCACAATCTTATGTCTGAATCAATTTTTGTAACTTAATAGAGGATTTAGGTCCTTCCATGGTATTAGGTTTTTTATGTATTGATTGTTATTTCCTTGATACGAACATGTTATTAGTTTTTTTTTGTTTTTAGGGGAATTATACTATGCATTTTTACACTCACCAATATATGTAATCTACTGAAATGTGTCACGTACCATTCAAAAAATAGACCATTCAATGGATTCCTTGGATAATATGGCTAATGGAGCAAAATTGTTCTATATAGACCACATTGTTTTTTATGTGGGTGTATTTTTTCGTTGTACCCCACATTAAGTAGGTTTTACCCAATGAATTTTTTTTTGTGTTTTTATTCGGAACATTTTTCACATTCATTACATTACAATCATAATCCTATTGTGTGATTTGAGATGTATGCATGAATACGTTTTACATATTTTACACTTCCACTTTGTGTGGGCCTGGACATGTGTTCATTTGTATAGGTATATTAGTTTAATGTGTCCTATTTTTTTCCCAATTAATCAGTCGACTCCAACCCCTATTATTTTTTAGGAAATATTTGGGTAGATGACGTTAGGTCTATGTTCATCTAGGAAATGATATCTTATACCATATGTGAAAGAACTAACCAATCATTTTGGAAATGAGAAGAACCAAGAAATGAAATTTTGTTCATGTCATGAAATGATTTTTGATATTGATGGTGTGTGAGACTTCTTTATAAATGATATGAATTTGATTAAAGATTTTATTTTTCAATATTGGATTATTAAATCAAAATCATAAATCTATTTTTATAATTATATGTTCTGGTCTCTTTAACCTGATGGAAATAGAGTTATTTTTATAGGTAACTGAGAATTTTGATAAGATCAAAACTTGTGTTGTCATTCTAGATATCAAACCTATATATTAATATATATTATTATTAAATTTAGTTGATATCAAAGTGAATTCTTTTTTTAGATTCTTATTATTGTGGAAATATATCTATATTTATTTTTTGATTATTTACCATGATTTCCAAATAGAGAGTGAATATAAATTCTATGTTGATCTAATCGCATGAACTAGTCCCATTTAATGATAATAAATTTTGATTACTTTAATTGAGAAAACCAAATTAGAAATATATCATAAGGATCTATATGGAATGGATTTTATATAACCTAGTATGTCACCGTAGGCGAATCAATGTATTTTTTCGAAAAATAAAAATCGTCTTGGACCTTGAATTTATTATTCAAATATCATCCAAGAATAATTTAAATATAAATACCCATTACCTAGTATTTAATATAAATTCAATAATGTTAATGGTCATGATTGTTCTCATTGATTATTGTTAGATAACATTATAATCAACTAACAGTGATAGAATTTCATATTCCAATATTCATTAAGAAACACGTTAAATTCTTAATCTATTTTAAATTTCTACATTATATAGTATCTAACGACGTCATTATTTCTAAAAAAGTATGATTTTACTATTAATGTCATGGTAGAATGAAAAAAAGTTGTCCAGAACTATTTTTATTTTTCTCGTTTTTTATAATATGGGAATTAATATGAATTATGAAATATTTAAATCAACATAAAAAACATGAACTAAAAAGCATAAAAATTAAATGGAGATAAAAGTGTAATAATTCAATTAATTAATTGAAAAAAATAATGAAAATTTAAATCTAATTATATTTTATTCATCTCAGTGATATTTATATAGTTTAAAAATACACTTTAGATATGGGATGTTTGTGTATTTTGTGAAATAGAACCATGTCGTGTTTTATTCTTTTAACTTTTTATGCACTCATGGAATGAAATACCTTTTACATGAATAAGAATTAGTAGAGGTGATGATCGTATTGAGGAAATTTTCAATTATATTTTATGTGAATAATTTATGGTGTACACAAATCAAAAAATAAAGAAGAATATTCTCTCTAAAATGATCTAAACATTGGGAAATTATAATTGGTTATATATATTCAATATTTTTCAATTGATTGTAAATATTACCCAATTATGGGAAATATGGTTAATGGATACCAAACTATGAATTTTATAGCTTAAGAGGTGAAGGAATCCTAGGAGGAATGAAATGTGACAATCCATTTTCTCGAAATACAAATATATGGGGAGGAAGATGATAAGTATGTATTTTTTTTAAAAAGAATATTAACCCCTAAATAAATATCCAAATTTAGTAGACAAATCATTTTATTAAATGGTATGTGGTTACATTATATTTGAGAATACATATTCTGATAAAAACCCAAATTCATTGTTTGGGTTCTCACCCAGGTTCCACTAAAAAATATTATTACCTCAAACATCAATATTAATATCCTCTGAAAGGGTAAAACACTGAAGATTTTATCTTTTATCCTATAATTATTAAATATTAATTTCATTGTTAGAATCCCCACATGGTTAATTATATGTATTATCATTCCTATATTGAAATGGAATGAGGTATATATAAACTAATTAAATTGTTTAAATTGATATATTAAGGAAATTAATGAAATATTTTTTATTTTCAGTCACCTAACGAAATAATGCCACTTTTTACCTATAAGGAATGTGAAAAGGTGTTTGACCACAAAATACATTATGTGAAAGAGTTCATCAAATTACTTTCAATTTCATCTAATATCATTAATTATCTAGGACCCCATTTTACTTTAAATTTATATAATGGTATTTAGGATTCAACAAACACTATATTGAGTTTTTTAATGGAATACAACCTATTAATATATGGTTAAATAGAATTGAAATATTTATCATTAATGATGTGATCCATGTAATTTTTGTAGAGTTTTAAAGTGTATATGAAAACCATATATCATTTCCTATTTAATATTCTATGGATATTTATTAGTCATTGATAAAAATTGACAATTAAAAAGATATTTGTGGGAAGCCAGGTTGGTCCATACTCTATTGTTCTAAACAGGGTGATCATTCTTTATTGGGACAGATTAGTTTTCAACAGAGGGAGAGATAGAGGGTAATATTATATATATTTTAAAATGATAGTTATTGATGAGTATATATTAAAATAATATTCCAATCTACATCATTTTATTTTAAAATATTTAGATAGTGATTTGGTGTTTCATATAGACTCTTATCAACTAAGACATCAAATGATTGGGGATTATTATAAACATATACTGATAAATGTAAGACAAGTATATACTACATAATATATCTGTATGGTTGCCTATAGGCTAGATATTCCCCCTCAGTTGACACCCATTCAAAATGATTTTCATGCACCCCATTGATTGTTTGGTACCAATTATGTAGTTTAGTAGGTTGACATCGATTTGGAGCTCTATTCCATGATAACGGAGTAACCTATATTTACTATTGATCATTTTGACAAATAGTAATAGGAAATTGAAATTCCATTGGTAAACATTATATAGATGTATGGTAAAGATTTACTTGAGACCTTGTACTAGGATGTGTCGATAATGTAAAAATGGCATCACATCATCATATAAAAGGAAGTACAATTACATTATATTGGTATAACATATCGTAATTGGTATAATTTTAACACTAATTATGTCACTTGAATGTATTTATCTTATACACATATTTATTAATTATTATTTTTGGAATTTTTAAAAAAACGTGGAATATGGATGAAAATTATTGATGAATGGTCATTTCAAGGTTAGTCATAAATATGCATCCAAATTATATAGAAATGGGAGATTAAATAAAACTGGGTTTTCAAATTGGGTGTTAAATTTTCCAATAAATGCATATAAAGAATTAAATATAAATTAATAACATTTTTATTACCATTTTAAAATATTATTTGGTTTTTTTTGGATACCCATATTTAATTCATTCTATATAGGATATTCTCCACTGTCATCCTATTGAATACTTTGTTCTCACCCACCCATTCTTATGTAAATCCACATGTTATTCACTATAGTTATCATAATTATTTCCATGTATCCTCTAACATTTACTCATCATTCCATTTTTAGCACATATACTTGAATAAAATGGTGTTCAAATATATTGTAGGAATTTTTATAAACATGGGTCTTTGAGTTCTTGGGATTTATGAAATCATTTTCTAGAATAATGTGAATATAACTCTTTAGAAAGATGAATGCTTTTCTATGTAACATCATTTTTTGAAAAAAATACTTATTAATACACTCTATGTATTTATTTATCGAATATCTACCATAATAAATATAAATAATTAGGTAATAATGTTTTATTGGTTTAATATTTTTTTTCATAAATTGAAATCATTTATAAGGGTTCCAAATTTTTCTAATTTTTTTATTGTTTTTGAATTTGTAAATTAATAAATTTAATTAATTTAAATGAGATTTAACTATATTTTAAAACTTCTAGAATAAATGGAAATTTAATTAAAATGTATAAAATATTATATTGAGTGTTAACATTTTTTGACTAAATTGATCAAAGGAGAAAATTATTTAGATCATGAATATTTTTTATTTTTTATTATATCAGAATTCTTTATATTCATTCATGTAAAATAAAATAGAATAATTATCATAAAGGTAAAAAATGTTAGTATCCAAGGCCAATAAATATATTACCAATGACATGACTTATACAGTGAATGTGTGCATGTTCTTAGGAATGAGCTTTGGTGACGAGACTGTTGAATTGGAATGGATATTTAATATTTTTAATATTTTCATAGGCCCAATATAATCCATTATAGAATAACCTATAATGAAAACTTATCCATAATGCACACTATAGTAAAAATACAATGTCTTACAATTTTATTTATTTTTAATTGAAATCATTAAAAAACTAAATCTTTGAGGACGAAATTTTTTAAACATTTTAAAAAATTAAAACCCCATTATTTCGTCGGCCACATATTCCCAAACACATTTTCTAAGCCTCTCTATATCCTAATTAAACAATATTTTCTTTAGTGACACTTCTATAATAAATCCACAAAATAAGTTATCATTCCTATGATAAAAAACAATTATATTTTATGTGGTAGAAAATATACATGAAAATATCATGATATGTGATAGTTAAGCCCAATAAAACTGGACTGTCTTATTCTATTATCCATCTACCAATTATACTTCCACCACTTAATTATTCCACACTACACCACCTTTTTTCCTCTCCACTCGAAATTAAATCTCCAATTTAATTTTAAAGTCTCATAATCTTAATTGGATGAGCCTTTTAGTACATGTTAGTATTGTCGAGTACATTTTCTTTGTCCAAAAATGCAAATAAAAATCCCTTACTTCATGAGAAATGTGTACTTCATTACATTTTCTAGAATAAATCACCTCTTTTGAATCATTGACCAACAAAAAAGAAAAATGAATATTTAATAATTCTATACAAAACTGTCAATAGTTTTCTCATTAATCATGGAACGTATGTATGTGAATGGGAAATTATGTAATACACATGTATATTTTCACCCATACACTTTGAAACATTTAATGTGATGCTGAAAAAAATAGTTTTGGGTTAATATTATTTTCTTTCAAATTTATTGTAGTTAATCACTAATCTGGCCTTGCAGTTTCATTTCTAGTATTCATTATTTTATTGGGAATTATCATGTGAACTATATAATGAATAGATATGTTCTTCTTATTTCTAATAAATCAATAGATTACTCTAGAAAAATAGATAAAAAACCTCTTAATGAGCATAATATATTTTCACAATTTTAATATTAAATTATTGTTTGAGTTTTTATGATACCTCATTTATCATAAATCATAAATTTTTTTATTTATTTCCTTCATTGTAATACCCCAAGATTTCATAGTACGTTATTTTTTCAATGTTATTCAATAACTTGCACTACACAGAACACTGAGTTCTGGCACACCATGACTTAGAAAACAAGCCGTTCCAATGCGGTATTGAATAATATTAACTAAATTTTGAACTTTATATAATCCATATAATTTTAGAATCCATATTATGTGTTTCTTATACATAATGTTAGAAAAAAATACATTTTTTCAGATAAAAGAAGTATTTTTCAAAAAATGAAATTTTACAGCCTTTTAATGGAGAATACATTTTAAATCCAATATTTGGAAATTTAATATATTAAATTTGACAAAATAAAATTCTTCTTTATAACCATGACATAAGAATTTAGTTTCGATAATGTTTTGGTGTTTTTTTGACGACTTTCATATTTGGTGAATAGTGAAAAATACTATATTTTAACTGAAAGAAAATTTTTAAATAAAAATAATTTATATTGTAAAATTATACATTTTAATGGTTTTTTGTATAAATATATTATATTTTTACCATTTAATCCAATGATTGTAACTGTAAGTAATTTCACATTGAAATTGGACATAAACTAGTGTCAAACTTTTGGTAGTTATTATTTCTAAAAAATACGCCTTTTGGTTTTGACAGCAGGATTTAATTTTAAATTAATAAATGAAAAATATATGTTTTTAATTTAGTGATATATACTTCATTATTAAATTCATAACATAAAAATTAGCTTAGGTTGATTATTTTTTATTTTGCTAAAAACTTTTAATTTTTGATGAAGAGTGATAAACTCCGAGTTATAGTTTAAAACCGAATTTTTATTTAAATAATTATTTATTTTATTTAAATTTAATTATGTTCAAAATATATACATAATACCTATATATGTTCAATTTAATACATTGTAGTTATTTTAGAATAATTTTAGATATATTAAAATTTTATTGAACTTTTTACCATCTTTTACCCACCTCCTAGATGAATTTGGAAATTCACATGAGACATAAATTTACTGCTTCTGTGAGTGGAATATAAAAAATAAAAGAGACATGGTTAATATCAAGGGATAATATTTGGTTTAATGAGATGATTTTAATTTTTGGAAAATACTAACTTTTTACTTTTATTTACCACGTAAAATAGTAAATCGTATAATTAAGGGTAAAATGATATTATTATTACCCTAACGCAAGTTATAATTCTATTTTATAAGTATAATTCGACCAAAAACAACCTTATGAATAAAATATGAACCTATTTGGTCTACTTGGATTAGATTAGGACATTGATTATTTTTTAATTCAAAAAGAGTTAAAAGAGTTAAAATCAATGTTTAATAATTAAAACCTTTTTAATATAGAGTTATACATAAGATAAATTCGATTATAAATATGAATTAGAATGCTAAAAATATTTCCTACATAATGGTATTTTATTTATAATTTTTATACATTAATTAATTTAATATATATATGACAGAATGGTCATTCAGAAATTACATTATTAGTGAAATATTAAAATAATTGATATTACAAAAAACCATCTAAAAATAATTTGAGACTTTTAATGAATTCCAAGAATTTTATTTTTTAATATGACATGTTAGGATTTAATAAATGAATTTGTTTCTAATTAATAAAGTTGTTAATAGTTTAACAAAAATCAATTATTTAATAGTGTCAAAATTGACATAAAATAGTTTTTAACAAACAATTTATATTATTAATTGATATTCTATTCCTAAATATCTAATGTTCGGTAAAAGGACTTATATCATTATATTTGTATCATTAATGGACCACAAGGGGGTATCTTGAATGTATATAGTGTGTTTATTAACGATATAATATAAAATACCAAATGGCATGGTAAATGTCAAACTAATTAAATAAGAGTTAAAACTAAAAGATAAGGTTAAAATAATGACACAAGCCTGTCTAAAATATATTGGTTGAATGAATTTCGACCCATACCATCCTTATACTTTAAATAATTCAGTTTGGAGCCATTATAAACTGAATATGAATTTATAATAAAATAATACGTTATGTTTTTTCTTAAAGAGCCCCTCTCCCCCTTATAAAAGGACACCACTTATAACCAATTCCTCACACCTCTCAAACCTTTTGGCTCGCCAAAAAAATACCCAACTGAGCTCCCTAAATCCCTATCCTCCTCTTAGAAGCATTACCTTAGGCAGAAGGCACTTCAAGAGTCGTATTTGGTTCAAACCAAAGGGAGGTACCCAAATTAAAGGTAACAATTTCTCTTAGATTTTCTATTTTATTTTACTTCTCCAACCCCTAAACTCTTATTATTATTTTATTTTGTAACAAAACCAGTATCCTAAATATACTAGGATATGGTTATGATAATTAATCGAACTACACTTACAAAAACCTCCATCTAATGGGTGAAGAACATAATGTTTCTGTGGATGACAACCAAACACCCCATGAAATGATGATTGTTCAATTATCTCCTACAGCCTCTCATGGTGGCCATTATTAAAGAACTATAATTAAATATGATTTTAATGATATATATTTTATATATAAGCTTATTTAATTCCATTTCATATCATACCATTATCCTTTCATGTTGTATGTATATACAATAATTTAATTTGAGAAAGTGAAGACTACCGCCCCCTCAAAGTGATATGAATCGTTCATACCATACATGGAACGTATAAAAGAAGGTGTTAATGAACATAAGTAACACATATAAGATATTATGTTATACTGGAATAATAATATACCTATGTATCATTTTTTTCATTCCTTTTAAATAAAAAATGAAATGGAAGTAACATTCGTGTGTACGTACGGACTACAGTCTCCACGAACGCGATGAGATTCATTTCCCATCATATCCATTCAAGTATAATTATCATTTGGTTATTAAAAATAATGTATAAATACATGATATCATTGTGGATATGTATAAGATACAACATATCCATACCAAACACTTCTTATGTAACAAAACATATAAAAGAAAATGAGTAAGTTAACAATCGAAATGACGATAATACTAAAATATTATTAACAAGGAAATATTAAAAGATAATATATGATATCATATTTATGCATATGATTATTTTATAATTTAATAACAATTATTTAACTATTATATAAGAGTTTAATCTACCCTCAACCAAGGAAAAGTACAGTGTAAGGGTTTATTTCAAAATCTCTTTATTATCGGAGGTTGTTTATACGTAATTATCAACTGGGACCTCTTTATCATCCACATCCATGTTTCATAAAAAATATATTTGAAAGCATTTTTACTATTCAATAGACAATGGGTGAAAGTCATTTATACCCTTATGTGTTTTGAAAGGTATCTTTCCGTCATTTTCCAGACAAGGTACTTTTTGACCATTTTGACAAATTAATGGTAAGAATGTTTTTTTATCTTATACGGCGGGTGCAGATATTTTATACCATTATAAACTCATCATAGCTTCCCTTACAATATTATATGAATATTTTGAATGTAAATGTTTTATTTTATAATAATGTGTCTTTTAAATGATTTCAAAATGAATATTTTATGAATTTATGAAATGTACTCTTTATCAAGATCATAATTTTATATGTTTTAAAGATTTATCTTTCTAAATCATTTTAATTAATTTTCATGTTTTCAAAATGATTTTAAGGATTTATTTAGTTGGAAATAAATGTTTTGAAATGATATTTCTTTTCAAAATTATAAAAGTGTTATGGGACACATTGATTCAAAAATCACTTTTAAATTACTTCCTTAATAAATGTGGGACTATTAAATGATTTAAAAAAAAGAGATATTTCTCTCAAATAGTTTTGATTTCATCTATGTCAACATCCTTTGATGGATATTCAGCTTATTTGAAGTTGATTTATGATGATACAAAACTTTCATATTGTATTGAAGGTTGTGTGATATGTTAGACTATGGATGTGTTATTTTTATACTATTCATGGTTTATGGAGAAAGTATTGACATTTGGTATGGTAGTTTTAATAACAATGTTTATGTTACATTTAAACCTGTTCATATGAGGAATGCATTGGATTTAGTAGGTGACGAGTGGAGCCCTCTATAGCGCCTCTATTAATTGGTAGGTCTCATGAGACAAACTAGTGTCTTGGCACAAGTCCTTGAAAAAATTTATTTGTTGTCTTGGCACGAGGCATTGACTATGTGGTTATGATAGTATGGAATTATGCACTCCATCATTATGAATGTGGTTATTGATATTGCATGTGATTATTCGACTAGTAGAATACCCATGTGAATAATTAAATGGAATTATTTCATTTTAATTTTGACATATTATGTTGATGTTCATCTTTAAAAGGCTTTTGTTTTAGTTATACATTTCCTTAAATGATTATGGTTTTTTCTGAAAGTTTCTCTTATATTGTTATCCTTACTGAGCATCTGAGGTCACCCTTTTCTATGTTTCATTTCTCCTAGGATTCCAAGAAGTGTATTTTGATTGATATGCTGGGTTAATCCAAGGGAATAATGGAGTTCATAAAAGATTATTTATGTTATTTTGTATGTTTTAAAGTGTAATGTAACATTCATGTATATAATATATTTTCCAAGACTGATAAACTGATCGGACCTTCAGGACTTGATTCCTTGTAATCATCCCAATGTATTAAAATAATTCTCTGAATCTGGGTAAATGGGGTCGGGGTAATACATAAATAGTTAAATGTTGGTTTAGTATTTTACATATATATGATATATTAAAAAATAATGTGATGAATAAAATGGATATAATTGTTTCATTTATTTTTTGATCATATTATATATATTTTTTGTTTTTAATCAAGATTCAAGTAGTGGGACTTCATGGTGAAAAGATATGTGGATGTAAACCATGTAATATTTTATTTTCAGAAAGATATGTTATGTTTGTGGTGTGGATGTGTGATATCACTATCCACCATCATTATATTAATAATAAATCATCCACATTTTTAAGTATCTAGAATCTCATAAAGTTTCAAATACTTTTTATTATAAAATGAGGGTGAAAATAGATTATAAAAAATATGTTATGTTTAATAGAGGTGACATGTATGCATATATTTCAAATGAAGACCGTTCACCAATTTTTAATATAGAAAAAATGGATATATTAAGGAATTAATTATAATTTTACTAATGGGAAGTTTTTAGAGATTCAATTTTATAAAAAATGATTTATTTAAAATATTCGTTTCAATGTTTCCACATTTTTCTTGATTTAGTTTATTTTCACAAACATATTTTTGGGCCATTTAATTTAATTCTCTGACAACATTAAATTAAAATTTATTATTCCAAAAAAAAATTATATAAAAAAATAAGAATATATTAATGAGTGATAAACATTATTTTTAATGGATATTTAAGGGATAAAATATAGATAATACACATTTCCACCATTTTGTTAAACTATAGGAGAAATATTATTGAATAAGACCCTCTAATAGGGTAGATATCAGTGTTTCATGGATTATAATGTTTATATTACATTTTTTCACCTCAAATCCATATAATGTTTTTTAAAATGATTTAATATTTTTTTTGTTAAAATTATCATATAAATAGTTTTGGAAGGGTATGTGATTTTAATTAGGGAACTTCATAATTTTAGACGATTTTTTTTGGATGATAATGGCTTATTATGTAATATTATTATTGATTATAATTCATTTTTTTCACATAATATACACAAATTGTTTTATTATTATATTATTTAAAGTGTGTTATTTATTAAATATTTTAGGATAACAATATTTTCTTTATTTCACATTGTAATTGTGGGTATTAATAAGATAATTGGAATAACCACTATATTGTTTAATATTATTAAAAAACATAAAACTTTTCTTGTATATCATTCTATGGATAGTGGAGTTTCCTTTTAATGGTAGGAATAATGGAAATTAATGATCTTTGACATTTAGGATAACTTCAAATGCAGTAAGATTGACCCACAGTTTTTGAGGTATTATTGAATCTCAGTGTTATTCAGTTTAATAACCCATGTTCTGTTATATTGTAGGATAATGTTAAATAACACATAGAATTTATGACTAGTGATTTTTTACAAAGATATATTCTTCAAATATAGTTTAGTAAGATGACACAACCATTACAAAAATACATATTCCATTATTAGACATGATTATCCTGAAAAAATCATAATAAAAACACCCTTAAAATCCATATTTGCGATATATTTTTTATGATATTTAATTACGTTGTTATTTTTAAACAATTATTTTAAATCTGAAATTAAATTCTCCAAACATGATACCTTTCTGAACATGTTATAAAAAATAATATTTTTTGTTCCATATGAAATTGTAACCTAATTGTTTTGAGATTAGTCTTCCAAAAATGGGTAAAAATATGATATAGCCATCATGATAATAAAAGATACCATAAAATATATTTATTAATGTATAAGACCAAAACATTAAAAAATATTATCCATTAAGACAGTGATCATAAAATATGAATTTTGATAGATGGATTAAGTAAAAACATAATAAATGGGGAATATTAATTTGGAAGGACATAATAATATAGAATATATGTATGAATTGAAAATCAGAACATATGTTGATGCCTATATTTGTAATAATCATCACATAGTGAGTAGACATATCAAATAATATAGTTTATCATGGTAACATCCCATGTACCAATAATTAATATATCAGGTGATACATGACATATCAATTAAATTTGAGGTATACATATTTATAGTCTCATCCATTATATTATGATAAAATATATATGTGTGTTCAACATTATTATAAAAGGCTTGATAAATCCCTCAGTGCATAATTTACACATGACAAATAAAACATATGTATAAATTTTTTTATAATCCATATAAATAATCTATCCAATGAATGAATGTGTATAGATAAATTATATAATATTTATTAGGAAATATAATAAGCATACATGGATATTTATGTGGATGAAATGAAATATATAATAATATATTAAAAACAAGTGAAAAGGGGAAATATTACTAACATTTTCTAGAAATATATTAAAAGAATAAAATATTTTATAAATAATATATTTTTGAAAAATAGTATCAATTTAAATTAAAAATACATTAAATAACAGTGAAATTAGGATAATCATTCGTTATAATGAAAATTGAACAAAATGTTTAGAAAAAAATTCTATGTAAAATCACAATGGCGTAGTCATAAATATATACCACTCACACCTTTATAAATAATACATAACCTTTTTAAATAAACCCTAATAAGTCATATATGTATATATATGGTAATATATTTTAAAAACTACGTTATATGGATATGGAGGTGAAATATTCCCAATCCAAAAAAATGATAAAGATAATTCCTCTTATATGGACAATTTCAAGTATATTATAAATCAATTATTTGGAAAATGGTAATAGTCAAATAAAATAATAACATCACATAATTATTTTAAAAATATTGTATTTAGTTATAATTTTAATACATATAATTAAAATTACTGTTAGTGAATAAATAATATTATGTATGTAGAATGTTTAAGAAAGAATCCCATGCAGATTTTGTAATGGGTGAATCAAATATATTTAATGAAGATAACATGATATGGGTTTTATAATATAATAAATTTCATGAAAATTAAGGAATAGTAAATTCATTGGTAAATATATAACATTTATAGAATAAAAATGATTATTAATATGTAACATGTCTCAATGGAATAAGATTTAAATGATGAATCACTATCTTTACTCATGAATCCATCAAAATAAATTAAACCCCATGTATAATAAAAATAACAATCTATATATCTTGTTTTAGAAACTCATATCCTTTAAATATTATAATAAAAAATTATATTAAATTATAAAATATACATATATATATATTTTATTTGGATATTATTTTCCTCATCATTTCATAGATGTTTTTATTATCTCATACATATTCTGGTATGCCGACGTTGATCCTCATTCAAAGATTAAATGCTATTTATCTCTATATTATAAATTTAGTAAAATATGATAATTTAATGATTTATATAGTACAATTCTAATTTTATTACTGATAATAAAAAACGTTTCTGAATATAAAAATATATTATGGAAATGTCTCAAATAATTTTACCAATTACAATGTGTTTTATTATAATGAGTATTAATTTAAGTGTCACCCTAATAGATCTGTAATCATAACATAAAATTATCATTAATAAAATATGTCACCCGTATAAATTATCCTAAACATCCATGATGAGAATTATTAATGAGCATAACATTATTCGTGTAGTTGGTTAAAAAAACACAAATAATAAGGAAATAGGCTATGGAATCAGCTATAATATAGAGTAATATTCCTATAAATTCTTCTTTTAATAAATACCAATGATGCCAATAGAACATTATCGGGGTTTTGAGATAGATTCTAAAAAGAGTGTAAATGTAATCAAATAAATCGTGAAGACATGAAATTTCACATGATCCAGCATGCCACATGACCTAATGCATGTTCTTAATCACCTTGTGATGGTGGAAAGCCATAGTATATAAAAACATGACCCTTAGGAATGATTTTACCAATTTAATATAATATTTTTTTAACATGTTTCTCGAAAAAATCATGCATTACTCATCCACATGTTTAACTCCCATGGACATTAGTTATTATTTTAAAAATATAAAAAACCATAAAGATAATAAAAAAATACTAAAAATGCATAAAAACATAATAACATAATATGATAAGCATAAAAAGGAAATAAAAATGATCCATATTAAAAGATACTAAAACATGGTCAAGGATGATGTTAGTAATAAGAAATAACTTTAACATCACCTAGGATCCCTAGATTATACTCTTGATCACACACATCTAATGACAGAAAACCACTACAATAATCACATATAATGGAACAAACTAATATTGTAAAAATAATTTAACATTAATTAATTAATATTTTGAATAACTGGTTCCACATGAAAAGTATAACCCAAAGGTACAACGATACATTTTTATGATATAAACTTTTATGTTCTATATATTACTATTAAAATTTAGATGACAAATTTGTTGGTATATATAGAAGTTTCCACATTTTGAAATGTAAGTATAAATAGGAATCAGTGGGATCATGTAATACAAATCATCCCGAGAGAAAAATTTTCTGATATTTAAAGATAGATAACATCACAATGTTTTCCCCAAAATGACCACAAATCCAAACTCTATCAATTAAGAGAAGAGAAAATTATTTTACGAGATAATATCAAGATTATTAAAATGGGTATGAGTTTTATGCTGACAATATGACCACCTATCATATCCACCAGTACCTGTAATACACATAAATAAAATGAGGATGTTTTTAGGGTATTTTTTTAAATGCCTTGATGATATAAACATGAAATATAATTATTGGTCATTAATTCTATTTTGTACATTTTTTATTTAAATAATATTTGAATGAAATTAATTAATTTAACGATATAATAAATTAATTTTTACTAAATATGTTGTAATGAAATATAAATAAAAGTTATTGAACAATAGAATAGTACTATAGAATAAATAATAAAATAATTTATTTTACATTATTAGAAGAAGTGATATTATATATATATATATATATTTCATTTTCTAAAACAATATTGATGTATTTAAATTTGTAATAATACATATTTAATTTGTAATGTAAATATATTATCACTGCATTTAAAATGTTTTTTAATATTATAACACATAATGATTTTAAAAGAAACATTTTATATAAAAATAATAAATTTTCAATATATATAATGTTTTGATTTAAAATTTAAAATTTATATATATTGAAAACTATTTTATTATAATTTATATAATTTTTGGATTCACCATATTAAAATTATCATACATTGATTTCTTGGATTAGTTTTTATAAATATTGGTTTTATGGTGAATAACAGAAAATAAATTTTTTACAAATTCAACGAATTTTATGATGTCATTTGAATTTAGTAATGTACTTTAATTTAATTGTTTTTTAAAATACAAGCATTCAATATGTAACATTATAAAACCATTGAATACAAATTTCAAATAAGAATCCTATATTTATTATTTTGTAACCAGTTGTATATTTATTTTGTAAACCAGGTTTACACCTTACATATTTTTAAATTCATTAATAATATATTTAAAATTTGGATATTTAATTTGATGAATAAATCATAATTTTAAATGAAATTTATAAATTCGGTAATAAGATAAATTTATTTTATATTTATAAATAAAAGATACACTGGTAAAAAAATTAGTTACCTTAGTAAATGTAAACTATTTTAAGAAGATAATTTTAGGGAAATGGGACTACAATACCTCCAAATTTATCCCTCCATTATTTTTATGGTTATTTTTTCTAAAATTCCCCACATACTATTCATTATTTTATTCTTTTCAAGAAGTGTTATTTGAATATAGAATCACTTATTACAAAAAGTTCACTCCTCTTATATATAATTGTTAGCATTTCTCCCACGTTTATCCTCATCCCTTATGTCTATTGGTTCAAAAAAAATTCACCAAAATACCTCCCCAATACACTAAAACATTTAATTGAGATCTCGGTCTCATCAATAGATCATCCTTCAAAGGCTTCAACCAATTTACAAATGAGTTATTTTAACGAAAAATATAAAAATTCTGAATGACACCATCATTTTTATTAGTTTATTTCTACCCTGTCTCATCCAAATAAAATGTAACCATCATAAAATAATTATATAAATATTGTAAATATAATAAAATTTTAGTTGGTTACTAGAATTATAATTTTCTACAGTCCATCCAAAATTTTGAAAAAAAAATTATGCCCATGTTATGTGTAGACCAATGCCTCAATAACAGACTATTTAATTTTTCATCACCACCATACGTAGATGCTTTCAAAAATTTGTTTAATGAATAAATATTATATTTATTACACATTTAAAATTCTCTAAATATACATTATCTAACATATTGAAAAATGAAAACGATGCTTGTGTTATGTATATATTTCCACCCTTATCACTGACATTTTATTCATCAACACCATTCATGTTATGTTTTATAATATATATGATTTATATATATATTTATATTTATATTACTAAGGAGTAATATATGGAATAAATATTTTTAAAAAATATTTAATATATAAAATAATGTTTTTGGATATGTATTTGTAATATAATTATTTCATTATTTTTTGATATACCACATTTTATTCAATAATATTTTCCAAACCAAAATATTAGGAGTTTTACCTTATAGAAATAAACAAAAAAATATAATGGAAAGTACATTAAACATGATGAAACATTATAAATCAATGATTATAGTACCTATAATAATTTATGAATGATGAACATTGTATCAATAAACCAAATCCCACATATATGTTTTGATATTTGTATAAAACCAAAAAACTATTAACATATGATGATGAAAATAAAAAATAAGAACATAATATATGTGAAGTTAATGACTAAAATGAAGTTCATGAAATGAAATAGATATTAAAAGGTTTAGATATTATGGAATAAGGTGCATTGTTTATTTGTTACAGTGGGATCCCTAGAACCAGCATAAATAATACATTTCGATTTCCAAATCATGTTCATAGTGTGGTATGCATGATGTACACAACCCATGGGCTGATATTTGTTTCATATGTTATTTACATGGTAATGTATAAATATTATTTATCTTATAAAAAGAGTAAATATATTATCATTATGTGATTTGATGCAATAGATTCCAAGACAATAATCATAAATATATGTTCTATGGTCTACAAAAAATCATAATAACAGGTCATAGATTACGTGAAAAAATAAGTCATTGTGGCCCATAAGAATGTATACATCTTCACATAATATTCTCTAGGAGTGATTTTTATTAAATGATATAATGACGCCTTATGCTCTATTATGAACGAAACTTTTTTAGGATTCATTGGATGTTCATATATAAAAACACTTTAAATATTCTATTGATTTGATATTATTATCATTGTATATTATTTTATTATGTACATTATTGTAAGTTGAAAACCAATTAATTTATATCATTGTGAGGAATATAACAATAGTTGTTTCACTAATGGTATTTCAGTTATTGAATATCTACAATAGAATTTTTCACATCCTATATTAAGTTATGTCTAAAGACCAGTTGATTATGATGTTAGTTCCTTCATTAAATCCCCATAAATGTTTTAATAATTCACAATCATTAAGTATGATCGATGAATAATAATGAATGAAAATAACATGACACAAATGACTGATTACTACAATTTGAGATATACTGAGAAAAGGAGAATATATTACATGGCATGTGTTACTAGGAAGCCGTCAATTTTGTACTATTCATTATCTTTTAAGGGGCCTTGTTGGGATTTTAGAATATACTCTTAGTTTATGAATATATTCACTCATATTAATATATGGTGGTACAAGGACACAAACATATTGTGTATTCATATGTGTATCCTACTATAATAAATAATAATTTACGACATGGTGGGGCCCATCAGATGATCAATGTTATGTATGAGTTTAAAGGATCACCAAGTAATAAAAATATTAATTATTATTTAAGGATAGTATAAGTGTTATTGTATTTATTATGTAAAAATATTCACATGATATAATGTTAATACATGGGAAAATATTTAAATAATGGATGTTATTTTCATATTCAAGGTCTAAAGAAAATTCATGGGATTGATGAGTTGGGTAAATAGATAACATTTATCAGACAATATATTTATTTAATAACAAGTAGATTAATAATGTAGATGAATAATATTTATGACAAACATTTATCATCATAACTTTTCATTTATGTCTTATTTAGTGGGAATTAATTACTTTTGGGTCGATGTGCCTTTCCGTTGTGGTTAATATCCATTATATGAGAAAGAGGGAGTGTTTTCCCATGGTACTACTAATCCAAAAGATTCCAATATATCCTCTCTCCTCCAGAATGTATCATTGATAGAGAGTTTTTTGATCTATGAAATTTATCATTTTTCAAATTCCTTGATCAATGGAATTATAAAGTGGTTTTCATTAGGAAATTAATGAATTTTAAAATTTCCAATCTAGAAACAAAATATTGATGCTAGAAATTTATGTAGGCTTTTGAATCATGTGTGGATTATCTATGAATGTTACTGCCTCTATTCTGTCATGAAAAATTCATCAACAATGAGTGTATGTAGAATGATGCTTCATATCAAACATGGTAATTTTTCAATTAAATTTTAATGCATAATTAATTAATACATGATCTCCATCCATTGAACTGGGATATTCATTTCATAAGAAAACACATTCACATTTATTCAATGATAAAAAATTTAAAACTCATCCCTAAATATTCCAACAGATTCCCTAATAACAGCAATATGTATCATAGTGAGAACATTTATTTTAATCAAGTAAAATTAAATTTTTAATAAATTATTGATTAGGGTGTCACAATGGTTCCACTACAATGATCAAAACAATTATATAATCTCATATGTCAATGTTCTATGCATCTGAAGACATAATTCATATCAATGTCAGTGTTCTCGCATAATTATAATGAAAAATGTTCATAAAATATATATATATATATATATATATATATTAGATTTTGTTTCTTGTATTGGTGGTTGGTCAATCTAGATTCTAGTGGTCAAAACCATTTTTTTGAATAGTGATTTAATTTTACACAAATGTGGAATTCTAAAAAAGTATAAAATTTAATAAATTTAATAGGATATGAAAAAATGGAATTATAAATAAACTAATAAGAGTGGTGGATAAAATTTTAAATGAAATATTAAAACAATAATAGGGGGTCTCATTCAATTAACTAGAACCACTATAAAATGAGGATAAATGTTGGTTGATGTGTTGTCCCCATTAATAATAAAATTCCAGTCATCCATTTTTTTTATCAGAAATTTTTTAAAATTCATGTACATGATGCCATAGGTGACCTTAATTATAAAATAGAATACCAATAATTTTATTCATGGCGCTCTCTAGTACCATCACAAAATGTCACAATTTCCACTGGTAGTTCCATGTGGGGAATTTATTCCTCCCAGCCTAATGGCCGGAACTAGGTCAGATCATCCCAGGCCAGTCCCAAGTTGACCTAGTAGACAAATTCTCGACCGAGAAGTGGCCAAAAAACCCTTTTATTTGTTTTTTAGACTACCTAGGTCCATAAACCATTAAAAACATCGATTATTTTTTGAATATGTTTAATATTTTAGGGGAACATTTTATTATTATTCTATAAATTAAAATTTGATAATGTTGTTTTAATGGATTTAAATTTCCCCTATGTAAAATTTTGTATCAAATTAATTTTATATAGTTTTTATATTACCTTGTAACAGATCTATCAGATCATCCATCCATGGTATGTTTGTAATTAAAATTATTTAATTTAATTATTATATATAATTTTATATATATTAATAATTTTTATTTGAAAAATTAGTGCATCAACTTTCCCCACCATATATGTATAATGGTATATGAATCCATCTCTATTTTTTATTACATTCATTGAATATAAGAGTATTTTCATATGATGCTGAAGAAAATTAATTGTTTACCTAGAATTATATTGAGGGGTATTCTAGATGAGGTCTGAATATATTGGACTATGGTGTGAAATTAAATATGATTGATTGCTGACTCTAGTATTATACCCCTCAGGTCAAAATTTATTCATTAAGCATAAATCGATCATCTGATACCAAATCGTAATGATCAGTTATGTTTTTTAATTTAATTTATTCTTGGATTGTGATTATTTTGTGAATATGAATTTTTATATGATCACATCAAATAAAAAAACTAAAATTCATATATTAAAATAGAGTATGTCATGATGAATGTTTTTTATTTTCGGTATTCTCATGTTGTGAGGGTGATCAAAGAAAATGTTGATATCAGATATAAACTAATTTCATTCATTTAAAAATAATAAAAACTCCTAAAATTTATTAGGTAATTATGACGTCCATTGGATGAATTTGAAAAAAGATTCGTGTATGAGGTGCTCATCCACCCTAGATGATGGTCCCTCGAACAAATAGTTATTATTCTTGAAATAGTTTCGTTAAGGTAAAAAATATTATATAAAAAAAGTCATATCTAGTATATTTCTACATTGGATGTAAATAGTTTGTAAACCAATTGTATTTTTTAATGAAGCTAGTATTTAACACAAATGTTCATAGACTGGTTGTTGATAATAATTTTCCAGTCATACCCATATCATGAATCACTATTAGTTTTATAATAATCAAAACATGTACTATTATTAGTCTATTTAGGGATCTTTAAAACTCGTATAATCAAGATAATATGCAATATGAATCATTTATTAGTGGATATTTTGGTTTAATAAAATTGTGGGAGACAACTAATTAATAATAAATAGATAATGTACAATTATTAATCCTGATAAATTTTATTATATTTTAATATTTTATTTTATTGAGTAAATTCATGTAATACCATAACGAAAATATGATTATTTATATAAAAATAAATTTTCAATAAATCATGAATTTCAACATTTTATACACGATCCTCTACAAGGATCTATGATATAGGAAACATTACATGTCATATTTCCCAGTGCCTAGTTAGCCACCTTTCGGATATGAAAGTGATAAATATTCTTAATGGAGACAAATATAGGTCACAATTTATTTTTTCATCTATATATTGTCATCAATGACCAATGCTTTGTGAAAAACAACAACATGATTTGGATTATTTTACATTTTTTTAATCTTCATGATGCTTGTGAGGATAATGTGAGGTGATAATTGAATTATATTATGAATACATTAAATACATGTAGATTAAAAAATATATCAATATCTCTCAATAAATCCCATTATTATATCCTTATGAAAATATTATTCTAGTTTTATTTAGAATTAACTAAATAAATATTATAGTGAAATCCCATTGTAAAGTCCTCAACACAAGTAGCTTTATCAAGTTATATACATTAATATATATGTACTATGGAAAATAGATCACAACTTGAAGGTCCATATTATTAGATATAACTGAAAACAATTAATAGACCATAAATTTTACATTATTAATTGAACTGAAATACAACATATAAACTCATTTGTAAACATCACTATTCTCATAGAATATCACTAAATGTAAATTATAATATACATCATTGTGGTTGGAAAAATAAAACATATTATAGAGGAGATCCTCTATGATTAGTAAGGGATTGAATATTGTAAAATATATCATATATAATCATAAAAAAATTAACTTGAATAACATAAAAAACATAACATAATAAAATAATCTAGACATTAATATGTCAGGAATTAATGCTCATAAAAATAATTCCATATAAATAACAAAATGAGAATTAAAACATAACATTATATATTATAATATTAGAATATTTTCATGGATTTTAGATTACTAATATCATAAAGAGGGAATGCATAATTATATACATAAAAAACATACCACCTATTTAACGAACTTGAAATCCACATGAATTTGTAATGCCTTAATAAAAAATTGTTCTAGTTGGTCCCATGAGACCTTCTAATTCATCAAAGTTCTACAAAGGGACCCAAAAGACTCTTATAAAATCAATTCCAATCATTATATAAGATCGATGAAACATAATAAACATATATGATCATATTTAAATAGGAATATAAAATTTAAAAAATCTCCCTAATTTGTAAATGTAATCCAAAACTATCAAATAAAAAAGGATAATGGAATCGGGATATTACATCCCAAATCAAAATGATATTAAACTAGAAAATATAATATAATTTTTAGTATCATAAGATATCAACCTCATTTATATGTAATATTAATTAGAATATATTTAATCAAATGAAGAAATTTGAAATAATTTTAATGAAATTGTTTTGAGATAAATTCACTTTTTAACTTTGGTGTCATTTATATATAAAGGTAGAAATTATTTAAAATAATTTTTTTAAAGATTTGTTTCACAGAGAAAAAACCATGAATGAAAGAATTATCAATGTAAAAAATTAAATAAAATTATGATAAATTTATTAATGATATGATATATAAAATGGTATATATACATAAACCTCATATAATTAATAATTGTTGAGTAAGGATTATCTTAATGAAATAAATTTGAGATGAAATATCCCTTACCATATGTCAAAAAGTGTTATCCATGTACACAAAATGTCACTGAAAATAAAATTTAATCAATTAAATAATAAATTAATAACCTCTTTTATATTTGTATTATTTGTTATAATTTTATTAAGTTATTGTATGACATTTTTTTATGAGTAATAAGATTCATTTTCATCATTATGTTAGTGTTCAGTTTCTTCTTTTTTCATGATTGGTTCTCTTCTATAAAAGTATATAAGAAAATGTAAAATGGAATTAATTCTCTACATTTGATTTTATATATTAAAAAATAACCCTTAATCATTTGAATGATCTTACATGCCATTTACTAATATTTTATGAAAATTATTCAGTATATTAAAAGTTAATGCTAGTGTTTTAATTTGATAAGGGTGTTTTTATCACCACCATAATGTTATATGTTTTTATTCCATATCATTTTTATATATTTTTTCGCGATCATTAAATTACATATAATATGTATAATATTATCTTATATAACCATAATAATTTTTTTCCAATCAGCGTTGAATATGGTAATTAAAATGCTTTGCCTACGATGCCTATTAATTGAAAAGTCATAGACAATGTATTTTTTTGACTAAAAGGTGAATTATAAGGGGTTTTGTGATATATAATCAATTAGTTAAATAATATTATAGTATATGTATGATGATAGAGTTATCAAAAGAATTTATAGTGGGGGTAATGATAGGATTTTTAAATAATAAAATTATAAAATTAGAAAATAACAAAATAAGGGGTTTCCCCTTAAATAATATCTCCAAGAGAACCTCCATAAGAAACATGGGATATCTATTATTGTGGGAACAAAAACACCATTACATGTCCAATAGCATTGTGATATTAATTGAGTGGAATACAATAAATTTCCAATTATTAGAGGGTGTGAGGATATGGGTTGGTAGTGTGTTGTATTTATAGTAGAGGAGGGGGATGATTTTTTTATTTTATTCAATTATTTATTATTATGGTTCAATACTACCCATACAGATGATTCATGTGACATAATAATGTTTATATTTCATGTGATTTCAAAACAAAGGGTTATTTCCACATTCCAACATCCTCAATCACACAATATTTCATTTACTTTTTTATATACTATAAATTTTGATTCATTAACTATTCAGTAAATATTCAAATATATATAAAATATGAATAAAATTAAAATTTTCAATTTTGTAATGTTTATAATTCAAAAATGAACTCCATTTAATTATAATTAATTTAAAAATCATAAAATTTAATTTTTGATTTAAATCATCATTTATTTGAATAATCCAGTTGATAAAATTATAAATGAATTTATTTCACGTAACAATACCTATTAATATTTCATAAAATTATTTTTGAATAATAAGATAAAAATATATTCATTTACGATGAAATTTTTTAAATATAATATTCTTTTAAATAAATATATAATTTATAAAATTTGTAAATATAAATTTTTGATTCATAAAAATACCAATAATAAATTAATAATTTCTAAAAAAATTATATACTTTTTCTTAGATATAAATATACAATGTTTTCACTCAAAATATAGATTAATAATATTTATTCATTCACAGGCACCGTTACTATTCTATTAGTGTAATTACTATTCTGAATAGTCACGTTACTACTCCAATAGTCATGTTAATATTTTTTGTAACATCATCTTAAAAATTATGTCGTATCAATAATAAGTTATCAACTATGTTAAATTTAAATGTCACATATTCTAATATCATACATTGAAAAACTCTCCCAACCATAAAAAAATTCAACATCAAAATTTCAGAAATAACACAACATAAAAATATGTGGGTAGATCTTCATCATAATTTCCGCTAGTTTTGACATTCCCTTCTGATTTTTATGATTTTCCAAATTTTAATCTACCCTATAATTCATTCAAATTCTCAACACCTATTCAATAATTTCTTGAATCTTGATATGACCATTAAAATAAAAAAATATTGGTTCAAATTATATATATTCAGAATTGGGAACATGTGTTGGTTGTTTCTTGTACATCATTAACAAAAATATGAGGAAATACTAATCTACATTTTAAATCCTATGTCACTTCTTTGAAAGATAAGTCATAGATCGAACTATTTGTAGAATTTCAAAACATATATATAATATGGGGTTCAGTTTCCCTTTCTAACCAAACCCTATTCCACCCATCCATGATCATACATTCAGAAAAACATGATCTCCCACTTGAATCTCCAAAACATTTCTATAGTGGTCATCATTACTAATTTTATACATTTATCTTCTTTGATAAGTGTTATAATAGTATTTACCATTTATATTCTTTCCAAAACATGTTCTAGGACTACAATCATTCTTTCACCAAATTATATGTGTTCATGATGTCATCATAACTTATAATGTTTTAATAGTATTTTAAGACAACCCAAAAATTTGAGGTTGATAATAAGTGCTGAAATAAATCTCAAAATCATAAACATTCAGATGAATTTCCCGTTATTTTGAGGTAATAGATTGGTCTTGATCACAAAAAATTGATATATATGAACCATGAAATCATACAACATCATTAATATAGAGTCTCGGATGGTGCTCTAGTAGTAAATTTACGACTAATTTAATGAAAATGTAAAATTTTTTTATGTACATCAATAATTAACCATATAAAATCATTGGTATATTTTGTCATAGGTAATATAGTGAACAATAAATAGTAATTCAATACACTTTCCATATAGGAATAATAATATGTTTCTTGAATCCTATATGATGTATTCCTCCATCCTTAACCTGTTTAAAATCTTATGTAATCATGATACATAATCATAAATTTTATGATTCATATTATCCCATTAAAATTTTCCATTTAAATATCTATACATTATATTGCTATTGTTTTTATAGAGAAATTCGAGTTATAATAATCATCCAATAACTCCCATTTTAGATATGATATGGAGGGAACATAGAGCCTCTTCCAAAATACAAAAATTCCATCTTAATTTTTTAAGTATGTCAATTTACACTCATGGGATGAATTAATATTATATTGAAAATTTTCATCATCACCCTGAGATCTTTTTTCATTTCCAATAATTATTTTATTGAATCCATTTTGAAACATGATGATGTTTTGTATTCCTTGATAATTCCTATATCCATGTATATAGGATAATATTTGAACATTATTTTGATTAAAAATCTAATATAATTCATTGTAAATTGTTTGGGAATCTTATATTCCTTTAATATGTGTTATTGTATGGATAAATCATAAATATTTAGTAGCATTATCAATCATATATTCCACATGTTGATTTTTTCGTTGAAAATATATATTTCAATATCTTTTAATGTTTATATGTAGATAACAACTTTCTCCATCGAGATAGTGTCTCTATATTAGTAAATCATATATTATAGCTACTAACTCGTGATCTTGAATTGGATATTCATGATTGGTTGTTTATAACATCAATGATAGAAAGACAATAAATCTATCATTCAACATGAGGAAACCAACAAGTCATGTCTTCAATGCATCATTATAAATCATAAAATCGCTATTTTTTCGTTGGTATAATAATTATTAAAGAATAAACTAATGTCCACTTAAATTATTCAAATATTTCTTCATATTCACTTTTCCAAATAAACATATGGCCATTATAGTTAAGCTTTCATACAGGATTTTATAATTTGGGAAATGTTGTCAATGAAATTTAGATTTTAATCAGAAATCCAATGAATCTACATATCTCAATTATGTTTTTTTATTATATTCTATTCATGTAATCCCTTTTCCATCATAGGGTAAATTGATTTTCTATCCATTGAGACAATTTGGTCATGAAAATAAACTATTTTAGTATTGAAATCAAACATTCTAAAAATCCTATGTAAAAATTTTCTTCTCAGAGTATCAAAAATATTAGTCAGGTGGATCTCATAGACCTCATAAATTTTAGATAATCTTAATATATTATTAATAAATATGTCATGTCTTGGACCTCTGTGGTCCATTACATTGTTGAAATCCAGTATTTTGGGTGTTCTAGGAGGTAACAATAACTCATTTCTCAAGATTAAAAAAATTTCATTCTTTTTTGTCGGTAGGTCATGCATAGTTACATTGAGGGAGTTGGTGATTCATTTCCTCTGTCCGTCAAGGAATAATTGAGTGTGGGAATCTCTGAGTCATGAAGTTAGTGATTCATGTCATCTGTGAGTCATGTTGTTGGTGAGTCGGGGTGTCAGTGAGTTAGGGCATTAGTGAGTCTGGGAATCAGTGAGTCATGGTGTCATCAGTGTGGTTTGTTTGTGCATTTGGGCTGTAATTTAGTGTTGGTTTCTATAGGATTTGTGTACACAGATTTGCAGGAGGCGTGATGGTATATCAGGTTGATAGATTTATTGATTGCGGAAATGATGGACTTGTTAGGTAGTGGGATTTCATTTGGGCAGTGGTTGGGTAATGGGGCTATGGGACTGGGTTGTGTCACAGTCTCCTGTTTATAGGTGTGATAGGTGTGATTTTCTTCTATAATGGGGATAAAAGTTTTGGTTGTGAGATGTATAACTAGGTGGTATAACATTGAATATGGTTATGAGAAGTTTCATTCTTCGTTCAACATAGTATTGGTTATTATAGTTGCTTCACCTTGTAATTTTTTTTAGTGTTTGTTAATTTCATAGGATGGGATGAAAATAATTAAATTAATCTTTTCATAATAAATATGATATTTGGATCAATGAATTGGCTTGGCGTTTGCATCTAGTTGGTACTTCTTGTGATGTTGTGTTCATCTGACCATCATTCTTGTTGGTACATGCGTGTTGGTGTAGTAAAAAAGGTGTTTTTGAGTGGGATGGTTGTATATTTGGAATCCCAAAAGAAGGGATGGGTTTTTGTTATAATATATATATATATACATGTATTTACATATGTTTTCTATACACACCACACATATCGTGAGCACTATTTTCTAAAATCCCCCATTATTATGGGGGATGGTGGGGTATTTCCCAACATCCTGTGGGGGGATGTATGGCTATTTGTGGACATTACCATGATCAACCGTTAAGTAAATGATATCCCAGGACAAATTTGGCAGGATATAATGGATTAAGGTTTAATACCAAACATACATTAACTGTCGTGTTAGTGGTGGTTTGTTTCCCTACTATCATTGGGATTATGCACACGTGTCTTTAGGTCAAAAGTGTGGTGGGCGGGGACAATGTGTCTACGAGGAGGATGTGATGTGGTGTGGGGTTTAGCTAATTGCGGGATGATTTTTATAGCGGGGTTTGTGGGATATAATGGTAGCTTAAGAACATTCACAGTTACAGATGAGAAGATAACCAGTGGAAAGTGGAGTGCGGAACCCAAATATCGTTGTGGATAAAAAAATTCATTAATTGGGTTTTGTTATTTGGTGAACATTTATTGGTGTGGTAGGGTTGTATAGTATACACTGTTAGGTGCATTTGAGTTTCTATTATTTTATCATTGGTTAATTAGTATTCTTCATCCACATGTGCATCAGTTTCATGTATATTTCTACTAAGTATAGTTTTTTGGTCAACCTATTTATATAAAATAGTTTTAGGTTTTTAGGGAGATTATATATACTGTGCTAGACTATTATAGCTCAGACGTTGGGGGTGGTTATTTTTTTTCTGGATATCTTTTTTTGGTACTTACCATGGAGGATTATTTTTATTATTTTATTGATGTTATGCATTAAACATGCATGTTGAATGGATTTTGGTTTCCTTATGAATATGTGTGTCTTGGGATTTTTTGATGTTGATAAAACATATATCCCGATAATCATTTTTATAAAAAGGGAAATACCTCTCATTTTTTTGGATTACAATACCCTTTTGTTGTTCACAAACCTAGGGGCTTTTGAGGTGGGACTCGGGGGTCATTATCTCTAAATCATCATCAGGATAGAAGGTATCATCATCTTTCAATTTTTTCCCACATCAAAAGGAATGTAGGTTGTGATATAATGGTATTAGAGGTGGAGGTTGAGAGGTAGTTAGGGTTTGGAGTTAGATAAATTGAGGATTACATGGGTTGGTAGGCCATGAATGTTAGTTTATCATTGTTCATGACATAGGATAGTGAAGACATGAAACGACATAAAACATTAGGGCTGCTTGTGATCTGACGGAAGGAATCAAAGATTTCCGAACGACTATGTGAGGCTACAACGATTGTGCGGTTTAGACCCTATGAAAGGTACATGCATTATGAAAAATTGTGTTAATATTTTCATTTCAAATTTTAGGGAAATTAAAATAAACATTGAGTTATAATGAATATGAAAGAAATTTCATACTACCCGGGCATTGGAGTTATTAGTTATTATTTCATCTATGGCTCCCCAATGTCTCCCGCATGTGGTACCAGCAGTAGGGGGTCATTAGGTTGACAATTTTTACCGGAATCTGTCAACACATCTGAAAAAGATGATCAGTGGATGAAGGCACATCATGATTTCTAGCGGCAGACTAATAGAATGTAAGATGGTAGTGTCTCGGTCATGGAGACCAAGAGTTGTCAGGAAAAGAAAGTGATCACTTTTAGATGGATGTGGGAAATGAATGTGTACTAGTATTTTCTAGTGGTGAGACTGGTGAGGGGATCCATGATTCAGTTGTGGAATATTTACCTCTAGTATAGGAAGGATATTTTTTTTGTTGGGGAATACATTGATATGGAGATTTGGGAGGAATTCATTTCTACCAAATTGAAAGCCGAAAGAGGAAGGGGATACTCTCCCTACAAAATTGGTGTATATTTGTGATGGATTTGGGTATCTTTTTAATGGATCTCCTGAAATTTTCTCCAGATCTCTTTTTGGATGAGGAGTCTCAGCTGAGGTGCTTAGACGAATCACGTTTTCCTATTCAGTATGAAATTACTCCCTTCACTAAACTGACATACATTGAGGTTCATAAGAAGGAGAATGTTGTGGAAAGGATGCCCTATCGAGCTGGTCTGCCATGAGAGGGATTTCACATAGGTTTATCATGTTTGAGTTTGGTTAGTATAATTTATCCAACTTTAGGGCCTTCCATGTTTCATCCATCAAGGAGCCGACCCTTGCAGTATTAGTTCCGACCAATTGGACCTCTCCCATTTCTCACAGTCATGGTGCTGAGGCTTCCTTATTATGGAGGCCATGGGAATCTCCATTTACATTTCCTAATTTGATCTCAGTTTGGTGGAGGTGGGAAGATTCATCACCCGCCTTAGTTTTAGTTTCAAGATAGGCCTTACTGGTGTTACTGATAGGAGGACAATACTCCACTAAGGGTGGATGGTTTTAGAGGAGGCTGACCATAGGATACTCCTCAGGGACCTCAACAAGGGAGTGGTCATGGAGGAAGCCAATAGCTGAGGGTAAGAGGAGTCGGGTGTGAGAAGTTACAAACCATAGAGGGTGTAGTTCCAGTATGTACCAAGATCATTTGACGTTTGATTGGTTTGTTTATTCCACTTTATTGGGTCTTTTTTTATTTGGGATCATTACACTAATTTTTTTCACCAAATATTGTCCATCCTCAGGATTAGAAATATTTAAACATTCCATGCCCTTGGTGTTGTGTACACAAGTCTATGGTCCAAAAATCTCATTTGATGTTTTCTAGGAATGTAGATAGATGTTCTGGATGCATCAGTCCATTGAGGATCTCATTCCTCTATAGATTTATCCAAAAGATATCATCCATGGAATTTACTAGTGGTTTTCTGTACATTCATTTACTGATTACTTCTAGAGAAGTGTAGTATTATTAAAAGATGAAGGCCAACAAGTATCTATCATTGTTTAGATGAGCTATCAAGTGTTCAAATAGCGAATGGAGCCACTACTTATCGTATTAGCCAAGCTACTAGTTGGATCAATGGATAATGAGATGGTGGAGGTTCCATGAGTTTTTTTAGATTTTCTATATATTTCCCACTATGAGAATGTTACTATACCTCATCGATATGATGTTGAGTTGGGGAAAGACATAAAACCCAGTGCTAGTCTCATTTCGAAGTCTACATATCGGCTGGTGCCTTGTGAGTTAAATGTAATCAAAAGCCAAATTGGAAACCATGGGAGGAACTGTTTCAACTGTCCTAGTTTGTCATTGGGGGGTGATCAAATCAAGTTTGTAGAGATGAAATATTGTGGTCTAAGGATGTATATAGTCTATAGGAGACTGAATCCAGTTGTAGTTAAGAACAATTACCTTCAAAAGTGGATATATTTTCTTATGGACCAACTTAAGGTATCATGTTGTTTTTTCAAGATCGATCTATGGCCCAGAATCACCAATTGCGAATGAATGAGGGTGAGATCCCAAAGACATCTTTCATGTGCTGGTATGGGATCATCGAAATCATAGATATATAGATCGGTGTTACAAATGCAGTAGCTAGATTCACGAGGCATATGAACACTATATGTTGTGATTTCATGGACTGAGTCTTCATCGTATTCGTCGATGAAATCCTATTCTACCAAATTTATGAGGAGGATCATACCGAGTATCACAAGACTATCTTGGAAGTTCTCTGATGCCACCAAATATACGTAAATTTTTCCCTGTGTTTTTTTTTGACATGAGAGGTCAAAAACTATGGGAATGTGGTGTCTCAAATGTTTGATGGTATGGACCCATCAAATGTCGATGTATGCATTAGTTGGGAAGCACCCATGAATGTGGAATATGTTTAGAGTTTTTATCATTAGGGTGGGTACTATTACTGATTCGTCCAAGATTTCTCCAGAGTAGAAGCTCTATTGACATCTATGATAAGAAAATGCCATTATTTTTTGGGAGTTGAGGATTGAAGAGCAAAGTTTATATATCTGAAGAGGAATCAAGTTAGTAATATATTGTCTGCTAGTGGAAGTGGTGATGTTTGAGGTGTCTTGCAATGAATCTCATCTGGGCTTGGGGTGTGTGTTGATTCAGTAATGGGGAGTGATATCCTACAGGTCTAGGTAGTTACATCCTAATGAACGTAAATATTCCACCAATGATCTATAACTAGTATTGGGAATTTTCTCACTATCGTTCTGTGTACATTACCTCATTGGGGATCGATTATAGTTCATCACGAATTAATATAACATAAGGAAGATTTTTTCCCAGTGTGATGTGAACTTGAGGTAGAGGAGGTTGATAGAGCTTTTCTAGGAATAAAATTTTTAGATATCCTACATCTCATAGATGGGGAATGTTGGGGGAAATCTTTCTATTAGGAAGTTATATAAGGAAGTGGATTGAGAATTAGAAAATTCTTGTATAGCAATGGATGAGTTAGATTCCTTGAGCATAGATGCCTGAATGGATGGAAGCAGAGGTCATAAATGTAATATGAAATTATAGTAATCTATAATGAAGAAGATGGAGTGTCTCAGTGTGGAGATAGAGAGGTGAAGGGGATATATAATCACATTGACCAGTGCAATGCTCTAAGGGGATGGTTGGAGGATGATCAGAATCAGATGTTGATATGTGTGAATTAGTTTTTTTCATGTCTAAATTCATGATAATATTCTCATTGATATTAAAAAATCACCATTAGCAGTAAACCCAAGAGTTTCCATGATATACTGAGGCTGGAGGGAATAGTTCTAGGTGATCGAAATGAACATATATGTGCTACAGTTTTTGGTGAAGGGCTCAGAGTTCCAGAAGATTAAGGTTGGGCATCGTGTTCCTTGCGGTTAGTTTTATCCCATAGTTGTTCCACGGTGGAAGTGGGATGACATTTACTAGGTTTTTGAAACATGATTACTTATATCTCAATGAGGATGGATGATATTTGGTTACTAATGGATCTATTAATGATATTATCTCACCTAATAGCTATCATGGAGTAGAGTGAAGTGGATTCCTTAGAATATAGGTATGTGGATGAGCTCGTTCGACTACATGGAGTTCCAAGATCCATCACCTCAGATCGGGATACATGTTTCACATTTCCATTATAGGTTATTAAAAAAATTCAACATATTTAAAATATAATATATACCCATTGATTATCATTTACAATAATTATTCATTAGAGAAAATGTTAATGAAAATGATTTCATATATTATGTTATTTTTTACATTCATCAGGAACATATATAAATCAATTAAATGTCATGTTAATATATCCATTACAAAAATGATATATAACATATAAAATGTATAATCAAATTAGATTTATCCACAATATGGGTTTTATGAAAAACCATTAATTCTTTTATGGTAACTCATTGTCCATGATGGTAGTAAATCGACACATCAAAGAATGTGTTTTAGTTTTTCGAATAAATTGGAGACGATATGGTGTTTGGGGACATAATTTTTCTATGTTAATAAAATTTTAGAATATGTAAGGTACCGAAGTTATTATGAATTTTTTTAGATATGAGGAAAGGATATGATTATTCAATAAAATAAATTAAAAACCTAAAATAGAATTAAATTTGATTATACCTCTTGTATTCTGTCTCCATGTGAATCAGCTTATAGAAATTTGTATTGATCTTTTTGTTAGACCAGAAATACCATGACATGGGGAAGATGATTGGCAGAGGAAATGGTAATAATTTATCTTACATCCAATTATTAGAATGTGTGAGAAAATTCTTGGTAAGGGGTTGTGTTTATAGGGGAGGATAGGGTTATTTTTTATTATGTATTTTTCATTTGTCTATTATTTTTCCTCAATGATGTCAATAGTAATGATTTTTGTGACTAATTAGAGAAACTAGACCATATGAGTTTGAACTATTTTGTGCTTACATAATCCATATATTTTGAATGCCTAAATAATTAACTTGTCTGTGAATACAATGAATTATAATATTTCACAACTCAAAAATAATTACTATATTTCTTAAAAAACACAAAAAATAACTATAATAATTTTTCATCAGGTATATTTTTGAAATGAACTCATTTTTATGAAAATAATTTAATAATTTTTTAGAAATTTAATTTTTTATTAAAATCATAATTTATTTAAAAATAAACATTATAAAATTATAACCACTTTACTACACATTGAATAATTAATAAACTCTAATAAAATAATAATATAACCACATTGGAAATAAATACTAATTTATTATTCTCTTTTGGGAAATTATAGTTTCCTTAAAATAATTATACTAATTATAAAATAAAAAATTCTCATATATGTTTCATAAATATACCAATACTAAATTTATCAATATTAAAATAATAATTTACATATTCCATGATGTAAATATATTATATTATCATAAATAAGATAACTAAACTTTACATTTACAATATTAGGTGGGGTTATTATTCTATTGGCTAGAATAATATTCCTAAAGGTAAAATTACTATATAAATATTATGGTAAATATTTTATTTTATATCACAATATTAAATTTGTCATCATGTTCAACATAAGTTATCAAATATGAAACATTTTAATAGGCATACTATAAAATCTAGATGTGTTTCTTAAATAATAAATCTTTTGCGAATATTAAATATTAAAATATGATCTATGAGACCTAATGGTTCACAATAATGTTAAAACATAATATATATTTTTTGGTTATTCTATGGAGATCGTAGGTGATGAGGGTAGTAAATTAGAGTTTTGGGGTGGACATGAAAAGGTTCATGTTTAGAACATTATTTCATTACCTTGTCTCCAACCATTATATGGTACTACATTGGAAAAGTGTTAGGATTTTAATGGTTTTAGAATCAATTTTTAAAACCTTTCAATACCCAATATTAACCATGTGGCGTGTAATTTTGAGAGATAGAATAACATATATAATGGGTGAAAAATTTTCCTAACTGTGTATCCAAACAGTTTGGAATGTCCATATAACAAAAAAATTAAACCATAAACATTTCTCCCTTTAATACTTTTGTTCATGATGTCCCTCATTTTATCCTCCCATTATGAAAAAACCCTGATTCCTTATTTTTTATGTTTTTGTACATCTTCCAGGATGCCTTTTCCCTTGTGATGATGATGGATTATATTGATGTGCACCCCTTTATCCTCAGTATAATCTTGATTCACCCTTATATTTCTATTTTTTCCATTTAAAATGATGTTTGGAAGAAACATTGGTGGGTTTCGATGAACCCATGGTATTACATGGGGTGATTTTCATGTGACATAGGTGTGTGAGGCAATCTTCTACCAATTTCTCATATTTATCTATGAATTTGATAAGGATGGAACTGATTCTGAGGTTGGATTCTTTTTTATTTGTGTTCTCCTTATCATAATGTTAAATTTTGAATAAATTTTCTTCTTCCTATGTTTTATAACCAAATAAATGACTCATGGTAAATTTCTTACCAATGGTTTTCGAATCATGTTAATTGGATTGTTAAATTTGTGATTTAAAGAGAGTATTCCAAATACGGGATCCATGTGTTCACCCTATATATGGGATTTATATAATTCATCAATTATATTGTATAGTTTAAAATGGATTTATAAATTTATTTTTTAAATATTTTTACCATGTGGGATATTGTTTTATAAAATTTTAATGTTATATTGTGATGTTGGGTTGTAAATATGACGATCATGAATGGAACTTATTTTTGAACTATGTTAGTATGGAGTAGAGCATTGGTTAACCTAGGTATGAGATATGAGTTACCTAAAAAACATTGATAGTCTTCAGATTGGAAGACTGTGAGATCATCCATTTTTTTCACAATGACAATTATAGCCGTTAGGTCAGAATATTGTGAGAGAATCTTTTATGATTCTGTGGGACTATGATAGATCATAGAGTTGGGCTCATGAAATACATTTAAATTGATAACTTATTTAAATAAATTGTACTCACCCCCATTATACCCTTTAGCTTTGAAACAGAAGTTCACAGAATCATATTATAATAGATTTTATGACATTATTTACATAATTAGTTTTTTGAATGATATGAATTATTAAGTGTTTCCATTACCATTTAAATAGTAATATGACAATGTTTCCACTGACCATTAATATTCATTATTGAATAAATTGAATAAATTGAATAAATTGAAAAAATTGTGCCTCAGGGCATATTTCATTATTCCATCAATGTTGTGAGTTATATTATAAATATTATTTGAATAAAATGAAAAAATATGATTTCAATGGGTTATTTAAAAGTTTTTTTTTCCAATTTTGATAAATTTTTAACTTTTTTTTCAAATAAATTTATTGGTTATCTTGGATAAATTCCATAAAAAGATTCATTTTGGTATCCTACTATGATCTATGCCTCATAGCCTATATTCTCTCATGGTAATATATAGAATTGTTTTTTATGATAATGGTAACAAAAATGCAACATGTACATGGGTGCCTCTTTTTGATTACCATTATCTCTTATTTGTTATAAGATAGGTGGCATCACTATCTAGGATCATGACAAGTAAATTTGGGATCTCGTATCCATTGGTATGTATATATATGAAATATTTGTAATTGTTCACATAATTGACATTAATTTTTGTTTATCATCAATATGTGAGATATCAAATATATATGTAATGACATTGTTTCATATGTTCACAATGATTATTAATATGTATTTTATCCATATATCTAATATGCATACACTAGATGTAATATAGTGTGTTTTTCACTCTGATGATATTTGTTTGGTGGTCCCATTTCACAGCTGATTGAAGTTACTTTACCACGGGGAAACCATTCCCAATAGATTTTTGGTTATAAAATTTTTTTTCACAAACCAATAGAGATCAATAATGATCTATGGGATTTGTGATGAGCTATATCAGATGATTGTTCAAATCGATCTAGGATAATTCTTTAAAAAAATTATTATATCCTATTCCATTCTAGAATCAGTGGTAGACTAGAGTTAGGAAAATTTTGATTTTGGGATGTAGGAAATGGGAGTTCCTAGAATGATCTTATTCATGTCAAAAATTGAGTTACCATGTGTTCTTTGGTATTTTTTACTATTATTTATGCATGTAAATTGGGTTTATACTCGATTTTCTAGTGTTTTCTAGTTATTTTTTATTCTTAGGTTGATCTTGGTGCCATTTCGAGGATTGGGTGTGAAACACTAACATTTGGAGGATCCACAAAATTAATTCACAGGGTTAGTAGAAATAGTGATCCACTAATTTAGACATTCCATCCAAATCCAATGAAACCCATATGAATAGAATATGTATTGAAAAAACATGGAGGCAAAACCATTAAAAATGGGAAATGATTTTGTTTTCTTACTTTTTTTATATTATTCTCCTTTATGAGTTTACAATTTTTTTCTAGTGTATTTTATTGGTACCCATGAAGTGGTTTGATTTTAATTCATTTAATGTCAGTTTTTGATAGAATGGTTCATGATTAATATTGGTTTTTATATCATATATAAAATACCATATAGATAGACCTCATATAGGTGTAGGGAGTCTGTGGTTGAGAATACCCCACCTTGGAAAATTCAATTTTTTTCAGGCACTAGTGGAGTCCACGATTTATATGATCTAATATTTAGGTCAAGTGGGTGGTTAGGAGAAGACTCATATAGTAGAATAGAATCATTAATTCATGTTTCAAAATCCAATAGAGTTCTATGGTTATTAGGGAACTAATTATATGAAGGAGTTTTTTTATTTTATTGATAATATATTGGAGTTTTGAAGAACACTATGACCTATATGGAGGGATTATCATTGTATGGTATTGATGTTACTATGAGAATGCGGGGGGTCCAACATTGCATTCCATAAATCATAAGGATCTCACATGGGCCAATTTTATGGTGTCTATCAATTGGATACTCTACCCAGATACATTGATGTTGTTGAATGCCCATTATATCCGAGAGGTGTTAAAATGGTATCCATTAGTGCTGGAGAATTCCACCCAATCTAACGAGTTGGTTCATTTTTTCTGGATCATGATGTTAATGACTACATAATGGACTATTTTCTCGATAACAAATTAATGATATCTATCCAAATATTCTTGTTCATATATACCTACTAAAATATAATGTTTTTTGGACATGGAATTCATGGAAGTTGGTAATTTGAATATCAATATTGTTCTCTATGGTTTTCCATAAATGTGTGATATATAAATATCAATATATAGTTAGAAGCACAAGTGGGATGAGACTTAGTAGGGTTGGAATAAGAGTAGTAAGAAGCTATTTAGTGTAAACCAAATGGATTCCTTAGTAACTAAATAGATTAATTTTTATTAGTGTAGGATTGGTGGATATACCGGTCATAATATTTAATATAATCTCAAGGAATGACACCAGTGTGCATGTCTAGGTCATATACAATGCTTGGATCAGTTGGCATCCTAGAGAGCATTGTGGGATTAATGTTTTTAATGGTATATTATGGTCATCCTGGGGGTTGAATAGGTGGGTGATCTCATCTCAAGTAAATAAGATCACCCATAGGTAATGAAGGGTCAGATTAGTTTAAAGAAATTGTGCCTTTATTGAGTAGAAGTTATACTGGAGGACTCAGATTGTATTATGACAATAGTGATAAGTGTCATTGGTGGTACCACATTTATGTAATCTATTTAATTTTATATTAGTACATCTCATTCCGTTAAACCAAAACAACTAAATGATTATTTGGGTGTGTGGTATTTTTTATTCAATGTGTAATAGAATTTTTATCCCCAATATGTATTAATAAGGATATCCATTTCACGTACACTGAGTGTCATCTATCGGTTGCTGGCATATATGTAATTGGGGATATCCTTATTTTTGACATATATATTTTTCACCATATCATAAGTATGGATTTTGTTAATAAAATTTATGGCTATAGATGACTATTATCACAGTAAGGTCAAATTCTCAACTCCTAATAGGATCACTCGTGTATCTCAATGTGAGTGGGATGTGATATAATTTAGGGAATGACTGGTTTCATTGAAATTGTAGATGCTCCCATGAAAACTATGGATCTTTTTTGTGATGTTGTAGAGGTATATTTAGTATACTAAAATCATATGGTCATGGATAGGTACCATGATGTGAGGAAATATAATTCTAATCAATTAATTCCCATCAATAGGTCATTTTTACCAATAATTTTCTCCCCACGATGACCCTGATCTCTCTAGAATATTAACAGATGGATCTACCTGATATAAAGTATATAATATTTTGAATATTGGATATTTAGGTAATGGGACCCGGTTGTCCTAGTTTCACAGATGGAATCCTCCATATCTATTTTAAAATATGGTGGATAGATTCCCATTACATTTCATATAGATCATTAAGCATAATCAAGTGACCATGATGAATCAATATATGTTTTCAAAAAACTGAGGATCCCTTTGATTAACTCCTCAGAGACCATTGGTAATAAATGACTTATTTGAGAACCATGTAACACTTTTTGAGGGATGGGATGTGGAAATTACCTAGACTACCTTTTGATTCTGATATAGAAATTAAGAGTATTTGGTATACCATTTTGGGATTAAAAATTCACTAGTAGTCTCTTCTGAGTTGATGTACGGGATATCCCCTCATTTTTAAAAACCATCATAGTCTTATTTTTGGATGAAGTTTTAATGTATTCAAAGATGTATGAAGACCATTTTGACCATGTGGAGGATAGTATGAGTATCTTTTTGGGGAAACATCTATCTTCTAGTTTATCTAAGTTCAAATAATTGATCCATGATGTCATCTGTTTTTTACAATGTGATTTATAGTGCTTGATTTTTAATGGAACGTGACATAGATCGAGATGGCATGTCATGGGAATAACATAATAATGTGTCTGAGATCTGTATATTTGTTGCCTTGTATGGGAATTATTGAAATTATATTCAGGTTATATCCATCATTGGTATTCCCATTACAACATTGACAGTGAATGTGGTGATGTTTTTGTGTGATAATATATTCAATATTACTTTTGAGAAGTTTTAGAAACACCGGACATATACACTAGTTTTTATTTTTCTAGACATCGGGAGAAATTTTGTTGTATATTTAGAAACATTCGATGTGGTGTTGGTTTGTTTGTTGACGAATGTTGACCATGTGGTGGTCTATTGCTCACGAAAGATATGACCCCATGAGTTTGATGATCCCATAACTGACCTATTCGCATCCTTACATCATGTGTTACAAACATGGAAATAATTCCAATTTATATAATGTTTTATAGTGTATTAATATTTGAAATCAATTATATAATATTTAACCAAGAGGCACTTCATCCATAGACACAGGCACTGGGTATATATTATTTTGACATTTGTTTTGGAATGTTCATGTTGACCATGGAATGTGAACATGATCAATGACTAATTCGGTAGAATGCATCAAATGTAGTCCATTTTAGAGTAATATAATGAGTTTTATTTCTTTTGTGAGTCTTAAAATGTAGGAATATAGTGAGAGGGTGAACATGTAACAGCCCGAGATTTTATGAAAAATATTCTTTTTATTTTATTAATGTCTTGTGTTGTACGCTACACCAAAAGGATCTTGCACAACACACATCCTTGACTTGCCTTGCATTACACGCAATCGCGACCTTCCTCGATAGCGTGTGTAATACGCAATACCGAGTTTCACTAAACAACGATATGCTATTAAAATGTTATTAAAACTAGCCGTTATGAATAGTAATAACCACTTTTTGAAATTTTGTAAATTTTATTTTTCAAAATGGATTTCATTTTTGGATTCGGAGTATCGAATTTAGCCTAAGGTGAAATTTTGGTACATTTCGGATAACTTTCATATTCTGATGAATAGTGAAAATTACTAAATTTTAATTAAAAACAACTTTTTTAATCGAAATTATTAATAGTGATAAATTATTAATTTGAGTGGTTTTAAAGTATATTTAGAATATATTTTTACAATTTAATACAATGTTGGTCATTGGTTGTAATTTCACATTTAAACCAGACATAATCAAGTGTCAATCTTTTGATAGATATTGTTTCTTAAAAACACGCTATTTGTTTTAACAGCGGGATTTAATTATAAAATTAATTAATGCAACTTTTGTGTTATGAATTTGGTAAAATAGACTTCATTTTTGAATTCGGAATATGAAATATAGCTTAGGATGAAATTTTGGCATTGTTCTGAAAAACATCAATTTTTGATGAATAGTGAAACTACTAAGTGGTAGGTTAAAAACTGAATTTTGCATAAAACATAATTTTACCGCTTCTGTGGATGGAATTTCGAAAATCCGAGAGACACGGTTAATATCAAGGACTAAAATGTGGTTCAATGAGATGAAAATAATTTTTTGGTGAATAGTAACTTTTTACTTTTTTTACCGCGGTTAATAGTAAATAGGGTAACTAAGGGTAAATATGATATTAATATTACCCTAACACATGTCCTAATCCTATTGGACAAGTGTATTTCGACCAAAAACAAACTTAGGAATAAAATATGACCATTTAGGCCCACTTGGATTAGATTAGGACATTTATTATTAATTTATTTAAAGAAGGGTTAAAATAGTTAAAATCAATGTTTAATAAGTAAATCATTTTTAATATGGGGCTATACATAAGATAAATTCGATTGTAAATATTCATTAGAAAGCTAAAAGGATTTCCTACATTATGGTATTTTATTTGTAATTTTTAGACATCAAATAATTTAATTTATTTATGACACAACGATGATGCAGTAATTATCTTTTTAATGAAATATTGACATAATTGATGTTATAAGCACCAAAATAAATGTAATTTGAGCTTTTTTATGAATTCCACTAATTTTATAGGATACTATGATATATTAATGTTGATTTAATCAACTTGGTTCGAACATTTAATTCTGTTATGACTTTCACAAAAATCATATATCAAATAGTGTCAAAATTGACACAAAATAGTTTTTAAATCAAATATTATATTACTAATTGTTATTTTATTCCTAAAAATCTAAGGTTCGGCCAAATGACTTAGATAAGGATATATATATTAATAATAAACAATTTGGGGTTCGTTTGGCATGTTATAGTAAGTGTATTAACCATATAGTGAAAGAAAACAAAAAGACACGGTAAAAGTTAAATTATTTAACTTAGAGTTAAATCTAATTGATAAGGTTTAAAATAATATCCAAACAAGTCTAAATTTGATTGGTTGATGAGATTACAACCCTATCTCATCTAATCTTCGAATATGAGTCATTTTTGGAGGTTTTTAAGTGGGGTTAGATATATTATAAATTAATATTTTTAAGAATTCCTAAGGTTCCCCTCTCCTCCCCTATAAAAGGACACCTCCTCCCCCTCCTCCTCACACCAATTTGAGCACTCAAGCTCGGCCAACCCCTGCCAAAATCTCTTCTCCACTTCCCTAGAAACATCCTAGAGGTTCTGGTCTTACTCAAATACCAATTTTAGTTCCCTAAGAGGAGGTCTCCAAAAGGCGCTTCAAAGAAGAGGTAATTACCGTTACCAATTCTTTAATCTTTATTTCTTCTTCCACTTCTTATTCTTAGGTTGTTTCATTATGAAGTAATAACATCAGTATCACTCATATACTGATATGTTATTATAAGTATGAAACAACCCTATTTCACCATCTATCCATCCTACAGAAAAAGAAATCACCGCGCGTGCGTACGTACGGAATACCGTCTCCACGCCGTGGTGTAATCTATTTTCCACCACCACCTTACATGGATGGGTATAATGGTGTAAAGAATAACTATACATAGTTATTACAACATCATATTGATTCTGATATATTGTATAATTCACTCCAATTCAATTCAATATTTATAGAAATGATATCATCGCTCGTGCGTACGTACGGACTACCGTCTCCACGACGCGATGAGATTCATTCTCCATGTTAACCATTTAAGAATGATTATAAAGTATATATAAGAAATAATAATGAAATATATTACATTATAAAGCTACTGGATTTATGTATATATATACATATGTATGCCATCTACTTACTTCCATTTCAAGACAATAAGGAAAGGAAAACAGCGTTCATGCGTACGTACGGACTACCGTCTCCATGAACGGTGTTTTTCATTTTATTTATCTACCTATTATATATATATATATACTGAATATATATGATATATAAATCATATTTTATATTCTGTAAGTATGTAAATCATGATATAAGTAATGATGATGTCAAGAACAACAAGTCAAAACACCTACGATAAATGAAACGATTTTACCCAAAACGCTTCTTTAACATGGAATTTACAAAAGAACGGGTAATATAATGTCATAAGTGAACCATATATGATATCATAACAATGAATATGATTCTGTAATAAGTCAATAACATGATTTAAATCATTATACAGGAGGTTCGGACACTTACAAAGCAAGTCGGACCTAAGGTAAGGGAAATATCACAATCTCACTTTTATCCGAGATTGTTTTTACTTTGGTAATTACTGGGGTGTATTTTATCATCCACATCCATGTTCCCTCAATATGTAATATTATTTCCATCCTTCTACATTAGTTTATATCCAATTTTACCCTTTGGTGAGTTTTTAGTAAAAGATATGAAAGGAATCTTTTGTCGTTTTTCGTACGAGGTACTTTTTGACTTTTCCGACAAAAGTACGAAGAATGTTTTTTTTAACTTATACGGCACAAACGGATTTCTACTGTTTTATAAAGCCTTATTTTCATGAAGCTTCCTCTAAAAGAATTCATGACTATTTTCAATAAAATCTCTTTCTTTTAAAATTGCATGATGTTTTGTAAAAAGAAATTGATTTTGAAGAAGAAAGGATATTTTCCTCAAGAATTCAATTCAAGTGTTTTATCAAAATTATTTTCCATATAAGTTAATAAAGGGTTCTGTTTCTATCCATATTTTTACATTGATTTGACTACGTTGTGATGGAATTATGTTTATGAATTACTTTATCTTATATGAATGGTTTTATTATGTCATGTTGTTTAAGAATCCCATTTTTATTACATGGGTTATGCAATGATGTATGATTTATGATTTTGTGGCACACATAAGAAAGGATTCATTAAGAGATGGGTGGGACCTATATCTCCCTCCAATGCATTGGGTAAAGATTTCATATCTCATGAGATAGACATGGCTGGAATGGTAGGTTATACCGGTTCAGTGAAACAGGACTGAAACGAGGATTACTCGATTCAGAAAGGGACTTTGTCCACTAAGATAGTCTTGGCAATGAGTCTTGACTAACAAGAAATGATTCTCTATGATTATGTGTGTATTCCACAATGAGTAATGTTTTAAGTTATGGTTTCATTTTCACTACTATGATTTATCCCATGTTATGAAATTATGCTCTCTTTTGCAGGTTAAGATTTCCAAAAATGTTATGTTCTTATGAAAATTATGTGATTGATATTTCTTTTGTTTACCCTTACTGAGCATTTGAGCTCACCCTTTTATGTTTTCTTTTCCCCAGGATATAAAGAAAGGTTTTAGGTAAAAAAAAAGGAAGATCTTTATCGAAGATTTTGAAGATCTTTCACCAGGATTAGAAGATTACGTTCCGAGTTTCCAAAGACACTAAACTATTACGATCCTTGTGTGTGTATTTTGTTATGTATTAAGTATTCCGCAAAAGTAATGTAATGTTCATATACGTCAGGCTTCGGGTCTCTACATTTGGTATCAGAGGAAAGGTTTAGTCAACCTTTGGAAACTAGGATGCGAAAACGTTAGTGAGATCCCTAGAGATATTTCTAAGGTATGTCTAGGGATGTCCCTAAGGTTAAGTATACGTATAGGTTATAGTACTAGAACTACTCTAACGATCATAGAATTAAACCTAAGATGTTAGATGTTCAAGGTACTCCCCCTTTATTATGTTGTTTTCCCTAGCATGATTTTTGCCTCTCACGCTATTCTTTTTGGGTTTTAGAAAATGGCTGGAAACAAGGTGATTCACGATAATGGAGAAAATGATGGACAATGGAATGATATTCTTTATGAGCAACCAAATGAAATGGGATTTGGAAGTCCAAACATCATTATTATGCCGAATCAGCAATCTCGTAATATGATCAATAAAGTAAAATTTGGTAAGTTTCCTGACTCGGCTAATAAGAGAAAGATGGAGTTTCATGATGATCATAGAGGAAAGAAAGTTCAATTTCCTCTATGTAAATCATGTGGGAAGAGGCATCAAGGAGAATGTTTCAAAGGAACTGGAAGATGCTTTGGGTGTGGAAAAGAAGGACACAAAGCCAGTAAGTGCAAAGGAAAAGGTTCAGTTAATACCAGGGATGAGGATAATGGTATTGCTACGACATCAAAAATGGTTAAGTGTTTTAAATGTGGAATGTATGGGCATTATGCAAACAAATGCCCTAAGGGAAAGACTCATGAAGAGAATCAGTATGGTCATATGGGAAGTATTTATGTGGATGATGATGAAGAGACTACCAATGGTATGTGAGATGAAAGAATTGTTGAAGCTCGGTCAATGGTTTAAGAATGTAGTGGAATGATTATATGTTTATCATGTGTAATGTTGTATAAGTAATATCATGGTACTATGGAATAAAGAGACATGTAAGGATTGTAACATTGTTGTCTGATTAATGTTACCAGTATCCATGAAAGGTTATTCAGATATTTTTGGAATGAAGATGATATGCGCATAATGAAGGGATAAGGGGAAAATGAAATGTTTGACAGTATTCATGAGCTCATGATTGATATAAGGACTAAGTGATATCATGGTTTGAGTATATAGAATTTTGAGGATTTTGGTAACTTTTAACAGAACTCATGTTTTCACTAAGGTATTCAAGAGAATACACGATTAAGGACTTTGAATGTTTGGAATGTGACCAACAAGACATATCTTATGATATGTGGGGATCAACGACAGTATTAAATCTCTGGTAATCGTTGTCACTATATTATGAGAGTGGACTACAGTATTATGTATAAGCCTAAAGATTAGACTGGATTATGTTGGACATAAGTTAGTATTGTTTAAGGATAGAAGTTTTTTTCGATATTATTGATGGGATGTTATAGTAACGTAGTTCTAGAAAAAGGGACAACCTGCAGGACGGGCGACAGCCCATCGCTTCGGACAAGGCTGTAGGAATCGAACCCACAACCGAAGTGAGACTGGCCTTTATCGCCTACCACTGACCTACAGGAAGTCCCTGTTTAGTAGAAACTAGTTTTATTATATTAAGCAGTATGATATATGAAGTATAAGTCCATTTTAGGAACCATATGTGATTAATCTCACTATAGAATGACTTATGTATATTTAATAACTTTTTCTAACCTTTTGTTTGAGACAGATGGAATGACCCATCATTCTATCACATAATCTGCTAACACTTCACAAATAACAAATTCAACTTCATTTATTTAAGAGATGAAGTAGAAATTGTTCAAGGCACGAACAAAAGTGAGATTGTACCCAAATAAAGTAAGTATTTATTCTAAGCAAATTTTCAACTTTAGGGAAATGATCTTGAAAACCAAAAATGATTGTCCTAGTGATCTTATACCTGATGAATCAGATGGTACCTTATATCATCACAAATCTATGGATTTGTGATTACTGGCTTTTCCATAGCCATGTTCTCTACCACTCTCCATCAGAACATGATGGTTAGATTTCTCTTCCATATCCATATTTTCACCTATGTGGAAACCCAGTGATTAGTTTATTTGGGTAATCGTTACATTTCATACTTTAGTTTTTAAAGCCAAGTTTTGGTATTCCCTTTTACGATGTGGGTTTCTATTAAAGAAACTTTCGAATAGTAAACCATTTATAACCCCGACGAATTTCGAGGGCGAAATTCATTTTAAGGGGGGTAGAATGTAACAACCCGAGATTTTATGAAAAATATTCTTTTTATTTTATTAATGTCTTGTGTTGTACGCTACACCAAAAGGAGCTTGCACAACACACATCCTTGACTTGCCTTGCATTACACGCAATCACGACCTTCCTCGATAGCGTGTGTAATACGCAATACCGAGTTTCACTAAACAACGATATGCTATTAAAATGTTATTAAAACTAGCCGTTATGAATAGTAATAACCACTTTTTGAAATTTTGTAAATTTTATTTTTCAAAATGGATTTCATTTTTGGATTCGGAGTATCGAATTTAGCCTAAGGTGAAATTTTGGTACATTTCGGATAACTTTCATATTCTGATGAATAGTGAAAATTACTAAATTTTAATTAAAAACAACTTTTTTAATCGAAATTATTAATAGTGATAAATTATTAATTTGAGTGGTTTTAAAGTATATTTAGAATATATTTTTACAATTTAATACAATGTTGGTCATTGGTTGTAATTTCACATTTAAACCAGACATAATCAAGTGTCAATCTTTTGATAGATATTGTTTCTTAAAAACACGCTATTTGTTTTAACAGCGGGATTTAATTATAAAATTAATTAATGCAACTTTTGTGTTATGAATTTGGTAAAATAGACTTCATTTTTGAATTCGGAATATGAAATATAGCTTAGGATGAAATTTTGGCATTGTTCTGAAAAACATCAATTTTTGATGAATAGTGAAACTACTAAGTGGTAGGTTAAAAACTGAATTTTGCATAAAACATAATTTTACCGCTTCTGTGGATGGAATTTCGAAAATCCGAGAGACACGGTTAATATCAAGGACTAAAATGTGGTTCAATGAGATGAAAATAATTTTTTGGTGAATAGTAACTTTTTACTTTTTTTACCGCGGTTAATAGTAAATAGGGTAACTAAGGGTAAATATGATATTAATATTACCCTAACACATGTCCTAATCCTATTGGACAAGTGTATTTCGACCAAAAACAAACTTAGGAATAAAATATGACCATTTAGGCCCACTTGGATTAGATTAGGACATTTATTATTAATTTATTTAAAGAAGGGTTAAAATAGTTAAAATCAATGTTTAATAAGTAAATCATTTTTAATATGGGGTTATACATAAGATAAATTCGATTGTAAATATTCATTAGAAAGCTAAAAGGATTTCCTACATTATGGTATTTTATTTGTAATTTTTAGACATCAAATAATTTAATTTATTTATGACACAACGATGATGCAGTAATTATCTTTTTAATGAAATATTGACATAATTGATGTTATAAGCACCAAAATAAATGTAATTTGAGATTTTTTATGAATTCCACTAATTTTATAGGTTACTATGATATATTAATGTTGATTTAATCAACTTGGTTCGAACATTTAATTCTGTTATGACTTTCACAAAAATCATATATCAAATAGTGTCAAAATTGACACAAAATAGTTTTTAAATCAAATATTATATTACTAATTGTTATTTTATTCCTAAAAATCTAAGGCTCGGCCAAATGACTTAGATAAGGATATATATATTAATAATAAACAATTTGGGGTTCGTTTGTCATGTTATAGTAAGTGTATTAACCATATAGTGAAAGAAAACAAAAAGACACGGTAAAAGTTAAATTATTTAACTTAGAGTTAAATCTAATTGATAAGGTTTAAAATAATATCCAAACATGTCTAAATTTGATTGGTTGATGAGATTACAACCCTATCTCATCTAATCTTCGAATATGAGTCATTTTTGGAGGTTTTTAAGTGGGGTTAGATTTATTATAAATTAATATTTTTAAGAATTCCTAAGGTTCCCCTCTCCTCCCCTATAAAAGGACACCTCCTCCCCCTCCTCCTCACACCAATTTGAGCACTCAAGCTCGGCCAACCCCTGCCAAAATCTCTTCTCCACTTCCCTAGAAACATCCTAGAGGTTCTGGTCTTACTCAAAGACCAATTTTAGTTCCCTAAGAGGAGGTCTCCAAAAGGCGCTTCAAAGAAGAGGTAATTACCGTTACCAATTCTTTAATCTTTATTTCTTCTTCCACTTCTTATTCTTAGGTTGTTTCATTATGAAGTAATAACATCAGTATCACTCATATACTGATATGTTATTATAAGTATGAAACAACCCTATTTCACCATCTATCCATCCTACAGAAAAAGAAATCACCGCGCGTGCGTACGTACGGAATACCGTCTCCACGCCGTGGTGTAATCTATTTTCCACCACCACCTTACATGGATGGGTATAATGGTGTAAAGAATAACTATACATAGTTATTACAACATCATATTGATTCTGATATATTGTATAATTCACTCCAATTCAATTCAATATTTATAGAAATGATATCATCGCTCGTGCGTACGTACGGACTACCGTCTCCACGACGCGATGAGATTCATTCTCCATGTTAACCATTTAAGAATGATTATAAAGTATATATAAGAAATAATAATGAAATATATTACATTATAAAGCTACTGGATTTATGTATATATATACATATGTATGCCATCTACTTACTTCCATTTCAAGACAATAAGGAAAGGAAAACAGCGTTCATGCGTACGTACGGACTACCGTCTCCATGAACGGTGTTTTTCATTTTATTTATCTACCTATTATATATATATATACTGAATATATATGATATATAAATCATATTTTATATTCTGTAAGTAAGTAAATCATGATATAAGTAATGATGATGTCAAGAACAACAAGTCAAAACACCTACGATAAATGAAACGATTTTACCCAAAACGCTTCTTTAACATGGAATTTACAAAAGAACGGGTAATATAATGTCATAAGTGAACCATATATGATATCATAACAATGAATATGATTCTGTAATAAGTCAATAACATGATTTAAATCATTATACAGGAGGTTCGGACACTTACAAAGCAAGTCGGACCTAAGGTAAGGGAAATATCACAATCTCACTTTTATCCGAGATTGTTTTTACTTTGGTAATTACTGGGGTGTATTTTATCATCCACATCCATGTTCCCTCAATATGTAATATTATTTCCATCCTTCTACATTAGTTTATATCCAATTTTACCCTTTGGTGAGTTTTTAGTAAAAGATATGAAAGGAATCTTTTGTCGTTTTTCGTACGAGGTACTTTTTGACTTTTCCGACAAAAGTACGAAGAATGTTTTTTTTAACTTATACGGCACAAACGGATTTCTACTGTTTTATAAAGCCTTATTTTCATGAAGCTTCCTCTAAAAGAATTCATGACTATTTTCAATAAAATCTCTTTCTTTTAAAATTGCATGATGTTTTGTAAAAAGAAATTGATTTTGAAGAAGAAAGGATATTTTCCTCAAGAATTCAATTCAAGTGTTTTATCAAAATTATTTTCCATCTAAGTTAATAAAGGGTTCTGTTTCTATCCATATTTTTACATTGATTTGACTACGTTGTGATGGAATTATGTTTATGAATTACTTTATCTTATATGAATGGTTTTATGATGTCATGTTGTTTAAGAATCCCATTTTTATTACATGGGTTATGCAATGATGTATGATTTATGATTTTGTGGCACACATAAGAAAGGATTCATTAAGAGATGGGTGGGACCTATATCTCCCTCCAATGCATTGGGTAAAGATTTCATATCTCATGAGATAGACATGGCTGGAATGGTAGGTTATACCGGTTCAGTGAAACAGGACTGAAACGAGGATTACTCGATTCAGAAAGGGACTTTGTCCACTAAGATAGTCTTGGCAATGAGTCTTGACTAACAAGAAATGATTCTCTATGATTATGTGTGTATTCCACAATAAGTAATGTTTTAAGTTATGGTTTCATTTTCACTACTATGATTTATCCCATGTTATGAAATTATGCTCTCTTTTGCAGGTTAAGATTTCCAAAAATGTTATGTTCTTATGAAAATTATGTGATTGATATTTCTTTTGTTTACCCTTACTGAGCATTTGAGCTCACCCTTTTATGTTTTCTTTTCCCCAGGATATAAAGAAAGGTTTTAGGTAAAAAAAAAAGGAAGATCTTTATCGGAGATTTTGAAGATCTTTCACCAGGATTAGAAGATTACGTTCCGAGTTTCCAAAGACACTAAACTATTACGATCCTTGTGTGTGTATTTTGTTATGTATTAAGTATTCCACAAAAGTAATGTAATGTTCATATACGTCAGGCTTCGGGTATCTACAGAACATTTCTAGTTTTTAGGAAATTTCCCCTATTATCAATTAGGATATGAGTGAGTTTTTATCTAAAAAGTATATCTATAATATTAGGATTTCATTAAATTTTAGGGATTTCTTGGGTAACTGATCATAGTCTTCATATAAATCTCTCATCTTTTATTGTTTTATGATATTTGATATATGATTTATTTTGGAGGTGATACACGATGCACATTATTCTATATGGTGCATTAATCGTGTGGAATGAAATATGTTTTGTACATTGAGAGGATTATATTTTTTTCCCCTTGGATATGTTGTTTAATTGTGATGTTTCTCTAGATTCATTACCTTCTAAGCGATGATTTATGAGCATTATAGAACAACCATGTAGGTGTATCCACTTCTCATTAATGTGTGGAAGTGGGATATTATCTCAATGGTTTTAATAATATGTCTACCTAATAATTTTTTTGAATGATTCGAAATGGTTTATTTTCAATCAATTAACAAAATAATTCCACATTATTTCCAGGATGTTGTTGGGGAAGGTGGACTTATTCATACACCTATATCTTCGAGTTATAATTAGGATTCATGGTGTAGCCTCAACATTTTTTTATATTAGGATATCATTTCACATAGATATTATTGAAGAGAATCTAATAGGATTTATGAACTGTGTTGACATTGAGATCCACATAACACCTATAGATGGATGGTCAGAATTATAGGACCATACAAACAATCAATGTTATTATGAATGAATGGGAGGATTATTTCAATGTTTTTTTTCCAAAATGTACCTTTTACTATCAATTTTTTATTATAATAACATTTTTCTTGCCTCGATCAAATGGACCAGTTAGATGAGCTATATAGATGGCTATGATAATTGCCACTATATTGGAATTATGTTTGAGAGGATTACATGGGTTAACAAAGTCCCATGTATGAGTCCAGTAATATAATTCATTTAATTCATAAATTATTAGTTAAATCCTATACTATGACGAAGTCTTTTTGAACCATCTTTACCACCCATTAGATTATGGTTTGGTGATAAAATTTTAATTTACTATTATTTCAACCAGTACCATCATCATATAGTAATTAAGGGTAAGATGGTATAATATTATGATAGGTTTTTCATGTTGTGGAGCCTCTTATTAATGTATCATATTAGCTAGAGGAACCCTTGCATATACCAACAATTCATGATGTCTTTGACATTTTCCTGTTGAATAGTAACCATTCAGAACAATCTCATGCCTGATAGTGGGATGATTTGTAGTTGGATCCACATACAAACATTATAGAGAAACACTTTTTTATATTAGATTTAAATAAATTATGATACTCAAAAGAGTTTTTTTATTGATATGTGTGCTCTATAAATATATTGGATATATCGATGAGATGTGGGAATGTGATGTTTTTTTGGTCGATATATGCTGTTACATTATTTTTTCCAGTATAAATGAGGAATGTATGTCATAAGAATTATTTTGGGGGAGTTTTTGACACCTTTTAGGTAACATGTACATTAATCTATGATATTCATTTAACTATTTTTTTTAATTATAGTAATATACATAAAATCTTTAAAAATTGGATTTTTTGAGAAGATAGAGCAATGGAACAGAGGTAGTGCATTGTTTTTATAACCACACAGCTAACCATGAAAGGGTTCAGTGGATAGTTAATATATAGTTTTCAATAGCATGATCATGGTTTAATGATTCCTATTAAACCGTGTAGTAAAAATAGATCATGATTTTTTTGTAGATAATATCTCCCACATGGTAGAAACATGATTTGACTAAGAGTAAATCCAAACCGTGAATCATTTATTGCTCGCTTTGAATGTTATATTTTACCATTTCCCCTATAAATTTTTATTCCATATTTACCTCAATTTATCATACAATAATCTGAATATCATAATACTCATAATATAAATTTTTCTTCTTCATAATTTTATATTTATCAATGGGATATTGGTGGTTTAGTATTTGTTCATCATATTTCTCCTTGGTTTCATCTTCCTTCCCCACTCTCCTTGGATATTCTTCCATTTTCATGGATATTTGGAACCCTTCCATGAGGTTCTAATTAAAAAAATGGTTTTATTGGGATATTTGGATTATTTTAATTTGAAATATCTATTTGAGTCCTTATTCAACCTATACTGGGGGATTTCCATTGAAGCCGATGAGGCTGAAACTAATTCCAATTTAGGGTTCACTACTAAGGGTTTTATCTATAAATTATCAATATTATATGAATCATATATGGTTTTAATTTTGTTATTATTGATATAAATTAATAATTGTTTATGTATATCCTTTTTCTGATGCCCTCTATGAAATTGTTTGAGAAATTTTTGGTTTAAATAGATATTTTCAATAGCAGGCTCCACATCCACACCCCAATTATTTGATTAAATAACTCAATTAAATTTTATGTTTTTAAAAAAATTATAAATTAGTTTTAGAAGTTTTTCTACCATATGGGATGTATTTTTATAAAATGTTCATGCTACTTTGTGAAATTTTCTAGGGAATATTTTTCCTGTATGGATCATTTTTTGGGAGTATGTTTCCATGGAGTAGCACATGAGTTAAATGGTGATTAGGAGGGGGTTATACAAGGGTCTATGAAATCCATTAATTGATGATAACAATGTGTTAATACATTTTAGATTTTAGTTGAATGTGTGATCATTTATTTATGATAACAACTATATATTACATTTATATAGTGAGAGACCATGAGAACTCTTGGAGTTGGTTGTATAGAAAATAATGATATTATACACTTTTTTCTCTGACTAGAATTATTATTCGTACTCTCACACCTTTGAACCCTTTAATAATATACTTATTATAACTTACTCTTGCAAGATTGGGTTATATGATTTTTTGTATTTTTTAGTTCCATTTATAATGTGATATCTTAATCATGAACATTTAAATATATATGTTTATATGTTGATGATTATTTCCAAATTTATAATTCATGGTATGATAATTTGAGGGTCTTATTCCTTGGGAGTTTTTTTAATTTTATAACTGGTTATAATTATATTTGAAATAATTTTTATTTGAAATGGAAAAAAAATTATCTCAATGTATTATTTGAGATAGGGATTCCATCAAATTAGTTAATTTTTAGAATGTTTATTATGCTTAGTTTATTATTTTTCATGGGTAAAATAATTAAATATAAAATTTGATGCATGTCACTACCTTCTTTACCTGTATCCCTACATATTACTTTGGGTATATATACACTCTATTTTGCTAAAACTATGTAATGTCAAGGGTGAAATTTACCCATGTGAATCATCATGAATAATTTCATATTTTTTTGTTGGAGGAGATGTAGTCTCAGAAGGTTAGATCATGAAGAGTCATTTTGGGATTTTATAGTGATTAGGATGATTATATTGCAACTATTGGGCCATATTTGAAACCATTCCAACACATTTACATTTTGAATCATGATATAAGATAAAAAGTATATATTTCTAGTTATCTCATGTTTTTTATGATATATATTACTTATTATGGTATCTGATTTTATTTTATGAATAAATTTAATGTTATATTTATGTTTTTCACTCTGATGATATTGTTATGTTTTTTATTTTTCATTGATTGTTATTTTATTTTACCATGGGTGAATCTATTCCAAGGAATTATTTTATTATACTAAGTGAGAATCTCTAGCATGTGGTGACCAAGAATTCAAATTGTGCCTTTTGATGGTCCATCGCAAGAGATAGGTAATCTCGAACAAGGATTGTTAATTATAATAACAAAATGAATGAATTATTGGTACTTCTTATGGTTAAAATGTTGAATGATAATGGTAAAAAAGACAATGGAATTGAGGAACCAAAGGATCCATTGAAAAATACATAAAATGAACAGAGGAATATCATCATAGGGACAGATAGTTTTTTATATTTCCCATGGTTCTTCTATTGAATAATAAATTATTTGAAGTAAATTTAATATAAAATTAATCACTTATTCTATATGTATATCTAAAAATTTAAGAGTTTTTTATAATTTTTGGTTATTAGAAACTAATTGTTTTTATAGTAATAGAATCCAAATAAAACAATAGTGTAGTTATAAAAATGTTATATGTTGTAATTAGAATTATCCAGGAGGACACAAGAAGATGATTAATATGTCAGTTCTGTGATGTGAAAAACATATTGTTTCCTTGTTTAATGATAATAGATCAACTTTTATTACATATTACCAATGAATTAATATCACATGTAAATTAGGCTAAACAATAAATCATTCCATGGACTAAATGTTGTTCATGATGTATATTACTCAAATAATATTTAATTAATTCATGACTCATACTAATGAACAAATGAATATTGAATGTATGTCTTCTTTTTTACTCAATTTAAGAGAAGATAAAACATTATATTATTAAAATATGTAGTTTTCAAGGATATATCCTGAATAATTTTGACCTCTTTAGAGGTAATGATCAAATGTATTTTTTATACATTTTAATATTTATCATTGTACAGAGAATCCTATAGAAATAACGATAGGCCACAATTCCATGCGATTTCATTCAGATAGAGATTATGAACTATTCCAAAGTAATGAAATTTGAAAATCATTCATATGATTCCACTGACTGTCTTATTTAAAAGAAAAGTGATAAAAATATTATGTATTGAGATAATAAATTAATATATTAGTGTCTCTTTGTTGAAGAATATCTTTACCAAGCATTAATCGATAATGAAATTTTGGATTGGACTTGTTATTAAACACACAATTAGTAATACATATCAACAATATTATGTTATCAATGATGATAAATGAGGAGTCATACAAGAAACCATATGTTATTATAATTTATTTTTTACTAATTTCTAAACTCAATTTTACATTAACACAATTTATTTGTAATGTATGTCAAATTATAGTCAATGTAGAGACTCATATTCATTATTTTGAAGATTCCATTATTTTTGTAACACCCCAGGTAAATAAAGAATATGACATTTCATATTTATCCATATTTGTGAATAAAATATTTAAATGACTTTAAAGGGGATGCTATGCTCAATGGCGTACCCAACACGCAACAACGAGTTTCTTGGGAATCTTACGTTGCACTCTAATAATAAAATAATATTATTTTAAATGTTAGTTAACGAGTAGCCGTTGTACTAGCGGGAATGGATAGAAATAACTAAAATATGACTATATATGTTTTTAAATGTTTTTACATTTACCCAATAAAAGATAGAGGCTTAAAATACGGAAAGAATTCAATTTTAGGCGTATATGCCCTAGTTTTCACTAAAGGTTCACTTATCGCCTTTTGATGGAGAACCGTCATTAAATATAGTTTTTTTCAATCTTAAACATTCTTTTGGACCAAATAAAACTCTTATTAAGAATCGGGACATCAAAATTTACTTTGTGTAAATTTTTGGCATCTTTCTGATAAAGTTCATTTTTTTAATGAATAGTGTAAAATGTTGTATTTTAATTCAAAACCTCTTTTTAATCTAATTTATTTATATGATTAGATTATCTTTTTAATTGGTTTTATAGTAAAATTAGAAAATATTTTTACCATTAAATCCAATAGTGGTCGTTGGAATTAATTTCACTTTGAAATCAGACATAAACTAGTGTCAATCTTTTGATACTTATTGTTTTATAAAAACACGCTATTTGCTCTGACAGCGGGAAATAATTATTAAATTAATTAATGTGACTAATATGTTTTGAATTTTGTAAAACGGACTTCATATTTGAATTCGGAATATCAAATATATCTTAGGGTGAATTTTTGGGATTTTTCTGAAAAACTTCAATTTTTGATGAATAGTGAAACCACTAAGTGGTACTTATAAAAGCTGATTTTTCGTTTAAATGAAATTTTACCACTTCTGTGTTTTGAATTTCAAAAATCCGACATACATGGTTGTAATTAAGAAGTAAAATGTGGTTCAATGAGATTATAATAATTTTTTGGTGAATAGTAACTTATTAAGTTCTTAATCGTGATTAGTGGTAATTAGTGTAGTTTAAGGTAAAAATAATGCTTTAATAATATGAAATGACCTAGACACATGTCCCAACCTTATTGGTTGTGTCATGGCCGACCGAGACAAGCCATGGGTCAACTTGGGGACCCCATGGAGACACTTTGGTTGGGAAATGACATAAATAACTTTTTATTAAATGTTAAAGTAAAAATGACACAAACAAAATATGGTTTACGAAAACAATTTTTACATGGGGTTATAAAGATCAGATTTTTGATTATAAATAGTAATTGGAAAGCTAAAACGATTTCCTACATCATAGTATTTTTTTTATAATTTTTAGACATTAAATAAATTAAATTAGTTATGACAAAATAATGATGCAGTGATAACATCATTATTTGACGATTTAAATAAAATGGAAAGATAATGTAAAATCTATGAACTACACATGTCCAAAACTTATTTGATGTGTGTATTTAGAACCCTTATCACCTTAGCCACGAATTATTTCAATGTGGGTCCTTTTAAAACCGAAACACATTTTCAAATAAAGTAATATTTCATTACTTACCAAAAGTACCCCTCCTCTCCTCTTATAAAAGGCCCCCACCTCTACCTCATTTCACACACTCCTAAAGCCTTTGGCTCGGCCAAACCCTTCCCATTTACTCTCTCCACATCCCTATACTCATCCTATAGGATTAACTTTGGGCATAATCCTTTCAATGGAAGCCTTTAGGCTCAAATCATAAGGAGATACACTTTTAAAGGTAATTCATTCTCTCATGTTCATTTGTTTTATTTTGCTTCTCCAACCCCCTAAACTCTTTTTATTTACTTATTTTGTAACTACACCAGTATCTTCAATATACTAGGATGTTTTTATAAGATTTATTCGAGCTACACTCTCACACAACTACATCAAATGGTTAAAGAACATACGGTTTCCGTGGATGGAGAAATTGTGCCTCCCGAAACGATGATTGTTCAATACTCATTTAACACCTTCAAAGGTGGCCATTATGATGTAACTATTTTTATATATTATATATAATATGTTTATGTTTTACTTATGCTTATTTATTTTTCATTTGTGTTTTACCTTTATGGCTTCCATTATGGGTATACACGATATCTTCATTTTAGGAAGTGCGGACTACCGCCCCCTCAAAGTGATTTGATTCGTTAATGCCATACGTGGGACGTATAAAGGATGGATTTAATGTTATTATATATGATGTTATACTGGAATTATTATTTACCTCTATATCATTATTATTTCTTTCCATTAATGTATGAGATTTAAATGAAGGTAGCGTTCATGCGTACGTACGGCTTACCGTCTCCATGAACGGTGCATTTTATTTCTTATCCCCAAATGTAATGTACTATTATAAGTACATATATATAATGGATATATATGATGTATGATACATCTAAATTATTAATATAATTCTGGAATTAAAATATACATACCTCTCATATAGTTTTAATTCCATTAATACGACATAGAAATGAAAGTAGCGTTCATGCGTACGTACGACATACCGTCTCCATGAATGGTGCATTTCATTTCTTTTCTATAAATGATTATGTGATTTTATAAATACATATATATGCTTGATATATATTATATATATGATATATATGATATCCAAATCTGGAATGTCATTTTTGGATATGAAGAACCTTTGACCACACGAACAACAAGTAATTGTAAGAAGTCCACTTTCGACTTAAGAACCAAATATCGACAAACCAAACATGATTAACTTAAATGATTAAATAATGTTTATAACATGGTAATAAGTGATATAAAAGGAATAATGAACTTTAAAAAGGATCTTAAGGATGTATAAATTAACTCAAGTTTATTATTCAGGAGATTAAGGAACAATCGAGTCAAGTCGGACCCGAGGTAAGGGATCTTACACCTCTCTTTCTTTTTAAGTACACTCTTTTATGTCGTTCCTTTTAAGCTCATATTTCTTATGATTGGAATGTTATTTTATATTAATATTACTGTAATTTTTATGTTCATGTGATGAGAGACCCTATTCTCTCTCATCAATCCATTTTGGAAGTTTTGAGTGGCACCGTTAGGCTGCCAAATTTTCGTAAGAGATCTAACCTCTCTCTTTATTTTTAAGTACTCTCCTTTATGTCACTTCTTATAAGCTCCTCTTTGTAATGGTGGGGGATGTTATTTTATATTCCTCTTTCTGTACATTTTATTTTAATGTGATGAGATACCCTATTTGATCTCATCAATCCATATTCGGAAGTTGTATGTGGTGTCGTTAGGCTGCCGAGTTTTCGTAAGGGATTTTTCATCTCACTTTTATTCTCGTGAGATTTATGCTACATTTGCCACAAATTCCATTGAGTGGTGTATGTACTGCCCATTATTCTACTCTTTGTGTAATATAATTTCGTTTATGAGTATTTACATCAATGATCTATTGTCCTTCTTTCATGGGGTCTATGTTTTGAAAGATACCCAAGTCGGTAAGGGAACCTTTCACCCTCCTCTTTTTTTAAAAGACTTCTTTTGTTGGGTCTTTTAATTTACATACTGTTATGTTGCGATATGTTCTAATATATCCTTATTGATGTAAATTTTATGTCCATGTGATGAGATACACTTTTTATCTCTCATCAACTCATTTTGATGTGATGTCGTTAGGCTGTCAAGGGAACTTTTTAACCCAATTTCGATTTCTTTGGGTTCAACAAGTAGTCAATGAATATGTCATCCATTGAATATGTGTGAATGAACTTTTATTGTTTTACACTTAATATCCACTTATATTGGGTGTATTTATATTTTTCACACATATTTTTGAGATTGATTTGTCCTTAATTTAAGGATACCTTCTTTATAAAGGATTTCATCACATTTGACATTTCTATTGAGGGTTCATTGTTGTTATGCACCAATTCACTCTTATATGGTGTATATACTGTCCTTTGGAGTATTATATCATGAATCCATTTATTCTCATGATATTATAAAGTTCTGACTAAATGTTATTCCTCAATTACTGTATTCAATCGTCATTAATTTTGGTAAAACCCCTTTAACCAAAATGTCGTTTTAAATGTTTTAATTATTTGTTCTTATTAATATCCATGTTTTCAAAATGGTTTTAAGGATTTATTTATATGGATATTAATGGTTTAAAATTTTAAGCTTCAAGGTGGTATGGGACACTTTGATTCAAAAATCTCTTTATTAAATGTTTAAAATGGTTTTAAAAATGGTTTTGATAAAGGATTCTATTATGATATATTATGATGTGGAAATGTTATCATTCATTTATATTGGTTTTATGTTTTATGATTTTATATTAGTAATTGGACATTTTAATGGGTGGTTACGTTATAAACCATATGACGGGTGGTGCCGTGAATACCAGGATGGGTGGTTACGTTATAACCTCCAATGCATTGGGTATGGAAGTCAGTCGTATGGCTATTCCATTAAGTATGTATGGAAATTGGCCGTATGGATATTCTATTAAGTGATATGTGTGGGAGTAGACCGTATGGTTATTCCACTTAAGTATGTTTATGTCCCAAGTTACCTTTATATAAGTTATGTGTTCTTTATAGGGGTTTTATGGTAATACTTTGGTTACAAAAAGGTAAGTAATGATATTTTATTCAGTGAAGAGTTTTTTACTACTTCATAAAGGTGAAAAGTATTACCTTGATAATGTATACATGGTTTACTATTTGTTTTGATAAACTAACAGTTTTTATTCTTTGTGTATCCCTTACTGAGTTTTTATGCTCATCCCATGTTTTTGAAATGTTTTTCACAGGACTTAGCATGGAATAGGGTCAAGGATGGGATCAAGGGAAAGTCATGCTACCTAAAACATGAAACTAGACATGTTTCTTTTTAAGAATTTTTATTTTATGGAAATTTAGTAGAAGAGACTACTTTTTAATCTTTTGAGATGTAATAGTTATGTCCTAATTCTCTAAAACTCTAAACCTGAAAAGATCCTCAATGTGAATTATTAATTTAATTCAATTTTAAGTAAGGTTTAAGGCTGGGGCCTTATAATTTTCATGATATATTTAGAAAATATAAACTTTATCACATATAAATATTACTACTATAATAATAAATTGACATAAAAAGAGTTTTAATATGATATAAATACATTATTTCATATGAACATGTGTGTAGTCCCAACATTTTTTATTAGTATAAACAAACACGAATCATAAAAAACACAATGTGATTCTTATTTTTTATCTTAAAGTCCAAAAATGATTTAATATAAATCTAGATGGTATAAAATGTTGTAGTAAAATGATAATCTTTAATACTACAAAAGGATGTGTATTTATATTTTATATTGTGGTAGGATGAATCATTTAGGCCATGTTAAGAATAATGATACCCAACTAAAATGCACTGAAACTATTCCAACTTGAGATTTTGGAAAAGAAACGATCCAGAGACAGATTTAATGCTAGAAGAAGAATCCATACTGTACAATTTTTACTCACCATGGTGGGTGATGTATTTTTCAATTTTAATAATAAATCATAAATAGATATATGAAAGTGTAATCGACTATGATTTAAATATTTAAATAAATAAAGAAAATGGATTCCATATACCAAAACAATTTCTATGTCTCGACGGTTTCTCAAACTAATCTAATGTTATTAGTAGGTATTTAAGAGAGACTAAACGTGGGTGATAAATTCATGGTACAAATATTTATCTACAGTTTATACCATGACACAATTCTTATATAAGTTAAAATTCAACTTATAATCGGAACTTTCTATGGACATTTAATTTTGAATTAGATGTCAATAGAAAAATTCATATAATGAATCTATATGATTTAACCAGAATGATTTTATGGCAATGTAAAATGTTAATTAGAGGGTAAATTTACTTAAATGTATATTTGTATTGAATTAATCTACATGATAATAGTAGATTAATTGGTAATTACTCTTCACGATTTTTCTATAATACGATAGTAGAGTCATCATAGATTCAAAATAATAATATGTTACTAAAATATGTAAAATAATATCTTTTTGTTAGTGTTCAAATTCTATATTTAATCTACACTATAAATACTAATTTAATGTAGGAAACTATTTTCTAATGAAAAAATATATACTATAGTTAATTAGATAGGGTTATTATAAAATGTAAAAGTATAAAATATGACAGTGTATTTTAAAATATATGTAGTAATAATTTAGAAGTTAATTGTTACAGATGTATGACTGAATTAATCTATCCAATATGAAATTTGTGATACATAGGAGGAGATTTATTAGGTGATTATAATTCCATATGAATCTATTATGGACCAAAACCATCTGTCATGCTATGTAATAGAACATATACATCCAATATATACTTTGTATGTGGTTAATATCCGTAAAATCCAAAAGAATGGTATGGTAAGGAGTCAGATCTATCCAATTTTTCAGAAGATAGAACCTCATTTAAGTAATAGATATACGTGGTGTAAGAAAAACTTTTTAGAAGTGATAAACTATTCTTTATTTTGGTAAATATACCCTAATATAATTATTTTGATTTGAAAATGAGAAAAATAATGTTATTAGATCTAGTGGGAGATACATCTAAATATATTGAGTGTGTTATGAATTGTGGAAGAATTGAATAAGTAGTTTAAAAATCAAAATGATTTGGTTTATTTACATAAAATATCAAATAGTATATATCTTTTTATAATAATTAAAATTATGGTAATATTTTTATATTGGTAATTTCCTAGATACCGTGTTTAGCTAGAGGAAAAAAATTAATTGGGTTAGACATCACATGGGGAGTCTTACTTCTGTAGGTCAGGCCTTAGATTGTAGTGTAACCAGAAAACTATGATGTGATTGACCCAATAACTAAAGACATTACTCATGAAAATCAAGGTCCAATCATGTGAGGGATAACTAGGTTAGTTAGTAAGATGGATTTAGTGAAAATTAGAGTTCTATAATATTTGGATCCCCAAAAATAAATTAAATATTACTTTTAAATTATCATATCATGTATACACTAAGTTGTAAATGACACTCACATATAATAATAGTGTTTATATTAATGTTTCAAATATGTATATGGTAGTGTAGATATATTAATTTTTTATAAAATTGTAATAACAGATTCCAGGATATAATGTGATCCTAAATTTACCATGACTACAATAAATAACATATATCATATGATCAAGAAACATCATAATTGAAGGACACAAATGATGTTTTTATAATTGGTGATGAGGGATCATAAGAATTGAGGTTTCATATCAGAACATTTCCCTATATAATTTCATTTAGATGAGATCTTATGGACTTACAACACAATTGGAACACCACATGAGGCAAGTGTCATTTGAATTTCCTATTTTAAAATGTGTATAATAGAATCATGGATTTATTAATTTATAATCTTATACTATTTGATTTCTTAAATTGATCTATTATTATAATAATTAAATTTAACTCATGTCAAATTTAATTATGTTGAATTCATCATTAGTTGTATGGAATTGATTGCATAATCGGGATATAATTTTTTTTTCTTATGAAGGTCGGATATATATATCCCAATTGACTAAGATGGTACTACCTTCACCAAATAAATGGGAATTACAAGAAAATATATGTATATTTAATATGTTCAATAAATATTAAATAAAAAAGTCAATTACACAATGTATGGATCCAACATTATGAGAAGTCACCAAACAAATATGATATATTACGGATAATGAGTTCATAGGAGGTTCTCATTGCTATGAATATTACATTGCTCAAAAAGTTCCTTGATGGGTTTTTTGAATCTTCTCCTAGTATATTAATAATATTCAGTGTTATTGAGATAAGTGCATATTGGGGCATACACATAGCATATTAAAAACGGTGACCTCTTATAATGAAAAATGATTTGGGTGTGGTGGGACCCACCAAAGTTTCTGATTTATGTATGAGTCAAAAAGTCATAATATAATAGATAAATTTAATATTATCTATGTTATTAATAAGTTTTATTGAATTAATTTATTAATACATCCACATCATATTAAGTTAATATATGTGAAAATTTTTATTGAATGAATAGTATATTAATATTCAAGGATCGTTCAATATTTATGAGAAGGACGATTCATGTTAATTTCCCCTTTTTATCATGAAATTTATTTATTATATTAGTTATATGTGAATAATTATGGATTATGATTATGAAATCGATATTTTTTCTTAATGTGTCATTTTTGGGAATTAAGTATCTATGGGGCCATTTCTGTGTGATTAATCTCCACAATCTATGTCGTATGGATCACATTTATGATGTACTATTCATCAACTAGAATTTAATAAATCCCTTTTCCTTGAACTGAAATCATAGATAAGGAATTTGAAGATCCGACCAACCAACCCATGCAATTATTCATTAATTGAAGGATAAAAATAGTGGTGATCATTGGGATGGCAATCAATTCATTAAATATCAACTCGATCACCCATATTTCAATGATCGATGGTACCAAAGAAATTATAATTTCATATGATTGATATAGAGGGATATAAATGTTGTTCCTCTAATCAATATTCAATGAAAATTTTATTTTTCCCATGTTTCCATATATTTGAAGGATGTGATTATTAAAATTATTGTTTTAGAATTATTCCATCACACAACTTCATTTTGATTGATACTGATATATTCATCACTAAGAAACACAATTTTATGACAATACAGTGATACCAAAAATTTATTACCGGCTCAAATACATTTTTTTACCATGATACCATTAATAATTATGATATAAGTTGTTATGGAATGTTCTTTCAATAATAAATCTCACGTAAGTGTTTTTCAAAATTCAGTTTCCACACAATGAGTTATAATTGGTTATTATTGAAATATATTATTATTATATGTTTTATACATTATTATCTATGATATTTTATCTTATATTTCATGTTCTCTTTTTTAGGTATTTATTTTAATATCAATAGAACACATTCTCTTATGTTTCTTATATCTTGAATTGTGATGTTCTTATGGGTTTCTCATATTCACATTCTTCTGATAATACATATGAAATTGTTAACACCAATTTATTTTTTATGGTGTATATTCTTAAACAAGTATTTAATTTACCATAAATTTCATAATAACTGTGATAATTAAAATTATATATTATGTTATCTGCTTCAATTAGTTTTGATTCCAGGGGTACCAAATACATAAGGGGTTTATAAGACAATCATTTTTTATTTCGGTTATTATTTTCATCATATAATTCTATATTATATTATTATATTCATAAAAAATAATATTTAATTATATTGAAATTTATTATTCTCTATTATGACAATTTAAATGATAATTCTAATCAATTTATTGATGAATTCAATTCTCATCAATGAATAACATCATTATGAATATTTCTTATCCTTATCAATAATTTATTTCAATTAAATTTCAATATTATTTAACCCTAAAAATGTCAACCTTTATTTTTTAATACAAATATGTTTTCTTATTTCCATATGTATATTTCACATAACTTATTTTAAAAATAAAGCATTATTAAGCATTTAATAATGTTGGTTTTAAAATAAGTTAAATACCAATAAGAATTTTCAATTCACAATAAGAATTTTTTATCTTTGAATAATCATTTTTAGAGACAATCATTATTCTTATTCAGGGTTCTATAATTCTAATTTGTTTAAAAATAAAATTTTATAAATTTATTCATGTCAATATATTAATATTTACATTGTAAAGAGGAAATATCTATTTATTTTTATGACAATGTTAATAAAGAATTTACATATACACATTTTTTGGATTCCCTTTTATTTACCTATTTATATAATAATTATCTCCATCTAAAGGATTAATTTTTAAAAAAAAATATATTCATTATATAATGAAATTATAATTATGGGAGATTAAATTTTGGTATTAAGAAATCTAATTCTTGATTTAATTTTGTTAGATTCCATTTTAAATATATTCGAATTTTATTTTACTTATATGGGATACATTTGATATACATAATGATTGATTACATGTAGATCAATTATACAAGTAATATTATTTTGTGATTGGTCGGGGTATATATCACAAAAAATGAAACAGTTATGGTTTTCATTATTCTTGGGAAAACTAATCTTTCATGAACATGATTACAATTATATATGAATTTAAAAAATATTTTTTCAGATGATTGAAGCCATCTTTGTTCACAATAATTATGAATGGATTTCATTACGGATAGATATTCTTAAATTATAGTCCATGGACATTATTGAGGGAAACCAAGTTAATAATTTTAATATTAAATATAATTTATATTATATCACATCTAATAATATATTAATTTGATATCCTCTATAACATGTTATTATAGTTTCATTATATCACAGTATTATTCATAAGTATATGATTTAATATTTAATATTACATGGAAAACTCTTATTAGTCTATGTTAGTTATAATCAGTTATTTCACAAGCTATCATGTTTCTTCATAATTTATATCCATTCCTTAATGACAAACTAATTGGGTTTTCCATTATTAATCATTTTTGAACACCCATTCACATGGTTCCCATTTTAAATTTTATGTTAATGATTATAAAAATTAAATATATTGAAAGGGGGTCTAATGTAGTGAAATTGTTGATTACTAGTCACATTACTATAAAATCGGTTATTTTTGTATGTAGTCTCAACATACAATATTCATATTTCTTATGGAATGTTATTTAACAAGATAAATAATGAATATTACTGAAAAATTATGTAATATGTATAAATGAAGTGATTGGGTAACATTATTTGGTATAAATGTAGTGATTCATCATTTTCGGGGATTAGATTACATTTTTTCTCTATGACTAGATAATATTTCTAAAAACACAAGGTAAAATCCTAATATATAGGAATATGTCCATAATTTTTGTAATTTATTTATTGTGTGGCTTATAAGAAACAACTTCCATGTCAACATACAATAAAATTGGAGAAAGGATCATGTCTACATGATATTCTGTGTAATGACCATGTAAAGTGATGCATAAGTGTTAACTCGATCATAACTATTTCCTTGACAAGTTGTCCTAACAAGAAACCGATTATAACACTAATGGGGGATATGATATCACTTGATTAACATTAACATTAGGATCTATTATGAGGGTTATATGTTGAATTTATATATGTCATATATTCATAATCATTTTACAGAACCTAGTAGGAACATAAACATAGATAACCAATCTTAACTAAATAATTTATAGTATTATCCAATTATATAGTAATTTAGTTATAACTATAATATATAGAAATATAGCTTCATAGTGATATTATATGTTAGGGTTGATTTTTCTTAATAAATTAATCATTAACATAGATGTTCTAACATATTCTTAAAAACCATTTTGATTTAATTGTTTTTTTTTGGAATCATTATAATAATAATGATGTTTTCAAATGATTGTATCAAAAACAAATATGTCTTATAAGTGAAATAAAGAATAAATTTTCAGACAAATGGTTAGGAAAATTGATAATTGGAATATATGATTATTTAGATGTAAAAGATGAGTTATATTTAATTACCCAAGATATTCATATCGATATTTCCTTAAGAATTATACGTTGGGTTATTTATATCATGTGGATACCATTTTCTAATTTCATTTCAATGTAATAAATTCAATTATGATTAAAAATTGTCTTTATCATAAGATAGTTGTGCACCTAACTATTTTAGTATTATTTTCTAATTAAATAAATATAATTTTTTTGAAATTTTATCATAAGAAATGTTTAATGAAGAAGAACAATGATATATTTTATTAAAATAAAATTTTAAATAATAAATAATATCATTATAATATAGTTGTTATATTTCAGGATATAAATAAAATAAACTACATCATGATATCTATACATAAAAAAATCATAATGACAACATGTTGTAGAATCATTTAATACAAGGCTCATTTACCCAATCATGAAATGAAGGTTACATCAATATTAGTTTTACTAGACGAAGTCCATTACAAACTCCTCCATGTTTCCGTTTAGAGAATTTTTTTCAGAGAAATTAAATATCATTGAATCTTATAGGAACTCTATACTAGATAAATCTTCTCCGAGGATAGCCACTGTCAATTATCTTACACATATACTTGAAGATGATGAATTGAGGGGATTCATAATTAGAAATTGGGATAATATGAACATGTATTATTGTAATTTTAATATTCATAGATGTATTTATTATGTTTAATATTTTCAAAATATAAAATTTTAAGGAATTATGTTAATGAAAAATATATGTATGTATTTATTACAAACATTTTTATAATATGTATTAAATATTTATTAATTTTTTTTGAATCATTTATAATTTGGAATAGAAATCTTCATCATCTATTTTAAGATGAGTAGTATTTTATACATATAAGGATTTTTCAAAATATTAATTCTCCATTATTAATGTCTTATTATATATTTCACATTGTGTAAACAAATATATAAACACTAATTTCAAATTATTAACAACTATAAGTACATTCAACGATGTTTAATGATCAATTTTATATCATAAAAAATATTCCTTTATAAATTTCGTTGGGATTAAAAACATAAATTTATTCTATATATAAAATAATTTTTCAGAAAATGGATATCATTTTTCATTAAAATAAAAAATTTATAGCATAAAAATCATGGATTATTTGGAAAATTTTAATTTTACTTGAATGGGGAATACCTACATTGAAATATAATATACCATTTATGAAATAATTTGGATATTTGTATGTATTGATAAATAATGAAACATGTTTATAGATTAAATATTAATTTATTATGAAATATTTTAATTTTTTGAAATATAATGACAAAATTAAAAATATAACATTTACATATTGGAATTTTAGATATATTTTCTCTATAACAACTTTTATATGATTCATCTTCATTATCAAAAAATTAATTTCAATGAATTTTATAAATTTTATATAATAAAATGGATTTCATATTAATAGTAAAAATAATTAAATTTTTTAATAAGGGTTATTTCATTTTAATTCATAAATTTTATTATTTATGTAAAACATTTATGACCATGGTAAAAGTAAATAATACGAATAATTAAAATGAAGAAGTAAATGAAAAATATAACAAATAAATACCCCATAATTTTTTCATAATAAGTTTATTGACCATCAATTCCCCCTTTAAAATGTTTTCCAGTTTGGGAGATACATTCCTTTAAAAGTGTTTCTCTTATTACAATTCATGTACTAATTTCACTTATAAATAGTGTCTTTAAAAACCAAATATCTCCTAAAATAATAATATTATAATATTGAAAAAAACATATAAATTCCTTGTAAAAATATCCTATAATAGTTATATAGGAAGTGTATCAAAAAACCCCACCTTTCAAATTTGGAATTCAAATTACAAAGGATTCGTTCCAAGGAGTAATATAGAAATTTCTAAACACTTTATTACTATAATTGACACTTTAGTTCTCATCCTACATCTAAAAAATAAATTATACACATGATAAATACTTCATATATTATACAAATAAATAATACATATGATATTATTGAGTAAAAAATTACAAGAATTTTTTTCTACTTGTTTGATTAAAAAAATTAAAAATCATTATAATGTAATTCGTTGATATTAGAAAATTACCTAAAAGAAAGTCATCATAGATCTCATTACACAAACCAAGAACATAGATTCCATATTTTGAAAATAGAGATATATAAATAATTGAAATAGAATAATTTAAATATATTTTACATTCCAGGTATGTTGATATTACCTTCAAATTACTATCATACCCATCCATTTAATATATCAGGTTCTTCTTTTTATCTATTTAATGAAATTAATGACTGATGGAAATTTTTTTTATCATGAATGGTTTGGAAAATATTGTTACATTAAATATAAAATATGAATATGTTATAAATTTTTCACAATGTAATTGAAATATAAATATTTGACTCATTATGATGATACGACATTGGATTCACTAATTTTTTTGAAATGATGTCATTATATGATTCTTCATTAAGAAACATACCTAAAATTCCAGTGGAATGAAAATTGAACTTACCGAAACATATTAAAACCATTATAATTAATAATCTATGAGTCACCAATTTATTATTAATTTACAAGAACCAACATATCAATTATAAAAATAATATGATATAAAAACAATTATAAACATCTGATAATGAAAATAAATTATAACAAAATAATTTTTGTATATTTATTGATTATAAATATAAATAATAAAACTAATATATATTTACATGATATTAATATAACTGTCAAATATAGTTTTATTTAAGATACAAGAGTTCAGATGACATTAAAACTAGGTGGAATCCTATGTAATGGTATTTCTTATCTCAACATTCATACATTGAGTTAAAATATTTTATTCATGAACAAAATTTTTATATTTTTGGTAAATTCTTCCATATAATATAAGAATATTTCAATTACCATTTGATTATGAGAATTTACTTTTATATGAAAAAAACCCTTTCATATGTTTTATACACCATGAATTGTTATGTTCCAAAGTTTATCATATTCCAAATTTCTTCTGTAGTTACATAATACATCATCAATGAATATCTCTATTTATTTGGATTTTATACTCTGATAAGGGTTACTTTTACCATAACCTTTCTTCAAATTTCTGTGATTTAAAAATCTATTCTAATTTATATATCTCAAATGGGATTAATTTAATTATTACTAAATTAATATTCTATTTTGAAATCGGTAAATTAAATTCATTGAGTTAAATAATATTAATATTAACATATTTCTTAAATGACGGGTTTATACTATATAAAAATCTTATTGTATGAATCATTCTCATTATCCATTGGGGAAATAATAATTTTTATTCCATTCATTTTCATTCTTAAATCTCTTTATCATTAAATGAATACATTGTTACGAGTAATTATCTTCAAGGCCCATATATTTTATTTTTTCAAATGTTACCCACTATTATATTGAATCCAAATATTGAGTATTTATTTTTATCATCATATTCTTTTTCACATATCCTAAAAATTAATCTTCATAACAGATTTAATGATGTGGGTTTCAATAATGACATTTTCAATAATTATAAATGAATTTTCATTTATGGACACATCCTTTATCTGACGTTATAAAATTGTTGATTCAATCATTATTTCTATTCATGATTCTATTATTAGGACTACATTGTGAATAATTTCTGAAAAGGAACTCATGTAATATTTTTTTAAGAGAATTATTAATATGAACCGAAATATTTTATTTTTAAGGAAATTTTTTCGAATTTCTTCTCAAGAAGACTTTTTATAGGTTCAATTCCATTTCATATTTATATAAGTAGAATATATCGCATATGAAGAAATATTTTAAACATTAGACAATTAATTTTTTTTATCAATTAATCCTTTAATGAGATGAAATTTATTTTCCATTTGATCTGATTTCACAATTCATTTTATTGTTTACTATTTGGAAATGATAAAAAACCACTTTTATTTCAATGTGTTTATTATGATATATTGAATAATTTATTCATTGTGGTATATATATGTATGTATATATTATTTTGTGTTGGGTGGGTTATGATATCAACCCCATTCATTTTATAGAGTTCTTAAGTCCCTTTGGATAATGAATAATTTGTGTATGTGATTACAGTTACTTATGGAAAATATATCTATCTGTGGGTGTAATTGGGGATACCTATCAAAAAATTAATTTCTCATCGAGATGATTGTGGTTAATCATGTATATTATACTATTCAGGGAAATCATTGTGGGTAGTTGTGATATGTAAATTAGGATAACATACACAATTTCTTATGCCCCATTTCAAAGTTATATGTCTTTGATTTTCTCCATGGAAAGAGATTATTATTTCATGATTTTGTACTAGTCCATCATATAAGTTTGATAATTTCAGATTACATAAGAAAATTTTATCATTAAATTCCCTTTTAGTCATATTTTTATCTATTGATCCATTTTTCCACACATATTATCTATACATTGAAAACTAGTTGATAATTTTTTACCATATTGTGAATTTTTTAACACCACATATAATGTTTTCCAGTCCATAGGTTATATATATGTGCATTGTATATAAAATTTCTTGTACAGGTTTCAGAAATGTGAAATAATGGAAAAGTTTAATTGAATTTAAAAATAAGAATTCAATGTGTATAGTGTCCAAATAAAATACTCCATTTGGTTTTTGGTATTAATCAGTTTTGAGATGTTATGAATATTAATAAAAAATGGTGTAAAATATATGAAATTTTTTTTTGTAACCACATTAATGTCACATCCATTCTCTTCTATTAAATTATTTTCATTTCCTATTATTTTATATCTCCCCCCAATTTTCCCCATTGAACCCCATTAAAATTGGATTAAAATGGATAATTCTTGGGTTCCCATAATACGCCACTGGGTTGGGCTGCATAATTTTATAAATCATGAAGCCAAACCATGCACAGGTGCCCCAGATATAAATGTATTTGGTGTTTTCATGTTTTCTTTTTTGGGAATAATCCCAGTGCACCCATTTCATTCCTCATTATTGAATTACTACCATGGATGGATTCTATTCTCCCCCAAGCCTACTTTGAATCCAATTTTAAGGAGGTTTTTGTGGTGAATCATCATAATTTACCATGTGTGTGATTACTCCTTTGTTTTTTTCATTTTCCAATGGGTTTCTTCCACTATTGCGGATGATACAAATTTCCAGTGGAAAGGGAATGGTACATAGTGTTTTATATTGTGTTTCATGGTCCAAAATTGTGGATTTATGTTCATTTTAAATCCCTTATGGTGTGGTAGTGGTGTAGTTGAAGTAAAAGAAAATAATTCAGGGGTTTTGATAGAAATGTTTGGGGATTACATGTGTAGAAATTATTGGATGGATATATCTTATTGTTAGAAATATTTAGAATGTTTTCTATCCTCTATGTGTGGGTTAAATATCTTTTTTGGCAGCACTTATTACACGATTAATTTTAATGATGTAATTTGGAATGAAAATGTGTGTTTTCATCTGTAATGATTATTTTATCATTTAGATGTATTTTTTGATCCATCAAAATATCTTACTAATATTATTATACTGAAAAATATGGTTGGGAATTTTATTGGTGTACATTTGTCCTTGAAATAGGGGGTTTAAATGGATTTTCTGTACAAAAACATGTTATTCAACATAAAGTAGTTTTATAAAAAATTTGAATGGATTATTGAGATACATAAAGGTTGAAAAGAATGTTGGGTACTGTTTAGTGTGAGTATGTTTCAAAAAATGTGTTCTTATATGAAAAATATATTAATTAACTTGTGGAAATTGTTACATCACAAAAAATTATTATGTATCAAGTTGGGAGAATAAGGAGTAGTAATCAACTGATTCAACGTGGTGTTGTCACTGATTCAATTAGATGGTTTGAAAATGAAAACACTAACTACACATTGATGATTTTGGGAACCACTAGGACATTTTGGTTTCCCTCCTAGTGGATCATTCACAAGAAGGATGTTGATATGGATGATTTTCCACCTTGATACGATGTACCTATGGCCCTACAACTATCATGTTCCTAGGGTTGTTCTCATGACTAGTGATCATTGTATATTATATGACTTCCATTTGAATATGTTTTATTATGATGAATAAACCAAGATAATATGTGTTTTATTTATATTGGTTCATTCTTTAGTGTAAAATTACTGAAAATTGTATTCATTTAATGTTTTACCACTTTGAAATTATTTATGGCATTCTTGATTGTAAAAATTGCAAGATTTATTTGTATTGAAATGTTTATCAGATGGAATATTTTTGGATGGCATTATATTTGGAATAGGATCAAAACCTAATTACATGTTTGGGTTTAATTATACTTGATAATGTTTGACACAAAATAGGGAATGGTCCTCGGAGATGGTGGTTTGGGGTTTTAGCTTCCAATCATAGTGTAATGTTTTATAGAATACTTAGGGATGATGACCCATTTCCATGTGAAAGTTATTGAGTAGTATTTTTGAAAAAAATTTCATTATGGTCCTCTTGGGATTTGTCTAAAACAATGTATTTCGATTATGAATTTTATTATAGTCTAGTTTGGGATAAATTTTTGGATTCATTTTATTTTGGGTTTTTTTATTTAATACTCATAAAATTGGGTAAATTATTTCTAAAGAATTATTCAGGATACATAGGAACTTGTTCATCCCATGGGGATTGGAAAACCCCTTCGTGACATTCAATGTACTGGGTCACATGCTGGTTTAGATGGAAACTAGATATGGATTGTAACAAAATGTTATCAGAATAGGTTAATCTCAAATTTTTAGGTAATTATATGGGAGGATTTCAGTTATAAAGTAACTAGGACTATCATGGATTGGATTACAACATGCTAGTAGGGTCCCCAGAATTTACCTCTTGTGATAAACTATGGGTCACTATGGGTTTTTGGTTTTTTCCCTTTTACTTCACTTCAAGGTGGGCCATGTGGGCTGCAGACTGCATGTGGACATTGGATTGGTGTGAAGTTGTAACACCCCAGGTAAATAAAGAATATGATATTTTCATATTTATCCATATTTTTGAATAAAATATTGATATTACTTTAAAGGGGACGCTATGCACGATGGCGTACCCAACACGCAACAACGAGTTTCTTCGGAATCTTACGTTGCACTCTAATAATAAATTTTAAATGTTAGTTAACATGTAGCCGTTGTAATGGCGGTAATGGATACAAATTACTAAAATATGATTATATATGTTTTTAAATGTTTATACATTTATCCAATAAAGGATAAAGGATTAAAATACGCAAAGAATTCAATTTTAGGCGTATATGCCCTAGTTTTCACTAAAGGTTAACTTGTCGCCTTTTGATGGCGAACCGTCATTAAATATAGTTTTGATCACTCTTATACATTCTTTTGGACCAAATAAAACTCTTATTAAGAATCGGGACATCAAATTTTACTTTGTGTAATTTTTTGGTATTTTTCCGATAAAGTTCATTTTTTAATGAATAGTGTAAAATGTTGTGTTCTAATTCAAAGCCACTTTTTAAACTAATTTATTTATATGATTAGATAATATTTTGAATTGGTTTTAAAGTGATGTTAGAAAATATTTTTACCATTAAATCCAATAGTGGTCGTTGGAATTAATTTCACTTTGAAATCGGACATAAACTAGTGCCAATCTTTTGATACTTATTGTTTCATAAAAAAAACGCTATTTGTCATGACAGCGGAAATTAATTATTAAATTAATTAATGAAACTTATATGTTGTTAATTTTGTAAAATGGACTTCATTTTTGAGTTCGTAATATCAAATATAGCTTAGGGTGAATTTTTGGTAATTTTCTGAAAAACTTCAATTTTTGATGAATAGTGAAACCACTAAGTGGTAATCAAGCAAACTGATTTTTCAGTTAAATGAAAGTTTACCACTAATGTGTATTGAATTTTGAAAATCCGACATACATGGTTGTCATTGAGAAGTAAAATGTGGTTCAATGAGATTATAATAATTTTTTGGCGAATAGTAACTTATTATGTTTTTAATCACGATTAGTGGTAATTAGTGTAGTTTAAGGTAAAAATAATGATTTAATAAAATAAGTTGAGCTTGAAACATGTCCTACCCTCATTGGTTGTGTCATGGCAGACTAAGACAAGCCATGGGTCAACTTGGGGACCCCATAGATCCACTTTGGTTGGGAAATGACATAAATAACGTTTTATTAAATGTAAAAGTAAAAATGACACAAACATAATATGTTTTACGAAAACAATTTTTACATGGTGTTATAAAGATCATATTTTTGATTATAAATAGTCATTGGAAAGCTAAAAAGATTTCCTACATTATAGTAGTTTTTTTATAATTTTTAGACATTATATAAATTAAATTATTTATGACATAATAATGATGCAGCGATGACATCATTATTTGACGATTTAAATAAAATGGAAATATAATGTCAAATCTATGAACTACACATGTCCAAAACCAATTGGATGAGTGGATTTAGAACCCTTATCTCCTTATCCATGAATTATATCAATGTGGGACCTTTTAAAACCGAAACACATTTTCAAATAAAGTAATATTTCTTTACTTTCCAAAAGTGCCCCTCCTCTCCTCTTATAAAAGGCCCCCACCTCTACCTCATTTCACACACTCCTCAAGCCTTTGGCTCGGCAAAAACCTTCCCATTTACTCTCTCCACATCCCTCTCCTCATCCTATAGGATTCCCGTTGGGAATAATCCTTTCAAAGGAAGCCTTTAGGCTCAAATCAAAAGGAGATACACTTTTAAAGGTAATTCATTCTCGCGTGTTCATTTGTTTTATTTTGCTTCTCCAACCCCAAAAACTCTTTTTATTTACTTCTTTTGTAACAAAACCAGTATCTTCAATATACTAGGATGTTGTTATAACATTTATTCGAGCTACACTTTCACACAACTACATCAAATGGTTAAAGAACATACGGTTTACGTGGATGGAAAAAATCTGCCTCCAGAAACAATGATTGTTCAATACTCATTTAACACCTTCAAAGGTGGCAATTATGATGTCACTATTTTTATATATGATATACAGTATGTTTATGTTTTACTTATGCTTCTGTATTTTTCATTTGTGTCTTACCTTTATGGCATCCATTATGGGTATACGCGATATCTTCATTTTAGGAAGTGCGGACTACCGCCCCCTCAAAGTGATGTCATTCGTTAATGCCATACGTGGGACGTATAAAGGATGGATTTAATGATATTATATATTATATTATACTGTAATTATAATATACCTTTATATAATTATTATTCCATTCTATAAAATACGAAATAGAAATGAATGTAGCGTTCATGCGTACGTACGGCTTACCGTCTCCATGAATGGTGCATTTCATTTCTTACCTCTAAATGATTATGTAATGTTATAAATGCATGAATGTACTGGATATATATGACATATATTATATCTACATCATGAATACAATTCTGGATATAATACACATTTGGCCACATGAACAACATGTAATTGTAAGAAGTCCATTTTCGACTTAAGAACCAAATATCGACAAAACAATCATTATTAACTTAATGATTACATAGTGTTTATAACAAGGAAATAAGTGATATAAAAGGAATAATAAGATTTAAAAAGGATCTTAATCAAGTAGAAATTAACTCAAGTTTATTATTCAGGAGATTAAAGAACGATCGAGTCAAGTCGGACCAGAGGTAAGGGATCCTACTCCTCTCTTTTTAAGTACACTCCTATATGTCATTCCTTCTAAGCTCATCTTTCTTGTGATTGGGATGTTATTTTATATTAAACTTACTGTAATTTTTATGTTCATTTGATGAGAGACCCTATTCTCTCTCATCAAACCATTTTGGAAGTTTTGAGTGGCGCCGTTAGGCTGCCGAACTTTCGTAAAAGATCTAACCTCTCTCTTTCTTTTTAAGTACTCTCCTTTATGTTACTTCTTTTAAGATCTTATTTGTAATGTTGGGGGATGTTCTTTTATATTCCTATTTTTGTAAATTTTATTGTAATGTGATGAGATACCCAATTTGATCTCATCAATCCATATTCAGAAGTTTTATGTGGCGCCGTTAGGCTACCGAGTTTTCTTAAGGGATTTTTCATCTCACTTTTATTCTCGTGAGATTTATGCTACATTTGCCACAAATTCCTTTGATTGGTGTATGTACTGCCCATTATTCTACTCTTTGTTTAATATAAATTAATTTATGAGTATTTACATCAATGATCTATTGTCCTTCTTTCATGGGGTGTATGTTTTGAAAGATACCCAAGTCGGTAAGGGAACCTTTCACCCTCCACTTTTTTAAAAGACTTCTTTTGTTGGGTCTTTTAATTTACATATTGTTATGTTGGGATATGTTCTCATATATCCTTATTGATTTAAATTTTATGTCCAAGTGATGAGATAGACTTTTTATCTCTCATCAACTCATTTTGATGTGATGTCGTTAGGCTGTCAAGGGAACTTTTTAACCCAATTTCGATTTCTTTGGGTTCAACATGTAGTCACTGAATATGTCATCCATTGAATATGTGTGAATGACCTTTTATTGTTTTACACTTAATATCCACTTATATTGGGTGTATTTATATTTGTCACACATATTTTGAGATTGATTTGTCCTTAATTTAAGGATACCTTCTTTATAAGGGATTTCATCACATTTGACATTTCTATTGAGGGTTCATTGTTGTTATGCACCAATTCACTCTTATATGGTGTATATACTGTCCTTTGGAGTATTATATCATGAATCCTTTTATTCTCATGATATTATAAAGTTCTGACTAAATGTTATTCCTCGATTGTTGTATTCAAGTGTCTCTAATTTTGGTAAAACCCCTTTAACCAAAATATCGTTTTAAATGTTTTAAATATTTTTTCATATTAATATCCATGTTTTCAAAATGGTTTTAAAGATTTATTTATATGGATATTAATGGTTTAAAATGTTAAAAGCTTCAAGGTGGTATGGGACACTTTGTTTCAAAAATCTCTTTATTAAATGTTTTAAATGGTTTTGGAAATGTTTTCTTTTTGAATGGATTCATTATTTCAATATCCTAAAATGTTATATTGTGATTGAAATGTGGAAATGTTATGTTTCCTTTATTCATGTTAAATGTGATACGATTATGTTATGGTTATTGGGAATTGTTATGAAGAACGGGTGGTTCCGTGATAAACTAAGGGCGGGTGAGCCCGATATAGCTCTCCAATGCATTGGGTAATGAGAAGGAGTGAAACGTTAAGGTTTCTCCGAAGAGATTTAGGGAATATACTGTTATGGGTATTCCAAACGTAACCAAGAGGGTTACTCCCTACGTAAGAATGTTATGAATTCCTCAAGTTACCTTTATGTCTTATGTTTTCTATGATTTATGCATGATTTGATATGCCTATGTTTTATGGGTAAAGTATGATTTCATTCTTATGTATATATGAACACAAGTTTCCTTTCCATATTTTTATAACCCTTACTGAGCTTTTTATGCTCATCCCAAGTTTTTGAAATGTTTTTCACAGGTCAAGGGAAAGGTAAATTATATGATGATAGTGTCGAGGATGTGTCAAGAAAGAATCCATGTTTCATTTTAAATATGTTTCCATTGATGGGAAGAATGAATACTGTCTTTTATGTAACCACTTTGTTTAAATGTGGAATGTAATGCAAGTTTCATGATCTAATTCTCTAAAACTCTAAACCTGAAAAGATCCTCAATGTGTAATCTTGTAATAACTCAAGATTAAGTAAGGTTTAAGGCTGGGGCCTTATAGTTGGTATCAAAGGCCGGTTTAGATAACTTTAGAGGTTAGGGTATTCTTTAAGCATAAGTGACATTACCATAATGGTTAGGATTTCAGAAAGAGTCCTAGTTTTAGATAAAGTGAATAAGTAAGTATATCTTAGTGTTTACCTTCCTCATTAGTACATGATGGTTTTGTTGATATACTCACACTGACCTTTTTGGTTTTAGTAAATGGCTGGATCTAGCAGGCACCAAAGTGACAATGGGTTTGAAGGAAACTGTGGTGGTTCTCTGATTAAGATACTGGATGAGATGGGGGATTCAATGAGGAATCTCATAGTTGTTCTAAACCAACTATTAAGGAGTCATGATCAATCACTTCAACCTTGGTGAGTTCTCTAATGCATCATGTACGAGATGGCCAACTCGATGTGGAAATTCAGGTAATAATTATTAAGGTAACTATTAGGGTTTATATGATCCTTACTTTTGAGGTAATTATGGGTTATTATAGGATATGATGGAAAATGAAGGGCATTAGATAAACTTGAGGTTAAAATATGATATGATTATTCTTGAAGATTTTATCTCATTTTGGGGAATGTTTTATGAATTATCTAGTTTTGGAAAAAGGACAACACGCAGACCGTGTGACATCCCGTCGCGTCGGACAAAGCTGCAGGAATCGAACCCACAACCAAAGTGCGACTGCTATTTATCACCTACCACTGGACTATGCGAAGTCCCTGGTTAGTTTGACTGATTCTTTTTTTTAAGAGTAAGTTTATTTTGGGTTATTTATGAAAATGATTAACCTATCATAGAGGATATGTGATTAGGTTAATTACTTTTCAATACGAGACTTTAGGAGAAACTGATGTTGTTTGGAGATAAATGTTACGATTTAACTTGGAAGACTATGTGACTAAATCCAACAAATATTTGGGTTTCAATCTTATATTTGTTTACATTGAAGAATTTTATGGAAAAATTATTTATCGGATGGTCCTCGTTGAACTTTGGGTTTTGTTGGATAAATTTTTGAGATTAAGAATAGATTTTCTTTTTATAAGGGGTTATCCTTTTCTGGATTATCTGATCTTGTACTAGCCTTTTTGGTTTTGGTTTTGGTTAAAGTATAATGACATGGGATGTATATAGTTCTCTTTTGTGGATTAGGTGATTCTCTAGAAGTTGATTATAGTACTCTTAATGTGAACAAGTCTTCCTAAATACTCGTCTTTTGGAGAAAATACGAGTTTGTGTAAAAGTTGAAAGTCAACATGATAAGTGATTATGTTTCCTTATGAATAAATTACTCAATAAAAAGTAACTTAAAACAAAAATATTGTCTATTAACTTTTCTTACTGGGGAATCTAATACCGTTTAACCCATCACAAGTTTGTGATTTTCTCATGGTTAACTTTCTCCTAAACATGTTTTCTATCACTCTCCATCAGAACATGACCCTTTGTTTTCTCCTCCATGTCCATGTTTTCATACTTGTAATCCTAGTATGGGTTAACTCGGGTGACCTCTGTGCTTATCTTTCTTTATTTTAAAGTGATTGTTTTACCGACTCTTGTTCCGATGTGGGACTTTCAAGGATGTTTCCGAGCTCAAATTTTTTTAAACTTGCGAGGACGCAATTCCCAAAAGGGGGGAAGGATGTAACACCCCAGGTAAATAAAGAATATGACATTTTCATATTTGTCCATATTTGTGAATAAAATATTGATATGACTTTAAAGGGGATGCTATGCTCGATGGCGTACCCAGTACGCAACAACGAGTTTCTTCGGAATCATACGTTTCACTCTAATAATAAATTTTAAATGTTAGTTAACATGTAGCCGTTGTAATGCCGGGAATGGATAGAAATAACTAAAATATGATTATATATGTTTTTAAATGTTTATACATTTATCCAATAAAGGATAAAGGCTTAAAATACGGAAAGAATTCAATTTTAGGCGTATATGCCCTAGTTTTCACTAAAGGTTCACTTGTCGCCTTTTGATGGCGAACCATCATTAAATATATTTTTGATCACTCTTATACATTCTTATGGACCAAATAAAACTCTTATTATGAATCGGGACATCAAATTTTACTTTTTGTAATTTTTTGGTATTTTTCCGATAAAGTTCATTTTTTAATGAAAAGTGTAAAATGTTGTGTTCTAATTCAAAACCTCTTTTTAAACTAATTTATTTATATTATTAGATAATATTTTGAATTGGTTTTAAAGTGAAGTTAGAAAATATTTTTACCATTAAATCCAATAGTGGTCGTTGGAATTAATTTCACTTTGAAATCGGACTTAAACTAGTGCCAATCTTTTGATACTTATTGTTTCATAAAAACACGCTATTTGTCATGACAGCGGGAATTAATTATTAAATTAATTAATGCAACTTATATGTTGTGAATTTTGTAAAATGGACTTTATTTTTGAGTTCGTAATGTCAAATATAGCTTAGGGTGAATTTTTTGTAATTTTCTGAAAAACTTCAATTTTTGATGAATAGTGAAACCACTAAGTGGTAATCAAGCAAACTGATTTTTCAGTTAAATGAAAGTTTACCACTAATGTGTATTGAATTTTGAAAATAAAACATACATGGTTTTCATTAAGAAGTAAAATGTGGTTCAATTAGATTATAATTATTTTTTAGTGAAGAGTAACTTATTAAGTTTTTAATCGCGATTAGTGGTAATTAGTGCAGTTTAAGGTAAAAATAATGATTTAATAAAATAAGATGAGCTTGACACATGTCCTACCCTCATTGGTTGTGTCATGGCCGACAAAGACAAGCCATGGGTCAACTTGGGGACCCAATGGATCCACTTTGGTTGGGAAATGACATAAATAACTTTTTATTAAATGTAAAAGTAAAAATGACACAAACATAAAATGTTTTACGAAAACAATTTTTACATGGGGTTATAAAGATCAAATTTTTGATTATAAATAGTCATTATAAAGAAAAAAAGATTTCCTACATCATAGTAGTTTTTTTATAATTTTTTGACATTAAATAAATTAAATTATTTATGACATAATAATGATGCAGCGATGGCATCATTATTTGCCGATTTAAATAAAATGAAAATATAATGTAAAATATATGAACTACACATGTCCAAAACCAATTTTATGAGTGGATTTCGAACCCTTATCACCTTATCCACGAATTATATCAATTTGGGACCTTTTAAAACCGAAACACATTTTCAAATAAAGTAATATTTCTTTACTTTCCAAAAGTTCCCCTCCTCTCCTCTTATAAAAGGCCCCCACCCCTACCTCATTTCACACACTCTTCAAGCCTTTGGATCGGTCAACCCCTGCCCATTTACTCTCTCCACATCCCTCTCCTCATCCTATAGGATTCCCTTTGGGAAGAATCATTTCAAAGGAAGCCTTTAGGCTCAAATCAAAAGGAGTTACACTTTTAAAGGTAATTCATTCTCTCATGTTCATTTGTTTTATTTTGCTTCTCCAACCCCATAAACTCTTTTTATTTACATATTTTGTAACAAAACCAGTATCTTCAATATACTAGGATGTTGTTATAAGATTTATTCGAGCTACACTCTCACACAACTACATCAAATGGTTAAAGAACATACGGTTTCCGTGGATGGCGATATTCTGCCTCCCGAAACGATGATTGTTCAATACTCATTTAACACCTTCAACGGTGGCCATTATGATGTCACTATTTTTATATATGATATAAAGTATGTTTATGTTTTACTTATGCTTCTGTATTTTTCATTTGTGTCTTACCATTATGGCATCCAATATGGGTATACGCGATATCTTCATTTTAGGAAGTGCGGACTACCGCCCCCTCAAAGTGATGTGATTCGTTAATGCCATATGTGGGACGTATAAAGGATGGATTTAATGATATTATATATTATATTATACTGGAATTATAATATACCTTTATATAATTATTATTCCATTCTATAAAATACGAAATAGAAATGAAAGTAGCGTTCATGCGTACGTACGGCTTACCGTCTCCATGAACGGTGCATTTCATTTCTTACCTCTAAATGATTATGTAATGTTATAAATGCATGCATGTACTGGATATATATGACATATATTATATCTACATCATGAATACAATTCTGGATATAATAAACATTTGGCCACACAAATAACAGGTAATTGTAAGAAGTCCACTTTCGACTTAAGAACCAAATATCAACAAAACAATCATTATTAACGTAATGATTACATAGTGTTTATAAAAAGGAAATAAGTGATATAAAATGAATAATAAGCTTTAAAAAGGTTCTTAATCAAGTAGAAATTAACTCAAGTTTATTATTCAGGAGATTAAAGAACGATCGAGTCAAGTCGGACCTGAGGTAAGGGATCCTACTCCTCTCTTTTTAAGTACACTCTTTTATGTCATTCTTTCTAAGCTCATCTTTCTTGTGATTGGGATGTTCTTTTATATTACACTTACTGTAATTTTTATGTTCATGTGATGAGAGACCCTATTCTCTCCCATCAATCCATTTTGGAAGTTTTGAGTGGCGTCGTTAGGCTGCCGAACTTTCATAAAAGATCTAACCTCTCTCTTTCTTTTTAAGTACTCTCCTTTATGTCACTTCTTTAAGCTCATCTTTGCAATTTTGGGGGATGTTCTTTTATATTCCTATTGCTTTAAATTTTATTGTAATGTGATGAGATACCCTATTTTATCTCATTAATCCATATTCAAAAGTTTTATGTGGCGTCGTTAGGCTGCCGAGTTTTCGTAAGGGATTTTTCATCTCACTTTTATTCTCGTGAGATTTATGCTACATTTGCCACAAATTCCATTGAGTGGTGTATGTACTGCCCATTATTCTAATATTTGTGTAATATACATTAATTTATGAGTATTTACATCAATGATCTATTTTCCTTCTTTCATGGGGTGTATGTTTTGAAAGGTACCCAAGTCGGTAAGGGAACCTTTCACCCTCCTCTTTTTTAAAAGACTTCTTTTGTTGGGTCTTTTAATTTACATATTGTTATGTTGGGATATGTTATCATATATCCTTATTGATGTAAATTTTATGTCCAAGTTATGAGATACACTTTTTATCTCTCATCAACTCATTTTGATGTGATGTCGTTAGGCTGTCAAGGGAACTTTTTAACCCAATTTAGATTTCTTTGGGTTCAACATGTAGTCATTGAATATGTCATCCATTGAATATGTGTGAATGACCTTTTATTGTTTTACACTTAATATCCACTTATATTGGGTGTATTTATATTTGTCACACATATTTTGAGATTGATTTGTCCTTAATTTAAGGATACCTTCTTTATAAGGGATTTCATCACATTTGACATTTCTATTGAGGGTTCATTGTTGTTATGCACCAATTCACTCTTATATGGTGTATATACTGTCCTTTGGAGTATTATATCATGAATACTTTTATTCTCATGATATTATAATGTTCTGACTAAATGTTATTCCTCGATTATTGTATTCAAGTGTCTCTAATTTTGGTAAAACCCCTTTAACCAAAATATCATTTTAAATGTTTTAATTAATTGTTCTTATTAATTTCCATGTTTTCAAAATGGTTTTAAGGATTTATTTATATGGATATTAGTGGTTTAAAAAGTTAAAAGCTTCAAGGTGGTATGGGATACTTTGATTCAATAATATCTTTATTAAAATGTTTTAAATGGTTTTGGAAATGGTTTCTTTTTGAATGGATTCATTTTTTTCAATATCCTAAAATGTTATATTGTGATTGAAATGTGGAAATGTTATGTTTCCTTTATTCATGTTTTATGTGATACGATTATTTTATGGTTCTTGGTAATTGTTATGAAGAACGGTTGGTTCCATGATAAACTAAGGGCGGGTGACCCCGATATAGCTCTCCAATGCATTGGGTAACGCGAAGGAGTGAAACGTTAAGGTTTCTCCGAAGTGATTTAGGGAATATACTGTGATGGGTATTCCAAACGTAACCAAGAGGGTTACTCCCTACGTAAGAATGTTATGAATGCCTCAAGTTACCTTTATGTCTTATGTTTTCTAGGATTTATTCATGATTTGATATGACTATGTTTTATGGGTAAAGTATGATTTCATTCTTATGTATATATGAACTCATGTTTCCTTTCCATATTTTTATAACCCTTACTGAGCTTTTTATGCTCATCCCATGTTTTTGAAATGTTTTTCACAGGTCAAGGGAAAGGTACATGATGTGATGATAGTGTCGAGGATGTGTCGATAAAGAATCCATGTTTCATTTTTAATATGTTTCCGTTGATGGGAAGAATGAATACTGTCTTCTATGTAACCACTTTGTTTAAATGTGGAATGTAATGCAAGTTTCATGATCTAATTCTCTAAAACTCTAAACCTGAAAAGATCCTCAATGTGTAATCTTGTAATAACTCAAGATTAAGTAAGGTTTAAGGCTGGGGCCTTATAGAAGTAGTTGTTTATTTCATTTGTATGATGAGATTGACTTATATTTAATAGATTTTTTTTCATAAATATTTTAAAATTTTCAAACAGATTTTTTTATCTTGTGAATGTTTCCCTATTGTTGCAATTTGTCTCCCCAAAAATCTCTCATGCACCCACAAGAGGAATCTAGAAAGGGTTCACCCACACCGCTAGATCAAAGGTTGGTAGAGGATATTTTTCTAACTGTTCAATATCGTTGATAGGGAGAAACTCCAACTCTTGCTTTGGCTGGTGTAGTTGTGCATTGTCAAAGGAAGGATAAATCTAAGGAGTTCATAAATAATAATCAAAGAGAATTATGAGTTAGCGTGAATCATCATTAGGCTGAGGAATGAATTGGGAAGATAGAGAGTATGCTCGAGTTCCTAGACACACCATATGAGGATGGGGTGAATTGTGCCACATTTCATGAAGAGGGTCTTAGTCGTAGGTAGCGGGAATCAGGGATTCACGAAGGGAATAATTAGTATAAGAGAATGAAATATTTAAAGCACATATCCAAAGATCTGTATTATTTGGAGTTCCCAGACTATACCACATCCAAGGAGGTCTTGGATCTTCCGCAAGCAGATCTATCATTAATATATATGTTAACAATTTTGATATGATTGTCTATTATGTACTTGATATTGGATCTAATGAGACCCTCAATGAACAGATGTTTTAGAAGGGGTTGTTCCTAGAAATTTACTTTCAATTCATCTTGTTCATGTTGTGAAATTATTCATAGCTTATGGATCATGCATCCGTAAAATAAATTTAATTTGATGTTTTATAGAGTGTTTTTTTACTATGGTCATTGATAGCTCATATGAGATCAAAGGGAAGGTAGAGGAATAAGTAAATAATGGAGATGTTAGTTTAAGACACCCTATAATGTAGTTCACATCAATTTCATCTGATTCAAGGTCAGTTGTGTGTCACTAGTGTGGTAGGCCACATAACACCCTACCTACATTTACATGTCATTGAATTAAATCATAACAGTGTGAAGCTATTTGAATCTTGTAGTGCTTTTTCAAGGTGACATGTTCAATCCTCAGTGGGGCAGGATCTGTGGCCTCTAGAAGAGTGTATATTCTGTCAGACCAGCTGAGGACGGGTGGATCGGGGTTTGGTGACCATAGAGGAAGGGAAGGATTTTCTTCTGGGCAGAGCCAGTTTTGGGATGAGTCATAATATAGTTGGTATTCTAAGGTAGAGGCGCAGAAACCTTAGGTAGTTGATGTGGAGTCGGTGTGGTTGGATGTAGGGCCTTAGATATTTCACGGTGCCATTTTTATTTCATCTTCTATAGCTGTAGTTATTTTTTAGACTGATATTTATGTTTCATCAATATCTACCTATATTGTGATCCTACTTAATTTTCTAACTGATTTGTTGTCCTTCTCAATGTATTTTGTGACACTATTGTTTAATAAAAAGGATGAAGGTAACATGTGCATTTTAGGTGTGCTTTCTGTGTCATATGTTGTGATAGAGTGGGACATCGTGGTATTGGATATGTTACTTTTTTACATAATTATATGCATGGATTTTCTGTAGGACTTGCAAGCACGAATCAATTTCTATTGGTGGTAGGATAGTTTCATGGTGCCGAAAGGGAGTCCTCATATTATTTTAGAAAATGGAACCCTCAATCTGGTTGTGTAGAACCTCCACTCCAATAGTTGGGGAATCATATCTTCCATTATTCATCCCTATTGATATTTTGTGATGATCGTGCTCTTGAGGATGAATTACTTAATGTAGTTTATGAGTTCCAATAGGGATGTACAATTGGCTTACCAGGCATGCCCCTAGAACGAAATTTGGTGCTATCTATTATTTTGGAACTGATAACATACAACATATCTTTTCCCCCATATCATATTCCCCAACCAAGTTGAGGGAATTAATGATTCAATAATTGTATTTGGAATCCAAAGGATTTATTCACTCGAGAATATATCCTTGGGCCATAACATTTCTTTTTGTGAAGAGGGCCAATTGGTCCCTTAGGTTGTGTATCAACTAACTGAAGCTGAATAAGTTAACCATCAAGAACAAATAATATTTACCCAGAGTAGATAAATTATTTGATCAGTTTAATGGCTCAATGATGTTTTCCTAGATATCCATGCAATCGAGTTACCACCATTTCAGGTTGAGAGTGGAAGATATCCCGAATATAGCCTATTCAATTAGGTATAGAAAACATGGGTATGTGGTAATGTATTCTTGAATGATCAATGATCCAATAGTTATTATAGAACTCATGAATAGGTTGTTACACTTGAATCTCATCTATTTTGTTGTTGTATTTGTCAATGAATTACTATTTTACTTTGGACCCGATGAAGAACATGGCCATAACTTGTGGATCATGTTGGGAACTCTGTTGGATCATCACCGTTATGAATAGTTATCCATGTGACCCTTTTGGATTAGAGAAGTGATGCGTGTAGGCCATGTGATCTTGGAGCATGGAGAATTGGTGGACCATGAAAATATATGTTTAGTTATGTTATGGGAGTAGCCACAGAATGAGTATGAGATCATATGATTCCTTGGAATTGAATGTTATTATATGTAGTTTTTTGCGGATTTTCCTTGGATTTCACCACCCATGACCTAACTCACGTAAAAAGGGGTGATATTTGAAGGGGCCCAAGAAATATATGCATCCTATGAGGAGTTGAATCAGTGGTTTATTGTTTCCCCCATATGGATATTTCTAAAATATAGTAAGAGATATGTGGTGTCTTGTAGTGCTTAGACTATGGGTATTGGGTATGTTCATACATAAGGTGATCACATAGTGGTTTATGGATCTTTCCAACACAAAATATATTAAAATAATTCCCCAACCAATTATTTGAAGTTATCCATTATGTTTCATGATTTAAAGACGTGGAATCACTAATTATTTAAGGATGTGTTTTTTGTAAACACTGATTATAAGATCCTAGACTATATTTTATCGTAGATGTATTGTAACAAGAGCTAGAACCATTTCATCGACAACATGCATGGGTTCTACATTGACTAAGTCTATACATTAGGAATGGTAAATGTGGTGGATGATTCCTTGAGAAGAGAAGTTCATGTGTAATCATTGTGGATATCCTATAATTTGTAGACTCTAATGTGTCTTTTCTCCCAAATGAATGTAGAGTCCTAGTATCCCAGTGTAGGTGAGTTTTTAAAAAGTATTTATTTGACCCCTTCTATTGAAGGGATGATTCAACATGTGTTTTCCAGTGACGATCAATGCTTGTGTTCGATGAAGGTTTTTCATGGTGAGGAGACATCATATGATTTTTCTGTTTCATAATAGAGAATCATGTGGTTCAAGGGTCGTTAAATGGAGTTATTACCTCTTAAGAAGATTGTTATGCATGATTCCCTCAAATCTCAGTGGGTCGTTTATCTTAGAGACAAAAAAACAAAATATGATGTTCATCGAGTGTTCTGCTGTCCAGGAATGAGGCAGGATAGTATTTATTTTATATAGAGGTTTTGTACATGTCAGTAAGAGAAATCTGAGCATCATTAGACCGATGGTTTGCTTCACTAATTTACAATTCCTAATTGGAAGTGGATCACGGTTTCTAGGAACATTATTGTTGTCTCGCCTCATACACCACATGGTATGATTTCTATTAGGGTGGTAATTGATAATGTCACCAAATCATCCCAAATCATTCTAATTAGAAATACAAATAATGTGGATCAGATGATATGACTCTATATTCAGTATATGGCAAGACATCATGGTGTTCCCAATGATGTTGTATCAGATACTGACGATGAATTCACCACCCGATTTAGGTAAGGAATTCAAAAGTATTTGGGATTTAATATTTAGATGAGAACAACATGCTATCCTCAAACAGATGGTCATACGGAGTAAGAAAACATGAATAAATAAGTCTTCATACATATGTATTGGACATCATAGGTTCATTGGACACCAATTTGGGATTGTTCCAGTATTCTTATAATATCAGTTACCTTTCCTCAATTCAAAGTGATCCTTTTGAGGCGATATATGGTTGGACATGTCGGTCCCCCACTTCATTTTTATGTGTAAAGTGAGACCTCACTATTGGGTCCGAGCATTGTGTAAGAGACATATGAGAAGTTCATGTTGACCAGGAAGTAGAAATTAACATCTTAGGATTTTCACAAGTCTAATGCCTACTAGAGGCATCGAGATCTATAGTTATTGGTGGGTGATCACAGTTTCTTGAACATGGTCCCTCATTTTGGAGATTAACAATTTCTGATGTCGGGAATGATACTACCGAGGTATGTTGGACCTTTTGAGATCACTCATTGGATTAGAAATGTAGCATAAAGTATATTTTATCCATGTCCATTAAAATCCATTCACAACATATTTTATTTTTCCTTATTCATGAATTTAAATCAAGATGCATCCCACATGTTGAGTAGGAGTGTGTTCGATATAGGGCCAGATTTATCAGTGTTGGAGCGGTAGGTGTGAATAGTGGATTCCCCGGAGATGACGCATCGGCATAAGCCTATTCCACTTGTCCATGTCCTTTATAATCACAATAATGATGTATATTATATGTGGTGTATGATTTTGTGGGTTGAACAAGATTAACCATTCTTGTTTTCTGATAAAGAATTTGGTTGAGTCTCTATGGAAGAATGTTTTTCTTTTCGGGAAGAGATATAACATCCATATCCTTATTTTTTTGTAATTTTCATCTCATATTTTTGACCTATCTTTTTCCCCTAGGATCCCCCATAAACCAGATGAATTTGGAGAAAAATGGTCAAGTTTTGGGTTTCAAGAACATGCCACTGTGTTTGGATATGTGGTTTCTTAAACCATGATGCCCAACTATGAACAGATTTCTATGTCATTATAATGTTTTGTTTTTACATGTTTTCCCTTATGGGATCAACCCTAGTTTTTTGATTTACTCCCCCATTTGTTCCATACATCCACCGAATGGTAAAATTCATCCTTACGCCTCCATGGAACCAAATTTTTAAGGGAGTTTTTCATGCAGAACGTAAAGATTTATCAAATATGTGATTTATCCACTGTTACTCTTCCATATCTATAGGGTTTCTTCCACTTTATTATTTGTTCAAATTTCCAGTAGCTATGGATTCATACCTAGTTTGGATTTTGTGTTTTTGTCCATTATTTTGTATTTAGGTTCATTTTCAATCTTTTATGGGGCAGTGGTGCTTCGATTGAAGTTAAACCAATGATTTGTGGGGATTTTACACATAAGGTCAGTGATTCCAATTGTATAAAATCTTGGATTCCATTATCATACATTTTCAAAAATGTTACCAAGATTTGTACCCATTGTTTGTGGTGAAATTTTCATTTTTTCATCGTTTGTTGAATTTTTAATTATATAGTTTCAGTTTCAAATGAAAGTCAGTAATATGCATGTGTATTAAATGTTGTTTAATTTGGGGTTATTTCGAAGTTGATGAATAATTTTTATTAAATGGTATTTGGGAAGAAAAATATTTTTTCATATAGTATTGGTGAAATTTTGGAATTGAAAAAGTGTTTTTATATTTATTTGGTGCGAAAAACCATGTTTTACTAATTGATGTTATTTTAATGATTTAGAATTGTTTATTGAGTAAAACAAAGGGTGAAATGGGATGTTGTTTTTTTCTGAGTATATTTATGAAATTGTGGTTGTATGTGAAAATGGTATTTATTAATATTTGGAACTTGTTGTATCTCACTGTGGGAATCTAGGGAATCTAGGGTGATGACTAATGACCAGTATGCCAATGATTCGGAGTGGTATAACCCTTTTTCACGTAGAAATGTAGACGATGATAACACTAACATAAATTTTGTGATATTTGGGACCACTATTACATTATTTTTCCTTTCTTAGTGGCTCTTCAATGATAAGTATATTGATTATGAATTTTTTTCCACCATGACAGGATGTACTAAGGTCCCCACAAATTGCTAGTCCCTAGGGGTGTTAATGTGACTTATGCTCTTAAGATATTTTGTGCATACCATTGGTATACGATAGGTTTTCCTGGAGAAAACACAATAATGTTTGTGTTATCGAAATTTTTTCATTATTTAATGTAGCTTCCTATAATTTTTTTTTCATTTAATGTTACACATCATTTAAATTATTACTAGAATTATAGATTATTAAACATACAAGCCATATTTTCTTGAAATGTTTATCAAATTTAATCATTTAGGGTATAATCCTATTGTTATTAGGATCAAATTCGACTTACACATTTTGGTTTTAGTATACATTATTATTTTGTGCATATGTAGGGGAATGTTCATTCTAGATTGGGGTTTGTGTTGTTTTTATCCATATTTGGTGTAGTGATGTGCAAATGTATTAGGTATGATAAAAATTGTCATGTGGTGGTTCATGTGGTGTATTTTATACTACATTTGACTTGTGACCCTTTTGGGATTTTCTAAAACCATGAATTTAAATTCTGAATTTTTTTAGTGTCTTGTTGGAATACATTTTGAGAATCATATTATTGAATGTTTTTCGGCATTTTATTGCTTCTAAACTCAATAAAATCTTTCCCAAACAATTATTACTAATACCTAAGAACATCTTAAAACCATTAGGGATGGGTAATTACCTTCGGTCATTACCATGTATTGGGTCAGGAGCCAGTTTTGTTGGTAACAAGATTTGGTTTGGGATAATTAATGAAAGATGATGAGAAAATTGAAGATATAAAAAACAGATTAAATTGTTCATTTTACCTATATCTTATAAAACATGACTTTATATACCCCAAGGGTGTAGTAAATATATGTGAAAATTCCTATTTGGATACCATGTGAATTCTATATTATATCATTCACAAAAAACTCATTATGTATAGGTTTAAGTAAATATTTAAATACATATCAATTTTAAATTTTTTATTTGTTTTAGAAACACTGTTTCTTGATAATAAGGAAATTTCTAATGATAATATCATTAAATAAATAATAATAAAACATTGGGAAATATTTCTTGAATATAATCAAATAAAATAACAAAATGTGTATAATTAGTAATATATTTCAATAAAAATATTATATGGATAATGGGATAGATCAAATTGTTCAAAAGAAACATGGACTCACCACATAAACTAAAATAAATATACATGAACATGTTATCTTCCAAATAAACCCCTTATGGAAGTCATGGATTATAATCTATCCTCATAGATTAATATAATACATCACTTTATAATAGTTGGTGATACTGGGCAACATTACTTAGCATGTGCACAATTTAATCTAGAACATTTTCAGTATAATATTCCCACTCAAACAAGGTCACCCTGGTTTGTAAAACATTTATATCATAGAAAATTAAAAATATAATCAAATTCTCAATCATATTAATATTTAATAAAACATAAATTATAGAAAACATTCTATTAAAATATTTTTCCAAATAAATTTAGATCGAGGACCCTCTACGAAACGCTTTTTCTGACAAATATAGTAAACATAGTAGATTTCTTATATATATTAATTTGATATCATATTTATATCTAAAATAATACAAATATCACATAAAATAATTAAGAACACTTTTAATCATATCTTAATAATATTAATTAATAAATCTAATAAAATATAGATATATATTATCTTATCGTCTGTTAATGTAAATAACTGTCATAAAGAGGTAGATACCTCCAATATTATGAAACAAAAACACAATTGTCTAAAACCATGAGAAATTGAATAAATTAATACTCATGGGGATAAAATTTATGAAATTTTTTATTCATCAACAACGTACCATATTTTCATATCAAATTGGCTATATGGGTTCCAAAACCAATAGTGAAAATAATAATAACAGAAGACCTGAAGAGAATAGATGGACCCACAATGAAATAAATACTTACCTCAGGACAAGTAACTATGATTGATGGAACACAAAAAGGTAAAAAGGGAGAAGATACCTCTACTATTGAAAGATGATGAGAAATTGGAATGTGTAAAATTGGGGTGGAGAATGTTTTAAAAGAAATAAGCTAAATAAGCTCAACAAACATATTTTTATAAATAAGATTGGACACATTTAATTTACATCAATGTTAGGCTAACAATATTAATACTATGTGGGTCCCCCATGCACTAAATCATTCCATAAGTTTTCAGAAAAACATTTCATAATCTGAAATTGCATATCTTGAATCTCAAAAATGTAACCATTAACTACCTTTTTATATTTTGAAGCACCATTAAAATAAATAATTCCACAACCATGCTATTAGTTTTTTTATTCCAAAAATTAAAATTTTTACTAGACAACTCAGGATGTCTGAAAAATAATAATTAATAGATACTATTAACCCAATGGGTGTCCAAATTCACCACCAGCTTCTTCATGAACCCATGTATCATTGTTATCTTGGCCAAAATTCCAAAACACACTGACCATGTGTGTATCAGAAACTATGAAACTCTTTTTTAATCGTTTATGTTATTTAGTTTCACAAAAAATATGGTGTCACAATATACTTTCAACACCTGCAACTATATCACATTAGATGGTTATTATGGTTCCAATCCTACTTTTATATTTCAAATAAATTATATTAAACAAAAATTTAATAGATAAATAATAAATATTATTCAATGAATATTTATTAATAATAATTTTGATCCCTGCATGAACTATATAGATTTAGTGCTTTTTGGAATTCTTAATAAATAATCAACTACACCATAAAAAAATTACATCATATCCCACAAATGTATATACAAATATCCTCATCGTTATACAAGTCATACTGAAACAATTTTTCATCATCCTTGTGAAAAGGAGATATAAAAATTGTGAGATTAGATTCCTCGTAATGGAAAACAAGATAGATATCAATATAAATTATAGAAAAAATCAGTTGAACAATAAAGGATGGGTCTTCCTGATCCTCCATGTATGGAAACCAGAACAATGGGAATCATGAGAGTATTAATAACAATTATTCCACCGAATAAATATTAAATAAAAGAGTACAAAGAATAATGGAAAAACAATAATAATAGTAATGGTTTCCATACATTAAATCATTACTATACAATGAAAATATTAAAATGTAAACTATAATGATATATAAGAAAAACATGAACTGAACCTCCCAACCGTGACATATTTATGTGACCATGACACACACTCCCCATTCCATGTAGATAGTATGGGTTGTATGAAATGATTGAAGCCTACGGGCAATGAATTCCTCTAAGGCCTACGGTCTATGTAATACTAACGCCATTGGGACTTGTTAGGGTTCCACCTCACCCCTTGAAAGGTGGATTATCAAAAGTCAATAAAAAATGAAGGCCTTAGGGCCATTGTAGGATACAAGAACTGGGGAAATATGGGAATACCAAGGAACATAGAGGGAAACCAAAACATAATATTCATGTTACTAATCCCAAATGAATGATGTACCTGATGGCATCATAAAACCCTAACACATAATATTCTCACTACCTAGCCTGACAGTGGGGAACAATCCCATAGAAATAATAAAAACATATCCCCCATTTTTTGTTTACAATCTAGTCTATAAAATAAACTACTACAACAATCATAATCATAAATCCTAGTATCTATTCTAGATTCCCGTATCCTTATAATATATGGGTGTGCCACAAAACCAATCAAAATACATAAATACATAAATACATGCTATCATATTAGTCAATCAAAATAGAACCACACCTCCCGCCCCAAGGAGTAGTCCCTTTCCATAAAACTATTATCATTCTAATGATTCCCAAAATTGAGGACAATCCATCCACATTTTTAACCAATAGTGAAAGTGACTTACTTTGAGTAGCTTTTTCTATAAAACCATTTCAAATATTCCAATAAGTTAACAAAATATTGTCACATATCAATACATTGTTTGAAAAACTACTCATACAAAACATCCAGGGAAAAAAACTCTATAAATCTAGTTCGGAAACATCAAAGACCATTTTAGATGACACAACTACATATAAATACGAAACAGTGATATTATGAATCCCATGCCCCTTTTAAAATATAATCAGGAAATTTAAGAAACACTTGGCATGAACATATCAATAAATCCACACCATATATTGAATCAATTTAATGAAATCAACACATTAATAATAAAACAATTATTCAAAGAATAATACATCATTATTTAACTATAAATGAAGGTGATAAAATCATGATATCTATGAAAAATTTAATTTAAAGGTGATATACAATGGGAGACTACATTAAGAGATGAAGAAACGCCATAAATCATATTTTAAATCTCAATAAAACATTATCTAATCCTAAAGTATTCTTGATCAAACCTAAAACATCAAGATCAAATCCAACATTTTTAGATACCATCTTAAAATTGTAACCCTACCTACTACAAAATTGAAACCCCAATGGAGAGGAATGAAAACATTAGAAAATATGAGAATACAAGGGAATGAAAAACATACATGAATATTCATTCCGGAATCGTGTAAAAAATTATCTCAATGATTGGTTCCAATGAGGTATTAGTAAGATTTGAGGATCTCATTTTTCTTAAAAATCACTAGTTGGAGTGTTAGGAAATGAAATATGGATAAATACCTTGAGGAAAAAATGGTAAAAACAACAATTTTAATAAGAATCAAGGACGCACTATTAGTCCGTTTGAGTTTTAAAATATTGTGGGGACCATATGACCACCTCTACCATGGAAGATAACGACAATACAGGAAATCGTCATGGTATGACTAACCATTCCAATGTTTTGGGTTTTATTTTCATCAAGGCTGTGGCCCTCCGTAAGGTTTCTAGGAGGATGAGAATGATTGGGCACTGGCCATGGGACATATTCTATTTCAACCAAAATCAAAATATTCAATGAATATTCCATAAATAACATGGGAATATAACTAGGATAATAATAACAATGAATAATACCACAAAAGGCCAAACCCATAATTCCAAGTTCCCAATAAATTGAGCAATAACCAAACATAAACAGGAACGTAAGATGAATTTATAAATATGTGTGGGATAAATCTTCCCATCATATTGATTTTTCCCCATAATGGAATCCCATGGTCTGAACCATAAGTTCAAATGGTAAACAAATATCATAGCTTATGGAATTTTTCAACTAGTGACAAATGAGAAGAGATATGAACAATAAAAATGGGATTAGTAGATTACAAGAAGAAATCGGGAGACTGAAATGAGATCACCACTGTCCCCCCATCCATGAAAGAAAAAAAAACTTCTTTTGATCGATCCAAAATACATATAAATTCCATGACATAAAATCTAGTCTCAAATTGTGAACACCGTAAACATCACCAAGAGGAACTCAAAGCATCCACCCAAAACAAACACAGAATTTGAAACAACAACTGATGAATCCTTCTATAAACATACATCATGAAAACTGATGGAAATACACCGATCCCAACACCTAATCAAATGAAGAACATGGAGTTAAGTGTTCCCTTACATGACAACCTAAAACCAAACCATTCCCAAAGGCGAAACTATATTTACAACATAGTGATGACCTAATTGAATCCCAACAATAATGAATGTGCTAATATTATTTTCATTCCGATAGATCTCGAATGAGACTCACAGTGGGCCCCCCACCATAGTGTCTAATGAAATTAAATGAACCTGAAAAAAACCACAAAGATAAAAAAAAACCCCACCACAAGGGGAAGGGATAGAATGTTCATAATTAATGGAAGAATGAAACCACAAATGACAACATGCTGACGTCTCAAATTCCTTGGATAAACAATACCCATATTCACTATTGGTACACGCACGAAGTCCATAAATGGGCCATTAAAAAATGGGACTATAACTGAGGATACACAACAACTGAGGGTTTAAGACAATTAGATTACAATACCTAAGTTAAACTTAGGATATTATATTACCCCTACACATTTGATAATGTGGATTCCTAGTCCCCATTCCTCACTTTAAATGAGTCCAATTGAAATAGAACAACCACATTATAGGCTTGAACTGTCTAAATCCTCCACACTAAGGTTAAATCCCAAAAAACCACTTTCATAACCCTATGATTCACTGACTGCGACCATGATTCACTCATGGAACTATGTCTAGAGGTATGATCCTTAAATCATTTCTGGCCTTGCATCTAAGAATTAGAATCCCCAAAATAGAACTCACTATTCATTATTAAAAAATCTATTAATATAGATGTTTTAAAGGTTTGACATGATCTATTAATAAAATTATATTAGAATGAAACACTAAATAATTCAAAAAGGCATGAATATTACATCCTTGTAATATTAAAGAATGAGAGAACCTATTGAAATCCAGAACAATTCCACAGTTTTGAAAAAATAATGGCGTTCTGTTCAAATGTTTTCGAATGGATTAACTATTATTCTTCAAAACACCCAGTAAAAAAACTACTATTGGTGACCAAATCCACAATATGTATGAAAGGGTAATGTAGAGCATTGGAATAAATGATTATTATGAGAGTTCAAATCATACAAATGGAATATCAAGAAAATGTAACCTAAAGAGGTTGACAGTAGGTCTGAAGGACTTTTAGGCCCCTTACCAGCACCACTGGTTACGAAAAACATCCCATTACTCTTACTAGAATACACATCCCCACTTCTAGACATTGGAGGAAGATTATCCATCTCCTGTCCTCCTACTAGAATACAATAATGTCCAATAATTTGGCTAACAACGTTAGAATAATTGGTTATGTTTTGTTTGAAAACCTCTTACTACAACAATGAATTAAGAACATACTCCTATTGTCGAGCCTTCAATAGAACCATTTCAATATTCTATAGATCATATGTAACTAGGTCTGTGAGGATTGGATAAAATTGTAACACTAATCCAGCACCTTCTAATGACCTCAAATCTCCATATTCTTCCTTACATTGTTCATCTCGATCAATTATTTTTTCAATGAATGATGAAATGAAGAACTTCATGTTTATATATTTCTAAGGATAGCTCTTATACAAAGATTCCAACATTTTAATGTTGTAAATTGGAGAATATATGTCGAAAATTTACCTTCAATAACTCAGGAAACCAATGTAAAGTAATGTCTCTCTCAATCTCATGTATCCACTCCCCCCTATGAGAGGAACCTCTTGACTATAAATGATAGGTGGAATCAAATTGTGAAAATGAAGAACATAGTTTATTGGTTGTTCAACTCTATATTTTTATAATGATAAAACCCAAACTAATACATTGTGGTGATCCATAAAATATTTATTGGGGTAGAATCTATGAAACATGTAAATAATAACTCAGTGTAGACCTATAAAAATGATTCTTCTTCTCACACACCACATAACAAAAATTATTCCCAAAATACCAAGTGGCATACAATACCACTAATGGATATCCAAACAAAACATTCTCATAAAAAATATCAACTATATAGGAATTTAGGATAATTGATTTCACAATCACTAATGGATTATTATGGAGCCTCACACATTCATATCCTCATTCCACACTAGGAACCCAAACACTTTCCCACACATACTCATGCATGTGGTCATTCATGCTAACAAAAATGGTAAAAAAAACAATACCACTTCTAAATATAAACCATTAAACTCGCAATTCCATTTCAATAATTCTCCAAATCCTCTTGGCTTAATTCAATAGCCATAGGAAGCTGAGGAATGGATGGAGGCTTTCGTCCAAGTTTTCAGATTCATAGGGACACCATCTGACCTTATGGTGATCGTTGTCATGAGTCTTCTGCACACTGCAGCAGGTAGATGGTGGATCCAGATGCTCCAGGTTCCTGAAGAGGCATCCTTACTCTGGACAGACTTTGAGTGTGTCTTCCTATTAAATTTTGTTCCAGACACCCTTCATGCGGTGCAGATTTAGGAGTTACTTCATTTGCAGCAAGGCAACATGACAATAGCTCAGTACTCAGTGAGGTTCACCAACCTGTCACGCAACTCCACAATTATGGTGTGGGACCTGTTATTCAGGGCTCAGACCTTCGGGAAGGGACTCAGGCATGAGATTAGGGCTTTAATGATTCCCCTTAGCATCCCGACGCACGCAGGTGTGCTTGAGCGAGCCCTTCTAGTGGAGAGGTTTCTCACTGTGTAGTCACCAGCAGCGAGACCCACCAGAGGGTGACCCGTTTCAGAGTCTTATATAGCCGGCAGTAGATAGATGTCATAGAGGTCCAAGAGGACCTGGCCATCAGGTGGGTGATCTCAGGATACAGGTTCGGGTGTGCGTGACAAATGAAATAGAGCCAGCTATACAAGGAGCAGGCTGTGCTATGCATGCGACGGGCAGGGTTCCATGGCTCGAGTCTTCCCGACCCGCCATGCAGATGAGCAGAAGATGGTAGAGGGACCTCCAAGACAGAGGCAGAGTTTCGAACCTTGTGGTATGCTGGGAGAAGGTGGACACAGCCGTGGAGCTGGCCGAATAGTGGGTGGTGGATGACGTTTCAAGGCTCTACCACCACTACAGTACTTATAGACACATGTGCTGGTCATTCTTTTATTGTCACTGACCTCATTCGGAGCTCGGAGCTTCAGACAGAGTCGTTGGCTCGTTCCATATGGATAGAGACTCCTTTCGGAGAATAATAGACGATTACAAACTATTTTCGGTAGTGTGATCTTACTCTAGGAGGTGAGATATTTGGATAGGATCTACTTGTAGTGGTGTCGAGGCATTATGATGTCATCTTGGAAATGGACATTTTAACTACAGTCCATGCTCAGATCGACTGTATTGGGAACATATTCTGGTGTATCAGCATGGATGGGACTAGTTTCACCTTCATCGGCGATGAGGGAGCTTTTTCATCACAGGATGGACTTACGCAGAGAAGGGGGAAGCTGATCACACATCAGTTCTGTAGTCTCATCCTTGGTGCGGTTGATGTGCGGAGTCCTAGTTTTCTTGTTGTGGTGGATTAATATGCAGATGTTTTCCCTGAAGACGTTCCTGGACCACCTTCTCGCAGAGAGGTATACTTATATATTGATTTATACCCCAGTACAACACTGATATGTACTCCATCATATCGGATGGCTCCCGCAAGGCTTCGTCAGCTATGGGTACAGCTGGAGGACTTTGAGGGGAAGGGACTTATCTGACCCGGTGTTTCACCCTGGTCTTCTCCAATTTTGATCGCCAAGACGGTGGATGGGAGCTTGAAACTGTGTGTCGACTACCATCGCCTAAATCAGGTGACCGTTATGAACAAGTATCCACTACCAAGGAATGATGACCACTTTGATCATCTCATGGGAGCACAATGGTTATCAAAGATATACCTCAGGTCAGGCTATCTCCAGCTCAGAGTTCGAGATGAGTATGTGCAGTGGACGGCCTTCGGGTGTCAGTGTGACCACTAAGAGTTCTTGGTTATGGCTTTCGGTGTACCCAACACACCAGAAATGTTCATGAGCTTATTGAATGAGATCTTATAGCCTTACCTCGATCGTTTTGTCGTGGTCTTCATCGACGACGTACTGATTTACTCAGCTACTGAGGAGGAGCATGCCTACCACTTGCGGGTTGTACTGGATACACTTCGAGAGCACCAAATTTATGGTAAGCACTCGAAGTGCAAGTTATGGATTTGAGAGTTTCACATTCTAGGAAACGACATCTCAGAGGCTGGGTTGCAGTGGATCTAGTGAAGATCGAGGTAGTACATTCTTGGGAGCCACCTAGGAGGATGACAGTGGTGCGGAGTTTCCTGGGTCTCGCTGGGTACTATCAGTGGTTTGTTCCAGACTTCTCCAGAGTTGCAGCACCACTTTCAGCATTGATAAAGAATGGGAAACACTTTGTGTGGTTAGAGAGTTGCCAACAGAGCTTACAGGATATGAGACAGAGGTTGAACAGTACGCCCCTATTGAGGCTACTGGAAGCAGGCGTTGGGTAAGTAGTTCACTGCGATGCATCAGGGACCAGACTTAGTTGTGTCCTGATGCAGGATCGAGGAAGGATCACGTACGGTTCCCGGATGTTGAGAAATAATGAGTAGAACTACACTACCCATGACCTGGAGTTAGTAGCAGTGGGCATCACCTTGATGATGGGGTGGCACTATCTAATGGGTGAGAGATTTACGGTCAACTATTACCACCAGAGTCTCAGGTACATCTTCTCACAGAAGGACCTAAACCTGAGACAACATCGACGGCTTGAGTTCCTCCAGGACTATGACTTCGAGATCGGCAATACTCATGGAAAGGGGAACATTGTTTCATATTCTCTCAGTAGGAGATCAGGCATTCAACTGCTAGGAGAGGAGATAGAGAAACTAGTTGCGTTGTAGATATCCTTTTTGGATAAAGATAGAGCAGTCGTTTTACTGTCCCCCACAGTCACGCCTCCAGTACTTCAGTGAGTCGGAGAGGCACAACGTGGGGATGATGACTGTGAGGTGCGACATGATCATATATCCTCAGGGCTAGCACCTAATGGGTTTTCTGAAGGTGGGGAGCACGTCTTCCTCTTCAGAGGATGTACCATGGTATTAGTTGCATTACCGGAGGAGGTGTTGAGAGAGTTCCACACATCCAGTATACAGGTACATCCAAGAGGGGAGAAGATGTATCTGGACCTCAGACGATAGCTCCAGTGGCCAGGTAATAAGAAGGCTATAACAGAGTTTGTCTCGCGTTTCCACACTTCTCATCAAGTGATGGCAGAGCACCAGGTTCCAGCAGGTTTGGTTCATCCATTAGAGGTCCCATAGAGGAAGTGGGATAGGATATCTATGGATTTCGTGACGGGGAATCCATGTACATCCAGAGGACACAACTCTATCTAGGTGATCGTAGACCGACTCACCATGTTGGCCTAGTTCCTACCAATCAAAGAGCTAGGATCAGTAGAGTGATTGGGATGCCCCTACATTCAAGAGATCGTATGGCTTCTTGGTGTGTCATCAACTATCATTTCCGATCGAGATTCTTGTTTAACTTCCCTGCTATGGAAGGGGTTACAGGAGGCTATTGGGACACAACTTCGTCTGAGCACCACCTTCCATCCACAGACGGATGGTCAGACTGAGATGACCATTTAGACTCTCGAGGACATGATCAGTGCATGTGTCCTTGACTTTGGTCGTATTTGGGAGGATCATTTTCCCTTGGTGGAGTTTTCGTACAACAATGCTACCACTCCAAAATCAGGATTGCACCATATGAGGCACTATACGGCCGATCATGCAGATCACCTCTGTGTTAGACTGACCCCAGGGAGTGATCACTTTTAGTAATAGAGATGGTGTATGCTACAATAGAGAAGCTGAAGATCATCCAGGAGCGGATGAAGACTGCACATAGTAGACAGAATTCCAATGCTAATAGGAGATGTAGTCCACTAGAGTTAGAGGATGGCGACCACTTCTTCTTATGGGTCTCACCTCAACGAGGTCTAATGAGATTTGGCTGGGGAGGAAAGTTATCTCTGTGTTTCATTGGGCCATTCCAAGTCCTTAGTAGAGTAGGTGAGGTGGCTTACCGCCTGGCCCTTATGGCTCAATTTCATTGGGTGCATGGCGTCTTCCATGTATCTCACCTGAGGAGATATGTGAATGACCCATCCCGCATAATCGTCCACAGGGAGCTAGAAATCGATGATGGGGAGAGATTCACGGAGGTCCTTGTGGAGATCGTGGATCTCTAAGAGAGGGTCCTACATGGATGGTATATTCCTCTACTGCACATTCACTGGCAGCACGGGAACCTCCATGATAGCACATGGGAGCGGGAGGCTCAGATGCGTGCTCAGTACCCCCATTTGTTTCCCTATTGTGTGTTGTAGCATTATGGGGACGTAAAACCCTGAAGTGGGGGTAATGTAAAGACTCATAAATTTCAAGGAATTTTTTTTCTTAAATTCTTTGAAATTTTACGAGTCCGCAGTTTATGACGGTGCATGATACCGAGGCCCGGTGTCCCCGGAATCATTTTCGGATTTTTTGTTCGGGTACATTTAGTAAACGTACGTGTGGGTTTTTCTATCTTTTGAACCAAAGTGTGGAATTGAAATCTGAGGACAACAACGAACTCGTAGCACAGATATTCTCCTAAGGGGAACTTTACCATAGATGCGTTTGGTGTGGAGTTGATGTTATATTTTTGAGTTTCATAATAAATTAAATAAATTGTAGTGTTACACAATTTATTTAGTTGGTGGTTATTATCTCCAATGGGAGGATGATGGTGGGTCCATCCCCACATAAATTCCAATGGGAGGATAATGTGTGTGGGGTCCACATGAACATCAACTCATCAACTCCCCCATTAAACTCTTGGACTCCACTTTTGAAATAATAAAGCCACCACTACTCATTTAACTGGAGTGAAATCTCCATCTCCCATTCTCTCTTAATTATGCCAACACATCTAATCAATATCTTCATTAATTAAATTGAAAGGATTTGAATACTTGTGAATTCTTGGAAATATTATATTTAGGGGGAGCCTTTAATTTTATTTGCCTTGGAAAATTTTCTATGAGCGGGCTTTGGGAGAATTCACCCTCCACAACGAAGAACACGAGGAACAATATCCTCTCGGCGATCAAGGCATGAATGTGAGGTGACGCTCACGAGGAATGCCATAATTCTTATTCTTCCTCCACGTTAAGGGAGAAGACACAGTCCACGAGGAACATCGACAATGCTTCCTCCTCGGACGCACCCCGACATCAACGAATCGATGTCGTCTTAGAATCCTCTTCCCACGACATGGACAAGAGAGCATAAGAATCAAGGTATGGGGATTTTTTTACATTAAATTATTCCCATTCTCTTCGAAGCATACGTAGTTCGATGGTATCCTTTTTGTTATGATATAACGTGGAAGGCGCGGGCTGAAAAAAACACGGCCTGACATCCCTACAATTGATTATTGTTGATTGATGACAAAGGCGAATATAAAATGGCGCAGTTCCATCACACCGCGCCTTTGGAGAACCATGAGATGGAAGGGGAGGAAATGACTGGGGGAAGAAGTGGCAACGGCGACTGTGCGCAGTCCAAAAACCATGGCCCGCAACCACAGGCCGCTCGAACATGGAAGAACCTACCGGCGTCATGCCGGCTGGAATTGAAGAATCGACTGGTTAAAGCCGGCCGGACAGGAGGAAATCGGTGCCTTGGGGTGTCGCGCTACGGAGAAACCATAGCCTGCAATGGGAGGGCTGCTTTGGAGGGCGAACTAGCCAGCCACCAACCGGTTGGGCAGAAGAAACCGTGTTGCAAAGCGGCGGCACGTGGAGGTGACAGTGGCCCGCTGTGCAGCCCGCTTGTACCGAAAAAGCCGATCGGATTTGGCCGGACAAGAAGGAGAGGCATCGCCACTCGATGTAGTCGTTACAAGGAACTGAGATCCCCCCCCCCCCACAACACTCGGCCAACTGGCCGAGCCGCGGCTAGCTGCGGGCCGGGCAGCCCTCGCGCGGGCCAGGCCGCCTACCGCCGGGCCGGGCAGGGCCACGCCCCACCGTGCCGGACTGCGCCCCACCGGTTCGTGCCGCGCCCCACCAGGCCATGCCGACCCCCAGCCGGGTCAAACCCGCCGAGCCAGGATGGGCCGACCCGCCAGCCCACTGGGCTTGACGGGCCGGTCATGTTACGCTTAAATGTGAATAACATCTGGACTATGTGTCCAATTGACGCGCCGTCTACTGCACTGGGATCCTCGTGACGAGACGGTCCTTTTGCGATACTCTAAGTGTGTTTTGGACAACATTGTAAAATGGATGGGTTTGGAACGAGCATAATTCCACATGGGCCCCTGGAATGGAAAAGCCAATAACTCTCATACCGGTTGTCCGATTGATGCACTATTAGTCACGTTGGGTACCATTTGATGAGGCAAAACATCAGGATACATCAATAGTATACTTTATTATAGTTGATGTATCGACCCCTTTTCTCGAGGAGTGGATCCTCCCGAAATTGAGCATGTTGTGGGTAGGAACCCTAGAGCTGGATACAATTACAATGACTACCATACTGGAATACTTTGTGGGTTAGACTGCAAGGGTTAATATATGGGAATACTATGTGGGTTCAATAGCGAAGACTATTGTTCTTGTATCCTAAGTGGGTCAGACTATTTTGATTTAGGTTCTTGTATCCTGAGTGGGTCCGACAGAGTAGCTGGTCTTGTATCCTATGTGGGCCTCACAACATTGCAGGTCTAATATCCTATGTGGGTATGACAGCTTAAGTGAATCAGTGACTACATCTGATCACCTTAATCTCTATATGAAATATGTATTCCTATGTGAGATGTGTTTTGAATTTCAATCATTATCATTGATGTGGTTGACTTTACATCATGTGTGGACTGGGTTGAGCTTGGGCTCAAGAGTTTGAGCCGAACTGTGGATGATAACTAAGGTATATGTATTGGAATATACCTAAGTAGGGTTCATTGATACTTCATGATTGTATCTCTCTTATGTGGATTATCCTTTGTGGATTCTGGGATTCCATCGGTGGTCTCGAGGTCCCTACTGAGTATCGCATACTCACCCTTGCATGGGTCACGCCTGCACAAGGTTGTGTTGGATGCAGATGACAGACAACACTGATCGGGGTAGAGACTTGTAGAGCTGGACGGTACCCAGAGGTGGACCACATGGCAAGACATACACGGAGCGAACGGACATACCTGAGTAGTGGAAGAGGCCATCTATACCCACCCATTAGGTGTCATTCTCAGAGGATGACTCAGTGGTTTCTATTTTACCTTAATTCAGTTTTACTAGCTTTTCAGTTGTATTGTACTTTATTGTTGGGTTTGTATACTGGCCCATTTACTTTCCAGCACACATTATTGTATTCAGATTCACTTAGTGTTTACTTCCTGTTGCGTACTCTTTTTTTGTTTGTTTACTTTTATAATGTCAATTTCTTCCAAGCTGATGGATTTTCACCTTTGGTGCTATTCACCAGCCCCTGGCCTATGGAAGGCGGCCTTGGGGTAGTCAAAGCAAGGGTCCCGAGGACGGTTCATGACATTAAACATATATGAAATATATATATATATGTATATCATGTTTCACCATACTAATTACTCCACAAAATAAAAAAATAATTAATTACCATATCTAACACAAAATCATGCGTCTGGAAATTTTTCTCTTCAACCTTCAATTAAAATGAGGAAAATGCTATCACTATTGCACTTTACATTACGAGATATAATAGTACATTATTTAATTCATAATTGCATATCTAGAACTCCTCTCCACTATTGTTTATTTTGATCATAGGTCTCTAAAAAACATTATTTTCTTGTCTGTGATATTTTCCACTCACTAATTTTTTCTAGGGTTCATGAATCCCTTCGAAGATATAAATGTGAGTGAATGATGCACCTAACAAAAAATCACAATTATTAAAATAAACAATAGAACCATGAAAAATATGGATCTTATTCATTAATTATGAATTTTGATAATGATAAATAACGTCCATATTTTGTGGATCCAGCAACATATCCCTGGTTGATAATATATTCCAGAAAATCAGACCTTATTTACTAAATAATAAAATACAGTAACTTTTTTATACATATTATCCATTTTAAAATATTTAATATCATTCTAAAGTGATCATAATTTATCATCCATTACAAAAGAACATTAAATAATATAATTAATAAATACTACTATAATTTCTCATGTTAATCAATAAATAAACTATTCAATAAATCAAGGAAGATATTGAGTGAAGTTGTTATACCAAATGACATCACTATAAATTCATATTTTCCATACATTGTATCGAATGATTCCATTTTTATGTCATCAATTTAACTATATTTTTATTTTATCTTATCATAGTTCAATTATGTAAAATATTCAGATCCTTATAATTGATTTATGGAATATAAAATATATTATTACATATAATTATTCATGATTATGATATTATAAATTTATAAATAATCATTTGATAGTGCCTAGGATACATCATTATTCCTAAAAAATGAATAGATTCTTCCCCTTGAGGACCACATGGCTGAATGAATCCCTAATCTATATTATCAGGCAGTAACAATTAAAATTCATAAAACTCAACCAAAGATATTATTCATAAATTCCTTCCAATAGTTATATAGCAAACTATGAGTTCTATTGAAAAAAACATCACGATTATGAGAATGACTAGGAAACTCATCTGAAAATCTAATAACAAAATTAATTATAATTTTCATATAATCTAATTTTAGTCTTTATCTTTCCTTTTAAAATAAATACCACTTTTTCAATAAGAATCATGACTCATGCAATTGAATGGATTTCAATTAGTAGTTCATATTTATTATATCCATTATAGATTATAGTAGGATTCTTAAAAATATAAAATGTGATTTTATTTTATATATAAGTGTTGTGGTATTAATATAAATAAATATAAAACATTCCAAAAAATACATTAAATTATACTAGATGTAAAGTAATTAGATTTATAAGAAGAAGATTACAACAAACATTAATTAGAGATTAATCATTGGCCGGGTTGTGATCATAATTCAACTAAGAGTTTTCATATCTAATCAATTGTCTAATAATTGAGTATGTTATTTTAATATCATAAAAGATAATTAGATATTAATTATTAGGTGGATCTATAATCAAATAAGAAATTTTAACTTCTAAATTGGATGATAATTGTTCCATTAAACACTTCAACCTTATACCCCACAATAGAAATAGTTATCACATTAAAATTCAATATATCTATGGGCTTGAGTGGTTGTTAATGTCATCAGTCATCACTAACCCTCATAATTTTTAATATGAAAAAATAATTACCATACTCCTTATATTGGAAACACTTGATTGTGGCTGGGATATTTTGTAGAGCTGTAACTATACTATTTTCATTACATAAAACATTCCCATGATATCAACGTTAAATATCCTAATAATCCTTTTTCTCAATAATTAATGAATTTAATAATCACATTAATTCAATTTCAACTATGTTTCATTAAAAGCCTTCAATATAATGGAATAATCGTCTTATTATATTTGTGGTGTTTATTATTATAATCCAAATTGAAGTACACAAATATGTAGGCAACAAATAAAAGAGATTTATGGGTTATGAAAATTACTATTTATACCATTTTTAAAATAATTCAACCTAACTACTAACATATCATCTACATAATTACTATTAGATACTCGATATCATGCAACTGATGAATTTATAAATATTATTTGTTGGTTAAATGATAAAACATGAAGCATAGCTTTCAAATCTTGAAATACTTTTCTCTTTGTTACAATAATATTAACCATTATTCTTCCTTATCAAATTGGATTCATTCTCTAATTCTTTTTGAAGAATATTGGAAATATATTTATTGAAAAAATAACTATATAAACTCATACTACACTATATAGTATATTTGATCCTTTATCCCCATATTATTTTGGAGAATCCACCATTTATCGAGTTCACCATCTAAATGATAAATAACTATGATATGTTTTTCATGACATAAAAATTTTATTATAAAATTATATTTTTAGTGGTACATATTATGTAGATAATAACTAGTGCATTATAAAACCCTGTAAACAATTGTGGAAGCTTCCTTATCAAATACATAATAGAATAATATTCTCAGATTCTCTTAGTTGGATGATAAACTTGATTTTATTCTTAAAAGTGATGTGTAATCCATAAAATTAAATTTTTAATTCCATCTCCATTAAAATTTTGTTTCCATAAAGTTAATTAATTGAATAATACAAAAAATTAATCATTGAAATTATTTCATTGGGTAACATCCCTTTAATAAAACCAAAATTAATAGCACATCCAACAATAATCATAGTGAGAAAACATATAATCATAAAAAATAATTTATAGGATTTCTAAATAGTTACACCATCTATTAAATAATCGATAACTTAGGCAAAACCTATGTAATCTATATGATTATAAATTTAAATTCATCCCAAACTTTCATAATGAAAATTTTAATTAACCCATGAATATCCCTTTTGAGTGCCTATCTAGGTTTGTAGTCATTTTTTCACCCATCATGACCTAGTGACAATGATGTTAATACCCTATATTCCTTATTTAGATTTATTACCCATTGGTTCAACTATGCTAATATTGAATATACTTTATAGTATTTAAACAATGATATATTTTATAGAAATACCATTGTTGTTTTGTGACCAGAGAATCTGAAATTCAATTATAAATAAGATTATCCTAATGATTATAATAGTATTGTTTATAAACAATATTCAAAAAATAACTAAATATTTCTCTAGTAAAAATTATAGTGAATAAAAAAATTTCAAACCAAAACATTATATATTATCATTTGAATATTAGTTACATATCATTAAAATAGAATCATGATATAATATGATGTGGGTTTTTTGAAAATTTTATTTATAAAAACTAACATATGTGATCTACATCACATTCCACTCTACACTACCTAAAAATATTCATTATGTAAAATATCATATCTAAAATCATTATTCATATCCTTTGGAAAATAAATCATATGAAATAGTGAGAACAAATGCACATCAATGGTAAAAAAAGGGATTTATTAATGGTCATTTAAGTTTACAATGAGAATAAGGGTACGTGAACATGATCCTAACAATTGAAAAAAATTCCAAAAAAATTCATAGATGATAATCTTGATTTGTTGAATGATGCATGGAAAAAATTAATTTATGAAACAAAATGGAATCAAAGAAAATGATAATGAGAACAAAACATTATCATTAGTTCTTATAATAAAACATTTTCATGATATTTAGCATTATAATATTCATTGAAATACAATGGTAGGGATCCCTCAATAAATTTTTTATATTTGTTACTGGAATAACTACGCATATACATATTTTGGACTTGGGTTATCCGCTCGCCTAACTGCTATTGGTGATAGGATAACATCTTATGTACCCTCAGTAAAATATCTGATAAAAACATATATACCCTTTGAGCTCATAGATCCTTTATTGACCAAATTAATTATAGGGGCATATAATTACATTCCCAACTATCAAATAATCATAATAAATTCAAATATATATTCCATAATATCATAGGAAATTAATCATACCATTTTAAAAATACATGTCCAACATTGGTGGGTTTTATAAACATCTCATCTACAATGTTATAAACCATCGATAGAAAGAATACATATGTTATATGAGGTGAGAAAATGTTTTTTTCAATGGAATATCACTTTTGATAATTATTTCTTATAGAATAAATATCATACATCACATAGAAAAACTAATAAAAACTTTTCTAAAAAAAGAGAGTGATACATTAGTAATCAAACAAACTAATAATAATGGGTTAATTTGGATATGATAGATCCACCAAAATGAATGTACTCATGAAAAAAAACTCTATAAATATATCAAAATATTAATAATATGAATTTATAAACAACAATGTGAGAATATAGATGATAATTATGATAGAACGGTAAATTAGTTATTTAAGAGATATAGTGCTCGCATATTACTATTATAAAATTAAACATTGTAACATCAAAATAATTAGTAGAATATTAATTTTCTTATTGAGAATATATATCATAATATTAGAATAGTAACCTCAACTATTTATGTGGAAAATAATTTTTTTGTATCATAAAATATTAAAATATGATAAATTTATATCATGGAAAAATAAAATAAATGATTTAACAAAATAATTTATGTGTTGGTATTTTTATAAAAAATGAATGTTTTATTTTTAATTTTCTAAAGAATAATATTATTTAAAATAATATTTTTCTTACAAAATGGTTTCATAAATAAATATTAACTTTTTTTATAATGATAAGTTAATTATTAAATACATTAACTAAATTTTTAATTGGCACAAAAGTTATTATATTATTAAATTATTATGTTTAATTTAATTGGGGATATTATTTAAAAAAGTACTCACAGTTTATAAAAATAATACTATCAAATTTGGTTAAATTATACAAATTAAAAATATTTGAGTAATGTTTTATTCTTTTAAAATAAAGTTGAAGTTTTGTTTTATAGTTAAATATAGTTGTTTATGTTATTTGACATTATAAACCAAATACATGGATTTTTGAGTAATGGATGATGTAAGAACGCATTAGATAAATTATATTTGAAATTATTACTTTACATTTTCATGATATTAATTAATATTGATAATATTGATATAAAATAACTAAAATTTGAATATGTTAACAAAAACACTCCTCTCCTACCCTTATAAATACTTTATAACAACACGTTTTATCATCACACCATATAAGATTTGGATAATGCCAATTTTATGTAGAATTCCATTCATAGGCCTATTAACATAATGTTAGTATTTTTACTATCACAAAAAGTATAATTTCATGTCCCTTATTGAGGTCACCCGGGATATTACATTCACGAGGTAAAATCCACCAACTTTTTCTTTAATATTAGTTCCTTCTTAAACCATATCATCACCCATATCCAATTTTACATGACTAATAAATTATAATATATATGTGTAAATTTTATAGATTTAAATAAATTATCATAATAAAATCCCTCCTCTCCAACGTTTTTTCAAAATGATAACATCATCTATAATATTTCAATTAACCACCGTCTTATATGATGAGTTTATTTTTAAATTACAACCTTCAAGGAAAGTTATAATGAAGTTATTAGGGTAAAATAATATTTTTATATTTTTATTAAAAAATATATAACATTTTTATCAAATATATCGACATGATATTAAAAAACGGATACAAATTCATGACAGTTGGAAAAACTACATAATAAAATTAAACATCTATCATTAATGTTTTATCAAATAATGCATCCTCATACTAGTGATAATAATGAAAAATGGGACAACATAAACATATATAATTGAATCAACACTGTGTAATCATATTTCTATTATAATATTCTTTATATACATGAACACCATAAAATATACACAATTGAACCGACAGTTGAACCATGGAAAAACACTCCTAGTACAACATAAATAATCCTTAGAACTCAGTAAAATGGATGTAAATGAACCAAATAAAATTATAATAAATAATATATATGTTTTATATAGTATTAGAAATTTTTTATTCAATGTCAATGATATAGTGTTGGATTTTCATAAACTGATAAAAAATGTATCTATTAGAACATTGGGAATTGGTTTTAACATAAAATTATGGGATAATTTTTTTATTTTCACATTTTGGTGTATGTTATTTTAAAATATGAATCACAAACGATATTGAAAGGGTTTATGGCATTAGTAAATATCAAAAACTGATGTTATAAATATCTATAATATGATTTTTCATGTCGTTTTTCAAAAAATGGATGATAACATTCAGTTTTTGTCATTCATTTTTATAATAACTGATTCAAAAAACATTTTCAAAAAAATAATGGCTCATGATTCCCTAATTGGATGGATCTAAAAATCACCCTTCTCGAATCATGATTACCCAATGGTGACTTGTTAATCCTTATCGACCATTCATGTATATTTTCATCAATTTGTAACATCATTTCATGATCTCTTGTCTCAATTATTTTTCATATATCATTGTTTCATAATCCAAAAAAGTATTTCTTACATGAAACTATTATTTGAATAACCATTAACTATGGTTTTATTTTAAATATTTATTAATTTTTAAAATTTTATTTCTATAAAAAAATTTCCCACATGTTTCAATTTTCATTCATCTAATGAATTTAATAGAAGACGTTCAAATTAAGAAATCATTTTTCATATATAACTCTGAATATTTTTTGATTTAATTTAAATTTAAATGTTAAATTATATATGATTTAGTTATATTATTTAGTTATTTTGTAAATTATTTGTAAGTAGTTCAATCTTATTGACAATTTATTTATGTTAGTTTATTTTGATAATTTATTTAATAGATTAAATTCTCAAATGCTCATGTAGATATTATGAAATTGAAAATGATATATGACGTCATCCTTCTCCAATATAATGTACAACACATGTAATGACTACTTATTTTTCACCTGTTACAGTAATAAAATCATCAAGACCTTTTGACACACTCGAAAATGATATAATGTTACAACTATATGAAAAGAGATAATAAATGTTTGATGATTGAAAATAAATAAATTATAGTATCAGTAAACCACATGTAAAAAACATGAAAATACAGAATTTTATATTGGTAAATTCATTAGATATATAATTTAAATCACAGTATGAAATTTAAAAAAATATGTCTATATTTTCTGTAATTGAAGTTAATATATAAAATAGAACACTTTTAAATAACTGAAATAATATTTTATATTTCCATATATGAACTAATATATTAGAATTAATTAATATTCTATTCTGTTGAAATAATATTAAAAAACAACAAATGTTAAAATTGTCATATAAAAAATAGTTTTTAAAATAATTATTTTCTATTGGGGACTTTTATATGGGTCATTACATGATATGTATATTAGATCATCATGACAATGATATCACAAAATAAATAATTTTAGTATATAATTTATTATTTTAATAATAATAATCGTTGATGTTTCCTATATGATTGACAAACTTTTTTTAAATGTGTTTATGTTTTCAATTTATCTGTTGATTTATAAATTTTAATATTTTTATATGTTTTAATATATTTAGTGATTATATTATGATATTATTTATTTAAATATTCTTAATTTTAAATATTTCTAAAGAACCACTATTGAATATATAAATGGAGTTAATGATTTAATGGATGTTTCAAGATAAAATCATCAAAACCTAGATTTGATTTTCTGTCCATGTGTGATGAGTTTGAATATGTGAATGTTATATTCTAGTGAAATGATGTATTATATCATTTTCTATGGTTTTACACTTGATTATAAAGGTTTGATATGGTATATATAAGGAAATTAATATTCATCATCTAATGATGATGAAAATATTCATAATGAGGAAAAGGATCATATTAAATAATTAATTCAAGTTTTAGGTGTTGAAAAAATTGAAAAAAATTTTATATCATTGTATGGATATTCTCAGAAAACATAATTCTACGGTTGTAATAAATATATAGGTATATATATTATATTGAGATTAGTTAATATGAAATCAATAAATAAGTAAACCTATAAATGTATATCTATCCTACATGAGATTTAAAAAGATCTACTTACATAAATAAATAAGATGTTAGATTATAATTTTGAGGTAATGAGAATACTATACCCAATGGGATTATGTAATAAAAATATAAATTCCTTCCCCAAAGATTATGTGTTTTATTTTAAATTATTTGAATATTTATTTTACTACCCTTAGTGTGGAAAAAAATGTTATAGGATGGCTGAAAAAGTCACCAATAATTCATTCTTAGGTACTAGAATCTAACCTCATGAACAATAACTTTTTTTGGATATTTCTAAAAATGTCTTCCAATAATTGCTTCATATAACTTAGATAATTCCAAAGTTATTAAATATTATTTACTAGAATTAGAGCTCATATTAAATAAATTTTGATCCTTCAAATAATTTCTTGTATGAAGCATTTATTTGAATAAAAAATAGAGGAAAAAAAATTGATATGCTATTCAGATGAGAACATCTCTGATAGTAACATAAATCACCCAACTGATTATCCGTATTGGAATAGAAATGACAAACAATTTTATGATTTTTGAAGTGCTGTTAAAAATATCGTAATTGGATTGTGTACTGATGGAATGAATCTATATCATATCCAAAATACCCAATATAGTTCGTGGAATATTTTTTTTGTTTGTTTACAAGTTTCCCCACATATAAGTATGAAGGGATAATATGTCATGATGATTTTGAAGATATTAATACCAATACAATCATAAAATAATATTGATATGTATCTTTCACCATTGATTGATGATTTGATTATTTTATGGGAGACATGTGTTAATTTTGTTGATTAAGACTAGAATGATTATTTTCTTCTTCATCATTGATAATGTTCACTATAAATGATCATATTTATTATGAAAACATATGAAAATATATTGTTAATGGATAAAATTATATCCAATTTGAGAAGTAGAGAATCCATATTATCCATTATATAATAGTAGAAAGTGTAAATGGAACAATGATGTTTTTATTCAAATTGGTCTCCCTTATCATAGAGTGAAAAAATAATTTAATGGTTTATTTTCATATAGTCATCCTCCCAAACAATTGTTAGTTTAATAATATTAAAAAATGATAAAAATGGTGATTTTTCATTGGGAATGAAAATAATTTATGTTTATTAAAAACAATATCAAGAGAAATATTCTATCATTTCTGAACAACCTTATCTTATATTTTTGCGGATAAAACATAACATTTATATTTTTCATGATTAGAACAAAAGATTTGGAACTATTATTATAACATTGTTATACTATAATGGAATGAAAAAATATATATTTCATGATATATTGTACTTTATATCACAGAGAATACATTTAATGTTATCACCTACAACAAAATGAAATAAACAATATTTGGATTTGGCTTGTCTCACATGTTAAGAAATATTTAGATGATTAATTTTTGTCAGTTTCATCAGGGTAACAATATACCAAGAGGGTATTATTAAAATCTGATGAATTTTGTTTCATAAAAGGATTGAATTTTTTTTTATTAAATCTCATTATTGTCATATATTGATAAATGATCTCATACCAATCACAATACGTGAGATATTGCAGACAACTATCATAAAGACTCTCGTCAAGTTGCCTTATTTCATGTAATCCATGTGTAGTAAATTTGTTTATCCAATTTTAATTTTTTTTTTAAAAATGATGTTGTCATTATTCTTTTTCATATAGAAATTAATTCCCCCCACTGGTTTTTAAATAACGGTTCATCTTTTGATTCATTGAGTGTTTGAGACAAAACAATTTGTGCATGTTTATTTACATTGGATTCATATTTTAGATAAATATATGATATTTTTAATGGTTAAGTTGAAAATATTTTTGGACCATGGGACTATATTTTTTCAAAAATTATGTATTAGATGAGGTGATTTAGTTTTGTAGTGATTATTTTATGAAGTGGAGCATACTGGCCTCCCTATATCTTGACATATAAAAATTCATAGTGAAGGTAGAGGAATTTGAGTGTTAAGGGTAATTTTATTCCACATGATGAATTGATGCTATCACATTTATACATTTTTTATAACAGAAAATAGGTTCAGTAATATATATAAAAACATATATTAGAATTAATGAAATGATATCCAAAAAGAAATGAGAATTATATAACGATTGTGAATAAAAACGCATTTGTTTCATTGATTTAAGAGAAAATCATCACATATATATCTACATAAGATACAATGAAATTGATAAACATGGGACCATCTCTTATTATGATCACAAAGAATTCATTTTATATTAATAAGTACACATTTTACAAAAAAACCCTATATGGAAAGAAAACTATTCAACATAGTGGTGTAGTGGTCAAAGATGATGCACTTAATTTTGTGTGTGAAAATCATAAAACCCATATTACTCCATCAAAACAATATTTGGGAGTATTTAATGAAATATGGTCAATTGATTTTATTAAATTTTGAGTCGTTCTGTTTTAGTTTAATTTTTTGAAATTTAATAGGGGTGTGGATCAAGATGAATATATATTTAAACATGTTAATTTGAAATGATTATTTTCAATGAGGAATCATTTATCCTGGCCACAAATATAAAATATTTTTTTTCATTGATAAATTAAATGATAAATTTTATTTTATTTTCAAAGGTAAAATAATCCATTTAGCTAATGAAGAATAATTTGTTTAAATATATTTATATGAGGATTATTCATCTATTACAAGATATGTGGAAAAAATGACTATAACATAGACTTACTACATGTAGTACAAAATGATAATGCTATGGGGATATATGAAAATACTAAATTATGCTCCTATATATCTAGAAATTATTTACATTATATTCATCTTTTGAAATTTACATGTGTAAAAACACAATTAATTAAAAACTATTGGATATTTAATATTATACATTTTATCATTTATATGAATTTTTGAGTTAAATTATGATATATTACACTTATGTTTAACTATTTTTTCATTGAAATTCTTGATTTAAAATAAAGTATTTTTAAAATAGTAAATAAAATTAGAAAACTTCTTCAAACATTGATATTTGAATTTAGAATTGTTTTTATAATATTGTAATAAATTATTAAATTAAATTGTTTTCATAGTATATTTTATTTATTAATAATCTTCACAATATTATTTATATTAAACATACACAAGCCTATCAGTTTAATGACTAACATATTTCTCTTTTCTAATTTTCTAATTATTAACATGTCCTATAATATTAAGCTATAGTAGAATTTCATTACATTTTCCTATTTAAATGATGATTATTGATACTGATATGGAGGAATAATTTCAAATGATTTTATAATTTTTCATAAGGATAAATATATAATAAAATAATTATTATTTCTAAACAAAATTTTAATTTACAAAAAATAGTTGTAGGACTACTAAAGACACCAAATCAACAAAGTCTTATGATTTAAATATTAAAAATCATGTTCTCGAGTTGGTAAATGAAGAATAACATGTTTACATAAAATTTTAAATTATCATGGGAAAAAGGAATTGAATATTAGTATTAATGATAAAAATAATACATCTGTCCCAAATGAAACTCAATTTATCAGGAATATCTCTCGGAATTATCATTTCTAGATAAGTATTTATTTTCCCATCTATAATTAAGTTGAAAAGACGGTGATGAATCAACTTTGGGATGATGTAATTGTAAAAATTATAATTCATTTATTTTATCTCAAATTTATAATATCATAATTTAATGAATAATATTATTATTCGTATAAATTTAATATTTAATTTTGAAGAAACAAAAGAAATTATGAAAAGATGCATTTTTTTGGTAGTTAAAAGTAGTTTTTTCAAGAAAAATTTGAAACAAATTATGTTGATGTAATGAGAAAAAAATAAAAATCCATTCTTAATGTATGAGTTTTTTAAATTCAAAGTCATTGGGTAATTTTATTTCTAGATGGCATGATGAAAAATATTTGATATGATAATTGTATTATATTATAAAATTTACATATACATACATAATTAATTGTTACGTATCTTTTTACATAACAGGACACCTAGAAATACCATCAAGTTCCATTTTCAAAATGTTTACATTCATTTTCAATCACTTGGGTGGTATGATTTTTTGATCAAAAAAATGGTTGAGGATGATTTTAAAGCATTATGATCCCATTATTCTAGAGGTTCTAATGAGGTCCTATTATTCCTCAATATCCCCCATGCATAGTGAATAATTGAAATGAGATTGAAGAAGAAAAATGAAAATTATCATAAATATTACTCTAAAAAAGTAATGGAACTATGTGTACATAAATAATTTTTTTTTCTTGATTTTCTCTATTTATAAATTTAAAAAAAATATATACCACATTCAATCTTTATTTCATGCTAAACATCAGAAGAAATAATCAATGGGAAATTTTATTCTTGAGTGTAGGATGGATATCCTAGTCAAGAATTTAGGAAACCTCGAACACCCTGACCACATAAGAGGATATGAGTTAGGTGTTAGTATTCAGAAAGAATGTTGTTTTCAATATAAGGTATTAAGAGATCCGTAAATTAAATCCTTAAATTCTGAGTTGAAATATATGAAACAGCCCCTGGGATTTCAAATTAAATCAAATGTACATGATATGTTCTCACAAATAACGAGACATTCACAGTTTATATAACCTACCCACAATGTCCATCTTGTCCATCCTTTTGAGTTAGTCGTGAAACATATAAATCCCTTTTTACATGACTTCCCTACCTATCCATCCCACTCAGATCCTCAACCTCATCGCTCAAACCCATCCTTATTCTACTATTTTCATTCTTGAGATCCTCATGTATATATAGGATTATTTGGATTCAGGAATTCTATGGGGGATTCTTTACATCACCATTTATGGAAGAAAGGTCATGATAGAATATCAATACATTATATTATTTATCCTAATCATATAGATCCTTTTCCTACTAAGGTGGTTACAAGATTTGGGGAATATATTTGAAGTTTTTTACAATGTTCATCTCGAATTCATTGTTATCTACCATAATACATGTGGAATTTATTATATTAATTACATATGATTGAAAATAACATGTTATTTTTCTTGAATGATGACTTCTGTATGAGTATCTAATATCCTAATAAATGGAATAAAGGAAATAAAAACACCAAGAACAATCATTTATAGATACTTATGATATTTCTAGTAGGGTAAAATGGCATTCTAAAGATTTTTATTCCATTGATAATATCAGTATGTTTAATTTGATGTCTAATATATATGGAGGATACTATCTATTGATAATATTCGGAAAATATATCATTGTAATTATTGAAATTAATGATCTCATCATATAATTGTAGTTTTTGTGTAAGTAAATTTATGTGTTTTTTAGGGCTATATATATATTTTTTCTATTACTCTGATTCTAATTTATATGGTAGTGTAATATTCAAAATATTCGAGTTCATTATTTAACATTTTTTATCGGTTATGATGAAAATCGACCCCGAAAGTTAAAAAAAATAGTTGGGTTTTCATCATTAGTTTTCATAAAATCAGAGGATGAAAATCCTTATTCTTTGTTGCTTTCCATAACAAACCAGCACAAAAAATGAAGCCGTCTCCCACATAGGTCATTAGGTTCTCAAATAAACGGTTTCCGAAAATTTACCCATTTTAGATTTTTGGGTTCATTTTTCAAAAAACGTAAACATAAAACCTTATTGTCCAGGTCACTTAAATAGTCATTGGTTAAAAATAGATGTCAAAAATTAAAACAAAATTAAATAATGTTTTTTAATAGTTATTGGTTCTTTATTAATTAACATATATATATAATTTGAATATCTTGTATAATGAGTGCGTATGCTGAATACATTCAGATATATGGTAATGGATCTCTCAGAACCATCATTTTACAATTAGAATATGATTTCTCTACCAATTCCAAAATCTATTTCTTCATTATTTTTATATAATTTTCAAAAATTATATTCACATATTCATTAAAAATGCATTGAGCTGAATTAACCTTTCATTTTTTGGTAAATATATGTTTTAAAAGTATTTTTTATCAAATCTTCTTGATAAGACAGCCTGTTTAATGGGAACATCGGGGTTTCTTAAAAATTTTAATTTACACTCCATTAGATGTTTTCATCCATTAATTTTTTATAAAATCACTAATTAAATACTAAAAAATTATTTATTAAATTTATTTAATTATGGAAATAATTATGACTTTATCCTCTTTGAGGGCTTTTTAACCATTTCGCTTAAACTCCACTAATGTGGCATAATTAAAAAGTTTCCTAAACAATATTTTATTGTATATACTTCAATTTTAAATAAATATGAATGATATATTATTACTTTTAACCTTATAACTTTCAATGCATGATTTAACACTATATCTATTTTATTCCGTTATGATAAAACCATTAGTTATGCCTGGTGAAATGATTAAGAAAAAAATTTCATTCCATTAGTACACCCTATTAGTATTCCTTATGTTTAATTCTTCATGTGGAAAACATATGAAAGAACATGTTATGACTGGTAGACCTAGATAGTGTCCAAATAAATTTTTTAATGGTTATGTTTCATGAGACAACATGTGTGGGATTTGGAGTAGTCCTATGCCATCATGTTAGTATTTCCACAACATAATATCATCATGGATGTTAGCCTTGAATAAGGTTTCTGTCTTGTTATGTGTTGCTTCCAAATTCATATATTTTAATGCTCATATGACTTAGTGATATATATATATATATATTCAATATTTATTTTTATAAAACATCACATTTATTTTAACATGTTATTCCTTCTGACAAATGATTTATGCTTCATTTCCATATTTATTCCATTAATGGATTAATTTAGCTCATCCCATATTTCTATGAATAAAACTGGTTATCCTATATAGTTTTAGGAAACCAAATGAAGATAGGAGAACCGTATTGTGATTAATAAATGTTGTTTTATTATTGTTTTTGGTTTTCTAAATATTTACCTAGTATTCCAAAGACACTAGAATATTTTGTTCATGGTTTTTATTTAATGGATAATTAATCTAACAATATGGTAATAATATGTGTAAAATTATAAGGGCACTATAGTTTCTATCTAATCAATATAGAGATATTTTTTGGGATTATGACTGTAAAATAATTTTCATAATTATAAAGATAATTATATCACCCTTATTATCATAGATTGAATCCTATTGAATAAAAAGTTAGTATTTTTCTTTATTTATTATTTTATCCTTCTATGTTCATTTTATAAGATAAATATGATCATTATTTATGTACTCACGTCCCAAAATTTATTCAATTTTATAGAGGAAATATGGAAATTTGAGAACAAGTTAAAATAAAAAATGTGATGAGAAATGATATGATTTCACTAATGAGATGAAAATAAATTTTTTGAATTTTAGATAAGAACATAATTACATTACTAATAGAAGTAAAAATATTTATGAATAATAAAATGAATTATATGAAATTATCGTCATCACATATCATAGAGATAGATGATGTTGATTCATTTATATGAAAAATTACTCATATATTTAGGGGAACTTATGATTTCATCATCAAATAACAAGGGGTAAACTCAATTAGGATTATATTCTCCATCGACCACTTATTAGAAGAAGAAAACACTATCCAGGAGGGCTATCATTTGGATGGGAAATATCATCAATGATGAAAATATAAAAGAAACCCAAAGTGTTAGGAGAATGATTAATATTTTAAATGGGATGTATTCATGAAAATAATTTCCTTTAAATATTTTCACCACAATATAAGTGTTAAGAAGGAGAAGGAATTTCTTAAACTGAAGAAAAAAGAAAATGATTCTATTAGAGTGTTGGTGGAAAAAATAATGAGGAATGAATGATGCACCATAGACATTTTCATTAAACCTTAATTCAAGGTGGATCACATAATTTGTAGAGTTTATTTGATTTTTTGAAATCCTTAGTGATTAGACATGTCGACTACAGTGTGGTGATATGTAGTTGTTCCATTATGGTTAAAATGAATATTGGAGTCTATAAATGGTCCCGTTGGATCAGAGATTCATGACCCATCCAAGTGAGTCACATGTCATGAAATCCCATGTACACATTCTATATGTTACGGACTATTGACTAGAATAGAGTTAAAATATCATTAATATGGGAGGCATTTCATATATACATGTTCAGACACAATCACCAAGTACATGAAAATAAGAAATATAAATAAAAAATCATCCAATTCTTGAATATATCTATATATAACCACTAGATTATGATAGTATGTAATGAATTTAAACAGATAAAAATACAAGACACCCACACATTTTTTGTAATAACCGTCCATACTGAATGATAATGTATTAGGACTACTTTCAGAAATCCATAGGAACAAACCTCTAGTTTTATACTCTCACTAACAATATATGTTCCTTTTCTACCTAGGAATCTATCTAAATATGGATCATCTGAAAATGAAACAACGTGTTGGGAAAATTAAATTGTAGGTGTGACTACAACATTACTCTGCAGGACACCCACAAACCATATAGCATATAACAATTGAAATATACTCAGATCTACACATGTATATGTCTACATCACATATAATAATAATATTAAGATATCCTCAACAATAAATCTTAGTCTACAAGTAAACCATATACATAGTATAATTTCCATAGGATACAGGCTCATAGATTCCATGAGGAACCCATCTATGAGAATACGCTCATATGTTTGATAGCACTGATGATGTCCTTCCAGGAGGTATTGCTCATCCGGTCTCATTATGTGAAAGAAGATGGTAATAATAAAAAGATAATATGATACACATATAAGGATCACATACGATTCCATTGGTTGACACCAACAAATCACTCTAGCTTTACATGATATGTAGAGGATTTGTTCACCCATAGTGGTTGTCATGTTGATTCCATGACCTCAACATAGGGCACAAAGATGAACATGGGATCTTACTCTAGGCATCTCATAGGGATTACATTGATTGTATCTCTGAATTCCTATATAAGATATCATTATTATAGGTGTAAAAAATGATATTGTACACACCATCATGGAATGCATAAGGAAACGAATGATAAAATATTTTCAACCCTTATAAGTAATAAAGTAGTTTCAATCCATATAGGAAAGAGTACATGAAATGTAAAAGGATTACATGACAATTCCCATGACCCCAGGTCATGCGTGTATAAATAGCACATTTTATAAAACTATGTGTATGTAGTATAAAACACCATATTGGACTCTTGTGCACTCTACCCGTGAACTAGAACATACCATGAACATGTATAGCAATTTGTTTTTAACAGTTCATAGTAAATCCAATGTATGTATCCCAAGTCATGTCAGTGTTGTGGATTAAACACTATGTTGGCATCCAATGTACTCCACCATGTATTTGTGTCTCTTATGATGTACACTTTGTGTTAACCAGAAGGGACAACAAGATATATAGTATTATCCCCACACCCTGTGATATTTAACATGATTTGGACATCCTATAAACTGCCCAGGGTTCACCAATAGTTTTTATATATGTTTTACATGCCATTTTGTTCAAGATTACCTAGAATCCCAAATTTTCTTCCCATTAGATAATGTCGTGGATATGGTGATCATTTCACCCTGAACTAAAATGAATACGCTCATACATTCCATGTCTTTATCAATAATTTGGTTCATCATCTTATCTTCTTGAATAATGGTGCCAACCATAGTTCATATTTATGCTACGAAGAACAATTAAAAAAACAAGAATTCTGGTATCCACAATTATCTAAATTGATATGTCCCTATTTTCCCACATACATTGTCCCATGAGTATCCTATATCTATGATATCAAATCTTTGGGCCCCTAAACATCTACACAATTATTAATCGAGTGAGATAATTTGAACTGTGGGACGAATGATGAACAACTTCGTTGAATGATGAGTTGGGGGAGAAAAGAAAATTCAATTTGAGGAAAAAAACTTGATCAATGTTTATTATGATCATGATCCATAACTAATTGAATGAACATCTAATAACTATCTATCAATGATAAATCACACATCAATCCCCTATTAATAAGCCGGTTCCAAAAGTAAATTGAACCAAAAAATCAGTCTTTTTGATGATTGATCTACATCCATCATAGAAAACATGAATAAGGAATAAAAAATCAATAATACCTCCATATATTTCATTAGATAATTGATAAAGAAGGATGTATAATCCTAATATTTGGAAAACAATTGAATATGAGGTGTATAGATTTTCAATCCAGGACCGTCCATCATTCACCTTAGAGGATTATCCAAAGCACATTGTCTGCAATTATTATCTATAGAATTCAATGAAATGGGTTTAACCCCATTATAATTAAATAATTTAATT